>CM054061.1:24694042-26132000 GCA_028641055.1 Alopecurus myosuroides
CTTCGTCTTCTTTTCATTCGCGGCTTCTTAAGCCTACTTGGATTTTGTCTATACTCAGACGGTTGATTGCTTCCGCTGTGATGTAATGAATGCTATGTTGGGACATGTGTCCTCTGGATGATTGTATTTGCTATTCTCTGCCTTATTGAAGGCTATTTGCAACTTTATTTCAATCTTTTGTGTCTTAGAGATATGTTGTGGTATCATTCCATTTAACACTGTTGACGTACCATGTGTGATTGGTATGAAGTACGTCGACAGTAGTGCCTTTGATCTCTAGTGGATAGTTTACGTCGACGATGGAATAGCATGGCTTGTGTTGTCGCGCATAAGCGCAGGCCTACCAGGAAGCTGGGACGTGGGAGCAGGTATGCCCCATAATCCAAGCATCTGCTATCCAGTTCGGCCCGATGAGTATCCCCTAGAAACCAGGGTGCGACAAATGGTATCAGAGCCTGTCTGCCCGTAGGATCCCTTTTACTGGTCGCAGTTTGAGTCTTGAAACTATTTTGTAGCTATATAGGAAAAATGAAACGTGAGAGTAGGAATTCTGCCATTTTTCTTCTTTCCCCACCCACCCACCCTTTTCTGGTAAGGAAGTGCAACGTTGTTTTCTCTTCTCGTCTAAACTTTCAAGTTAGGATTTCACGTGTTCTGGGTTCTTCCATAGTACCTTAGGAGTTTTGGTCTTGAGTTTCCCCGATGTTGCTTCAATATCATGTTCTTCTCAAGAATCTTTTCGTCCATTGAACTCTTGTTGTTGTTTTCCACTTCATTTCTTCTACCGGCGTCTAATCAAACTTCCACAAAACATCTGCAGATGGGTCTCAGCTTCTACCCGCAGGTGGTGCGGATGACCCGTTGCGAGAACACTGCCGGTTATCCGGAGACGCTGAGAGACATGGTTACCTATCTGGGGTTCCGTTGGGCACCAGAGTACCAGTTCTACGAGCACCAGCACGAGTTCGAGCAGACTTTCTACCGAGCCATCGTCTACATACTGTCAGATGATGGCAGGAGCATAGTCCACCGCTACGAGTCCGTAGGTTCCACAGTGGACATGGCTGTGCAGCAGGCAGCGTATGTGAGTCTCACTGTCCTTCGTGCTGACTACTGGGGGTTTGATGATTCCATCTATCGTCACATCCCCCGTGGTTACATTACGTCGGCGGGAGTTCACTTCACTCACCACGGCAACCTGGATACCGATGAGGGTGATAGCTCCAGGCTGCACACCACAGCTCAGTTCGTGAGGCATAGTGATGCCGTTGCTTCCGCACTAGCCCAGGAGTTGGCTTCAGTCAGGGAGCAGCTCTACCTTGCTCTGACGCGTCTGGCGACGTACACCACAGATTTTGTTGGAGACGAGCGCTTTGCGCGTTTCGAGCAGCCAGCTGGTTTTCCTCTGCCAGATGCGGGAGGTTACGAGCCGATCAGAGGTCCACTTCTCAACCTAGGAGCTGGATACACTGGTATTCCTCTCTTTGGAGCACAGGGAGAGGACGCTTTCTACTTCACCACACCGAGGGTCCCTCTCCGAGCAGTTCCTATCTACAGGGATCGTCGTTCTACTTACTTCCATGAGCGTACCCCTCCTCGCCGTACCACTCGTCGTACTTCTAGACGTCGTCCTGCGTGATGAGCATTGGAGTACCGATGTATCCATTCCTAGCTATGTCTAGTTATCCTTTCGTTCTCGAACCATTTATGGTGTTGGATATTCTGATGTATTGGATCATGTAATGATGTACCTGTTGGTTATCTATTCATGTGTCGGAATAATCGCTCTTTCGGTTTTAAGTTTATCTTTTCCTATTGTTGTGCTAAAATGCATTTCCCTTCAGGATGCCTCCAACCAGGAACAACATGCCTGAGCCACCGCCAATTGGGGAACTGCTAACTCAGATGACTCAAGTGGTGGCGCAGATGGCTCAGATCCAGGCTAACCAGCAAGTCCACCAGGCTACTCAGCGAGTTGGCATCAAGGAGTTCCTCAGTTTGGGCCCAAGAGCTTTCGTGGCAACACGCGAGCCTCTGGATGCTGATGACTGGATCCGTGAGGTCGCCAGGGCTCTGGACATCGCACATGTAGCTGAGGAAGATAAGGTCAAGTATGCCTCTTACCTACTGAAGGGTCAGGCAGCTTCTTGGTGGGAGAACTACCAGACCATGAGAGATGGCTATCCAATCACCTAGGGATGTTTCAGAGATGCCTTCCTGAAGCACCACATTCCAGATGGTCTCATGGAAAGGATGCGTGAGGAGTTCTGCTCTCTCAAGCAAGGCAAGCTGGACGTCATCGGCTATCAGACCAAGTTCAATCGTCTCGCTCGATATGCTGGAGACGAGGTGTCCACAGAAGCTAAGAAGATGGCGAGGTTCCGCAGAGGTTTTAACCCGGAACTCTAGTACACCCTCACCAACATCAAGGCCAAAGACTTCGAGGAGCTCGTGAACACCGCGCTCAATGAGGAGAATGGGCGCAAGGCGTTCGAAGAGTCGCGCAAGCACTCGCGTGAGGGTGGTTCCTCCTCCAACATGACCACCCCTACGCAGAAGCGCCGCATCTGGGTGCCAAATGGTGTTGTCACTAGGGCTCCATACGCCCAAGCTTCTCCAGGCTTTGCTCCCCGCCCACCCAACCCAGCTCATATGCATGGTCAGAGGGTTCCAATGGGGCAGCCAAGGCCAGGTCCTCCCCGTGTCGTCACTTGCTTCAAGTGCAAGGAGACGGGACACTACGCTGATAAGTGCACTCAGAGGCAGCTACCTCCTCCACCACCTCGCCCCAACACCAACCAGGCAATGGTTCGCGCTCCTCCGACTAAAGCCTTCAACTCCAACAACAGGCCAGTCGGGAGGACCGCAAGGGTGAATCATATCAAGGCCGACAAAGCTGAGGAAGCTACTGACGTCGTTCACGGTACATTCCCCGTAAACCTTAACCCAGCTAAAGTGTTGTTTGATACCGGAGCATCGCATTCTTTCGTGTCAAAGATCTTTGCGACAGCAGTTAAGCTACCCTTTGTTGGTTTGGGTTCCCCGCTAGTAGTAAACTCCCCTGGAGCAACTATGCAAACTTCCAAGATCAGTCACGGGAATCAGATTCTAATTGGAGGCCACATATTCCTTGGTTCCCTCATACTGCTTGGAAATTATGACATTGATGTCATTCTTGGCATGGATTGGTTGAAGGCCAATGAAGCTAAAATTGACTGTGCTCAGAAGTCAATAACTCTCTTCCACCCGTCTGGCCAGATAGTCTATTCTCCACATGAACCAAGTTCCACTCAGCTTTACAACCTCAATGCTAAACCTCTACCTCTACTCGAGAATGTTCCGGTGGTTCGTGAATTCCCGGACATCTTTCCAGAAGAATTGCCAGGAATGCCTCCGGACAGAGCAGTTGAGTTCGTGATCGAGCTTGAGCCAGGTACTGCTCCAATCTCTAAGCATCCATACAAGATAGCTCCTCCTGAACTGAAGTTGTTGAAGGAGCAAATCGATATGTACATGGAGAAAGGTTATATTCAGCCTAGTTCTTCGGCTTGGGGTTGCCCAACTCTGTTCGTTGCCAAGAAGGACGAAACAAAGAGACCTGTTGTGAACTATCGTCCTCTTAACGAGAAAACAATCAAAAACAAGTATCCAATTCCTCGTATCGATGATCTTTTTGATCAACTTGCTGGAGCCTCAATATTCTCAAAGTTGGACTTGAGGATGGGTTACCATCAAATAAAGATCAGAAAGGAAGATATTCCAAAGACAGCCTTCACCACTCGCTACGGTCTATATGAATACACCGTCATGTCCTTTGGTATCACCAATGCACCGGCGACCTTCTCTCGACTCATGAATTCTGTCTTCCATGAATACCTCGACAAGTTTGTTGTGGTATATCTTGATGATATCCTTGTCTACTCAAAATCCGAGGAAGAGCATGGAGAACATCTTCGTCTCACTCTCATGAAACTCCGCGAGCATCGTCTCTATGCCAAATACTCCAAATGTGAGTTCTGGATTTCAGAAGTTGCCTACCTTGGTCATATCATCTCTGCCAAGGGCATAGCCATTGATCTAGATAAGGTTAAGGCAATTGTTTACTGGAAACCTCCCAGGACGGTGAAGCAAGTCAGAAGTTTTCTTGGCTTGGCTAGCTATTGCCGTCGTTTCGTCCAAAACTTCTCCAAGATTGCAAAACCTCTCACTGATCTCACCAAGAAGGACAAGAAGTTCGTTTGGTCTCCACAGTGTGATGAAAGTTTCAATCTCCTCAAAACTAAACTCACTTCTACTCTAGTTCTGGTTGGCCCAGATACTACCAAACCCTTCCAGATATTCTGTGATGCATCTCTCCAAGGCCTAGGAGCAGTTCTTATGCAAGAACGTCAAGTTGTGGCTTATGCTTCACGTCAGTTGAACCCACATGAGCAAAACTATCCCACTCATGATCTTGAACTTGCAGCGGTTGTGTTTGCCCTCAAGAAATGGAGACAATACTTGTTGGGTAACCGCACTGAAATCTTTTCCGATCATAAGAGTCTGAAATACATCTTCACTCAACCAGATCAAACCTCAGGCAAAGGAGATGGATTGAAAAGATCAAAGACTTCGATCTTACCATTTCTTACACTCCAGGCAAGGCTAATGTTATGGCCGATGCTCTCAGTCGCAAATCCTATTGCAATAATCTCATGATCATGGAAAGCCAACCTCCACTTCATGAAGAATTCCAGAAGCTGAACCTTGGTCTTGTTCCTCAAGGCTATCTTGCTAGCTTGACAGCCAGTCCAACTCTCGAGGACAAGATTCGTTCTGAACAACTTCGTGATGCTGAAATCAAGAAGATGGTAGAGCGTATCAAAGAAGGAAAGGATAAATTCAAGTCCTTCTCAATTGATGACAAAGGGACTGTGTTCTTCGAAGGACGCATTGCAGTTCCTAAGATCCAAAGTCTCAAAGATGTCATTCTCAAGGAGGCTCATGAAACTCCTCTCTCCATCCACCCTGGAAGTACAAAGATGTACCAGGATCTCAATACACTATTGGTGGCCTAGCATGAAACGTGAAATTGCTCAATACGTTTCTGAATGCGACGTTTGTCAACGTGTCAAGGCAGTTCATCAGAAAACAGCCGGTCTTCTCCAACCTCTCAAAATCCCTGAGTGGAAGTGGGACATGATTGAAATGGACTTCGTTACTGGATTTCCAAAGTCCAAGAAGGGCAACGATGCAATCTTTGTTGTCATTGATCGTCTCACTAAAGTAGCTCACTTCTTTGCTGTCAAAGAAACTATCTTAGCTAGCCAGTTAGCAGAGCTCTACACAGCAAAGATTGTTCCTCTTCATGGTGTTCCTTTGGAAATAAGCTCAGATCGTGGAAGTATCTTCACTTCTAATTTCTGGAAGAGTTTTCAAGAAGCATTGGGCACTAAACTTCTGTTCAGCACAGCTTATCATCCTCAGTCTCAAGGGCAAGTCGAAAGAGTCAATCAGATTCTCGAGGATATGCTCAGAGCATGTGGTCTCTCCTTTGGCATGAAATGGGAGGATTGTCTTCCATATGCTGAATTCTCCTACAACAACAGTTTCCAGGCAAGCCTAGGCATGGCACCATTTGAAGCACTCTATGGCCGCAGATGCAGGAGTCCAATCAATTGGTCTGGAGCTGGTGAACGTTCACTCTTAGGTCCTGACATTGTTAAAGAGGCCGAAGAGAAAGTTCGCATCATTCGTGACAATCTCAAGATTGCTCAGTCTCGTCAGAAGAGTTACTATGACAGCAAGCACCGGGACATGATCTATGCACCTGGTGACAAAGCATATCTCCGTGTAACTCCCTTCAGAGGCACTCATCGTTTTGGTGTGAAAGGAAAGCTGGCACCAAGATACAATGGTCATTTCAACATTCTCTCAAGGCGTGCAGAAAATGCTTATCGTCTTGAACTTCCAGAAAAACTATCCAAGGTGCACGATGTGTTTCACGTGTCACAGCTCAAGAAGTGCTTCAAGGATCCAGATCGTGCAGTTGATCATGATTCTATCGAACTGCAAGATGATCTCTCTTATGAGGAGCACCCTGTTCGTATTCTCGATGAGACCGAGCGTAAGACTCGCAACAAGAGCACCAAGTTCTGGAAAGTGCAATGGTCGCATCATTCCGATAAAGAGGCAACGTGGGAGACCGAAGAGGATCTTCGCAAGAAGTATCCGGACCTTTTCTCTTCTCCGTAAGGAATCTCGGGGCGCGATTCCTTCAAGGGGGGGCGTTTTGTAACATCCAAGTATGAAAAACTCCCTAGTTGTTTTATTTCTTGTTTAATTAAAGCAATGCATCATGTCATCATCCTCATTTGCATCTGTTCTTATTTGTTTTCATAATGAAACCCAAACAATTTCAAATGTTTATTTCATACTTGTCATGTTACAACCTTTTCAAATAAAGAAATGCAAATAAAAACCTCATTTGTTTCCAAATAATTCCATAATGCTCACTTATTAAATTGTTGGTTTTAATCAAACAATTAATTCAATCAATTATTTCCAAATCATTTCAAATTCAAATCAAATCTTCAAATCAGCACCCAACTTGAGTTTATGAAAATCTCCGATTCAAATAAACTCTTTAATCACATTAAATCATAGGGGTCACCCTATTAAAATGTTTGTTTTCTTTAAGGTTTACTTAATATTAAAATTCATTCAAATTTGGTTCAAATACAAACAGCAAGCAAATTTCAATCTTTTTGAAAACAAATCTTGACAATTGTTTTCTATTAACCTAAATAACTTAACCTAATTTTTCTAAAAAATTTACTAACCTAAAACCTATCCTTTTCTTCCAAATCCTAATTCTACAAAAAAAAACAGAAAAGGAAATTGTAAAAAGAAAAAAAAAGGAAACGGCGCCAGGGGCAGTGGGCTGCGCCCAGCCCACTTCCTTCCTTTTCTCTCACGCGCAGCGCAGCCCAGCCCGCGGTGGCGCGTACCGCTTCGTTTTTTTCTTTTCCTCCTTCTTCTCGCGGTACGGCCGCGCATCCGTGCTGCCACGGCGGATGCCGTCGCATCGCGACGGCCAGGACTCGACGTCCGTGCCTATATATCCCCCCTAGGGCTCCGCGCCACCTAACCCTAGCCCTAGGTCACTGTTTCCCCTCGTCTCCGCCGCCGATAGCCACCTCACCGTCCACCTCCACTTCTCTGAAATCCTCACCGGCGTTTTCACGTCTGAATCCGTCCACGCCGCCGTCGCCATGGAGGTCCAGCACCCCACCTAAACCCTGGAACCGCACCACCACTTCACCCTCTCCAGATTGCACACCGGAGGGAGCACGGAGACCTACTGGAGCCGCGACGCCGTCTTCGTCCACGCCGCCGTCGCCTCCGTCAGCAGTCGTCATCGCGCCTCTGCTTCCACGACACCGTTGGTGAGCAGCATGGTCTCCTCCTCCTCTCTGTATCTTCTGCAAGCACGCATCTAGATCCAGCACCCCACCAGCATCAGCATCGTTTCCATCCACCACCTCTCGCCGCCGGCAGCGTCTCTGACGAAGTTCAGTTCAGTAATCGCGCGCATTTCAGTTTCAGTTAACCTAGATCTGAATCGTTATCCTCTCTGAATCGCGTATAATGTCAAACGAACGCAACCACCGCAGTGGTTCAGTGCTAATGCAGCGCGCAGCGAGGGCGTGGGTTCGATCCCTCGCGCTGCCAATTAAACCCATCTTTTTTCCAGCGTACCTGACAGGCAGGGTCCACCAGGCAGTGACCTTGGTGGCCACGCAAGCGCGCGCAGCGCCACGCTGGCACGTGGCCCACGCATAGATGCTGTGGCTAGCCCACTGTGCGGTGCAAACCGTTTTAACACGTTTCTGTTTTCAAAGTCTAATTCTTTTAAAATGGCAGATTAATCCCTAAAACAAGAACTTTAATAACTTTTAGAATATAACTCCAATTAATAAAAGTTATATATGTTTGTTGTTCCAAATTTAATTATCTATCCAAATAATCCATTTGTGTACTGTTTTGAAAATTCCAAATGCATTTAAATTTCAAATTCAAATAACTCAAATGCAAATTTCTAAATTCAATAACTAATTCATACTTAATCCAAATAATGCAAATAAAATATGTTTTCCATACCATTTTGAATAACCTTTTCAAATATAATTTTTGTTTCCTGTTTTGAATAATTAAAATTGCCTAAATAATTTAAACCTTGTTTAATTCATTTAATTTTGCTAAATTCATAACTTGCTCAAATTAAATTATTCTTAAACATGTAAAATATGTTTTCAAACCAGAAAAACATAACCTTTTCAAATATTAACTTTGTAATCTGTTTTGCACAACTTAACTTGATGAAAACAACAACTATTTGTGTAACATCATTAAGTAACCAAAATTTCCAAAATTAATAACTAAATTCTTAACTTGTTAATTATCTTTCCAATTGCATCTAATGTTGTTACCTTATTGTTTTCATCATGCATGCATCATGCTAATTCACTTACACATGATGTTTAGTTGTAGAACAATTAATTCAACCATAAGGCATGGGCTTTCCATATGCAATCCCATTGCATATGGGTCCATTTAACTTGTGTTATCATGTCAAGTAGTTCATTCTGATGCATCTATTAACATGACATGCATCATCCTATGATTGTGCATTATGCCATCTTATTGATTGTTTATCTTTCTGCATTGTCTGTTTGCTTCTTCTCGGTTAGACGACGACGTTGAGAAAGACGATCCTTACGACACCACTCCCCAGGACTTAGCCCAGTACCAGGCTGCTGAGCTTCCAGGCAAGTTATCACTCACATGAACCATCGAGTTCCTTTCCACACTTGTTACCGATACTATCCTTTTGTCTATTATTGCTAGCCCTATGTATCGTTGCTTGTTCTTCGAACCCATCACATGATATCCTGAACCATGATATTGCCTCACCTCCACTCCTATAACCCCTTTGTTTGAGCCCGTGTCTTACTAGCATGCTTAGGTTGTTTTTGCTCGAGTCTGCTGTCAGTTACTTTATGTTACCATGTTCTACTTATGTTCACTTGGGCTCGATGTTAATCAATCAACCTGATAATGCTATTGGTAATAATAATTTGCTGATAAGGCACCGGCAGGAGGCCCGGCGTGGTTTTGAGGCCTGCTAGTGTCGACCCTAATAGGAAAAGGGTCTTGTCTACCGATCCATGATGAGCGCACTAACCGCATGTGGGAAGCGTGTATGGGCACCCCCCTCAATTTGACTCGATTCGCATCTCGTCCAAATCGCCGCACTTAGTTCGGGCTTTCCATTTGCTGCACGCATATGCAGGTACGAACCCGAGGCAAGGGTGGAGAATTTTGTAGTCGGTATTTAGGGCGGCGTGGTCTTCCAGTGCTATGAGGGTCCTCCTTTTCTTCGGGGGGCTCGATTAGCCGCGCACGCACAGCACGCGGTGCTTTGGGCTTGATGCGAAGAAGGGTTGAGTTGTGTTGAGTGCCTCGCTTGGTGGGTTTGATTCCCGTCTGGCGGGATATTCTTACGTGTACGGCTACATTGGTGCACCCCAGCAGGGATAAATCTTCTCGAGAAGCCGTGTCTTCCGCGGTTATGGTTGACTTGGTGAAAGTACTGGCTAACAAGTACTCAGAACAACTTACACCTAACTAATGATAACTTGACTAGTAATAGGCTTATTGACACAATAACTTGATCCATCTTAATTCAACTGTGTGAGTTATCCTCGGATTGCTTCTTCGGATAAGGGGCGAGATCCAGGATGGGTTTGTTTGAAGTTATCTTTCAGTTGGTTACTATACTCGATCTTATCTCCTTTCTATTAGCCGGAACTTGTAGTTATCTCTGTAGTTGGTTATAGCAGCCCGCTGCAGCTTTATATTACCTATTTCTTCCGTTGAACCTAAGCATCCGTGCTTGTGTTGACGGGTAACTCTTTGGTGAAGTGTGAGTCTTGCTTGCCAGTACATCAAATGTACTGACCCCGTTGGGGCTGTGGTTTACGCAGACTACGACTACGGCTACGATGATCACCAGGATGGCTACTTCGTGGAGTTCGACGAGACTGCAGACGAGTAGATAGCGGACCCGGGCAGGATCCGAAGACTACGTGGATGGGCTTCGTCTTCTTTTCATTCGCGGCTTCTTAAGCCTATTTGGATTTTTTCTGTACTCAGACGGTTGATTGCTTCCGTTGTGATGTAATGAATGCTATGTTGGGACATGTGTACTCTGGATGATTGTATTTGCTATTCTCTGCCTTAGTGAAGGCTATTTGCAACTTTATTTCAATATTTTGTGTCTTAGAGATATGTTGTGGTATCATTCCGTTTAACGTTGTTGACGTACCATGTGTGATTGGTATGAAGTACGTCGACAGTAGTGCCTTTGATCTCTAGTGGATAGTTTACATCGACGATGGAATAGCAGGGCTTGTGTTGTCGTGCATAAGCGCAGGCCTACCAGGAAGTTGGGACGTGGGAGCAGGTATGCCCCATAATCCAAGCATCTGCTATCCAGTTCGGCCCGATGAGTATTCCCTAGAAACCAGGGTGCAACACTCGATCCTATCATATGTTTACCTTGCAGCCCTGATATAGCCTTTCCTTCCACTTCCTATTAACTATTGCTTGTTTACCTTGTTGGCCCTCGTGTCGTAGTTGCATGCTTAGATTTGTTTGTGCTCGAGTCTTGTTATCCTTTGTCGTATCACCTGTTTAGTTGATAGTTGGGTTTCAATTCAATCAACAACATGTTAATGTTTTGGGGTAATAATAATTTGATGATAAGGCACCGGCAGGAGGCCCGGGTTAGGGTTTTGGAGCCGGCTGGTGTCGAAACTAGGAAAAGAGTCTTGTCTACTGATCCATGATGAGCGTGCTCACCGCATCCGGGTGGTGGTATGGAACCTCCCTCGACTTAGACCTGATTTGCAGCTTGTCCGAAGAGCCACACTTAGTTCGGGTGTTCCATTTGCTCCTTTGCATAATGGGTTGATCCCCCATGGTTACTGATGATGATGATGATGATGCATATAGGGCGAGGCCTGTAGTGCTGGGGTGTTGTGTCCTGCGGGAGTTTTGCACACCTGCGCTGAGTATTCGGCTGCGTGGCTGGGACCTTATAGCTCCGTGGCTCCTAGGATGGGTTGTAGAGACGGTTTGGGTCGTGTCGAGCCAACCTGAGTTTTAGTTGCTGGCTTGAGTGTGTACGGGTACTGGAGCACCCCCTGCAGGGATAAATCTTCTCGAGAAGCCGTGTTGTCCGCGGTTATGTGACGACTTGGTGAAAGTGCTGGCTAACAAGTACTCAGACAACTTACACCTATTGATAATAACTTGACTAGTAATATAGATTACCTCCACCATATAAATGATGTCACCCTAATCAACAGTGTGAGTTATCCTTGGGTTGCTTCCTTAGTAGGGGGTAACATTGGATGGGTTTGTTTGTTGTTAGTTGTAGTTGGTTACGATACGCTATCTCATCTTCTTTCTGTCAGCCGGAAGTTGTAGTGTGTTTCTGTAGTTGGTTAGTGCAGCCCGCTGCCGCTTCTTTGCAATAATCCTTTCCTTTCTGTTGTACCCAAAGTATTTGTATCTTGTGATGACTGGTTACGCCGGTATCTTGTGAGTATGGGTTATCCACTTGCCAGTACTTAACCGTACTGACCCACGAATTCATTTTCGTGGCTGCATATTCCACATTGCAGTCAACAGGTTTGAAGTCTGACGACGTTAGCTTGGGAATCCCTCCAGCTTGGCCTGGGCAGGGATTGCACGCCATCGGTTATCTTCAGGACTCTTAGTCCAATTTGTATCTTGTCCGTAGTCGGACACTATGTTGTTTCTTCCGCTGTCATTTGGATCTTTGTATTGTATCAGTTGTACCCTTGGCTCGTTTGAGTCGTCTTGTATATATCTTTTCTGTTGTTGTTGCGGAATATTCGTGAACTGTTGTAATGTTATCACAAGTGGCAACCTGGAATCGGTTATTATGCGGATTTGGCGGAAATGCTGAAATCTGCATAGTGCCCGATCCCGGGGCGTCACAATTAGTTATCGCAGATTGGTTTCATCTCAATTGGACTTTTCCTTCAAAAGTTATAGCAGATCAGAAGGTTATATCTCGGCGAACGTGCAACTCATGTACAATGGTATTGTTATAAAACTCTTTCCTACAATCTCGAAGAACACAATTCTTTCCCGTGTCTTACCAATAATGCATGTCCTAGAGTAAACATTGTATGTCTAACAGTTATTACAACGTGACGCGATGTGATATGGTTGTGATAAGGTTGTGATATTGATGTGCTATGGAAAATGATACTGGTTCATGTTTGAGAAAGGTTCCACACCTATCCATGCATGGTATTTTCTATTTTCCTCATTCCAATAGATACAGTCGAGGTTGGGTAGCTCTCAGAGTGATCTTTCAAACAAAATTGGTTTCATCTCAATTGGGGTTTTCCTTTGAAAGTTAATACAGTTCAGGAGGTCATATCTCGGTGAACGTGGAAGTCATGTACAATGGTCTTGTTATAAAACTCATTCCTACAATCTGAAAGAACACAATACTTTCCCGTGTCTTAGAAATAATGCCCGTCCTAGAGTAAACATTGTATGTATAACAGTTACTACAGCATGACGCGATGTGATATGGCTGTGATATGGTTGTGATATGGTTGTGATATGGATGTCGTATGGAAAATGATATTGGTTCATGTTTGAGAAAGGTTGAGCACCTCTCCATGCATGGTATTTTCTATATTCCTCATTACAATATATCAAGTCAAGGTTGGGTAGCTCTCAAAGTGATCTTTCAAACAAAATTGGTTTCATCTCAATCGGAGTTTCCTTCGAAAGTTATCAGAGTTTAGGAGGTCATATCTCGGCGAACGTGCATTTCATGTACAATGGTATTGTTAGAAAACTCTTTCCTACAATCTTAAAGAACACAATTCTTTCTTATGTCTTATAAATAGATCTCGTCCTAGTGTAAACATTGTATGTCTAACAGTTATTACAACATGACACGCTGTGATATGGCTGTGATATGGTTGTGATATGGATGTGATATGGAAAATGATACTGGTTCACATTTGAGAAAGGTTCCACACCTCTCCATGCATGGTATTTTGTATATTCCTCATTCCCATATATCTATACAAGGTTGGGTAGCTCTCAGAGTGATCTTTCAAACAAAATTGGTTTCATCTCAATTGGACTTTTCCTTCGAAAGTTATCACAGGTCAGGAGGTTATATCTCGGCGAACGTGTAAGTCATGTACAATGGTATTGTTATAAAACTCTTTCCTGCAATCTCAAAGAACACAATACTTTCCCGTGTCTTAGAAATAATGCCCGTCCTAGAGTAAACATTGTATGTCTAACAGTTATTACAACGTGATGCGATGTGATATGGTTGTGATATCGATGTGCTATGGAAAATGATATTGGTTCATGTTTGAGAAAGGTTCCACACCTCTCCATGCATGGTATTTTCTATATTCCTCATTCCAATATATACAGTCGAGGTTGGGTATCTCTCAGAGTGATGTTTCAACCAAAATTGGTTTCATCTCAATTGGGGTTTTCCTTCGAAAGTTAATACAGTTCAGGAGGTCATATCTCGGTGAACGTGCAAGTCATGTACAATGGTCTTGTTATGAAACTCATTCCTATAATCTCAAAGAACACAATACTTTCCCGTGTCTTAGAAATAATGCCCGTCCTAGAGTAAACATTGTATGTCTAACAGTTATTACAGCATGACGCGATGTGATATGGCTGTGATATGGTTGTGATATGGTTGTGATATGGATGTCATATGGAAAATGATACTGGTTCATGTTTGAGAAAGTTTCCACACCTCCCCATGCATGGTATTGTCTATATTCCTCATTCCAATATATCAAGTCAAGGTTGGGTAGCTCTCAAAGTGATCTTTTAAACAAAATTGGTTTCATCTCAATCGGAGTTTTCCTTCGAAAGTTATCAGAGTTCAGGAGGTCATATCTCGGCGAACGTGCAATTCATGTACAATGGTATTGTTAGAAAACTCTTTCCTACAATATTAAAGAACACAATTCTTTCTTATGTCTTATAAATAATTCCCGTCCTAGTGTAAACATTGTATGTCTAACAGTTATTACAACATGACACGCTTTGATATGGTTGTGATATGGTTGTGATATGGATGTGATATGGAAAATGATACTTGTTCACATTTGAGAAAGGTTCCACACCTCTCCATGCATGGTATTTTCTATATTCCTCATTCCCATATATCCATACGAGGTTGCGTAGCTCTCAGAGTGATCTTTCAAACAAAATTGGTTTCGTCTCAATTGGACCTTTCCTTCGAAAGTTATCACAGATCAGGAGGTTATATATCGGCGAACGTGCAAGTCATGTACAATGGTATTGTTATAAAACTCTTTCCTACAATCTCAAAGAACATAATCCTTTCCCGTGTCTTACCAATAATGCCCGTCGTAGAGTAAACATTGTATGTCTAACAGTTATTACAACGTGACGCGATGTGATATGGTTGTGATATCGATGTGCTATGGAAAATGATACTGGTTCATGTTTGAGAAAGGTTCCACACCTCTCCATGCATGGTATTTTCTATATTCCTCATTCCAATATATACAGTCGAGGTTGGGTAGCTCTCAGAGTGATCTTTCAAACAAAATTGGTTTCATCTCAATTGGGTTTTCCTTCGAAAGTTAATACAGTTCAAGAGGTCATATTTCGGTGAACGTGCAAGTCATGTACAATGATCTTGTTATAAAACTCATTCCTACAATCTCAAAGAACACAATACTTTCCCGTGTCTTAGAAATAATGCCCGTCCTAGAGTAAACATTTTATGTCTAACAGTTATTACAACATGACGCGATGTGATATGGCTGTGATATGGTTGTGATATGGATGTCATATGGAAAATGATACCGGTTCATGTTTGAGAAAGGTTCCACACCTCTCCATGCATGGTATTTTCTATATTCCTCATTCCAATATATGAGGTCAATGTTGGGTAGCTCTCAAAGTGATCTTTCAAACAAAATTTGTTTCATCTCAATCGGAGTTTTCCTTCGAAAGTTATCAGAGTTCAGGAGGTCATATCTCGGCGAACGTGCAATTCATGTACAATGGTATTGCTAGAAAACTCTTTCCTATGATCTTAAAGAACACAATTATTTCTTATGACTTATAAATAATTCCCGTCCTAATGTAAACATTGTATGTCTAACAGTTATTACAACATGACACGCTGTTATATGGCTGTGATATGGTTGTGATATGGAAAATGATACTGCTTTACATTTGAGAAATGTTCCACACCTCTCCATGCATGGTATTTTCTATATTCCTCATTCCCATATATCCATCCGAGGTTGGGTAGCTCTCAGAGTGATCTTTCAAACAAAATTAGTTTCATCTCAATTGGACTTTTCCTTCGAAAGTTATCGTAGATCAGGAGGTTATATCTCGGCGAACGTGCAAGTCATGTACAATGGTATTGTTATAAAACTCTTTCCTATAATCTCAAAGAAACAAATATTTCCCGTGTCTTACCAATAATGCCCGCCCTAGAGTAAACATTGTATGTCTAACATTTATTACAACGTGGCGCGATGTGATATGGTTGTGATATCGATGTGCTATGGAAAATGATACTGGTTCATGTTTGAGAAAGGTTCCACATCTCTCCATGAATGGTATTTTCTATATTCCTCATTCCAATAATACAGTCGAGGTTGGGTAGCTCTGAGAGTGATCTTTCAAACAAAATTGGTTTCATCTCAATTGGGGTTTTCCTTCGAAAGTTAATACAGTTCAGGAGGTCATATCTTGGTGAACGTGCAAGTCATGTACAATGGTCTTGTTATGAAACTCATTCCTACAATCTCAAAGAACACAATACTTTCTCGCGTCTTAGAAATAATGCCCGTCCTAGAGTAAACGTTGTATGTCTCACAGTTATTACAACATGACGCGATGTGATATGGCTGTGATATGGTTGTGATAAGGATGTCATATGGAAAATGATACCGGTTCATGTTTGAGAAAGGTTCCACACCTCTCCATGCATGGTATTTTCTGTATTCCTCATTCCAATATATCAATTCAAGGTTGGTTAGCCCTTAGAGTGATCTTCCAAAAAAATGGTTTCATCTCAATCGGAGTTTTCCTTCGAAAGTTATCAGAGTTCACGAGGTCATATCTCGGCGAACATGCAAGTCATGTACAATGGTCTTGTTAGAAAACTCTTTCCTACAATCTCAAATAACACAATTCGTTCTTATGTCTTATAAATAATGCCCGTCCTAGTGTAAACATTGTATGTCTATCAGTTATTACAACATGACACGTTGTGATATGGTTGTGATATGGATGTGATATGGAAAATGATACTGCTTCATGTTTGAGAAAGGTTCCACACCTCTCCATGCATGGTATTTTCTATATTCCTCATTCCAATATATCCAGACGAGGTTGGATTGCTCTCAGAGTGATCTTTCAAACAAAACTGGTTTCATCTCAATTAGACTTTTCCTTCGAAAGTTATCGCAGATCAGGAGGTTATATCTCGGCGAACGTGCAAGTCATGTACAATGGTCTTGTTAGAAAACTCTTTCCTACAATATCAAAGAGCACAATTCTTTCTGGTGCTTAGAAATAATGCATGTCCTAGAGTAAACATTGTATGTCTAACAGTTATTACAATGTGACGCGATGTGATATGGTTGTGATATAGATGTGTTATGGAAAATGATACCGGTCCATGTTTGAGAATGGTTCCACACCTCTCCATGCATGTTATTTTCTATATTCCTCATTCCAAGATATCAAGTCGAGGTTGGGTAGCTCTTAGAGTGATCTTTCGAACAAAATTAGTTTCATCTCAATTGGAGTTTTACTTCGAAAGTTATCATTGTTCAGGAGGTCATATCTTGGCGAACGTGCCAGTCATGTACAATGGTATTGTTAGAAAACTATTTCCTACAATCTCAAAGAACACAATTCTTTCTTGTGTCTTAGAAATAATTCCCGTCCTAGTATAAAAATTGTATATCTAATAGTTATTATAACATGACACACTGTGATATGGCTTGTATATGGTTGTGATATGGATGTGATATGGAAAATGATATCGGTTCATGTTTGAGAAAGGTTCCACACCTCTCCATGCATGGTATTTTCTATATTTCTCATTCCAATATATCTAGTCGAGGTTGGGTAGCTCTCAGAGTTATTTTTCAAACATAATTGGTTTCATCTCAATCGGAGTTTTCCTTCTAAAGTTATCACAATTCAGGAGGTCATATCTCGGGGAACGTGCAAGTTATTTACAATGGTCTTATTAGAAAACTCTTTCCTACAATCTCGAAGAATACAATTATGTCCCATGTCTTAGAAATAATGTTCGTCCTAGTGTAAGCATTGTATGTATTCGACAAGTCGAAGTACTGGGCTAGTGACCACTTTTGGCAAAGCACGATGAATGTGCAGTATGTGTCCCTGCTCAACACATGGAATTAAAACAAGGATAAGCAATGAAATCTATAAAAAAACATTAGTTACGACGGCCGCGAGCGTATGTGTACTTATTCGGGTAAGACAGGCAAAAGAATGTCCCTCTTCTCACTGTTTCTCAACATGAAGCTCTCGAGGTACTTTCCTGCCTTGGTCCGTGTACTTGATCCTTCCTCCAGCTGGCTATCACTCATGTAGTAGGGATCCTCTACCACAACGTACGGTGGTAACTCTCGCTGGATCTTCAGATGAGCACTGAGGGCGTATAGGAGGACCAAGTTATAGTCTAGCCGTCTCGAGTGAAAAAGATTGAAGATATCCTCGTACGCTATGAAGAAAAGATCCGCGGGGTCTTCATGGACGAAGTTCTGTCCCTCTGGCACCTTGACCACGAACACCGGATAATTTGGACACTCGTCTTTAAGAAGGAGGCACTCTAGCATCACGATAATATTCTGCAAACTGAGCATTGGTCCACTTGGCCCGTGTATCTCGTCCGGAGACAGTTCGGTTGGCCAGCTTCATGCAAGCGGGTCAAGCCATCCTTACGAGGTCGTACCATGGCGTCGGCCAAGATCTTATTAGGCTGACCCTTTTTACCACCTCTCTTCCTAGCCTTCTCCTTGCTGGCGGTGGCCTGATCTGCTGCGGGAGCTGGGGGTACTGGTGGGGATGCTGGTGGGGGTGCTCGGGGCGACCCTAAGACTGTCTTATGCAGTGTGCCAGGGCTAAAAACTGTACCCTGCTGGAAGGTCAGGCGCTGCGAGATTTCAGTACGCCTAGGTGTATCGTCGTGACTGTGGAAGGCTTCATCGTCACGGTCCATAACAGGCATGTACCTATCTTGGCTGCAGCCTGTGCTGAGGTAGTCATTGACGTCGACATTGTCATCATCATAATCATAATCATTGCCACCCTCTCCAGCAAGCGCGCCACCGTCTCCAGCAAGCGTTATGTCCACGTCCTTGGGTGGTGGCGGCTATGATGCCGGCGGTTGAGGCACAACTGCCTTTGATGATCTTTTGGCCGGTCGTTGCGGCGGTATCTTTCCCAACAACTTTTGGTGCCGTGTGGTGGTAGAAATGACCTCCGGTTCCTTCTGGGTTGTGGTGGCGACGACTGTCGTTTCCTTCTGAGGGGCGACGACCTGTGGTACCGTCTGGTGGGCTCTTTTCTTCGAGGGTCGGACGATCTTATTGGGCGGGGCCATAGGGGAGGTGGCGCCGTTGTTGCGCTTGATCACAAGACCCCCCCCCCCCCCCGCCCCCAAGACGAATCTGGCTCTTCGGCCATTTCATCACCCATGTGGTGCAGTCTCCAAGGACCAAGTTGTGCTCCTCGTCACAGCCTGGAGGTTGAAAGGGGGGAGGACGTCGCGAAACTCCGGCACTACATTGGCCATCTTCACCTTCATCACATTCTCTTCCATTCGAGAGTGATGCATAGTGCGTTCATTGGGTTGTATAATGGTGCCGGTAGCAACATCCACCAGCTCTCCGCTCGGCACCACACGATGCAGGAGTACGCAAGTTTCGTCCTGTTGGGCAACATATCGGGCATCATGAGATGGCAGTCGTCATCAAAGGCATAGTTAAGGAATATGGCGCAGATCACGACTAACTAATTAGTTACCTTGGTGATGGCATCGAGCTCGGCGGGTGTCAAAAAAAGGGTGTCGGTGCCGGCGGCCGGCCCATCATTCTCCGGCGCTGCTGCGAAAGGGGGCGTCGATGCGACCAGAAGGAGCGGCATCTGGGTGGTCACATGTTCCGACGGCACTTGCTGGTTGATGCTTGATTTGCTGCCGACGAAGCTGGGCAGTTGGATCGGCCCTCTTTGACCCCCCGCATTCCAAGCAGCTCTCCCCTCCATCAACCCAGGGGGATGACTTTTCGGAGCCTCTCATCCACTAATTGGTTTAGCTTGTCGAGGTCCGCTTTCGCAATTTCTGGTCTCAAGTTTCTTCTCTAGAAACGCCACCTTCTTCTTCAGCTCCTCGACCTTGGCTTTATCCTTAGTCGTCGTCGTCTTCCTCTCCTTTCTCTACGGCTTGGCGTCTGATGCATAGTACTCAGCTACCTTCATGTTTAGCCCAAAGCCGGACATACAGCGAGCTGACGTCGGCGGCTTCTCCAACGCCCTTTTCTTGTATGCTTTCGTCGCCCTGTTGAAAGGAGTGTCCCACCGTTGCGTTGACTCTTCATACGACGAGCCAGCCGTACTAGCCTTCTTCAACTCATCCTCCTTCAGACAAAAGGAAATTAAGGTGAGCCCATTTGGCTTCATTATCTAATTAGATCAATGCAATATAGATGTACTTGAGATATATCCGTCCTTACCAATAATTTCTCGAAATCCTTCACGACCTGGTCTTTCGTCACAAATTCCCCCATCTTCCAGTCTAAGAAGTACCGGGACCGGACAAAGTTCCTAACCTGTAAATCCGTGATTTCGTGCCAGGGGTTATCTTTTCCGAGACGTTCCATTTCGCAGTCCTCCTTCTCCCAAACGGGTTGTTTTCCTCGGTAACCGCCGCTTCCGCAATGTTGGAACCCTATGTTCTGGTCCCGCTTTTTCCTCCCCCATTCGGTCCATTTTTTACACTCCTCGGTGTTTACGTACGACTTCAGCATGTCGAAGTCTTCTTTCACGACCGTCGGCTCTTTGCGACTTATCTCCTCCCAGCTTTTACCTTCCATAATCTTCTTCTTCACCCGGGATCTCCAGCTGCTCAAGGCGGTGCTCATCTTCGTGATGGCTAAAGAGTCCACCCTTTTATTGAATGGCTCCGGAAACGTGTATCGATGGTGAAGCTTATTCAGGATGATTTCGAACAAAGCCGTGTTGTCGCTGCTTCTAAGGTCCGTCGTGTTGATCAACATGCTTTCCCGTACGATGCACCCTAGTTGCATGTTGTAGCCTGAGGCAACCGTTCGAGGCGCCAATGGTAGGCCACTTGGCGAGACCTTGGTGATTGTATCAGTGACGTTGGCGAGCACTTGCGGCGTACGATCCTTCCTTGGCGCCTGAGCCTTCTTCTTCTTCTCATCGGTCGTCGGGGCGGCATCGCCGCTACCACGAGTCGTGCGTTCAGTGTCGCCTCCATCGGTGGTGTCATTACCCTCTTCCTCCAAGTACTTTGACTCATCATTGCCGGTTGCGGCGGCGTCAGCCTGCCGGCCCTCTTCCTCAATGCCGGTTACAGCGTGGGCATCCCAGCCCTCTTCCTCGGCACTAGCTTCGAGCATGAACCCATGCTTAGAAGTGCCCGACATGTTTCTGTAATAATATTCAAATGTTCATAGGTAGCAAAGAGTCCTTACCTACGGTATAAGATATTTTTTTGGCTTGTAGTTGTGTGGTTAGGCAGAGAGTAGACTTGTATTTGTGTTTTTCGTCTTTGATTGGCTTCACTTGAGAAATGTTTCAAGTGACTTTGTATCATAGTAACTAAATTTCCTAGGCATTACAAACAAGTTCTGAGATGTGTTCCTAACTAAGTAGCAAGTACTCATAATTTGTAATTTGCGGCATAATTTGTAATTTGCAACATAATTTGTAATTTGTAATCCCAATAGAGGTACCACAAGAAGGAAACATGCCAAACAATCAAGCACATGGGCACAATTTAGGAGAAATGGGTTAACAAGATATATTGAGAAGGGGATGAGGAGAAAGGAGCACAATTTAGGAGAAAGGAGTGAGACTAGATGGGCAAGTGAGGAGGGGATGATGATGCAACACCACCATATTTTTGTTATCCTCTCGTTTAGCCTCACCTTTTTCACATTCCTGTCCAGAAATCTGAGAATAAGTCTAGGACCAAATGTTTTTCTTTTTCAATTACACTTACATGACATGTACAAGACAAGCAGACTGATACGATATATACTCAAAAAGAAGAGCAGCCAAAAGAGACTTGATAAATAGCTCAGAGCAACAAGACAAACAATAACAACGGACTAATTTGGCAAACAGGATATGAAAAACATTGAACATTAAGTTTACACTACATAGACCTATTTTCTAATTCTTGATTTTTTTTTCTCATGTGTTGATCCAAATGCAACACATAGAGAAGCATTGTCGCGTACCACATTTCAGATTTTTGTTGAAAAGAATAAAGCTACAAACAGTTTCCCAGTCAGGCAGAATTTTGGCAACCAGTTTAAGGACAAAATTCGATCTTACAACAAGCAGCTGTGCATGCGTCAATAACACACCAGAATTCATCCTAGGAAGCATTGTGTTGAATCATAAAACAGCAATCAAAATGCACTAACAGAGAAATAATCAGGAGTCCAAACTGAGTAAATGACAAATATTCCATTCAAGCTATCGCCAAAAATTAGCTCATCGTCAACTTTAAATACCACCCTGCAATCTATGCCTTTAAAAATAACAAAATTCCACACAGCTGGTTCAGTATGTCAAATGCCATAGGTGGTGTATTGTTCTGGCTCTATGTTACTTCATATGGTTTATACTTTGCTATCATATGTATACTTGGAAAAAATGTTTTCCCGTGAGGTCTTCTACGAACATATCCATGGATTATTTATTCTATATATTTCAATATCCATGGTCTGTAGATAGTTCTGTATGTGAAATGCCATTTCATGAGCTGAAGCGTAAAAAATTAGATGGGGTCTTGCTTAAGATTGATTTTGAGAAAGCCTACGACTTCAGCAAACTCTCCGCATGAAAGGCTTCACACCGCAGTGGTGTGAGTGGGTTGCTAGGTTTGTGCAGGGAGAGAGTGTGGGGATAAAGGTGAACGATGACAGAGGTCATTTCTTCCAAACCTTGAAGGGATTGCGTCAAGGTGATCCATTGTCCCCTATTCTTTTTAACCTGGTAGCTGATATGTTAGCGGTACTAATTGCTAGGGCTAAGGAGGAGGGTCAGATAGGTGGTTTGGTACCACATCTAGTAGAAGGGGGTGTATCGATTTTAAAGTACGCTGACGACACGATCTTATTCCTTGAGCATGACCTGGAAAAAGCGGTTAATATGAAGCTTTTGTTAGCCTTCTTTGAACAGCTTTCGGGTCTAAAGATAAATTTTCACAAAAGTGAGATTTTTTGCTTTGGTAAAGCGACTGAGTGTCAGGAAGATTATAGACACATTTTTGGATGTGACGTTGGGTGTCTTCCTTTCAGGTATTTGGGTATACCTATTCATTACAGAAAATTACTTAATAAGGAATGGAAACCGATTGAGGATCGGTTTGATTCAAAGCTAAGTTCATGGGTTGGTAAGTTGTTATCCTACGGGGATCGCTTAGTGCTTATTAATTCAGTTCTGTCTAGTTTACCGATGTTCTCTCTATCCTTCTTTGAGATACCTGTGGGGGTAAGAAGAAGGTTAGATTTTTACAGGTCCCGGTTTTTTTGGCATTGTTATAAACTTAAAAAGAAGTATAGACTAACAAAGTGGAACATTGTTTGTCGTCCCAAAGACCAAGGGAGGTCTTGGAATTGAGGTTCTCCATATTAAAAACAAATGTTTATTAAGCAAATGGCTTTTTAAATTGTTAACTGAACAAGGGGTGTGGCAGGAGTTGCTACACAACAAATATTTACAGGGGAGGCCCCTCTCTTAGATAAAAATTAAGCCTACTGACTCACCTTTTTGGAAAGGTGTGATGAAGTTCAAGGATGATTTCTTTCCACGTGTTACCTGTTTGATTGGTGATGGGAAGAATGTCAGGTTTTGGGAGGACATTTGGTTGGGACATACTTCGTTAGCAATTCAATATCCATCGCTTTATAATATTGTTATACATCGGAATGTCTTAGTAGCAGATGTTCTACGTGGGGAACATCCTAATATTTTGTTTCGGAGGTCTCTTTTAGGGGATAAATGGGAAGCTTGGTTAAATCTTGTGGAAAGATTGATGGGCGTGGATCTATCAAATCAGGCTGATTCATTTCGATGGAACTCAACACAATCGGGAGTGTTCTCGGTAAAATCATTATATGAAGATCTGATGAATGGCAATACTAGATTTTACGTAAGTATTTATGGAGACTAAAGATTCCTCTAAAAATAAAGATTTTTATGTGGTTCTTGTACCGCAAGGAACTACTCACTAAAGATAATCTTAAAAAATGACGATGTTTAGGTTGTTCTAAGTGCGTCTTTTCTGGGGATGATGAGACGGTGGAGCACTTGTTTGTTAAGTGTTCTTTTGCTCGTAAAATTTGGCGGTTAATTCACTTCACTTTTAGTATTTCACCACCTCCTTCGGTAGCTAATCTTTTTGGAAATTGGTTACAAGGGGTGGATAGAGAAACTAAAACTAGTATACGTGTTGGTGTATGTGCTTTTTTATGGACAATTTGGAATTGTTGAAATGATGTGGTTTTTAACAATTTGAAACCCGTACATTTTTTGCAGGTCGTTCATCGTGCAATTCATTGGATTTACTCGTGGTCTCTCCTGCTACCAGACGGCCAACGAGGACGTTTGGATTCTGGATGCACCTGGTTGATGGCGGTAGTACGGGCTATGTTCAGCCAAGGTGGCTGGTTGCACGCTAGAAGACTACAGGATGCATAATTGGCATATGTTCATGATTTTTCGCTGGATGATATTTGTTGCAACACTGCAGTTTCGTTGATGTTTTCTGTTTTTGTGTTGGTGTAAGACGCTTACGTGAGCGATTTATTTAATAAAAAGGCCGTGTGCATCTCCTAGATGCAGAGGCTGGGTTAACCGTTTCAAAACAAAAAAAAAAATGTGAAATGCCATAAGTAGTGTATTGCCCTGGATCTATGTTGCTTCATATGGTTTATACTTTACTATCATATGTATACTGTGAGATCTTCCATGAACATAACCATGAATTATTTTATTCTATATATTTTCGGTATCCATAGTGCATAAAATTTTACCTGGCTACACTCAGTGTGTACACTTGTATCACCAGTTAGAAAACACGTTGATCAGAATACTGATAACCTAATTACAGCAATGTACTTTAAACAATCTAGCTGATCCAACTATCCTTGCTTAACTTTAGGTGTTGGCGTTTCATGAGCGCCAAAAGTCATCAAGGAATCCCAAGTACGTACGATCTTGTTCATTGTACTCATGGGCATAATCGTACTGGTTTTATGATTGTTCATTACCTCATGCGCACACAACTCTCTAGTGTTACTGAGGTGAGACAACCTGTGGTTCATATGTCATTTGTTGTAATATTTCTTTATTTCCGTGGCTTAAGTTTCTTTTGCTAGGCGTTAAATATGTTTGCTCAAAGGCAGCCTCCAGGACACTAGTGGAAACAGGGGCATTAGTCCCGGTTCGTAGGGCCCATTTGTCCCGGTTGTGCAACCGGGACGGGGCATCCGGGACAAATACCCCTCCCCCTTTGGTCCCGGTTGTGCCAGGACCCGGGACAAATGGGGCTAACCACGTGGCCCGTGCGATGGATCCTGGCCAGGGCTATTCGTCCCGGTTCTCAATACGACCCGGGATGCATGCCCCTTCTGCCGCGGCAGGGCTTTTGCCCTTTTCTCTGCCGCGGCAGAAATTTACAATTTTCGTTTTTTTGGCCCCCAGACCTCCGGGCGGGCCCTTCCCGGACCTCGAGAAGAGAGTAGTCTCGGTGGACCCTCCACAGAGCTCCCGGATCGCACGAGTGAATAAATATATAAAGCAGAATAAGAAACACTTATATTACGGAAGCAAAGTATATCGAGCATATTACATGACCGATGGAGTGTAATACAAAATCAAACTAAGTTCCAATTGGACGCATAGTACTCTCCATTTTCGTTTAAGACCTCTGCATCTAAGAAGCCCGCAATTTCCTCCTGAATTGCTCGTATGCGGTCCCTTGGTAGAAGACCGTCCCGAAGCCGTTCGATCTAATATAAAGAAGAGTGGTCAATATAGATAGTAACTAAAATAGATAGTAATAAAAAGAATTGACGACTAACGTACATGAAGTTGCTTTAAATTTCTGCCCGTGGGAGATGTCGTCTGACGAATGAACTCGCAAACGTAGTATCCACACAAGTTATTCCCGTCTCCTTGTTGCAAGCACTTTACGAGAAGATTGTTTCAATCAAAATAATAATCAACCAGGCATGATAATGGTATCGACACTAGAATCAAGGAGATGGGCGCGGATCTAGATAGTACTTACTTGCACAACATCAAATGTAAGTTTTTTTTTCCATTCACCGGGAGACTTCTTTATGAACCTCTTCCAAACCCTACCCGAGAAAGAAAAAGAATAAGAAGACTTAGTAATTACTTGATGTCCAAAAATGAAACAAAGTAGTCGATATATTGCCATATATAAATACTGAATATTAATAAAGATTGAAATTGCCGCTGGATCATTTCCTGCATGTCAGCCCACATTGAGAGGGGTTTACGTTTTGGGTCCATTACAATTACTTTTCCTTTGTCAATTTGGAAGATTAGCAGAATATAGGGGCGAGGGGCGGCGCCGCAGAGGATGAAGCCGACGGGGCGAGGGGGCGGCGCGGTCCGAGAGACGGCGCCGCAGAGGCGAGGACGCCGTCCGGGCGAGGGGCGGCGCGGGGTGGACGGAAAAAATGGGCAGCCTGGCGGCGTCGATTTGGTCCCTGCGCGCGGTCTGGAACTGGAGGGGGGCGGTGACGTGTTTATATACTGTGACCCTTTCGTCCCGGTTGGTGGCAAGAACCGGGACGGAAGCCCTTACGTCCCGGTTGGTGGCAACAACCGGGACGAAAGGCCCGGCTGGTCGCACGCGCCAGGACCAGTGGGCCGGCGCGCCAATTGTTTTAGCGCCAAAATTTGAATATCTTAAATATGTAAGTGAATAACTTCTACATACTTTCAAATTACAAAAAAAATACAACATTAAAATTGTTTGAAATTGCGTAAATAATTCAAATCCGTTTTCTGTTTACCTAAGTAATTATTCTAACTATTCAAACTATTAACTATTTCACTATTTGCACTTAATTTAAATATAAATATCTTATATTGTTTTAAAATTAGTAATAATTATATTAAACAGAAAACAGACGCGCTAGCTGTAACATCCACCTTTTTTTTAATATAAGGTTTGTGTGTTGTGCTTGTGATCATGTCATGCATGCATTTTAAACCCCTAGTGGTACTTAAAACAGGTGCACTAAAATTAAATAACGAGGTCTATTAAAATCACTTAAAAGTGACACCCTAAAATGATGGTTTGAAATGGTACATTTTTGCAAAACAAAAATATGGTGAGGTTGTCCTTGTTGCAAGGAACTCAAAAATAATTTTTGCCAATTTTACTAATTGCAGAAAAGCCCTCAAAATCTGTTTTTAGTGTGCTGTTTTAAATGAGTAAGGGCCTTTGTGCAGTTCTAGAGTTTCCAGGGGGGTTTTTGAAAAATTTCTTTTGTCTTCTTCTTCCTCCAGCCAATAGACAGAAGCTCCACGACGCCTTCCCCCCCCCCCGCCACCTCCTGCTTGCTCCCTCTACAAGGATAAGGGAGAGGAGAGCTACCCCGAGCGCCCTACCTCCTCCTCCGCTCGGCCTCGCGCCCTCTCTGTTTCTCTCCACGCGGAACCGAACACTAACTGCCACCGTCGCTCGCCGCCGGCGATACGCCCGACCCCGCGCCCCTCCGAGTGCTCTACCGGCTCCGCCTCGTCGCCCTACTTCTCCTCGAGCTCGTGGAGCCCCCGAGGAACCCCGTGCGGCCCCAATTTTGCGCCGGAGGAAGCGCACGGCCGCCGCCGGAAATCCCTCGCCGCGGGCGATTGCCTCCGCGCCTCACCGCCCCGACCACCTCGACACGTTCCCGGTACCCTCAGGAGCACGCCGGTGCCCTCCTCCTCCTCCCTCCCCCTCTGGTTCTTTCTCCCGCCGCCAACCGCCGTCCGCCATCGCGCCCAAGCGCTCCGGTGAGCTCTCCGGCGACCAATCGGTCCGCCGCGAGCCTCCCCGCACTCCCCGTGACCTCCTCAACCCCGTGGAGGCCTTCATTTCCAAAACCCCTCACAGGATCGATCAATTGCATCGAACCAGAGAGGATTTGGGTTCGGGTGACGTCACCTCGACATCATGCCCACGTCACTGCCCATTTTTTGTTTATTTTCATTTAACTGAAACGGTACTGACACGTGGACCCCACATGTACTTAATTTCAGAAAAAGAATTAATTTTGAAAATGCAATAACTTTTAATTGGATAATCATAAAAATGTGTTCAATATACCATTTTGTTCAGAAAAATGTAATCTACATGTTTATGTCATTTGCACACATTTTTGACAAAGTTGAATTTTGAGTATTATTTAAATCATTTAAAATAAAGAAAATAAGTTTTTATTCAAGAAAATTAGAAAATTACAAGTTATAGGTCAAAATGCTTAGAATGACAAGTGCAACCTAGTTATGGTGTTCTCAACCCTATTTGAGCACTTTAACTTGTCACACCTCTAGGTTTTGCCCGAATCGGCCTCCGAGGTCCACTTCGGGACTAAAATTCACTAAAGTTGTTCTCTTAACATATGAACCCTAGCAACCCATGAACCATGTTTAGGGCTTCTCTTTAATGCATTCAAATGTTCATTCATACATATTGAGCATTGCATCGATGCCTGTTTTGAGTGTTGTTCTCTCTCTTTCCGGTGTTTGCTCTTTCGGTAGAACGCGAATCCGGAGTGAAGTTCGCACCCCCTGTTGCCGAATACTTGGTCTAAACAACCAAGTCAAGCACTTATTCCTTGAAGCTTTCTCTGGTTTTCTTGAAGCAAGGCAAGCATAACCTCTTATCTGCCCATATATGTTTTCGAAGTGTTTTCCTTCTCGTACGATGCATGCTTTACAAAGTATTTTGAGTCAATAGATGGAGTTATCCTATTTAGTTGCATAAACCAGATATCATGATTCCATGCTCCTAGGTGACATAGGATTTGTTTGTGTGTATCGCCAAAACCTCAAATATGCCATGCTTAGTCATACATGTCTATTTATCTCTGCTCCATCCGGTTGATGAATCAGAGTTACGAAATGAATCTAGTATGACAGGATGACGTGGTAAGATTCGAGATGTGTGGTTAAAATGATAAAAGGCTTGGATGAGTTGCCACATGGAATGTGGTGATTTGCCTCGTTCATGCCCTAGGAGCGAGTTCTCGCCTTTGAAGCCAAGACTGATCGTGCAACCACACGGGGATTGGATTCCCCTCGGTTTCAACTTGTCTAGTTTGTTCCATGAGTTGCCTAGTTCGGGCGTTCCATTTGGATTTGCTGGGGATATAAAAACGTTTACAAAACTAGGATGTGGCGGTGTAACAGCCTGTGGCGAGACAGTAGTTGAAGCACCGCTCACAACGATAGAGACCCGGCAGGAGATGGCCACTCCCTATTGGCGGTCCATCTCTACTCGGAGCGACTCATGGAATAGGCGAAGCAAGGGAAAGATCGTGGTCTGCCACCCTCTGCCGGCACATCGTCGGAATTGTGCCAATAGCTTGGCATTAAGAGTCGGTTGATGCGTGTGGGTAAAGTTGTACACCCCTGCAGGGTTTAATCTTTTCGAAAAGCCGTGTCCGCGGTTAAGGACAACTTGGTGACTGATCCTGAGATCATAGATAACTTGAACATGACGTAAAAGATGTTGACAATGGATGTTTAGTTTTAAGAGGTGGTTCCAGTTATCAGTGTTGAAGATGATGCTTCGAAGGTTCTGAAGGCAATACCCGTGAAAGGGTATTCTTTTAAAAGATTTGTGAAAACTTCTCAACCTCCCTTTATTCGAAACAAAGTTGGCTTTATGCAAAACAACCTTCATAAACCCTTTTCGAACAAGCAGATATATAATAGGTTAGTTAAGACTTGTTGAGTACCTCCCGTACTCATGTTTGCTTCGTTTTGGTTCAGGTGAAGTTCCATACCTTCGGTGGTGTTTCAACGTGGACGTCGACGGATAGTTTGGGGTTTCCCAGGTAGCAGCCTGGAATCTATGGGCTGGGACGTCGCCTTATGTTGCGGCCTCTTAGGCCTTTTTGGTTCTTGTTGAATAGCAACATAATTTGCTTTCCATTGTCTGATGTAATGTTGGGTCGTGTGACCTCTGTTTGTAAGCTACTCTAGTATTACCTGCTTAATAAAGCTTCATGTTTAGAGTACTGCTTTGATCGGTTGTTGGTTTCGAGCTCATTGTTATACAGTTTTGGCTATGACTGCATAGTTGTCGCAGTCGAGGGGTTGTGGAGCCGATGATCCATGTCCGAGCCCGCCTGTCGATGTGATCGGCCTGGGGCGAGGTAACCCCAGTAACCCTCGATTGTTGTTGCACTTTCTGGACACATAGCAGCTCTGTATAACTTTGGTCCCGTTCCTTCAGTTTCATCCGACTCTTGGACGCTTGGGTATGCATAATTGGTTATGACTAGCATGGATACAAGGAGTAGTAGACCGGGGATCCGGACTACGTGCCGATGAATCCGGTCTGCCTGCCGTTGTTTGTTGCGGCCGGGGCTGGTAACCCTGAAGCCCTTGTGAGTTCATGGCTAGGAGCACATAACAGTATGTATATCTCTGGGTCCGGGGTCTGACAAGTCTTCCGCATCATCTGCAACATCTCGGGGTGCATAACGAGCCAAACGGGTGAATTCACGCCCGTAAGTTTCAACATCCATCTGTCCCTGGGTCAGATCCAGGAACTCTTTTCTTTTGGAGTCCATAACTGCTTCAGGAACATGGGCAGCACGGAACTCTTTACGGAACTCCTCCCAAGTAACCTTATGTCCCGGCGATTGCAACGCCAAGAAACCTTCCCACCATGAACCAGCTTCACCCTCTAGCTGATAGGCGGCGAAGTTCACACGGTCACTTTCTGGAACATGGAGAGCATTAAATTTGCGCTCGATGGTACGAAGCCAATCATCAGCATCGATGGGTTCCTTGAGACTGCTGAAAGTTGGGAACTTAGCATGAACTAAATCCCCAAATGTAACGCACTCGTCATGACGACGTTCAGTGTTTTGCGCCACACGCTCAAGGAGATGTTCATTTCGCAGGCGGTTAATCTCGATATCCTGAAGAACTTGCGTCATTAAGGAAGATGAAGACTCTCCCTCGATATGACCACTTTCAACGGAATCTTGAATACTCTCGGACATCCTGAGTACAAAGAAACGAAACCATGAGAAACACTCCCATGGAAAGAATGCAACAGAAAGATTCATGACTTGATATGGATCAACTGAAGTCAAAAGGAATCAACGATTTAGACCAAAGGAGGTAACTTGGAAACTCTGAGAACATTAGCAACCTGACACGGAGTACTAGGAAAAACACCCAACGATTTTGCTCCTAACTTTGAAGTTAACATGTGAGAGGTAAACATTTCAAATCAAATGAGATAAGGTAACTCAGAGTTAGAGCGATACCAGGTAAGGAGTAAAAAGAATCCTAAGAAGGTTTTCACAACTCATTTGTCATTTCGAAATAGTTTTCACAAACTCTAGACTCAACATCGACCAATAGCAAGGGTTTTCCTACAGGCAGTCCTGCTCTGATACCAAGACTTGTCAGACCCCGGACCCAGAGATATACATACTGTTATGTGCTCCTAGCCATGAACTCACAAGGGCTTCAGGGTTACCAGCCCCGGCCGCAACAAACAACGGCAGGCAGACCGGATTCATCGGCACGTAGTCCGGATCCCCGGTCTACTACTCCTTGTATCCATGCTAGTCATAACCAATTATGCATACCCAAGCGTCCAAGAGTCGGATGAAACTGAAGGAACGGGACCAAAGTTATACAGAGCTGCTATGTGTCCAGAAAGTGCAACAACAATCGAGGGTTACTGGGGTTACCTCGCCCCAGGCCGATCACATCGACAGGCGGGCTCGGACATGGATCATCGGCTCCACAACCCCTCGACTGCGACAACTATGCAGTCATAGCCAAAACTGTATAACAATGAGCTCGAAACCAACAACCGATCAAAGCAGTACTCTAAACATGAAGCTTTATTAAGCAGGTAATACTAGAGTAGCTTACAAACAGAGGTCACACGACCCAACATTACATCAGACAACGGAAAGCAAATTATGTTGCTATTCAACAAGAACCAAAAAGGCCTAAGAGGCCGCAACATAAGGCGACGTCCCAGCCCATAGATTCCAGGCTGCTACCTAGGAAACCCCAAACTATCCGTCGACGTCCACGTTGAAACACCACCGAAGGTATGGAACTTCACCTGAACCAAAACGAAGCAAACATGAGTACGGGAGGTACTCAACAAGACTTAACTAACCTATTATATATCTGCTTGTTCGAAAAGGGTTTATGAAGGTTGTTTTGCATAAAGCCAACTTTGTTTCGAATAAAGGGAGGTTGAGAAGTTTTCACAAATCTTTTAAAAGAATACCCTTTCACGGGTATTGCCTTCAGAACCTTCGAAGCATCATCTTCAACACTGATAACTGGAACCACCTCTTAAAACTAAACATCCATTGTCAACATTTTTTACGTCATGTTCAAGTTATCTATGATCTCAGGATCCGTCACCAAGTTGTCCTTAACCGCGGACACGGCTTTTCGAAAAGATTAAACCCTGCAGGGGTGTACAACTTTACCCACACGCATCAACCGACTCTTAATGCCAAGCTATTGGCACAATTCCGACGATGTGCCGGCAGAGGGTGGCAGACCACGATCTTTCCCTTGCTTCGCCTATTCCATGAGTCGCTCCGAGTAGAGATGGACCGCCAATAGGGAGTGGTCATCTCCTGCCGGGTCTCTATCGTTGTGAGCGGTGCTTCAACTACTGTCTCGCCACAGGCTGTTACACCGCCACATCCTAGTTTTGTAAACGTTTTGATATCCCCAGCAAATCCAAATGGAACGCCCGAACTAGGCAACTCATGGAACAAACTAGACAAGTTGAAACCGAGGGGAATCCAATCCCCGTGTGGTTGCACGATCAGTCTTGGCTTCAAAGGCGAGAACTCGCTCCTAGGGCATGAACGAGGCAAATCACCACATTCCATGTGGCAACTCATCCAAGCCTTTTATCATTTTAACCACACATCTCGAATCTTACCACGTCATCCTGTCATACTAGATTCATTTCGTAACTCTGATTCATCAACCGGATGGAGCAGAGATAAATAGACATGTATGACTAAGCATGGCATATTTGAGGTTTTGGCGATACACACAAACAAATCCTATGTCAGCTAGGAGCATGGAATCATGATATCTGGTTTATGCAACTAAATAGGATAACTCCATCTATTGACTCAAAATACTTTGTAAAGCATGCATCGTACGAGAAGGAAAACACTTCGAAAACATATATGGGCAGATAAGAGGTTATGCTTGCCTTGCTTCAAGAAAACCAGAGAAAGCTTCAAGGAATAAGTGCTTGACTTGGTTGTTTAGACCAAGTATTCGGCAACAGGGGGTGCGAACTTCACTCCGGATTCGCGTTCTACCGAAAGAGCAAACACCGGAAAGAGAGAGAACAACACTCAAAACAGGCATCGATGCAATGCTCAATATGTATGAATGAACATTTGAATGCATTAAAGAGAAGCCCTAAACATGGTTCATGGGTTGCTAGGGTTCATATGTTAAGAGAACAGCTTTAGTGAATTTTAGTCCCGAAGTGGACCTCGGAGGCCGATTCGGGCAAAACCTAGAGGTGTGACAAGTTAAAGTGCTCAAATAGGGTTGAGAACACCATAACTAGGTTGCACTTGTCATTCTAAGCATTTTGACCTATAACTTGTAATTTTCTAATTTTCTTGAATAAAAACTTATTTTCTTTATTTTAAATGATTTAAATAATACTCAAAATTCAACTTTGTCAAAAATGTGTGCAAATGACATAAACATGTAGATTACATTTTTCTGAACAAAATGGTATATTGAACACATTTTTCTGATTATCCAATTAAAAGTTATTGCATTTTCAAAATTAATTCTTTTTCTGAAATTAAGTACATGTGGGGTCCACGTGTCAGTACCGTTTCAGTTAAATGAAAATAAACAGAAAATGGGCAGTGACGTGGGCATGATGTCGAGGTGACGTCACCCGAACCCAAATCCTCTCTGGTTCGATGCAATTGATCGATCCTGTGAGGGGTTTTGGAAACGAAGGCCTCCACGGGGTTGAGGAGGTCACGGGGAGTGCGGGGAGGCTCGCTGCGGACCGATTGGTCGCCGGAGAGCTCACCGGAGCGCTTGGGCGCGGTGGCGGACGGCGGTTGGCGGCGGGAGAAAGAACCAGAGGGGGAGGGAGGAGGAGGAGGGCACCGGCGTGCTCCTGAGGGTACCGGGAACGTGTCGAGGTGGTCGGGGCGGTGAGGCGCGGAGGCAATCGCCCGCGGCGAGGGATTTCCGGCGGCGGCCGTGCGCTTCCTCCGGCGCAAAATTGGGGCCGCACGGGGTTCCTCGGGGGCTCCACGAGCTCGAGGAGAAGTAGGGCGACGAGGCGGAGCCGGTAGAGCACTCGGAGGGGCGCGGGGTCGGGCGTATCGCCGGCGGCGAGCGACGGTGGCAGTTAGGGTTCGGTTCCGCGTGGAGAGAAACAGAGAGGGCGCGAGGCCGAGGGGAGGAGGAGGTAGGGCGCTCGGGGTAGCTCTCCTCTCCCTTATCCTTGTAGAGGGAGCAAGCAGGAGGTGGCGGGGGGGGAAGGCGTCGTGGAGCTTCTGTCTATTGGCTGGAGGAAGAAGAAGACAAAAGAAATTTTTCAAAAACCCCCCTGGAAACTCTAGAACTGCACAAAGGCCCTTACTCATTTAAAACAGCACACTAAAAACAGATTTTGAGGGCTTTTCTGCAATTAGTAAAATTGGCAAAAATTATTTTTGAGTTCCTTGCAACAAGGACAACCTCACCATATTTTTGTTTTGCAAAAATGTACCATTTCAAACCATCATTTTAGGGTGTCACTTTTAAGTGATTTTAATAGACCTCGTTATTTAATTTTAGTGCACCTGTTTTAAGTACCACTAGGGGTTTAAAATGCATGCATGACATGATCACAAGCACAACACACAAACCTTATATTACAAAAAAGGTGGATGTTACACTAGCGCTCCGCATTGTTGCCGGAATACAAATTCTTTTTTTTTCTTTTTGAACAGGAAAAATTCTTTTATTAAAAAGAGAAAACAAACGAACATCGACGGGGATGCGGTAAATTTTTTTTGTATTTGCTCGATGAACTGAGTATATGATGTATCAAACCTTAAGGGGGGTGTGGAACAAAACAGACGGTATCGCCATCATACAGCCCGACCGTGGCTACTGGGTGCATATATGCATACCAAATGCACGGCTGGACGTATGATGGCGAATCCGGATGTTTTGTATTTGCTCGATGAACTGAGTATATGATGTATCAAACCTTAAGGGGGTGTGGAACAAAACAGACGGTATCGCCATCATACAGCCCAACCGTGGCTACTGGGTGCATATATGCATACCAAATGCACGGCTGGACGTATGATGGCGAATCCGGATGTTTTGTATTTGCTCGATGAGCTGAATATATGATGTAATCCAAGGGGGCTGTAGAACAAAACAATCGGTATCGTCAGTATACAACCCTGCAGTGGCTACTGAGTGCATATATGCATACCAAATGCACAGCAGGGCGTATGCTGGCGAATCCGGATGTTTTGTATTTGGGAGATGAACTGACTGGTGTATGAAGCTGGTCTATATATAGGGTCCTCTGGCTCACAAAGTGTTGAGCTAGGGTTTTGATCCAACGGTTAAGAAACATCTCATCCAACGGCTCACAACAGCTCGAAAGAAACATACCGTAGCCCTGATCGAACGGCTCACAACAGCTGGAAAGAAACACACCGCGGATCCAACGACTCACAAGCGGTTGAAAGAAACACACGATCCGTGTGATTCTATCTGATTGGTCCAAACGAAACCCTAACCCATTTAGTCCCGGTTGGTGTCCCCAACCGGGACTAAAGGGATGTTTTCTTCTCGCTATATATATATATGTATGCATTGCCACACCATTGGCATAAACACATACAAACTCACCACTCTCTCATGGCTTCTACCCTACCCACTCTAACATTCATCCAGGCGGAGGCACTTTCCGCCTCGAACTACCCCTGCCCGCCCGGCTACAACGTTCCCGCCGGTTGGATGCTGAGCGCCGGAGGAGTGCCGGTCCCTCCTCTTCCTCAAGGTGTGGCGCGTCGGGCGGCCATCACGAACCACTACTACCACGAGCTCACGCCGGAGCAGCGGAGAAATCCCAGTTGGCATCCCGATAACCAGCATACTTGGGATGCCTTCTTCATCAATCGGCGTGAGAGGGCGCTCGCCAGGTATGAGGAGGACGGTCTGCCTCGTAGGAACTTTCACGAGGCCGGTCGTCGGCTATGGTGGTCCGGCCGGACTCTACAGAGCGTCATGAACTACATCAGGGCCGGCGATATCCCCCGCCTGCGCTACCCTCAGTCCTGGAGTCGTGATCCTCCGAGGGAGTGCAGAGCACCGTCAGACGATAGTGACGACGGCGGCGGCGAGTACGACGACTACGAGTACATGTACTATACGCCTAGGCAGGAGTATGACTAGTAGATCGATACACTCTTGCCATTATGTACTGCCTTGTTTATTTAGATCTATGCTCTCCGTTTAGATTTAGATCCAAGCTTGCCATTATGTGTAATATGTCTTGTTTATCTATCGAAATGAATGTCCCCCTCCTAATGTGAATGCATACTTTGCGGCGTCGATGCCTGACCTCATGTGGCCGCCGGCATGTGCGAGTCACAAAACGCCAATAGGAAGATGGACTGGCGGTCGACCTTCAAAAAGAGGGAGGATAGAGAGTGGTCTTCTACTTAGGTTTAGCTTGTATTTCTAATTTTAGAGAGAAAATATCTTCAACCAATATTACAAATGCTTAGATAAAAAGACTATATATTGGGTCCGTGGCTAGGTATTGGTCCCGGGTCGTGCCACAAACCGGGACCAATACCCATGCGCGTGCCACGTGGCCTGTGGCTAGGTATTGGTCCCGGGTCGTGCCACAAACCGGGACCAATGCCTCCCCACGAACCGGGACAAACGCCCCCAGGTGGTTTCTGCTGCCTGGGGCAACCCAACCGGGACCAATGCATATCATTGGTCCCGGGTTTTTGTGCAACCGGGACAGATGCCACTTGGCCCCCTGGACGAAAGGGGTTGTTTCCACTAGTGGGAATATATAAGGCCGACTACATTCAGGCACTGTATTCATTTTGTCATGAAATTTCCGAAAGTATCACATGTCCACCGACACCAGAATGCTCACGTGTGCTGGCTACATTCTAACTTCTAACCCATTTCCATCTATCTTTTCTTGCTTGGAGGTACCGAATATTGCTACACAGATGGTCTGTCTGGGAAGCAGTCCAATTTACAGTGGCAATAGTCGATGGAGGACAATAGAGTGTAGAGGCCACATACCTTTCCCTTTTTGCAGTATTTTGGTGCTACTTTGTCGAGCACCGAAAAGAGCTGTACTACCATGTCTAGTTCTACCGGTAAAAATAAACAGAGTCTCACCAAGTCACTTGTGATCACACCACTCTCTCAAAGTGTGCATGGTCAGACAAATAAGTAGTACTACGAGTCAAGATAAGCTGAAGTCGTCATGCTCGGGTACTTGTTGCCAACGATCATATAGATGACGGAGCTATGGCTTCATGAGCACCTCACCGTAGTACTACGAGTAAGATAACATGTGGTCTGTGCGCTACAGTGAAATCATGAACATAAGCTTGGAGTTCAGTCTTTTGATTTTTATAAGTGGGGAACTAGACTAGCAAAATGAAATTCAGTGATATGTCGATAATACTGTATTACTGTAAATTGGACTGCTTCCCAGACAGACGTAGTTTCTTATGCATGGTCACTACGGGAAAGTGCCAACTAAGGGATATACACATGTACAAAATAGAGCTATTGCTACACGCCACTTTCTGTCACAGAAAAATCTGAAACTGAAATCCATTTCAAGTACTAAAAACAAACCTCCAATCCAGTTGATTCAGAAATATTTATGTTTGGAATGCCACTAGAGATTCAGATAAATTAATAAACATTCTACTGAAAAATTGACGAAAAAATTCGGCATGACCTTTGCTAAATAAGGTCATGCCGGAGTGCCAGAAAATTACCGGAACGGAAATGAATCGACGTTACGGCAAAAACCTTGGCAACTCCAAATGTACCTGCACATAAATAACAACCTCACGGCACCACACCCCCTGGAATCCAATCTCAATTTTCTCACAGAAACTATTGTCACAAAAACAATTTTCTGATAGAACCTTCTTCACTTTGGATCATAAACAAAATTTATCAAAAGCCACACTTTGTCAATGATTAAATCTCGTTACTACCCCACTTGTATTGTAAACGTACTACCCCCATTTGCTCTGCTCCGGTGATAAAGCCAAACTGTTGCTGGATAGATACTTACTCCTACTACCAGCAGTACTACATGTTTTTGTTTTGTTGATAACAACAGTCAACTAATGACATCGCTCTAACTAGTCCTCTCCCTTTCATTGCCAGACCGGCCAGTGTGCGCTGCTTGATTAATTCCTTCGCCAGTTCGCATCAATGCAAGAATAGGGGCGCGAGGGATGGAGGAGGAGGCAGGGGCTTACATAGGGCTCGGTGTAGGAGAAGAAGCGCGGCGATGCTCTTGGCCGTGCGTGTAGGTGGACAGCGCGGCGGGCTCCTCTCCTTGGTCACGGTGGTGCGGCGGGCTCCTCTCCTTGGTCACGGTGGCGCGCGGCTATCTTCTCCTCCACGGGCTGCTCGACCACGTCTGCTCCTCTACGGGTTGTTCCTCCACGGTTGGGGTCTCCATGGGATGCTCCTTGATGGTAGGCTGCTCCACGGCGGCGCGAGCGCGAGCACAACGGCGGGGATGAGCTAGCTAGGGTTCGTCGCGCGAGGGAGATGGAAAGGGGATGAGATTTTCGCTAAGTGTGGGGGAAAAAGCGGGGCCGTTATTTCTGTGGCGCACCCCGCCATCGTGAGCCACAGAATTGTCACAATTCTGTGGCGCACCTCGCAAGGATGCGCCACAGAATTGCGTGAGGGGGCCACGGGTGCGGGGCCACATGTCATATGCAGTAAGGTAATTCTATGGCGCATCCCCTAGGTGATGCGCCACAGAATTGGGAGAATTCTATGGCGCATATGCACCATGGTGCGCCAAAGAATTGCGTGGATAGATAAATAAAAAACAAAAAAGTTGTACTGTGACAAATATGTGTTACTAGACCAATGGTTTGGCTGTGAAGTAAAATAACCCTAGCCCCCTGGGTTCGAATCCTGGTGTTGCCCCACATTTTTTAATATTTTATTTAATTATAATTAAAGAAACGAAACGATAAATTACAATTAAAGAAAGAAAACAGACATTTATTACTCCCTCCGATCCGATTTAATGGGCGGATGGTTAGGCAAAGTTTTGCCTAATCCATTCATAATCTTGCGCCCATTATTTGGGATCGGAGGTAGTAGTAGAATGTTTTCTTATTGAACGTCTCTTCACAATCTTGTCGCACACACATATATGGTTGTCTCACATACATATGTGCATATGTACACAAAAAAGTCTTCTTCATCTCGGTTTCGATCTAGCTTAGCGTCTCTTGCCCTTTTTGTTGGCGACTGAATACATTATGCCGGCCACCTTGAGATTTTTTCGCGTGAACGGACAACCTTGGGTAGGTAGGGATGTCTTCCTTCTTACTTTACCAGTAGTAGGCATATCGACGTGCTTGTGGAACTCCTCCTCGATCTTCGGATCACCATCCTTGTCCAAGTCGCCCTCGTTGGCATCTCCTTCCATTCCGATGATGCTCCTCTTGCCCCTCCTCACGACAAAACGGCTAGGCCTTGACGGGTCGGTAATGAAGAAGTATTGGTCAACTTGGCTAGCGAGTATCCATGGCTCATTTTTCGCGGATGCGTTCTTTAATTTGGCATCGGGTATAACCATGGTGGTGAAATATCGTCCTTCTTTCTTGACATTCTTGGCTCATCTCACACGGAACATTGGCACCACCGTCTCTCCACAGTAGTTGAGCTACCATATCTCCTCGATCTTTCCGAAGTATCTTTCCTTGACATCAGTCTCGTCATTGTCGTATGATAGCACAGTTACTTCTGAGTTTTGATTTTTTTTTTCTACTCCTGTCCTTGTCCTCGGTGGAGAATCTGTAACCGGAGATGTCGTACCCCTGATAGGTCTTACGTTCTGCCTGGGGCCCTGTGATAAGGTGTATATGAGTTTTTCATCTTCCGTAGAATGCATTTTGCTCCGTGCTTCAATCAGTTGACTTTGCTTGAACCAACGCGTGAAGCCGGAGTTGTGCTCTTTGGTTACGTATACCATCTTCCTCGGCCCGCCCATTTCGATATAATTCTGATTGATTAATCTTTTGTGCTGTTCCACGAAAGACTCGATCAATTTTAAGTGTTGTAGACCCGGTGCGCCCTTTCAAAGTCGTCGCGTCATTTCTGAATGCCGACATGGACGTCGCAGCGGCCCTCGCGGTGGCCGACTTCGGTGAGCCTACCGAGGTGCGTCCTAGTGGACAGGCCGACATCCTAGTCGTCCTCGGTGCTTAGGTAATTGTCGTAGAAGGAGATGCACTCGTTGGTTAGAAATCCTTTTGCCGTGCTTGCATCTGGACGGGCCCTGCTGCGAGCGTATCCTTTCAGGACACCATTTTTCCTTTACATCGGCATCATGTAGTGCAGGAACGTCGGGCCGAGATGCCTGATGTCATCAACGACATGGAGAAGGAGATGGACGCATATATCAAAGAATTCCGGCGGGAAGTAAATCTCAAGATTACATAGTATCACCATGATCTCATCCTGTAGCATCTTGAGCTGCCTCACGCTGATCGACTTTCGGGTGATAACGTCGAAAAAATTCTAAAGGTCAAACAACGTATCACGGACATGCTCGTCCATTATCCCTCGGATCGCAACGGTAAGTATTTGCGTCATGAGCACGTGACAATCGTGAGACTTCATCCCGGTGAACCTCTTCTTTACTAAGTCCAGATATCTACTTATACTCTCTAAGTATCCGTGAGGAACTTTGACTTCTAGGAGGCACCTGAAAAACTGCTCAAGCTCCGGCGGACTCAATGTGAAGCAGGCAGCAGGAAGCACCACCGTGTTCTTCTTAGACTTTTTTCGCGAACGTTGAGTCCCTTTCGTCTGATCCTCATCATCGTCATCATCACTATCGGAGGGGCCCTATAGATTTTTCCTAATGGCAAAATGTTTCAGATGGTATCTTGCTTTCGGCCCATCCTTGGACTTTTCCGAATTGCAAATAGTGCCAAGCAGACTCTCTGTAACGTTCTTCGTAATGTGCATCACATCGAGGCTATGGGGCATGTGGAGGACCAGCCAGTACTCCAAGTCGTGGAAAACATACCTCGCTTTCCATACACCCAGCAGCGGCTCTGGCTTGGGTCGCTTCTTTCCCGGCGAAGGGCACTCATCCCAATTTTTCAGAAGCTTGTCGATTTCTGTGCTGCTCCTCGTGCGCGGGGCTCCATCGGGTTTGTCTTTACCATTGAACAACTCACCGTGTTTTCTCCATGGGTGATCCAGGTGATGCACCCAAAATGCATCTACTTTTCCAAGCACTTTAAATCGTATTTCTCTCCGGAGTCCCCCCATAATTGAATAAATCTGCAGAATCTGACGCTGTTTTTAGCAAAAGTCTTCTTTCCGTCTATTTTCGCAGGACTTTTCACAGGGGACGAAAACCACATAACTTTTTATGGAAAATAAGGGGAATGAGCACCAGATGGGGCCAGGGGGCCACCCGAGGGCCAAAAGGGGGCCCCACACGCGACCAGATTCCTTGGCCGCGTGGGGTCACCCCTTTTGGGCCCAGATGGCCCACTCCGGCTAGGTCTTCGACGTACCCCTCCATATATACGAGCAACTGACGGGTTTCGAAGGAGAGGGTTGTTCGCGAAACGGAGCGCCGCCACCACCACGATCTTCGATTTCGGAGTCAGATTGATCCGGGATTTCACCCCCGGAGGTGGAATTCGAGGGGCTTCGTCACCACCATCATCACCACCATCATCTCCATCAACCATGAGCTTCATCACCCCCTCCATGTGTGAGTAGTTGTTGTAGGCATGTGAGGTGTGAGGGGTTTTGGATGAGATTGATCATGTAATTGCTACCCGGTATGCGGGATCTAGGGGTTTGTCTTGAGAATTCTTATGTCTTATGTTGATGCACTATTTGCTAGGCTTAATGCTTGTTACTAGGGCCCAAGTGGCATGATTTCAGTACTGAACTTACATTGCTACCTCATATATTTGAGTTTGGTATCTATCTGCAATGTGTATTACCTGCTATTATGTTGAACCTGCGAACCCTAAAGTGACAGTTAGGGAAAACAAGGGGAATATGTTCTAGTTTGAGGAGTATGTGTGTTCATGGAGTGTTAATGCGTTGGTCCGGGCTATTCGAAAGGGTATACCTTAATTACCTGTAGTTCCAAATTGGCCCCGGTGAAATGGGCAGGTAGGACAATAGGCTTTGTGCAAATTCTCTTGGTTAGTACGCACAATAATTTGTGGAACACACACCTACACAAAACTGAGATAGAGAAAGGCCCCGCTGCTAGCAAAACATTATTACATGATCAATCTTATCCGTGCAACACCCCGCTGTCACCTCATGCCTGCGTTTTAGTCTCTGGTTTACTTTCACTCTTTTCCGGTGAAAACTGGGAAAACACTTGCTCTCCATTTACTTTCTGTTTGTTTACTTTCACTGTATTATTACACTCACCACTCTCGCTGCAAGTTTGTTGATACACAGGTGCGGTTGGAAGTGACGTCCCAATTGCTAAAGTCTCACCGGTATTCTTGAGTTTCCACTGAGTCGAACTACAAATTTGGGTAATACTTCCCATCGAAGACTACGATTGATCTCCTGCACTTGGGAGCCATCAAGACTGTTTTCTGGCGCCGTTGCCGGGGAGCCTAGCTTTATTGGTAAGACAACTTGTTATTGTCAACTTGCTGCACTTTCTTGTTCCCTACAATGGGAAAGGGAAAGGACACTTCGAAGGAGGTAATGCCTTCGACTACTCGTTCTGGTAATGATTTGCCTAGTAGACCAAATTTTTCACCTAATATTGTTTCTACTGTGGCTGCTAAGAAAAAGAAAGGAATAGATGGTAAATCACCATTGTCAAAAATGTCTACTAGTACATCTATTGATCAAACACTTGATAATGTAGACAAAGAACTAGCTTATGAAATTCCTGAAACTATTGAAACACCTGAGGCAAATGAAACACCTGAAACAACTGAGATTCCTGAATCTTTTGTAGATGAAAATGTAGAACTTGAGCTAGAAAGAAATGAGACTCGTAGAGAGTATGAATATGGGGCCTTTTTTGAAGAAGAAGAAGAAGCATTTATTGAGGCCTTTATATCACCTGATTATACAAAACTTGATAAACTCTCTATTTATGATGATGCATCTCTTGGAAACTATTTTGCTGTTACTAGGAATTTGTGTGGCCCAGCTATTAGAATTAGAGATAAAGATTTTGAATTCAATGTTAATCCTGAGATAATTGAGATAGTTGAGAATTCTAGATTCTGTGGAAAGGATGAGGAGTCTCCTCTTGATCATATTGCTGAATTGCATGCTTTATCTACTACATTTGGAAATGATGAAATCCGTCAACATTATTTATTCTTAAAATTGTTTCCTTTTTCTTTGGGTGAAGATGCTAGAGTTTGGTATAATCGTTTAGGACCTGCATGTATTACTAGTAAGGAAGAATGCTTGCAATTGTTTTTTAATAAATATTTTCCTGCGGAAAGGATACATGCATTAACTGTTAAAATTGGCAATTTTAAACAAGATAAGAAAGGGAGTCTACCCCAAGCTTGGGGGAGATTTGGTAAAATGTGTAAGAAATGTCCTGTTCATGGTTTTAAACCTCATGAATTGCTTGATATATTCTATAATGGACTAATGGGGGAAACAAGAGACTACCTTGATAGTATTGTAGGGAATATCTTTAGGGACAGAAGTGTTGATGAAGCAATTGAATTACTGGAGACTATTCTCGAGAATGAAGCTGATTGGAACATTGAGGAGATAGATAAAAATGAGACACTCCCAGAGAAGAAAGGAGGTATACTCGAATTGAACCAAGAAACAATGGCTGAAGCTTCCAAGGATATTAAAGAGAAGGGAATTAAAACATCTCATCTCAAGGAATTATCTGAAATGGGTATTAAACTTCCTACTGATGAACCATGCTTTCCAATTCAAGTGAACTCTATACTCCCTATGGAAGGTAATGAGGAGGTAACACCTCCTGTTGATGTCCCTTATGTTAACAATTTTTCTTATCATGATAATCCTGAGGAGCGTAAAATTAGAATGACTATCATGGAAAACCATCATAAAATTAATTTCCTCCGTGAAAATTTAAATGCTAGTGTAGGGGAAGTTAAAAGAATTGTTAAACATTGTGAAATGATGAACAATCAAGTTGAGCAAATGATTTCTCTACAAAATCAATTGTATGAAAATCTGAATAAACAAAAACAATTATGTGGAGTTAATACAAGGGGAGGTGCAAGCACCCAGGATCCTGATTATCCTGATGATCATCCTAAAAGAAAAGAGAAAGTTGCTCTTAAAGATAAATCTTTTGCAGGAAAATCTCCCAATGAAAATGAGCATGATGATGACTCCAATGAGCAAGACAAGGATATTTCTATTTCTGATGCTGAAACTGAGGATGATAATAATGAAGAAGAAGAAGAAGAATCATCTCCACCTTATATTGAACAACATGATGATAATAATGAAGAAGCTGCTGGTAAGGAGGATGCTCAGCCTCCTATTGAGAAGACCAGGAAGAAGAAGAAACCAAATAAAGATAAAGATAAAGGTAAAGAAAGGGATCCATGGGTACAAAGACCCATTCCATATCCCCAAGAGGTATCAAAAACAAAAGATGAAGAGAGGTATGGGCAATTTTATGATATGATTAAGAATATAAAATTAGAGATTCCACTTATTGATGCTATTAAGAATCCTACATATTAAAAATACATGAAAGATATTGTCACTAATAAAAGAAAGATACCTACTGGTGCTATTACTGCTATGCTTGCTGATTATTCATTTAAAGGAAAATTGCCTGAAAAACGTGGAGATCCTGGTATTCCTACTATTCCTTGCAAAATTAAAGAAGCTTATGTGAAATATGCATTATGTGATTTAGGAGCTGGTGTTAGTGTTATGCCCTTCTCACTATATAAGAAGCTTAATTTGAACAAACTAGTTCCAACAGAAATATCTTTACAAATGGCTGATAAAACAACTGTTGTATCTATAGGAATATGTGAGGATGTTCCCATCTCTATTGCTAATGAGTTGATACCTACTGATTTTGTTATATTAGAAATGCCTGAAGATGATAATCTATCTATTATTCTTGGTAGACCTTTTTTGAATACTGCAGGAGCTGTGATAAATTGCACTGAGAGCAAAGTGACATTTAATGTTAAAGGAAAAGAGCACACTATTTATTTTCCCAAGAAGAAACATGTTACAAGTATGAGCACAAGTGTGAATGCTATACAAATAAATTCCATTAAGATTGGTAGCATTGAAATACCTATACCACCTCCAGCACCAAGGTATGAAATATTGGGACCATTCCAATCAAATATGAGGTAACTTCATTTATTGTTTTATAATAAGTAATAATAAGACTCATGAGCTATATTCTTTACATGTTGCTAATGAGACCTGATCAACCTCATTACTAATGTGGAAATGATAAAGGCATGATTCACAAACATTTAAATTGCATTTTTTATGTTATTTGCTTTAAAATTGTGAGACATAGACATAGTATTAAAAAAATTAGAATCAGAAATCACAGAATATGAAGTTTTAGAAATTCTCTGTAGAAAAGTTTCACGTAAAATTCCAGAAAAATTAGGGGGTCAGTTTTTTGCCCGAAGGGACCAGCAGCCAGTGGGGGAGCACCAGCAGGCCACCAGGGGCCAAAATAGGTACCTCCACGCGGCCAGATTCCTTGGCCGTGTGGGATACCCCATTTTTGGCCACAAGTGGATGTTGGGGCCCATCCAATGCTCATCTGCTCCCTTTCGATCGAAAACCAACCCCAGTTCATCTCCTCCATTTTTCCTGTGCTCTGTTTCTCCGTCAATCCTCGATCTCCATATTTGAGGCAGATTTTTCAAATCTGTTTGATGGAATCACTCCTTGGTATGTAACTCCTTCACTCATCCAATTACTTTTTGCTCCCATGCTTTGTGTATGAAGTATTTTGCTGCACTAGGTGTCACCTATTATGTCTAAGAACTCCATGAATTTAAGTCTTCTAGTTGATATGGATGCATGATATTGATTAGAGGACTAGTTATGGATGCCTTAGCAATGTTTTAGAGTGATACAATTTAATTTTTGTTGAATTTTATTTTGGTACAGCAAGGTAACATGCTGAACAAGGGAAAGGCATTGCTTGGGATGTCCTCATGGACAAGGAGAAGAGAATCAAGGGTGTCCAACAATCATGATGATAATCAGTTATGGGAGGATGAATTGGTTTTTGCAGGTGAAAATCTGCGTGTCCATACCACAAGATGGCAAGACCCCGAAGTTCTTGAACATTGGGGGATTGCTGAAGATTTCCAAGACTTTGCTGCAACTACGGGGCTGCTTGAGTTCTCACTCCATCCACGCAACACATATGTGGAACTCTCGAGGGAATTCCTCTCTACATTCAGGTTTGAGGGACCGGTGGTGCACCGGAAAAGTAAGTCTAAGAACCCTCCTCCGGCTACTTTTGTCATTAAATTTACAATGAGGGGCAGCGTTTAGTCATGTCATTAGAGGAATTCTATAAGGCTATACATGTACCAACTACGGGGTTATGGGATGAAACATATGCTGATTCTAGAGAAGAACTTGTCACATTCTGGCGTAGCATTGCTAAAAATATTCCTGAAAGAATGAATAGAGGCAAGCTCACATGCATCCAACGCCCGGGCCTTAGATATTTTGCATTGTTTCTTGCTAGAAGATTCCTTGCTAGGGATAACACTTCTGCTTGCACTGGTCCTATGATCTATTTATTAAAATGTGCAATGGGAAATACAACACCTATATATAACCTGGGAACCATACTTGCTAGAACTTTGCATTTAGCTGTGAGTAGGAATGGCACGGACAAAACTCCTTTATATGTTGGTGCCATTGCCACTCTAATCCATTAATACATTATGGCAGAACGAGGTTTTAATGATAACTTGGGTACCATGGTAAATGAGTCTCGACTGCTGGATTTTGGTTTACTTTTTCGCATGGATATGAGCAGGGCTGAGAAAGAATATTTTTCATATTGCTATAAGGATTCTAATGGGCACATTGTGTCTGTTAGGCTCCCTTGTGCTGACTTGTTTGACAGGGAGACAAAGTGGACTGTGCAGGAAGAGCCACAACAAGAAGAGCAACAACAGGAGGAGCCCCAATACCAGGCGCCTATGGCATATCCCTGGGGCTTCCCTGAACCACACCTTGGAGCACAGGCATGGCAGGATCCATCCTTCTTCCAGGGAGGTTCGTCGAGTGGTGGACATGATTACCACCCAGGATACTAGCTTGATCACAAGCTTGGGGGAGTATTTCTCTCCCTCCTCATTCGTTGTGTTATATCACTTGCATGTTATTTGTTGTTTTATGTTCTTTAAATCTGAAAAACACAAAAATATTTTTGTTAGCTAGTTTACTTCTGGTTATTTACATTATGTTTCTAAAAATAAAAAACCACAAAAAGATTTTTGTTTTCTTGAGTTTAGTATAAATACGGAGCTACAGGAATTGCTGAAATATGTTCACTGTTATATGCTTTAATCTTTACTTGTGACTCCGTTTGAGCTGAAAATTTAATCACTACTGCAAATTTTTATGGCCTTCACATATGTAAAACATGAGAAACTTTTGAGGTGTTTAGGTAGATAAACAAATTGCTGAATGCAGTAACTTTTTATAGCAAGATTTGAGTTTTTATTGAGCAGTTCAAGTGGGGAGAGGAGAACAACAATGATATGATAATGTTCTTGAAGGGATGAAAGGTATGACACCTTTGCCGTGCTTATGTATGCTTTTTAATAACAGCAAGTGCACACCTTATGATTCCCTTAACACTTAGTGACATAATAGCTATTGTTTATCTTCTCCGTGGTTTAGTAGAATATATTCTGATGCAACTGAAATATTGTTTTGTGTCATTACTTGGCTGATGGATTGAATAATTGTAGCCTTAAGCAAAGGTTTACGCATCCCATTGTGCTTACTAAACTTGCCAACCAAGGAAAGAATTAAAAGAGAAAATTTCATGAATGATAAAAGTGGAGTCTTATGCTTGACGAACTTATGGTTGGGGGTTAGTCTAAATGTGTATCACATGGAAAACTTTCAACGCTGCACTAAGAATTCTATACTCAAGTTGATATCATGTTCTTTTATCTGTGGATGCCTGTCATGCCAAAATGAGGTAGAGGAATAGTAAGTCTTGATGAGTAAGTATATATATGATTAGAGAGACGCATTGGGCCGCTAACCCAAGCCATGCGATATCATGGTGGAAATTTACTTATAGCTAGAATGGACTCTGCAACATATCCTATAATAAAATAAGAAGCTATGCATATAGTGAATGAAATAAAAAAGGATAATGAGTCCATTCCATTTGTTTGTCTTGCCATTTTGACATGGGCTGGTTTCCATGTCATGGGGCAAGAGGTACCCCAATTGCTGCTCTCTATGATATCATTAATACTTACAATGATTGTACAAGGCTTATTAGGAATCTAGAGTTGAGTAATCATGGTGCGGGACTTCGCTTTTAAGGGGCATGAGGCTTTCAACTTGTAGTTTGTCAAGCCCAAGAATCAAAATGAAAAATTAATGCTTTAGCAAAATTGAGAGCAAGATAGTAAGCACAATGATTTTACTTGTCAACATATGAAAGAATCAGAGATCTCAAAAATCTTGATATGATTCAATCATCAGCGATGCACAAGCCTTTGTTTATGTCTACAATTGAGCAAACTCATTCAAGTATTAACACTTCATGTTATTTCTATTGCAACAAGTATATATGCTTCAACACTAACTAGATGCACACTTGCTAGTATTTTGCTACTTGTTAAAGGAATCATGTCTTGAGTATTTGCTAGTATTAATTGATGATGCATATGCAATGCAAAGTTCTTGCCAAAGTTTTTATCGCTTATGCACTGCGTTTGAGTTATTCGAGGACAAACAACGAGCTAAGCGTGGGGGGAGTTGATGCACCCAAAATGCATCTACTTTTCCAAGCACTTTGCATCGTATTTCTCTCCGGAGTCCCCCCCCCCCATAATTGAATAAATCTGCAGAATCTGACGCTGTTTTTAGCAAAAGTCTTCTTTCCGTCTATTTTCGCAGGACTTTTCACATGGGACGAAAACCACGTAACTTTTCATGGAAAATAAGGGGAATGAGCACCAGATGGGGCCGGGGGGCCACCCGAGGGCCAAAAGGGGGCCCCCACACGCGGCCAGATTCCTTGGCCGCGTGGGGTCACCCCTTTTGGGCCCAGATGGCCCACTCCGGCTAGGTCTTCGACGTACCCCTCCATATATACGAGAAACTGACGGGTTTCGAAGGAGAGGTCTGTTCGCGAAACGGAGCGCCACCGTCACCATGATCTTCGATTTTGGAGTCAGATTGATCCGGGATTTCACCCCCGGAGGTGGAATTCGAGGGACTTCGTCACCATCATCATCACCACCATCATCTCCATCAACCATGATCTTCATCACCCCCTCCATGTGTGAGTAGTTGTTGTAGGCATGTGCGGTGTGAGGGGTTTTGGGTGAGATTGATCATGTAATTGCTACCCGGTATGCGGGATCTAGGGGTTTGTCTTGATAATTCTTATGTCTTATGTTGATGCACTATTGCTAGGCTTAATGCTTGTTACTATGGCCCAAGTGGCATGATTTCAGTACTGAACTTACATTGCTACATCATATATTTGAGTTTGGTATCTATCTGCAATGTGTATTACCTGCTATTATGTTGAACCTGCGAACCCTAAAGTGACGGCCAGGGAAAACAAGGGGGATATGTTCTAGTTTGAGGATTATGTGTGTTCATGGAGTGTTAATGCGTTGGTCCGGGCTATTCGAAAGGGTAGACCTTAATTACCTATAGTTCCAAATTAGCCCGGGTGAAATGGGCAGGTAGGACAATAGGATTTGTGCAAATTCTCTTGGTTAGTACGCACAATAATTTACGGAACACACACCTACATAAAACTGAGATAGAGAAAGGCCACGCTGCTAGCAAAACATTATTACATGATCAATCTTATACGTGCAACACCCCGCTGTCACCTCATGTCTGCGTTTTAGTTTCTGGTTTACTTTCACTCTTTTCCGGTGAAAAGTAGGAAAACACTTGCTCTCCATTTACTTTCTGTTTGTTTACTTTCACTGTATTATTACACTCACCACTCTCGCTGCAAGTTTGTTGATACACAGGTGTGGTTGGGAGTGACATCCCAATTGCTAAAGTCTCACCGATATTCTTGTGTTCCCACTGAGTCGAACTACAAATTTGGGTAATACTTCCCATCGAAGACTACAATTGATCTCCTGCACTTGGGAGCCATCACCAGGCGAAGCCACCTTCGAGCCCCTGGGTACACGGTTTTCAAAGACCGAGGATCCCTTGGTAGCCGGAGATGCGGGGTCCCGTCCATGCACTTCACGCAGCCACAGAATATGTGGCTGACCTGGGCAGATACATACGCGTAACCAGGATAGTCCGTGACCGTCGTGAGCAACGCGGCTCTCATATCAAAATAATCTCTAGTGTAGGCGTCTCACGTGCGGGGTGGCGTCTTCCACAACGTGTCTAACTCGTCTTTCAGCAGCCCGAGATACAAATGCATGTCGACCCCTGGTTGTTTCGGCCCCTGGATGAGAATACTCAAGTGTATGTAATTTTTCTTGGTGCACAGCCACGGGGGTAGGTTGTAAGGACATACAAACACGGGCCAGCTGCTATGCGTGCTACTCTGGTTGCCGAACGGATTGAGTCCATCGGTGCTCATACCCAGCCTGACGTTCCTCGCGTCTCCCCTGAAACTCAGGAAAGCTATGTCAAATGCTTCCACTGGACAGCGTCTGCAGGGTGTGTCATGATATAGCCCTTCTCCGGATCTTCTTCCGGCTTCTCCCTTTCCGCGTGCCACTGCATGAGCTTTGCTTCCTTAGGGTCCACGTAGTACCGCTGAAGACGGGGAGTGATAGGAAAGTACCATACCACTTTTAGAGGAACTTTCTTGTTGTTGGTTCTACTCTTGTATCGTGCGTGTCTGTACGTCGGACATGTGGTTCAGTCCTTGTACTCTCCCCGATAAATTACACAACCATTGATGCAGGCGTGGAATTTTTCGTGCGGTAGGTCAAGAGGCACACGACTTTCTTGGCCTCGTTGATACTACTTGGCAATGTGTTCTCCTCGGGAAGGCGATTCTGCTAGAATTTCATGTTCTTATTGAAGCTCAAGTCGGTCCATTTGTTTTGCGTCTTCATCTTCAGAGAAGCAAGCGTTACTTGCAAGCGCGTATCCTCGAGGCGGAACCCAGGAAACAATGGAGTCACCCCATCTATCTCCATTTGCGCCGGCTTGGCTTTCTCCCTGGCTGCAGCTCTGTCGTTGCTCGTCTCCTTGAGCAGCAGATCCTAAACATGAGTGTCCCGCAAGGCCGAAATTAGCAGGGTCTCCGTGTTCACGCCTTCATCGTCATGTGGATCTTCTCCTCCGACATATCCTTCTTCATGATGACCTTCTCCGCCGTCATTTCGTTTGTCGCCTCGCTCGCCCTCGTATTCATGCACACCTTTTGCTGCTAGTGCCACCTGGTTGTGGTCGTCAATGAAACCGCGTCTGAGAAGGTGCTCCTCCAATTATCCGGAATAAGGGTCAATCCAGCGCACGAGTTTGCATGATCGACACGGACATCTTATATGCCGCATGTTGCACCAAATCATGTCCGCCTTTGCGTCTTTCTTGTATCTAGCGACTCGAGCAGAGATCATTTCGAGGACCATGGTTGCCTGCACACACATAGAGCAGAAAATTAGAACCGCAACATGCACACACATGCATAGTCGCCGGAAAAATTTGGCATGACCTCTCTTATAAGTAGGACATATGGGGTAGTGCAAAAGTTTGCCGAAATGAAAATCAGTCAACATTTTGGCAAACATCCATGCACCATGGCCGCCCGCGCGCGACAATCGGTCCACCTGCATGAGAAGCACCCATACACACCGACGGCCACACAAGACATGCATATGCACCTCCAATTATACTCACCTAGTAGATTCGATACCGAGACGAAAAGAGCGAGGAGGGAGGGATCGGAGTATAGATGGAGGATAGGGCTTCCCCTCAACAACCAAAAACCTCACCAACAATTATATATCAAACAAATTAGGTTCACCTACCAAAAATGGAGAATTAAATGTGTAAAATGGGAGGGGAGAGAAAGGGGGTCGAGTTAGCAAGAGACTTGTGAATGAAATGAGAGAGGGGAGAGAGAGGAGGGCTGCCATCTTTATGTGCACAGTGCACATATTTTGTGGCGCACCCGCATAATACTATGTGGCGCACGGCTTGGCTACGCCACAGAAAAGCCACATTCTGTGGCGCACAGGGACACGTGCGCCACAGAATATGGTTTTTCTGTGGCGCACCAGCAGCCGTGCGCCACAGAAAAACCATATTCTGTGGTGCACCTATGTCCCTACGCCATAAATAGAGTTGTTCTGACAGCCAGTGCAATGATTGGTGCGGGCCACACAGACTTTTTGTGGCGCACAAGGGAACCATGCGCCATAGTATTATCATTTTCTGTGGCGCACCACTGGCCGTGCGCCACAAATTTTTATTTCTATGGCGCATGGCTGCACGGTGCGCCACAGAACTGCATCCATAGAAAGTCCCTTCCCTACTAGTGTTTGCTTAAGCAGTCTTTTCCTTTGTATGCTTTTCAGCAAACCGCCAAAAACATTAACGTGGAAGTTCTCGAGAAGCTATCCATTAAGAGCCAAGAATTTAAATCCCTTCTTGTCATTCTTAATGAAAATGACACGGAGTTATCCGAGGTTCGGAAGCAGATGAAGGAGACTACTTGTAAGCATTCTTTTCCCTTCCTTGATTCTTATTCTGAATTTTCCTAACGACTTTTCTGAGTTTTAATCCCTCGCCTCTTTTTCTTCTCAGCCTCTTTGGCCAAGGCCAAGAAAATTGTTGAGGATGCTGGCAATGCCGAAACTCTTCGCAAGGAAAACTCTAAGCTTTACCAAATGATGGTAAAGCTACAGAAGTATCTGTAGATAATCCAGCTGGCCTTGGGATTGTCCGAATCTCGTGCTTCCTCTCAAGCTGAGAAATATCGGACGACCATCCAGGACCTTGAGAATGCCCTGAATCAACGCCTTGAAGAAGGATTTGAAATGGACAAAATTCTTGGTAAGTTTCTGTTCTTTTACCAAGTTTTCTCTGTCACGTTGCGTAATGTATTATTTTTACTCCTTTTGTTTGTCTAATCTTTTTGGATTTTCTTTAACAAAAGGGAATCCTCTAATCACTCGGATTGATCGAATCCGAGCTTTCGGGACGTTCGTCACCGAGCTAGAAAATGCCGGAGTGCTACTTATCAATAAGTGCCTTCCGGATAGAGCTAGCGAATTCTCGGAAGCTGGTAGGCTTCTGGAGGTAATTTAGCAAGTGGCTAACCAGCGAGGGTTCTGGCTCTAGTCCGTCGCCCGTGGTGGCGTGCACATGGCCCTTGGGCTGATGCATATGCATTATACCACCGCCAAATTTTGGCGCATCGCCACTGGTGTTCCGCAAGGATACACCGAAGCGCAAAGTGCGGAAATCTTTGTATCTATCAAAGGCCATGCCTCGAAGATTGCTCGGATGGTATCTACCTCGACATCTTACCCGGAGGAAGAAATTTCAGCAACTCCAGAGAATCCGAGTGATAGTGACGAGGATGACGACGACTACGAAGATGTCGTCTAGTTCCTGCATAGCCATTTAGCCAAATTGAACGCATTACTATTCTTTCAATGTAATCCCATTGTGATGCATTCTATCTTTTGTATGAACAAGCTATTTATCTTTTGCATTAATTGTAAACTTTGCAAGTTTTTTCCATGGTTTTAATTCGTTTTTTCCTAAGTTCTCTGGTTTGTATGCTTTGACTTTCATTGGTGTTAAAGTGCTTGGAAAGTATGTAATCTTCACGCCAAGTGACCTGGTTTAGAAACCAATCAGTCGAAACTCGGAATCATGAATTATACCTTAGCACTTTTACTTACTAAATCAAGTGAGCCAACACACAAGAGATCAGATAATACTTAGGAATAATAAGGAATTTGAAAAATATGAAATCCAGGCACACAGGCACAATCTGGGGTTCTAAAGCCTCCTTAGGCAAAAAAAATATTCAGTTTTATACCTTCGAGCATGCAGGCAAAATTCGGGTTAACATTGAAGCTAATTGAAAGATCATTAGGAAATAGATAAGACGGAAGTATGCTTTGAACAATATAGAGAAAATAAATACAGAAATGCATGAATTTCCGACAACTTTATTTCATGATCTCAATGATGTTTACATAGAATGGAACTAAATGTAGAAGGGACGTAAGTGCTGGATGCTCTAGGGCCTATTTGTCTATCCTAGTTCTACATTTATGCTTCTTTTTCTCTTGCGATTTGGATTTTTTGGGTCATATTCCATGTCTCGAATATCTACAAGGTAATATGACCCATTCTTCTAAGAGATCGACGGCATCCTGACGTGCACTTTCCGTAGGAAGCACTGCTTCTGCACTGCACTCTTGGGCTATCATGGATCATGTCTGTAGGAAGCACTGCTTCTGCACCATAAACCAAGAAAAAGGCGTTTACCCAGTTGATTTATTTGGCGTCGTTCGAATACTCCAAAGCAAGGAAGGTAATTTTTCTACCCATGCTCTAGCTGCTCTGTGAAGAGGAGATTCGAGTCTTGGGTGTATTCCATACATGATTGAACTATTCATTCGTTCAACCTATCCATTGGATTGTGGGTGTGCCACAGATGCAAGATTTAGGCGGATTCCCGTTTGTCGGCAATATTTTGCCAACTCTCCAATTGAAAATTTTGTCTCGTTATCCGTGATTATGCTATGTGGAATGCCGTATCACATGAATATGTCAATGACAAAATTTCTGGCAGTCACACCGTCAAGTTTTTTTATGGGTTTTTCTTCCACCCACTTAGTATACTTATCCACTGAACGAGTAGATGTGTAAGTCAGTCTCTTGCAGTTTTATATGGCCCCATCATATCTAGCCCCCATACCGCAAACGGCCATGTTATGGGGATAGTCTCCAGTGATTGAGCCGGCATATTGGTCGGCTTGGCATAATACTGACATCCGACATATGTGTTCACTATGTGTTCCGCGTCTTTCTTGGCTGTGAGCCAGAAAAACCCGGCACAAAATGCTTTTTTAACTATGTTTTTTGACGGAGCATGATGTGTACAATCTCCTGCATGGATTTCTTGAAAAAAATCTCGTCCTTCTTCTAGCGAAATGCATCGCTGAAAAATTCCGATAGTACTGTGTTTGTACAGGCAACCATTGATTACCGTGTATCCTTTGCATCGGCGCTTGATCTTCCTTTGCAAGACCTCGTCTGCTCCATCCTAAGAAGTTTAAGTATGGAATTTTATAATCCGGGTTAACGAGAAAAATTTCTATTGACTCGGAAACTAGGGGGTAGTCGACATCTCCATCTTTTATTGATGGTTCGTGCAAATGCTGGATGAATACACCAGGCGGTAGAGTTTTCATCTTTCTGATCCCATGTGGGCTAAAGTATCCGCATTCTAGTTTTCTTTCCTTTTGATGTGAAGTACTTCAAATCCTAGGAAGCAAATGGCAAACTCGTCGACTATTCTCCGATATTTGGCCATTATGGGGCTTTCCGCATCACATGTTTGGTTAAACTGATGTTGTACTAAATCTGAGTCACCGTAACAAAGTATACGCTTGACACCTATTTGTTTTGCAGTATGCAAGCCATGAAGCAATGTTTCGTATTCTGCCACATTGTTGCTGGTGTTGAAGTGTATTTATCTAATACATACTTTATTATGTCGCCTTTTAGAGATTTGAGCACCACACCAGCGCCAGCACCTTCTTTCATTTTGGATCTATCAAAATGCATGATCCAATATTACGATTTCAGCATTAGTGTGTTTTCCATTGCTTCTGTCCAACCGTCTACAAAAGCTGCCAACGCCTGGGATTTGATTGTCGTCCGAGGTTGGTACTTAATGTCGAACGCAGCCAATTCAATGCCCAATTTGGCATGTCGGCCTGTTGCGTCTGCATTGTTAATAATATCCCCTGGTGGTGCTTTGCTTACCACTATTATGGAATGTCCTTGGAAATAACGATGGAGTTTCCGAGATGCGAAAAATACGCCATATGCCAGCTTTTGATAATTTGGATACCTTTGTTTTGACTCGGAAAATACCTCGCTGACGTAGTACACCGGATACTTATCTGGAATGCTCTGTTCGTCTTTCCGTCTGTCCACAATTATAACTGCACTTATAACCTTGTTAGTTGTTGTAAGATACAGTAACATCAGTTCTTCATGTTCTGGGGATGCCAAAACCGGAGCTTTCATCAAAAATTTCTTTCAACTGGGTTAACGCTTTGTCTGCCTCTTCTGTCCATTCAAATTTGTCGGATTTATTCAACAATTTTTATAATGTAAGAGCTTTGTCACAAAGCCATCTTATGAACCTACTTACAGCGGTTGCGGAACCCGTCAATCTTTGAACATCCTTTAGACATGTAGGTCTTTTGATGTTTAAAATTTGTTTGATCTTTTCCGGGTTTACTTCTATTCCTCTGTGAGAAACGATAAAACCCAGAAGCTTTCCAGATGGAACTCCGAATACACACTTTAAGGGATTCAACTTCATTTTGTAAGTGCGAAGATTATCGAAAGTTTCTCGCAGGTATTCAATGAGTGTATCCTTTTCCTTGGAAAGAACAGCAATATCGTCCACATAAACGTGTTCGTTTTTGCCAATTTGACTATGCAAGCATCTTTTGCACGCAATGATGGTATGTTGCGCCGGCGTTCTTTAGGCCAAAAGGCATGGTTATGTAATAGTATTTTTTCATAGGGTGTTATAAAAGAAGTTTTTATTTGATCTTCTTCTCTCATGCGTATTTGATGGTACCCGGAATAAGCATTCAAAAAGCATAAAAGCTCAAAGCCAGCAGTGGCGTCTATTATTTGAACGACTCGCGGTAACACTAAACTATCTTTTGGACACAATTTTTTCAAACCGGTGTAATCTATACACATCCTAAGAATAATACTATCCTTCTTCGGGACTAATACTGGGTTCGCAGACCAATCAGTATGTATAACTTCTCGGATAAAATCAGCTTCTAAAAGCCGGATAATTTCCTTGCTAATAGCCTTCCGTCTTCTTCCATCAAAATGGCGGAGACCTTGTATGATGGGTTTTGATCCTGTAATAACCTTCAATTGATTCTCAACAAGTTCTCTGGGTACACCTAGCATGTCAGCAGGACACCAAGCTAAAATATCCCAGTTCTCACGGAGGAACTTGATGAGCATGCTTTCTTATGCGTCAGTCATTCCCGTTCCCACAACAACATATTTTGTCGGGTCATTGGGGTCCAGGATGACCTGCTTTGTATTCTCCAAGACATTGAAGCTATCTGCCGGCTTCCGGCTTTCTTTTCCTGTCGGCATATCTGTCGGCGATACTTCTTTAGCCAGTTCCTTCAGCTCTTCCTTCCTTATTACCTGTTCGGCGCAAAGGGAGTTTCCTTTCTCTAGCTCATTTGCCCGCTTGAAATCCCCTGAAATGGTGATTGCACCGCCTTTTGGCCCTCGCATCTTGAGCTTGTTGTAGATGTAGCACGATCTTGCCATGAACTTGGCGAAAGTTGGACGTCCGAGTACTGCGTGATACACGCTTTCGAATGGCACAACTTCAAATGAGATCCTTTCCTGACGGAAGTGTTCTTTCTTTCCAAAGGTTGCTTCTAGAGGAACAATGTCGTGAAAACGTACATTGCTGTGTTTGAGATGGGTCTCGGAGAGGTGTAACTGCTTCAATGTACTTAAGTACATGATATTGATACTGGATCCTCCATCCATCAGCACTCTTTTGAGCCTAGTGTTTTGCACAATAGGGCTTACTACCAAAAGCATGTGTGCGGTTTCTGGGATGTTTCCGGGATAATCCGACTGATCCTAGGCAATTGGTGTATTTGAATACTTCAAGTACTTTGGGTTCGAGGTACAACCGCGTTGATTTATCGAAGTGTTCGTTTTGCATGTTTGCCTGGTGGAGTTGCTAGGAAAGTTAGATTACATTCTCCTTCAACTCTTGGGAATTTGGGCTCACCTTTATGCTGCTACTCCTAGATTTTATCATCAGTGTCCGACTCACTTTCTTCTTTTTCAGCTTCCGGCTTTTGCTTGTAGAACTTCCTTTTGGATTTATTTCCTTTATTCCCGGATTTTGTAGTTCCTTTCATGTGCTTATTAAGCCCGCACTGCGCATTTGTATGGGTAGGCTTCCCGAATTGCGAATGGTGGAAACAATTTTCCGACTTAATCTTTTCCCACTCATCTTTAGAGTAGGAGATGGGTTCTGTGCTTTTGCCCTTCTATTTGCTGCCATTATCTTTTCGAAAGGTTATATTTACTTCCTTGAGTTTTGGTTGTGCCTCTGGAGTGGCCTTATTTTCAGAAAGAGATGCCTTTTTGGCCTAAACCAAAGCATCAATGTTTCTGCCTCTCGCTCTGATATCATCTTCAGCCGATGTGTGCTCATTGGCGGTGGTAAGAATAGATCCGAGATGTTTGTCCTCTTTCGAGCCAACCATGAACGGTACAAGGTCGGGTTTTAGGCCATTGATGAAAGCATGCATTTCTTGTACATCACTTACTCGAGAACAACTATTCTTCATTGCATTCCATCTTGAGTTAAAGTCGACGTACGACTCATATTTGTAATGGACGCAACGGTTCATCTGGTTAATGATTTTAGGGCATTTATACGTACCCCAGAAGTGTTGAGCGAATACTCTATCCATATCTTCCCAGTTGTCTATTATTCTTCACAGAAGCCCGTTGGTCCAATCTCTTGCTCCATCCAGCAACATTAGGGGAAGAAATTTCTAAGCCTCAAAATATGTCCCTTTGTTTATCTGGACGCAGTATAGTAATCTGAAAGCCATGTAACCGAGTTTGTACTTCCGGTATACTTTTGATAAGTTGGACCGACCTTGGCAAAGTCAGAGTGTAGAGTGATTCTTCGTATCATGTCGGTAAAACACTTTGGTCCGAAGTATAAATCGTCTCTTTCCGCCTTATCGACGTGGACAGAATATCTTCCGGCTGAATGGACAGAAGGGGGTCTGATATGTTCTAGTCCATTGTTGCGCGAATGCGCTCTTCTGAGATTATCCCTATTTCTTCCGACGTCATGTCATTTCGAATAAGGTGGAGTTTTGCTCCTTGGCCTTTCTTTGTTCCTTGGAGGAGTCCGGGACCTCTCACGCTTGTGAGGAATGTTCTGTCTTCCAGCTTTATCCGCCGGGTATCTCGGAGGCAGCATTACTTTTTTGCCTTTCGGTTATGTTCCTCCCTTGCCTTGATGTCACGGGGATTATTTCCACGTTTCGGCACATGGGATCCAGTTTTGGACGCTGCATCCCTATTATCCGGGATTTTCTTATCCTTTTTAGGGTCTCCCTTCTTTTCCTTAGAATCGCCTGAATCTTCGGGTTCGCCTGGATCAGATGCTCCAGCAGTGCACGTGGCAGTTTGGCACAAGGCTGAGTCATCATGTAGCTTGCCTGGACGTGCCTATCCTCGTTGTTGTTGTTGTAATGCTTTTTACGAGAAAAGCATATACTCCCTCTAGTTTTTCTTCCTTTGAATACATATCATCATTAAGGATGGCGAACGCGGCTTTTGTGTTTTCTGCTGCTGTTTTCTAGATGCATTCGTCCTTAGCATTTAAACTGTTAAGATGTCTTTGCCAAGAAGGGTTTTCAAACCTATCTTTTGCTGGCAATGCAACTGGTTTTGAAATTCCGGGTAATCTTGTTGGTTTTATCCCTGACATATTCCTCAATTTCTTCCTGTTTTGCTTTTACAGCAGCCTGGGCTTTGAGGAGGTTTTCCTGAGACCAAAATAAGTGTTGCCGTTACCGCATAATGGCTTGCCTTCTGGCTTCCAGCACTTCCGGTGGTTCATGACGTGCAACCGGGGTTTGGATCAAATCGATCTCGTCCTGTTTTGACATTAGTGGAACAGGAATTTTATGCTTTTTCTTCTCCGTAGATTTCGCACCGCTGCCTCCTCCGATTTCCAGGTTTTTGTTGGCAATATCTGCCAACTTTCCCTTTTTCTTCTGTAGCTTGGGTAGCAGCTTCCTAGAGGATTTCTTCTTCTTTTTGGAAGATGGGGGTTTTTTTTAGGACCATCTTCTGCTAGTGCTTTGACGTTAGGGTAAGTCGGACTAAGTTCTCCCTATTCTTTCTCTTCGTCCTACCTGTCATCTGGCGGAGGGGTTTTGGGATCTTCCTCTTCCACGGCATCCGAGGTTCCAATCGGTTTAGCCATTAGTACTTTGTGAAATTTCCCTTGCATTGATTTGACCTCTCTTTCGAAAGCATCTTCATCTTCGGAATCGGTGTATTCAGATCCAGGTTCCGAATGCCTTGCTTCTATAGCAGCTAACACAGAGTCGGCTTCCGAGTTCGTCATCTGGTCGACGGATGTCGGATCTTCCACTTTTTCTGTGGGATCGAGGTTTTCTGCTTTTTCCCTAGAATTTTCCTCTTCCGTGTTTTCAGCGATCTCAGACTGCACCATGCCAATGAAGAGGGATCTGGTTGTAGGCATCTCTAAAGAGGCGGCGAATCCAGACGAGTTCTGGTGATATGCAGCCATAGGAGCTTGATCTACCTCTCCGTATGAATAAGGAAGATCTGAGAAAAGGTTGGCATTATAGCCTTCATTAATTGGGCATAGGGCGGGTGGGATAAATTGACTTCCACCACAGAATCACATTGCTTCTGTTGTTAACCCCATGAAAACATTAGTAGATCCAGTCGGTAAAACGCAGACACTTACCAGATGATTCTATGCCATCATATACGATCCGTTGTCGAGGAAGCGTGCGACGTCTTCGTCGAATTCCAAGCTTCCGATAGTTATCGTGCTGCCGATTCTTCGTGCTGCCGATTCTGCCAAGTATTCCCGCTCGGAACGTAACTCCTGGCGCCACTGGCCCCATGGTGGACGCCAACTGTCGAGACTTTATAGTAAGGTTTATGGGCGGGGGTGACATAAGCCTACTGGTAGAACCGTGGGGGGCGTGGAAGTACTGTAAACGAGAACGTCGAGTTTACCCAGGTTCGGTACATCGCAATTAGGAGGCATTCCTACTCCTGCAATCTCACTAAATTTAGGCTGAACTATATAGAGTACAATTGTGAGTATGGTTTCGCTAACTCGGCGATGATGAACTTCCCGGCGAGTTGGCTTCTAGGTTCTATCTAAGTTGTTGTCTTTTGTGACGCTCTCGTCCGGCTTTATATAGATAGCTGGATTAGGGCTTACAGGAAAGAAACCTAGAAGACGACGATAAGTATCTATCTTGGAAAGTAAGGCATCCGGCTTCTTCTCCAAGCCGGGCCATGGGTCGTGGTCCGGGTTCTTCTAAAATCCGGTTTCCTGCGCGTCAGCTTACTGGCACGCCCAATGTACTCTGCTCCATTGCCTGTGGGCCACCCTGATAATCCGTCCTTCGGCCAATGCCGGATACGCCCCTATTTGGCATATATCCGACATTGTTGGAAACACCGTAGCAAACAATTTTTAACATGATTGCAAAAAGGGAAACAATTGTAACATGAATAATTCGTTTTATTGAGAAGACTTCACCGGAGGTCTCGCAGGAAACAAATTATGCTACTGTAGCAAAATCGGAGAGTAATTATAACAAACAGAAAATTCTATTATAGCACCGTAACATAATATAGTGCTGTTTAGAGGCTGGTCCGTACTGCAGTATGAAGTGGGCTGAAAAAATACCAATTGTAAAGGCGTGGAGGCGAAATAGGATTTTCTATCTAATTGGGCCACGAAGGCTGCCAGCAGCATAGTGTCAGCACAAAGTCTAGGTCTTTGTCTGCAAAAGCTATAAAAAATTGGTTCTCTCGAAGCAGGCTTTCGCCCCGCTTTATAAATAAAGCAACCACACAACATCCATACAGAGTACCACAACCAACACTCTAGCCCAACTCAAGTACAACCTGCTGGGGCAACAGCCAAAACAAAACCCAAAAAAGGAAGAGAAAGAAAGAAAAGGGCGGAGGGGGGTGGAGTGGGTAGAGAGATGAGAGAACCGTCCCGCAGACCGGGGGGGGGGGGGCGCGGGAGGAAGGCGCCTCAGGGGGGCACCGGGGAAGCGATGCGGCGCGCGGTAGCAAGCAGTCTGTCGATGTAGCCATCTAGCCGTGCCCTGTCCCGCTGCCTACAGAGCGGGTACCACTGCTGCAACAAAGCCAAACATTTAAACAAGGAGTCAGATGCACGTCGCAGGAAAATCTTTTCAATCACCATCTTATTGCGCGTCGTCCACAGGGACCACATCAGCGCCGCGAACACCAACCAGAAGAGGCGTGAGCCCTCGCCGGTCCGGTGTGCCCGATCCTCCAGGAACTCACCAAGGTCCGAGGCCCGCCACGCCGGCCCCAGCGCCTCATAGGCGAAGTTCCATACAAATCGGGCAGCGGGACACACAAAGAAGATGTGAGTACTAGTCTCCGGACATCTACAGAGGGGGCAAAGCCCATCCCCAGGGCCGTGACGCTTCGCCACTTCCAGCCCAGATGGCAACCTATCCCTTAACAGTTGCCAGACGAAGATCTTAATCTTCAGCGGGAGAGGAGCTTTCCAGAGTGGTAACGCCCATACACTAGTTGGCCCAGCGAACTGGGCCCTATACGCTGATTTGACCGAGAAGGCCCCCGAGGTGGCCAAAGACCAGGTTACCTGATCCGGCGCCCCCAAAAGGGCCTCAGGAAACTCATCCCTAAGCGCTGCCCACTCAGCGGTCTCGGCCGGTCCAAAGGTGCGACGGAACAAGATGTTCCATCCGTCGTTCTGGAACGCCGCCGCTACCAACTGGGTGGGCTCAGCGCAGATAGCGAAAAGTCGTGGGAACTCCAGCTGCAGCGCCCGCTCCTGAAGCCAGGGGTCCGGCCAGAACATGGTCCCTCTGCCATCTCCAATGGTGAATCTAGCGCCCTTCCTAATGTTCTGTTTAATCGCTTGGATGGATCTCCAAAACAGGGATCCCTCCTGACGATCGCAAGCCAAGAGGGGTCGGCCCTGATGGTACTTGGCTTTAACAAGCTGAAGCCAAAGGCCTCCCTCCTCTCGTAGGATGCGCCAGACCCATTTCAGCATGAGGGCCACATTCATCTTCCGAGACGCGAGAAGACCTATGCCCCCAAAAAATTGGTTCTTTCTCACCACAATGTCTAGGTCTGGAATTAAAAGTTTTTTGTCCGACACGGGAACGCCCAAGTACTTCATAGGGAAAGAACCAATGGTGTTCCAATTCAAGCATGATCTTATAATACACACGCTGCGATGGATGTACTAATATAACTTGACCGATTTAGTTTCCGCATGCGTTTCTTGGTTTTTGCACGTGTCTTTCGTGATCCCATGGGCAAACTGATAGGCAAGTGCTGCACGGTACGAAATTTCAGCCACCAGCAAATTTATGGCTGAGTACTAGCCACAACAGACAGCACAACTTCATGAGAAAAGCTTTCAGAGTATACACAATGTGCATGAACGGAGGATGGGAACGGATGAGCAGACACGCAGAGAACATTGTGAACGTTGGCTGGCTGCGGTACCAGATAGGGAGCTGCTGCACAAGTCTATGTTCACGGATTCTTAGCAAACCAAATTCTGGATGCCACGTGCCTAATAATTCTTCTTGAACAATTTGGATACTAAGAAGAAGTAACAGACGAGAACAAAAAAAAAAAAAAAAAAAGTGTAATGTAATGAACTATCCTAGTACAATTTATCTTCTGAATATAATTGAATTCGTGTACAACTCCACGCCCTGTATGTCTCTCTCTCTATCTCCGGACTGACCGATCGAGCACATCACAGAACAAGAGCGAATCAATCGATACAGGTTTACTCAATCAATCAGCAACAATGAAATACTATCCCCTAGCTATCTTCAATTCTAGGAATACACATTCGATCGATCAAAAGACGACGAGCTGACGTGTTCATATCCATGCCTAGCTGCTTGGTTCCACCGCAATCGGCGAGACCTTGGGCACGGGCACGGGGAACCTGTGGATCTCGTCGGCCCACGGGTTCCCGGCCATGTCCCTCTCCCTGGCCGGGTTCACCGACCGGAGCGCCCTCCACACGGCGCTGTTGCACTTGAACCCGGACCCAAACGCGATCTGCCACGTCCTGTCGCCCTTCTTCATCCGCCCCTTGGCCTCGGCGTAGGCCAGCTCGTACCAGAGCGAGCTGCTCGAGGTGTTGCCGAAGCGGTGCAGCGTCATCCTGGACGGCTCCATGTGCCACTCCGACAGCTGCAGGTTGCTCTCCAGCTCGTCCAGCACGGCGCGGCCCCCGGCGTGGATGCAGAAGTGCTCGAAGGCGAGCTTGAAGTCCGGGATGTAGGGCTTGACCTTGGCGTTGAACAGCTTCTTGGCGGCGAGCGTGGCAAAGAAGAGCAGCTGCTCGCTGAAGGGCAGCACGAGCGGCCCCAGCGTGGTGATGTTGGTCTTGAGCGCCCCGCCGGCGATGGCCATGAGGTCCTTGGAGAGGGAGACGCCCGTCTTGCCGTCGGCGTCCTGCTGCTGGTAGACGCAGCCGAAGGCCCTGTCGTCGGCGCCCTTGTGCGTGCGCACCGTGTGCACGAGCTGGTACTTGGACGCGCGGCGGGCCGCGCGGCGGTTGGAGAGCAGGATGGCGGCGCCGCCCATGCGGAAGAGGCAGTTGGAGACGAGCATGGAGCGGTCGTTCCCGAAGTACCAGTTGAGGGTGATGTTCTCCATGCTGATGACCACGGCGTAGGTGCCCGGGTGCGTCTGCAGGAGGTCCTTGGCGAGGTCGACGGCGATGAGCCCCGCGCTGCAGCCCATGCCGCCGAGGTTGTAGCTGACGATGTTGCCGCGGAGCTTGTAGTGGTTGATGACCATGGCCGAGAGCGACGGGGTCGGGTTGAAGAGGCTGCAGTTGACGATCAGGATCCCGATGTCTTTCGGGTTGACGCCCGTCTTGGCGAAGAGGGCGTCGAGCGCGCCGAACATGACGGTCTCGGCCTCGGCGCGCGCGTTGGCCATGGACGGGTTGGGCGGGACGTTGAGCACGGCCTCAGGGAGGTACGTGTCCTCGCCGAGCCCGGACCGCTCGACGATCCGGCGCTGGAACGCCACGTTGTCGGGCGTGAAGGCGGCGACCTGCTCCGTGCAGTCCATGAAGCGGGCCCGGCTGCAGCGGCGCGCGGCGTCGGGCTTGTAGGAGGCGAAGTCGACGAGGTAGACCGGGCGCGGGCGGGTGAGGAGGTAGGCGGTGCAGCAGGCGACGAGGAGCGACGTGCAGGCGAGGACGGACACGAGGTTGTGCTGCAGGAGGTGGCGCCAGATGACGGCCAGGTCGCGCGGGGAGAAGGTGGAGAGGTGCGCGGCGACGAGGCCCGGTAACGGGAGGACCGCCAGGTAGGCGCCGTGCGTGATGAGGTAGTGGTACCCCAGCTTCACGTACTTGAGCTTCACCGACTGCGTGAAGTCCGGCAGCCTCGGCGGGCGTGTCGTCGTCGTGGTGGCGGCGGCCATCGCGGCGGCCGGGCCGCGGGTGGAGCAAAGGTTGCCTATGGTGGCCGGCTGGGGTGGTCGAAATAGAAAGTTGGTTTGGCGACCGAGGAGAGAGCGCCGGGAACGGGGGGCTCCTCTTGTCGCCTGGATCGATCGATGGTTCGCAACGCTCAGGGTGTTTGGCTGTAGCTTGGACGTGGTTGGCCTGGCCACACGTACGGGCCTTATATAGATCGGGCGGTGGACTGGAGCGGCTTTCCAAGTCGGAGGTGGAGTCCGATGGAGAGACCTCAGCAGTAGTCCAATACCTTTACGACTCGGTTAGATTAGGCGAGCTACACTGATCCGTAATCTGAAGCGGGTTCGGATGTGACCACCTCTGGTCGATTAGGGAGCGTGGCTGTGAGGGACTGGAGGAAGGAGCCGTGTGACCGTGTCGATGGATGGACCAGACCGGCGTGGTCCGGGCGGAAACGGAAGCCCAAGAAACACGCGGCGCTTACTTGCGTGAGGGTCCTGAGCAACCGGGTCCGGGCCGCGCCGCTCACGCCCCCAGCGTGACGGGGAAACGCAGGGCGGATCGGGCCGGGGCACTCGCTGGTTGCCGGCAAGTGAATGACCACGAAACCACGACGGCGTACGTGCCGGTGGTGTTCCCGTCGCGTCACGGAGCGCATCGCGGCGCGCATCACGGCCCGAGGGTCCCGGAGAACGGCACGAAGTTTACGCGCGCATGCATCGGCGGAGCTTTCCGCTATCGGTCACGTGTTGGAGCCTACGCACGCACGACGTCGCGCCGCTCTCGGCCAATGCTCGGCCTATTTCGGGGCCGCTTCCCCCGTCGCCCTCGACCGGCCGGTCATCGGTCTCGGCCAGTCAGACAGGGCAACCGCACGTACCAACATACTAACCCGCGGCCTTGCTTGGTGTCAGCTTAATCCGTGGGCGCGACACGCTTTAATTTCACCGTGGCCTCAACTAACCTGAACGATCATACATCATCCACCACCCATCGTCGATCAGCTCGTGCTGAAAAACAGAGTGATTATCAATCAGTATATCCGTCCAACCGATCACGCGTCCCTTTCGTCACGCAGGCAAGCCACTGATCATCGCTCTCGCCGCGGCAGCAAGTTTCCTCGATTGCCTTTCAGGTGAGTGTGAAACGGAGCAGGTCAGATTCACAACGGTAGCCTCCCGGTCCACGTCCTCCGATTTTTTTTAGTCCCGGCAGCCGGCAGGTCTCAGCAACTCACCAACACACGCTGACCGTCAACGGAGGGAAGCATCCAAGATGATCGAGCTCTCGCAAGTCAGGTACTTGCGCAGATTAGCAAACGAGACCGTCTCCTGACAGGTCGATTCAGAATGATTGGAGTAGGAAACGTGAGACGGGTATCTATGGCTGGCGGCAGGCTCGGTGAGGTTTGGTTTCCTCCGACACCGACGTGTCTCTGGCTCAACAACCCTTTTCTTCCACGGTAATATACATGTCCAATTTATAAAAATAAACATTTTTGAGCTGCATTTTCATTTTATAGAAGGAACGAGTTACAAGGAACTCAACTGTATAAAGGAGCACGAAACCAAGAAAAGAAAAACCGACAAGGCGACCAAGGCCGCAAGTGCCGCGACAAGAGGTATAAAAATAAACATCAAGTTACAATACACGTAAACACTGATATTACGCATAGCTCGACGGCATCCTTGGATGCCCGGTGGTATGTTCCTTCCCGCAGACCTAGGCTTCCCGTCTCTGATAGGAAGTTGTGTGCCAACATCCTCTCATTCCTGCCCCACGGGATTGAGAATCCCGGGGCGACGCTCCGGCCTTGTTCCCATTTGTGGGAGGCTCACCCACACAACTGCCGTGCTGTGAGCCCTCCCCTCCGCCATGTCGTGATGCCAATCCCGAAAGGGGTCCTTGCTGACATGGATAGACCGCGACATTCTATGCTCTCGAAGGCCTTCGCCACCTGTTCCGGGGAGGGACCGTCAGGTTGCCTAGGACCTTGTTTGTCGCCTCCGCAAGGAAAGGAGGTTTGGGTGTGGTCGACCTGGGTCTGCAGAACACATGCCTGCTTCTCAAGAAGCTTCACGTCATCTTCTCTGGGCAAGACACCTTGTGGACTCGCTGAGTTCACCGATGTCACCTTGGTGACCTCCACGGGGACCCGTCCCCAACCTGGCATGGCGTCACTTCGCTTCGTTGATCCCCCTCTAGCGCTCCATTACTAGAGTGGTCCCAGGGACCGCACGCTTACAGCCCTTTGGCATGATGCTTGGTCTCCCTTGGGGGGCCTATCGACGGCTCTCCTTGTGTCGTTCTACCACGCTGCCCTCCCTGACACCACTCTCCCCGAATCGGTCAACACTGGCCGGACCCTCGTTCCCCTCGTTCCGCGTACCACCCCCAGGGGTAAGCGCCGAACTGGAGCCCGTCCACGCGCTCCTAGCACGCCTCCCGTTGCCTGGAGGTGCTCGTGCTCTCTGTAGCTTAGGCTGCGGCGTCCCCCTCCAGTCGGAGAATCGGCTCTGCTTCGCTCCCCCCCCCCAGCTCTATGTATTCTTTTGGATCCTCCGGCTTTGAAAGACCCGGACACACGCCCAGCTTCGCGACATCGGTTTTGTCTCGTCTTCAGATTTCTCATTCTGTCCTAGGGTTTGCGAGGACACAGAGCACCTCTTTGTGGGTTGCCCCAGACTGGCCAGGCTCTGGGGGCGAGTCACCCCCCTATGTGCCTCCCCCTTCCCCTCCCCCCTCTACCATTGCGACGTCCCCGACCTCCTACGCATGCTTGCGAGTGCACTCCCTCCGTTCCTGGTGGAATCACGCAAGACCGTCGTGCTAGCCCTTCTCTGGACAATCTAGAAAACTCGCAACTGCACGACATTCGACACGGAAGACGTGTCGCTCCCCCGTATGGCATATATTCTTGCCGAGCACTTAAGACTGTGGGTCATCCTCCCCCTCTCCCCCCCCCCCCGCGATGTCCCCGACCTCCTACGCATGCTTGCGAGTGCACTCCCTCCGTTCCTGGTGGAATCACGCAAGACGGTCGTGGTGGCCCTTCTCTGGACAATCTAGAAAACCCGCAACCGCATGGTGTTCGACATGGAAGGCGTGCCGCTCCCCCGTATGCTACATATTCTTTCCGAGCACTTACTGTGGGTCGTTGCCCCCCCCCCACCCCCGCTGGGTGGATACCGCATCTCTCCTCGTCTGATGTGATAGGCTGATGCTCCCGTTCTCATAGGTGTCTACGCGCACCTCCCCCCCAACCCCCCAACCCCCCCGCTGGGTGGATACCGCATCTCTCCTCGTCTGCCGTGATAGGATGATGCTCCCGTTCTCATAGGTGTCTGCGTGCACCTCCCCCCCCCCCCCGCTCGGTGGATACCGCATCTCTCCTCGTCTGCCGTGATAGGCTGGTGCTCGTGTTCTCATAGGTGTCTGCGTGCACGCGCGCGCGCACACACACACACACCCAGTGGTTTGTCACTTCCCTCTCCGGGCAAGGCCTTTTTCCTCCTTGGTGGGCCGCTTCCCGGTACGTTCACGTGGGCATTTCGCCCCCGTTGTTTCCCTAAAAAAACACTGACATTACACATCAGGTACTTGCGCAGATCGGCGACGAGACCGGCTTCCGATTGGCCAACTGAGAATGATTAGAGCGGGAAAAAAGTAAGATAATATTACAAGCTAATTAAGTTTTGACTTCTGATTACTCGGAAGATGAACCTCGCAAGTCAGGTACTTGCGCAGATCAACAACCAGATGGCATTCTGATTGCTGAAATGCGGAATGCATGATTGGAGTACATGGAAAAATGTTTAGGTGGGTGGCTCAACAACCTCTGCAAGATTATCCAGAATCTGAGGAGTGTTTTATCAGCTTACGGAAGTAAAAAAATAATGTACAAGCTTACAAAAGTGTGACTCCTTTCTATACATGCACTTCTTACTTGTGAAAACGACATACATTTGGCGCGCGGCATGCATGGTTGACCACATGATCAAGCTCTTTAATTACAAGACGGGGAACACATGATCAAGCCAGTTCTACAGCGAACTCGTTTCTTCTCTTACTCGATGGGTCTACATGGACAGCGTCAGTGACAGTAGACAGGCAGAATTGTCCCCGTGTTCCATTACTCGTGAGTGGGCGTACATATACAGAGGTGGGCTCACGAACGTGTGGCCGATCCTAGAGTCCCGGACATGCCCGTGGACTAGGTACAAACAGTTACAATCATGACACGTTACAGACTAGGAGTCCTATATATTCCGTCAGCCCCCCGCAGTCGGAACGGCGCCAACAGCGACGTTTAGACTGGACCGGAATTCTTCAAATACACTAGTCGGTAGCCCTTTGGTAAAGATATCAGCATATTGGGAACTAGTAGGAACATGCAGAACACGGGTCTCTCCGAGAGCAACGCGGTCACGGACGAAATGCAAGTCGATCTCCACATGTTTTGTCCTCTGGTGCTGCACTGGGTTTGTGGCAAGATAAGTGGCAGAAATGTTGTCACAATAGACAACAGTGGCGCGAGTGGCAGGTCGGTGAAGTTCCTGGAGAAGCTGACGTAGCCAACAAGATTCGGCTACACAGTTAGCCACCGCGCGGTACTCAGCTTCCGCACTAGAGCGAGATACGGTCTGCTGGCGTTTCGAGGACCACGAAACGAGGTTACTGCCAAGAAAGACACAATAGCCGGAGGTGGACTTACGCGTGTCAGGACACCCGGCCCAGTCAGCGTCGGAGTAGGCAATGATATCACGGGAAGTGTCGGAATATATGTGGAGACCAAGGTGTGAGGTACCCTTAATATAGCGGAGAATGCGCTTAACAAGGGTGTAGTGGGGCTCACGTGGATCATGCATGAAGAGACAAACCTGCTGAACGGCATAGGAAATATCTGGACGGGTCAAGGTGAGGTATTGAAGCGCGCCGGCAATGCTGCGGTAGAGAGTGGGGTCCAAAAAGGAGGAACCAACTCGACCCGAGAGCTTAGACTTAGTGTCAATAGGCGTGGCAATGGGGTTGCAGTTTAGCATATGAGCACGGTCTAGTATCTCCAAAGCGTACTGCTGCTGAGAGAGAAAGAGCCCAGTGGACGTACGGTGCACATTCACACCAAGAAAGTGGTGCACCTCGCCGAGATCGGTCATGTGGAATTCCCCATTTAGGGATGTGATGATGTGGTGAAGAAGAGTGGTAGTGCTGGCAGTGAGGAGGATGTCATCAACATAGAGAAGGAGGTACGCGGTGGTGGACCCTTGGTGGAGGATAAAGAGTGAGGAATCACATCGAGAAGCGACAAAACCAAGGGTCTTGAGGAAGGTGGTGAAGCGGCTGAACCATGTGCGCGGAGCCTGTTTGAGACCGTAGAGGGATTTTTTGAGGCGACAGACGTGGCGAGGGTGAGTGGAATCAACAAAACCCGAAGGCTGTTGACAGTAGACTGTCTCAGCAAGATCACCTTGGAGGAAGGCGTTTTTGACATCCATCTGATGAATGGGCCATGAGTGGGATGTGGCGATGCTCAGTACAACACGGATGGTGGAGGGCTTGACAACAGGGCTGAAGGTCTCATCATAGTCGACGCCTGCTTGCTGAGTGAAACCACGAACAACCCAGCGAGCTTTGTAGCGGGCGAGAGTACCATCCGAATTAAACTTGTGACGAAAGATCCATTTGCCAGTCACCACATTAACACCTGCAGGACAAGGAACCAAAGACCAAGTGTCATTCTGAATTAGAGCATTATATTCATCAAACATAGCATCGTGCCAATGGGGGTCCTTAAGTGCTACACGGTAGGAGGATGGAATGGGAGAGAGAGTGGTGGAGGCTATGAGATTAAAATCCTGCTTAGGCATAAAATATCCATGCTTACCCCGGGTGGCCATGTGGTGTGTGTTTTTGGGTGGTTCTACGGGTATGGCTCGTGGTGGCAGAACAGTGTGGCGTGGCGTCTCGGGAATGGTCGGGAGCGGCTGCATGCGTGCAGGGGAGGTGCAGTCTGCGCGTGGAAGCGATCCCGAGGGGGATCCGGTGGGCACCTGGGCACGGGCAGAGGAAAAGCGCAGCGCGCGGGTGGAAGCGACGGGCGGAGAGCACGAGGCGGATTGGGTGGGGCCAGGGGCGGGTGGGGAGCAGGGAGTGGACGGTCGGGCGTGGTCAGAGGGCGATAGGCCCGAGGGAGTGGTCGGGGACGCGGGTAGTGGGGCGTCTGGGGGGTCAGGTGGCGGCGGCTGATTGGTTGTGGTGGGATCGGAGGTTGGTGGGATTTGCCCAAAGGAGTGGGCGCGCGATCCGGGGTGGATGGCGCCAGGAGATGATTGGGGCGGATCCGGTGCGGCTGTTTCTGGTGCGCCCTGCTGTGTGTCCGAGTAGGGAAAGCAAGATTCGTTGAAAATAACATGACGAGAAATAATGATGCGATGTGTGGCCAGGTCTAGACACCGGTATCCCTTGTGTTCGCGCGGGTAGCCAATGAAAACGCAGCGAGTGGACCGTGGAGAAAGTTTGTGAGGGGCGGTGGCGTAGGCGTTGGGAAAGCATAAGCAACCGAACGTGCGGAGGTGATCGTAGGTGGGGTTTAGGCCATGAAGGAGAAAGTGCGGGGTGAGGTTGGAAATGACACGTGAGGGGCGCAGGTTGAGCAAGTGGGTGGCGGTGTGAAGGGCTTCGACCCAAAACGGCGGTGGTAGGGTGGATTGGAAGAGTAGGGTGCGTACAGTGTCATTGGTGGTGCGAATAATGCGTTCGGCGCGTCCATTTTGTGGTGAGGTATACGGGCACGAGAGGCGAAGGGAGATGCCGTGGTGGGAGAGATGGGACCGTAGGCGAGTGGTGAGGAACTCTCCACCATTGTCACATTGGAGACAACGAAGGGTTTTGCGGAATTGCGTGGTTATGTAGGCTAGGAAGTCGAGAAGAGTATCGCATGTGTCGGATTTTTGGCGTAGTGGAAAAGTCCAGGAGAAATGAGAGTAGTCATCAAGAATAACGAGGTAATATTTAAAACCTGAAAAACTTACAATGGGAGAGGTCCACAAGTCACAGTGAATTAAATCAAAAGGGGCTAAAGCGCGCGAGTGGGAAATGGAAAAAGGAAGACGAGCTTGTTTGCCTAGTTGACATGCATCGCAGAATGAGTGCTTAAGAGGGGATTTATTACATTCATCGAGAAAGTTTAAAGGTAAATGGGACAAAGCACTTGAGCTAGGGTGCCCAAGACGACGATGCCAGAGATCGCCAGTGACGGAGAGAGCTGATGGAGTAGTGTTGGACGTGCCGAAGAAGGGGTAGAGTTCACCGGAGCTATTGGATCTCATAAGCGTTGTCCTGGTGGCGAGGTCCTTCACAGAGAAGCCAAAAGGATCAAACTCAACAGAGCAGGAATTATCACGAGTGAATTTACGAGTGCTAATGAGGTTGGTGACAATATTTGGAGAGACTAAAACATTATGAAGATGGAAGGGTCGTGTGGTGAGGTGAGCGGAACCGGTAGCAACGACAGGCATGCGAGAACCATTGCCAACAACAATATGTCGAGAATTATGCTCTAAAGGGGAATGAAACGTGGTGAGGTTACCTTGGTTACCGGTTATGTGGGACGAAGCTCCGGAATCCATCAGCCATTCGCCGTTCGGTGGCAGTGTCGAGCCGTGGGTGGACGCGTGATGCACCATCGCCGAGTTGTCCCATGATGGTGCCTGCTGGTACACGGGTGCTGGTGGCTGCTGCTGGTACACGGGTGCAGGTGGTGGCTGCTGCTGGTACATCATCGGGTATGCGTGGTGTGCCTGGCCGGGAGCTGCGCCAAGAATGCCCGCAGGTTGCCAGGGAGGCCTGGATGGGAACGGCATGCCCATCGGGGCAAAATACCCCAGCCACGGCTGCTGGTGAGTGCCGCCGCGGCCAGCGCCGTAGTGATCACCGCGACCGCGCCCGCGGCCACGGCCGCGTCCGCCACCGTTGCCACCTTGATAGCCACCGTTGCCGCCTTGATAGCCACCCCCAGCGCCGTTGTAGCCGCGTCCGTTGCTGGTGTAGCCGCGCCCGTTCTGCTGGTACCCGCGTCCGCCGCCGGCGTAGCCGGTCTGGAACGCGTTCGGCGCGAAGTTGCCGCGCCCGCCACCTTGGGCACCGCCGCCCTGGGCGCCGCGGTCACCACCGCGTCCGGCGCCTCGATCATCAGGGCGCCCATCGTCGCGGTCACCGTGGCGAACCGCAAGAGCCTGCGCGCCGGCGGCTTCTTCTTTTGCGGCGGCATCGATCTTCATCTCGGCGAGGCGGAGACGAGAGTGAGCGGCGTCGAAGGAAGGGAACGGGCGCGTGCCTTCGATGAACTCGGCCTGCACGGCAAATTTCTTGCCAAGGCCGTCAACCATCTGCATGGTCAGGTCCCGATCCGAGATCGGCGCGCCGACGTCCGCGAGCGCGGCGGAGAGCTGCTTGAGACGACGGCAGTAGTCATCGATGGAGAGATCATTGCGCTTCATTTGCCGGAACTCACGTGAAAGCATCATCGCACGGGCTTCTTGGTTGTCGAAGAAGAAGGCATGGAGCCGTGTCCAGGCCGAGAGCGCCGTCATGCGGTCAGACATGACCACCTCCTGGAGGGGATCGGAGAGGGTGGAGAGGATCCAGAGGACTATATCGACATCTGCCTGATGCCATTGCTCGTCCGCATGGAGGTGATCGTGGCCGGGTTCAACGTGATCCCGCGCATGATGTCGATCTAGAAGGAGAAGCATCAGGTGGCGCCACTTGGAGAAGTTCGAGGCAGAGGCATCCAGCTTGAATTTGATGTAGTGGTGGACGCTATCAGCGTGAATGGAAGGGGTTTGGTAGACGACAGAAGCGCCGGGAAGAGCAACGGCGGCCAGATCGGCACCGTGGGTGGTGTTGGCCAGATCGGAAGTGATGGGGCTCAGGGTGGCTCGAGGCATAGGAGGAGGGGGTGGGAAACGAGAGATTGCAGAAGCAGCGATGAGGGGAGTGTGGGGATCGGCATCGAGAGGATTGGCGGCGGCGTCGCCGGCCATGGTGAGCGAGCGCTCTGATACCAAGTAGACAGGCAGAATTGTCCCCGTGTTCCATTACTCGTGAGTGGGCGTACATATACAGAGGTGGGCTCACGAACGTGTGGCCGATCCTAGAGTCCCGGACATGCCCGTGGACTAGGTACAAACAGTTACAATCATGACACGTTACAGACTAGGAGTCCTATATATTCCGTCAGTGACAACTACAAGAATCGAACCATTACTCATAGTTACATCGCTGATATCCTACATGAACTTCATGTGTACATCCACCAATATGCTGTATCTTCCGTTGTTTTAGTACCAGCAGGTCGCATGCTGACCAGAAGGGATTCCGTCAAGCGTAGCCCCGGCCAATCTGGCACGGGAAACGGAGGGAAGCATCAAAGATGAACTCTGACAGGAAACCTACTGATTGATTGGTCAATGCTGAAAAGGTGAAGCAAGTTGTGTTTGGTGTATGGCAGAGGGTTTGGTTTCTTCCGACAGCATCCTGTTTTCGGCTCACCAACCGTTTGCAAGATTTTCAGAATCTCGAGTGTTTTCTGAACTTACGGGAGTAAGTAACACACACACACACACAAAATCCTGTACTGAAAACGCAACCTTCTATACATGTGGCAACTTGGCGGTACGGTTGACATGACGAAATGCTTTACACAATGGAAACGCACCAGCCAGTTCTACGGACAGGGACAACTCCTATAAACATCAGTTCAGACCTTAGGGCATCTCCAGTCGTCCCCCTAGAGCCCCCGGACGCAAATTAGCGCCGTTTTGTGCGGAAAGCGCCGTTTTTTCACCCGTCGCCCCCCCCCCCCCCCCCCCCCCCCCAGGACCTGAAAAAGCGCCGTTTGGGCGGAAATTAGCGCCGCCGCCCCCAGGCGGAACCCAGCCCGTTGGGTTCGCCCTGGGGGGCGGCGGAAGAAAAAACGCGCGTGGGCCAGCGCTGTCGACGAGGGGAGCGCTATTTGCCCACTTTCCCCACCCCCGACTCGTCTTTTCTGCTCGCCCGCCTCGCCGTCGCCACACCGCCGGCCACGCTCCACGCCGCCGCTGTCGACCACAATCGCACAAGATCGACGAGACAAACCACCGCCGGCCAGTCCACCACATCGTCGCCGCCGTTCGATCGCGTCTCCGCCGCGGAGGAGGTTGTACCCGGTGAGCCGCGTCCACCCGCCCGCAAGGTGTTCGACGCTCTGTCCGAGCCATGGACTCCGACGCCGAGGAGATGCTCGCCGAGCTGTTCGACGAGGAAGACCAGGCCGCCATCGACGACGAGGAGCACTGCTCGTCCTGAGCTGCCTGGCCGGATTGCAGGCCCAGGACGCCGCGCCGCGCCGCACTGGATCGAAGCCCGGTCGCCGCAAGAGCAGGCCGAGGCAGCGGTACGAGGGCTACTGCATCCTCTACTCCGACTACTTCGCCGAGGATCCCACCAACGACGAGAAGGTGTTCCGGCAGCGGTACGAGGGCTACTGCATCCTCTACTCCGACTACTTCGCCGAGGATCCCACCAACGACGAGAAGGTGTTCCGGCGTCGTTTCAGGATGAAACGCACGCTCTTCCTCAAGATCATGCATGCCATCCGGGAGTTCGACACCTACTTCAAGTTGAAGAAGGACTGCACCGGCACGGTAGGGTTTACCTCTATCCAGAAGTGCACGATGGCCATGAGGTTGCTTGCATACGGTGCTCCCGCAGATGCACAAGATGACTACCTGCGCATGAGCGAGTCCACGGCCCTCGAGTGCTTGAACAAGTTCTGTCGGGCAGTGGTTGCAGTTTTTGGCCCAATATACCTGCGATCACCCAATGCGCAAGACACTGCTCGTCTCCTCGCAGAGAATGAAGCAAGAGGGTTTCCGGGGATGCTTGGCAGTATCGACTGCATGCACTGGGCATGGAAGAACTGCCATTTGACTGGCAGGGGATGTACAAGCGAAAGGAAGGAGAGTGCTCGGTGGTTCTCGAGGCCGTGGCTTCGTACGATCTATGGATTTGGCATTCATTCTTTGGTATGCCTGGAAGTCACAACGACATCAATGTCTTGCAGTGCTCGAATGTCTTTGCCGATCTTGTCGAAGGCCATGCCCCACCTGTGAACTATGAGATCAATGGACACCAGTATACAAAGGGGTACTATCTTGCAGATGGCATCTACCCGAAGTGGGCAACATTTGTGAAGAGCATCTCCAACCCTATCCCAGGAAGCGCAAAAGCTTGGTTTTCCAAGTGCCAGGAGGCTTGCAGGAAGGATGTTGAGCGGGCATTTGGTGCGTTGCAATCTTGATTGGCTGTTGTCCGGTACCCAGCTATGACTTGGTCGAAGTCCAACATGTGGGAGGTGATGCAGTGTTGTGTGATCTCGCACAACATGATCATTGAGAGTGAGCGGGATGACCCGGTGCCTGACAGTGAGGCAAGCACAACATACTACCTGTCGCACCCGGACTTCTAAACGATACTCGCCGTTCCGTTGAACAGTAGTAGATTGGATTACGGGGCTTACCGGCACCCGCGTCCTCTTACGAGTAGGCCAACACACGTATGTGTGACAACCAACCCCTATCTGTTCAGCGTCGACGTAAACTATCCAATAGAAATCAGGATACTTCCATTGACGTACTCCAAAACATACACACATGGTACGTCAACGGCGTTTGAACAAGTGATATCACAACAGATCTCTACGACACAAAAGATTGAAATAAGTTGCAAATGGCTCTCATTAGAGCAGAGATAGCAAATACAATCATCCAGAGGACACATGTCCCAACAATTCATCATTACATCACAGCGGAAGCATTCAAAATGTCTGAATACAGACAAGATCCAAATAGGCCTAAGAGGCCGGAAACGAAAAGACGGAGCCCATCCACGAAGTCTCGCATCCTGCCCGGGTCCGCTATCTACTCGTCAGCAGTCTCGTCATACTCCACGTAGTAGCCACCATGGGGATCCTCGGAAACGTAGTCTGCGGAAACCACAGCCCCAAAGGGGTCAGTACATAAACGTACTGGCAAGCAAGACTCACAATTCACCAAAGTGTAACCCGTCAACACCAAGCACAGATGCTTTGGGTTCAACGGAAGGAAGGGGATATAAATATGCTGCAACTGGCTGCTCTAAACAACTACAGAGTTACTACCACTTCCGGCTAACAGAAATGAGATAAGATCGCGTATCGTAACCAACCTATCAACTAACTCCAAACAAACCCATCCTGGATCTCGCCCCTTATCCAAAGAAGCAATCGGAGGATAACTCACACAGTTGGATTAATGATAGTTCAGATTATTGTGTCAATAAGCCTATTACTAGTCAAGTTGTTAATCATTGGGTGTAAGGTTGTTAATCATTAGGTCTAAGTTGTCCTGAGTACTTGTTAGCCAGTACTTTCACCAAGTAATCCATAACCGCGGAAAACACGGCTTCTCGAGAAGATTTATCCCTGCAGGGGTGCACCAATTTGGCCGTACACGCAAGAATATCCCGCCAGACGGGAATCAAACCCACCAAGCGAGGCACTCTACACAACCCAACTCTTCTTCGCATCAAGCCCAAAGCACCTTGGGCGCACGGCTAATCGAGCCCCAAAGAAAAGGGACCCTCATAGCACTCTAAGAACGTGTCCCCCTATATGCCGACTACAAAAGTTCCACCCTGGCCTGGGCTCGCAATAACATGCATGCGGCAAATGGAAAACACGAACTAAATGAGGCGATTTGGACGAGATGCGAATCGAATCAAATTGAGGGGGGCGCCCATACTCGCTTCCCACATGCGGTTAGTGCGCTCATCATGGATCAGTAGACAAGACCCTTTTCCTATTAGGGTCGACACTAGCAGGCCTCAAAACCACCCTGGGCCTCCTGCCGGTGCCTTATCATCAAATTATTATTAACAATAACATTAGCATGATTGATTGATTAAACATCGAGCCCCCTGAACATATGAAATAGTAACAGAAAGGAACGGGTAACAAACTCGAGCAAAACAACCTAAGCATGCTAGTAAGACACTGGCTCAAACAATAGGGTTGTGGGAGTGGAGGTGAGGCAATATCAGGGTTAAGGGATTCATGTGATAGGTTCGTAACAGAAACAACTACACATAGGGCTAGCAAAATAGACAACGGAAAGTATCGGTAACCAATGTTGAAAGGAACACGATGGTTCATGTGAGTGAATACTTGCCTGCAACCCAGTAGCCTGGTACTGAGCTAACTCCTTAGAAGGGGTGTCGTAAGTATCGTCGGTCTCAACGTCGTCGTTTATCCGGGAAGAAGCAAACAAACAATGCAGAAAGATAAACAATCAATACCATGGCATAGTGCACAAACATGGGATGATTCATGATAGTTTAATTGATGCATCCAAAAATAAACTAGTTGACATGGTAACAACATGATTAAATGGACCCTCATGCAATTTGGATTGCATAAGAAAAGCCCATGAATTATGGTTGAATTAATTGTTCTACAACTAATCATCATGTGAAAGTTGATTAGCATGATGCATGGAAGAGGAAAACAGAAAAATAACAACAATAGAAGAAAATAGAAATAAGGTTTAACAAGTTTGGAAATTTGTTTATTAAGTTTTGGAATTTTGGTTTCTTAAAGGTGCCACACAAGCATTTGTTGTTTTCACCAATTTTATTTGTTCAAGATAGATAACAAAGTTTATATTTGAAAATAACACCAAATTTTAGGTGGATTACATGTTTCACTTGTTGAAAAAGGATTTCAAATAAATTATTTATGGATTAAACAAGTTTAAGCAAGAATTAAATGAATTTAATTCAAACATGAACTTATTTGAATTTTTATTTGTGCAAAACATTGAGTGAAGTTCATATTTGAAAAGTTTATGCTTTTATGGTTTGAAAACATATTTTATATGTCCCAAAAGAATTTGTTTTGATCAAGTTATAAATTTAGCAATATTAAATGAATTAAACAAGGTTTAAATCATTTAACCAATTTTAATTATTCAAAACATGAAACAAATTTTATATTTGGAAAGGGGGTTTAATTTTGCATGGAAAACATATTTCATTTGTTGAAATTGGATTTAAAATGAGCAAGTTATTATTTTGGCAATTTTAAATGCAATAAACAAGAAACAATTGTTTTCAGCAATTTAAATTATCAAAAACAGCAAACAAAATTTATATTTGGAAAGTACATGAAAAGTTGATTGGAAAACATATTTAGTTTGTTGAATTTGGAATTTTTATGCCCAAGTTATGAATTTTGCAAGTTTAAGTGAATTTAACAAGTTTTCAAATATTGCACCAATTTAAAATATTCAAAACAGTAAACAAATTTTATATTTGGATAGAACATTCAATTTGGGACAGAAAACATACTAAAAATGTTGAATTTGGAGTTGGGATGAATTTCTTATGCATTTTACAAGTTAAGGTGCAAATCTGCCATTTTTATCACCTCTAGGGACTTAGAAATAATTTTGCAGGGGTCTAAATTTATTTAACAGGGACCTAGCTGTGATTACTGAGAAGGTGCTGTATCAAAACATTGCAAAATAAAAGGTTTGTTTTATTGTGGGAGGGGGGATTCGATCCCCTCACCTCCTGCTTCCTGCACAGGGAGCTAACCAGTTGGGCTGTGCGCTGCTGTTGGTAGATAGGAAATCTCGGGGGGGTAAGTGCTGTGGTTGCGTGCTGTTTTCCGAATTGTAACTGAACCCGATCAGGTATTGCATCTGTATCTCGATAGGGGCTAGCGACGGCAGCACCTGCTCGCCGGAGGGGGGCGCCGTGGTGCGCTGTGGTGTGGGGTGTTGTGGCCGCTGCCAAGGGAGAGGGAGGAGGCGATCGAGGGGAAGGGGAGGTCTCACCTCGAGGCAGGTACAGGAAGGAGGCGCAGAGGGTCAGGGCGGACAGCAGGTTGGCGGCGACATGGAGGGGATGGCGCCGGCGGTGTGGTGCGTCCCCGCCCAAACCGAGGGGATGGAGAGGAAGCCCATGGCGGGGGCTTTCCATTCCCGCCCCTAGCCACGGCGGAGGGAGCCCCTAGCCACGACGATCACCGGAGGGAAGGGGGCTGGTTTTTTTTCGGGTGCAGGTTCAGATGTTGCAGAAATACAGAGGGAAGCAGGGAGAAGAGAGGTGGGAGGAAGAAGATGGCGGCTGGGGAGAGGAAGGAGAGGGAGAAGGAAGAAAGCTAGGGTTGAGGGGGAGAGCTAGGGCACCGGGTAGCTTTAAGGGGAAGGTGGAGGAGGGGATCACCGTTTGTTCTCTGAACATGTCGACGTGTTCCCCTCTGATGATGAGCCGTATGAAGAAGAAGGAAGACTGGGCCTGCTGTTTTGGTGGGCTTGGGTGAGAGGAGTTTGGGCTGGGCTTTGGTGGCCTCTCTCTCTCTCCTTTTAATTATTTGTTCCAATTTATTTATTTATTTTGCTGAAATGAATTAGGAAGAGGATGAGGGTTTTAAGTTAGTAAAAATGTTAGGAAAATTTTGGGGAGTTATTTAGGTCATCCACAAACAAATGCCAAGTTAGTTTTACAAAAGTTTCAAATTTTAAAAACTGTTTGTGATTTAATTCAAAGTGGATGGATTTTATTTACTAGGTGAATATTATTGAAAACAACCTTTTTATAGGGTGAACCCTATTATTTAAATAGAACAATGAGTTGATTTGTTTTGAAAATATTCATAAATTCAAATTGGGTGCTGTGTGGTGATTTGATTTGGGTTTTTGGATGCAAGTTGTAATTAATTGATTGATTTAAAAGCCCCCTTTTAAATGTTGAACATTTATGAAATGATTGGAAACAAATGGTTGTTTGTATTTGAACTTTTATTTGAAAAGAGTGTAACATGACAAGTATGAAAACAAGGTTGAGCATTGTTTGGAGAATTATTTGAATCTGAAAATGTTTTGTTATTGGATGCATTTTTTTATCGAAACAAAACAACAGTTTTGAAATCACACTTTAATGGAAACAATTGATTGTTTTATTTTGAAATGTCATTTTGGAAATTGTAACATCACAAAGATGAAACAAAAGGTTTGAATTTTGGTTTGAAATTCAAATAGAAAACAAAGGAAAACAAATGAAAACAGTTGGAAAACAAATGAAAACAAGCAAAACAATTGCAATCAACATGATGCCATGATGCAGAACATAAAATAACAGAGAGCAAAACATTCTAATGGCTATTTTTCATACTTGGGATGTTACAAAACGCCCCCCTTGAAGGAATCGCGCCCCGAGATTCCTGCTGAGAAAAGAAAAGGTCCGGATACTTGTTGCGAAGATCCTCTTGAGCTGTGACACGTGAAACACATCGTGCCTCTTGGATAGTTTCTTTGGAAGTTCAAAACGATAGGCATTCCTGGCAACTCTTCTGGAAAAATGCCAGGGAATTTGGAAACCACCGGAACATTTTCAAGGAAAGGGAGAGGTTTTGTATTGAGGGTGTATAGCTGGATAGAACTTGATTCATTTGGAGATTAGACTATCTGGAATGTGGTGATTCAGGAATGCTTCCTCGAAACAACCCCAGGTGATAGGAATGCCATCTCTCATAGCCTGGTAGTTTTCGAAACAACAACAACCTTTCTGGCCAGATAGACTTGATATTTGGGAAGTTTTGATTAGACGCCGGTAGCAGAACTGAAATGGAAAACAACAACAATATTTCAACGGACGAAAAGGATGTTGAGAAGAACAGGATAACGAAGCAACACCGGGAAAACGAGATCAAAACACTCCTGAGGTACTAGGGAAAACCCATCCGGGCTTCTAGAGGATCAATATCTACTGCTTAAGGAATAGAGGATCTGCTTCCGGGGCTTACACGCCTCCGTTCTCAATCGTGAGTAGGCAACATGATAAATCATGTCACAACCACCTCCATTCCTATGGTCTAGTAGATATAACCATCCTAGAGATTCCAGGATTCGTGAAATCCTAACTTGAAAGTTTAGATGAGAATAGAAAACAACGTTACACTTCCTTACCAGAAAAGGGAGGGTGGGTGGGGAAAGAAATAAAATGGCAGAATTCCTACTCTCACGTTTCATTTTTCCTATATAGCTACAAAATAGTTTCTAGACTCAACTGCGACCAGTAAAAAGGGATCCTACAGACAGACAGGCTCTGATACCATTTTTCGCACCCGGACTTCTAAAGGATACTCGCCGTTCCGTTGAACAGTATTAGATTGGATTACGGGGCTTACCGGCACCCGCGTCCTCTTACGAGTAAGCCAACACACGTATGTGTGACAACCAACCCCTATCTGTTCAGCGTCGACGTAAACTATCCCATAGAAATCAGGATACTTCCATTGACGTACTCCAAAACATACACACATGGTACGTCAACGGCGTTTGAACAAGTCATATCACAACAGATCTCTACGACACAAAAGATTGAAATAAGTTGCAAATGGCTCTCATTAGAGCAGAGATAGCAAATACAATCATCCAGAGGACACATGTCCCAACAATTCATCATTACATCACAGCGGAAGCATTCAAAATGTCTGAGTACAGACAAGATCCAAATAGGCCTAAGAGGCCGGAAACGAAAAGACGGAGCCCATCCACGAAGTCTCGCATCCTGCCCGGGTCCGCTATCTACTCGTCAGCAGTCTCGTCATACTCCACGTAGTAGCCACCATGGGGATCCTCGGAAACGTAGTCTGCGGAAACCACAGCCCCAAAGGGGTCAGTACATAAACGTACTGGCAAGCAAGACTCACAATTCACCAAAGTGTAACCCGTCAACACCAAGCACAGATGCTTTGGGTTCAACGGAAGGAAGGGGATATAAATATGCTGCAACTGGCTGCTCTAAACAACTACAGAGTTACTACCACTTCCGGCTGACAGAAAGGAGATAAGATCGCGTATCGTAACCAACCTATCACTCACTCCAAACAAACCCATCCTGGATCTCGCCCCTTATCCAAAGAAGCAATCCGAGGATAACTCACATAGTTGGATTAATGATAGTTCAGATTATTGTGTCAATAAGCCTATTACTAGTCAAGTTGTTAATCATTGGGTGTAAGGTTGTTAATCATTAGGTCTAAGTTGTCCTGAGTACTTGTTAGCCAGTACTTTCACCAAGTAATCCATAACCGCGGAAAACACGGCTTCTCGAGAAGATTTATCCCTGCAGGGGTGCACCAATTTGGCCGTACACGCAAGAATATCCCGCCAGACGGGAATCAAACCCACCAAGCGAGGCACTCTACACAACCCAACTCTTCTTCGCATCAAGCCCAAAGCACCTTGGGCGCACGGCTAATCGAGCCCCGAAGAAAAGGGACCCTCATAGCACTCTAAGAACGTGTCCCCCTATATGCCGACTACAAAAGTTCCACCCTGGCCTGGGCTCGCAAGAACATGCATGCGGCAAATGGAAAACACGAACTAAATGAGGCGATTTGGACGAGATGCGAATCGAATCAAATTGAGGGGGGCGCCCATACTCGCTTCCCACATGCGGTTAGTGCGCTTATCATGGATCAGTACACAAGACCCTTTTCCTATTAGGGTCGACACTAGCAGGCCTCAAAACCACCCTGGGCCTCCTGCCGGTGCCTTATCATCAAATTATTATTAACAATAACATTAGCATGATTGATTGATTAAACATCGAGCCCCCTGAACATATGAAATAGTAACAGAAAGTAACGGGTAACAGACTCGAGCAAAACAACCTAAGCATGCTAGTAAGACACTGGCTCAAACAATAGGGTTGTGGGAGTGGAGGTGACGCAATATCAGGGTTAAGGGATTCATGTGATAGGTTCGTAACAGAAACAACTACACATAGGGCTAGCAAAATAGACAACGGAAAGTATCGGTAACCAATGTTGAAAGGAACACGATGGTTCATGTGAGTGAATACTTGCCTGCAACCCAGTAGCCTGGTACTGAGCTAACTCCTTAGAAGGGGTGTCGTAAGTATCGTCGGTCTCAACGTCGTCGTTTATCCGGGAAGAAGCAAACAAACAATGCAGAAAGATAAACAATCAATACCATGGCATAGTGCACAAACATGGGATGATGCATGATAGTTTAATTGATGCATCCAAAAATAAACTAGTTGACATGGTAACAACATGATTAAATGGACCCTCATGCAATTTGGATTGCATAAGAAAAGCCCATGAATTATGGTTGAATTAATTGTTCTACAACTAATCATCATGTGAAAGTTGATTAGCATGATGCATGGAAGAGTAAAACAGAAAAATAACAACAATAGAAGCAAATAGAAATAAGGTTTAACAAGTTTGGAAATTTGTTTATTAAGTTTTGGAATTTTGGTTTCTTAAAGGTGCCACACAAGCATTTGTTGTTTTCACCAATTTTATTTGTTCAAGATAGATAACAAAGTTTATATTTGAAAAGAACACCAAATTTTAGGTGGATTACATGTTTCACTTGTTGAAAAAGGATTTCAAATAAATTATTTATGGATTAAACAAGTTTAAGCAAGAATTAAATGAACTTAATTCAAACATGAACTTATTTGAATTTTTATTTGTGCAAAACATTGAGTGAAGTTCATATTTGAAAAGGTTATGCTTTTATGGTTTGAAAACATATTTTATATGTCCCAAAAGAATTTGTTTTGATCAAGTTATAAATTTAGCAATATTAAATGAATTAAATAATGTTTAAATCATTTAACCAATTTTAATTATTCAAAACATGAAACAAATTTTATATTTGGAAAGGCGGTTTCATTTTGCATGGAAAACATATTTCATTTGTTGAAATTGGATTTAAAATGAGCAAGTTATTATTTTGGCAATTTTAAATGCAATAAACAAGAAACTGTTGTTTTCAGCAATTTAAATTATTCAAAACAGCAAACAAAATTTATATTTGGAAAGTCCATGAAAAGTTGATTGGAAAACATATTTAGTTTGTTGAATTTGGAATTTTTATGCCCAAGTTATGAATTTTGCAAGTTTAAGTGAATTTAACAAGTTTTCAAATATTGCACCAATTTAAAATATTCAAAACAGTAAACAAATTTTATATTTGGATAGAACATTCAATTTGGGACAGAAAACATACTAAAAATGTTGAATTTGGAGTTGGGATGAATTTCTTATGCATTTTACAAGTTAAGGTGCAAATCTGCCATTTTTATCACCTCTAGGGACTTAGAAATAATTTTGCAGGGGTCTAAATTTATTTAACAGGGACCTAGCTGTGATTACTGAGAAGGTGCTGTATCAAAACATTGCAAAATAAAAGGTTTGTTTTATTGTGGGAGGGGGGATTCGATCCCCTCACCTCCTGCTTCCTGGACAGGGAGCTAACCAGTTGGGCTGTGCGCTGCTGCTGGTAGATAGGGGATCTCTAGGGGGTAAGTGATGTGGTTGCGTGCTATTTTCCGAATTGTAACTGAACCCGATCAGGTACTGCATCTGTATCTCGACAGGGGCTAGCGACGGCAGCACCTGCTCGCCGGAGGGGGGCGCCGTGGTGCGCTGTGGTGTGGGGTGCTGTGGCCGCTGCCAAGGGAGAGGGAGGAGGCGATCGAGGGGAAGGGGAGGTCTCACCTCGAGGCAGGTACAGGAAGGAGGCGCAGGGGGTCGGGGCGGACAGCAGGTTGGCGGCGACATGGAGGGGATGGCGCCGGCGGTGTGGTGCGTCCCCGCCCAAACCGAGGGGATGGAGAGGAAGCCCATGGCGGGGGCTTTCCATTCCCGCCCCTAGCCACGGCGGAGGGAGCCCCTAGCCACGGCGATCACCGGAGGGAAGGGGGCTGTTTTTTTTCGGGTGCAGGTTCAGATGTTGCAGAAATACAGAGGGAAGCAGGGAGAAGAGAGGTGGGAGGAAGAAGATGGCGGCTGGGGAGAGGAAGGAGAGGGAGAAGGAAGAAAGCTAGGGTTGAGGGGGAGAGCTAGGGCACCGGGTAGCTTTAAGGGGAAGGTGGAGGAGGGGATCACCGTTTGTTCTCTGAACATGTCGACGTGTTCCCCTCTGATGATGAGCCGTACGAAGAAGAAGGAAGACTGGGCCTGCTGGTTTGGTGGGCTGGGGTGAGAGGAGTTTGGGCTGGGCTTTGGTGGCCTCTCTCTCTCTCCTTTTAATTATTTGTTCCAATTTTTTTTTTTGCTGAAATGAATTAGGAAGAGGATGAGGGTTTTAAGTTAGTAAAAATGTTAGGAAAATTTTGGGGAGTTATTTAGGTCATCCACAAACAAATGCCAAGTTAGTTTTACAAAAGTTTCAAATTTTAAAAACTGTTTGTGATTTAATTCAAAGTGGATGGATTTTATTTACTAGGTGAATATTATTGAAAACAACCTTTTTATAGGGTGAACCCTATTATTTAAATAGAACAATGAGTTGATTTGTTTTGAAAATATTCATAAATTCAAATTGGGTGCTGTGTGGTGATTTGATTTGGGTTTTTGGATGCAAGTTGTAATTAATTGATTGATTTAAAAGCCCCCTTTTAAATGCTGAACATTTATGAAATGATTGGAAACAAATGGTTGTTTGTATTTGAACTTTTATTTGAAAAGAGTGTAACATGACAAGTATGAAAACAAGGTTGAGCATTGTTTGGAGAATTATTTGAATCTGAAAATGTTTTGTTATTGGATGCATTTTTTTATAGAAACAAAACAACAGTTTTGAAATCACACTTTAATGGAAACAATTGATTGTTTTATTTTGAAATGTCATTTTGAAAATTGTAACATCACAAGGATGAAACAAAAGGTTTGAATTTTGGTTTGAAATTCAAATAGAAAACAAAGGAAAACAAATGAAAACAATTGGAAAACAAATGAAAACAAGCAAAACAATTGCAATCAACATGATACCATGATGCAAAACATAAAATAACAGAGAGCAAAACATTCTAATGGCTATTTTTCATACTTGGGATGTTACACTACCGCAGGACCCTCTTGCAGATGTTGATCACCAGGTGCCGGCATCATGGACAGACTTCCTCACCAAGCGACAGAAGATTCGACACGCTGCAACACATCATGCTCTGCAGGATGACCTGGTGCAGCATTTGTGGGCGCGAAAGGGGAATGGCAATGTTTAGGACGATGACTAGTGTCCTTTTTTAAAAAAATTGTTGAACTATTTATTTGTGTGGCAAAACTCTATTTATTTGGTGGGATTTTTTTTTGATTGCCCAAATTTGGCCGAGTCGCCGTTGGGGGGGGGGGCGGCCTGGGTTCACGGCTGGGAAACACGCCCCCCAGTTCCCAGAATAGCGCCGTTTCGCGCCGCGGCGGAAAAAAAAGCGAGGGTTTTTGCGTCCTGGGGGCGCAACGGCTGGAAATGCCCTTACATTTGACAATCAGCTAGTATATGCATCGGGGTTCCATATGTACATCGGCATGCACGGTGCGAGCAGAATGTGCAAGACATGCCCCGATCAGTAAGCAACCCCGCCCGCGAAAGCATCTCCGTCATCGTTGGTGACGCTCTCGGTTAGCCAGTAGCCGTCCCACGAGCCTCCAACTCTCTACAACAGAAATCGATTCTAAATAAGCAGTAGATGGAATGTAGGAAGCACAGAGATATGATGATAGGCACCTGGACCATTGTAAACTGGAAAATCTCTTCTTCCTCTGGACGAGCTCCTCGAACCCAGACTCTCTGCTTAAACTGGTTCTGTCGGCACAATGATATAGAAGACTTCACGTTAAATTTGGACAGAGTGGACCGGGTCAAACAAACAAAAAGGAGCCCAAGAAGAAAAACCTCTTCCACCCATAGTCGGCTTAATATTTTCCTTTCTTTGTGGGCAAGCAGCACTCTGTAAGTCGAATGGTGAAATATCCGCCGGAAACGTTCGAACTGAAACAGTATCAGCGGTGATTAGTAAGGATAAGAACTGTGGACTACTAATACAGGTCGGAAGGAAATAATACTAGCTTACCTGGCCAAGATCAAACTGTCGTCCAAAATAACTTGACCTTTCAAATGGATCGAATCCTGCAAACTAGAGATAATAAACTGTCAGATTGATATATTTAGCTTTCAGCAAAATGCCCAAGAAAATGAATTATTTGCATGTCTGAGCTATTAGCCTATTACCCGGTACATGACCTCCACCCCATAATCTGGGCGGGGTTTATCATTGTATTTCAAGGCCTCAAGCTGGTATTCCACTGCTTCTTCTGCATTAAACTGAAAGATGGAATAGCATGCTAATTGTGTGAGCTTAAGACTTGAATAACATGATATATGTGAGTTTGTTTTAAGTTAGGGAATTACATTCAACCTGGGGCCGAGAGGCTTCTTCTTCCGTGTTTCAAGCCTGAAGTAGAATGGCAAGGATAAGACGGGGAAACAATAGAAAATCTCACATGGTAATACACACAACATGTTCAATTAGCGCCCTGCCTACAAGCATACTTCAGTCAAAGTTACTGCCCCTTTGTCGGAACTGCTAGTTATCTTCTCACTGTAATTTGTGAAGATGTTATCTATCAACCCCTTTTTCTTCTCATTTATTTATGCAATTCGAAGGTAGGGCTGAAAATAAAATTCCCATAAAGAAAAGATAAAATCAAGATACCGATATAACTTTTAGTCAGATCGGTAATCAACAGAGCTAAATTAAATCTCGCGCTAAACATGTGCAGTTGACACACATTCCACATTGAAGAAATGGCTGGAGTGCTGGACATGATCAACTCCGATATACGGTTAGTTGCTTGCCCCTTAAAGCTAGGCCTTCAAATAGATAAGATTGGTTTGTTAGGGGTAACATCAAGTTTGCTTCCAGAAAGAGATAAGAAATCATCTTATTGTAAAAACTCTATATTTGGGGATTAAGAAGCTTTGTTGCCGTAACCCACACCGAGACCGCCCGCCAAACGAGCTCCTCGTCGTATCAACCACATCCCTCACTACTTCTCCAGACCGGAAGACCCACAGAATCTGTCCATAACATGCTTATCAGATCATCTGTCATAATGTTCGTATGGCTACTCAAACAAGTCCTACTGAATGAGTAGCTTGCATAATGCCCCACACTGTGCACTCATGCCTGTCCTATCTATAGCTACAGGGTTGTGACTGTTTTAGTAGGTGAAAGGTGAAAATGGACTCTGGCATAATGAATATTTGTATGCAATCGTATGAGAGGACATCAAATAGTTGCGTTGGTGTCAGATTACATCATCTCATTTATTTTGTGACATAATGAAGGATGTGGGTTGATAGTTGGGCTTTATGAAACTGTCAACGTAGCAATTCATCTAGTCTGATAGCCTTGTCAAACCTAGATGCCTCAACTGCAAAAACGGTGGCAATTTTTACCATCATCGATAAGAATAACACGTCACTATGAATTCTAATGGCAAACAAAACTGAGTCGTCAAATACACCATTCGAGCAATCAAATGGCATAATTTTTCCCTACTTTTGGTCCGATCCACAGCATACACCCCATGGTAAACGTGGAAGTACAATCCCAAAAAGAAAAACGTGGCAGTAAACGTGGATTGTATTTCCACGTTTACAGTGTTTTGTCTGCCATCGTCCATTGTAAGGCACATATACCAAGATGCTAGAAGGGAGGCCAAGGACAACCCCCAGAAATGTGCCTTGATCCTGCACTTCCTCGTTCAAATTACTGCATTGCTACCCTACCAATAAATTCCACTATCTTCTACCAGGTAAATCTCATTGACCTAGGGTTGCATTCGTGCATCAGGAACAAGGAACACGAAGCACAATCACAGGTAAAACGGCGGTGCCGACCAATCAGGCGAGAGGAAGTCCGGCACGTCCTAGGCGGAAGCGGAGGCCTAAACAATGAACCAGGCTTACCCTGTAAGCAAGTCTGGCCATGCCAACCTGAATCCACTTACCAAGAGATAGCCCCCAAGCGCCCTCCTACTCTTCCTATTAATGGCATCCCTCCCTGGTTCCTTAGACCCACTGAACCAGTCCATAACATGCTTCTCAGATCTAAGTGTCATATGGTTGGTAACTTGGTAATGGTATGGCTACTGAAACAAATCCAACTGACTGAGTAGATGGCATGGTGGGCTTGCGCTCTGCAGCCATGCCTGTCCGGATTTATCGAACTGTCAATCTAGCACTAGTTCATTTAGCGGTAATTTTTCTATCATTGATGATGTTAACAAATAACATGCCACTACTGGCATACAAAACCGAGACAAGAAATGTATCTGAAATTATGAATACACAAATCTGTTGAGAACATGGCAGTTTTTTTTTACCCTTCTAGTTTTGGTCTGATCCTGAGCAGTGAGCATATTATATATATAAATGGCGGCAGTGCATTATCTTCTGTCAGATTCCATTTTTAAAATACAGTAGAAGAGAGGACAAGAATAAGCCCAAGAAATTCGGCAATCTGCTGCCAGTTAATCTAATTGACCTAGAGCGTGCATCCAGAACCAGGAAGGAAACTCGAAAGCGCAACAATCGCAGGTAAAACGGGGGTACCGACCAGTCGGAGGAGAGGAAGTCCGGCACGTCCGAGGCGGAAGCGGAGACTCTGAACCGGGCTGCCGCCGAGTTGAGGTTCAGGCGCGCCGACATGAATCCGCCGTCACTGCCCCAGGGTACTGGGGCCGGCAGCCGCAGCAGAGCAATCGGCTTCGCGGTTGCAGGAGCTAGCGATGCCATTGTTTCAGTCACCGTGGTTTCGTGTGCCCTTTCCCCTCTCCGGTTAACTCTGTCCACTGACGAGGGTGACTTCTCTTAACGGGCCAAAAATGCTCCACGTGCTCCTCCAAGGCAGTAGCCTAGTACGGTCAGGCCCACTACGGCACTAAGAGCATCACTAGCAGAGCCTTTAAAACGCCAACCCTTAAAAGAGGAATAAGGGTTGAGAAATGGCAGTTTTAAGGGTTGAAAACAGAGGGCGTAGATCAGTACCCTCAAACTCAACCTTTAAAACAGAATATTCTCTTGTAAGGGTTGGTTTTGAGGGCACTGCTCCCAACTCTTAAAACTGACACTTATGTTTCATCACAATTATCATAGAACAATAATAGTTCGAACAAAACAATAATCATTCTAGTTATTATTACAACACCAAATAGTAGTTTCAAACACATAATAATCATTCAAGTTGTTACAACAATGGTTTTTCGAAATTACAACAATTGTTCAAATGGTAGATCATCAGCGGCGACGCCCATCTAGCTGCCAGTGGTGCTCGACAAGATTCTTCTGCAGCTGGCAATGAGTGTTGGCACTCTCAATCTCTCGATGTGTTTGGAGAAAAGCTTGTAGGCGATTTGGGTTTCTTTCCGGTTGCACTCGGGTTCCAACATTGTCATAGAAACAAGGCAAATTCAAACCCCTCTCATCCTCAAGAATCATGTTGTGTAGAATCACACAACATTTCATAATGTTCACAAGGGTTTTTTTGTCCCAAAAACGAGCTGGCCCCCGAACTATAGCAAACCTAGCTTGCAAAACACCGAAATCTCTCTCAATGTCCTTGCGGGCTGACTCTTGCGCCCTGGTAAAATTAGCCTCTTTTTTGCTTAATGGCACTCCATTTTTTTCCTTAATGGCCTTCACAAGAGTTGCCCACTCAGGATAAATACCATCGGTGAGATAGTGTCCCATTGAGTACTCATTGTCCATGACTTTGTAGTTGCAAGGCGGAGCATCTCCGGAAACTAGTCTAGAAAATAAAGGGGATCTTGCTAGCACATTGATGTCATTGAGTGTTCCTGGTAAACCAAAAAATGCATGCCAAATCCACAAGTCCTACGATGCTACGGCCTCAAGCACAATGGTAGGATCATGACTTTTACCACAGTACATACCATGCCATGCTTTAGGACAATTTTTCCATGTCCAATGCATGCAATCTAGACTACCAAGCATGCCCGGCCATCCCCTTTTTTCATTCATCTCCATCAACCTCTTTGTATCTTGCTCATTGGGTGCTCGGAGATACCAATCACCATACAAGCGGATGATCATTTTGGCAAACCTACGGACGGACTCCGTGGTTGTATCTTGACCAATGCGAAGATACTCATCGGTATAGTCCGCGGGTATGCCATAGGTGATCACCAGCATTGCAGCTGATATCTTTTGAAATGCACTAAACCCCATGGTGCTGGCGGCGTTTCTACGACGCTTGGAATACTCGGAGTTGGCCTCACAATCCGTGACAATTTTCACAAACAAACTACGGCGCATTCGGTATCTTCTCCGGAAGAGGCGAGGTATGGGTAAGTTGGTACCTCCGCGAAGTAGTCTTGCATTAGTTGGTCGTGCCCGAGACCGCGGTTCCTGTGGATGCAAATGCGACCCATCTGAGACCCCCTTCTCTGATCGATGAGCTTCGCTCGGTCCTCGAGCTCTTGCACGGCGAGGACGACGACCATCATCTCGGCATCGTCGTCTTGAAGAACATCATCGATGACCGAATCGTCCGACGACGACCAACCGGAACCATCGGTGGTAGAATCATCGGTGTCCATCTACAATATACATAGTATAATCAATATTGGCGTAAATACAAATTAAAACAAGCAAAAAAAAGGGGGGGAAACACGTACCTGAGCACCGACGGCAAGCGGACGGCGACGGGAGGCGAGCGGGGGCCGGGGCCGAGTGGGCGACCACGGGATCCGGCCGTGGCGGGGTCGGGGAGCTCCACGGGCGCCGAATCGCGGCGGCGGCGACCGGACCCGAGGGCGGCGGGGGCGGGGGCGGGTCGGCACGGGAGGGGCGGAAGAGGGGCGGCGCGATGCGGGGTCGGGGCGGCGGCGGCGGGGCGGCACGGTAGGGGGCGGCGCGGCGACGGAGGGGCGGCACGGGAGGGGGCGGGTGCGGGGGCGGCGGGGGCGGCCGGTGCGATGGCGGGGACGGCGGCGGCGGGTGCGGGTGCGGGGGCGGCGGGGGCGGCCGGCGGCGGCGGGGCGGCGGCGGCGGCCGGCGAATCGCGGGCGCGCGTGGTGAGGACGAGGCTGAATCTTCAGCCCGCGCCTCCGCGTCGGCCGAGTAGGGGTTGACCCCTAATTTTCATCTCTACCCTCACATGTACAGGTTCGGAGGGGAAAATAGGGCCAACCCCTAATTTTTTTTATGGTTTTAAGGGTTTAAGGGTTCTGCTAGTTCGTGTTTTCCATCCGGAACCGTAAAATTGGCGGTTATTTTTAAGGGTTGGCCCTTTTAAGGGCACTGCTAGACATGCTCTAAGCCCCCTTTTTACATGTACTACGCCGGTAGGCATGCATTATTATTATTAAAAAAAATTGAACATCAGAGAGGTGCATTTTACAGAGAGAGGCGTGAATGGAGTCACTCAAGAAGCAGAAAGGATGTCCTTGCCAGGACATTGAACTGCTTGAGTACAATGGTAGCTAGTGTACGTGCACGCACGTCTTTATACCGGTATTTTTTTTCTATGTATGTATGGCAGACGTCAATCATGCGGGTATTCTTTTGGGTGTATATATGACAGGCGCTTGCCGTGCAGCTATTTTTTTCTATGTATGTATGGCAGGCGTCAATCACGCGGGCATTTGTTTTCTTTTGTGTATATACATGGCAGGCGTGATGTAAGCGCAATTAAATAAGGTGGGGAAAATAGACGTATTTGAGCCGTTTGATTAGTGTGTATGGATGGTGGAAATCAAATTTTCCTGCCAAGTTTGCTCTTTATAAGTAGTGGCGATAAGCAACAGATAGCTAAGGGTCTATTATGAATACGAAGAGCTAATCGAGCTTGATGACCTGCCTTTGTATTACTGCTCTTGCTGATGTGGGTGATTTTGTTGCGATCAAAAGAGAGAGGGGCTTGGATCGCAGCAATAAGAGATGTATGTTTTCCCAACAACCTGGAGCAGAAAACAACATTGGCGACCTTGCCGCCGAAACTAACACCGAGCAATCGGTGTAAAAGTGGGGTTCAGGAGATCCGCTAGCATTGTAACCAGGTGAACTCGTAGGTCTCTGCTTGAAGGGGTGATGAAGGGAGGAGAAAGCGCCAAGATGTGCAGCTGTTGATATTGTTGATTGTTGTGCATGCTCGTGATTACTCCTAATCCAGCTTAGGTCTTTTCTGAATCTGTACGTTTCTTCCGGGCTGCGTCGCAAAATATGATATTCCCTACGAAGCTATTAGTGTCATGAGCTTGTGAGGTTGTTGGAGATGCTCGCGGCTGCTCTTGCGCCTGCTCATTTCGTAACATGTGGATGGAGTTGTTAGTTTCCAATTGGTTGTTTGGATTATTGCATTTTCTGCTGCATACACCTAGGAAGGCATGCCAATTTCTTGCCAAATAATGTATCATTTCGAGCTTTCCAAAGACACCACATAAAAGTGTAGAGAGTACTCAAGTGTATTTGTGGATGTTGAGATGCAATTAGATCATTAATCATATCAGGAATAGGATGATTTAGTTCATCCATAAATTCAGTTTTAATAAACCAGGGATAATAGAACCATGCGGCTTTAGAAAAAAGACAAAGAAACATCATCTTCATTTCATCTTCCGGGCTACCACATCTAGAGAATTTTTTATTGATATGTTTGGAATACATGCTTCCCTCTTACCCGTAGGAAGCACTTTTCTAAGAAGCCTCCACGCGAATGTCTAGACTCTTGCGCCTTTGTTTATCTTGCTACACCTAATTTTTGGTCATTTCCTTGGTGGAAACTCAAGATTGTTGAAGCAGTGCTTATAGAAACTTTTGGAAGAGAATTGACATGCAGGAGTTAGTTTCCAAACCAAAGTATCCTCTCCATGTGCATTTATAATAGAAGTTTGTACAATGGCATTAGCAGTTTCAAGCCTGAATAGAGAATTAATCAAGTTTGTGTTCTAGTATTTTTTTCCCTGGTATCCAAAGATCTTTAACTTGTGCGGGATAAGCAAAAGGTTGTTCTTGAATGGTGAGATGATCATAAATACTTTCTCAACCTGTAAACCAAGCTGAGCTCCAAATAGAACTATTGCATCAACAATTTTGTATATTGAAGCTGGGATTTGGAGAGGCTTTACCTTGAGAATTGCATACCAGAACACATATTTGGGTTTGTTTGGCGTGGCTCTCCATGTTGGATGTATGCTCAAAAGGCAATAATATTTATACATATATTTCATAATTATGATTCATATTACTATGCTATAACTGACGTGGCTCTTGAATATGAGATTTACAGAAAAACTCAGGCTCACGTGTAGTAACATCAACGAAGTATCAAACCCTAGTTTTGCCTTTTACAACCAATTTATTGGATGCTTGATGATTGTGTTTTCCTGGTCATGGACATTGTTTATGTCAGCATCAATGAATAGCATATTGTTGGAAGAGAACAATATGGATAGGTATACTCTAGTAGTTGATATGGTAAGATATTCCACTAAGACATATTTTCCCTTAGTTTCATATCACAACACAGTTATATTACAATGTATCCTTTGACCATGAGGTTATCGGAGTAATATATTCTGGAGACTTTACTTTTGTACTATCAAGAGTCACACTGTAAACTAGGTGAACATAAAGATAGCCACTTGGTAATTCTAAAGAAGTATGTTACCTTGATGTTCTGGGATGGGAATTACTCCTCCATAAAAGGAGACATAGAAACATGGGCCCACTCGGTATTCTTGATATCCGTTAGTTCTGCAGACAATGCATAATGATGATACATCATGTGGGATATCATAATACAGTAACGAGAAAGAGGAAACTTAGTAGTTAATGAGACAAGACAAAGGTACCATGGAAACATATATTGTTTCACGGCGGTACCCGAATCCATAGTCTCAGCTAAGTTCTATATCGTGAGTAAGGGGAGAATTGTATAATGACCAACAGGTTCAGCGGTTTATTCATTTAGTATGTGGGAGTCAATATGGGCGTCCATGGCCCCGCTATTGGTTATTGTAAAGGAAAGAGCTTCCAGTTTCATGTTCACACACTAGAACCGGTAGGGGACACACACTTAAGTTAGGGTTGGTTTATATGTATATCGGTAGGTCCGGACCAACAAGGAATACCATCAGAACGGTGTTTCTGCATGATATATATATATATATATTTATATATCGGAGAGGATTTATATTGAATTCATTAGATGTCCTAGAGTAATAGAAATAATGCCAAAATTTATTCTGAAGTTGTTCTGAGAGAGAAATTAAGGTTGCACGCTTTACGAAGCAAGTGTAGGGGGACGTGAGATGTCCCGGGATGTCGGAAATATAATTATGACAACTTTAGATAATATCAATGATTTTATCTAGAGGGGTCACAATATTCCGGAAGAGTTTCGGGCAAAACCGAGAAAGTGTGTGGGGGGAGGGGGCAGGGATGTCCCTCATGGCCGCATCCTATTTTAAGGGGCTGCCGGGTGGGCCTAAGTGGAATCACATATTGGTGCTTGACATCCCGGTATTTTCCTAAATTAATTGGATATAAAAAGGAGAAAAGAAAAGTAAAAGGAAAATTAGAGTGGACGTGGAGTTGGACTCCCCAAAGGGGATTCCAATATGAGTTGAGCTAGGGAAAGGGGGTGCGGCCACCATCATGGTACGACCAGCCCCTTCAAAGCTCATATAGGACTCCTCCTCCCCTTGGGAAACTTTCCCCCTCCCTACAACTATATAAAGATCTCAAAGCTCAAGTAAAAACACACAATTGGCTCTCAAGCCTCTCTCTCTAGAATTAGAGGGTCTAACTAGAGCCCTTCTAATTGAATTAGAGCTTATTTGAATTGGGTTTTTGAGGTGCCCTATCCCAATTAGATCTAGCTTCTAATTACTCTTTCTCTCTCTCATATGTTGAGAACTCCACCTTCATATACACATGCAGTGTCTAGTCTTAGACGGCGAAGCCATGCAGAACTGGCACGAACGTATGTGTGCATACTCACAGAGGGGTAACACGTGAGACCCTCACTCTGTTGGATCAAGGTGCTAGATACAGGGAGTCGACAACATCCTCGCCCACAGACTTGTGTGTGAGGATTTTCAACGGGATTCATCGACATTGTCACCAACACCTCTTCCGCTTATACAGTAGCTGGTACACAATCTCAGAAACTAGATCTTGGAATTGTTATTCACTTGTACCTTCATAGATAGAACTTAGCGGTTGCATGGTATGCATGAAGAAAAATTTAAATTCCCGTTGTGCAACCCAGCACTCCAAATGGATGTTTCGTGATGGTACTTTGCCTTAAGAATATGTGCTAGCTGACTATGCGGTTCTTTCGCCAATCTCCACGCCGTCGAGCGAAAAAAGTCCTTGGTTGAACACATGCATATTTCAAACATCAACACCACCAATGTTTTTTTAAATGCAGCCCATGCCCTAAGGAACAAGCTTCTAGTAGTTTTATCCTCTTGAACATGTGTCCACCAAAAGTTCCTTATGATTGTCGTAAGTTTTGCAAGGATTTTTTTTCGAAAAAGGTATGCTGGACATGTAGTAGATAGGAATGGAAGAGAAAATAGATTTGCTCATATTTAATCTTGATTCATATGAAAGTCTATTGGCTTTATATGAGCTAAGCTTGGATTTGAATTTGTCATAAACGAAGCTATAAGCTGTGGTCTGTCTTTGGAGGAAAAAAATAAGAGGGTGACCCAAATGGAAAAAATTAGTGTCCATGTTGGGAGACGGGAAGATTCTCTTAATGTCTTCTTTAACCCACACAGTAACATTTTACTAAAAAAATACCAAATTTACTCTAGTTTAGATTCTCCCGAGTCATGACAAAAATTGTCTAAGAGATGTAGGATAGCATTTGCTTCCTGCACATTAGCCTTGCCACAAATAATCGGGTCATTGATTATGCCGATCGTGCACTCGTTGGGAGACCCCAAGAGGAGGGTGTGATGAGCACAACGGTAGAAGTTTTCCCCTTAGTTAAGAACCAAGGTTATCAATCCAGTAGGAGAAAGAGGACCTTCGGAAGGTTGATGCCAATGACGGTGGTGATGCCGCTTCACCCGTGTGAGCAACAACGTGGAACCTGCACACAACACAACCAAAATACTTTGCTCCAACGGTACAGCAAGGTTGTCAATTTCACCGGTCTTGCTGAAAACAAAGATTAGGTGTATAGTGTGGAAAATGATGTATGCTTGCAGTAAGTAAATAAAGCAGGAAATTGTTGTGGTTTGTTTAACAGTGTGGAAAATGGACCGGGGTTCATAGGTTCACTGGTGGTGTCTCTCCATAAAAATAACATGCCGGGTGAACAAATTACAGCTGGACAATTGAAAAATAAAGGTTGCATTGTAGTGCACAGTATACTATGATGATTACTATGATATTTAGTGCGGGCATTACAGCAATATACATAGACCAAAATCCATCTGCATCTATGACTAATAACCCACCCTCAGGTTATCATCCAAACCCCCTTAGGTATTAAGTTGCAAGCAACGGATAACTTCATTAAACAATGTGTATAATGTAAGCAATGATTGTACACGCGGGCACTCACACCGCATTTTTCTCCCTAGTGGCAACATCACATCCTTCTTCGTCACGTTTCTGTCACTCGAGCACAGGCGAAAAGGAGGCATGAACCCATCTAGCATAAATACTCCCTCTTGGAGTCACTAGCAACTACTTGGCCAGAGCAACCACTAGCAATGGAAAGCATGCAAGATCAAAAATAACATATGCAATAAAGACTATAATCAACTTGGCATAAGTTCAATATTGATCGGATCCCAGCAAACACGGCATGTAGAATTACATAAGATCGATCTCGATCATGATAGGCAGCTCACGAGATCTAAACATGGAGGCATATGAGGAGAAGACAACCATATAGCTACTGCTATGGACCCGTAGTCTAGGGATGAAATACTCACGCATCACTCCGGAGGCAGGCATGGTGATGTAGAAGCCTCCGGTGATGATTTCCTCTCCGGCAGGGTGCCAGGAGACAGCTCCAGAACCCCCTGATCTAGGGTTGACGACGACGGCGGCTGGGGAACTTTTCGGGGATATTTGATCAGGTGTTTAGGGTTTTCCATCCGGGGGAATAAATAGGCGAAAGGGCAAAGGCGGTGGAGTCCAGGGGGCCCCACACCTATAGCTGGCGTGGCCAGGGGGCCGCGCCACCCTATGGTGTGGCCCCCTGGTGCCCGTCTTCGACTCTCCTTCGGTGTTCTGGATGCTTCCGGGGAAAATAGGCACTTCGGGCTTTGTGAGGTCCAATTCCGAGAATGTTTCCAGAACTACTTTTCTGAAACCAAAAACAGCAGAAAACAGGGAACTGGCACTTGGCATCTTGTTAATAGGTTAGTCCCGGAAAACGTGTAAAAATGCTATAAATAAGGGAGGAAACATGTAGCAATTGGCATAATATGATCATGGAGCATTAGAAATTATATATACGTTGGAGATGTATCAGTCATCGGCAAACATTAAAGTATGAATAGGAGGGAAATTTGGTCCAAGTGAAATGCATGTGAGATGGTTGGCCTACAAGGCGTCCTAAAGCATGAGAGAGAGCTCATTTACTGCAAGAACTAAAAGATACGGCGACAAACGACATCCATGTCTAATTCCTCAGGATTCTTCAACTCCGTATATGACTGGCCATTGATGATCACAGAGAACGTTGGTGAGGAAATTCAAGCCTGCACAAGATTAATGAAGTGACTATGGAGTCCTTTATGAGCAAGAGCCAAGACTCCACTCAGTTTTATCAAAAACTTTGGCAAGGTCAATTCTCAGCATAAAATCAAGGCTTTTCAAACAAGAAAGAGAAAACGAGTGGGAAATTTCTTAAGCAACAATAATATTATTGCATATGTGTCGACCTTCCATAAATCTTGGTGGAAGGAGTGAATGTAGTCAGGCAAATGTTCTTTCAATCTGTTGTCTAAAGATTTAACAATGACTTTATAAAGCACATTACATAATCTTATGAGTTTAAAGTCAGAAGGAAAACGGGGAACTAACTTCTTAGGAACAAGATCAATTTGAGTATCATTGAGATGAGGTGGTACCATACCTGTGGGTTCTTCAGCAGGTTGGTCACATCGTATCCTATCTAACTCCAAGCCGAAAGGTAAAAACCCACATTGAATCCATTGGGACCGGGAGAGGCATTCTTCTTCATAGATTTGTTTCCCATATCTCATGTTTATCGGAGATCGAGTTAGTGAAGTCATTGGATTGGTGCGGCAATGTTGTGTCTAAGCTGGGCCCATCACTGTTAGTAGAGATGCTGCGAAATATAGTCGTAAAATAATTTAGAAACTCCTTTGCAATATCATCAAGATGAAACAAATTATTGCAGTGAATGTTCCTTATAGACATTATATGATTTTGACGTTTACGCTTCTGAACAACATTGTGAAAGAATGAAGTATTCCTATCGCCTTGAGTCGCCCAATGTTTTTTTTCCGTTGCCTAAATTCAGTAAGCTTGGCCAAATTATGTTCATATTGGAAAACTAGACTTGTCGGTATACATTATTACTTGTATTCATAATAATAATAGTGAGGATATAGATACACATACAAGAAAATCTAAAACTAAGTGGATAAAATCGGTTTTACTACTGCATACCACACTCAGTGTAACTATCAAGCACCCAAAACTTTCATCATCGCCGGAGAAAAAGAGCACCTGCAGTTGGTTCACATATAGAAACTGAAGAAACCCCCAGCAATGAGGCGTTGACGAGGCGCGATAGCCACCAACCCCATAGGAATGGATCTAATCCGATAAAGAACATTGGCTGGAGGAGCCTTTCGAGCCTCTTTAACCTAGTACAAAAGACACGCATAGACGAGAGCCTTAAGACCTTAACTCCCCTTCCCCTCGCGGCGACAAGATGGCGATCCGAGGGAAAGGGGACCGACTGTAACGTTGACGATCTATTAGAACGGGAACCTCCCCCCCAATCACCTAGAGACAAGCCCATTATCGTGTTGTTAATCACCACACACATGGATTATTCATCTGCGCGCTAGAAGCAAACGACCACCATGGCGTCAAATCCTCCTTCCCACATGAAAAAAATTTGTCCAAAGAACATGAAAAAAACAAAACCCCTTCTTCTCAAAACCTCTGCTAAACCCTATCGGACATGCCCACCACTGATACGTCATAAACGTATCCATAATTTCTGATGTTCCATGTTGTTTTCATGCCATATGCTACATGTTTCCTTTACACTTTATGCCCTTTTTATCGATTTTCTGGGACTAACCTATTGACAAGATGCCATAGAGCCAGTTCATGTTTTCTGTTGTTTTTAGTTTTGGAAAAGTTATTCTGGAAATATTCTCGGAATTGGACGATTTGAAGCCCAGAAGTCTTATAAGTCCTGGAGGATCCATGGAGTCCAAAAGAGCCCCGGAGAGGGGCAGAGGGGTGGCCACACCATGGGTAGGCGCGGGTACCCCTGGCCACGCCCAGGGGTCGGGTGGCCCTCCTGGAAGCCCACCGCCATCGCCCTTTCGCCTATAAAGTATCCCCGATGCATAAACCCTAAATAGATTAGCCTTTTTCCACGAAAAGTTCCGTAGCTCCGCCGCCGCCACCGACAAGTTTTGGGGGACAAAAATCTCTCTTCCGGCACCCTGTCGGGATGGGGAATTGCCCCCGGAACCATCTCCATTGACTCCACTACCATCTTCATCGACGTTGTTGTTTCCTATGACACTGGTAGAAAATAGGCCTTCCATACGCCCCCATTAGTCCCCAAAAGTATCGACCCGCGACTATAGGGGTCTCTAGTCGCGGTTCGGGAGGAGACCCGCGACCAACAGTCTGGGCCCAGCGCGCTCGGTCCACAGCTGGCGGACGGGAGGGGCTTTAGTCCCGGTTGGCCAGGACAACCGGGACTAATAGGTCCCCAAGGCCTTTAGCCGCGGTTGTCCAGGTGAACCGGGACTAAAGGCCCATCCCTATATAGGGACTCAGCTCGCTGCACTTAGCCACATTTGGTGTCACTTCTGCTCACAACATTCACAAGGGGTGGTGGGTATGCTTTTGGTTCCTACTATGCACACAAGGTGTTCGATGAAATGCCCGATAGCATGAAACACACATGATATAAAGTGTCCGAGCCGCAATTGAGCGTTTTCATTTATTTTACCTCCGCGATCGCGGTTAGCAACTTGAACCTTTCATGATTTGTATTATTTCCAGCTAGTTAGTTTAACAAATGCATGATGGTTAATGCAGATGAATCGGCAATGGATGTACGGTAACCGACTCTCCGGCGAGTTCACTACGGATTTGAAAGATTTCCTCGTAGTGGCAAATGCGAACAAGCAGCGAGGTTTTATTATCTGTCCATGTGCTGAATGTAAGAATGAGAAGGGTCACTCCTCCTCAAGAGTCGTTCACATGCACCTGCTTCGGCACGGTTTCATGCCAAGCTATAATTGTTGGACCAAGCATGGAGAAAGAGGGGTTAGAATGGAAGAAGATGAAGAAGAGGATGATATCGATTTCAACTATCATGACGCTTTCAGTGATACTTTCATGGAGGATGATGCCGAAGGTGGGGAAGGGTTTGGTGAAGGTGAAGAAGAGGCACATGATGAGCCCGCTGATGATCTTGGTCGGACCATTGCTGATGCACGGAGACGCTGCGAAACTAACAAGGTGAGGGAGAATTTGGATCGCATGTTAGAGGATCACACGAAGTCGCTGTACCCAGGATGCGACAATAGTCTGAAAAAGCTGGGCTGCACACTGGATTTGCTGAAATGGAAGGCACGGGAAGGTGTAGCTGACTCATCATTTGAAAATTTGCTGAAAATGTTGAAGAATATGTTTCCGAAGAATAACGAGTTGCCCGCCAGTACGTACGAAGCAAAGAAGGTTGTGTGCCCTCTAGGTTTAGAGATTCTGAAGATACATGCATGCATTAACGACTGCATCCTCTACCGCGGTGCATACGAGGATTTGAATGAATGCCCTGTATGCACCGCATTGCGTTATAAGATCAGAGGCGATGACCCTGGTGACGATGTTGAGGGCGAGAAACCCAGGAAGAGGGTTCCCGCCAAGGTGATGTGGTATGCTCCTATAATACCTCGGCTGAAACGCCTGTTCAGGAACAAAGAGCATGCCAAGTTGTTGCGATGGCACAAAGTGGACCGTAAGTCCGACGGGGAGTTGAGACACCCCGCTGATGGAACGCAATGGAGAAAGATCGACAGAGAGTTCAAAGATTTTGCAGCTGACGTAAGGAACATAAGATTTGGTCTAAGTACTGATGGCATGAATCCTTTTGGCGAGCAGAGCTCCAGCCATAGCACCTGGCCCGTGACTCTATGCATCTACAACCTTCCTCCTTGGTTGTGCATGAAGCGGAAGTTCATTATGATGCCAGTGCTCATCCAAGGTCCGAAGCAACCCGACAGTGACATCGATGTGTACCTAAGGCCATTAGTTGATGAACTTTTACAATTGTGGGGCAGACCTGGTGTACCTGTGTGGGATGAGCACAAAGAAGAGGAATTTAACCTACGAGCGTTGCTTTTTGTAACCATCAACGATTGGCCTGCTCTCAGTAACCTTTCGGGACAGTCAAATAAGGGATACAAAGCATGCACGCACTGCTTACATGAGACTGAAAGTGTATTTTTGGATAATTGTAGGAAGAACGTGTACCTGGGTCATTGTCGATTTCTTCCCCGAAATCATAACGTAAGAAAGAAAGGTAAGCATTTCAATGGCAAGGCAGATCACCGGCCGAAGCCTGTGGAACGTACTGGAGCTGAGATATTTGATATGGTCAAGGATTTGAAAGTCATCTTTGGAAAGGGTCCTGGCGGACAATCAGTTCCGTAGGGAGTTGACGGGCACGTACCCATGTGGAAAAAGAAATCGATATTTTGGGAGCTACAGTATTGGAAAGTCCTAGATGTCCGCTCTGCAATCGACGTGATGCATGTTACGAAGAATGTTTGCGTGAACCTGCTAAGCTTCTTGGGCGTGTATGGGAAGACAAATGATACAAAGGAAGCACGGCAGGACCAGCAACTTTTGAAAGACCCAGATGACCGGCATCCGGAATGGTTTCAAGATCGTGCCAGCTACGCTCTTACGAAAGAAGAGAAGGTCATTTTTTTTGAATGCCTGAGCAGTATGAAGGTCCCGTCTGGCTTCTCGTCGAATATAAAGGGAATAATAAACATGGTGGACAAAAAGTTCCAAAACCTGAAGTCTCACGACTGCCACGTGATTATGACGCAATTGCTTCTGATTGCTTTGAGGGGGCTCCTACCGGAAAATGTTCGAGTAGCCATTGTGAAGCTATGTGCATTCCTCAATGCAATCTCTCAGAAGGTAATCAGTCCAGTAGATCTACCACGGTTACAGAACGATGTGGTCCAATGTCTTGTCAGTTTCGAGTTGGTGTTTCCACCATCCTTCTTCAATATCATGACGCACCTCCTGGTCCACCTAGTCGAAGAGATTTCCATTCTCGGTCCTGTATTTCTACACAATATGTTCCCCTTCGAGAGGTTTATGGGAGTATTAAAGAAATATGTTCGTAACCGTGCTAGGCCAGAAGGAAGCATCGTAAAGGGCTATGGAAATGAGGAGGTAATTGAGTTCTGCATTGACTATGTTCCTGACCTTAAGCCGATTGGTATTCCTCAATCACGGCACGAGGGGAGACTAAGTGGAAAAGGCACGATCGGAAGGAAATCAACGATATGTATGGACGGTCATTCTATGACTGAAGCACACCACACAGTTCTGCAAAATTCGAGCTTGGTGGCTCCGTACTCGAGCAACACAAGAATATTTTACGCTCGGACAACCCGGGGAAGCCTGAATCATGGATTAGAAAGGCCCACATGGAGACTTTCGGTAGTTGGTTGCGAAAACATTTAATGAATGACAATGATGTTGGAGATCAGCTGTACATGTTGGCCAAGACACCATCTTTGACTATAACGACTTACCAAGGGTACGAGATTAATGGGAATACATTTTACACGATCTCCCAAGATAAAAAGAGCACCAACCAAAACAGTGGTGTCCGCTTTGATGCAGCAACCGAGATTGGGCAAAAGGTCACATATTATGGTTACATAGAGGAGATATGGGAACTTGACTATGGACCCTCCTTTAAGGTCCCTTTGTTGCGGTGCAAATGGTTCAAGCTAACAGGAGGTGGGGTAAAGGTGGACGAGCAATACGGAATGACAATGGTGGATTTCGACAATCTTGGTTACCTTGACGAACCATTCGTCCTAGCCAAAGATGTCGCTCAGGTTTTCTATTTGAAGGACATGAGTAGCAAACCGAGGAAACGGAAAGATAAGAAAACGATCAGTACATCATGCGATGATCCAAAGCGCCACATTGTTCTTTCAGGGAAAAGAAACATCGTGGGAGTGGAGGACAAGACAGACATGTCAGAAGATTATAATATGTTTGGTGAAATTCCGCCCTTCAAAGTCAACACTGACCCAAGCATTAAGTTAAATGATGAGGATGCTCCATGGATACGGCCAAATCGTAAGAAAGCAGGGACACAAGGGAAGAATTGATGTGTAGTAATTTATTGTGTACCAAACTTTTTTGAATGGATCATGTGAATTATATTATCTCTGGTGTGTTTAAGACTAACTCCTTTGCAAAATATTTGGGAAAACGAGTGGAAAGCAGGGAAAACAGAAGGTTACTTAAATGTCTCAAAACCTTGTGAGATAAAATATCTGATTTCATAACTTTTATTAAAAACAGAAAACATACAAACACTACTCCTCGTCGTCGTCGTCGGGGAACTCGTCGGTGACCTCCTCCGGGTCATCGTCGTCGGCGAACTCGTCGGTGACCTCCTCGTCGTCGTCGGGGGTGCATGATCGTATGTCCGAGATAGGCCCCCACCTCGGATCGTCGGAGGCCCAGACTTCGCCGACGCGGTCGGCCCGACGAAGCTCTTGCAGCGCCCTCGTCCTCGCCTCCCGAGCGGCATCTAACGCGAGGTGGCATTCGAGGCGGCGCTCCGCCCGCTCAGCCGCGCGGGTCTGCCAGAGCTCCTCGTCGGCGCTCTCCTCCCCCGGGTTGTTCCGGTAATACTCGCGGACGACGCGTTCTTCCCTGGCGTCGACTAGGCCCTGAAACGCGCGGTGACGGAGGTGGAGGTGGTCGGCGGCAGTGACGATCTGCGGCTTCGGCGCCCTGGCCTCCGCTTCCCAGACGGTGTGGCAGTCGTTGAAGTTCATCAGCGACCGCGGGCGGTTGAGGCGCCAGGCCGCCGCGTCCCAGGCGCGGGCGGCCTCCGCCGCCGTCGCAAAGGAGCCGAGGGGGATGCGGTCATCCCCCTAGTGGATATCTGCGCTGAACATTCCGTTCTGCCGTGCTCGGACGCCGCGGAAGCCGGTGGTGCTGTTCCTCCTCGGAGGCATGGTGGAAGCGCGACGGTGCGTGGAGAGGAGAAGACGCGCTCGAGGCGCGACAGTTTATACCGCACCCTCCTGGCCACGCGTCACAACTCCCGCGCCACGCGTCGCAACTCCCGCGCCACGCGTCACAACTCCCGCGCCACGCGCCACCCTAACACAACCAAGCAAATAGTTGCACATTACTACCTGAGCTCAAAGTGAACACTGACCCAAGCATGGATGGATGTGTTAAAGGGGGGGTGTAGAACAAAACAATCGGTATCACCATCATACAGCCCTACCGTGGCTACTCGGTGCAATATGCATACCAAATGCACGGTAGGACGTATGATGGCGAATCCGGATGTTTTGTATTTGCTCGATAAACTGAATATATGATGTATCAAACCTTAAAGGGGGATGTAGAACAAAACAATCGGTATCGCCATCATACAGCCCCACCGTGGCTACTGGGTGCAATATGCATACCAAATGCACGACAGGACGTATGATGGCGAATCCGGATGTTTTGTATTTGCTCGATGAACGGACCGGTGTATGAAGGTGGGCTATATATAGGGTCCTCTGGCTCACAAAGTGTTGTGCTAGGGTTTTGATCCAACGGTTAAGAAACCACCTCATCCAACGGCTCACAACAGCTCGAAAGAAACACACCGTAGCCCTGATCGAACGGCTCACAACAGCTCGAAAGAAACACACCCCGGATCCAACGACTCACAAGCGCTTTAAAGAAACACACGATCCGTGTGATTCTATCTGATTGGTCCAAACGAAACCCTAACCCATTTAGTCCCGGTTGGTGTCCCCAACCGGGACTAAAGGGATGTTTTCTTCTCGCTATATATATGTATGCATTGCCACACCCTTGGCATAAACACATACAAACTCACCACTCTCTCATGGCTTCTACCGTACCCACTCTAACATTCATCCAGGCGGAGGCACTTTCCGCCTCGAACTACCCCTGCCCGTGCGGCTACAACGTTCCCGCCGGTTGGATGCTGAGCGCCGGAGGAGTGCCGGTCCCTCCTCTTCCTCAAGGTGTGGCGCGTCGGGCGGCCATCACAAACCACTACTATCACGAGCTCACGCCGGAGCAGCGGAGGAATCCCAGTTGGCATCCCGATAACCAGCATACTTGGGATGCCTTCTTCATCAATCGGCGTGAGAGGGCGCTCGCCAGGTATGAGGAGGACGGCCTGCCTCCTGGGAACTTTCACGAGGCCGGTCGTCGGCTATGGTGGTCCGGCCGGACTCTACAGAGCGTCATGGACTACATCAGGGCCGGCGATATCCCCCGCCTGCGCTACCCTCAGGCCCAGTCCTGGAGTCGTGATCCTCCGAGGGAGTGCAGAGCACCGTCAGACGATAGTGACGACGACGGCGGCGGCGACTACGACGACTACGAGTACATGTACTATAGGCCTAGGCAGGAGTATGACTAGCAGATATCAGATCATGCATCTATGCTCTCCGTTTAGGTTTAGATCCACTCTAGCCATTATGTACTGCCTTTTTTATCTATATATATATTCAAGATGTGTGTGAATCTTTATGATTAGTTTTATTTTTCTGAATTTTCTGATATATTATTTGTATTTTTAAGATTTTAAAAAGAATTAGTTTTATTTTTCTGAATTTTCTGATATATTATTTGTATTTTTAAGTTTGGGAAAAGGAAAAGTATTTGAATAACCACCTTTAGTCGTGGTTCGTGTCACGAACCGGGACTAAAGCCTCGTTCTGCGCGGGAACGAAAACGCCGCGAAAAATTTCACCTTTAGTCCCGGTTCGTGACACCAACCGGGACTAAAGGCCCGCGGAGGGTACCCCGAGGGACCTTTAGTCCCGGTTGCTGTCACGAACCGGGACTAAAGGCTGGACCTATATATGCGCGGTGCCTTCCTGCCCCAAAATTCTAAGTCCCAAACCCTCGCGCCGGCGCCCGCTCGTCTTCTGCCTCGTCGCCGTCACCGTCGCGCTCGTCTTCTGCCTCGTCGCCGTCGCCGTCGCCCGCGCAGAGGACCGCGCCGTCGCCGTCGGCGCGCCCTTCTCTCCACCGCCTCCACCCTGCTCCGCCCCCGCCCCGTCGCCGTCTCTCCGGTAGGTTCCCCGCGGGCCGTCGTCGTCGCCCTCGAACCAACGCCATCGAACGGCGCCATCGAACAGTGGCCGTGGCCTCCTCCCCATCTCCGTTCCCTCCCCCGTGGCCGGAATCGCCGGAGACCCGAGAGACTAAACTGCAACCGCCGGCCACCGTGTGACGCCAGGGGTGACGTCATGATGACGTCACCTGGCCACTGTTGGCGAGAATTTTTTTTTGATGACGTCATCGTGACACATCGGGCCCACTTTATATGGAATTACAGAACATAATTAATCTTCTAAATAAAATAACTTTTAATTTATATTTCCAAAAATTATGGAAAAATATGCAAAATGTTCAGAAAAATGTAAGCTATCTGTTTATATCATTTTCAATCATGTTTGACAAAGTTCAAAATGAGACCATATTTGAATTTGTATTAAATTCATTAAAATAATGATGAAAATAAGTTTTAATTTAATAAATTCAGAATATTGAGTGTAATATACCAAAATGACCAGGAAAGCAAATGCAACCTAGCTATGGGGTTCTCCAAGTCATTTGAGAAACTAATCTTGGACACACCTCTAAAGTATGGTTTTCCCCATCCGGTGGTTATCGTTCTTCCACCCAAAACCCTAGCAATCTGTTTTCCCTCCTTCTACGACAATATTTGCTAAGTCTCCTATATACTTAATTAATTTTTACTACATGCATGTCTGCAGGAGTGACATATGGCGGACAATAGAGACCTGACGGCGGAACAAGAGGCTGAAGGTTTTATATTAGATATCATAGCCGGAGAACATGATGTAATCTCCTCTTATCTGAACCTTGAGGATCAAGAAGATGAAGGAACGGATATTGTCGATGATCAAGGAGGTGAATAAGGAACATACATTGTGGATGATCAAGGAGGTGAAGGAATGGACATTGATGACGGAGGTCAACCGTCGACAAACGACGATCTCCAATTGCAAAGAACAACCACCTCCGGCAGGTATATATATATATATACATTGAGCCTCTCGTGATACAAACTTACTGAAATGTGAATAACGCGCGCGACTCTCTTTCTTATTTTAGCCCTCGGCCGGATCGAGTACGACAACGCGTGGCAAATCCAAGGCGATGAAAGATTCCGAAATATATACCATCGAATCAGTCGCTGTAACCGGCAAGCCCCTACAGCACACCACAAAGTTTATCAACCAATGCGGAGTCATTGTTAGAGACACTGTCCCGATCACCGTCCAGGAATGGAAGGAGCCAAAGAAAGCACGTCTTGGTTTCAGTTATGTCCACAAGAGAACGAAAAAGGAGATGTTCAGAAAGCTTATGGTACATTTCATTCTACCTCCGGAATACCACAAAAAAGATGAATTCGGTGAGGACGTTCCGGGTGGACGTCAGAGGAGGAGGCTAGTCAAAGAGTTCGCTCTTCAGAAGATGGCCGAAGCATTCCGGAACTTCAAGAAAAAAAAATTCCGTGAATATGTCAGCAAGGGCAAGACTCCGCTTTTCACTGGAAAACATGAGAAACTGAGAGATGATTGGACAGAATTTGTGACGCAGAAGAAATCGGAGCATTTCCAGGAAATGTCGAAAAAAAATAAGGCTAATGCGGATAAGAAACAGTACCATCATGTTATGGGGCCAGGAGGATACCGCGTTTTGGCGCCTAAGTGGCAGGCGATGGAGGACGGCCTGAGGGCAAGAGGAATCCCTCTAGGTACAGAGGGATGGGACGAAAGAGCCAAAATGTGGTGGTACGGGCATGGGGGATGTGAGCAACGACAAGTGCTGTGGATGTACTTCTACCTTGCTGGATCTCAGGCAAGTATACTCACTTGCTGCCAAATGGCTGCCTTTCATCACTTGTTACCGATTCTTTCCGTTGTTCTTATTCTAGCCTGTTGATACGATGCTTGTGTCTCGATCCTATCGTATGTTTACCTTGCAGCCATGATATAGCCTTTCCTTCCACTTCCTATTAACTGTTGATTGTTTACCTCGTTGGCCTTCGTGTCGTAGCTGCATGCTTAGGGTTGCTTTTGCTCGAGTCTGTTGTCGGTTACTTCTTTTACTATATTATTATCGTTATGGGGGCTCGATGTTAATCAATCAATCCTGTTAATGCTAATGGTAATAATAATTTGATGATAAGGCACCGGCAGGAGGCCCTAAGTGGTTTTGAGGCCTGCTAGTGTCGACCCTAATAGGAAAAGAGTCTTGTCTACTGACCAATGATGAGCGCACTACCCGCATGTGGGAAGCGAGTATGGGCGCCCCCCTCAATTTGACTCGATTTGCATCTCGTCCAAATCGCCTCATTTAGTTCGGGTTTTCCATTTGCTGCATGCATGATCTTGCGAGCCCTTGGTACCCGGGTGGAACTTTCGTAGTCGGCATATAGGGGGACACGTTCTTAGAGTGCTATGAGGGTCCATTTTCTTCTGGGCTCGATTAGCCGTGCGCCCAAGGTGCTTTGGGCTTGATGCGAAGAAGAGTTGGGTTGTGTTGAGTACCTCGCTTGGTGGGTTGATCCCCCGTCTGGCGGGTTATTCTTACGTGTACGGCCAAATTGGTGAAACCCTGCAGGGATAATCTTCTCGAGAAGCCGTGTTTTCCTCAGTTATGGATTACTTGGTGAAAGTACTGGCTAACAAGTACTCAGGACAACTTAAACCTAATGATTAACAATCTTACACCCAATGATTAACAACTTGACTAGTAATAGGCTTATTGACACAATAATCTGAACCATCATTAATCCAACTGTGTGAGTTATCCTCGGATTGCTTCTTCGGATAAGGGGCGTCACAAATGGTATCAGAGCCTTGGTTCCGATTCCCGAGATTGTTTCGATACGAATGGTTATCAAAGCAACGGGTCCGCAAAGCCTGTAGGATAACCTCGCTAACGGTCGTTGTTTCTAGAGTGTCAAAAACTAGTTCTGCTAAACTATTTTGGAAAAAGCTCTCAATAGGATTCCTGTTTTTCTCCTTATCCCTATTATGTTTCCCCTCCCATCTTATTTGTTTTGGGGTCTACTCTCGTACTCAATCTTTCAAAGTGTTAGGATCCTACGTGGGTGGACGTTTTCTGAGTCTTTAACCTAATAGGTTCGATCATCGGAAGATTCCTGGTGGAAGAACATCGTCGTCACTCCGAGCAAGAATCTCTTGTTAGTGGTGTCGAGAAACCCTTGTTAGTGGTGTCGAGAAGATCAGCCGGAAGCATGAAGAATCGATAGTCGAACTTCTTTCCCCTCCTGGGTTAGCAGGTGGATTGCGAGGGCGCAATCCCTTCTTTCCCCTCCTGGGTTAGCAGGTGGATTGCTTCTTCGGATAAGGGTCTGTAACACCTGGGGTGTTACCCTAACAGGAAGTTGTTTGTTTCTTTTGCTTGCATCACATGCATCACATGAGCATTGCATTCTGTTTTTCAAAACAACTCAAATTCAAAAACAATTAAAACTTTCACACCATGTTCAAAATTTCCAATTTCAAAATTGCAAACTTTACCACTCAATTGTTTTTCAATAATTTGAAGTTGTTTTAATCAAATTGCGTGTTAATAAATTTTTCCCCTTTTGTTAAAAACCCTAATGGCAAATTCAAAAATCCAAATCAAATCAATCCTACTTATCATATTTCAATATGGGTTTAAAGATTAAAATTTGGCAAACAAATTAAACTCAGTAATGTTTGTATGATTGCTTGAGCTAATTAAATAGAATTTGATTATTTCCAAAATTCCCAAATCAAACATTATTTGAAATTCAACTAACCACTTGAAAATCAAACTAATATTACCAATCTTGAAATCAATAACTAAACTTGCTTTTAATTATTGTTTTGCAAATTAATAAACTTTACTTATCAAATAAACAACCTCAAACCCTATTTGGCAATTCCAACTAACAACTTAAAATCAATTAAAATGTCCAACCTGTGAAAGTAATGTTAGCATCTGCTTTTATTTTATGTTTTGTAAATTAATACAAAAATATTGCATAACAATTTAAACACCCCAAAACCCCAAGCCATTCTATCTCCCTTTCCTATTCTTTTCTTACAAGCAAAAAAAATTGGAAAAAAAAAATCAAAAGCAAAAATGGAGAGAGAGGCAGCCCACCCCCCTTTCCCTTTTCTCCCCCCAAGCCCATCTCTTTCTGGCCCAGTACCTCTTCCTGTTGTCGTCTTCCTCCCCCCCGTACGACTCCATCTCATCCCTCTGATCACCTCTCCCTCCAGCGATGGGCGCCGTACCATTGCTCCTCCCTCCTTAAATCCACCACCCTACCCTCTGCCTCACCTAATCCTAAGCCCTAGCCCCATCCTCCTGCGCCGCCATCCCTCTCTTCCCCTTCGTCTAGCTGCCCCGCTCCTCCTTGTTCTGTTCCTCTGAAAACCACCGACAGCAGCAGCCCCAACCACTGTCACCCCCCATCGCCGTGGTCACCTCGAGGAGCAACGGGTTATGGGAATGGAACCACGGCGTCTTCCTGGACCTCCCCGTCCCCTCGACGCCTGCTGGGAGTCCCTGTGGTGGCCGCGCCGTCGCCGGCCACCGTCGCTTTCCTCTCCGTCGACAGCGCCTCGTCGACGAGCACCGAGGTGAGCAGCGCTACCTCCCCTGGCCTTTCCCTCTCTCTCTGTTCCCCTCGAGCACACGGCAAGCACACGCAATCTCGCGAGCACACCAACCCCCCGTCGTGCACCACCGGAGAACCGCCGTCGATCGCTGCCTGTCGATCGCAGTAGATCGTCCGTCAGTTTCGTCAGAGAAGCAAAGGCCTGATTTTTCTGTCTGAAAATGCAACGCATCCGTCTCTGAACATAAGTTCAGCAGCAGCGCTTTGGTTCAGATCCTTCCGTCCGCAGCGGCAGGTCGCGGGTTCGAAACCCAGCGGCCGCACGCCTTTTTCCTCTTTTTCCCCATCGCGCGCCCATGGCCCCACCCGTCATACACCCCCACCGCCCCGTCAGCTGCACACCCGCGCCAGTCAGCGCTGCGTGGCCCTCGGGCCCGCGCGTCAGCCGCAGGGACTGGCTGCCGCCCCGGTGAGAAGGACCAGATCCCGATCTGGATCTCAGCGTTTTTGCACCGAGGCCCTGGACTTTCTGTTTTCGCACCCAGGTCCCTCCACTTTCTGTTTTCATCACAAAACAGCCCCTGCCTTTTACAATTTGAACCCTAAAAATCAAATAACTATAACTTTTAATCTACAAATCCAAATAATACAAATTTTATATGTATCCCAATCAAATTTCATGAACTTTTCAAATTTGCCTTTTGTTTTCTGTTTTGTACAATTCAAATTGTTTCAAATTTCAAATTCAAACAATTCTTTTCCAATTTGGCCAATTCCATAATTAATTCATAATTAATTCAAATAAAACAAATAAAATATGTTTTTCAGTCCAAATTCAATTTACTTTCTGTTTATCAACTTTGTTTTGCATTTTGGGCAATTAAAATTAATGTTATTTAATAATTCTTAAAAATGACAAATTAAATGGCATAATTAATAACTTGCAAATGGTTGCTCCAAATTAAATAATCAAAACATGAATTTCATCCAAAATCACATGCCACACTTGAATATCAACTTTGTTTTCTGGTTTGCCACATTTACATTGGATAATTGTTTCATCTATTAATTAATGCAATTAAATTGGGAATATGCTTAACTAAATCATTTGAAATTGTTTTCCAAAAAATAAAATATGTTTTCAAACCAGAAAAACATAACCTTTTCAAATATGAATTTAAATTTGTGTTTTGAACAAATGAAATTCAAATAATATTCAAACTTGAATGAAATTCAATTAAAACTTGTTTAATATTGTTTAATTCATAATTAAATCATTGTAATTCCTTTTTCAATAATTGAAACATGTAATCCACCTAAAATTTTGTGTTCTAATCAAATATGAACTTTGTTATCTGTTTTGAACAATTAAACTTGATGAAAACAGCAATTGTTTGTGTGACACCCTTAAGGAACCAAAATTTTCTAACTTAATAAATAAATTTCTAAAATTGGTAAACCTTATTTCCAACTGTTTCTATTGTTGTTATTTTGTTGTTTTCCTCATCCATGCATCATGCTAATCCACTTTCACCTATTGGTTAGTTGTAAAACAATTGTTTCAACCATAATTCATGGGCTTTTCATATGCAACTCAAATTGCATATGGGTCCATTTAAACCTGTTTATCATGTCAACTAGTTTATTCTGATGCATCTTTAACTTGTCATGCATCCATATCTTGATCATGCTGGATCTTTTGCCGTAGTAGTAATTGTTGCATCCGGTGTTTGTTCGAGGTTCGTTGCTTCTTCCCGGATAGGACGTTGAGATGATGTGAGCAACGACAAGTGCTGTGGATGTACTTCTACCTTGCTGGATCTCAGGCAAGTATACTCACTTGCTGCCAAATGGCTGCCTTTCATCACTTGTTACCGATTCTTTCCGTTGTTCTTATTCTAGCCTGTTGATACGATGCTTGTGTCTCGATCCTATCGTATGTTTACCTTGCAGACATGATATAGCCTTTCCTTCCACTTCCTATTAACTGTTGATTGTTTACCTCGTTGGCCTTCGTGTCGTAGCTGCATGCTTAGGGTTGCTTTTGCTCGAGTCTGTTGTCGGTTACTTCTTTTACTATATTATTATCGTTCTGGGGGCTCGATGTTAATCAATCAATCCTGTTAATGCTAATGGTAATAATAATTTGATGATAAGGCACCGGCAGGAGGCCCTAAGTGGTTTTGAGGCCTGCTAGTGTCGACCCTAATAGGAAAAGGGTCTTGTCTACTGATCCATGATGAGCGCATTACCCGCATGTGGGAAGCGAGTATGGGCGCCCCCCTCAATTTGACTCGATTCGCATCTCGTCCAAATCGCCTCATTTAGTTCGGGTTTTCCATTTGCTGCATGCATGATCTTGCGAGCCCTTGGTACCCGGGTGGAACTTTCGTAGTCGGCATATAGGGGGACACGTTCTTAGAGTGCTATGAGGGTCCATTTTCTTCTGGGCTCGATTAGCCGTGCGCCCAAGGTGCTTTGGGCTTGATGCGAAGAAGATTTGGGTTGTGTTGAGTACCTCGCTTGGTGGGTTGATCCCCCGTCTGGCGGGTTATTCTTACGTGTACGGCCAAATTGGTGCAACCCTGCAGGGATAATCTTCTCGAGAAGCCGTGTTTTCCGCGGTTATGGATTACTTGGTGAAAGTACTGGCTAACAAGTACTCAGGACAACTTAAACCTAATGATTAACAATCTTACACCCAATGATTAACAACTTGACTAGTAATAGGCTTATTGACACAATAATCTGAACCATCATTAATCCAACTGTGTGAGTTATCCTCGGATTGCTTCTTCGGATAAGGGGCGAGATCCAGGATGGGTTTGTTTGAAGTTATCTTTCAGTTGGTTACAATACTCGATCTTATCTTCTTTCTGTTAGCCAGAAGTTGTAGTATCTCTCTGTAGTTGGTTAGTGCAGCCTGCTGTCGCTTATTTGCAATAACCCCTTCCTTTCCGTTGATCCCGAAGTATTTGTATCTTGTGATGACTGGCTATGCCGGTATCTTGTGAGTATGGTTTATCCACTTGCCAGTACTTAACCGTACTGACCCACGAATCTCTTTCGTGGCTGCATATTCAATATTGCAGTCAACAGGTTTGAAGTCTGACGACGTTAGCTTGGGAATCCCTCCGGCTTGGCCTGGGCAGGGATTGGACGCTCTCGGTTATCTTCAGGACTCTTAGTCCAGTTTGTATCTTGTCCGTAGACGGACGATATGTTGTTTCTTCCGCTGTTATTTGGATCTTTGTATTGTATCAGTTGTATCCCTGACTCGTTTGAGTCATCTTGTAAATCTCTTTTCTGTCGTTGTTGTGGATTATTCGTGAACTATTGTAATGTTATCATAAATGGCAACCTGGAATCGGTTATTATGCGGATTTGGTGGAAATGCTGAAATCTGCATAGTGCCCGATCCCGGGGCGTCACAGGGGATCGCTAGACCCGGAGACAGGGGCGTGTGTTCATCGGCAGACAACGTTTGCTCCCACAAAAGACCTTGTTGACGCAATGACCAAAGCTCAAAAGGGCATTCTCAGGTTCAACAGAGAGAGAGACCAACTGACCCATGCCCTCGGGAATCCTGAACACGGAGGACATATACGAGGCAAAGGCAGATTGCCGTGGAAAGTAGGGTTTCCCCAGGAGGGTGACCCGTACTGTTACAGAAGCCGTAAGAGAAATGTGGACCGGGCTGCTGTCGAAGCTGCAGATCTTCTGTCGAAGCTTGCAACGGAAGTTAGTGAGTTGAAGCAGACCGTGGCGGGAATAGTTGAGAAAGAAACAGCGGCGGTTGCAGGGCCGCATGAAGAACATGCAGCGGATCAGCGGAGAAGCAGCGTGGCTTCCACGGAGGCCCTGCCTGCAGGTGCTAATGCACCGATGACCGAGAGTCGTGCACCGGAGCCTCACTACCCCATGGATGATGTAAAGGAGATGAAAGAATGTGATCTGCATTATCCCGTGGGGAACATTTCCATGAAGGTAGCTATAGGCAGTGCTTTACCCTATACACCTGGAGCACTCCATCACAACAACCCCATTCCATATGACTATGCTCGTGTCACGGTGGAAGACATAGTCCAAGGGTTTGAGGACCTGGAGATTGACATAGCTACACCCGAAGGGGAGAGAAGACTTGGAGATGTCAAGCGCCAGTTCATTCTATGGAAAAAAAAGTACATAGTGTTTCCAGGCGAGACGCCAAGGCTAACAAGTCCACCCCCCCCCCCGATGGTGCAGGTGCTGGTGGTGGTGCTGGTGGTGGTGCTGGTTCACCTACGCCTCCTTCACGCCATTCGACATCGCCCCTGATTCCTCCTCCGGCGGTTAAGCAGCCGTCGCCCCCCATTCCTCCTCCGGAGGAAAAGCAGACGTCTCCCCCCATTCCTCCTCCGGAGGAAAAGCAGACGTCTCCCCCCCATTCCTTCTCCGGAGGATAAGCAGACGTCACCCCCCATTCCTCCTCCAGCGAAGAAACAGAAGCAGGCGGACAGCAAGGGAACCTGCTCTTGGTCTATTAACCCGGAGCCTTATGTACCTAAGACCACACGGGTACCGGAGCCATCACTGAAGCCTCTCCCCCGAAGGGCTTGGGAACTTAGTGATGCTGAAACCAAATTGGCCATGAAGGCTGACGTTGAGAAATGGAAGGCCCGTCAGAAGGCGCTAAAGGAGCCTGAGCCCAAGGAAGTATTCCCTCCGATTGTAGACAAGTGGGCTACGGGTTTTTTGTCGACACCGTCCCAAGCCGAGAAGAATTTGCCTAAAGACTATGATATTGAACTTCGTAAGCAAGCAAAAATATTGGAGGAGGAGAAAGCAAAAATATTGGAGGAGGAGAAAGGAAAAGGAAAAAAGAAAAAAAAGCGGGAAACAAGTTGACCAGCTCGGGATGCAGAGTAAACAATCGATCCCCCCGCTCATAGTGAAAGCCGCTCCGGAATAGGACCCCGAGGTCATAAATGCTGTGGCAGCAATGGGATTGACTGTAGCTACTGCCATGGAAAATGCGTCCGAGGCCGGTATGTCTCTTCGTCTCTTTTTAGGCCTAGACGATGCGCCAATGGCTGAGGTAGCATTACAATATGAGAAGAAAGGGCCTCTCGTCGAGCCTACGAAGGAAAAGGATCTACCACCACTAATGCAAAGTCTGCTACGTTGGTACAAACATTTCATATCATGGACCGACAAAGAATTTGTGTATGTGGATTATACAGAGGAGCATCACACCAAAAAGTACTCTGTAACAGTTGAGATGAGTGAATTGTTCCAGCTGTTCAATCTGCGCGAGCTCGACAAATCTATCCTGAGTTGCTACGTTCTGTAAGTGATTTATTTCTACCTCATCTCGTTCTTCATTGCCTACACTATATATATATATATATTGTCCTAATTAACTATATTGTTGCGTACGCTATTATGCAGATTGAAGATTTGGGAATGCAGAATAAGACTCATCCATGATGTTGGGTTCATTGACCCACAAATCATTAATGGAACTATGTTACAACGTCACCCCAAAGACGTGGAGAAAGACTTGTACAATTTTCTTAAAAAGCATGAATCCAAAAGTTATATTCTATTTCCTTACCATTTTGGGTGAGTGTTTCTCTCATGTTCCCATTCTCTTTTGTTTACTCCATGCATGGTATGTCTAATCGATAAGTAATGCATGACTGTGCATGTAACGTGTCTGCAGGTTCCACTGGATTCTGCTAAAAATTGAACTTGACACCTCCACTGTTTTTATCATTGACTCTATGAATTCAGATACAAATCTTTGGGTCGACATGAGAAAAATGATGCAAAGGTAATTATCTTCAATCATTTCCGCTCTATATCGATCGGTCTCATCTTTTGTTCATTTCCTAATATGCAGTAGCTAATAACTCCCTTGTTCATTTAATTTTATTTGCAATGTAGAGTTTGGAGACGGTTCTCACATGGACATGTCGGTGGATTCAAAGAACAACTACAATTTAAAAATGTGGTCAAAGGTGTGGATAAGCAGCCACCGGGGACCGGTCTATGTGGATACTATGTCTGTGAGAACATACGGAAAGAAATCTCTGAGAGGAAGAAGGACGAGACCACGCGAAGGGGTCTCAATAACTTGCGGAGGGCGCTTACTCCAGAAGCTCGCTTCCGACCAATTCAAGAGGAAATAGCAGGATTTTTCCTTAGGCATGTCATCGATAGGAAAGGAGAGTACCATGCGTCCACCGACGATGACTATTATACGCATGAGCCCTGAGTACTTTGAAACTTGTTCGAATTTGTGTATGGTCATCCATCTTAATTGTGTAATATGGAAACTTGTTCGAGGTTGTATATATGGTCACCCGATATTGAATATATATTATATATTCCTATTGAATTCTCCTTGTTTGAAATTTCATATATATATATGCATGTATATAGTATCGTAAAATATATATATGTGTACTGAAACTTCATCAAAATTAAAATAAAACACAAAATAAAATATAAAAGAAATAAAACAAAACAAATTAAAAAGGAACCAGGTTTAGGGGGCCTAAAACCCTAAACCTGCGCATGTTTTCAGTCCCGGTTAGCCACAAGAACCGGGACTAAAGGTCCTCCGCCGCGACGGACTCCTAGCGCCCACGTGGACGGGCCTTTAGTCCCGGTCCGTAAGCGGCGGGACTATAGGGGGGGGTCTTTAGTCGCGCATAGCTAGTCCCGGTTGCGCGGCCGGGACTTTTGGCCCTGGCGAACCGGGACTATATGCCTATTTTCTACCAGTGTGATGAGGAGGAAGTAGTTCTTCCCCGGGGACGAGGGCTTTACTGGTAGCTCTGTGTTTCATCTCTCTCTCCCATGGTGTGATCTTTATGTGATCATGAGCTTTGTAATCTAGTTGAATCAGTAGATGTTATTCTTTATCTATTATGCTACTCAAGTGGTTTTGTTATGAGATCTCTGTAGACACTTTGATCATGGTGTAAAGGTGACAGTGTGTGCACCGTGTGGTTTAGCATGATATTTATATCTTGTGTTGGATGACCCTATGAAATTGTGGTATTTGTCTAGTACCTTCTAGGGCACTCATAGTGACAGCGTGGGGTTAACTAGACATGGGAATGCGACTTTGAGAAGTGTTGTTGCAGCCCTACGCAATTATTTGGTGTTCGTTATCCGACCGGAGAGTGGTTCGGAGTAGCATAGTGAAGAGACGATATTTATGCATTCAATTATGTATTATTGTTGAGAGTGTTCACTAGTGAAAGTATGATCCCTAGGCCTTGTTTCTAAGCATTGAAACACCGTTTACAATCAGTTCTGCTACATGTTTGTTTGCTGCAATTTTTATTTCAGATTGCTATTATCACTTATAATCATCCATATTACTTGCATTTTACTCTCTCTCTCTCTTTGTCGAACTAGTACACCTATACAACTGACAATTGTATTAGGTGTGTTGAGGACACAAGAGACTTCTTGTATCGTAATTGCAGGGTCGCTTGAGAGGGATATCTTTGACCTCTACCTCCCTGAGTTCGATAAACCTTGGGTGATCCACTTAAGGGAAACTTGCTGCTGTTCTACAAACCTCTGCACTTGGAGGCCCAACACTGTCTACAAGAATAGGAACGTGCGTAGACATCCACCACGTCCTTCGCTACCACCATTTCCGCCTCCTAGAATGCCTCCTCTGGCCACCACCAACCCTCACCAAAACTCTCCACCCCAACACCACGTGGAGCAGGCGCCTAATATCCTTCTCCTCCACTGCCAGCTCACCATTAGTGTCCGTCTTGTCGTACACGAAAGACAATGGTGCCATTTCTTGGGCGAGTCTTGCACAATACATCTCAAAAACATTTCAAGTCGACATAGCTTTCACCCTCGAGTTGCCCGTCAGTCTGCGAAGGGTAGACTGTAGTGAAAATGAGTTTTACCAACTTCCAGAGGCGACTTGTGAATGTGCGATCACAGTAAATGAAAATGGAGTGTTGTATTGCATGTAGTTTGATTGCCGAGTTTACGAAGATACATGTATAGTTGTTGTTGTATATGAGTGTCGCAAGGGCATGAAGTATACATATTTGGTAAACCGATCGACCACTACCATGATAACATTGAATCCACCGAAGAGAGCAAGTCATTTGAGAAAATCCATAATAACCTCACGCAAAGTGTTCAAAGGAGGAGGAAGAGGCCGCAACAGACCACCTGGCTGTTGTTGTGTTTGGAATGTTGACAGACGTCGCACTGACGAATAAACTCAGAAACTTGTGATTTTAAACTAGACCAAGAAAACAAGCTTAAGATTATGTGATAAGTGGCATGGACACCAATAATTCTATAATAAAAAGCATAGATGATCTTGGTATGAATCGTAGAATTGGATCCAAGCTCCACTCAGGCGAACCAAACCCATACCCATGTTCGTCTTGGCCGACGTGTGCAATATCAATGAGGCGTTGCAACGCATTAGTGACATAGTAGGTTTTCTTTCTTCAAATATTCTTTACCTTAGCTAGCAGATGATTAGAAGAAAATAAGAGAACAATAAATAGTGTACTATTTTTTTTGTTATGAAAAGGCAAAGTGGACGAGGTGCTAGTACCACGCGTTTTCATTCAAAACTAAAGTAAGTTAGATTTCCTATTACCCCTTAAAAATAATCATGTAAAAGCTCTTCTTACTAAATTCATTAAGACTGGTAGATATTTTATTATTATTATGGAGTACTTTAATGTTGCTCATAGTTATCTATGCCATATCAATATAGGTTTGTTAACTTTTGTGTTAAAAATTACATTTTTCATCTACAAGAATTAGGAAGCTGTTAAAAAAGGGCTCATATTTATTTTGATTAAAGCTGCAATTCACACACATTGCACACATTCCTAAGTAAAACTGCATTAGCTTCTCATTTTCTGCCTTTTGTTCGAATTTAGGAGTGTATTAGGGTGGTTTGTCTCTGATGTATTTTTTCATAGACAAAAAGGCTCATGTCTTATAGTTTAGTGAACTCCATAGATCCTTGAAACTAAAGATAGCTGCACTTAATAATATTCTCATTGAAACGCACACCCAACAAATCTTCAAAAGCATGTAGCATATAATTTTTTTTTGTGTGTGAATGTTCACCTATATGCAAAAATGTGGTTATGAAACAAATAATCTGCAAAATCTCCCATAAATGATGTATCATGCAAGGATATCTCAAACTTACATCTTCCCTATTATGTCATACTCGCTTTATGCGGTTGCATTTTGGTTCGTCTTTCTATCCAATTTTTAATTATAAATGAATTGTCTCCTCCCAGTGGCGAAGCTACCGTATAAATCCGTTGGGTTAAGTCTCTTGTTTATAGTGTAATTTTTCGCTAATAAGAAATGGCAAAGAGTAGATTGTTTGGATAGCTAGTTTGTAGGGAAAAAGTTATGTACAAACGCATTTTAAGGCCTAACAAACTAAAACATTGTTTGGATAGCCTAATTAATTCGTGGATTAACAAAACTTGGTTTAAGTAAGATCCAGAGTACGCGTTTTGGGAAAAACGGACCCGAGTCGTTTTTGTGAAATTGTGTTTTCTCTAAACTCGATTAGCTGGACGACGATGTTGTATGCCAGGCTATCTCAGTGCCACAAGCTTGAGGAGGATGACGTGTTTTGGACGGTGATGCTATAAGCGTTTTTGTGTCTCGAGTCACCCAAACATGTTTTTGTTAAACACACTCTAACAAAAAACTAATAGAAACCGGCTTTGCTAAAAATCCTCCTTAAACTCGTTTTCTAGAAACTAACTCTAGATTCTCCTAATCCAAACAACCACTAAGAGATGCCCAAAGAGTCGGAGCACCTAGCGAGGGGGACCACCACCCCACCCCCACTAAAACCAACTTGGGAAGTTTTTTTGAGGGGCTTGTAGATGAAAAATAGTCTTTTTTTGAGCTTCGACACTATTTTCATAAAAATGGAGAGCATGATGGCTAACTGGCTATTCCCTTGTTTGTGAGTGGTGGTTGGTCGCTTGTGTTGCTGTTTTGTTGTTTCAGTTGGAACACAGAGTCAATGGACCCTTACACATGATTTTTTGTTTCGTGGCTTGAGCTCATGCACGAGTTGTGTCAACGAGGTGGCACATCAGTTCAAAAAAGAAAAAGAGGCAACACATATATGTCCTAGAATGGGCATGTATTCATCCCAAGGACGAGCATGTATCCATCCCATAAAAACATGTTACGTGCCATGTTTGTTGACCGATGAGGATTGAACTAAACATAAGAATTACTAGGAAGGTTTGACGTCCGTAGCATGGCTGCATGTTGGGGAACAAAAATTGGCCTTTCTCAGAGGGTGTGTCACTTAGTATCATTTGGGGGCTAGTTCTTCTCAAAGACCATACTCCATCTCATTATGATATAAAACCGAAAGGATTATTCTCTGCAAACCAAAGATGGGACTATCTCCCAGTGTGATACAAACTCAAGGTTTCTAAAACATAGTAAAAGAATCTACTGTAGTAATTAATGGACAACAAAATCAACCTCAATAACAATACGATGTTATTGATAGAGAACATGATTAATTGTAAACACGATAAGATTTAACAATCAAACATGTTCATATCAATAGCTAGCAGACATTGTAGCTTACAAACAATGGCGCCACGTATGAGCTGTGTAGTCAGCTGGCTACATATTTTTTTTAACAACACAACCTTAAATCATGGCAAACAACAACTAAAAAATATGCAAATATGTGCGTTTGAGTACACAACTTTGTCTTGACTACACAAAGTTTAACTCCTGGCTCCGCCACCGCGTACAAATAGTGAGATCACCAGGAAAAAAGGTGAAGTTCTTTGTTGCAGTGGATCAAAAGTGGTCACAACTGCAAAACTGTATTGAGCCTTGCTTACGGTGTAACATCCAAGTATGAAAACCCTTAGTTGTTTTACTTATTTGTTTAATTTATGCAATGCATCATGGCATCATTCTCATTTCTATTTCTGTTTGCATTGTTTTCATAATGATTCAAACCTTGTTTTCACACTTGTCTGTTACAATCTTTCAAACAAAGAATTGCAAAACAAAACCTTTCCTTGTTTTCCAAATAAATTCATTAATGTTCAACTATTAATTTGTTGCCTCAAATCATTCATTTAATTCCACCAATTAAATTCAAATCATTTCCAAATTCTCAAATCAGTACCTTGGAAACCATAACAACTCACCAAACTTTCTTCCCTCTCTAAATCATCCTAAAAACCCTAGGGGTAACCCTATCCAATGCATGTTTTTATCAAGGTTTTATTAACATCAAAATCCTTCTATTTTGGTTCCAAACACAAACTACTATTTTAAAATTTAATTTTTGAAATCCAAGCTTGCAATGTGGTTTCTAATCACCTAAAAAGCTTAACTGAATTTTTCTGTAATTTTTCTTGATTAAAACCTTAACAACTTTCTTCCAAAAGCAATCTACAAAAAAAATAAAACAGAAAAAGAATAAAAAAGCAGCAGAAACCAGCGCGCGCGCAGCAGTTAAGCAGCCCAGCCCACTAGCCTACGCGCGCGCAGCAACCCAACCCATCAACCCCCACTTACCCCTTCGCGCTGCTCTGAGATTCGTGCGATTCCGTCGTTTAGGAGTACGGCAGCGCATCGCGCCGCGCCACCGCACCCCCTGACGACTCCGGCGGCCGCCACCTCCTCTCCATGGCCTATAAAAGGCGCTCTAGGGTTCCTGGAGCCTACCCTAGCCCTAGGTCCGCTGTCCCATCGCCGCCGCCTCCATCTGTTTCTTCCCCGACGCGTTTTCCCCTCTCTGTCCCTCGCCGGAGAGCGCCGCCGTGAAACAGCGATGACCACCGCCACCTCAACGCGTCTCCTAGCCACCTAACTTCAGAAACCGAGCCACCACGAACCCCTCTCCTGTTTGCACACCGGAGCAGCTGCAGAGACGCCCGGAGTCCACGCCATCGACGACCTCGCCTCCGGCCACCGCGGTGAGAGCTCTGAATTTTGGCCTGCCGTCGTCGCAGCCTTACCTCTCGTCGTGATCCAACTGATGTAACCACACCGCCACCTCGTCCTCTACAGCTTGGTCACCACCGTAGCCCCGGGGACTTTCGGTATCTGCGCCGCCATCCACGTCGCTGCCGCTCCGTCGTCGAGCTCGTCGTCAACGGTCCTCTGCCGCGACGACAGCCGCTGGTGAGCCTCCACCGTGCTCCACCTCCTCCTCCTACCTAATCTGCTCCACCTCGGTTGCCTGCACACGCACAACACCGTAGCTGTCACTGCGCGAGCACGTCGCCGGCGAGCAGCTCCTGTTCTGTCAGTCGAGGACGGAAACGTTCGTCAGAGAAAATTCAGTAACTTTGCACTGAATGATAACCTGACAGCGACGCGCATCCTAACATCGAAACTGAATCACCGCAGTGGTAACGCAGCAGCGTTCGCTTGCGCGCAGTCGCGCGTTCGAATCCCTCGCACCGCACGGGAAAAAACCCCACCCATTTTGCGCGCACTGCTGACAGGGTGGCCCCCCTGTCAGCCTCTCCTCTGCACAGCGCCACGCTGGCACCCCCGCAGGCCCACAGGGCAGTGCCTGTGGGTACGTTTCCAGTGCGTATCAAAAGAGATAAAAATAAATCTGTTTTAAATTTCTATTTTCTTTTAAATAACAGAATTGAATAGAAACTTTGAAATTCAATATCTTTATTTTTATAAGTCCAATAAATGCAAACTTTATATGTATTCCTATCCAAATTTCATAATCTTTCCAAATAACTTATTTGTGTTCTGTTTTGAATTTTCAAAATGCAATTTAAATTCAAATTCGAATAATTCAAATGCAAATTGGAATAATTCATAACTAATTCATACTGTTTTCAAATAATTCAAATAAAATATGTTTTTCACACCTTTTTGAATGTTCTATTCAAATATAAATTTTGTTTTCTGGTTTGGATAATTTAAATTGCCTAAACAATTTAAACCTTGTTTAATTCAATAAAATTTGTTAAAATCATAACTTGATTAATATAAAATATTTTTGAACATGCAAATTATGTTTTCAAACCACCAAGGTGTGAACTTTTCAAATGTGAATTTGAATTTATGGTTGGAACAAATAAAATTCAATTAATATTTAAGCTTGTTTTAAATTCAATTAAAACTTGTTTAATATTGTTTAATTCATAATTAATTAATCCTAAGTCCAATTTCAAAATGTGAAACATGTAACTCAACTAAAAGTTGATAACCTTTTCAAATATCAATTTTGTTATTTGTTTTGCACCCTTTAAATTGTTGAAAACAACAACTACTTGTTTAACCCCATTAAGTAACCAATAATTTCCAAAACTTAATAATTGTTTTCTTAACTTGTTAACTATCATTCCAATTGCATTTAATGGTTATGTTATTGTTATTCATCATGCATGCATCATGATAACAACCAACACCTAATAAATAGTTGTAAATCATTTGTTCCAATTGTTTCAATGGATCCTTTTCCATATGCAACCCTTGCATATGGGTCCATTTAATTTGTGCTATCATGTTAGTCAGTTTATCTAGATGCACCTATTAAATTGTCATGCATCACATTGACTGTGCACAATGCCATGAACATGATTGTTTACATTCCTGTTTTGTTTGTTTGCTTCTTCTCGGTTAGACGACGACTACGTTGAGACCGACGATCCTTACGACACCACTACTCAGGACCTAGCCCAGTACCCGGCTACTGAGCTGCCAGGCAAGTTATCACTCACATGAATCATCGAGTTCCTTTCCACACTTGTTGTCGATACTATCCTTTTGTCTACTATTGCTAGCCCTATGTATCGTTGCTTGTTCTCCGAACCTATCACATGATACCCTGAACCAATGATACTGCCTCACCTCCATACCTACAGCCTTTGTTTGTGCCTTAGTATTATCTAGCATGCTTAGGGTTGCTTTTACTCGAGTCTGTTGTCGGTTACTACTTTTGCTATTTTATTATTTGTATCGGGGGCTCGATGTTAATCAATCAATCCTGTTAATTGCTAATGGTAATAATAATTTGATGATAAGGCACCGGCAGGAGGCCCATGAGAGGTTTTGGAGCCTGCTAGTGTCGACCCTAATAGGAAAAGGGTCTTGTCTACTGATCCATGATGAGCGCACTACCCGCATGTGGGAAGCGAGTATGGGCGCCCCCCTCAACTTGACCTGATTCGCATCTCGTCCAAATCGCCTCATTTAGTTCGTGTTTTCCATTTGCCGCATGCATGTTTTTGCGAGCCCAGCGCAGGGTGGAACTTTCGTAGTCGGCATATAGGGGGACACGGTCTTAGAGTGCTATGATGGTCCATTTTCTTCTGGGCTTGATTAGCCGTGCGCCCAAGGTTCTTTGGGCTTGATGCGGAGAATGGTTGGTTGTGTAGAGTACCCCGCTTGGTGGGAGGCATCCCATCTGGCGGGTTATTCTTGCGTGTACGGCCAAATTGGTGCAACCCTGCAGGGATAATCTTCTCGAGAAGCCGTGTTTTCCGCGGTTATGGATTACTTGGTGAAAGTACTGGCTAACAAGTACTCAGGACAACTTCAACATAATGATCAATCATGTTTCACCCAATGATTAATAATTTGACTAGTAATAGGTTATTCACACCAATAACTTGATTCATCTTAATCCAACTGTGTGAGTTATCCTCGGGTTGCTTCTTTGGATAAGGGGCGAGATCCAGGATGGGTTTGGTTGAAGTTATCTTTCAGTTGGTTACAATCCTCGATCTTATCTTTTCTGTTAGCCGGAACTTGTCGTTATCTTCTGTAGTTGGTTAGAGCAGCCAGCAGCAACTTTTATATCACCCCTTTCTTCCGTTGATCCCAAGCATCAATGCTTGTGTTGACGGGTAACTCTTTGATGAACTGTGAGTCTTGCTTGCCAGTACTTGGATGTACTGACCCCGTTGGGGCTGTGGTTTACGCAGAGTACGACTACGACTACGATGCTTCCCAGGATGGCTACTTTGTGGAGTTCGACGAGACTGCAGACGAGTAGTTAGCTGGACCAGGGCTGGATCCAGGACCTACGTGGATGGGCTTCGTCTTATTTATTTTCTCCGGCTTCTTAAGCCTGTTGGATTTGTCTGTACTCAGACCCTTTGATTGCTTCCGCTGTTGTAATGGATGATATGTTGGGACATGTGTCCTCTGGATGTTTGTATTCGATATTTTTGCCTTAATGGAGGCCAGTTGCCCTTATTTCATTCTTTTGTGTATTAGAGACATTCTGTGCTATCATTCGTACCAAACTGTTGACGTACCGTGCGTGCTTGTTATGAAGTACGTCGACAGTAGTGCCTTAGGTTCCTAGCGGATAGTTTACTTCGACGGTGGAAGCAGGGTTTGTGTTGTCGCGCATAAGCGCAGGCCTACCAGGAAGCTGGGACGTGGGAGCATGTTTGCCCCATAATCCAAGCACCTGACTTCCAGTTCGTGCGATGAGTATCCTCTAGAAACCTTGGGTGCGACATACGGCTCTACCTTAAATTTCTACACGTAGATGGGAGTAAAAAAATGTGAGTTTGGACTCAATTCTTATTTGAGATCAGAAGCTAGCTGCTAAAACCCATTAAAAACATTATAAGGGCAATAAGATCTAGGATATGTAAGGGAATGGTGGAGCTATCACAAAAGATCGATGATGCCATAATTAAGTGATAGATAATATGATCTGATTGCCATTTCAAATGCTGGAACGCTATAAGACATTTTTGAAATATAATTAGGAAAAATTATTTTGGCATAGGGCCTCTATGCTACTAAATGTTTGAGCAACATGTTATTAGGCCACCGTTTTCATTACCTGTCAGACCGAAACATAAAATTCCTTGTAACTACATGATCATAATATATTGCAGGGGGTATAAAGGTTTAACTAAAAATGGTCTAATTACAGTGCCATAAACACATCTACCTACTCGAGATCATCAACGTTATGTGAACAATTTTTTTTTTACATGTCAAAAACACTCCACGTCCTCCTCCAAGGGCTAAGGCCCAAGCCATTATCGTGTCGTGTCGTTAATCACCACGCCGATGGCTTATCCATTCGCGCGCTGTAAGCAAACGGCCACCATGGCGCCAGCTCCTCCTCCCCCAAACCTCTGCTAAACCCCGCCGGACATGCCCGCCTCCTCCTCCATCACCACCGCCTGCCGAAATGCCTCCTCCGGCCGCGGCCAAGCCGCACCTGAACCCTCCCCTCATCCGCTCCCCGCACCTCCTCCCGCCCGCGCGCCACCTCGCCACGCGGAGCAGGCGCTTCAGCCCCTCCTCCTCCACCGCCGCCCCGCCGTACGTGGCCGTCTCGGCGTCCGCGGAGGCGTCAGCGTCCTCCGACACTAGCGCGGCGCTGCGGGCGCTCTGCGTCCACGGCCAGCTGCCGCAGGCGCTCTGGCTGCTCGAGTCCGCCCTGGAGCCGCCCGACGAGGACGCCTACGTGGCGCTCTTCCACCTCTGCGAGTGGCGCCGCGCGACGGAGGCCGGGATGCGGGTCTGCGAGCACGCGGACGCCGCGCACCCCAGCTTCGGCCTACGCCTCGGGAACGCCATGCTCAGCATGCTCGTCAGGTTCGGGGAGTCGTGGCACGCCTGGAGGGTGTTCGCCAAAATGCCCGAGCGTGACGTATTCTCGTGGAACATCATGGTGGGCGGGTACGGCAAGGCCGGGTTCCTGGAACAGGCCCTGGACCTGTACCACAGGATGCTGTGGGCCGGTGTCAGACCCGACGTCTACACGTTCCCCTGTGTGCTGCGGAGCTGTGGGGGTCTCCCGGACTGGCGGATGGGGAAGGAGGTGCACGCCCATGTCCTGAGGTTTGGGTACGGAGTCGAGGTCGACGTGCTGAATGCGCTAGTCACCATGTATGCCAAGTGTGGGGATGTGGGGGCTGCGCGGAAGGTGTTTGATGGTATGACTGTGACTGATTGCATCTCGTGGAATGCGATGATTGCTGGGCATTTCGAGAACCATGAGTGTGAGGCGGGGCTGGAGTTGTTTCTTGACATGCTGGAGGATGAAGTGCAGCCAAATCTCATGACGATAACCAGTGTGACTGTTGCTTCTGGATTACTGTCTGACCTTGATTTTGCGAAGGAAATGCACGCGCTAGCGGTAAAGAGAGGCTTTGCCGCTGATTTTGCGTTCTGTAACTCTTTGATTCAGATGTATTCTAGTCTTGGGAGGATGGGGGAAGCATGCACTGTATTCTCAAGAATGGAGGCCAGAGATGCCATGTCATGGACAGCCATGATATCAGGGTATGAGAAAAATGGCTTCCCTGATAAAGCTCTTGAAGTGTATGCACTGATGGAGGTAAATAATGTAAGTCCTGATGATGTTACTGTGGCAAGCGCACTTGCTGCTTGCGCTTCCTTGGGGCGATTAGATGTTGGCATCAAGTTGCATGAGATTGCTACGAGCAAGGGATTCATCAGGTACATCGTAGTTGCAAATGCACTCCTTGAAATGTATGCAAAGTCAAAGCGCATTGACAAAGCTATCGAAGTTTTTAAGTACATGCCTGACAAGGATGTTATATCATGGAGCTCAATGATCGCAGGATTTTGCTTTAACCATAAGTGCTTTGAGGCTCTGTACTATTTCCGACATATGCTGGCAGATGTAAAACCCAATTCTGTTACTTTCATCGCAGCTCTTGCTGCTTGTGCTGCTACTGGGTCTTTGAGGTCTGGTAAAGAGATCCATGCACATCTTTTAAGGCGAGGTATGGCATATGAAGGTTATGTACCCAATGCTCTTCTAGACTTGTACGCGAAATGTGGACAGACGAGCTATGCTTGGGCACAGTTCAGTGTGCATGGTGAAAAGGATGTTGTATCATGGAATATCATGCTTGCTGGTTTTATTGCTCATGGACATGGAGATATTGCTTTGTCATTCTTCAGTGAAATGCTAGAATCTGGAGAGCATCCGGATGAAGTTACATTTGTTGCTCTATTGTGTGGTTGTAGTAGGGCTGGAATGGTTAGTCAAGGTTGGGAACTTTTTCATAGTATGACTGAGAAATACTCAATTGTTCCAAATCTGAAGCACTATGCATGCATGGTTGATTTACTGAGCCGAGTTGGGAGATTAACAGAAGCTTACGACTTCATAAATAGAATGCCTATGACACCAGATGCTGCTGTTTGGGGAGCCTTGTTGAATGGGTGCCGGATACACAGGCACATTGAACTTGGGGAGCTTGCTGCGAAATTTGTCCTTGAGTTGGAACCTAATGATGCTGGATATCATGTTCTTTTGTCTGATTTATATGCTGATGCTGGCAGATGGGCTGAAGTGGCTAGAGTGAGGAAAACCATGCGAGAGAAGGGATTGGAGCAAGACTATGGATGTAGCTGGGTTGAGGTTAAAGGAGATATCCATGCATTTCTTACAGACGATGAATCACACCCACAAATCAAAGAAATAAATGTTGTTCTACAGGGCATATATGAGCGGATGAAAGCATCTGGTTTTGATACTTTTGAATCTTATTCTTTAGAAGATGAAGAAGTATCCAAGGATGACGTTTTATGTGGCCATAGCGAAAGACTAGCTGTTGCTTTTGGTTTGATCAATACCGCACCCGGCACCTCTATTTCTGTCACAAAGAACCAGTACACTTGCCAGAGCTGTCACGGTATTTTGAGGATGATCTCTAAGATTGTTCGAAGAGAGATAACTGTCAGGGACACTAAGGAATTCCACCATTTTAGGGATGGAAGTTGTTCATGCGGAGGTTCAGGCTAAGGAGACTATATAGTATTAGTATGTGGCCATGTGCTAATACTCACCTCGGTTCCGAATGACCAGTACAGAAGTCTAGCAAGTACAAGAGCAGCTTCAGTATGGCAACATGTCCCCCAGCAAGACTGCTTAGATAAACATACCTTATGTTTTGGGTTATATATAGAAGCTCCATGCAAATTTACAGCTTGCTACATGGCAAAAGATGGTGAAGAGTTATCTGAGATGCTGGGAATTCAGTTTCAACTTATCTTGACCTCACAGAAAGTAATCTCTCTCCCTCTCTCTCTCTCTCTCTCCCCCCCCCCCCCCCCCCCCCCCACACACACACACATTAAGATATGAAAAGGGCCTGTTATTTCCTTGTTAATTCTTGTTTTTATTTCTTCCTTGCAGTCTCCTGAAGTAATGCTTCTTCAAGATGATATTTGCTTCCAAGATCCTGCCAAAAGAAATACCAAGTAAGCTTAATCTAGCAAGGACTAAGGAAGGGCAGGATAGTTGATTGCATGCAATTTTTGGGGTTGTAATGGCTGTCAAGTGCCAACTGTAGGCTGTATCATTGTGGAGCTGCATCTTTGCTGGTTTCATGTTAGCAATAGTCAATGTATGAAACTAGGTTCTTCAATTTTTTGAGATTACATGATATGCCAGTGTGGACCTATCTGTGCTAGCTGAGTGGTAGTGTTACTGTTTAGCTGAGTTCGACCCCTCTCGGGAGAGAATATTTCAGCTGAGTTTCTTGCTTTTACGTTGATTTTTTTTTTTTGTATTTGTAAAACACGAAGCTATTAAGGCATTCAGAATAAAAATAAGAAAGGAATTTATGGCTTGAATTCACATCTGTACCTAAAATATCCAGAACCCTTTTTTTGTGGGAAAATGTCCATAAACCTTGGGGAAATAAAAGGGAAGTTCTCTGTGACTCATTTAGGAACCGTCAGCATGGTTGCCATGACTGACCTGCATCGGAGTTTGCAGCATAGCTCCAACCAATTTGGCAACCGGGCTGAAAGTATATTCGCAATTTATGTTCCTAATATCTTGACTTTCGTATTGCCATGCATCTGTTATAAGTTAGAACTAATTATGTAATCGCTTCATCTGGCATTTATCATATTTCAGCTCATTAAACTGATGGATTAATACTGGCCCTATATTGATGTTTGTGATCCTGGCATTTAGATAGGTTTCCTGCTTGTTCTGCAATAGTACTTGGTTCAGAGTCCAGACCAAATCTCCCTGAGAAGCCTATAGCACTTGATGTTCGGGGTCTTGACACTTGGATATTTTTTTGTGCTTGTTCTGCAACAGTTCGTGGTCGCGACCAAACCTCTTTGAGAAGCTCGAGAGCATTTTATATCTGGACTATTACCAAGATTTTGCTTCACAATGCTACTACCTAACCATGCAGAGAGATGTCTTGCATAGGCTGTAAGATTGTACCTTGTGATGCTAGTAGAGTTAACACCTAACTGAACTCGAGCAGGTCCTTGGTTCTCAGCAATCAAGTGCCTTTTTGATTGTCAATCAGAAGAATATTCCACTTCATATCATGGTGCTTGATACAACCTGTAGATTTTCTTGCGATGTTCTACTAGAAAAAGCATATAACCCCAGAGTTGGTACATTGGCTGGTTCAGGGGTTTTAGACCAAAATCTTTTACCCTGCTGGAACTTGCGGCTGATGCATCATATGTACTGATTCTGAACCCTCGTCTTTTCCAGATGCATGGGGAGGATTGCGATATTATCCATAAACTATCAGTGCTATATGCTTGCTGCAGAGTTTACCTGTGCATGATTATCCTTGCTTCCAGTTCTATTTTATCATCAGATTGTCCTCCGACAGTGCAATTCATCCCAATGCCACAATGGCGACCCTGTGGCCATGTATGTCGTTTCATCATCGCAAAAACATAAAAACACTCCCCTTTTGTAGCCTATCTCTTATCTGTTGTCCAGGGGTGGGGGTAGGGTGGTAGGGTGGAGCTATGCACCGCAGGAACGCCAGTGGTGGGGGTAGGGGGAGGCTATGCCTCCTAGCCCCTAGGATAGCCAGGTGATAAAAAATGGGGCCTCAGAAATAATAATTCAATACTTGCAAAGTTCCTTCATACTATTTGCCTTTTTTCTTTTCTTTTGAGGGCCTCAGAGGTGATCTCGTGGAGTAGCAATTGGGATTTAATAACAAACACAACAATGTAAACAGAAAATATAAAATCCATAAACAATGTTCTGTTAGTAGTTAGTACCAAACTGCTAAGATATCCTGAAAAAATCAGTCTAGCTAATATGCAAACACAAAAATAGTAGTCAGGAGGGGATGCGATCTATTGCCCTCACATCACCGGTGTGCATTTCATAGGGTTGTCGATCAAAAATCTTCTCGCTTAATAAAATTGCAAATAGAGAACTTAGGACAGATGCTGTAAAATAAAGAGATAGTGGAATGGTGGGATCCTCCGTTGAGGCGTTGATAAGCAATAAGGGGGGGGGGGGGGTGAATAATGCATTAGTGGTCAACACAGAATTACAGTAAATGGGTAATTCTGGGGGAGGAGAGTTGGTACCTCGCCTGGCCTTGCTGGCTATTAGAGAGAGAGAGAGAGAGAGACCTTACCGGCCTGCCTTGAGAGTGAGCCGATGCTGCTGGGGCGAGCGTGTAGGGGGAATTGTTGGATTGAGCAGGAGGAGAGTAGATACATTTATACTAGCCTTTGCTTTGGTCCATAGAGATTCAAAGTGCTAGAGAAACCAATTTCGAGTAATTGTTTTGCACTTCAACTACGGCCAAGGTTTTAGCTAGCGCTCAATCTAATATGAACTCCGTGGCCTTTTGTAAAGTTCAACGATTTTGTAAAGCGAAATTCGAAGTCCATGGAAATTTGGAAGGACCAGTGCTCTTCCCTATTTCCTGTAGAAATCTTAGGGTCGGCTGTGATTGCTTAGATGATTTTTTTTTGTGTTCTTAGGTGTTGGCTGATGTTGGAAGTGTGATACATATTGTGGAAGTATGAAGTTTATGCCATTTTGTATTGCCCTTGTCAAACTAATATTATTGATGTTGTAATATGGCAAACTTATGGTTCTAACTAAATGACAATAATAATCGAACTAAAAATAACTCACTGCTTGGAAACCGCCTTTTCTTTCCTTTTCTTTTGCACCACTTCACTCTTCATAAATTCCGCCGTAAAGTTAATCAAAATCACTTTTCTTTGGTCTATATTATTTTCTGGTTCAAAATATTGTGATGGAATTTAGCTGACCGGTAATAGCCTCTTCTGATGAACTAGTTGGATAGTTCCTACCGCGTTGGATTTTCACATTTCAGTCTCCAAATATCACAATTATCTGCACAGGAGATTTACCTATAGCAATCTCGCACAGCTCAAGTATTCCTGAGGCAGTTGCCATCAATATGATCCCTTTGTGCAATGAAAAAACCTGCTGTATGAAGCCAGAACTTCAGGTGAACCTGTCGGTTGATGCAGTCAAGGGCAGTGTAATGCAGAAGTGGGAAACCCGCTACTCGGCCCTGAGAAGGATCTTCAGGCAGAGGCTTGTGGATTTCTTCAGCGGCCATCCTGAGGTATGATAATTATGTCCTCTTCACACATGAAAATATGTCCTTGCGAGTTAATGGTTCACTGGAAACAGATTAGTAACTGTATGTCTAGTGTTAGTTGAAAGATGTGCGTACTTGATATTAAGTATTCATTGTGTCTCTGTAATCTATCTTTCAGGGAGATGATATATCGGAGCATGAGCTGCTGCATCTGTTTGCTCAGACAAAGTCAAGCGTAGCTCAAATCACACCAAGAGTTATTGCTGAAGCTGACTCTGCTGTGCCATCACCATGTCTGGCTGGCAGCAGCCTGCTGCCTGCGCATGTCGCATTCTTTCAAGAGAAGGTTCTCACAGAGATCAACCTGCCCTGCAGCTGCAAGTATAACTAGTCCACTGGCAAAGGTTCAGTCCACCGCTTCATCTCCATTGAGCAGGAAGTCCGTGCTCAGTTCTGTTTCTGATAGCACAGATCATGAATGCCAAGTGCAAAAGGAAGGATGTTGCACTCAGGTGCGGCGTTTCAGAAGGGACTCCTGCCAAGTCCGCCTTTGCAGCGGTGAGATTAATAGCAGCCACACCAGGCTTTCACACCCCAAAGAGGTCAATCTCTGGTACATTGTGCCACACGCTGCCTCTCAAGGGCCAAGCCATCAGCTCGGACTAAATTGTTCATGACACTTACAAAGAATGCAAGTATTATGCAAGAAGAGAATCAAAGCACAAGCACGTCTGCTGTCGACTCCGCTGATGAGTTACTCAGTTTCCTCCCAAAGTTCCTCTTGCAATAGGTAAGTTGTTTATGGTGACCATGATTTTCTCAGTTTTGCTCTGTGAGCGAAGGATAACACGTGTGTTACTTGCAGGTAAAGGAGAAGGAAAAGAGGGTTTTTTTAGAAGGAAAGAAGCTTTGCCGATCAAGTTCAAAGGCAGAAGCTTATAGCATTCCTGCCAAAAACCTTTGAAATTATCTTCCTTACCTATCAGTCGACGCAGCGTTCTGTATTGGCGAAGCATGAACTCATTGACAAGATAATAAACAGTATCTCGGAAATTGTGGACAAGAGTGTGAGTTGTGCTTTCTATTTTTTTTTTTTTTGAGTGTTTGCTTTCTATCTTTTGTTGCTTGAACTTTTTTTTGAGTTGTTAATCCTGATGTTCAACTACCAAACCTATAGGTGAATTGAAGAGCAACTGGGATTGCTGCAGGAGTTGTTCCAGAGTGGATCTCTGAGAAGACTGTACTAAGTAGAGATGTCCTCTGCTGGTAAACATACATTTTTCCTCTGATGCATGAATGTTTTTTTCCCTTTCTCTTGGAGGCTTTATGCTTATTAATTTGAGCTACGGTTGTGCCTGTCCTATGAGGATTGCATTGTCGAAAGAGAGTGTTTCACCATAGGATGAGGCGGATATACTTTTTCCTATCTCGGTCGTGTAGCTCATCGTTCAGAAGTATTAGGAGATATGGTTTACTATGTCTGGACCATATCCCTTCTTTGTAGTGACAATTAATTAATAGACTGAATAGTTACTAGTTCTTTAAGCCAAAACAACACAACACAGAATTTTGTCCCAAGCAAGTTGGGTAAGCTAGAAACGAAACTGAACAAAAACCTGGTGGGTAGTACAAATGTCAGAATGATTCAGGTAGATTGGTTTAGGATAGTGTGAGGGCCAGCAAGAAATTGAAGTGACAGTTATATTAGTCATTTGCTGCTAGCTCACCTTACTGCTGCGTTTTGTCCTCATGGTTTGGGCCTACATTAGACATGTTCATTTTTATAAAGGACGTCTGCGTCATGTTTAAATAGTATCGGTTTCCTATTGTATTGAGCAGACTAGAGTGCATGCTTGTAGAATATTTGAGCTTTTCTTTCGCCTCTTTTGTTGCACTGAGAGCTTGGTGGAAGGGGTCACGAGCCTGTTCATTGAGAGTTTGAATTGGTCGAACCAACGTAATGAGAGATTTCTTTGCAGGTGAGAAAGGTGAGCAACGAGCAAGCGCGCCAAGAGGGAATACCATCAGCCTCTCGTCGAATAAGATTCAGTTCATATCGGAGGTGCACCCGCGGTCCTTCCGGGAGGGATCTCATCTAGGATGGAACCGATGGAGATCCTTGGCTACGCACAAATCCAAGAGCGAGGCTGCGACAAAATCTGATGATATGACAGCTGACTTATCTGCAGATACTACTGAGCGAACTGAGTGCTCTTCAGCCACGGCGGCATCTAGAATATTGAACTGAGTGAGAAGATTAGTAGGGTTCATTGACACCTGTAGGCGCGGTCTTGGGTAGCTCCAAATTTGATGTAGTTGTTATTTTCGTTCATGCATGGACCATGTTGGAGATGCACTACCTGTTGAGATTAGATTGTTATTTATGCATCTTAGTATTATTGATTGCATCTTGTTTGTTTTGTCCCGTTTGAGCTGATGTACAGTGAAGATGAGAACAAAAAACGGCCTTGCTCTGTTGTAAAGTACTGTGAAAGGAACATTTTTCCGTACTAACACTACTGCACTGCTCAGTCGTTCCAGGCCTTGAAGCATCTGTATCTAAATCGGTCGGCAAATACTGCAGCACATATGTGTTCAAAGGAAGCTCTTAGCATAAATTCTTCTGTTTGCTTAATTGCTTTGATGTAACACCTGGTTTCCAAGGCTATCCAAGCAGATTGTAATCCTGAACTTTCTATTTAATTTCAGGGATTGCAAGGTATAAAAAAAAAAACTACAGTGGTGACATTCAGATAACATAGATACCATGTATGTTCTCAGATACAAAAGCTGATTTATGAAAGAGCTTGCTGGTAGGTACCGGTATGTCAAGTAGGGAGCAACAAGTAGCTGACTGTTCTACCAAGCAGCGGTTATACAATATGTATGGATCGAAACTTGAAATTTGTTGCAACTCTTGTGCCCGAGCCTGCTTCTAAAATCTCAATACAACCCTATCTACACAATGTTATACTCTCTAATGGTATCATTCTTCCTCAGAAGGATGGAACGGGAATTGGAGCGGACACTGGACAACTAGTTTAGCACGTGATTGAACATCTTGTCAGGGACACTATGGAGAATTGCAGATGTAACATGTATCGGCAAATTGGAATTTCTCGTTATTCAAAAACGTGTATCAGTTGTACTTCCATTCAAATGTGGAGAAATGTTATTCGGAAAAAGTTCACTATGCTGTATGCACTGGAACTGGAGTATATAGCACACTAAAATTTTCTTGTGGGTCGAAAACAACAAACTTCCGCCTAGACCCAACAATTGTAACGATCGTATCAACTATAAGGGCATCTCCAGTCGTTGCGCCCCCCCAGGGCCCAAAACGCCGCCGTTTTGGGGCCGCCGTGGCGCTAAGCGGCGCTATTCTGAAACCTGGGGGGTAGGCTTCCCAGTCGCTCCCTGAGCCCATGATTCGGCCCAAACAAACACAATTTGAAAATGGAAAACGCTTCGCGTAACCCGGGGGATCGAGCCCCGGCATCCTCCGCGTCGCGCGTCCGCCGCGTGTCAGAGGAGACAATGACACGACCGCACCGGTCCCACCACGAAAGCACCTTGTTTATTCCTCACCACACACGAGAGCACCTTATCTCTTCTCTTTTTCTCATGACTTTCTTCACCAGCGCAGGAAACGGATCGCAGCGCCCGCCGGCGATGCTCCCTTGCGCGCCGCCGCCGCCAGGCGTGTCATGGACGGCTCCTTTCGCGCCGTCGCCGCGGGGGGTGCTCCCATGCGCGACCCCATGGATGGCGCCGCCGCCGCAGTGGTCCACGGGGCCGCGACTGGTGCGCGGTGCGGCGCCGCCGTCGGCTCCCTCTTCCGGCAGCGCGGGGCGCATCTGCACCGACCACCTCCGCCGGCAGTGCTCCCTCCTCCGGCGTGCCCCCAGCGGCGTCCGCGGCTGCTGCGGTCGGAGCTCCGCGCCGCCCGCCCTCCAAGGCCCTGCCGTCATGAGACGGAGCTCCGCGCCGCCGTCCTGCTCCTGGCGGCCGCCCGCCGGTGCTCCAACAGCGGGGATGTATCTGCCACGGGGGGCCGCCACCGGTGCTGCGACGGTGGGCCACCGTCGGTGCTGCGACGGTGGGTTGAGGTTGCTACTAGCGCCCTTCGCCCGTGAGTGCTGATGGATGCTACCGTAGGGGCTACCGTAGGCGATGAGCAATGTTGCTTTCTGTGCTAATTTTCTGTACAAAATTTTGCTACAATAGTTTTTCTCTTTTGCTTTTTTTGTACAATTTTTGTGCTACTATAACTCCGGCGAACTCCGGCGAGGTGCAATTTTTTTTGCTCATCACAAGAATTTTTTTGCTCAGCACAAGATTTTTTTTGCTACAATAGTATGCCTATGATGCTCCAGTAGAACATTTTTTTTGCTCATCAGAAGAACTTTTTTGCTCATCACAAGAAATTTTTTGCTCATCACAGAATTTTTTTGCTACAACAATTGCTACAATAGCAAAAATGATTTGCTATATTTTCTCCGGCGAACTCTCCGGCGAACATTTTTCTTGTCCCGTCGGCAAACGTTTCATGCTACCATTGCTACAATAGCAAAAATAATTTGCTATTTTTTCTCCGGCGAACTCTCCGTCGAACTTTCCGGCGAACTCTCCGGCGAACTCTCCGGCGAACATTCTCTCGTCCCCGTGGGCAAACGTTTTTAATGCTACCACAGCAAAAATATAAAAAGTGCTACTGACGGATTTTTTTTGCACAGTATACCTTTTTGGGACACGTGTCGCTCAGGGGACCCGGAGGATGGAAAACTCGGATCCCCCGGGGGACGCCCAGCAGTGTCCTTTGAAAATAGGCGATTTTTATTGAATTAGGCAAACTTCGTACAATTCGACGCGAATTTAAACTAAACATCGAGAAGTAAAACTAAAACATCGACCACTATCCTAGGCGTCGTCGTCTTCCTTCGCTGCGGCGAGCCGGTTGGAGGGACCAGCCTCGCCGTCATCCTTCGCCGCGGCGAGCCGGTGGCGCTCCGCCCGGCCTTGCACCGGCAGCCGGTGCAGCTGCGCCTGCTCGGAGGGCTGGCGGGTGCGCCGCTCGCTCCGCGGCGCCACCTGCCGCAGGTCGGCCTCGTACTGCGCGATGATCGCCTGCTGCTTGGCCGATGCAGCGTTCTCGGCCAGCTGCTGGCGCACCTCACGCTCGGCCTCTTCCCTCTGATGCGTCTCCAGAGACGCCCGAACGGCGGCAGCCTCCGCCGCCGCCGCCGCCTGCTCGAGGCCGCCGAGGACCTGGCGGTACGCCCCCTCGTTCTGCGCGGTCTCGATGGAGTACAGGGCGGCGTGCTGCTCCGGCCATATCGGCTGCAGCCTCCGCTCCCTCCTCCAGCGCCGGGCAGCCTGCCGAGCAGCCTGCGCCGCCTCCTGATCAGGCGCGAGCTCTACCTGGACAGGCGGCTGCTCGGGCGCCGCTAGTCCCTGCGGCGGCTGCTCGGGCGCCGCTAGTCCCTGCGGCGGCTGCTGCGCCGGCGCCTCTTCCTGTTGTCCCTCGCCGTCGCTCTCGGGCCACGCGTCCCAGAGGCCGTCCATCGTTGCTAGGCGCGGCGAGGGGGAGAGAAGGAGGAGGCTAGAATGGGGGAGCGGCGGGGAGGAGGAGGCAAGAATGGGCGGACGGCGAGCGCCGAGCACCCTTTTTATAGCCTGGCGGTCCAGTCGCTGCGCCGCGCGTGTCACCGCTGCCGCCCCCGCCATTAATCCGGCAGCCTTTGACTGGGGCACATGCACTGGCCGGCCGCCACGCCACTACTCCGGCAGCCTTTGACGGCGCGGGCGCCGAGAAGAAGGTCACGGGCGGTGGATCCTGTTCGCGCGCTTTCTCGTCGCGTCGCTGACAGAGCTGCCCCGCCCGCGCGGCCGCGCAGTTTCGCCCCCCCAGGCCGAACCCAGCGGGCTGGGTTTGGCCTGGGTGGCGCGGCGCAAAATAGCGCCGAAACGGCGCTATTTGGGCCTCTGGGGGGCCGAGTGGTGAAGAAACGGCGCTATTCGCCGCTTCCGCCGCGAAAAGGCCCCCCTAGGGGCTCTGGGGGGACGGCTGGAGATGCCCTAAAGGAGTAGCAAATAAAAGTGAAAATGGAGTAACTTCAAAACAGAGTACTAAAACATCAACACTTGCTTCATGCAATCCTCACATACAAACTACGTATTTTTTTTAAATTTTTTTTTTTGAGGTTTACAAACTACATAGTTAAGGCAACTGTCCTGTGATCAACCCTGCTTGTGGAAGTTGGCAAGCTCATCGTCGTCTAATATATCCGCTATTGTCATTGACAGATTATGATGCGCCGGGATCATGTCGTTGACACCAAGGCTTATTGGCATGCCACCAAGAACCTATGCATCCTCCAGCGGCGGCATATCTGGGTCGACCTCCTGATTTTCTTCTCCCCCCTCAACCGGATGCTCGTAATCGTTAAGCATATTCATCAAGTCGGCCATGGGCATGCTCAGATTATCTGACGCCACAAGCTCAGCCATGAGGCCGGGCGATGCAGGCGGAGCGAGCGGTGGAGGGATCACCGAGAACGGCTCCGGCTGCTGCTCACAGAACTGACCACCATACCTCTCCTGCTCGCAGTACTGATACTGACTCTCCGGCTGCCCCTCCTGCTGCTGGTACTGACCAAAATAGTGCTCCTGCACATACTGCTCCTGCTCGTAGTACTGACCCTCCGGCTGCCCCTCCTGCTGCTGGTACTGACTAAGATAGTGCTCCTGCTCGCTGTAGAAATCATCAGGATGACCCTCCGGCGCCACCGGATGCAGAGGTGGCGGCTCCTGCACGTGCTCCTGTGCCACGACACCACGGACACTCCCCTGCGGCATCAACCTGGCGATGTCGTCGAAATACTCCTCCCGGACCATGGTTCGTGCAGGCTTCTTCGTCCTGTCAGGCCCACGCTTGGCCCCGTCCTCCCCAAAGATCTGTCTCAGCTGATGGTCGGTGGCGCGCGGCGTGACGTAGACCCTGTAGAGCGCGGGCACGCCATGCTTGCCGGCGCCGTCGTCGTTGGTGCTGGTGAACTCCTGCATGAGCCACGGAGTCTTGTCCTCCCTCTTGGACTTGGAGCGGCCGTCGACGTAGTAGCCGAAGGTGTTCTTGAAGCCGTCCTCGTCCAGCTTCTCCTTGCTCTGCTCCAGCCGCCAATACCCGCCGCTCTCGACTTTGCGCTCGGAGCGCTTGGAGGCGCCCCCGCCCACGACCTGGCTCTGGAACTTGGTCTCGCTCATGAACCACCACGTGTGGTCGCGGTCGCGGATGCTGGCCGGCGCGTGGCGCTGGCGCAGCGTGTCGGGGCTCTCGCCGTAGACGTTGGCGTGCCAGATGTGGCCCCGCGCGTCGCGCAGTTCGGTGTCGCCGGCGATCCGGCGGTTCAGGAAGCCCAGGCATTCTTCCCGCGTCGGGCTGAAGTAGACGCCAGGAGGGAGCGGCGGCGGCTGCGGCTGCGGCGGCGGCGGCTGGACTTGGGGAGGCATCTCCGCCGGTGACATGGCCACGGAGCTGCTGGCGTTGGCGCGGGTTCGTTTCTTGGATTCAACTTTTCTTGCGTCGTTGATGGCCATGGCTGAAGCCGAGTGGAGGCAGAGAGCTGTGTGAGGAGGGATCCATCGGGGCGGCGGTGCTTTTATACACGAGAGCTGCGACGCGCTTCTGTCTGAAGTCGGACTTGGGTTTCAGTTCGGTTGACGCATTGTCTGACGCGCTTCTCACTGAAGTCGGACTTGGCTGAATTTTGGAAGGATTGGCAACTACTCGTAAAACTGAATTTGGTAGAGCGTTGTCAGATCTCGGATTCGCGTCACAGACCATTTTTGACTAACCAAATTTGGTGGATTTGTGCGGGGATTTTTTTTTTTTTTTTTGAATTGTGTGCGGGGATTTTTGACTGCACGGAGGGTGTGTTCGATGGTATTGCCGTGACGCCGCATATGGTGGACCATGTATTAGTTTAGTTAGGCGGACTGCAGTATGTCAATAGTATATACTTGTTGACCAGGAATGGTCCTAAGAGCATCTCTAACAGAGCCCTCAAAACGCGCGGAACCGTATAATAACTGTCAAACACGGGTTCGGAAACCTTAAAAATGACGATAGCAGAGCCCTCAAATTTCGCGAGACCGTAAATTTTTTTGAGGGCGCCCGGGAACTTGCCCGTCCAATCCGGAAAGTGGGGTTTTGGCGACCGAACTGTAGGTCGAACCATATCCCTTTCGCGCATTGGCGGGAGTGAAACTTCAGCCCGCGCAATCCCATCTTCCACCGCCGCCGCCGCCGATTCTCCTTCTCCCGTTGCTCCGGCGAGCCAAGACCACCGCCGTCGGGACTCAATGGAGGGCGCCGATGTGTCTCTGGTCACCGTCCCCGTTGAGACGGCCACGGTGGCAGATCCAGATCCCGCCACCGCTCAGCAACCGGCGCCGGCCCCGCGTCCCCGCTCCCGCCCCACGGCGGCCAGTACTGTCGACGCCACCGGCACGAAGCGGAGGCGGCTCGGGACCGCGGGCGCGGGAGTCTTCCACCCCTCTCGGTGATTACACATACGACGAGACCGACGGAGGAGTTGAGGGTGGAGCCGAGGACGATGATGATGAGGTTTAGGAGGTAGATGCCCCGAAACGCGGCGTCAACTACACGGTAGCCGAGGATGAGACCTTGATCCGTGCTTGGGAGAGTATGTCCCTTGACTCCATCCACGACACTGATCAAGCCCGGTCGAGGTTTTGGCAAAAGTCGAGGACAAATACTACCAACTGCTGTCGCGTAATGTGAAGAGGGTGTCGAGAACCTTTCGATCACTCCAAGGCCGCTGGGACGTGATCAAGGCAACTTGTAGCCGGTGTGGAGTGGTTGCTTGCAACAAGTGCACAATGCCCCTCCAAGTGGTACCGTCGAGGCTGATTGGGTAAGCTACATTGCTTGTGACTATGTGCAATGCCCTTCTTGATTTGTGAATCATGTCAACTGTTGGATCCTTGTAGGAGTGCATTGCAAGGGAGAGGTTCAAGGACATGCCGTCGTCGAAGAACAAGCCCTTTACCTTGGACCATTGTTGGAAAATACTCCAGAATAGTGACAAGTGGAAATTGTCACTCCAAGAACCAAGTAAAAGGGCTGAAATACATATCGAAGACGATGAAGATGACAATGGAGAGATGAACCTCAACAAGCCCGAAGGCAACAAGAAAGCCAAGCTTAGGATCATGAAGGAAGCTGAGGCTGCTAGTTTGAGGGAGAAACTTGACCAAATGGTGAAGTCCAATGAGATGCTCTCTGCCAAGTCATTGGAGGCGAAGCAAATCATGGCCGAGAAGAAATCCAAAGAGAAGAAAGAGAGGTGGCATGTACTCCGGGAAGATGGGATGCGCAAGGACGAGATTGAGCGAAGAAGAGTCATTGCGGAGGAGAACAAGTCCGTCGCCAAGCTCCTTGCGGAGGAGAACAAGATCAAGATGATGAACCGAGCTGACATGGACGCAATCACCTTGGAGTGGCATGACATTGCTAGGCGCGAGATCTTGCAACGGAGGAAGCAAGCCTTGCTCAATGGCAATGGCGATGGTGGTGCTAGTGGTGGTGGTGGTGGTGATGGAGGTGCCGGCGGTGGTGGAGGTGCCGGTGGTGATTCCGGTCATGGAGATGATGTGTAGGTCAATGGCAATGGCCGTGGATTCAGATGTTTAATATTTTGATGCTTCAAAACTATGTTATTTGCTAAACTAGTGTTGAAATTCTGAACATTCTGAATATTTTGCTGCATAATTGTTTTTAAGGTTTGCGCGAAAACGAGCCGCGCAATAGCAGTACCCGTAATGCGGAACCTTAATCGTTTTCGCGCAAAAAACGCGCACTTTGCGACCCTTAAAACGCGTTTACGGTTCGGCGTTTTGAGGGCTCTGTTAGAGATACTCTAACCAGGTGACTCTGCCCACGGCCAGACCTGCACAACGCGTCCTGCCTAGGCTGCAGCTCAGCGACACATCAAAGACACTAGGACGACCTGTCCGAATATTAACCGGGCCAGCCCTTGTTGATTGGGTTAAAAGTCTTGACAATATTCATATTTAGTAGCCCGCCACGCTGGGATGGAGGCTTCACACTTACCAAGCGTTGCGTCGTTTTGGAGGTGTCACTATCTAGTGCCCCAAGCCAGCCGTTCTCGTGTAGATGGAAGCTCTATCCCGTCTAAATATCACGCTGAGAGATGTTGTGCTCAAAACTTCCGCGATGATATCGGTTTTGCTACTTGTAAAATTGTACAAAGCGGGATACTCCTCCCTAAGAAGGGCATTTCCAAGCCAAGAATCCTTCTAGAAATGAAATTTCGAGGCATAACTAACTAAGAAATATATGTAGCGAAAGAAGTGTTTTTTCGTTGCCATCAAGCCTTCCTAGAAGTGGGAGTTTCTTGTTTCCAATAAAGTTGGGAGATGCTTTTGAGACTACTTTTTTGGAAGAACAATAATTTACTAACGAGTGCGGTATTTTTAGCCTCGAGATCCTTAATCAGGAGCTCTCTCTCTCCCCCCCCCCCCCCCCCGGTATTTGAGATGTTGTATGGACATTTTTTACCTGTATGTTTATTTTTCTCACTATTTCTATGCCAGATGAAGCGAGAGTGAACTAGTACAGCCTTTGGAGTACCCCCTTTCCGAACTTGGAAGAACGATATCATATACAGACTTAATGAAGATTAAGCGGCCACCTACATGAAGGAGTTTTCCTTTCTGGCTGCTTAGGCGTTTCTCAAACCACTCCTAAAAGTTTTATCTCTCGTCATTTGCGAGTCTCTCAGAATGAATCGGATATATCCTAATATTTAATGATGAACTATCCTTGTTCACAACCGAACGAATTTGCATACCGAGCACAAGTCTGAGCTTCTTAGAGAAAAAAATCACTCTTATGGAACCGAATTTTCAGGCTACAATATTTTGGTTATTGGTAATAATAAGATTAGTGTATCTAATCATGCATCCTCATGTCTATGCCTAGCTGAAATCATCTTAGGACATCTCCCCGTTTATCCGGAAACATCAAAGAAGGATTTAGAATCCGTCTCCTGCTGTTTCGGTACCGTGCTCACCCCCGGTAGTACCGCGTCCCTGTTAGTACCGGGACCAATACAACTTACGGTTGCTAAGACACAAAAACCTCATTTTGGCAAGCAACAGCAGGTCCGGTACCGGCCCGGTAATGCCGACGGTGCGGCAGTACCGGGGCCAAGTCTGGTAGTACCGAGGTCCTCGGTGGTATTGATACTTGTACCGCTTGTGGGAGACAAGACAAATCTTCCCTTTTTTGTATGTGGTACCATCCTGGGTACCGGGCATGCGAAAGAATTCAGTCAACTGGTTTGTCGCCATTTCCTAGATTCAAGCGGGTAGTACCGTCCCTGCGGTAAGAGACCCCAATGGCCAGTTTTGGAGGAGACTATTTAAAGGGTCATTCTTCTTCTATGAAGATCAAGCTTCACCAACTTCCCTCTCCTCCATTAAATGCAAGCTTCAACCTCCTTGATTTCCCACTCCAATCACCCAATCACGCCCAAACTTTGTGGAGTGCTAGAGGAAACCTACATTCATAGTTCCACCAAAGGAATTGCAAATCCATCAATCAAATCCTAGCGTATCTTGAGATCTTATGGTTTACTTGTAACCCTAGAAAAACCATAGTGCTTGCAACGTATACCTCGATTCAAGAAGCTTCAGATCGTTGAGAGCCTCTGTGTGGACCCCAGACTAGCAGTCTGAGACCTCCAGTATGCATACATTCGCGATCCCATGATCAGTTAGTCGTGAACAACATAATAGAGTTGGCATTTCAGATTACAACACCCACTACACGAACACACGACTTACACAACTAGTCACATGACTCAGTTGAAAACAACTTCCATGCAGGGCAGGAAAACATAATAAATAGCGAAAGTCTTCAAAACAAACTCGTGCTAAAACCCAAGTCATGCCTTGACTACCTAAAGGCTACTGACTCAGAGACGTTCCTAGTTCGCACAGCTGTCAGAGACACCATCTTCTTCAGCTTCTCCGGGTTTCTGCTAAAAGTTTGGCTAAGACAATAGCCAGGGATGAAACCATTATGAGTACATTGGATTGTACTCGCAAGACACCCCAAGCGAAAGCTAAACATGCAGGTGTGCACATATACAGGTGGTAGAAAGGCTGTAATTAGGGTTCAACTAGCCATAATGAATTTAAGACCCATCATAGTTGCACAAGTGTTAGTTTTCTTTGTTGAAGAAGATACTTCAAAAGATATTTTATTTCTCTTGTAGATATTGCATATGCACAAGGTTTTGATAAAGCATTTTAAATAAGAAAAAGTTTTTGTTTGCAAAACTTCATGGAAAAACACATCTTCAAGATCATCATTTTTCCAGTACCTCAAAGGTACAATCATTTCCTTTCCACGTACCTCCTAGGTACAATTTCCGAAACACTTTTCAAGCTTTTTGAAAACATTGACACAATGCTAGCTACATCGCCATTCAATTCTCCATATCCGAGGACGTGGCTATTCTGAATAGTTTTCATCTGGAGAGTTCTACACAATCCACAAGATCCAGTACATCTGCCGTGATCAACCTTGGACTGTCCAAGACAATATGCAAACATCAGATAACTGATCCTAAATATCCACTATGCAAGTGCTAGTAAATGGCTACCTCTTCAACTGGGTTAGTTCTCCCCGGCACCGAGTGAGTCAGTCATATCAATCCGGATTCCCTGACAACACACCGCCATGGCAGGAGACCCAACTGTTGCAACCGGTGGTGAACTTAATCCCACACTCTGAATGTCCCATTATTCCTTTCTGGAGACAATTCGGTTCGGGGGACTCTAACCCCTATAGCACATTGAGGTAGACACAGACTAACACCGACAAGCTTTTAGGTAGACCCTGTTCCCATATTGGGGTAATGTGGGAGCACAGCATGGTTGTCTGGCGAAGACTAGGTTATGTGTCATTTTTGGAAAAACAAGTCGAAAACATTTTCTCCTTCACAACCTCCCTCTGACAAGGTCCCACCTTTCCTCGGGGTTTTTCCAAAGCTTTTGTTTTCCAAAAACATCAAGTAAAAATGTCCACTAAGGTACTTAAGTTTATTAAATGATGATCCTAAAAAGTCCGAGGGGCTTGGTAAACCCAATATTATATAGTGGGTAAAGCATAATAGAAACATAATAAGGGTAGTGGTATAGTCCACTTACGATAATAGTTTTTGAATCAAACTTTTGTAAAACTTCAAAAGTAAAACATGCATGATAGATAATGATAAGTAATCAAGAAAGCAAGCATTTAGAGTGGCTTGCCTTGGCACTGGTCTTGGTCTTGCTCTTGAAATAAACAAGAGTTGCAATAAAAACCTCTCCGGGAAATAATACTGTCTTCGTTATCTAACATCGCAAAATAAAAAGGAAAACACCCAATCAGAACCAAACAAAGGCAATCAATTGATAAAAAAGTAAACATACAACAAGAAATTCATCAAACAAATACAATCAAAAACAAAAACACTAGAGTACACACCAACAAGCAAGACATTCACAGACATCACACATGAATAACACTTAGCACAAATGCTATGGATCCTCAACCAAAATGGCATGAGTCGAGTGGGTGTGCCACTCTCATAACATGGCCATATCAGGTTAGATGACTCTCTGTTCATTCAAGAGGATGAACAAAATAACAAGAAAACAACTACACATGCACATGAAAATAGTAGCAAGCAATATTATAACCTATAGTAACACATGCTTTTCTAAACATGGTGAACTAATATAACCAGTAGCTAAGCAACCTAATAACATAGACAAATAAATACCAAACATGTCATGGCATCACTCAAGACATGAAAACAATCATGGATCAAAATAACCACTAAAACTAGAGATGGAAAAAGGGCTATTTAGAATGCATACATGCATAACAATAATAGATCATTGATACGTCATAAACGTATCCCTAATTTCGGATGCTCCATGATCATATTACTTCTATAAAGGATAGAGGGGTGGTCTGTCTTCGCCAATCGTCCACGAAGCGCTTCCGTCGCGCGCAGCTCTCCTGGAGGCGCCACGTGTCGGCCCCGGATTGGCCGCGCGCGGGAGACTTCCTGCTCTCTCTGGCCGTCTTGCGAAAAGTGGAACCCTAGGCCAGTCCTTGCTCGTCTCTCCTCCCCCGATCCAGATCGAGTCGCCGCCCGCGTCAAGCCGCCAATCCCCTCCCGTTTTCCCCTCTGCGCCCCTCCTCCTCCCGCCGCCTCATCCACCTCCGCCTCCCCCGTCCCATCCTCACCTGCCTCCGCACCTGAGGATGGCCCGACGGCGCGCCGACCTGCTCCTCTCCCACCGGCGTGGGGCGACTGTGTCGCCTGTGCTCATCAACACCGGCACGAGGCCTCCAGCGTCGCCCCTACCCATACTCTCTACGGCTCTACCTCTATGGCGTCCAAGAGGACGAGCGGGCCTGCCACCTCTCACGTGCTCCGCCCTGCAACCTCTCTCTCTCGTCTTTGTGCCCCTTCGTCCTCCCCATGGGGTTGGTGCTGGCAGCGAGAAGGACGTGCCGCACATATGCTTGCTCTGGCTTGGAATCTTGGCCCAAGATCCCAAGCCTAGCTTGGCGAATTCTCCTTTAGATTTGGTCAGTAATCATCTTCCACTTTTACATGCCATGAATCCAATTTTGTATCGGGTTGATTTTGTGGTTTCTAACCAACTGTTTGATCAAAAAAAGTAATTGAGTATAGTTGAATTTGTTAGCTTCCTGATGGTGTGTAGTGTTCATTGGTTGATGGCATATTCAATGGTTATCTTGAATTTTTTAGTTTGCCTGCGGGCGTAGTGTTCATCTCTTTCTAAATTGTATCCTTATCTATCATTAGTTGTTTACCTGCAGAATAGTTGTGTTCTCTTCTGAGGGTGCTCCTCTGACGCTGCCTGGACATCAAAGAAAGCATTGAGAACCGTTCGGAGATTGGGCACGCTCCTTTGCCGCTCCTGGCCGCATAGCCATCTCGGTATATACTCCAAATCTGTATGTTTTCCTTTCAATATTTACTAATAGTTAGACTGATGGAGGAACATGTGCTAACTATTTCTCTCCATTTAATCGTATTTAAGTCTTAGTGGTTTAGGACTAGCAGGTTGGAATAAATAAATCGATATTGTAATGTTTTCCCCTCTAGAACATTACATAATAATTAAACTTCCTTGTGAATATATTTATGTTCATTCCAATACATACGTAATATCTAGCTAGCTATGATGTGAAAGAAAGAAAGACCAACGCTTATTTATGCGTTGGCATGTTTCTAATGTCAAACAATTTGGTGTCGTTTATTGATTATCTGTGAAGAATCCTCTGATTAGTTATTTCCCTACTTCTTCAAAACATAACATTCTTTCTTTTAGCCTAATTTTTAAATTAATGGTTGACGTGAGTTCCATATTTTGCAGGTGCTTGTGAGTGTTGAATTTTGGCTCTGATTCGGATCTTATTATTCTGTTAATGACCCATATGGTCGCTACATGAGATGAGCCTGTTGAAATTTTGCTAACTAAGCTTCTGCCATGAAAGGCCAAGCATGTGAAAAATTTTGGAGGTGCTTTGACTAAGAATCTGATTTTAAAGGTAATTCTTTCGGCAACTAATGGCCGGTTAATTCTTCGGAGACCAATAGACGTGTTTTCATGTATTGATATGTTGGATTTGTGTTGTTTCACGAAAAGAAGCACCGGATGTATATTTTTTCTGCACTTGCTGCCACCAAGGTTGACATGAAAAGTAGGAAAATTTTACTGGCTGTTACTGTTTTTAGTTACTTATTTGGGAATCAGATCAATTAATTGGGTTTCCTCTAAATATTTTAGTTGCTTATTGATCTACAATTCTATCCTATATTATATTTTCTTATTTGCCTTCCCCAGTACTCTGTTGTTAATGATTCGTATACTTTTTGGCAGCGTTGTCTCATTATTACTGGACCAAGGGTTTAAATCGAAACAGAGATGCTACTTACATCTTAAATGCAGTGCTGTCTCATTATTACTGGCCGGCCAGGGAGGCTTGCGAGACCATCCTTTTTCCAGATCTTATGCCCAGAATTTGACTATCACATCACATCCAGCCATGGTGAGTTAATTCCCTCTAGCTCTGGTTTATCTAGGCGATTCCTTCTATATGAAAATGACACGTACTATTCAACATCGTTCCACTGTTTTGTGTTGTAAAATCTAGAAGAAAGCTACATCCAGTGCATTAATCTATATGGAAGTATAGTTCCATTTGTCGTCTCCATCGTTGGAGCCTTAGTGTCTGCATTTCATTTCCTACAGGCCACGAAGCAATTCGTCTTCCCGGTGAAAGTGAAACCAACTTTCAAATATTTGAAAACTTCATTTTTGTGTAAACTTGGCTGGAAGGAAACAAAAATTTACCACCACGTCATCAATATTGTACACTAGAAATTTCCATACAAACAAAAGCATGTCACGTTTTATATTTAGTCCCAAACATGCTGTAGTTCTGGCTGTCGATTTGGGTTCAGAAACTATCTTATTGACAACTATTGATGTTCTATACACAATTTTCTTGACAGTACTATCAGGTTCGTTTGGAAATTGATAGAGCCAAGTTCTCTATAGGTTTTGATTTACAATCCAAAGTACTAACCCTGCCAGGAAGTAGCCGGCGACGTTCTTAATAATGGTGCATGCACAGACTGTAAAACCATTGAACAATACTAAAAAAAATGCGAGAAACATGGTGCTGGAACATGTTTGGTGATTAGTGAATTTGCCGGAAATCTGTAAAAGATGCTATTAAGTCTGACCACATTCCTGCCGGGAAGTAGTCGACGCGTTCTTAAGAATGGCGCATGAACAGATTGTAACACCCGCATGGACAGATTGTAAAACCATGGACAATATTAAATAATATGAGAAATCTGGTGCTAGAACATGTTTCGTGCTAAATGAATTTGCCAGAAATCTATAAAAGATGCTATTAATTCTGAACACATTCGGTCTCTTCCTGTATTACAATCATTGATTGAAAGCAGTTATCGGCGGAGGCCAGAGAATATTGTTCCACTTGATTGGAAGTTGTATGTTGTGCTATTTGAGTAGATTAAGGGCCCTTTTGTTTGGGCTTCTACCGGCTTTCCACCAAAATAAGCAAGCAAATGGAAACAAAGGGGTCGGCTTCGTTCGTGGATTTCCCAAAGCCAAAGCACCTAATAGGCAGACTGAGAAAAGCATCCCCGGGGGTGCTTCCCGCAGCTTTGGCACTCAAAGCCGAAAGGGTATATGTCTTTGCTCTCATTTGTGTGCTTATTTACATTAGAATGCCACTGAGCTTGCCCTCAGCTCTCCCGCATCGTACACAGGCTATCTTTTTTTTCTGGTAATCGTGCCTAGGCTATCTAGCTGTTTCATGCGGAATCTTCAATGATGCATGCGGCTCAGTGGTTCGACATTTATTTGGATGGATCGGTGATAAGAAACAACATGCATGGACGTTGTTAGACCAGCATGCAGGCCATTGGGTATACAGTATGTCGTACATATAAATGAATATATGATCGCATCTTAACTTTTGGCATGTATACAATAAAATAATGTGTTCTATTTTTTAAAATAATATTAAGATATAATTATAAATATTAACATAAATCGTCTGAAATAGATGTATCTGTGCAATATCATCTGTTCATATATATATATGTTATTAATTACACGTATTAGCACGTTCCCATGAATTTAAGGGCATTTCAGACAATTCATCAGTTTACAGCCACACAGCCAGCTAATTTGCCAAAAACTAAAACTCAGAACAGCGGCTTTCTATGCACAGCAGCTTTCCCTACGCAGCAGCACAGCCAGCCGCAGCCAGCCACAGCCAGCCCAAACAAAGAGGCCCTAACACTGCATGCTAGATAATAGATTTATGTAATTCACAACGCCCTTTTCTATGTTTGCAGCACGAATGATGCAGTAAGATATGAAGGTCTATACGGACGAGCAAGAGTGCAAGGAGAAGAACCGATAATATTTATACAATGGAATTTGAAGGCAAGGCTCTCCATGCTTGTACGTACTTCTTTTGTAATTTTGCAGTTGCTTACTGGTTACCTTTGTTGATTGAAGCTGAATTCTTGGGAGCCTTTTGTAAACATTTGGATTTGTCCAGATGCATAGCCTTGTATAAGAAACGTTCCAGGTTTTGTAAGTTGGTTTCTTCTGCCTAACCATTGTTGTAGGAGCTTTCAGCAATATACTTATATCAGATCAGTTGCGGAGCTTTGATTACCATCAACTTGAGGCTTCATTTAGATTTTTTTTAAATTAAAATGTTTTGAATGTTCATTGGATAATGCAGGATAACTTGCCGCTAATGATGTCGCAGATGGCGGACAGCGTCGTTATCACTCTTGGAACCTTGGCCACACTGTACGGATGGGCATACATCGGGCTTCCGGTACCAAGGTCATGGTCTCAGTTATGAAGGTTGTCACAGGTAGTACATACACTGTCGACTTCTCTATAGCCTCCAAATGTGGATATTTTCATGCTGCTGTTGTTCCAGCATGTATTTTTCAAAGTTGGTAATTGACCGAAATTTGTCTTCCATGGACAAAGCTGGACTGTTGTCTTGACAATAGGATCAATAAGGTTGTGGTTCTCTTCCCTGGCGTCGGATAATTGCTTCTGTGGGAGGGGACTATGTGGAATGGTCACTTATCAAGTTTGATATGGTTATAAGCAATATTTCCTACATTCAGGATAGGTACATGCCTGATCCATTCCCCTTCCATGTAGTTGCTTCTTATTTATGATGCACTTTCTACTTGCATATTTTGACATGACATATGATCTTTGATTCGTTTTGTTATTCTTTTATTCCATGTGTCTTGTGCAGGATATTTTTATCATCTTTAGTATTTTTAAAGTCTCTTAAGAATGCTTTAAATGGTAATCCAATATTTAACTGGACCAATAATTGCTTAAACTGTAGGCAATATTGTTGGGAAATACTTAACTGGGTCAATAAATGGTAATCCAAAATTTTATCAAATTTGAGTTGCATGGATCGTCTTGTACAAGCCATGACACTTCACATGCTTTTCATTTATCAAGACCGAAACAAACACCGTCCTTCTTCTTTTTATAACATAATAAATCTTCAGTTGTTTATCTATCATAGCGACATGTTAGGTATTCGGTCTCAACTCTAGGTTCTCCTTGTCATGGTTCCTTTTTGCAAATAGATATAAGAGCATAGCAAATCAACTTTCGTACTATAATAAAAAAAAATGTCATGTTTATGGCATGAATTTTCTGTAGTGGTGACTTCTTGATCGGTTGTGGACCAGGTTGTTTGGTGTTGGGGACATGGGATTTGTTGTTTTATCTCTTCAAAGAAGTGATGCACCATGTTGTTATGCATAGCACTCTCAAGTATGGTTGGTGTGAATACATGATAAGTACAGTTCCAATGTTCTATTGTTGTTTATTGAGAATTTGTTCTACAGTCGCTTCTGCTTTTTCTGATTTTCCTTCTTTTCCTAAATATGTCACCTTTGCTTCCTCTGATCCACCTCTAGATCTTGGTTTATGTTCGTATTTGTTTGTCCAAGTTCTCAAGGTTCTCAATGTATCAATTACATCTTTTTGTCGCTCACATGTTTGAAGGCCTGTCTTTTTTCTCGATAATTGCCAAGATAAATAGTTAAACCCCAACTACTGAATTCATTTTTCATTGCCCATATATTTTTCGTATAGGCTATCAGGATTACATATTTATGAGCCTTTGTTATTGAAAAAACACGCATGTCTTCATTTCGTTTGGTACTCTAATGGCTGCTACATCGGAAAGAAAGAAAGTGATGGCTGGAATGCATTGGAAGATGAGTGTCCACAATAAATACAGTAAGGTGCTAAGATGTGTGCATACAAAGACTTTGAGACCTATGAAACCTACTGGTAGGACGCAAGATGAGTGTCCATTGTGTCTATAGAACTCATTTTAAGTTTCTTAGTAGTTTGGGTCCTAGAACGGAGTAGTCAGAAATGGATGCAGTACTCAATTTCAATATAATTTATTTGTACCATGACTGGTTAAATACATAACATATGAATTATAGCTAAGAAATCAACCTCTTTCTAGGATTTAGTTACAAGATTAACGTTGTAGGTGGACCAGCTTCCCAATTTCCATTTTGTTCCTATGTGTCTGCCTTAAGATTATACTTTCTTGCATGTTTGTGTTTGATGTGTAGATTCATTGGCTTTTTTTTCTGTATTTCTATGTACTTAGCCAGAACATTTTAAAATTTGTACCCATCTGCTCATGCATGTATGATGTAGGTACGGTGTCTATCTCATTTGTTTTGATGAGACCGAAGATGCTGAGTTTATCATGATGGGACGAGTTGCTCAACAAGAAATTTGAATCCCATTTCTGAATGTGCTTCATAATAACCAACCCGATGATCTTCCAATTCTCTTGTGCGGTCATTGGATTCTCAAGTTCCCTTTCCTGTTACCGGGCATCGGCTGATTTGGTCATCCGTTAATTTGGATAGACGATGGTACCAAGGATCTTAATATGTAACTTGTAGCCTGTATGTAGTTAAACTACTTCCTATGATATCATAAGGATTTAAGTCCACGAACTTATCCTTTTTAATCTGCATGTGGCTGTGTGTATGGAGTTCTCTTCTGATTAAGAACTTCATTTGCCGTTCTTTAACTGATCTTATGAATACATTTTGTGAGGTCATTGCAATTTTTTTGTTTCGTCATTTATGTCAACGGGGTTGCTAAATATCCTGAGTCCAAGGTTATCTGATCACTTGCTAATGCCATATTTCTCAAAATGATTTATGGTACCACTTGGGTTATCGAGGTTCGGAACAATGTTACATCTGTCTTGCGCAGCTCTTTTGATTAGATGTGTTGCACTTTATCTATCTACATATTCCAGATCCTACTATTCAGCCATGCTCTCATTTTATTAGTATTTATTATTATGTTATTTACCTGTTTCTCCTCTGCTCTTCTTCTCCATGTTTGTCTACATAGGCATGCTTGATGTTTGCTGGGATGCTTTTAAATGGGGAATTCTGGTTGATGTTACACACATGGTCAGAACGTTTTGAGGAATGAATACATGACCCACTTTGAATCATTCATTTCAACATGGTGTTTTATGTTAGTTTTCCTGCTCGCAAAATTAAATATGAATTGTAACTTGAAAGAAGAAAACAAAAAAAAGGTAAATTATGTGTGCCTACCGATTCTTCTATTGTGAAAACAAATGTTTTGAGGAACGTTCTAACCTTTCTTATGTTCATTAGGAATTATTTTTGTAGAAGGAGCTTTAGCATTTTCAGGTTAATATGGAAATAGTGTGCATTAAAAGTTTAAAACTGAGTTTCTTATGCGATTTGTTCCCATTCTCCTTTTCTAAACGAGATGAAACGTTAACAGTAAGAATAAATAGTATACCATATGCCACGATGCAGTTCTTTGGTTTATTCCTGAAACTGTGGCCTATAAGATGGCCGACATACCTCAATGCTTGATCCACAAGCCTAGATTATGAACATGAAAATCAGGTAGATCCCTTTCCTGAAAATTCCTTCCAAAAAATCTAAACATGACCACCCTATTGGTTAGGAAAATTTGGAAAGTCAAATAAGAAGCCCGTTTTAAAGGGCACGTTGAAACAGGTATGCTCACCTACAATCATTGTTCAAAATATCTTTTGATGTTGCTGATTTATCATCCGATTTATCGCTTATCGGGTATTGATCGATAATATAAATGAATATCAATGAAGTTTATCGTTCGAGACAATTTATCAGTCTAATAAGCGATTTATCGACCGATATATCGATTTTCTAGCGTAGAACATGTGATTAATGATATCCATTATAGATAAATTTTTTAGTATTACCGAATATAACATATCTATATATCGTCTTTTTAGATTTTTCAGTGCCTATTTGATATATTTTTATAACATATTTTAGACGTTTTAGTGCTCAAATCGAGGATTTACAAGAAAACTGACCAATTAATATTCGACCGATAAAATCGATTTATTGGCCAATAAGCCGATTTATCTCTTATCTTAGTCTGACCGATAAGTTAACGATAAGTTATATCCTGAACATTGCCTGCAGTGTGGCTAAATGGGTGTGTTTGGTTCGAGATATAAGGTAGAATCTAATGAGTCCGTTCTGTACCCTAAATCTTTTTGATTTACTAATGGATTGATCTCCTATTTTGTGTGAAACGGATCTCAGATATTATCTCAGTTGGACAAGAGAAATAGTAAACATCGACAATTCCAAAACAAAGTTTCTTTCGATACGTTCTCAATTATTTTATGTTCATACTTTTCGAACTCAACATGTGCCCTTTAACGATTGGATTACAACAACAAAATAGAAAGTACACTTACATAGAGCTAATAGTCTTCTCTTGCATAAAAAAAATCCGACATAAATCTGGTATTTGCACCGATCGACGCAATGGGATATGGGCTAAAAGTGAGTCTAGGAAGCTCAAAGCTAAGTGACTTATTTACCCTGTTGTTTCGTTTCTTGGGGCAGATCGAACCGAATTGGCTTATGCACAAGCCGAAACTGAAAAAACTCGGGCTAAGAAAGTAAAGGGTACTTCCGAGCTTCTACTCTCTGGATAGATTATAACTTCTGAGTTTCTACTCTTTGGATAAATTACAACATAGGGTATAACATCAGAAAATATTCAATGTTCAAAATATTGCTTATCTTTTACATTTCAGCCGACCTCAAATTAGAGATTAATCTCTTATCGATGGATTAATCGATTTTATCTGTCGCCTATTTATCGGCTGATATTTTGTAAATCCCAAGTTTTGGCACTAAAAATTATAAAATACACTATGAATAAACATTATTGGAGTACTGGACAATAGTCTTATATTGATTCCTTTCCTTTGAGTAAGCATGAATGGTAAATTTCAAGCTAATTTATGATTTTATAAGACTATCAACCAATAAATCAGGATGTCCTACCCAATAAGTGAAAAAAAGGTTAAATCGGCAGAAGAATCGACCGTCAGACCCAAACTTAAGTGATAAATTGGGCCGATATGCTGTAGTCTTTTTGGTCACCCCACGAGTTACAATAAACTGGAAAATGAATCGACGTATCGGCCGATTTTTTAACAGTGGAAATATTAAATGCACACTGAGTCTGTTACCACTCCGCCCAACTTTTAACCCCAAATCATGTGCCCCACTTAATAGCTAATTAAAACAATATAAATTTCAATTTTATAAGACGGTGATCTATGAATTAATTTATAATTCTTTTCTTATGTAAAGAAAATTCGGCAGAAATCCGTTATTTGCGCCAGTGGCGCAACGGGTCATCTAGTTATACCAATTGCTACATGTTTTCTCCCTTATTTATAGCATTTTCATACGTTTTCAAAGACTAACCTATTAACAAGATGCCAAACGCCAGTTCCCTGTTTTCTACTATTTTTGGTTTCAGAAAAGTTGTTCTCGAAACATTCTCGGAATATTGGTCCCGAAAAAGCCCGAAGTGCCTATTTTCCCTGGAAGCATCTAGAACACCAAAGAGGAGTCAAAGACGGGCATCAGGGGGGCCACACCATAGGGTGGCACGTCCCCCTGGCCGCGCCAACTATGGGTGTGGCCCCCTGGCCTCCATCGCCTCTGCCCTTTCGCCTATTGATTCCCCCCGGATGGAAAATCCTAAGCACCTGATAAAAAATCCCCGAAAAGTTCCGCAGCCGCCGTCGTCGTCAACCCTAGATCAGGAGGGTTCTGGAGCTGTTTCCCGGCACCCTGCCCGAGAGGAAATCATCACCAGAGGCTTCTACATCACCATGCCTGCCTCCGGAGTGATGCGTGAGTAGTTAATCCCTGGACTACGGGTCCATAGCTATAGCTATATGGTTGTCTCCTCCTCATATGCCCCCATGTTTAGATCTCGTGAGCTGCCTATCAGATCGAGATTGATCTTATGTAATTCTATATGCTGTGTTTGTTGGGATCCGATGAATATTGACCTTATGCCAAGTTGATTGTAGTCTTTATTGCATATGTTATTTGTGATCTTGCATGCTTTCCGTTGCTAGTGGTTGCTATGGCCAAGTAGTTGCTAGTGACTCCAAGAGGGAGTATTTATGCTAGATAGTGGGTTCATGTCTCCTTTTCGCCTATGCTCGAGTGACAGAAACGAGACGAGGGAGGATGTGTTCTTGCCACTAGGGAGAAAACTTCGGTGAGAGTGCCCACGTGTATAATCATTGCTTACATTACACACATTGTTTAATGCAGTTATCTGTTGCTTGCAACTTAATACCTAAGGGGGTTCGTATGATAACCTGAGGTTGGATTATTAGTCATAGATGCAGATGGATTTCGGTCTATGTATTTTGTTGTAATGCCCGCACTAAATATCAAAGTAGTCATCATGTTATAATGTGCACTACGGTGCAACCTTTATTTGTCAATTGCCCAGCTGTAATTTGTTCACCCAGCATGTTATTTTTATGGGGAAACACCACTAGTGAACCTATGAACCCCGGTCCATTTTCCACACTGTTAAACAAACCACAACAATTTCCTGCTCTCTTTACTTACTGCAAGCATACACTGTTTTTCACACTATATGTCTAAGCTCGCAAGACCGGTGAGATTGACAACCTCACTGTATCGTTGGGGCAAAGTATTTTGGTTGTGTTGTGTGCAGGTTCCACGTTGTTGCTGACACCGGTGAAGCGCCAGCACCACCGTCAGTGGCGTCAACCTTCCGAAGGTTCTCTTTCTCCTAATGGATTGATAACCCTGGTTCTTAACTAAGGGGAAAACTCCTACCGATGTGCTCATCACACCCTCCTCTTGGGGTTCCCAACACGCATCAAGGATTTTTCTGGCGCCGTTGCCGGGGAGAAGGAAGTCTTCTAGCAAGGGGAGTCTCTCACTCTCAACCTCTTTATTTTGTTTATTGTCTTGTCTTTATTTCTGTCTTGTTTTACTTTTTGATATTAAAAACACAAAAAAATTAGTTTACTTTATAACTGTTATTTATTTGCTTGCTGTTATTTTTTATTTTTGCTGCTCTTAGTTTAGTCTCTAATCATGATTATACCCAAGTTTACCTTGAAATACATACCAATAGGTAGCGGTGATATAATTGGGAAAGATAATATTGGAGAATTCTTTAGTTATGTTAGTAAGCACGAAGAATTTGAGGATAGATCCTTAGTTGAACCTGCTCCAGATTATGAAACCGTTGCAACATCTCTAGTTCGTATGTTAGAAGCTAGGTTTATTAACCTCAATCCCATAATACAACAAATGTTCCTCAACCTTGATAGCATTAAGGATAGCAAAAAAAGATAATTTATCTTAGAAACTTTGTTTAAAGTATTTGCTGATGTTGCTATTGAAGTTAGAAAAGTTTTTAATCGATTTGAGATGTCTGGATCATGTGTAGATGTTAATAGCACATCGGGTAAATACAACGATAATGAAATTAAAATACCAATACCCTTTAAATTATCGGGAATGCATGAAACTCTAGAAAAGAATTTTGATTGGATTGTTCTTGCAAACCCATTTGATGAAAGTAGCATGCCTAAAAGTGCTGATAAAGGGACATCTAAAACTTCTATATATGAAATACCATTCATTGTTGGGGATATTTCTAAGCTTATTTTTGATGCTTCTTCACTTGAAAATACTTGAGTTGATCTTTTAGGCCTAGCTGAAAGGCGTTAAAGAAAAGCGCTACCGGGAGACAACCCGTTTTATTTCTCTGTTTTCATTCAGTTTTCTTTTGTGTGCTTTGCACCTGGGTGTTTTCTATTTCCTTAGCAACCCCGCTGTATCTTTTCTTTTGTGTTTTTGTTGAGCCAAGTAAAGCCTCTAGTGGAAAGTTGACACTATATTTCGGATTTCTGCGCGGGAAACAGTGTCCACTGTTAATTACGTATAAAATCACAGAAAATTAAAAATAACCTGAGCTTTTTTGTTCTTAATCCTGGGCTATATACTCAACTTTTATTAGTTGACCACATTTTTATTTGAGCAACCAAAGATTTTCGAAAAAAATCGATCTCTGCTTGTTGCTCTATTTTGACAGATTTCTGCCAATAATTGCATTTGCATCTTAATCTCTTTTTCTGGTGTTCTTTTGAGAAAAAGAGTTTTAAAATAAGTTGTGAAATTAGCTAATGTGTTTTTGAGTGCTATTCTTGTGTTGAAACTGAACCATGTGAGTTTATTATTTCAATTGCACTAACGTTGCTAATGAAGATTGTGAGAATTTCGGTGTGAAGGAAGTTTTCAAGGGTCAAGAGAAGAGGATGATATGATGTGATCAAGAAGATTTAAAAGACTAACCTTGGGGATGCCCCGGTGGTACATCCCAGCAAATTCCAAAAAGACTCAAGCGTTTAATCTTGGGGATGCCCAAGGCATCCCCTTCTTCATCAATAAATTGTCAGGTCACTTCTAGTGAAACTATATTTTTATTCGGTCACACCTTATGTGCTTTACTTAGAGTGTCTTTTATTTTTGTTTTCAGTTTGTTTTTATTTTCATAATAAGCTTTGTTGGACCCCAGCATTCTTTTATTGGAGAGTGACAGACTCTGCTTTTTCATGAGAATACGTTGTATTCTTAGTCTCTGTCTGGCTGCTGCATTTATTTAGCTCATGTTTTGCATGCATCTCTTATCAGAGCAGTTAGTTTTAGTAGTATTATATGAGTACTCTCATGTTTGCTTGCTGTATCATAAAGAGTATTTTTCTTAAAACATATCTTGTATGGTGCTTGTTGGGAAAACAAAACTGCTGCTTGATGTAGAATTTATAACAGTACTAGTAGAAACTTGTATAAACTGTGGCTAGAACTTTTTCATGCCTTGCTAAATGATATTTTAGTTTTAAATCCTTGTGGTTATTGAGTATCATGAATAGCCTTAAATAGCTGAGAGTGTTTAGTACGTTCTGAAAGATTCATGAGTTGTTCTTGTCATAGTAAAGCATCAATATATGGTATTCTCTTTCGAATGTATTATTTGGTTGACTTGGCGCATGCTCACACCATGTTTATGACTACAAACCAGTCACGAATACCCTCCATCATCACTTAGTTTTTGAACTTGTGATACCGCTTGTGCTTTAGTTAATGATGCTTATGTCGCTATGCATGATTATGGCTCTTAGCTCTCTTGATTTGTTGCTCCCAGTGTTTTGCTAGCCTCCACCTGTACTGAGTATGGAATTCTACTCGTGCATCCAAACTCCTTAAACCAAAGTTTTCCCATTGTGTACACCATACCTACCTACATGTGGTATTTAACTTCCACTCCAAGTAAATTGCTCATGTGTTACCTTTAAAACCTTCAAACTTACTCCTGCTTTTTGTTCTTGTTTTTGCTCATGAGGACGTCAATAGAGAATCTTTATCTCACTTGTTGATTGGATTTCACACCCTATACTAGTGGCTTCATCCGCTTATCCAAATGATAGAAGAGCTGGCAGCGGGGTGCCCAGCCCCAAATTAACACAAAGAAATTCTCTTCACTATTTTTGCCCCTGATTATATCAGTCAAAGCATAATTGTGTAAACAAAAGAGAAAGAGGGATGACCTTCTACACTAGTTGCGTCCTTCACCATGGGAGCCACTCTTGTGAATCAAGTTGGCTTGTGATGTACTGTATTGTCTGTTTACCATTCGTTGACATTAGCATACACCTCTCTAAAAAATAGACATTCCTCCACGGTGTCAAACTTTTAATACCTATGTTTAATAAAATAAAAAGCTCTAGCACATGAGTGATCCCTTCTTCCCTCTACGAAGGGCCTTTATTTTACCTTTATGTTGAGTCTCCATCTTCTAACTTTATGCACAGTTGAGAGAGCATTTTTACCACTCTGAGTTCTATGTGCATTTGTCCCATAAACATCAATAATTACTTCATGATGTGATATTATTTGTTCTTAAATTATTTTTTCTAGTCTTCCTCTTGAACTTTGAAAGTGTCTTGGCATTTATGTTTTGTCCCACTCTTAAGGACTAGCGAAATACCACTTTGCCATGCTTTCTATATACCTGAAACAAACGTTTATCTTTCTTTGCATTATTATCCATGATCCTTTATTTAAGATAATCTTCGTGATGCAAAGTGATTGCTATGATTTATTATTAAAGTTCTATTTATTATGTTTGTGTTTGAAGTTTTATGATCTCAGGATACATATGCTTTTACATTTTTATGATCAAGATTATGATAGTAGCATGTCACCTCAAAAATTATTGTTTTATCGTTTACCTACTCAAGGACGAGTCGGAACTAAGCTTGGGGATGCTTGATACGTCATAAACGTATCCCCAATTTCTGATGCTCCATGATCATATTATGCCAATTGCTACATGTTTTCTCCCTTATTTATAGCATTTTCATACGTTTTCCGAGAATAACCTATTAATAAGATGCCAAGCGCCAGTTCCCTGTTTTATGCTGTTTTTGGTTTCATAAAAGTTGTTCTGGAAACATTCTCGGAATTGGACCCCACAAAGCCCGAAGTGCCTATTTTCCCGGAAGCATCCAGAACACCGAAGAGGAGTCGAAGACGGGAATCAGGGGGGCCACACCATAGGGTAGCACGGTCCCCCCGGCCGCGCCAGCTATGGGTGTGGGCCCCCTGGCCTCCATCGCCTCTGCCCTTTCGCCTATTTATTCCCCCTGATGGAAAACCCTAAGCACATTATCAAAAATCCCCGAAAAGTTCCGCAGCCGCCGTCATCGTCAACCCTAGATCAGGAGGGTTCTGGAGCTGTTTACCGGCACCCTGCCGGAGAGGAAATCATCACCGGAGGCTTCTACACCACCATGCCTGCCTCCGGAGTGATGCTTGATTAGTTCATCCCTAGACTACGGGTCCATAGAAGTAGCTAGATGGTTGTCTCCTCCTCATATGCCTTCATGTTTATATCTCGTGAGCTACCTACCATGATCGAGATTGATCTTATGTAATCCTATATGCTGTGTTTGCTAGGATCCGATGAATATTGACCTTATGCTAAGTTGATTATAGTCTTTATTGCATATGTTATTTGTGATCTTGCATGCTTTCCATTGCTAGTGGTTGCTCTGGCCAAGTAGTTGCTAGTGACTCCAAGAGGGAGTATTTATGCTAGATAGTGGGTTCATGCCCCCTTTTCGCCTATGCTCGAGTGACAAAAACGTGACGGGGGAGGATGTGTTGTTGACACTAGGGAGAAAACAGCGGTGAGAGTGCCCGCGTGTATAATCATTGCTTACATTACACACATTTTTTAATGCAGTTATCTGTTGCTTGCAACTTAATACCTAAGGGGGTTCAGATGATAACCTGAGGGTGGATTATTAGTCATAGATGTAGATGGATTTCGTTCTATGTATTTTGTTGTAATGCCCACACTAAATATCATAGTAGTTATCATGTTATAATGTGCACTACGGTGCAACCTTTATTTGTCAATTGCCCAGCTGTAATTTGTTCACCCAACATGTTATTTTTATGGAGAGACACCACTAGTGAACCTATGAACCCCGGTCCATTTTCCACACTGTTAAACAAACCACAACAATTTCCTGCTCTCTGTACTTACTACAAGCATACATTGTTTTCCACACTATATGTCTAATCTTTGTTTTCAGCAAGACCAGTGAGATTGACAACCTCACTGTACCGTTGGGGCAAAGTATTTTGGTTGTGTTGTGTGTAGGTTCCACGTGGATGATGATACCAGTGAAGCGCCAGCACCACCTTCAGTGGCATAAACCTTCCGAAGGTCCTATTCTCCTACTGGATTGATAACCCTGGTTCTTAACTAAGGGGAAAACTCCTACTGTTGTGCTCATCACACCCTCCTCTTGGGGTTCCCAACACGCATCAATCATCAAACATGGTTTATTCTAACATGATAGATATATAAGATAGCATCCATTGACAGAGAAAACAACACCTAGACATGCTAATATTATCAAAATAACGATCTAAGCAATGCATCAATAGTTAAGCATACAAATAATTATTATGGCAGAAAATATTTGTTTCACAAAATTTTGGGAATAAAAAAAATAGCAGAAACTGTTTTTAAATGTTTTCTCCAAAATTCTCAACACACCTTCCATTTTTTTGTATAAATAAGTCCCACGCCACCATAGGAATGTCGGGTAATTTTCCCAAGATTTTAGGAAAAACATTTCTTCACAAAATGTTTAAAAGTACATTTATGTCCTTTTGGAAAATGGAAAATAATAAATAGTAAAGTGTTTTCAAAACAAATATTTTTGAGTTGGCATGAGAGAATATATAATATAGGTCTCAAAAGTGATTTTTAATAAACAACTCTTTTGAAAATATGTGAGGCACCAAGTGGAAAAAGGGTGAAAAGAGGGGTTTATTTAATAGGCCAAAAACCATAAGAGAAAAATGATTAAATGGTCATATGGAGGTGATATATAAGTCATGAAGATGGCAAGGGTAGGTTTATGGGTCTTGAAAACAATAAGGAGTGATTTTGAGTAACATGGACAAAGTGCTTCATGATAATAGAGATATGATCATTATTTTGGGGATGCCTTCTAAAGGACTTTGAAACAAGACACCAAAATGTTTCAATATCCAAATTAAGAACTTGGATGTAATTTATAGATATGCATTATAAGATCCAGGATAGTACAATCATGAATAGAACATGTCTCCAAAGTTGGAAGTTTTCAAGGGAAAAAAAGATGCTGGAATATGGTATTGATGGTTGGTCTTATTATTACTAGGTTTTAACCACTTAAAACAACACACCAACATAGGCAAACCAATATAATCACTCCAATGCAAACATAAGGAAAGATCACACATTAAGCAGGGAAAATAACAAGACAAACAAGATCACGCAAGTAGCTGAGTTCTTCAATTCCATTTCCAGGATGTTTTCTCGTGTTTTAATTGTAGGTAGTGATCAAGACATACCATGACAAGAGGTTTTTAGAAAGTAGTTCAACTCAAAGTTTTTTATTTCCAAAAGAATATAACTAAATAAAAACACAGGGGTAATATAGTCCCCACTTATAGTTTTGGCAAAAGAGAAAGTGAGATGAGGTTTTTTTTGGAATACTTGCAAACATATCTTGGTTGAAAACAGGTAGGAGATGATTACCGCCATAATACTTTTCATACTATTTTGTAAAATACCTTTTTTTTTCTCAAAACTTGGTCTTTGGGTTTCTTCTTAAATCAAAACATTTTCAAAAAGGTTTTTGCCAAAAGAGGGTGATAGATGAAGGTGATAAGCTTTCTTGTCATGACCTGATCACAAGGGTTGTGTTTTAAGAAAGTTATGATCTGTCGAGACATCGTAGTAAAGTTCATAGACGGGGGTGCCATGAGACTACTGATAGAGACGTGGGGGACGTGGTAGTATGACAACCAGGAACACCAAAATTACCCAGGTTCGGTACGTCGTAACTAGGCGGCGTTCCTACTCCTGCAATCCCACTAAATCAGGGCTGAAGCACGAAGTATACAAAGTACAATGTGAGTTGGGATTAGCTAACTCGACAAGGATCAACTTCTCGGTGAGTTGGCTTCTAGCTAATTGTCTCCCTATTTCTTCTCTCCCGTCCGGCTTTATATAGATAGCCGGGTTAGGGCTTACAGAAAGGAAACCTAGAAGACTACGGTAAGTTTCTAACTTGGAAAGCAGGAATCCGCCTTCTACTCCAAGCTGCACCACGCGGGCCGTGGTCCGGGTTTTTCTAAAATCCGGCTTCTGCGCGTTAGCTTACTGGTCTGGCTCTAAACCCTAAACCCTAAACCCTAAATGGACCGTGATCCATTACCATTCAGGCCACCCTGGTAATCCGGCTCTTTCGGACAATGCCGGATATACCACTAATTGGCATATATCCGACAATAGCCCCCAAGAAGGACTGAGACTCCAATCGGCCACCTTTCCGAGAAATGTTGGCACTTCGGCTCGATTCTTCTTTTTCTCAAATCATGTTTAACGCGAAACTCGGATTTTGACAAAATTCGGCTTTTTATTCCATGAACCTTCATGGAGAAGGAACTTCCTTACGTCAGCGATGAAATCGTGCTGATGTCAGGGACGTTTGGGTTCAAATGTGAAACCCTGAAACGTCTCTGATAGATTCTCGCGGGAAACAAGGAGATATCAATTATCACCCGTCCCCTCATTTCCCGGATTTTCTGGTGCGTGACACGCGTCGAGGATCTAACGGTCAAAAGAGCCGTTGTGGCACATATTAAAGTTTTTCCGGCTATAAATAGCCGCCCTCGGGCCCTCCGGTTACCCTTCCGCTCTCACTTCATCTTCTAGCCCTCAAGCGCCATAGCTCCCGAGCCAAAAGCTTGCTAGTGCGAGCAGAGCCCGTGCGTTCCACACCATCCCTCATCATCGGAGGTTCCGGATCTTCTCCGCGCCGCCCAAAAATGGCTACCGGCGACTCACCGCGTGTCGCAGAGGAAAACTCCGTCTCCGTCGACATCGACGAGATTATCAACAACATGGATCCCCAAGTGGATTTTCCTGGCCGCGCCGCCGCGAGCGCGCCGAAGGGAACCACCGGTGGCCTGGCCCGCGAGGATCTTCCTCTCGCGGCCGAAAACTTGGCGGCATCATCTTCCGCGCCGCCTCCGCCCTTCACCGCCGAAACAGCGGAGGAGAAGCTCACCCTCGTCGGTGAGGAACTTGTTGCCGTGGCCGCCGCTGGAGCGGAGGACGAAGGCGAATCGTCCGGGAATTGGAGCTAGTGCAACTTGGTTCCTTCCCTCCTTCCGACAATGGAGAAGGAGGGACTGATTCTGAAGGAGAAGTGGCGGCACGAGGAGGACGACTCCGAGCCAATGCCGAAAGTCGGGGAAAGGGTTCTCCTTACCTCGCACATTAGCAGAGGTATGGGTTTTCCGCCTTCTGGCTTTTTCCTCCAGGTCCTCAACCACTATAATATTCAACCCCACAATCTTCCCCCCCAATTCTATTCTGTCACTGGCCGGGTTCCAGGCCCTCTTTGAAGGGTATCTAGGATTAGAACGTAGGTTAGACTTTTGGCAGTATTGTTTCGGGGTTAAGCGAAACCCTTCTAAGGGCGCACTCTCGACTTGCGGAACCATTTCCTTCATCCTCTGTAGATTTAGGGAGGATTGGTTCCCCAAGATCAAAACCTCGGAATCCGTCAAGTTTTGGATGGGTTCCTTATTTTACCACCATGTCCCGTATCCTGGAAAGGATATAGGAATTCCACCTTTTGTTAACTCCGCTGCCACTCCCCAAGACAACTGGGCACTGGACGCGGTTCAAACCCTGCCGTCGGATCTGCTCAGAATCAAGCGGCGCATCGCAAGCTCGTTTCCGCGTCTCCCCCACTTACTGGCATGGACATAGTCCTATGCTGGTTAGAAAGGCGGATTCTGCCTCTGGACCATCGCGGTCCCCGGCGCATGTCCGAATACTCGGGACCCGAAGACGCCATGCGGACAAAGAACAAATCTTTGTCGCCCAAAGATTTGAGGAAACACGTTAACCAGTTGGTCGCAACATGCGACCCATATGAGGAAAATCGGCCGATGTACACAGCGACAAACCCGGCTCCAAAGGTATGGCTCTTCATTCTGGGCTTTGGTTATGCGTTTCTTCTTTGTCGGATATTTATTCTAACTCGAACTTTGTCTTTTTTGACAGAATGTCGACCTTCTCGAAGCGGATCTTGCGACCGATGCCGAATTAGACGCGATGCGTGCTAACTTTGCAGGCGGACAAAAACGCAAGAAGCCTTCCGCTATTCAAGAAATAATGGATCTTGACGGAGTTCCCATCTCTACATCCAGGTAAATCATCCGGGTTTACTTATTCTCGGAATATATTTCCTTTTCTTGGAATTCTAACTTCTCAGATGTTTTCTTTCTAGCATGGCTCCCACAACATTGAAGCCAAAAAGGCTAAAGAAACATAAGTCTAATGCCCGGAGAGAGGCACATCCTTCTCCTGCTGCTGCTCCCGACACCCCGGTAGCAGCTGCGGAGGAAAACATGGTTGCTAGGGAGGAGGAACCCCTGCAAACCAGCCAGCCTTTTGCGTCCGAGCCGGGCGCGAGGGAAAGGGCGGTGCCGGAAATGGGCGGCCCTTCTTATACAGCTGAGGAGGAACCCATTCCGACTTTCGACAAGGAGTTCAAGGTAAAGGAGGAGCCATTTGACGAACACGGATATATGCATCCGTGGGCGACCAAATTCTTCGCTCCAACACCTTTAATCCGTCCTTGGCCGCAAGGCGGGCTTATTGTTAGGAATAACTTCGTGTTTTCACCTCGGCAGGTCATCCAGGACGGCCTTTGCAACGTTGGAATTCTTTTTGCAGATTATGCAAAAGAATTCAATGAAAACTTGGTGAACTTGACCAAGATGAGCCAGGTAATATCTCTAGCCCCCAAGCAATAAGCCGAATGTATACTGTCGGATATATACTGAATAGGGGTATAGAAGATGGTAGACAAAGAGCCGGACTACCAGGGTGGCCTACGTGGTAATGGGCTTAGGTCCATTGGGCGGCCCAGTAGTCCGACGCGCAGAAGCCGGATTCTAGAAGAACCCGGATCACGGCCCGCGTGATCTGGCTTGGAGGAGAAGACGGATTCCTTGATTTCCAAGTTATAAGTTAAACGTAGTCTCCTAGGTTTCTGATTCTGTAAGCCCTAACCCAGCTATTATATAAAGCTGGACGGGAGAGAGAGATAAAAAAAAGTTAGGTTCAAGTTCTTTACCGCACAACAGAGAAGCTCTACACAACTCGCCGAGAAGCTCATCCTCGCCGAGTAGCTAGATCTACACCCTCACATTGTAACCTTGTTAAACGGGCTTTAGTCCTAATTAGTGAGAAGTGCAGGAGTAGGTACGCCGTACTGTCGCGACGTACCGAACCTGGGTAAAATCCCGTGTTCTGTGTTACTACGCTATCCCGTTACCCCACGTCTCTACCGTAGTCTCATGGCACCCCCGTCTATGAAAAATACTACGATGTCTCGACAGTTGGCGCCCACCGTGGGGCAAACGACGTCAGGCGTGAAATTCCGATCTGGGATACTCGGCGGAATTGGAAGATCGATCACTGTCGGAAGCCTGGAGTTCGACGACGACGTCGGGCACTTCCTCGACAACGGATCCTACATACCGGCGCAAAACCACCTGGTAAGTGCCTGCGTGTTACCGATCGGATCTGCTAACATCTTTATCGGACTAACTGCAGAGGCAATGGGGTTTTGCAGCGGAAGCAAATTTATCCCACCAGCCCTATACCCAGTCAAAAACGACTATGATGCCAGATTCTGCTCAGATCGCCGACAATAAAGTGATACACACTTTATCGGCATGGTGCAATCCGAAATCGCTGAAAACACGGATGACGGAAATCCCGTGCAAGAGGTAGATAACAACCTACCCGTCATAGAGACGGAAGAACAAACACCCGTCACAGAGGCGGAAGATCCGACATCCGTCAACCAGACGATGAACTCGGAAGCAGAGTCCGTGCTTGCCGCCATTGAGGCGAGGTTGGAGTCGGAAACCGGATCGGATAACTTCGACTCCGAAGACGAAGACGAGGATGCCTTCGTAAGAAAGGTTAAGTCCTTTCAAGAGGGATTCCATGAAGTGCTAATGGCAAAACCAGCTGATACAACGGGTGCCGGCAGCCAGGAAAGCCCTAAAACCCCTCCGCCAGAGGAAGAGAGAGAAGACGGAGAAACTTCTCCGATATTCCCTAATGTGAAGGAGATGACAGAAGATGAGCCTGCCAAAAACCCTCCCTCTTCCAAGAAAAGGCACAAGTCTGCTAAAAAACTCCGGAAGAAAAAACTAGCTTATACAGCTGAAGAAAACCCGGAAATAGGAAAAGCAAGCAGAGAAAAGCCCGCGGAGAAGAAATCTAAGGAAATCACTGCTCCGCCAATGACGAAACAGGAAGAGCAAGAGCTATTACAAACACCAGTGGGACCAGATGAACCCCCTGAGATGCTGGAAGCCAGGAGACAGGCTTTCCAACGGCAACAGCAACATTTACTCCGATCTCGGCAACATCTCCAACAAACCCAGCATGATATCAAAATCATGAAGGAGGAAATAGAGGAGTACGAGAGAAAGAATAGATCTGCATTAAAACCTACTAGGTTACCCGGAATCGCAAGACCGGAAGAACTGCCGCCAAAAGAAAGGTTCTATAACCCATCTTGGCAAAAGCAGTTAAACGGCAAAGATGCCAAGGGAGAACCAATATACAAAACCGCAGCGGAAAACGCGGAAGCAGCGTTCGCCATCCTAAAGAACGATCTGTACTCCAACGGGGAAAAACTCCAAGGGGTGTATGCTTTCCTAGGAAAAGCATTACAGCAGCAACATCGAGGCCAAGAACGATCAGGGAGGCTGCATGATAATTCCGCCCTCTGCAAAACAGCTACTTGCGCTGCTGGAGCACCTGGACCGGAAGAACCCGGAGACTCGGATAAAAAAGAGGATCCGAGAAAAGACAGGAAAAACCCAGATAACCGGGACGCAGCGTCTAGAACCGTACCTCATCTCCCGAAAGATGGGTATAAACCACATGATCGGGAAGACAAACACCGGAATGACGGCAAAATAATGCCACCTCCGAGAAACCCAGCTGAAAAAGCTGGAAGATATGATATACCTCACAGACGTGAAAGATCCCGGACACCTCCTAAGGATAAAGAAAGGCACAGAAGCAGAACTCCGCCTAACCCAAAAGGACGTGGACACGGAAGAGATAGAGATAACCTCGGAAAAGCGCGTCCGCGCAACAATGGAAAAGAAAGGAGCAGATCCCCTTCTGTCCATTCAGCCGGAATATATTCTGCACACATTGATAGAGCAGAAAAGGATGATCTATACTTTGGTCCTAAGTGTTTTACTGACAGGATCCGAAGGATAACCCTGCATTCTGGCTTCGCCAAAGTTGGTCCAACCTACCAAAAATATATCGGCAGTACAAACCCGGATACCTGGCTCTCAGATTATTATACAGCCGTCCAAATCAACAATGGGACAGACCTGGAAGCTGTCAAGTTTCTTCCCCTAATGTTGCTAGACGGAGCCAGAGATTGGATCAATGGTTTACCATCAAGAACTGTCGACAGCTGGGATGATATGGCTAGAGTATTCACTCAGCATTTTCGGGGAACATACAAACGCCCAAATAGCATCAACCAGCTGAATCGTTGCACCCAATTTGAGGACGAACCATACGTGGATTTTGCATCTGTGGCACACCCGCAATCTAATGGGCAGGTTGAAAGAATGAACAGTTCAATCCTGCAAGGAATACGCCCAAGACTCGAATCTCCTCTCCATAGAGCAGCTGGAGCGTGGGTAGAAGAGCTACCTTCCGTGTTATGGAGTATTCGAACGACGCCAAATAGGTCAACTGGGCAAACCCCGTTTTTCCTAGTTTATGGTGCGGAAGCTATTCTTCCAACGGACATGATCCATGATAGCCCAAGAGTGCAGGATTTTGACGACTCGGATGCTGAAGAAGCACGACAGGATGCCGTCGATCTCCTAGAAGAGGAACGAGAACTTGTGCTTCAAAGATCCGCCATCTACCAGCAAGGTTTACGACGTTATCACAGTCGGAAAATCAGGCATCGTTCTTTTAAAGAAGGTGACTTAGTGCTGAGATTGGTGCAGCAAAGGAAGCACAAATTGGCCCCAGTATGGGAAGGACCATTCGTCATCAGTAAAGCCATGAAGAATGGATCATATTATCTTGTCGACATTCGAGATACGGAGGACGATCCCAAGAAGCCGAATCGCAAAAGAAAGAGAAAAATAGATGATGAACTAGGAGAGACAAAGAGGCCTTGGAGTATCCAGCAATTATGTCCCTTCTATACTTAGTTCAATTTCTATGTAAACATCTTTGAGACCATGAAATAAAGTTGTCGGAATGTTGTCTTTCATATTCATTATAAGTACAAAATATTTCCGCCTCATCTATTTCCCAATGATCTTACAAATACTCAATGTTAACCCGAATTGTGCCTGCGTGCTCGGTGTTTAAAAGCTAAATGATTCGGCCTGTTAAAGGTTAAAGGAAACTCGGATTGTGCCTGCGTGCCCAAGTTTCAATACAGTTCCTTGTTTTCTCTATGTTTTATCTGATTGTGTATGTGTTGGATTACTGAAACTAGTCAGTAAAAATGCTTTTAGCATGATCCATGTTTCCGAGTTGCAAAACTGCTTGGTTCGTCCCCAGTTACTCGGCATGACGATTCATATTGCTAGTTGAGCCATTTTTAAACACTAGAGCAGTTAAAACACATTTGCCAGATTACTTAGAAGATAAAGGAACAGTCAAACCCGAAAAAACTTTGCAAGAAACTTGAAATTGCAAAAGGCGGAGTTCTTGTTTCGACAAACGATATAGAAGCATTATAATATGAATTGCATTGTAAAAATGCTCTTATACACATCCATCATTCGGGTTAAGTATATTCCCTCAAGCATCCGAGTCTTCATCACTGCTATCATTCTCGGGGGCTGCGGGCACTTCTTCTTCCGGATAAGTAATGGAAATGTTAACTATAGAGGCAATCTTGGAAGCGTGCCCTTTAACTTCATCAAAAATCGCATTTCGTTGCGCTTCTGTATATTCTTGAGGGATTCCGGATGCTACGCACCAAGATTTAGCATTAGGGTAATGTAGACGCATAAGGCCAAGTGCCATGCGTGCACCACCTCGTGCGGCAGAACGAAGGATGGATTCTTTCGACTCTGCTACCTCTGTAATGGCACCCGGAAGTCGGTAGACTTCCGAAAATCGTACAGTACTTGTGGGAAGGAATTTATTAATCAGCTGCATTCCTGCATTCCTGATTGAATTCCACACTTCCCCAAAGGCTCGGATCTTTTCAGTCCGAGAGATTCCTGGAAAATTTCCTGCTTTTTTGACAAAAGCAAAGGTTACATGAAAAGATACAAGAAATAAGACATGAAGACATTGGTAAAGAGAACTTAACTTACCAAGAACCTTGTCAATTTTGTCGCTTTCTTTCATGCGCGGGAGTAGAATACTTTCCAAATCATTGATAACAGATTTATCTTCCGCTGCCTGTAAAGAAGCCTTGGATCGAGCAATCCCAAGGGCCAGATTACTGGCTTCTAGGTCTTCTTGAACTTTCAGAAGTTCCTTTCGGAGGTTCGAGTTTTCCTCACGAAGTCGAGAAATATGGACATCGTTTTCTGCTAATTTGTTGGCTTTGTTTAAAGCAGCTGGAGGGCAATAAATAATTCGAGTTTACAAAACAATTCAGCAAGCATTGTACAGAGAAAACAAATGGCGCAACATAGAATACCGGTGGCTTTTGATAGTTGCCGCTGAGATGACGCTAGTTCGTTGCTTTTCGACTCAATAACAGATTGAAGGGTTTTTACTTCTCTGCTCTTGAGACTAAGCTTCTTATAAACTTCCAAGTTTATGGCATCTGCGGAATGCTAAAACATGGAAATGAAAGCCAGATGCTTAAGTTTGAACAGGCATACGAAGAAACATTAAGAAGAATTCATATTTCAACTTAATGCTTGGGGGCTAGAAGTATTACCTGGCTCATTTCTCATAAGTCGGCCAAGACCTCGTTGAATTCTTTGGCATATTCCGCGAAGAGAATCCCAACGTGATGAAGGCCATCGTGTATAACCTGACGAGGTGAAAATGCGATATCATTGCGAACAACTAATCCATTTTGTGGCCAAGGGCGAATCAGAGGCGCAGGAGCAAAGAATTTCTTTGCCTCTGGACGAATATATCCGAGTTCGTCAAATGGTTCTTCTTTTATCCGGATATCGTCCAGGTTGGGAATAGATTCCTCTTTGATAGCTGATTGCCTTTTGCGCTTCCGATTGTTGTGAAACTCGGCATGCAATTTGTTGAGTTCAGCGTCGGAAGCAAGATCATTTTCTCCAAGTTCATCGAACTAGGAAGGAGTTAACAACATGTTAAAAAGCAGAGAGAGAAGATAATCTGAGGAAAAATTCGGAAACAAGGAAAGATAAATACCTTAGGGACCAGATTTTCCACGTGATAAATCGCCAGATTTTCCTCAATCTGACTACTGACGGCGACCAGTTGGTGAAGTCGTCCTATAAAATCTTTTTTGGTAAAGGCCTTATCTGTTCCTCTCATGCTATCTTCTGGCCCTTGGTATTCGCAAAGAAGTCGGGAACGAAAAGAGAGAGGTTGGATACGGCGTCCGAACCAGCACAAAACGGTATCCTTCCCAACCAAAGAAGGTTGAGAGGAAGAAAGTTTGGCGATGCGTCGCTTTATCTTCATCAGGTTTTCCGGCAAATTTTCTACTACTGCGGCTGTCCAACTCTCGCGAGGAATAGCAGCAGAATTAACAAAGGGAGGAACCCCGGTTGTCTTGCCTGGGAATGGAATGTCCTGATGATAAAAGAAAGAACCTAGCCAAGATTGATCAGGTTCCGGCATTTCTATTTTTGGATACCATTCCTCCCTAAATTTTCTGAGGGTGAAAGATATGGTCCCGCAAATAGGCGAAATGCCATTTGTGATGTTATGCTTTACCTCAAAACAATATTGCCAGAAACCTAGGTCAGGTGTTATCCCGAGATATCCTTCGAAAAGGGCTTGGAAACTGGCTAAGTAGAGGATGGAATTCGGAGAAATATTGTGTGGTTGAACGCCATAAAAATTAAGGACGTCTAGCAAAAAGGCGGAAGGGGGAAAACCCATACCTCTCGCGATATGAGAGGTAAGGATGACGCATTCTCCGGCTTTTGGCTTGGGCTCGGGTTCATGTTTCGAGATCCGCCATTTGCCTTTAACTATGTATCCCTCCTTTGACATCCGACGAAGAAGAACGAGAGAAGTATTACTCGGACTCCAATTGCCGACAATTTCTGTTTCGTTGTTGGCTCTGGTAGCAAAGCGCTCATCGCCACGGGAATGGATCTTGACCCTCGCCGTCGTTGGGACGAACGGTGGGGATGCTGCGGAGCTCGATCCCGCTATGTCCGCGGCGGCGGAAGTGTTTTCTCCGCCCGCCACGGAGGCCGTGGTCTTCTCCGGCACGTCGCCGGTGAGCTTGGGCGATCTCGGCTGCGGATCCAGATCGCTGATCAGCTCGTTGATGGCGGCGCGGGTCGGCGATGACGGCGAGGAGGCCATCTTGTGGCGTTGCGTTTCGGTGTGCTTGGATGCGGTGAGCGCCTGGGACAAGTGACTTTCTCTCGAGCTCGCGTTCGCGTCAATGGCGTAGGCAGTGGGGGAGTGAGGAAAGTTTCCGATGAGGACGAGGATGGCTATTTATAGCCGGAAAGCCGTTCAGATACGTGCCAACGGCTCTTTCGACCGTTGGATGTTCGACGCGTGTCGCTCGCCGGAAAATCCGGGAAATAAAACGACAGGGGAATGATAGCTATCTCCTCATTTCCCGTGAGAACCTGTCAGAGATACGCTGAGGGGTTTCCCGCGTGAAACCAAGCGTCGCTTGCGTCAGCATGATTAAGACGCTGACGTTATAAGTTCCTTTTCCGCGAAGGATCGCGAGAAGAAAAGCCGGATTTTCGGAGTTCCGAGTTTTATGTTACCATCTCCTTTAAAAGAAAAGTAGAAAGAATCAAGACTGCTGAATCAAGATTTCCCGGACAAAATGTATTTGACGAAAGACGGAGAATCAGAGTTTTGATCCTTCCTGGGGGCTACTGTCGGATATATACTGAATAGGGGTATAGAAGATGGTAGACAAAGAGCCGGACTACCAGGGTGGCCTACGTGGTAATGGGCTTAGGTCCATTGGGCGACCCAGTAGTCCGACGCGCAGAAGCCGGATTCTAGAAGAACCCGGATCACGGCCCGCGTGATCTGGCTTGGAGGAGAAGACGGATTCCTTGCTTTCCAAGTTATAAGTTAAACGTAGTCTCCTAGGTTTCTGATTCTGTAAGCCCTAACCCAGCTATTATATAAAGCTGGACGGGAGAGAGAGATAAAAAAAAGTTAGGTTCAAGTTCTTTACCGCACAACAGAGAAGCTCTACACAACTCGCCGAGAAGCTCATCCTCGCCGAGTAGCTAGATCTACACCCTCACATTGTAACCTTGTTAAACGGGCTTTAGTCCCAATTAGTGAGAAGTGCAGGAGTAGGTACGCCGTACTGTCGCGACGTACCGAACCTGGGTAAAATCCCGTGTTCTGTGTTACTACGCTATCCCGTTACCCCACGTCTCTACCGTAGTCTCATGGCACCCCCGTCTATGAAAACTACTACGATGTCTCGACATATACTTTTGACTTAATGCTTTTCTCATTATTATGCTTTTTCTTAAATTAAGTATTTTTGTCTATTTTCCGTGTTTCAGCAAAATGCTGAGAACATCAACGTGGAAGTTTTCAATAAACTTACCATCAATAATAAGGAGGTGAATACCCTTCTTAGTATTCTTGAAGATAAGGAGGCAGAACTCACATCTACTCAGCAGCAGCTGAGTGAATCAGTAGGTTAAAAGTTTCTCTACTTTCAGTTGTAATTTTGTCTAAGTAATTTTTCCGAGTTCCTAACTCTTCTTTTTACTTTCTTTTCAGCTTCCTTGGCGAAAGCCAAACAAATTGCTGAAGATGTCGGCAACACCGAGAACCTCCGCCGAGAGAACCTGGATCTTCACAAGCTTACTGTGAAGCTCCAGAAGGAACTGGAGGCCAGCCAACTAGCTGTTGGCAGCCGAGTCTTAGGCCTCCAGCCAGGCCGAGAAAGACAAAGATACAATCAGGGACCTGGAGAATGCCCTGAACTAGCGCCTGGAAGAAGGCACCGAGATGGATCGAATTCTCGGTAAGTTTTTTGACTTTTACCGGATTTTCCTTGTTTCCCTTCTTCTGTTTTTCCTATCATATGTTTGTTCATTGAAACAGGAGGTAGCCCCCAGCTTACCTGGATTGAAAGAATCCGGGCTTTCGGGAAGGTCTTCACCGCGCTCAAGGCTGCGGGGATGCTACTTATTAATAAGTACATTCCCAACAAATCTGGGGAGTTCTCGGAAGTTGAGGAACTTCCGAAGGCTATCGTGGAGGTGGCGAACCGCAAGGAGTCATGGCTCCGCTCCGCGGCTCGTGGTGGTGCACGCATGGCCCTTGGGCTCATGCGTATGCATTACCCCACTGCCAAATCTTGGCGCGTGGCGTCCGGCATCCCTCAAGGATACATGGATGCTTAGCGGGCCAGCATCTTTGATGAAATCAAAGGTCACGCCACCAAGATCGCGAACATGGTGAACATCTCCACCTTCTACCCTGAGGAGGAAATCCCGACAACTCCCGAGGAATCCAGGAGCGAGGACGAAGACTCGGATGCCGAATAAGCTGCTTGATCCTGGGTAGAAGATAGGAAAATAGAAGCATTATTGTTCTTACAATGTAACACTTATTGTAATGTTGTCTATTCTTTTGTATAAACAAGCACTCCTCCTTTACAGTTAAATTATTAAGTCTTCGCAAGTTTTCCGGGTTATTATTCCTTTATCTTCTAAGTTCTCTGGTTTATATGTCTTAACTGTCCTTAGTATTTGAAATGGCTCGATAGTATATAATATTCATGCCAAGTGACTAGGTATAACCAATCAGTCGAAACTCAGAAACATGGATCATACTAAAGGAATTTTTACTTACTAATTTCAGTGACCCAACATAACAACAATCAGATAATATTTAGAGAAAATGTAAGGAATTTTGTATGAAACTCAGGCATGCAGGCATAATCTGTGTTCCTTAAGCCTCCTTAGGCCAAAAATCATTCAGTTTTTTAACTCCGGGCACGCAGGCACAATTCAGGTTAACATTGAGTATTTTGAAAGATCATTGGGAAATAGATAAGGCGGATTTATGTTTTGTACTATAATAAACATGCAAAAACATAGATGTATGAATTCCGACAACTTTATTTCATGATCTGAAAGATGTTTACATAAAAATTGAACTAAGTATAGAAGGGACGTAAATGCTGGATGCTCCAGGGTCTTTTGCTCTCTCCTAGTTCGACATCTATCTTTCTCTTCCTTTTGCGGTTCGGTCTTTTAGGATCATCTTCCGTATCCCGAATATCTACAAGATAGTATGATCCATTTTTCATAGCTTTGCTAACGACAAATGGTCCTTCCCAAACTGGGGCTAACTTGTGCTTCCTTTCTTGCACCAATCTTAGCACTAATTCACCTTCTTTGAAAGAACGATGCCTGATTTTCCGAATATGATAGCGTCGTAATCCTTACTGATAAATGGCGGATCTTTGAATTACATGTTCTCGTTCTTATTCTAGAAGATCGACGTCATCCTGTCATGCATTTTCGGCGTCCGAGTCATCGCAAGCCTGCACTCTTGGGCTATCATGGAGCATGTCCGTTGTAAGCACTGCTTCTACACCATAAACCAGAAAAAACGCGGTTTGCCCTGTTGATCTGTTTGGCGTCGTTCGAATACTCCAAAGCACGGAAGGTGACTCTTCTACCCATGCTCCAGCTGCTCTATGAAGAGGAGATTCGACTCTTGGGCGTATTCCCCGCAGGATTGAGCTATTCATTTTTCAAGCTGCCCATTGGATTGTGGGTGTGCCACAGATGCAAGATCTAGGCGTATTCCCGTTTGTCGACAATACTTTGCCAACTCTCCAGTTGATAAATTTGTCCTGTTGTCGGTAATTATGCTGTGTGGAACGCCGTATCTAATGACTACGTCAATGATGAAATTCCTGGCAGTTACACCGTCAAGATTTATGATGGGTTTCGCCTCCACCCACTTGGTATACGTATCTACTGCAACGAGTAGATTTGTGAGTCCACCTCTTGCAGTTTTGAATGGTCCCATCATATCTAGCCCCCAGACCGCAAATGGCCATGTAATAGGGATAGTTTTGAGTGCATGGGCTGGCATATTCGTCTGCTTGGCATAATACTAACATCCGGCACATGTGTTTACTATGTGTTCGGCATCTGTCTTGGCTGTTAGCCAGAAAAACCCTGCACGGAATGCTTTTTTGACTATGCTTTTTGATTGAGCATGATGTCCGCAATCTCCTTCATGGATTTCTCGCTGTATTTCTTGGCCTTCTTCTGGCAAAATACATCGTTGAAAAATTCCGACAGTGCTGCGTTTATACAGGCAAACATTAATTACCGTGTATACTTTGCATCGACGTTTTATTTGTCTTTGCAAGACCTCGTCTACTCCATCCGGGTACTTCTGATCCACTAAGAAGTTTAAATATGGGATTGTCCAATCCGGGTTAACGAGCAGGACTACAATTGACTCGGAAACGAGAGGATAATCAACATCTCCACCTTTTATCGATGATTCATGCAAATGTTGGACAGATACACCTGGTGGTAGGGTTTTCACTCTTTCCGAGCCCATGCGGGCTAATGTGTCCGCGTTCCAATTTTCTTCCCTTTTGACATGAAGTACTTCAAATCCCAGGAAGCAAATGGCAATCTCGTCCACCGTTCTCCGATATTCGGCCATGATGGGGCTTTTGGCATCCCATGTTTGGTTGAGCTGATGGTGTACCAAATCCGAGTCGCCATAACATAGTATGCGTTTGACACCTATTTCTTTTGCAACGTGCAAGCCATGAAGCAAAGCTTCGTATTCTGCCACGTTATTGCTGGCGTTGAAGTGTATTTGTAATACATACTCCATAGTATCTCCTTTTGGGGATTTTAGCACTACACCAGCTCCAGCGCCTTCCTTCATCTTGGATCCGTCAAAGTGCATGACCCGGTATTCCGAATCCGGCATTGGTGTGTTTTCCATTGCTTCTGTCCAATCAGCGACGAAATCTGCCAACGCCTGGGATTTAATTGCCGTCCGGGGTTGGTACTTAATGTCGAACGCAGCTAACTCGATACCCCATTTGGCTACTCGGCCTGTTGCGTCCGCATTGTTAATAATATCCTCTAGTGGTTCCTTACATACCACTGTTATGGAATGTCCTTGGAAATAATGGTGGAGTTCTCGAGATGCAAAAAACACGCCATATGCCAGCTTTTGATAGTGTGGATACCTTTGTTTAGACTTGGAGAAAACTTCGCTGAGATAATACACTGGATGTTGATCTGGTATGCTTTGCTCTTCTTTCCGCCTTTCCACAACTATCACCACGCTAATAACCCTGTTTGTTGCCGTGAGATACAGTAACATGGATTCTTCATACTTTGGCGATGCCAAAATCGGAGCTTTCATCAAGGTTTCTTTTAGCTAGGTTAATGCTTTGTCCGCCTCTTCTGTCTATACAAATTTGTCGGATTTCTTCAACACTTTGTATAATGGCAGAGCTTTGTCTACTAGCCGGCTTATAAACCTGCTGACAGCGGCTGCAGAACCCGTCAATCTTTGTACATCTTTTAAGCACGTAGGCTTTGAGATGTTTAAGATTTCCTTGATCTTTTCCGGGTTTACTTCTATTCCTCTGTGAGAAACGATAAAACCCAGAAGTTTTCCCGAGGGAACCCCGAATACACACTTTAATGGATTCAACTTCATTTTGTAAGTGCGGAAATTTTTGTAGGTTTCTCATAGATCTTCAAGGAGTGTGTGTTTTTCCTTGGAAACGACGGCAATGTCGTCCACGTAAACGTGAACGTTTTTGCCAATCTGACTATGCAAACAACATTGCATGCAACACTGGTAAGTTTCACCTGCGTTCTTCAGGCCAAAAGGCATGGCTATGTAATAGTTTGTTCCATACGGGGTTATGAAGGAAGTTTTGATTTGGTCTTCCTCCTTCATACTTATTTGATGGTACCTGGAATAAGCATCCAAAAAGCATAAAAGCTCAGAGCCAGCTGTGGCATCTATTATTTGATCGATTCATGGTAACGCGAACCTATCTTTTGGACATAATTTGTTCAGGCCGGTGTAATCTATACACATGCTAAGAACAGTACTATCTTTCTTCGGGACTAATACTCGGTTCGCAGACCATTCAGTATGTATAACTTCCCGGATAAAATCAGCTGCTAAAAGCCGGATAATTTCCTTGCCAATAGCCTTCCGTCTTCTTTCGTCAAATCGACAGAGACCTTGTTTGACGGGTTTAGATCCTGGGATCACCTTGAGTTTATGCTCAACAAGTTCCCTAGGTACACCTGGCCTGTCCGCAGGACACCAGGCAAAGATATCCCAGTTCTCACGGAGGAACTTGATGAGCTCGCTTTCCTATTTGTCGGTCATCCCGGTTCCCACTACGACAAAAAAAATCGGATCTTTGGGATCTAGGATAACCTGTCTTGTATTCTCGGAAGCTTTGAAACTTTCTTCTGGCTTCCGGCTTTCTTTTCCTGCTGGCATTTCTGTCCGCGATACTTCTTTTGCCATCTCTTTCAATTCCTCCTTTACTATCACCTTTTCTCCGTAAAGGGCGTTTCCTTTTTCCATCCCGTTTGCCAATTTGAAGTCTCCCAAAATGGTGATTACTCCTCCTTTTGGCTCTGGCATCTTCAGCTTGTTATAGATATAACATGATCTTGCCATGAATTTGGCGAAAGCTGGACGTCCGAGTATTGCGTGGTATACACTTTCGAACGGCACGACCTCGAAAGAGATTTTTTCCTGTCGGAAATGCTATTTTTCTCCAAAGGTTACGCCTAGGGAAATTTCTCCTGGGGATTGTGCTTGTCTGCCAGGTACAATGCCGTGGAAACGTATGTTGCTATGATAGAGCTGGGTCTTGGAGATTCGCAGATGCTTCAGTGTATCCAGGTACATTATATTGATGCTGGATCCTCCATTCATCATCACTCTTTTTAGCCTACTGTTTTGAACAATAGGGCTTACAATTAGAGCTTGTGTGCCAGGTTCTGGGATATTTCCTGGATGTTCAGGCTGATCCCAGGTAATTGGTGTGTTCGAGTACTTCAAGAATTTGGGGGTTGGTGGAACAACCGCGTTTATTTCTCGAAGTGTCCTCTTTGCCACCTTTGTTGAGCGAGTTGCCAGGAAAGTTAAATTGCATTCTCCATCAACTCTCGGGAACTTTGGTTTGCCTTTTCGCTGCTGTTCCTGGTTTTTTTCATCAGTGTCCGATTCAGTGTCTTTTTTTCAGCTTCTAGCTTTTCCTTGGAGAATTTCCTCTTGGAGCTTTTCCCCTTGTTCCTGGATCTTGTACTGCCTTTCATATGCTTATTAAGCCGTCATTGTGCATTAGTATGGGCAGGTTTCCCAAATTGCGAATGGTGGACACAGTTTTCTGACTTAATCTTTTCCCACTCCTCCTTTGAGTAGGAGATGGGTTCTGTGTTTCTCCCTTTCCATTTGCTTCCATTATCCTTTCCAAAGGCTAAATTAACTTGTTTGGGCTTTGGTTGTGTTTCTCGAGTAGCTTTTTTCTCAGAACGAGGTGTCTTTTTGGCTTGAGCTAAAGCATCTATATTTCCACCTTCGCTCTGATGTCGTCTTCAGCCGATGCGTGCTCATTTGCGGTTCTAAGCATAGATCCAAGATCTTTGTGCTTCTTTGAACCAACCATGAACGGCACGAGGCCGGGTTTTAAACCATTGATGAAAGCATGCATTGCTTGTACATCACTTACTCCAGACCAGTTGTTCTTCATTGCATTCCATCTTGAAATAAAGTCCACATATGGCTCATCTTCAAACTGGATGCAGCGGTTTAGCTGGTTGATGCTATTGGGGCGTTTGTATGTTCCCAGAAAATGCTGAGTGAAAACTCTAGCCATATCATCCCAGCCATCCACTGTTCTTCACGGAAGCCCGTTGATCCAATCTCTGGCTCCATCCAGCAACATTAGGGGGAGAAATTTTACCGCCTCTAGATCTGTCCATTTGTTAATCTGGACGACTGTATAGTAGTCTAAGAGCCAGGTATCCGGGTTTGTACTGCCGGTATATTTTTGATATGTTGGACCAACTTTGGCAAAGGCAGAATGTAGAGTTATTCTCCATCCTGTCAGTGAAACACTTAGGTCCAAAGTATAGATCATCTCTTCCCGCTCTATCGGCATGAACGGAGTATCTGCCCGCTGAATGGACAGAAGGGGATCTGCTCCTTTCTTTTCCATTGTTGCACGAGTGCGCTTTTACGGGATTATCCCTATTTCCTCCGTTGTCGTGTCCTTTGGAATAAGATGGAGTTCTACTCCTTGGCCTTTCTTTATTCCTAGGAGGAGTACGGGATTTCTCACGCCTGTGACGAATGTCGTATCTTCCGGCTTTTTCAGCAGGGCGTCTTGGAGGTGCCATCGCTTTTCTGTCTTTCCGGTTTTGTTCTTCCCGATCTCGGGGGTTAATTCCACCTTTCGGCGGATGGGATCCTGTCCTGGACACTGCATCCTTGTTATCTGGAATTTTCTTGTCCTTTCTCGGATCTCCTTTCTTCTCTTTGGAATTGCCTGAATCTCCAGGGTCGCCAGGTCCAGGTGCTCCAGCGGCGCATGTGGCGGTTTTGCATAGGGCCGAGTCGTCATGCGACTTCCCTGATCTTGCCTGGCATCGCTGTTGCTGTTGCAAGGACTTTCCTAAGAAAGCATACACCCCTTGAAGCTTTTCTTCATTGGAGTACAGATCATCATTGAGGATGGCGAATGCGGCTTCCACGTTTTCTGCTGCGGTTTTGTATACAGGTTCGCCCTTGGCATCAATGTCGTTTACTTGCTTTTGCCAGGAAGGGTTTTGGAACCGTTCCTTTGGCGGCAATACTTCCGGTCTTGCGACTTCGGATAACCGTGTAGGTTTTAAGCCAGATCTATTTCTTCTTTCGTACTCCTCAATTTCTTCCTGCTGCAACTTAATGTCAGCCTCGGTTTTTAGGAGATTTTCCCGAGTTCTGAATAGATGTTGCTGCTGCCTTTGGAGAGCTTGTCTCCTGGCTTCCAACACTTCAGGGGGTTCGTGGAGTCCCACTGGTGTTTGAAGTAAATCACGTTCGTCCTGTTCTGACATTGGTGGAACAGGGATTTCCTTCGTTTTCTTCTCTGCAGTCTTGACTCCGCTTCCTCCTACTTCGAGGTTTTCATTGGCGGTATCCGCCAATTTTTTCTTCCGGAGTTTGTATTGGAGTTTCTTGGCAGTCTTGTTTCTTTTCTTGGAAGAGGGAGGCTTTTTACCAGGTTCATCTTCTGTCAATTCCTTGACATCAGGGTAAGTTGGACTGGTTTCACCGTCCTCTCTTTCCTCATCTGGCGGAGGTGTTTGAGGGTCTTCCTGGCTTTTGGCATCCGTGTTTTCAGCCGGTTTTTCCATAAGCACTTCATGGAATCCCTCTTCAAGAGATTTGACCTTTCTTTCAAAAGCATCTTCATCTTCGTCCTCGAAATCGAGCTCGTCCGATCCGGAATCCGACTCTAATCTCGCCTCAATGGCGGCTAGCACAGAATCGGCTTTCGAATTTGTCGTCGTATCGATGGATGTCGGATCTTCCACCTCTACTGTGGGATTGTTTTCTTCTGCCTCTTCCACATGATTGTTTTCATCCGTGTTTTCGGTGACCTCGGATTGCACCATGCCAATAAAGTGAGATCTGATTGCAGGCATCTACGAAGATGCAGCAGATTCAGCAGGATATTGGCGATCTGAGCAAAATCCGGCATCATAGTTTTCTTCAACTGGGTATAGGGCGGGTGGGATAAATCTACTTCCACCACAGAATACCATTGCCTCTACAGTTAATCCGATAAATATGTTTGCAGATCCAATCGTTAAAATGCAGGCACTTACCAGATGATTCCGTGCTAGCATGTACGATCCGTTGTCGAGGAAGCGCCCGACGTCGTTGTCGAATTCAAAGCTTCCGACAGTTATGGTACTGCGATTCCCCCGAGTATCCCTGATCGAAACATAACGCCTGACGTCGCTGGCCCTACAGTGGGTGCCAACTATCGAGACATCGTAGTAGAGTTCATAGATGGGGGTGCCATGAGACTACTGATAGAGACGTGGGGGACGTGGTAGTATGACAACCAGGAATACCAAAATTACCCAGGTTTGGTACGTCGCAACTAGGCGGCGTTCCTACTCCTGCAATCTCACTAAATTAGGGATGAATCCTGAGTTGGGATTAGCTAACTCGACAAGGATCAACTTCTCGGCGAGTTGGCTTCTAGCTAATTGTCTCCCTATTTCTTCTCTCCCGTCCGGATTTATATAGATAGACGGGTTAGGGCTTACAGAAAGGAAACCTAGAAGACTACGGTAAGTTTCTAAGGAAAGCAGGAATCTGACTTCTACTCCAAGCCGCAGCACGCGGGCCGTGGTCCGGGTTCTTCTAGAATCCGGCTTCTGCGCGTCAGCTTACTGGGCCGCCTAATGGACTGTGATCCATTACCATTCAGGACACCCTGGTAATCCGCCTCTTTAGGACAATGCCGGATATACCCCTAATCGATTTTAATGTTAGGTGTTAAAAAACACAAACACAAACAGAAACAACAAGCAAATAGAGAAGAAACACAAGCATTAGTCAAACATATATTTTTTTTGTTGGCCCTGCTTTTTGGGTTATTGAAAAAAAGTTCTTCCCGTCTTCCAAAAATTGGGCTGTTACAGCCTCTGACCATCTTGTGGAGTAGCGGTTTGGTCAACGCCTTCAAGTCGACCTCATAGTGGAAACGAGAATCTCCCTCACCGGAGAAGCTCAAGGAGAATAAGGTGTGCACATCCGTGTTATTGAGGTGCCTAGGTGGCTCCACACCTCTCCAACATAGACGTACTTCCCTTGGGAAGGAACTACTGGAAACATATCATTGTCTCCTTATTTATACTTATGATTTATCTTGTACTTTACATATTGTTTCCGTTGCGTACTTTGTATCGTATCACATAGGATGTTCACCTAGTTGCACATATAGATAACCTTGTGTTTGCTTTTTTTAGCCCAATCTAAAAAGGAAAAGGAAAAAAAATGTTAGTCACCTATTCACACCCCTCCAGTTCACCATACCATACTTTCTTCCACGGCGTTTAACGGTACCTCACACGTAAGATCGCAAGCCACCTCTATCGATTCTGTAGAGAATGCATGTTAAAATATTTACTCGCAGCCACCTTAGCGGCCGCGAGCCACATCACCTCAGGCAACTTTTTGACCTTTCCTTCCCTAGGAAAAGATCGTCCAGTTTAACATCTAGAGATTCATATTCTTCAGAAGCTCGTCCACAACGACATCTTTCCCTCGTATTTCTCTCGCATTATAGCTTTTTGAGATAGCAGTGTGTTTCTTCATTCGCCCCAAATCAGATCCCCCAAGGCAAGGAAGTAGGACAAAGCCCAGCCCTGAGTTAGCGAGTCGATTGTGAAAAGGGGGGGGGGAAATAAGGCAGTGTGGGAACATAGATTTCCATCGACAAAAAAGAAATCACCACCGCCGTCGAGAGAACCCTAGAAATCTAGGTCGTTCGCTTGGGTCATTCTGAATTCAAAATATAAATCTAGATCAGCCAATAGAAAGCCCATCTAGCTAGTAGATGAGCCCCGGGCGGTCTTGTTTTTGGCCCACCAAACCAAAATTTCACCTGCCATTTATTTGTTGGGCCCATTTTCATATGCACTAGGACCGAGCTTTCATAAGAATCCAGCTATGTGACAGATAGTTGTTTCATTATTTTTATTAACAAAAGTAACAACAATATTCCAAAATTGTAAGCCGACCGTTGGAGCCAATATTAATGTCAATATTTTATTAAATCACACACATAATCTTTTTTATTCGGAACCGGCCGTTGCAACCGATATTTAATTTAGGTAATTTATTAAAATAAAACAAAATATTAGTATTTAGATATCGAAATCAACCGTTACTGCCAAGATTAATTCGGTGAATTTATTAAAATTAAATTTTGGAATTGACCGTTGTGATAGACGACTTGGTCATGCACAGCCCGAACAACTGGGTCGGGCTGATGGTCTTGTCACCTGCCCATAACCCGGTCCGAAAGACAAAAAGAACCCAAATTGTATTGGACTTTTAGTAGTAGTGTTTTTTTTCTTTCAAAACAATTAGAACATATTAGATTTTTCTTAGGCCCCATAACAGACCATGCATTTGTTTTCAAGGCTTTTTTCAACCTATAACCCCTTTGTGTTTCACTAATAAAGTGGTGAGTCTTCAACTCAGTATTTAGAATGTGCTAGCCAGTAATCCCTAGAATTTTCCTTTATGTTCAGGATTTAGAATGCCTTGGCAAAAGCCCTGCCCATCTTGAAGCCCGGCCGGCCCTGCGCAGCCCAGCCCCGCACCCGGTTTCTCAGCGCTCCTCTACGCTACGCTCCCCTCCACGTGTACACGCGCTACAAATACGCCTGCGAGCGGAAGCGTGGAGGGACGCACACAGAGCTAAGCAGCCTTCACACTCCCTGCGCCGGTAGCCAGCTCCACTCTCGTTCGCCTCATGGACCACTTCTCCTTCGGCTGGCCTCAAGGTATGGACCCCGCCGTCGCTTCCTCCTTATCGGACGCGCTGCCCATCCCGTCCGAACAGGACGCCGACGCGACGACCAACGGCGCCGGCGCATCCTACTGCCTGGACCTGGACACGTCCATGTACGCGTCCTTCCTGCCCGGCGTCGCAGAGGCCGACGCCGCCAGTAGGCTCCAGGAAGAGGAGATCGCCGCGATCCGGCTGGTGCACCTCCTCACCCAGTGCGTCAAGGAAATCCAAGCGGGCGACTACGCTGCGGCCTCCGGCTACCTGGCCGAGGCGCGCTCTGTGCTCGCGACGACGGTCTCGACGGCATTCGGGATCGGGCGCGTCACGAGCCACTTCGCCGCCGCGCTGGCCCAGAGGCTCTTCCCGGCATCCCCGAGCCACCTGTCCGGCGCCACCTCGCCGGCGGAGCATGCGGGGGAGCTCTACCGCCAGTTCTACAACGCGGGGCCCTACCTCAGGTTCGCCCACTTCACGGCCAACCAGGCCATCCTGGAGGCGTTCGAGGGCTGCGACCGCCTCCACATCATCGACCTCGCCATCATGCAGGGCGTGCAGTGGCCGGCGCTGATCAAGACCCTCTCCATGCGTCCAGGCGGCCCTCCGTCCCTCCGCATCACGGGCGTAGGCCCCTCGCCTTCCGCCGACGAGCTCTACGAGGTGGGAGTCCGCCTCGCCGAGTTCGCGCGCGCCGTGGACGTGCCATTCTCCTACCGCGTGGTGACCGCCGACACCCTCGACACGATCCAGCCGTGGATGTTCCAGCTCGTCCCGGGCGAGGCACTGGCCGTGAACTGCATCTGCCAGCTCCACCGCCTCCTGGTGGACCCGGACGCGGCGTCGACCTCCCAGCCCTCGCCAATCGACGCCGTCCTCGGCTGGGTCGCCGCCATGCAGCCCAGGGTGTTCACGATCGTGGAGCAGGAGGCGGACCACAACAAGCCGGCGCTGGTGGATCGGTTCAACAACGCGCTCTTGTACTACGCCTCCGTGTTTGACTCCATGGAGGCGCTGTCCTCTACCCGCCGCGCCGACACCGTCACCGGCGGCCTCGGCGCGGGGGCGTACCTGCAGCGGGAGATCTTCGACATCGTGTGCGGCGAGGGCAGCGCCCGCGTGGAGCGCCACGAGCCGCTCGGCCTCTGGTACGCCCGGCTCCAGCGCGCCGGGCTGGACCACGTGCCGCTCGGGCCGAGCGCGTACGAGCAGGCGGCCGCGCTGCTCGACGGGTTCTCCGGCGCCGGGTACCGCGTGGCGGATATCGCCGGCTGCCTGACGCTGGCGTGGCACGACTATCCGCTGTTCACAGCGTCGGTGTGGCGCGCGGTGCCACCGCCAACGGGCAATATGGCAAGAATAGCAGCAGCGAGAGCAGCGGGGTTAATATTGCCGGTGGAGTGACTATATAGGCAGAGCGCCGCGCGCGAAGAGGAGGGGTTTGAATAATTTAGTCGGGTTCGTGGGTGTCAGAGTCGGAGCTTCATCCCATTGACTGAGTCTAGTCAGATTTGTTGGGTTGAGTTGGAGTCGTCGTCAGGTCAAAATCCCTAGATCATAAAGTAAGTGTCGTGTCGCTGTCAAATTATCTGAGGTCAAGATGTTACAATTGTCATTCCTGGTCTTATAAAACAGCTTGTTTCATCGATTCGAAATTTTGTTGAGTTCATCTGCACTTTTCATATACTGTGCTTGCTGGTCCATGGTGTCAATTTGCTGCTGCGGTGCCGGGCCTTTTTGCCAATTCTGTTTTCTCCAGCCCCCAACATGCAGAGAGATCCATCGTCTTGTGTCAGATCGAGGCTCATATATTACCTAAAGATTGAAGCCTGGTGGCAAGAAAGCCTTCTCATGGCACTAGCCAATTTGTGACTATGCCATGTGGACCATCACAACTCCTCAAGTAAAATATAGGGTGGCAAGGGAGCCTTCTCATGGCACTAGCCAATTTGTGACTATGCCATGTGGACCATCAGAACTCCTCAAGTAAAATATAGAAGATTGAAACCTGCTGGCAAGGAAGCCTTCTCATGGCACTGTTAATTTGTGACTATGCCATGTGGACCATCACAACTCCTCAAGTAAAATATAGGGTGGCAAGGGAGCCTTCTCATGGCACTAGCCAATTTGTGACTATGCCATGTGGACCATCACAACTCCTCAAGTAAAATATAGGATACTAGCCAATTTGTGACTATGCCATGTGGATCATCACAACTCCTCAAATAAAATACTTATCCTCACACTCAAAAGAAGAGAAAAAACTAAAGAGTTAACCGCGGTGGACTGTTACTGGCATGTTCACTCTATTTAATCTGTCGGCAGTAGTAAAACGAAGCAAGCTAAATCTAAAGGTACAACGATCTATAGAGTAACGTCCGAATACACATGGAAACCCACCAAACCTACCACATGATACCTAAACGTTCTGTAGGTGACGCAGCAAAGCGCGTTTTTCCGTCTAGTATATCTGAGCCCTGTCATCCGTTCTAGCACGGAGATCATGCTTGATGTGTATTGCCTGTTTGCCACAAGGTCCCAAACTAACCAGAGCCGGCATGGGGACACTCGTGTACAACCAACCCAGCAGGTGATCGAACGCACACAAGTCAGACTCGATTGATCTAAACTTGAGCGGTCGGCCTAGAGACACGACGGCCAGCGCCGAGCTATTTGGGTACTGCACTCTGTCGGTGCCGGGCCTCTTGCGGCTTCTCTTCTCCGCACATGCGGGTTTAGAGATTAGTGTTTTTTTAAAAATAGATTGTAGAGATCTTCCATTGCAGAGACACAAGGATACATATATTTGTAGAATCTTGTAGGTGCATGCATGGTTGGTACGACCTCTGAGAGATAATAGCATAAAATCACCACATTTCTGCCAAAATTCCGAAAAACGACCACTTCACGTTTATTTCCGCAAAAACCACCACTATCGTGCTAATTTTTTGCAATTCGCGCTAAACGTCGATTTGAAGCGAATTGGCGCCGGAGCTGATACGGAGGGCCCACCAAGGGTGCTGACGTGGAAACGCTGGAAGACGACCGTGAAGCTGCCGTTAACGGCCGTATGCGGGGCCGTATCATAAGGGGGGAAAGTAGTTTAGGTTTCAGTTTCCTCCCAATCGTGCACGCTCTTTCCTCCCTCGCGCGCCTCCTCCCACAATGGCGACGCCGACTCCCGCCGCCGGGGGCGGCTACCCTCTCGGCGGCGAATCTGGCGGCGGCGGCCCATCCCGAAGAAGTGGATTTGAAGGCGCCGCCCACGTCGACGCACAAGGACCGTGCCCGCCTCCGCCCTCTCCTCCACTCGGTGAGGTGTACCTGGAGCGCTCAACGGCGGCTGGCCTCGCGGCGTTCGAGGCCTCGCAGGCGCAGACAGGCGAGCAGTGGGCACCCCTCTTCAACGGCGACACCGTGCAGTGAGTACTTTTTATTCTTTCTCTGCCCTCTATCTCTTCGTGTTGCTGTTAAGGAAGATGGTTTTGTATAGCAAATGGTCATTAGTAGGACTATGGCTGGATTAGTAGTGTTAGGTACTGATTTACGGGTTGGGCCAATCTTATGGTCGAATTAGTAATATCTGAATCCTAATTTTTGAATCTAGGGTTTAGGCCACCTTTGTTAGTGTAATTTTGCCTACTTTCAATTAGTGTAATTTCTGAATCTAGGGGTAAGGCCACCTCTGTTAGTGTAATTTCTGAATCTAGGGTTTAGGCCACCTCTGTTACTTAACTTGAGCTGTTGTTATGCTTACTATTGTTACTGAATGTGTGCTTAATATTGGTTGTAGTGGCTAAAATTATTGGTGGTGTGCTTAATATTGGTGTATCTTCTGTACAATTATTTTTAGGTTCCTAAATTAATTTTCATGTGCAGATTGGATGATGAGATATGGGAAATTTGGTTTTATTTCCCTGGTGAAGGCAATGTAGAGAGGTTTATTTGCAGAACTGACATTACAGTCAACAATTTGATGTCCATGATTGAAGAACATGGGTTTGGATATGAAAATAGTCTGTATTATGTTAGGGAAATGGGGCAGGATTTGCAGGAATGGAAGCTGATGACAACATGATAAAGGTGCAGAAAATGCTTGCCTTATTTGAGAAGGACAAGGTGCTCCATTTGACTGTACTGAAGGACAAAGCAACAATACCATATGGACTTAACATGGTGGAAGTGCAACCAGAGCCTCTTCCTAAGGAAGCTAAACTATGTGTGGACAAGGAAGGAGTGGCACATATAAGTGAGGATGAATGCTTCTTGCCGGTTGCAATTGATATTTCAGATGTTCTATGCATTGGTACTCAGGAGAGATATAATATGGCTAAGGGAAAAACAGTAGCTGGGTATGAGGTACATGTTGATGTCCTGGACTCTGATAATGATGAATTGATGTTTGACATGGGTGAGTTTAGGCATGCTGAACATGATGTAACAGTAGTAGAGGAGCTAGAATTATTGGACAAATTCAAGAGGGCCAGGGAAAAGGGCAAAGAACCTGAAGAACAACTACTCAAGAAGCAGAAGAAGGATTCTCTAGTACACTTTGAAGGTGACACAGATGTAGAAGAGTTTTATTCTCGAGAGGAAGAGTTAGAGCCTAAGGAAGTATATAAAGAGGATTTTCTTTCAAGCTAGAAGACTATACTGCATACAGGGCCATCAAGCAGGTCTCATCATGAGCCTGAAGGTGAAGAAGATTTTTTTTTATGCCTTCAAGTGATGAGGAGTGGAGCTCTGATGGTTTGGCTGGGAGTGACAATGATGGATGTGTAAGCAAGTTTTTCCTGGCTAGTGGCAGGAAAAGGAGGCTCAAGAAGATGAAGAAGAGAGTATACTATGATCCAGATAGGGAAGATGCCCATGATCAGTTTGCCATCAAGTTATGCTTTAAAGATGTGTACCGGTTCAGAGTAGCTCTGAAGAACTATCACATTGCTCAGCTAAGGAATTTTAGTTATCACAGGAACAATAGTGATAGGATTATTGTTAAATGCAGTGAGGAAGGTTGTCCATTTATGCTTACTGCTTCTATAATAGCTCATGAGAAAACTTTCTGCATAAGAAAATTCAAACCCCTCCACACTTGCATGCCCCATGGAGAGAACACCAAGGTGTCAATAAATTGGTTTGCAAGTCACTCCGAGCAAGAAATTAGAGCAAATCCTAACACTACTGTTGACACACTGATTGACAATGCAAAGAAGAAATTTGGAGTGTAAGTGCCAAAGAGCAAAGCTTGCAGAGCTAGAAGGAAGGCATTCAATAAAGTGATTGGTGACCAGAAGAAACAGTACATAAGTCTGAGAGATTACCTCCAAGCTATCTGAAACACAAATCCAGGAAGCAGGTGCATTGTTACAACCAAGGAGGTGCTGGGAGACCCTACTATGAATCCAAGATTTCATGGACTTTTCATTTTTCTAAATGCTTCCAAGGAAGGTTTTCTTAATGGATGCATGCCTTTCTTAGGTAAGATATGGCTTAATATCTGAGATTGCATTGTAGGCTACCACAATAGCTTGTTCAATGTTTAGAATATGATTATTATTGCAGGCCTAGATGGATGTTTACTCAAATTGAGCACAGATCAACAAATACTGGCTGCAACTGGGAGAGATGGGAATAACAACATTCATTCAATTTCATTTGGTGTGGTAGACAAGGAAGATACTGCTAGTTGGTTATGGTTTTTAACCCAACTTAAATATTGCATTGGAGAAGCAGGAAAATTTGGCACTTACACAATTATATCTGACATGCAAAAGGTACATAAGATAGATAATGCTAGCTGGTTTCTCACATGTTTCAATTGTGTGATAATTTGCTTGTTTGCTAAGATAGTGCTAAGTGGCTTGTTTCCAATTTTTTCCAGGGTTTTCTGAAAGCAATAGTTCATGTTTTCCCTAATTCTACAAGGAGATATTGCCTTAGGCATATCTTTATCAACTTTGAGAGGGCAGGGTTTAAAGGACCAGAGCTGAAGAAAAACATGTTTGGGATAGCTATTCCTACATTAAGAGTGGTTTTGACAAGTGTATGGAAGCTTTGAAGAGTGATTGTGAGCCAGCCTATAATTGGCTAATGCAGATTCCTGTTGAAGCATGGGCTAGGCATGCCTTTGACACAAACTGCAACACAGATCTAGTGGTGAACAACCTCAGTGAAGTGTTCAATAGGATGAAGTTGTCAGGAACAAGCCAATTCAACCAGTGATTGATGGCATAAAGGACAATCTTATGGTGAAATACAGTGGGACAAGAGAGAAAGCAGAGAACACTAGATGGGAGCTCACACCTTTCTACTCTGAGCAGTTAGAAATTGCCAAAAAGTTTTCTAGGGAATGCAGTGCTAAGAATGCAGAGATTGGTCTGTGGCAAGTTAGCACCACTAGGACTGCAGTACATGCAGTTGACCTGAGAGCAAGAACCTGTGGTTGCAGAAAGTGACTAGAATCCCTTGCAACCATGCAATCTCTGTAGTAGTGAAGCTCAAGCAGCATCCAGAAGACTATGTGCATGATTTTTTTAAAAACCAATGTACAAGGAAGCCTTCAAGTATATTGTTTACCCTGTTCCTAGAGCTGGGGACTGGCCTAAAACCAACACAAGAGATATTGAGCCTCCTGCCTTCAAACAAGGCCCTGGCAGAAAACAAAAAGTAAGGAGGAAAGGCCCTGGTGAGGTGCCAGCTCCTAGGGACACTTCAAGGATGGCTAGTATCACTTGCAAGAACTGCAGCCTAGTGGGTCATAGGTACCTTAACTTTCCAAAACAGTTAAGGCCAGAGCTACAACTTAGAAAACAAGGGCACATGGTTAGTTACTCTATTTTTGTTTTCATTTCACTTAATGCTTCAGCAGGAACTAACATTGTTTTTCTACCAGTCAACTAGGGAGGCCTCTACATCACAGAGTACTTCTGCTGCACCAGCTACACCAGCTCCAGCAGCAAGGGCACCAAGAGGTAGTGCTGATAGCTCTACCCCTTTCTCTGGACCAAGGGCACCAAATCCTTCTCCAAGTGCAAGTGCAGTATAAGGTACTGCTGAAAGTTCCAGGCCTTCCTATGCACCAAGGGCACAATTTTTTGCCCCAAGAAGTGCTCATGCTGAACCAGCAACTAGAAGGGTCAGCACCAAGCCAAGTAAGAGGGCAGGGAGGATGGAGAGTTATTTGAATGCAGGGAAGGCTTCCTCATATAAGAAATGAGGTTTATGTTCTGGATTAAGACAATGTGGTGAAAAGAATTGTGGTCTGCCTATTTTGATGTTTAAGACTATGTTTTAATCTTTTTGAGACTACACTATGTTCCTGTTTCTGTAAGACTATGCACATGTTTGTGTAAGACTATGTTCTATATTGATGTTTAATACTATGTTTTAATTTGTGTTGTTGTCTAGTTCAGATCATTCTGGCATTATTCATTTTGAAGTCGTGGATAATGCTGAAAGCAATAGATCATGTATTAAAACTCATGGATCATTATTGCCTTCTTCATTTTTAGAACTATCAGAAAATAGTTGTCGAGGAACCCCGGGGTTCCTCGACAACCCTAGGTCATCTATTAGAACTATCAAAAAAAGTTTTCGAGGAACCCCGGGGCTCCTCGACAACCCTAGGTCATCTATTATAACTATCAGAAAATATTGTCGACGAATCCCAGGGTTCCTCGACAACCCTAGGCCACCCTATTAGAACTATCAGAAAACATTGTCGAGGAACATCGGGGTTCCTCGACAACCCTAGGCCTCCCTATTAGAATTATCAGAAAATATTGTCGAGGAACCTCGGGGTTCCTCGACAACCCTAGGTCACCTATTATAACTATCAGAAAATAGTTGTCGAGGAGCCTCGGGGTTCCTCGACAACCCTAGGTCATCTATTAAAACTATAAGAAAATAGTTGTCGAGGAACCCTAGGGCTCCTCGACAACCCTAGGCCACCCTATTAGAACTATCAGAAAATATTGTCGAGGAACCCCGAGGCTCCTCGACAACCCTAGGTCACCTACTATAACATCCAAAAAATGCAAAAATAATTTGTATCACAAATATTGTTACACTCCAATTAATTGTCAATCATCCACAATAGAAGTTCAATAAATCCATACAACCACTAATTGAACCACACGGATAATAAATTCACAGCAGCACCAGGTCCACAATTAACTAACTTGTCTTACCGGTACAACACCAACACAAATAGGTCCAGAATTAAAATGCAACACAAAGTCATTGCTTACAACATCACATAGTTGAACAGAACACTGGCATTCCAGCTAATAGAATTCCTTGCACTCACATCACTCGTCACAGATGGACTTGATTGTCTTCAGCTTCTCCTTGTTTGCATCACTAACTTTGAGCAGATCAAAGATCATATACTCAAGCTTCTTCTTCTCTTCCTTGAAAGTGTCTTTATCTTCATCCCATTGCTTCTGCTTGTTCTTCATCACCTCTTCCTGAGTCATGTGCACATTCTTGCACATTAGTAGTTCAGCCCTAAGAATTGACACTTCCTTCTTCAACCCCTCCAATTATCCTCAGTATTTGCCATAATCTTCTTGTATTTTTCAGCAAGCACCATCTTCTCGGTGTCTTCAACGAATTTCTTCACATCAGACATAAGTCTGGCATAATCCTTCTCAGCCTTGTTTTTCTCAATAGAGAGCTCCTCAAACATCTTACCATTTTTAATCTTGTCATCAATCCTGCCACTGTTGCTCTCTTCATACATTTGCCACAACCTACAAATAGCATGCTTCATACTTGGTGGCCACTCTCTATCAACCCATGATACAAATCCACAGTTGTTCACTTGCTACAATGGCACAAAAAGGTTCAGTTTTACAGTCTATTAATTAACAAAACAATATGCATGAACTAGCATTATAATCCAGTAGAGATAGCCAGCCACACTACTATGGTTGAGTGGAATTGCACTGTCATTAACAGAGAAATTAACCTAACAGTAGCTCTCCATGAAGTGGAGACAATTGAGCTAACCTAACAGTTTTACAGTCTATTACTTAACAAAATAATATGCATGAACTATCATTATAATCTAGTAGGCACAGCCAGCCACAATACTATGGTTGAGTGGAATTGCAACGACATAAACATAGAAATTAATCTAATAGTACCTATCCATTAACAGAGTAATACACGGACAGTAGCCAAATTTATACATCGACACTAGCTACAAATCGAGCGAGCTTTGAACTTACATTAGCAACTAAGCACATATGGAATCAACTGCCGGTGTCAGACCCACCAAATGCCACACACACCTTTGTGGCATGAGCTTGTGCACGCGGCACACCTCAGTGCAACCCACTGCTAGACCATTGAAATTGGGGTCTTCAATCGTATCAGGGGCATAGTCAGCCAGCACGGCGTCCTATAGAAGCACAAAATCGAACCAATTTTGTAAATCAGCCAACAAATCGAAGCCAAATCGAAAATCCCCAAATCGGAGAGCCAAACCCTAACCCTAGGAAATTGGGGAAACTTACCCATAGCATTCCTGTCTCCGACCACTCGTCGTCCCAGCTTGGCATTGCGGCGGCGAACGACGAGAAAGAACGGGCAGCGGCGGCAATGTCTCGTCGGCGGCAGCGGCGGCGGCGACACGAGCTTATTCGCGGGAGAGAGCAGGGGGAGACTGAGCGGTGCTTCGACGGTTAACACCCCGCGTCTGACCATGGCCGTTAACGGCAGCTTCACGGTTGTCTCCCAGCGTTTCCACGTCAGCACCCCAGGTGGGCCCCCGTGTCAACTCCAGCGTCAATTCGCTTCAAATCGATGTTTAGCACGAATTGCAAAAAATTGGCACGATAGTGGTGATTTTTGCGGAAATAAACGTAAAGTGGTGGTTTTTCGGAATTTTGGCAGAAATGTGGTGGTTTTATGCTATTATCTCGACCTCTGATGCAGCATCCGGTAGCTTTAGGCTGACTAGAGCATTGCACTAATTAAGTAATCCAGGGTAGCTCAAGTCGCTCTTTGATTCAGTTCAGGGGCAGCTTAGCTAAGACCCTCGCTAGGACACTCGTCGGCACCACCATGGTGCCGGACAACACCACCACCCGGATGACCCATCTTCAGAGTGTAGATCGATGTGACTAAAAGACGATTGACGACGAAATAGTCCTAACAAGGACCAACCTCGGTGACACACCAACACAAGGAGCGTGTTAGCTCAAATTACAAATAGGTATGAGCAATTAGATTTCCAAAAGATGCCAACCATCAATATCACCATTAGCTATGGAAGCTTGTCATTCCTACAAGTGATCAATGCTTGACACCACTCTTTTGTTTATTTTTTTATATTTTAATGCCAAGATTCAACTCGGAAGTTTTGCTCACATGTATGGAAACACTCGTGAAACTATTGCTACGCCCGCAATATAAATGAGCTAGTCCGAATAGTTTATGGTCTGTAGTGTCCTACCTTTTGATAAAGATAGAACACATGTGCATCCTGCTATTCCCGGGATCTCTGATAGCATACACATGAAAAAATGAAATATTCATTGCAATAGCATCATTTTACATCGTTGATCCATTGGATAAGAAATAAAATAGTCTTACAATTGGCATAGTCAACATGGACTAGCCCAATGACAGAGTTTCAAAGTAAACACAACGGAAATAAAACATCAACGAGCCTTCTTCATCTTCATGCGCCACAGGCAGAACATGTTAGCGATAGACTCGAGATCCTAAACGAAATCCTCACTCGTCTTCAGATTTATCTGCACGTTGGAATATGCAGCCCACACGGGGGAGGAAGTCAGTACAAACAATGTACTGGTAAGTGACACTTGTATGGTGGCAGTTTTGAGGAATAACTAGCTACATGATATTTGGCTGGTGGAGTCTGGGCTATTTGCATAAAGCCAGTTTTGTCCTATATTTGTAAATCATTTTCATAAAAAAGAAAACTTTAGTACAACCATCATGGCTAAATCCACCATGAAGGTTGACAGTTCATCATGGCTAAATCCACCATGAAGTTTGATAAATCATCATGGCTAAATCCACCATGAAGTTTGAAAATCGTCATGGCTAAATCCACCATGAAGTTTGGTAAATTATCATAGCTAAATCCAGCATGAGGTTTGATTGTGGCATCATGGCTAAATCCACCATGTGCCCTAAAAGGGTTTCTACCATGTTTTATTTCATTCAGAAAAGATGAGGAGATCCTTCGGCACCAACTCTGTCTAGCTGCTAATCTGGCCCATAACCGGGGACACGGCTAAGATCTTAGTTTTTAACTCTGTAGAGGTTGTGCACTTTCACCTTGAGACTCATCCTCCCCGAGGGAAGAATGAGATAAGATCTTTGGGAAGAAAAATTCAACCATACCAGCATGACTCGACGCTCCTAAAATTCTACCACCCAATGTCATACAACAGGATGAACCCCCACAACTTAATTAATCTTGGCAGAGCCCATATTACCTCAAGGTTACACTGGAAGCTAACTATATAGCGAAGACCTACAAATCTCTTTAATCCTGGGTGGCGGTCCACAAGTGTACTCTCAGGTGATAACCCCCCACACTCATGGCTAAACCGCCATGAACATGGTCTTGAGTAGCCACTCAACATAATCCAAGCAAGGTTCAATCCACCCAGGTGTTTCATTGGGTTGTTAATTTTCAATTTTCAAAACATCACAACCCAACAAGTAACAACAATAGTTGTTATAGCATTCTAGCATAGCTAAACTAGTACCTAGCAGGGGTTTCAGGTTGGCTACACACTACTAGGTGTTCTGAGCATAGCATATACTTGGAAAATAATAAAAACACCTATCATGCATACTACTGAAAACACTAATGCAATTGAAAACAAAAGTGGTACATGAGCATCACTTGCCTTGTGGAAGTTGGTATTGAAACACTCTCTTCACAAATTGAACGTTTCCCTCCGTACAATCTAAACCATACAAATAAATAACAATAAACAAGCAATTCAACAACATACAAACAAATACAACAAAACATACAATACAGAAGCATAAAAAGTTATTCAACTTGATTAGTGTAACCATGGACAAGGTTTTGACACATAATTCAATATGCAAAAAGAATTATGATGAGGTGATTATTGTTTGTCCTTGTATGGACAAGTTCATGGTTTATCACAATAATTTAATTTACAAAAGAAATTATTGTGATTGTGTTAGGGGTCTACCAGAAGGAACATGGGTTGGTCAAGGTCACAATCAGCATACAAAACTTTGGTCTAAGGGTTTTAGAAAACATGATCATGATCAGCATGATTCATTTCATGACTTTGGTTAGTAGGGTTGGAGAAATTTACAATATGGCTTGTAAATTTACAAAAGGTCTTGGGCTATGGGTTTCTGGTCCAAAAGTTACTTTACATATGGTCAACATGAAATGGGTGTTTAGTTTTGATCAAAAAGATCATACTACAATTTTTTTCTAAAGGAGGTTTCATCAAACAATAATTAAGGTATAATGATTAATTACTATGGGTGGTTTACATGGAAAAGATTACATGAAATGGGTTCTCTGGTCACAAAAATTTTTGGTACTGGTTTCTCTGGTCTAAGGTCACTAAATGGAACAATTTTCCAAAAGAAAACTAGTTCAAATTATTTATAGAATTAAAACTAGGTGCAAAATACGCAAATGGTCATTTAAAATCTAAACTCCATTTTAATTGGTTAGAATATTATTTTGGATAGAGGGTATGAAAGTACACATCTTAAGGGTTCCAAAAATATTTTATTTGCAATTTTTTGATTTGTAGAATTTGAATTATGCCAGAATTCACCAAACAAGCCTATTTGAATTTGAACTAATTTTAAATGGTCAAATTTTAATTTGGTCAGCGCCAAAAGTGTCTACATGTTGTGCTGATTTCAAAAAGTCTAAGTTTGCTTAATTTGGGCTTATGGATCAAAAGTTACAATGGTTACAATTTGTAGGGACTTTTCTGCAATTATGTCAACAATTTCTATTCGGGAATTAACAGAAAAATGGCCAGCCCACTTGGCGGCTCCTGATTGGCTTGGACAGGCTGGTGTGGCGCTGACACGGCCGCTGACCAGGCATGCCACGCGGCGCTCTGCTACTCGCTGGTACCGGTTCGATAAGTCATCTAATCACGACCGTCCGTTTAGGATCGTGCGGCAGAGAGAGGGAGGGGAAGCTTACCGGTGGGGGTTCCCGCCAGAAAAATGGCCCGCGGCGGCGCTGCCCTCGGGAGTTCGCCGAAGACGATGATCCGGTGACTGTCGAGCTCACGGGGGCGATGGAGGGCTTCAGCTCGGGATTGAGAACACGATGGTGGCCTTAAAGCGCTCGATCCCTTCCTTGGCCGGTCGCGGCGAGTGGACAAAGGAGGCAAAGCTCCGGCACGCCCGGGCGAGGATGGCGGGGCCGTTCTACGGCACAGAAAGAAGGGAGGAGGATATTAGGGCGTGCGCGCGGAAATGGGGGAGCGAATGGGACAATTCTAAGGCGCGTAGGAGGGCTTTCCTTGCCGGATTCGACTACGAATGGCAGCGGCCTTCCGAACTCTGGTGAGCGATTTTGATAAAGTGGGGGCACGGGTTGAGGGATAAAGAGAGGGGAAACGTAGAGGAGAGTGTGGGGGTCGCATAGAGAGGTTTTCGGAGGCTGGGAGGTCGTGGGGGTGGGGGAATCGTGGGCGGCGTTTTCGGCCAGAACGTGGTGCGGCAGCGGTTTGAGGAGGTAGGGGACGATGACGTCACGGTGACTTCATGCGTGGGATCCATCTGTCAGGGAGAGAGAAGAGAGGGAGGCGGTCCAAGCTGGTGGGGCTCCTGTGCATTGAGCGGTGCGGTAAATAAGGAAGTGGGCTTGGCCCAGGTTGTGCTGGGCTGGCTGCGCCTCTTTTTTTTCCTTCTTAATTCAATAAATCATAAGTATTGTTTTACTAATCCAATTTGCCTCAAACCAGTTTCTAAATTCTTGTAAAATAATTCTCTTTCAAAATTGAACATAAATGTGTTGTTTCCAACACATTTCAAATTTTGAAATTGAAAATAGGGATAATGCCTTAATAGTACTAAAAATCATTTTTTAATAGAAAATAGTAAATGACTGGAAAATGCTTTTACACGATTTCATAGAAATTTTATAAGTCAAACATTTCTTTCCAAGGTAATTTTAACTTCTTTTCAAAAACAAAACAATTTATATAAACCCTTTATTGGCTTTCACTTGATATAATATTTGAATAGGATTTTGAAAATATTTTTATTCACATGGGATACTTTTCGAGGCATGAAGAATTGATTAGAGAGAGTACTTGGTTCAAAACATTGTCATAATTATAAATGGGTTGAAAACAATGTTTGTAGACAGGTTTGTTAAGAAGAAAAATCTTCTCTTTAAAATGAATACTAAATATGAAAAAGGCTTAGAGTTTATGGAAGAAAGTAATTTGGATTTCTAAATCCAATTTCATTGAAAAGAGTATTGTTTTATTTTGTTTCTTGCATCTCATTTGGTTTTTGGTGACTTGTTTAACATGAAAACAAAAAGTTTCAAAATTTTGTGATTTTTGAGTTTCTCCAAAAATCGGGGATGTTACATGGTCGCAAAAAGGAAGAAGGGTCAGCAAGCGGAAGTAAGTAATACCTTGGGTTGAGTTCATGATGAACTCGTATTTGTGCTTGGTTAGGGTCGATTTCAAGTTGAACTATCGATTTGTTACCGTGGAAGGCATCGACAGCTTCGGACCTAAATTCAAATGACCCAAAATGGAGAACAATGATCAAAGAAACGTCTAAGAAAAATTGGTAAAAAAATCAAAGGTGCAGGAAATTAAAGGTTTGTCTTGGCCGGAGTTTCTGGAATGGAAGACCGGAGATTCCAGTCTGGTTGTGGCCGAAGACTCTGGTGTACGATGGGCAGGGACTCCGGTCTACCTGTTTCGAGCAGCCGATGAAAACTCTTAAATCGGCGGGAGAATTGGACGAATTCGGAAAAAGTGTTCAAATGGAAAGGTGGCAAATGGTTCTAGTCAATGAAATTCATCGACTCAATCTACCCAAAACTAAAAATACCGGGAGATCGGTCAAATTACTCTTTTAGTTATTTTGGGGATTTTCGAAATTGGTTTGGGAGACAAAGATTTTGGTGGAAATGGTGTAGTTTTGTGGTAAAATTTGTGGTAGCCTGAGCTGTTGATACCATATGATGCGGTTGCATACCCGTGGGATGCCCGGTTGACGAAGGGATGAACCTTGGACCTGGCGAGTAAGGACACCCGGTCCTAGGCCCAAGACTGAAGCCCATGAAGGGAAGCCTTTGGACTATTCTAGAAGGCCCAGTTGAAGCCCACCCGCAATGCCTTGCGGGTTAAGATAGGAAACTTGTAACCGACATAGGGTTCGAGTTCGAGGCCTCCCCGGGTACGGTTTGGGACCTGACCATCTATATAAGGCCAGGAGAGCCACCGGAAGAGGACCAAGCAATACCGCACCACCAAGCCTTAAGCTCGAGATCATACTCTCGACTTGAGCGTCCCCCGTTGTAACCGATCTATTCGATAATACAGATCGACAGAGGCAGGAGTAAAGGTTTTACCTCTACAAGGGCCCTGAACCTGGGTAAATCGTGCCTCCTGTCTAGCCGACGATTGTCACCAGCGCCTACAGGTTCTCCTATTCGAAACCCTATGGGTTCACCCGAGGGACTTGTTGAGATGCAGATTCGACAATTGGCGCCGTTTGTGGGGACGTCGGGCGCTGGATCTCCGGCATCTTCAGCTTCATCAACCAACTCACGTTGGAAATCTTCGACCTCGACTCCGACCAACCCTATTCGGATCGGACCTGTCGTGGTCACCCCTCACTCGCCGGAATCACGCCCTGTATTCGGCGATCTGGAGAAGAGCGTCACCTTGACGTTCGGAAGCTTCAAGTTCTACACCAACAAAGACGGGATCCTCCACTTCCCTGAGGAATCAGGATCTGAGTCAGGAGCTGTCGACTCGTGACCCTACCTGGAGAAAAGTGGCGAGTTCATCCGCTTCAACGCCAACAACTTCCATACCCTATCTACAGAGGAGCCCTCTTGGGTCAAGAAAGCTTTTCGAATTGCGCCTAGGACTCACGGGCCACGACTGGCTCAGGTCTGCATGGCAGGATCAGAACAACCACCCCTAGAAACGGAACACAGTGCAAAGGAACGCGCTGAGATCGGCGTCTCGCGAGACGCTTGGGACCGAGCAAAGGAGGCCATCCGCACGAGCAAACCACCTGCAGCTGGAGCCCCACACGAAGACATGGTCGCCTACCACTACCATCTAGTGAGAGGGCCACCGCGATCAAAGAAGCTCGGATAGATCTGGCCCATCGGAAAAAATTAGCGGACGAATCAAGTCTACGTCGGGCCGAGCTATCCCTAACACCTTCTGTCGGAACCCGACCCGCAAGGAAGGGATACGCATCGAGAACCGCATCCATGGACGATGAGTCCCTAAGCGGGATCAGCAGATCACTCGGACCTTCCCTCATGCGGGTTGACGAGGAAGGAAACTTCTATCTGCAAACTCCGGTTGCCGCGGTCTTAGCCGCAGCAACCTACATGCAGATGAATCAACCAAGGGAAAACGACCCCCGAACGGAGCAATACAAGCAGGTTCGGAAAGGATTAGGCATGGCGGCCTCAAAGATCGCCTCCTATGATCGAAGGAAAGCTGCCGCACAGAAGGAGAAGGAGAAGGAAACATTGCGTAGGCGCAGGAGTGCCTCGCCCAGGAGAGAAAAATCGCCTCGCCGTGGTCAAGGAAAAGAAGCCCGGCGACGTGATGACAGCCGAAGCAGCAACGAAGGTAGCCCAAGGAATAAAGATCTCGGCTCGCGACATCACAACAGCCGCTCACGAAAACGCAGCAAGGAACCAAGGAAAGAAACCGATCGTGATCAGCCCGGTTATAACGACGGTCGGATATCTCGCAAAACAGAGTGGACAGGGCAAGAGAAGCAAGGAACCGCGCGCGCTCCTCATCTGGTTCTTCAGATAACGAGACCTGTGGCGCGTTGTGTTTTGCTCGCAGCATCCGCGGGGCGCCTCTACCCAAGAGATTCAAACTCAGCACAGAAGTAACAAAATACGATGGTTCACTCGAACCTTCGTCGTGGCTAAACGACTACCTCATGGCAGTAAAATGCTAACGTGGGAACAAGAACACGGCTATGCAGTACCTCAACCTACACTTGGTAGGGGCGGCACGTAGCTGGCTGGAAGCAAGACTGAAGTCCTGCTATGCATCATGGGACGATCTACACTTCGATTTTTGCAAAAAATTCCAAGCCACCTACAAAAGACCAGCGACCATCCAATAAATGCGAGCCTGCAAACAAAAGAGCGGCGAGTCTACTCGCGAATACATCCAGCGATGGACCACGCTCAGGAACACCGCAGGAAACATATCGGAGGAAGTAGCGGTTGAAGCCTTCGCAAAAGGCGCTCGACGAACTGCTTTCAGAGAAGAACTGGGACGAGCCGCACCCAAGACTATTGGAGAACTGATGATCATAGCCGATAGATGGGCTAACGGAGAAGACTCAGTGCGCAACGAGAGGGAATCTTCATTCGCACCCGAGAACGACCGCCACGGTCGAAAGAAAAGAAGAAAGTACTACGATCACGACGACCAAGAAGAACTGGTAGCAGCGGAATTCACGCGAAATCGCGATAGCGGACGCCGTGGAAGTCGCGAATGGAAGCCAAAGACTGAGGACAAAACCCCCGAGGAGGACCTCGACGGATACTGCTCGCTACATCTATTTGCAGATAAGCGCACGGGCAAAACTAAGGCAACACACCTTCTTAAGGATTGCCGAAAGTTCATTGAAATCCACGAGGCCTTCTCGAAGAAGAGTAGATCAGTAGCTAGTCAAGGCTACCCGCAACTTCCAGGAGGAGGACACCAAGGGTTCCAACCGCCACAACCCCTGCCTCCACCAGGAAATCAGAACAAGGTGCTAGCCGCACTACCTGCGCCACCCGCAGCAAACGTCGGAGCCAATGCATACCCGAACCCGACTGGACTGTTGGGGATGATACAGAAGGTCTGCCCATCCTGCAGAGCTCAGAAGACAAACACACGGCAATTATGCATGGCTGTGCAAACCCCACCAGCAAGACCCGAGTACCTGAAGATGGCGGATCAGCCAATCACCTTCTCCAAGGAAGACCACCCCCCCCCCCCCCCCCGCGAGTCTATCGACCAGGACACGCTGCCCTAGTAATCAAAGCACAAATTGGCAATTACGAATTAGCTCGTGTATTCATGGACGGGGGCAGCGGCATCAACATCATCTACGCGGATATGCTCCATCGGATGAACAGGAACCTAGAGGGACTCGCAGAATCAGAAACATCCTTCCACGGGATAGTTCCAGGAAAGGCGATCCGTCCACTCGGAACAATCAATCTGGAGGTGGTGTTGGGCAATCGACACAATTACAGGAGAGAGTTCCTCGACTTTGAAGTAGTCGACTGGCCCTCACAGTACCACGCCATTCTTGGTCGAACATCATTCGCAAGATTCATGGCAGTACCACATTACGCATATCTGAAGCTCAAGCTACCTGCAGAATATGGAACAATCACCATCGACGGAGATTTCAAAAAATCCAACAAGTGCGACATCGAGTTCAATGAGATCGCAAAATCTTTCGGGATGCAAGAAGAACTAGAGGAGATAGCAAAGACCACGGACCACTCCGTGATGCCCCTCACAAAGAAAAATGCACCAGAGCTAGAATTCAGTGCCAACAGCGACACTCGCAAGTATCAAGTGCACCCGACAGATTCTGCGAAAACGGCGATGGTCTCCACTACCCTCTCGCCAGCATAGGAAAACGCGCTCGTCGAACTCCTCCGTGAGTACTGGGAAATTTTCGCCTGGCAGCCTTCAGATATGCCAGGAATACCCAGGGAGTTCGCCGAGCACTCACTCGAAGTCTAGAAATACGCAAAGCCCATCAAGCAGACCACCCGACGGTTCTCAGAACCCAAGCAGAAAAGCGCTTGAAGAAGAAGTAAACAGATTGCTCGCAGCAAAATTCATCAGAGAAATAAAAATATCTACTTGGTTAGCAAACCCAGTGCTGGTCCCAAAGAAGAACACCAACATCCTTCGAGTGTGCATCGACTACACGTCGCTGAATAAGCACTGCCCCAAAGATAACTTTCCCCTCCCGCGAATCGACCAGATTGTGGACTCCATTGCAGGTTGCCAACGCCTCTCCTTCCTAGATGCCTACTCAGGGTACAACCAGATCAGGATGAAACAGGAAGACGAGGAAAAAACAGCATTCATCACACCTCACGGTGTATACTGCTACACGACAATGCCCTTCGGGCTCAAAAACGCACGCGCGACATATCAGCGCTGCATGCAAAAATGCCTCGCCAAGCTCATTGGCAAGAACGTACAAGTGTATGTTGACGACATCGTCATCAAGACTCGAGTGGAGGATACGCTCCTCGAGGACATCAGAGAAACATTTGACGCCTTAAACGCATACATGATTAAGCTCAACCCGACAAAATGCGTCTTCGGCGTCCCAGCAGGACTACTTCTCGGGTACCTGGTATCCGCCAGAGGAATCGAAGCCAACCTAGAGAAGATACAAGCAATCTTGACAATGAAGGAGCCCACCAATCTACGCGGAGTCCAACAGCTCGCAGGGCGACTAGCCGCCTTGAGCAGATTCATCGCGCGATTGGGCGAGCAGGCATTACCCTTCTACAAGCTGTTGAAGAAGAGGGATAAATTCGAGTGGACGCGCGAAGCAAAGCAGGCATTCGCAGATCTGAAGCAAACGCTACAGAGCAGGCGTATCCTGGCTACACCACACGAAAGAGAACCGTTATACCTATAACTAGCCGCAACGAACCAGGTCATCAGCATGGCCATCGTAGTCGAAAGACCGGATGAAGGCAAGGCATATGGAGTTCAAAGGCCAATCTACTATATCAGTGAGGTACTTTCGCCGTGCAAACAGCGATATCCCCACTAACAGAAGCTTGCATACGGAGTCGTCCTCACAGCTCGAACGCTCAAACATTACTTCCAGGATCATACCGTAACGGTGCTAGACGACGCATCACTCGGTACTATCATGAACAATCCAATGGCATCCGGAAGAATAGCAAAGTGGAGCATTGAGCTAGGCGCATGGGACATTATCTATGCAGGACGCAATTCCGTGAAATCACAGGTACTCGTAGAATTTCTGAGCGAGTGGACAGAATTACAAACACCCGGACCACCAGAATATACGAGTAACTGGATCATGTACTTCGACGGGTCTAAAAGGAATGAAGGAGCTGGAGCTAGGATCGTCCTAATATCACCCAAAGGAGACAAGTTGCAATACGTCTTATGATTGGACTTCCCACCCCACGATCCAGCACCAAACAACCACGCAGAATACAAGGCCCTGTTGCATGAGATGAAGATGGAAATCGCGTGTGGAGCCACCCGATTGATGATCTATGGCGATTCCAATCTCATCGTGCAACAAACAATGAAGGAGTGCGACGCTATCGCAGAAAACATGGTCGCCTATCGGGACATGTAAAATCTACTCGAAGGAAGTTTCAAAGGATGCGAGCTGAAGCACATTGCGAGATCCAGCAACGAAGAAGCAGACAGGCTGGCAAACATGGGGTCCACAAACACACCTGTGACGCCCCGAGATCGGGCACTATGCAGATTTCAGCATTCCCGCCAAAATCCACATAATAACCGATTCCAGGTTGCCACTTGTGATAACATTACAACAGTTCACGAATAATCCACAACAACAACAGAAAAGATATATACAAGATGACTCAAACGAGTCAGGGATACAACTGATACAATACAAAGATCCAAATAACAGTGGAAGAAACAACATAGTGTCCGACTACGGACAAGATACAAATTGGACTAAGAGTCCTGAAGATAACCGAGAGCATCCAATCCCTGCCCAGGCCAAGCCGGAGGGATTCCCAAGCTAACGTCGTCAGACTTCAAACCTGTTGACTGCAATATTGAATATGCAGCCACGAAAAAGGTTCGTGGGTCAGTACGGTTAAGTACTGGCAAGTGGATAAACCATACTCACAAGATACCGGCGTAGCCAGTCATCACAAGATACAAATACTTTGGGTTCAACGGAAAGGAAGGGATTATTGCAAATAAGCGGCAGCGGGCTGCACTAACCAACTACAGAGACTCACTACAACATCCGGCTAAAAGAGGGGGATAAGATAGCGTATCGTAACCAACTACTACTAACCACCCAATCAACCCATCCAATGTTACCCCCTACTAAGGAAGCAACCCAAGGATAACTCACACTGTTGGATTAATGATGGATCAAGTTATTGTGTCAATAAGACTATTACTAGTCAAATTATCAATAGTTAGGTGTAAGTTATTCTGAGTACTTGTTAGCCAGTACTTTCACCAAGTCATCCATAACCACGGAAAACACGGCTTCTCGAGAAGATTTACCCTGCAGGGGTGCACCAATTTGGCCGTACACGTAAGAATAACCCGCCATACGGGGATCAAACCCACCAAGCGAGGTACTCAACACAACCCAACTCTTCTTCGCATCAAGCCCAAAGAACCCCGTGCAATTGAGCGCACGGCTAATCAAGCCCCACGAAGAAAAGGGGACCCTCATAGCACTCTAAGAACGTGTCTCCCTAAATGCCGACTACAAAAGTTCCACCCTGGCCTGGGTTCGCAAGATCATGCATGCGGCAAATGGAAAACCCGAACTAAATGAGGCGATTTGGACGAGATGCGAATCGAATCAAATTGAGGGGGGCGCCCATACTCGCTTCCCACATGCGGTTAGTGCGCTCATCATGGATCAGTAGACAAGACCCTTTTCCTAATTAGGGTCGACACTAGCAGGCTTCAAAACCACGCCGGGCCTCCTGCCGGTGCCTTATCATCAAATTATTATTACCCAAAACATTCACATGTTGTTGATTGAATTGAAACCCAACTATCAAACTAAACAGGTGATAAGACGGACAACAAGACTTGAGCGCAAACAACACTAAGCATGCAACTACGACACGAGGTCCAACAAGGTAAACAAACAACAGTTACTAGGAAGTGGAAGGAAGGCTATATCATGGCTGCAAGGTAAACATATGATAGGATTGAGACACAAGCATCGAATCAACAGGCTAGAATAAGAACAACGGAAAGAATCGGTAACAAGTGATGAAAGGCAGCCATTTGGCAGCAAGTGAGTATACTTGCCTGGAATCCAGCAAGTAGAGGTACATCTGAAGAACTTGTCGTTGCTCACATCATCTCAACGTCCTATCCGGGAAGAAGCGACGAACCTCGAACAAACACCGGATGCAACAATTACTACTACGGCAAAAGATCCAGCATGATCAAGATATGGATGCATGACAATTTAATTGATGCATCAAGATAAACTAGTTGACAAGATAACATGTTTAAATGGACCCATATGCAATTTGGAGTGCATATGGAAAACCCATGAATTAAGGTTGAATTAATTGATCTACAATCAACCAACATGTGAAGGTGAATTAGCATGATGCATGGATGAGGAAAACAGAAAGAAAACAACAATAGCTTCAATTTGAAATGAAGTTTACCAAGTTTGGAATTTTATTTATTAAGTTATGAAAATTTGCTTCTTAAAGGAGTTACACAAGCATTTGTTGTTTTCACCAACTTTAATTGTTCAAAACAGATAACAAAATTCATATTAGAAAAGAACACAAAATTTTAGGTGGAAAACATGTTTCAGTTATTGAAAAAGGAATTAAGATGAATTAATTATGAATTAAACAAGTTTAAACAAGATTTAATTGAATTTAATTCAAGTATGAAATCATTTGAATTTTTATTTGTTCAAAACATTAATTCAAATTCATATTTGAAAAGTTTATAATTTTCTGGTTTGAAAACATATTTTATATGTCCAAAAAGAATTTATTTTGACCAAGTTATTAATTTAGCAATTTAAAATGATTTAAACAAGGTTTAAATTATTTAACCAATTTTAATTATTCAAAACAGAAAATAAAGTTTATATTTGAAAAGGTGGATCAATTTGGCATGGAAAACATATTTCATTTGTGACATTTGAATTAATATTGAATTAGTTATGAATTTCACCATTTAAATGATTTAATTAAAGCATTAAGTAATTGCATTAATTTTATTTATCCAAAACAGAAAACAAATGTTATATTTGGAAAGAGCATGAAATTTTGGTTGGAAAACATATTTTATATGTCCCATTTGAAATAAATTTGAGTGTGTTATGAATTTAATCAAATTCAAAAAGAGTTATTTGAATTTGACCTTTTGAAAATATTTGGAATGTTCAAAACAGTAAACAGAATACATATTTGAAATGTTCATAATTTTCTGATGGGGATACATATTTTGTTTGTGCAATTTGGAGTTAAAATGATGAAGATATTAATTGTTCAAATTTTAGGTTTAAATATCACTTAAAAGAAAATAGAGTAAAACATTTTATACAGAGGGCAGGGCTACCCACGCTGGCTAGCAGTGGGCCTAGGCCAGCGTGGCGCCACAGTGGCGTGTGTGCGCAGTGAGGTGGCGCAGGGGGTCAATGACTGGTGGGTCCAAGGCGGTGCGCGTGCAGTGAAAAAGATGGGGCTAAATGCCTCCCCACAGCTCAATTTTTCTTTTTTATTTCTTCCTTCTTTTTTTTTGTAAGAGATGAAAGAGAGAGAGAGATAAAAATAGAGTTTGGGGTTCTTTTATTGGATGAATAAATTTTTATTAATTTGCAAAAACAGTAAATAAAAGCAATGTTAACATTATGTCCACATATTTGAAATATTAATTTGAGTTTTTAAGTTGCTATTTGAATTTCCAGTAGTATTTCATAAGGATTTGGTTTTTAAACAATTTATTCAATAAACCCAAACAATTATGAAACCTTATTGAATTTAATTGTTTGCAAGAATTTAATGTTTAAACCACAATTGGATCATGCCCATTATGATTGATTTTGAAGTGAATTTGAATTTGCCATTTAGGGTGTTGATTAAAGGGAGTTTTTATTTAACAAGCAATTTAAATAAATTCAACTTCAAACTATTGAAAAACAATTTGAGGTATTTAGTTTGCAACTTTCAATGGGAAATTTTAGACATGTTTGAAAGTTTAAATTGGTTTGAATTTTTGAGTAGTTTTGAAAACAGGATGCAATGCATATGATGCATGTGATGCAAAAAGAAAAAGGGAAAGCAACCAATTCTACTTAGGGGAACACCCCAGGTGTTACAGACGACGCCACTAACAAGGGATTGCGCCCTCGCAATCCACCTGCTAACCCGGGAGGGGAAAGAAGTTCGACTATCGATTCTTCATGCTTCCAGCTGATCTCCTCGACATCACTAACAAGGGCTTCTCGACACCACTAACAAGAGATTCTTGCTCGGAGTGACGACGATGTTCTTCCACAAGGAATCTTCCGACGATCGAACCTATTAGGTTAAAGGCTCAGGAAACGTCCACCCACGTAGGTTCCTAACACTTTGAAAGATAGACAAGAGGGGAGACTCCAAAACAAATGAGATGGGAGGGGAAATAGAATAGGGATAAGGAGAAAACAAGAATCCTATTGAGATGTTTTGAAAATAGTTTAGCAGAAATAGTTTTTGACACTCTAGAAACAACGACCATTAGCGAGGTTATCCTACAGGCTTTGCGGACCCGTTGCTTCGATAACCATTCGTATCGAAACAATCTCGGGAATCAGAACCAAGGCTCTGATACCATTTGTGACGCCCCGAGATCGGGCACTATGCAGATTTCAGCATTCCCGCCAAAATCCACATAATAACCGATTCCAGGTTGCCACTTGTGATAACATTACAACAGTTCACGAATAATCCACAACAACAACAGAAAAGATATATACAAGATGACTCAAACGAGTCAGGGATACAACTGATACAATACAAAGATCCAAATAACAGCGGAAGAAACAACATAGTGTCCGACTAGGGACAAGATACAAATTGGACTAAGAGTCCTGAAGATAACCGAGAGCGTCCAATCCCTGCCCAGGCCAAGCCGGAGGGATTCCCAAGCTAACGTCGTCAGACTTCAAACCTGTTGACTGCAATATTGAATATGCAGCCACGAAAAAGGTTCGTGGGTCAGTACGGTTAAGTACTGGCAAGTGGATAAACCATACTCACAAAATACCGGCGTAGCCAGTCATCACAAGATACAAATACTTTGGGTTCAACGGAAAGGAAGGGATTATTGCAAATAAGCGGCAGCGGGCTGCACTAACCAACTACAGAGACTCACTACAACATCCGGCTAAAAGAGGGGGATAAGATAGCGTATCGTAACCAACTACTACTAACCACCCAATCAACCCATCCAATGTTACCCCCTACTAAGGAAGCAACCCAAGGATAACTCACACTGTTGGATTAATGATGGATCAAGTTATTGTGTCAATAAGACTATTACTAGTCAAATTATCAATAGTTAGGTGTAAGTTATTCTGAGTACTTGTTAGCCAGTACTTTCACCAAGTCATCCATAACCGCGGAAAACACGGCTTCTCGAGAAGATTTACCCTGCAGGGGTGCACCAATTTGGCCGTACACGTAAGAATAACCCGCCAGACGGGGATCAAACCCACCAAGCGAGGTACTCAACACAACCCAACTCTTCTTCGCATCAAGCCCAAAGAACCCCGTGCAATTGAGCGCACGGCTAATCAAGCCCCACGAAGAAAAGGGGACCCCCATAGCACTCTAAGAACGTGTCTCCCTAAATGCCGACTACAAAAGTTCCACCCTGGCATGGGTTCGCAAGATCATGCATACGGCAAATGGAAAACCCGAACTAAATGAGGCGATTTGGACGAGATGCGAATCGAATCAAATTGAGGGGGGCGCCCATACTCGCTTCCCACATGCGGTTAGTGCGCTCATCATGGATCAGTAGACAAGACCCTTTTCCTAATTAGGGTCGACACTAGCAGGCTTCAAAACCACGCCGGGCCTCCTGCCGGTGCCTTATCATCAAATTATTATTACCCAAAACATTCACATGTTGTTGATTGAATTGAAACCCAACTATCAAACTAAACAGGTGATAAGACGGACAACAAGACTTGAGCGCAAACAACACTAAGCATGCAACTACGACACGAGGGCCAACAAGGTAAACAAACAACAGTTAATAGGAAGTGGAAGGAAGGCTATATCATGGCTGCAAGGTAAACATATGATAGGATCGAGACACAAGCATCGAATCAACAGGCTAGAATAAGAACAACGGAAAGAATCGGTAACAAGTGATGAAAGGCAGCCATTTGGCAGCAAGTGAGTATACTTGCCTGGAATCCAGCAAGTAGAGGTACATCCGAAGAACTTGTCGTTGCTCACATCATCTCAACGTCCTATCCGGGAAGAAGCAACGAACCTCGAACAAACACCGGATGCAACAATTACTACTACGGCAAAAGATCCAGCATGATCAAGATATGGATGCATGACAATTTAATTGATGCATCAAGATAAACTAGTTGACAAGATAACATGTTTAAATGGACCCATATGCAATTTGGATTGCATATGGAAAACCCATGAATTAAGGTTGAATTAATTGATCTACAATCAACCAACATGTGAAGGTGAATTAGCATGATGCATGGATGAGGAAAACAGAAAGAAAACAACAATAGCTTCAATTTGAAATGAAGTTTACCAAGTTTGGAATTTTATTTATTAAGTTATGAAAATTTGCTTCCTAAAGGAGTTACACAAGCATTTGTTGTTTTCACCAACTTTAATTGTTAAAAACAGATAACAAAATTCATATTTGAAAATAACACAAAATTTTAGGTGGAAAACATGTTTCAGTTATTGAAAAAGGAATTAAGATGAATTAATTATGAATTAAACAAGTTTAAACAAGATTTAATTGAATTTAATTCAAGTATGAAATCATTTGAATTTTTATTTGTTCAAAATATTAATTCAAATTCATATTTGAAAAGTTTATAATTTTCTGGTTTGAAAACATATTTTATATGTCCAAAAAGAATTTATTTTGACCAAGTTATTAATTTAGCAATTTAAAATGATTTAAACAAGGTTTAAATTATTTAACCAATTTTAATTATTCAAAACAGAAAATAAAGTTTATATTTGAAAAGGTGGATCAATTTGGCATGGAAAACATATTTCATTTGTGACATTTGAATTAATATTGAATTAGTTATGAATTTCACCATTTAAATGATTTAATTAAAGCATTAAGTAATTGCATTAATTTTATTTATCCAAAACAAAAAACAAATGTTATATTTGGAAAGAGCATGAAAGTTTGGTTGGAAAACATATTTTATATGTCCCATTTGAAATAAATTTGAGTGTGTTATGAATTTAATCAAATTCAAACAGAGTTATTTGAATTTGACCTTTTGAAAATATTTGGAATGTTCAAAACAGTAAACAGAATACATATTTGAAATGTTCATAATTTTCTGATGGGGATACATATTTTGTTTGTGCAATTTGGAGTTAAAATGATGAAGATATTAATTGTTCAAATTTTAGGTTTAAATATCACTTAAAAGAAAATAGAGTAAAACATTTTATACAGAGGGCAGGGCTACCCACGCTGGCTGGCAGTGGGCCTAGGCCAGCGTGGCGCCACAGTGGCGTGTGTGCGCAGTGAGGTGGCGCAGGGGGTCAATGACTGGTGGGTCCAGGGCGGTGCGCGTGCAGTGAAAAAGATGGGGCTAAATGCCTCCCCACAGCTCAATTTTTCTTTTTATTTCTTCCTTCTTTTTTTTGTAAGAGATGAAAGAGAGAGAGAGATAAAAATAGAGTTTGGGGTTCTTTTATTGGATGAATAAATTTTTATTAATTTGCAAAAAAAGTAAATAAAAGCAATGTTAACATTATGTCCACATATTTGAAATATTAATTTGAGTTTTTAAGTTGCTATTTGAATTTCCAGTAGTATTTCATAAGGATTTGGTTTTTAAACAATTTATTCAATAAACCCAAACAATTATGAAACCTTATTGAAATTGTTTGCAAGAATTTAATGTTTAAACCACAATTGGATCATGCCCATTATGATTGATTTTGAAGTGAATTTGAATTTGCCATTTAGGGTGTTGATTAAAGGGAGTTTTTATTTAACAAGCAATTTAAATAAATTCAACTTCAAACTATTGAAAAACAATTTGAGGTATTTAGTTTGCAACTTTCAATGGGAAATTTTAGACATGTTTGAAAGTTTAAATTGGTTTGAATTTTTGAGTAGTTTTGAAAACAGGATGCAATGCATATGATGCATGTGATGCAAAAAGAAAAAGGGAAAGCAACCAATTCTACTTAGGGGAACACCCCAGGTGTTACAACACCCATACCGCCAGGAATATATTTCGAGCGGATGACCAAGCGTTCAGTCAAGGTCAAGAAAACCGCAGGAACACCCGCAACATTAGAGACGGAGGCCAGCCCGCAAGTCGCTATCACCGAGCTCAGCCATGGTATTCCGCGACAAGTTTTTCTGGTCGAGCCAGTCTGGACGCATAAATACCTCGACTACTTGTCCGCCAAACAGCTCCCAGCAGACGCTCGTGAGGCTCGACAAATAGTCGGACGCAGCAAATCTTTTTGGGTACTCAACGGCGAGCTATACAAGCAGAGCATCTCAGGCATACTGCAAAGGTGCATAGCACCCGAAGATGGCAAGGAATTGCTGCGAGACATACACCAAGGAGATTGTGGACATCACGCCAGCTAGAAAGCAATCGTGGGCAAACCTTTCCGAGCAGGATTCTACTGGCTTACATCGGCCAGAGATGCAAAGGATTTGGTCGACAGGTGCAACGCTTGCCAGCGATTTGCACCCAAACCACATGCCCCCGCTACGGAACGACATATGATACCTATTGCCTGGCCTTTTGCACAATGGGGGCTAGACATGGTAGAGCCATTACGCAAGTCTACGCCCGGTGGATACACACACTTGCTGGTCGTAGTAGACAAGTTTACAAAGTGGATCGAAGCAATGCCAGTAACCTCGGCTAGCCCCCTATGCGCCGTCAAATTCCTTGACTCCATCGTATGCAGATTTGGCATACCACACAACATCATCACCGACAATGGTAGCAACTTCACCGCAAAGGAAACACAGCAGTTCTGCGAAGAAAAAGGGAATCATCCTCAGATTCACTTCAGTGGCTCATCCGCAAACCAACGGCCAGGTCGAACGATCCAACGGATTGGTTTCGACTGGCATCAAGAAACGACTACTCGACCGCCTACACCCAGCAGCGGGACATTGGGAAGAAGAGCTATCCTCCGTGCTATGGAGTCTCTGCACAACTCCAAATCGATCCACAAAATACACACCATTTTTCATGGTATACGGGGCTGAAGCAGTCCTTCCCGAGGACGTCAGATTCAGCGCCCCATGGGTCGTTGCTTACAGCGAAGAAACCTCTAACAGGCACTCGCGGACAATATGGACGCACTCGACGAAATACGCGATATTGCACTCGCAAGATCCGCAGTATACCAACAGTCATCGCGAAACTATCACAGTCGCCGCATACGTCATAGAGCCTTCGCGGTGGGACATTTGGTGCTACGGCTCAAGCAGAAGGAAGGGCACAAGCTCGAACCACCCTGGGAAGGACCCTTCATAATACACGAAGTTATCCCAGGTGGCGCCTATCGACTGAAGAACCCGACGACTGGTGGCATCTACTTCAACCCATGGAATGTTGCACACCTCCGCAAATTCTATCTCTAGATTTATTTTACTCATACAAAATAAGGCTATATTAGCCATCTTGTAGCTCGAAAGAAACACATGACTTCTCAGTCATTTCAATAAAAATACATGGTTCTTCAACCATAGCTACTCGCAGTCTTTATCCCTGCAAGCTAAAAAACAGGTATACACCCCAAATACACGGGGGCTACGCCTAACTTAGCATCACAGGAAGAATTTCATATACACAAAGTTACAAACAAGTTAGACACCTTACAAAGTTTCGCGCAACTATACAAAGTAACAGGATACATACATCCTACGATTACATATGGCGACGAGCATTTTCCTCGGCCAATACACGATCCACCTCTTCCGAGGTCAATCGAATAATCTCTTCTGCTGCAGGACGAACAACTCTATAATGAGGGGCCATGTCAATTAGACCATCAGGGATCATAGCTACAGAGCTGAAATTCACCTCAGGATGCCACAATCGGACGAAGGAAAGCGCTATCACCGACCCGCAAATCATCTGATTGCGGACACACTTGCGAATCTCACCTTCCCGCCCGAAAGTTCTGAGGAGATGGCTCAAATCTTCGGGACCCCTCTCCAACGGATAAAAAGCTGAGTTCACAGCGATCAAAGCTTCATGGCAGGAATTCACAAGTATCTTCGCCTGGACTACTCGATACTTCAACGTAGCCAGCACAAAGCCTCGACTACGGTCCGACCAGAAGTTGTTCGCATGCAGTTTGGAGCTACTAGCTTCATGAGCAATGAGGTTATCCACCCAGTGCGCTTTGCGTTGACCATCAGGCTCAACAACTACAAAGAAGGATATAAAGAGTGAGCACAGGAAAGAATGACAACCAAATCACAACGCTAGGGGGCTAACGTTCTTACACAACATATCGTTCGCAACTGCCGCAAGTTCCTCCATAAAAAATTGTTCACGATCAGCCGCAAGCTTTTGCTTCAACTTGGCCACATCAACCACTCCGCGCAAAGCTTTATACTTGCGTTCGCCATCCGTCACACGATCACGAAAAGAAGCAAAGGTGCTCACAGCAGCAACAAGCAGATCCACTCGAGAAGCAGATCCACTCGAAGACTCCGCAGCAGCACCAATTTCATGGAGGAAAACACAAAGGTTAAGGAAAAAGTTTCAAAGTACCCCACTCGAGAAAACAAACCACCTATCCAGCAGGTGCTCGGGGGCTACTCCCATCGGGAGAAACTCATGACAATCAATCACAGGAAGCATCTCAGATATCAAAAGAACATTTCGATTAAAGGTAGAATACGGGAATACATCCCAGGGTTCATTACATCGGAAGCACAAACTACGAAGGAACTATCCTAAGGAACTACAGACGTGCTGCCACTCGCGGCAGTTTGCCCCCTGCGACTAGCACGGGCGATCAAATCAGATAACTTCCGGGCAAGGACTTCAGCTGGATCGCCAAAAGGACGAAGCGCTACCTTTTTGCCCGTAGTAGCATCGACGGGAAGGTTCAAGTATGCCTCCTCCAAGCCTGCAACTCCGTGCGCCAGTGCAAACTGGATAGCAGTCTTCGCCCCGGACTCTGACTGAGCAACCGAGTAGGCATCAAGGAGATTGCCCTCCAGAAAAACCTTCAGAAGATCATTCAGCATGGGCGGAACAACAGCGTCAACCAGAAGACGACCATGAAGCTGCGTCAACACTCGAGTAGCATCGCCAATCAGGGTGCAAATCCCGCTAGAATGCTTTCGAAGCTGAGCGCAGGAATCTGTCAAGGCGTCCACTCGTTGAATCCCGGGAAGCTCAACGGCAACGCCAAGAAGATCTGTAGAAAGAGAAGTCAAAATCCAAAGAACTTACTAGCCAGTCAAAAAATAAAGGATAAATGTGACTTACCTGCAAAACGCTGGGCCAAAGGACGAAGGAAGTCAACAAGATCATTATCCTGCTTGGTGCCAGCTTCCTCCAATATTTTCACGGCGTCCTGGGCATCCGCAAGCTTTCCCTCAAGGTAAGTCGACTGCTTACGAGAGGATTCGAACTCCTTTCGAGCGGCTTCCAACTGAGCCTCCAGGGCGCCTACCCGAGTGACAACATCCATCTTTTCGGCCTTCAGCGCGTCGGCTTGAGCTGCACGACAACAAGTTTAAAACTCAAAGGAATTCCAATGAACGGAAAGATTGGATAGAAGGAGTAGATAAATTTACCTCCAAGAAGCTCGCTTTCCGAGACGAGTCGATCGCGATCTGCCCGAAGGGTCACGCATTCTGTCTCGGCCGAAATAATGCGACGGCCAACGGCTACAAGGGAGTCAAGAAGAGACTGCAAAAACATGAAGATGGAAAAGTCAGAGAAGAGAAGATTGAGCCTATACACGATTGCAAACATTCGAGTATAGCCTCGGGGGCTACTCCCATCGGGAGCACTGCCGTGCACCCGATAAAATGAAGAGAAGAGAGCTTAAGTTCTTGAGCCTGTAGCCAATCGCACGCGATTAACTACAACCTCGGGGGCTACTCCCATCGGGAGCACTGCCGTGCACCCGATAAAAAATCCCAAACAGACAAAGTACAAGATGCAAAAGAAAATAGCAAGATTTACCTGGCCTTGAGCAATGCAGAGAGGATCAGCCGAGCTACCCGACACTTCTTTCGAAATCGAGGCCCCAACTGCAAAGCTAGGAATCCTATATTCCGTAGCCGCCGCTGTGGGGGCTGGACTCGGCGAATTCTGGACGGTGCCAGTAGTCGGGGTCCCACCCGCGGCAGCACCTCTTTTCCTTTTTTAAGAGGAAGGGAAGAGATGAACCGGTCGGAGCTGATGGATTGGAGCCGTTCATGAAGGAAAACAACAAGTGTCATAAGAAACAAAAAGGGAACGTTCGACTAGGACAAGAAAGCAAGAACCTACTCGTCATCTTCGTCATCCAGCATATCCGCGTTCCAGGCGGTATGGATCTTTGTCAAAGAAGCAGAAGGGGCGCGCGCACTTAACGGAGTCACGACGAGAGGCTCTTTGTCAGATCCCTTACCCAAGGAATTATCCTTGGAGGTGGCCTCATCGTCCTCCGCTCGGCGGCGTTTGCGATGGTGGAGATCGCTACCCGATTCTTCCACGTCATCCGAGGAATCGTGCTCAAAAATCGAATCGGCTTCAGCAACACTGGTGTCGGCTGGGACATCCAAGTTGCTCGCCAACAAGTCCGAGGCTTCCTCACTGGAGACTGACGGGTAGCAGGTGACCACCGCTAAACTCTACAAGAAGGAAAGGAAGAAGAAATTCAGTCGACAAAACTTTTGAGCAAGAAAAAGACAAAGACAAGGAAAAACTTGAACTTACTTCGGGTGGAGGAGGTCTCGACGCCTCAAAAGCCGCGACAGAGCAGTCAAGGAAGGTCTCGCCCACTTTCAAACTGGTGATACAACGCAATTTTATTCTCGAATTCAACATTCGGAAGTTCTTCTCGGCTCACACGGCCGGGGTCTTCAACGCCCTGATACTCCCACATCGTGGAGGGCCTCTCATGCATAGGTTGGATCCTGCGTTTAAGGAACACACTCGCCAGGTGCAAGCCGTTCAGCACAACTCCTGCGGTTTGGTCATGAAGGGCGACCACCTTGGCGAGCAGCGGGGTGACAATCTGGTTTTCTTTGGCTGAAAGCTTGTGCGCCCAGGACTTTCGCCTCTTCAGGACAGCGAACGGGTGGAACTCATGGACTCCACCCGCGTTGTTGTCGATGACGTAGAACCACTTCTTTATCCATCCTTGTGCGGAGTCGATGAAGTGCATCCCGAAGTAGCAGCTGTCCGATTTCGCCTGGATTCCAAAGCCGCCGGTGCGCAGCGGCTCTCCGAGCTCAGTCTCTACCCGTGATTTCTCGCGGAAGACCCGCACCTTGAAGAGGGCTTTCCAAAGGCCCCAGTGAGGGCAGATGCCCAGGAAGCACTCGCAAAAAAACAATGAAGCACGAGATGTGTTGCACCGCATTTGGAGGCAAGTCGTGGAGCTGTATGCCATAGACATACAGCAACGCCACGAGGAAAGGATGGAGCGGGAAGGAGAGCCCGCGCGAAACGTGGTCCGCGAAGATCACGCGTTCGTTCGCGCGGGAATTTGGTACCTCTTCTTTTTTACCGATGCGCACCTTCTTCTCGGTCTCCGGAGGCAGTAGCCCCTCCCTCTGCATCTCCTTGATGCTCTTGTTCGTCGTGTTGGGTGAGCGCCAGTCGCCTGAGCGCGGAGCGGGTGGCGCGGGAACTTCCTCCGTCGCCCTCGAGGAGGAAACAGCTGCACTGCGTTTCTTGCCTCCCGCCATGGGTGCTGGTGCGAGCTCGCAGGGAAAGGGTTAAGCGCGAGGAAGACGAAGGCTGGAAGCGAATGACGGGAAATTTTCACCGTTTACCTAAGGGTCCACATTTATACACGACGCCGCCCAATCCTGGTCGCTCATCGAGCAACGTAGCGCCCATCGTAGCTACCACGTGTGAAGTTGAAACGAAAGGGCGGCGGAAGATGTTTCGTGCCACGATCCCAACAGTAGATCGTGCGCAATTACTGCGCGCAGTTCGCGTAAAACCGGAAACGACGTCTCGTTTCCGGTCAAAAAGCTGACAAGGTGGGCCAGCGCCTCTGCTCTCGCTCCGTCACGTCCCATCGAGAGGATAAGGTGCGCCGTGACGTCAGAGCGCACATCATCAAGCTGGGAAATTCTTCGAATAAAAGCCCAAACACGAAATAGACTTCATACGGGAGAATCAAAACGCGGAAACTCCTTCGCATAAAGCTCCAAACACAAAATAACTTCGTATGGACAAATTGTGACGCGAAAATTCTCTCGCATAAAATAGAACCCTATGCACGAAAACTCTTTCGTATGGGCATAAAAACTCCAAACACGAAAACTCTTTCCTATGGACAAAACAACCTGATTTTCATACCCGAGAAATCACAGACCTGAAACTTCGCGGGTGCGTAGATCCTGCCACTCCATCACACGATGTCTACACATCGCAGACTTGGATCGTTCAGCCGACTAGGCACATCCGGATGCCATATTCTTTCGAATACGAAGGTAAGACCCAAAAGATCTCTCTTGAAGGCCTGGAATCGCACTCAAGCTGCGTCCTCCAGTAAAATTCCGTGTCAACAACACGAAGAAAAATCCTAGCGGACGCGCCGGGTACCCCTATAAGGTTAAGTTCGACTCGGTAAGACCTCTACGGCCTAGTCGCAATGATCACCTCATCGGGTTCGAGTCGGAGGTCTCGAATCTGTGTAGGCCAGAACTATTTTTGCCCTAGTTGCAATTAATTGGCCCTGATCTTTCGGGAGAGCCAAGCTACTGCGCCACATCCTTCTGGAAAATAGCCAAGAACACAGGCACTTTCATCACTCGATACTCGGGTATAATAAGCTCATCACACAGGGTATACACCCTCCAAATGGAAAACGACTATAATAGTCATCCGAAAGGAAGCAAGACGAAAAATCTGAGCGTCTACCCGACTGGGAAAATCCCAATCAAGCAAACGCTCGGGGGCTACTGATGAAGGGATGAACCTTGGACCCGGCGAGTAAGGACACCCGGTCCTAGGCCCAAGACTGAAGCCCATAAAGGGAAGCCTTTGGACTATTCTAGAAGGCCTAGTTGAATCCCACCCGCAATGCCTTGCGGGTTAAGATAGGAAACTTGTAACCGACATAGGGTTAGAGTTCGAGTCCTCCCCGGGTACGGTTTGAGACCTGGCCATCTATATAAGGCCAGGAGAGCCACCGGAAGAGGACCAAGCAATACCGCACCACCAAGCCTTAAGCTCAAGATCATACTCTCGACTTGAGCGTCCCCCGTTGTAACCGATCTATTCGATAATACAGATCGACAGAGGCACGAGTAAGGGTTTTACCTCTACGAGGGCCCCAAACCTGGGTAAGTCGTGCCTCCTGTCTAGCAGACGATCGTCACCAGCGCCTACATGTTCTCCTATTCGAAACCCTATGGGTTCACCCGAGGGACTTGTTGAGATGCAGATTCGACACCGGTCTTCATGACTTGACCGAGAGTGGACGAAGAATATTAAGAATACACGAGGAATGAAGGCCAAATCAAACATACAAGATCCAACGCTGATTACCCTTTGACTGTGATTCCTCTTTTTGACCTGAGCCTTATTGGGCGGAGGCGACGGAGTCGGCTGATGCGGCGACGGAGGCGGTGGAGTCTGCGGATGCTGCGGCGGATTCGGCTGAGGAGTCGGATCATGCGGACTCATGTTGTGGTGGTCGTCCCTCTCGTCATCATGTGGACTTGGAGTTGGTGAATCACGAATCGGAGGAGGCGATGGTCGCCTTGGCACCGATCCTAGAAACACGATGTATTTCTAGAATGATACCACCCCTAACCTCTCCCCAGTGTCCTCTCATCTTACGCTCCAGGCATGTCAAGCTCTAGTGGACCATATCCCGGTACAAGATGATCCACGTCGACACGACCATAGCCATCGGGAATCAGGTTGCAATGCCGCTGTGATGTAGATTCACAAGTTAAAGCATATCCTTCTGCCGTCTTGAAGGATAAGTTCCTCACTCCCACATGTAGCTCACAAGTTTTATTCTCCATGATATCATCCACGGGGTAGCGATCCATCGGTGCCTCATCGGCATCGACCCCCATGGAAGCCACGCTTCTTCTCCGTGAGATGGGCCGCCTCGACTATCTTGCTGCAGCTGATGAGGTGCCCCTTGCTCGCGCAATTCCTCTATTTGCTTATGTTGGTGCCTTACACAGCAATTATTTCGTCGTTCCTTCTTTCTAGCTTGTTCAACCAGTCTTCCTCCTCCTGCTCCGCCCTCTTATTTGCTCTCTCTTGGCTTCTATAAGATTCACGGTCCTCGGGAAACCCAGTCTTCCATGGCACATTAGATCCGAGGCCTCATGTTCATCCTGATTTTTCAGCATTCCCGAGGGCCCTTGTCAGCTCGTCATTCTATTTGTCGGTAGTAAACTTAACCTCTCGAACCTCGACAAAAGCTTCAAAAAGTGCTTTCTGTTAGGATTAAACACGACTGCTCGTTCGTGTCCGACCCAGCGTAGAATACGACTAGCGTACCGAGTCGGTTTCCTAGGTAGCTAATATATATATGTGTACCGACCCTCTGTAATCGATCAAGTTTTCAAAGGAAATAAACAACACGCGCGACAAGCACGTGTAGCAATCTTAATCTCGTTTTTCCTGTGATCGTTGTGTGCGTACGTGACTAGCTAGAGGCAGATCGATCGATTGACCTCTCTGCCTCCTTGCTTTAGCTTATACGTGCACATTGCCGGAAAGTCCACGAGGAGCTTTTGCAAGATACGTACGACGTCGGAGAGTACTCGACGTTGCGTCGTGAGGATCGGGTCTACGCCAACAATTGGTATCAGAACCCGTGTTGATCGTCCACTTTTCTGAAAGTACTAGAAGATCATGGCGATGGTGAAGCATGGCGAGAACTCGGGACCGATGATGGAGATGGTGGGGGCGACGTTATACCCCCGCCTTGATCGCAAGGACTACGGGCTATGGGCCATCAACATGGAGGTGGCCATGGAAGCTCAGGAGATCTAGGAGGTCGTTGATCCCGGCGGCGATGATTACGTCAAGGGAGGCGCGAAGTACCGGAAGGATCGCCAGGCGCTAACGGCTCTCTATTCCGTCGTGCCGAGAGGCGTGATGCAGCACCTCGTCAGAAATAAATCGGCGAAGGATGCGTGGGAGACGATCAAGGTCATCCATCAAGGACATGCCCACGTGAAGGAAGCGCATTTCCAAAGCCTAACGAAGAACTATGAGGATTTGAAGATGGAGGAAAGCGAGACGGTCGTTCAGTTTGCCTCCCGTTTTGTCACCCTCGTCAATGCAATCACGGGACATGGCGAGAAGATGGATGAGATCAAGAACTTCAGAAGGTTGTTACGTGCCGCAACGGCGCGCTATATGCAGATCGTTACGTCGATCGAGAAGTTTGTTGATTTGTATACTCTGATGGTAGATGATCTCGTTGGAAGATTCAAGGCACGTGATGAGAGGGTTCGGCTCACCTTCGGCGATCCGACCCAGAGCGAGCAATTGATGCTCACAAAGAAGCAGTGGATGGCTCTTTCGAACGGATAGCAAGGAGGATCCACTAGCGGCGGCAAGAAAGATAAGCAGCGCCCATCAAAAAAGAAAATCACCGGGCAGGATGACAAGGCCGTGCCGAAGAAGAAGTTTGACATTAAGAAAATAAAGTGTCACGACTGTGGTCTCTTCGGTCACTTCAAAGCTGGCTGCCGAAACCCACCGAAGGAGAGGGCGCTCATGGCCCAGGAAGGGGATGATGGAGACGTGATGATGATGCTCGAGGTATGCGAGCTCATGGACGAGGAGGAGCTAAATCCTCCCGCGCCGGATGCAGAGATTGTGATGCTCATAGAAGAGAAGGTTTACCTTCATGACAAGCGGAGGATGCAGACGGATCGCGACGTTTGGTATCTCAACACTGGAGCAAGCAATCACATGAGCGGCGACAAGGCCCAATTCTCCGAATTAAGTCTCTCGGTGGGAGGCACCGTTCTTTTTTACGACAATTCGACGGTCAACATAGCAGGGCGAGGCACTGTCCTGTTTGAATTGAAGAACGACGGTCACAAGGTACTGACGGATGTGTACTATATTCCCAATTTGAAGAGCAATATTATCAGTCGTGGTCAGCTTGCGGAGCGTGGATGCAAGATTGTGCTTGAGGAAAACTATCTATGGGGATATGACCGTGAGAGGCAGCTTATCATCAAGGTGCAGAGATCAAAGAACAGACTCTACATCTTATACTTGGGTCGTACGGATCCAGTATGCCTCAAGGCAAGCCTCGACACCACCGCTTGGAAGTGGCACGCGAGATACGGTCATCTTAATTTTCAAGCGCTTTGTATGCTCGGGCAGAAGGAGATGGTACACGGTCTACCGTGCGTGGAACACGTGGACCAGGTATGCGATGGTTGTCTCGTCGGGAAGCAGCGGCGCGCCTCGTTCATGGCAATCTATGCGGTCCAGTTTCACCCGCAACCCCGTCCGGTAACAGATACTTCTTGCTTGTGGTAGATGATTACAGTCGATACATGTGTATTGTGTTGCTGAAGAGTAAGGATCAAGCACTACAAGCATTCAAGAAGATCAAGGCAGCCCTCGAAGTTGAGGCGGAGGAGAAACCGAAGGCCCTACGCACAGATCGGGGGTGTGGGGGGGGGGGGGTGAATTTAATTTTAACGAGTTCACTTCGTTTTGTGACGCGCATGGCATCAAGCGGTAGCTCACCGCTCCGTCTACCCCACAACAAAACGGTGTAGTGGAGCGAAGGAATCAAACCGTGGTGGCTATGGCACGAATCATGATGAAGAGTAAAAACTTGCCGGGCAAATTCTGGGGTGAGGCAGTCAACACGGCTGTCTATTTGCTGAATAGGGCACCGACCAAGAGTGCGGTTGGTATGACGCCGTACGAAGCATGGTGCGGACGGAATCCCTCGGTTGATCATCTTCGCACCTCTCGGTGTGTGGCGCACGTCAAGATGATGTCCGGACATACGAGTAAGTTGGCGGATCGGAGCACTCAATGATAATGATTGGCTATGAAGCAGGCTCGAAGGCATACCGCACGTGCAATCCCACAAATAATAAGGTGGTTGTCACACGTGACGTAGTCTTTGAGGGAGAAAAATCTTGGAACTGGAGCAACTCCACCGAACCGGTACATCCGATCTTAGACGAAATTTTTTCTGTCACTTACGATGATGTTGAGCGTGCAAATAATCTGGAATCTGGATCAACCGATGACAAGTGCAAGCACTTCAGCAGCGAGGAACGCAGCGACGTCGTCAGGGCATCCGCAATGTATAAGGTGAGGTTTTGCCATAAGTTGGGTCCCACTTGCCTTATGAAATTCTCCCACAATGTATAAGGTGAAATTAAGCCATATGCCGGGACCCACATGTCTTATCTATACCTACTAATAAAGGCATTAAGGTTTCTGCCAAATTTTTCGTCCAACACGATTTTACCGATTTGCCCTCCCACAAAAGCACATATTACAACACTTTTGCCACGGAACGGTTCCTATGTAACAAGAGATAAAGTCTACTGTTGCAACGACCCACCGCGTACCTCTTCGTTCCCTATCGTGGACCCAGCCGCTCGATCCAGATCCCCTTCCTCCGAGCTCTACCACCCCGCCGACGCTCCCTCCGGCCGTGTCGTGCCACCTCCCTACCGTCCGTCGCCTCCATCAGCGAAGATTAAGCGTTGTTGTTTGTGGACTTCTGGGGACCTACATGAACGGCGTTGGTTGTGAGCTACTCGACGCGAGGTCAAGGGCACCGTCGCGTACAGCGCCCCCACCGATGGGCATCGGGCAGGTCATCCGCGCTCCAGGGTTCTCTAGGCAGGAGTGCGTCGTCGTGCTTGTGGAGGCCCTTGTCTCGTCCGCGGATGCCGGAATTAGATGCTCTGTCTGAAATTGGGTGTAAAGTTCAGACTGATGTACTCTGTGCATGCTGTTTTCTTTATCTTCTCTGTTCTTCCCCACCGCTGAACGCATCTCTCTGGCACCAGAAGCCTCGCCTCTTCCCCGCCCCCGGACGCCAGCGAGGCCCCCTCAAACTCCCCAACGCTGGGCGTCAGTATTGGTCCAAATTTCTTCCCCAGACGCCCCTGTCACCTCCCACGCTCGCGGCTGCCAGCGAGGGCCCCTCTTAGTCACCCACCGCCTAGGACCCTCTCCTCGAGGGCGTCATCCAGTTCAAGAAATTTGGTGGCTCCCTGATCTGTGGTTGCATGCATTCGAAGGAAGGTGCGAATTTTGGTCAGCAGGGATCTACTTTACCTCCTGTGTACACGGCAATAGGGAAATATATTCATGGTTTGACTCTTTCCTTGCCGGTCATCGTCCTCTTTTTTCTCTTTGCTCTTCATCCGTTGGATCACGAGATTGCTCATGGAATCAGTCTCCTGCAGGTTTGTTGCTTAGCGCCTATGTCCTTGGTGGATTGAGCTAATAATTTACTGATGCCAAATTCCATGTTCACTCGGTTAGGTTGACATATGTTCAACATAGTTGTCCAGTGAAAGCATTCAGATAGGTCAAAGCATTCAGTCAAAGCATCAATTGGTTGCATGCTCACATAAGATTCAGATATATTTATTCTAGGAAAGATGTAAATTAATTTTGTACTTCAACTAGCTTTCTAAAGGCTTTATATGGATTGTGCCAGATATAAAGTAAACCTTTTGTAGTCAAAAAGATTTTTTTCTTCATTACCCACTAAACACATAGTTAAGTAAACTAATCTTTTGCCAATTGCAGTTCATCCGCGATCCTGAAAAACCAATGTAGTTTCTTCTTTATCAACAACATTGCCTTATTATTCTATAAGGCCATAGAAGGATCTATTAATAGTACGAGTACCAAAATTTCACAAGTTTGATTTACGGTAACTAACGGATCAATCTTCTTAAGACGTTGTCTTACCTTGGCGGGTAATAGGTAGTATAAGAGCATCTCCACTCGTACGGTCCCCTTCGGACATTTTTTGGGTCGAAAAAATCACCGCTTGGAGCCGTGCCGGCGTAAACTTCGGCCCGGGAGGGCGATGTCTCCCAGTCGTTGGGCCGAAACAGCAGGGCAAACTTATGCCAAATTCGGCTAAATTTCGAAAAGACTCAAAATAACTTAAATTTCATTTGGAATTTAAATCTAAAACTACATGTCGAGACTGCGATAGATCGTCTCGCCGCAGTCGCCAGCGCCGACGTCTTCGCCGTAGCTGGGCGGCTCGTCCTTCGGGGCGCAGCTGGAGCCCTGCCCTAGGTCGCCGGAGCGGAAGGGTTTCGTCGCCGTCGGCTCGTTCTCGTCACTGTCGTCGAGGATGAAGACGCTGCCCTCGTCACGGCCGTGGCAGCGTGCTTCGAATCTCTCGGCCATGGCTCTCCGGCGAGGAAGCTTGGGTGCGTGGAGATGGGGAAGGCGAGGAGAAGAGTATGGACGGCGAGGCGGGGGAGAAACGAGGCGCCATGGCAACGACGCGCTCGCACACTGTAGCTAGGCCCCACCAGCGTGGAAATGGCGCGTGGCTTTCTCCCTTGTTTTCCTTTCGTCCGGCTCCCCCAGCTGCCCCCCCCCCCAACGCGCTGGGTTTGGACTGGAATCGCCGGCTCTATTTTCGTCCAATCCGGCGTTTTTAGGCTGCTGGGGGGGCGAGTGGGGGATTTTCCATTCGCCACCATGCCGAAAGACCGAAAACATGGCTCGGGGCGCCTTGGGGGCGAGTGGAGATGCTCTAAACCTTTTTATTCAACCACATGTACAAACTACCATCTTTTCATTATGTCCAGGTATGATACCAATTGGGATGATGGGTTGTAAATAAACACAGAGAGAATGGTTTAATTGGATGACTAGCCAAGGGAAATAGAAACAAGTACCATGTTTATTGCCTATGTGATGCCGATGCTGATTTTGACCTAAGACACAATGCTAGAGATAATAAAGATTTATTTCTCCCGTTGCAACGCACGGGCACATTTTGCTAGTCATACTACTACATGCAAGAGATAGAGAAGAGAGGATATTATTTTTCTATTGCTTATGGTAGACCATAAGATTGAGGTGCACCTTAAGCTTATGGATGACCTTATTTTTCTCCACAATGTATAAGGTGTACTTTGCAACATGCCACGTAGAACTTAAGGTGTGGTTTTTCTCACCTTGCGGATGCCCTCAGCTAGTCCCGGAGCGAGCGAACCAGGACCAGGCGACAAGCACGTTCCAGCCAGCCCGCCAGAAAGTAGCCTGGGAGGGCGAGCATGCAGCATAGCATCCTCGCTAGAAGGAGGCAGGCCAGCATCAGCTCCAGCTGGGAGCCCAGCTCGCACGGCAACAGGCAGGCATGCCTCGCCAGGAAGAGGCTTAGCGGGCATTGGCCCATCCGCGCAATACGGAGGCAGTCCAGGAGCGGGTCCAGCTTGGAGCCCAGGAAGCAGACAAGAGCAGAGCAGCCCACGTGTTGTTGCTCGCTCGCCAGATTTTTTTTACAAATATGGCCCGTGCCGAGTGATATTGTTAGAAATGACCCCCTCCAATTTTTTTTTAAGAGTAACCTGGCGGGAGCGAGGAAAAGTGCCAAGCCCACCTTCCGCCAGCTCAAACGGCGGAATGTCACTTGCCGCCATTGCGGATGGCGGGAAGTCACTTTGTGCTGTATGAGGTGGCACGATCGAAACCACTTTCCGCCGTCTGAGTTGGCACGAAGTGACTTTCCGCCAACTGGTACGGCGGAAAGTCCACGTTTCGCTTTTTTGCCATCCCGCCAGGCTAGTTTTGACAATAAAATTCGAGAAGGGTTATTTTTGACAATGCAATTCGGTATGAGGCCATATTTGTAAAAAAATCCGCTCGCCAGCTCCTGAGGTGCTCTGTAGGCCAACTCGCCAGAAGAACACGCGCGTGAGGAGGCAAAGACTTGCCGGGAGACTCACATGCAGGAGACACTTCGTCAGACGCACAACCAACAGCAGCACGCACGCGACGCGTGTTGGATTGCTATCCAAAAAAGGCACTTCGAAAGAAATAATCCGGTGAAGATGAAGCACAAAAAGAAATGTTTGCTCACCGATGAACCGGCGAAATTCGAGGATGCAAACACAGAGGAGTGTTGGCGTCGTGCTATGGAAGAAGAGTTGGGATCGATCCGTGAGAAAAACACATGGAAACTTGTTGATCTTCCCAACAATCATAAAGTCATAGGGCTCAAGTGGGTGTACAAAATCAAGAAAGATGCCGAAGGGAACTTGGTGAAACATAAACCTAGACTTATGGCTAAGGATGCGTGCAAGAGCAAGGTGTGGATTTCGAAGAAGTGTTCGCTCCCGTTGCAAAGATGGAATCGGTGTGACTACTTATAGCTCTCTGTAACATCCCAAGTCTGAAAAATAGCCTTTAGAATGTTTGCTCTCTGTTATTTTATGTTTTGCATCATGGCATCATGTTGGTTGCATTTGTTTTGTATGTTTTCCATTTGTTTTTCTCTGTTTTCATTTGTTTTCCTTTGTTTTCCATTTGAATTTCAAACCAAAATTCAAACCTTTTGTTTCATCCTTGTGATGTTACAATTTCCAAAGTGAGAGTCCAAATAAAAACAACCAAATTGCTTTCATTTTATTCCATGTTGACCACTCATTAAAATTGTGGGTTTAATCAAACAAATGATTTCCAAATCACCTTCAAGTTCAAATCAAATGCATCAAGCAGAACCAATTTGAACTTATGAATTTAATCAACTAATTTAATCAAATTGCATATGGGTCACCCTAATAAAAACATGGTTTTCATCAATAATTATTTAATTAATTATCAAATTACCCCAAATTCAAACCAATCCTCAAAATCTTTCATCTTTTGAATCCATAAAATTCACCACATGTTTGTATTCTTTAAATCACTTGAAAACCCTAGGGGAAACCCTATTCATATGCTTTGTTTTCAGAATGTTTAAGTAATATTAAAAATTCCTGCAATTTTGCTTTATTTCCTAAACATCAATAATTTTTGAGAACTCTGTGAAAACAAAAGCTAGCATTTGTTGCTATTAACCTAATAAGCCTAAACTAATTTTTCTAATATTTTTACTAACCTAATTATCATGTTTTTCTTCCAAAACCATTTTCTACAAAAAAAAATCAATCAAAAGGAAAAATAGCAAGGAGAGAGAGGCAGCAGCCCACCACTTTCTTTCTTCCCCCCCCCCAAGCCCATCTATTTCTTTGCTGGCCCATACCCCTTCGAGCATCTTCCACCCTCCTGTCGCTATCTCTGTGTACGAACCACCACCGAGCCATCCGATCATCCTCTCCCCTTCCCGATGCGCCTCCGTACTGAGCTCCTTCTCCAGCTTATAACCACCACCAACCCTCTGCCAACCTAGAAACCCTAGAGCCCTCCATCCCATCGCCGCCATTCTCCTCTGCTATTTCTTCATCCTCTGAAACTCTGCATCTCCCGTCAGAAAACCACCAAACAACCACCGAACACCACCTGTTCCCCGTCACCCTCGCCGGTCGCCATCCACCTCGAGGGGCTCCGCTCCCCGGGAATGGAAACGGCGCAGCCCCTGGAGTCGCCCCGTCCCCTCGGTGCTTGCCGGGAGGCACCGTGGAAGGCGCGCCGTCGCCGGCAACCCTCTGCCGTTTCTGCCTCGTCAACGAACGACTACCAGCGACAGGTAGCCCTGCCTCCCTTCCCTCGATCTCTGTCTCTCGCACATCTGCACGCCTCCACGGTGGTAGCACAAGCACACGCACCTCGCGAGCTAGCACCAGCACGGATCGCTTCCTCACCGGCGATCGATGGTCTGTTCCGTCAGGTTCAGACTGAACCTCGTCCGGTTTCAGTTAACCGCGGGGGACAACTCCAAAAGGGGTCGAGCCCCCCATCCTAACACACCGACAAGCACATCTCAGTTGGTTCGTTCCATCCGCGCCGCGCAGGAGTCCTGGGTTCGAGTCCCAGCTCCCCACCCCTTTTGCTGCTATTTTTCGGATTTAAGCGCGGTGCAGATCTGAACCATAAGCCCCCAAGATCCCCTTCTCTGACAACTGAGCAGCAACAGCCCATCTGGTTCTTCCCTTGGGCGCAGGAAGCAGGGGGCAGGGGATCGAATCCCACCCCCTGCATAATACAACAACCTTTTTTCGTTTTATTTACTCAGATCCAAAACAACTGCAAATCACCAATAGGCCCCTGGTAATTAAAATTCTAGCCCTGAAATAATTTTTCCTAAGTCCCTAATAAGGTAAAAATGGCAGATTTGCACTATATTTTGTAAATTGCATAATAAAATCATTTTAACTCCAAATCCAACATTTTTGATATGTTTTCAATACCAAATTGAATGTTCTATCCAAATATAAAATTTACTTCCTGTTTTGAATATTTTAAATTGGTGCAAAATTTGAAAACTTGTCAAATTCAATTAATTTGCAAAATTCATAACTTGTTCATAAAAATTCCAAATTTCACAAACCAAATATGTTTTTCAATCAACTTTTCATGTACTTTCCAAATATAAATTTTGTTTTCTGGTTTGAATAATTTAAATTGCCTAAACAATTTAAATCTTGTTTAATTCAATTAAAACTTGTTTAATATTGTTTAATTCATAATTAAATAATCCTAAGTCCAATTTCAAAATGTGAAACATGTAATCCAACCAAAATTTGATGATCTATTCAAATATCAACTTTGTTATTTGTTTTGAACAATTTAATTGGTTGAAAACAACAAATACTTGTGTGTCACCTCTAATGCACCCAAAATTTCCCTAAATTACTAATAAACTTCTAAATTACTACACCCTATTTAAATTTGATTCTTATGTTGTTATTTTGCTGTTTTCCTGTTGCATGCATCATACTAAACCACTAGCACCTGTTGAATAGTTGGAAAACAAACAATCTAACCAAATTCCATGGGCTTTTCATATGCAACTCAAAATTGCATATCTGTCCATTTAAATTGTGCTATCCTATCAACTAGTTTATTTTGTTGCATCTATTAACTTGTCATGCATCATATTTGATTGTGCACAATGCCATGATAATGATTGTCTACCTTTTCTGCATTGTCTGTTTGCTTCTTCTCGGATAAACGACGACGTTGAGACCGACGATACTTACGACACCCCTTCTAAGGAGTTAGCTCAGTACCAGGCTACTGGGTTTGCAGGCAAGTTATCACTCACATGAACCATCGTGTTCCTTTCAACATTGGTTACCGATACTTTCCGTTGTCTATTTCTGCTAGCCCTATGATTAGTTGTTTCTGTTACGAACCTATCACATGTATCCCTTAACCCTGATATTGCCTCACCTCCATACCTATAATCATTGTTTGAGCCCGTGTCTTACTAGCATGCTTAGGTTGTTTTGCTCGAGTCTGTTACCCGTTACTTATGTTACTAGTTCATTATGTTCTGGGGGCTCGATGTTTAATCAATCAATCATGCTAATGTTACTGTTAATAATAAATTTGATGATAAGGCACCGGCAGGAGGCCCATGAGAGGTTTTGAAGCCTGCTAGTGTCGACCCTAATAGGAAAAGGGTCTTGTCTACTGATCCATGATGAGCGCACTACCCGCATTTGGGAAGCGAGTATGGGCGCCCCCCTCAACTTGACCTGATTCGCATCTCGTCCAAATCGCCTCATTTAGTTCGTGTTTTCCATTTGCCGCATGCATGTTTTTGCGAGCCCAGGCCAGGGTGGAACTTTTGTAGTCGGCATATAGGGGGACACGGTCTTAGAGTGCTATGAGGGTCCCTTTTCTTCGGGGCTTGATTAGCCGTGCGCCCAAGGTTCTTTGGGCTTGATGCGAAGAATGGTTGGTTGTGTTGAGTACCCCGCTTGGTGGAAGGGCCTTTCCATCTGGCGGGTTATTCATGAGTGTACGGCCAAATTGGTGCAACCCTGCAGGGATAATCTTCTCGAGAAGCCGTGTTTTCCGCGGTTATGGATTACTTGGTGAAAGTACTGGCTAACAAGTACTCAGGACAACTTAAACATAATGATCAAACATGTTACACCCCATGATTAATAATTTGACTAGTAATAGGCTTATTGACACAATAATCTGAACCATCCTTATTTCAACTGTGCGAGTTATCCTCGGATTGCTTCTTTGGATAAGGGGCGAGATCCAGGATGGGTTTGTTTGAAGTTATCTTTCAGTTGGTTACAATCCTCGATCTTATCTCCTTTCTGTTAGCCGGAAGTGGTAGAATCTCTGTAGTTGATTAGCGCAGCCAGTTGCAGCATCTTTTATATCCCCTTCCTTCCGTTGAACCCAAAGCATCTGTGCTTGGTGTTGACGGGTTACACTTTGGTGAACTGTGAGTCTTGCTTGCCAGTACGTTTATGTACTGACCCCTTTGGGGCTGTGGTTTCCGCAGACCGACGTTCCGATGATCTACATGGTGGCTGCTACGTGGAGTATGACGAGACTGCTGACGAGTAGATAGCGGACCCGGGCAGGATCCGAGACTTCGTGGATGGGCTCCGTCTTTTCGTTTCCGGCCTCTTAGGCCTATTTGGTTCTTGTCTGTACTCAGACATGTTGAATGCTTCCGCTGTATTGTAATGATGTATTGTTGGGACATGTGTCCTCTGAATGATTGTATTTGCTATCTCTGCTCTAATGAGAGCCATTTGCAACTTATTTCAATCTTTTGTGTCGTAGAGATCTGTTGTGATATCACTTGTTAAACGCCATTGACGTACCATGTGTGTATGGTTTGAAGTACGTCGACGGAAGTGCCTTTGATCTCTAGTGAATAGTTTACATCGACGATGGAATAGCAGGGCTTGTGTTGTCGCGCATAAGCGCAGGCCTACCAGGAAGCTGGGACGTGGGAGCAGTTATGCCCCATAATCCAAGCATCTGCTATCCAGTTTGTACGGTGAGTATCCCCTAGAAATCAGGGTGCGACAAATGGTATCAGAGCCTGTCTGCCTGTAGGATCCCTTTTTACTGGTCGCAGTTGAGTCTAGAAACTATTTTGTAGCTATACAGGACAAAATGAAACGTGAGAGTAGGAATTCTGTTCTTTTTCTTCTTTCCCCACCCTCCCTCCCTTTTCTGGTAAGGAAGTGCAACGTTGATTTTTCCCTTCTCATCTAAACTTTCAAGTTAGGATTTCACGAATCCTGGTTTCTCTAGGATGGTTATATCTACTAGACCATAGGAATGGAGGTGGTTGTGACATGATTTATCATGTTGCCTACTCACGATTGAGAACGGAGGCGTGTAAGCCCCGGAAGCAGATCCTCTATTCCTTAAGCAGTAGATATTGATCCTTTAGAAGCCCGGATGGGTTTTCCGTAGTACCTCAGGAGTGTGTTGTTCTCGTTTTTCCCGGTGTTGCTTCGATATCCTGTTCTTCTCAACATCCTTTTCGTCCGTTGAAATTTTGTTGTTGTTTTCCACTTCAAATCTTCTACCGGCGTCTAATCAAAACTTCCCTATAAACTCTATTCCAGCTAAAGTGTTATTTCATACCGGAGAATCACATTCCTTTGTGTCAACAATCTTTTCCACAACATACAACCCCATTTCTGGTTCCACTAAGCAATCAATACTCTGTTCACTCACCGGGATCTCAAATGTTGACTTCCAAGATAAGTAAGAACAATCCAATTCTAATGAGAGGCCACATATTCCTCGTTACTCTCATGTTGATGATTCTGACATTGATGATTATTCCTGGTGTTGCATTGATGTCAATAACTCTGTTCCACCATTCTAGCCAGATAATCTATTCTACAAATGAGTCAAATTCTATCCAGCTATACACCCTCAATACAAAACCTCTCCCTTTACTTGGAAATGTTCCGGTGGTTTGCTAATTCCCTGACGTCTATCCAATGTGCACGATGTGTTTCACGTGTCACAGCTCAAGAGGATCTTCCCAATAAGTATCCGGACCTTTTCTTTTCTCAGTAGGAATCTCGGGGCGCGATTCCTTCAAGGGGGGGCGTTTTGTAACATCCCAAGTCTGAAAAATAGCCTTTAGAATGTTTGCTCTCTGTTATTTTATGTTTTGCATCATGGCATCATGTTGGTTGCATTTGTTTTGTATGTTTTCCATTTGTTTTTCTCTGTTTTCATTTGTTTTCCTTTGTTTTCCATTTGAATTTCAAACCAAAATTCAAACCTTTTGTTTCATCCTTGTGATGTTACAATTTCCAAAGTGAGAGTTCAAATAAAAACAACAAAATTGCTTTCATTTTATTCCATGTTGATCACTCATTAAAATTGTGGGTTTAATCAAACAAATGATTTCCAAATCACCTTCAAGTTCAAATCAAATGCATCAAGCAGAACCAATTTGAACTTATGAATTTAATCAACTAATTTAATCAAATTGCATATGGGTCACCCTAATAAAAACATGGTTTTCATCAATAATTATTTAATTAATTATCAAATTACCCCAAATTCAAACCAATCCTCAAAATCTTTCATCTTTTGAATCCATAAAATTCACCACATGTTTGTATTCTTTAAATCACTTGAAAAACCTAGGGGAAACCCTATTCATATGCTTTGTTTTCAGAATGTTTAAGTAATATTAAAAATTCCTGCAATTTTGCTTTATTTCCTAAACATCAATAATTTTTGAGAACTCTATGAAAACAAAAGCTAGCATTTGTTGCTATTAACCTAATAAGCCTAAACTAATTTTTCTAATATTTTTACTAACCTAATTATCATGTTTTTCTTCCAAAACCATTTTCTACAAAAAAAATCAATCAAAAGGAAAAATAGCAAGGAGAGAGAGGCAGCAGCCCACCACTTTCTTTCTTCCCCCCCAAGCCCATCTATTTCTTTGCTGGCCCATACCCCTTCGAGCATCTTCCACCCTCCTGTCGCTATCTCTGTGTACGAACCACCACCGAGCCATCCGATCATCCTCTCCCCTTCCCGATGCGCCTCCGTACTGAGCTCCTTCTCCAGCTTATAACCACCACCAACCCTCTGCCAACCTAGAAACCCTAGAGCCCTCCATCCCATCGCCGCCATTCTCCTCTGCTATTTCTTCATCCTCTGAAACTCTGCATCTCCCGTCAGAAAACCACCAAACAGCCACCGAACACCACCTGTTCCCCGTCACCCTCGCCGGTCGCCATCCACCTCGAGGGGCTCCGCTCCCCGGGAATGGAAACGGCGCAGCCCCTGGAGTCGCCCCGTCCCCTCGGTGCTTGCCGGGAGGCACCGTGGAAGGCGCGCCGTCGCCGGCAACCCTCTGCCGTTTCTGCCTCGTCAACGAACGACTACCAGCGACAGGTAGCCCTGCCTCCCTTCCCTCGATCTCTGTCTCTCGCACATCTGCACGCCTCCACGGTGGTAGCACAAGCACACGCACCTCGCGAGCTAGCACCAGCACGGATCGCTTCCTCACCGGCGATCGATGGTCTGTTCCGTCAGGTTCAGACTGAACCTCGTCCGGTTTCAGTTAACCGCGGGGGACAACTCCAAAAGGGGTCGAGCCCCCCATCCTAACACACCGACAAGCACATCTCAGTTGGTTCGTTCCATCCGCGCCGCGCAGGAGTCCTGGGTTCGAGTCCCAGCTCCCCACCCCTTTTGCTGCTATTTTTCGGATTTAAGCGCGGTGCAGATCTGAACCATAAGCCCCCAAGATCCCCTTCTCTGACAACTGAGCAGCAACAACCCATCTGGTTCTTCCCTTGGGCGCAGGAAGCAGGGGGCAGGGGATCGAATCCCACCCCCTGCATAATACAACAACCTTTTTTCGTTTTATTTACTCAGATCCAAAACAACTGCAAATCACCAATAGGCCCCTGGTAATTAAAATTCTAGCCCTGAAATAATTTTTCCTAAGTCCCTAATAAGGTAAAAATGGCAGATTTGCACTATATTTTGTAAATTGCATAATAAAATCATTTTAACTCCAAATCCAACATTTTTGATATGTTTTCAATACCAAATTGAATGTTCTATCCAAATATAAAATTTACTTCCTGTTTTGAATATTTTAAATTGGTGCAAAATTTGAAAACTTGTCAAATTCAATTAATTTGCAAAATTCATAACTTGTTCATAAAAATTCCAAATTTCACAAACCAAATATGTTTTTCAATCAACTTTTCATGTACTTTCCAAATATAAATTTTGTTTTCTGGTTTGAATAATTTAAATTGCCTAAACAATTTAAATCTTGTTTAATTCAATTAAAACTTGTTTAATATTGTTTAATTCATAATTAAATAATCCTAAGTCCAATTTCAAAATGTGAAACATGTAATCCAACCAAAATTTGATGATCTATTCAAATATCAACTTTGTTATTTGTTTTGAACAATTTAATTGGTTGAAAACAACAAATACTTGTGTGTCACCTCTAATGCACCCAAAATTTCCCTAAATTACTAATAAACTTCTAAATTACTACACCCTATTTAAATTTGATTCTTATGTTGTTATTTTGCTGTTTTCCTGTTGCATGCATCATACTAAACCACTAGCACCTGTTGAATAGTTGGAAAACAAACAATCTAACCAAATTCCATGGGCTTTTCATATGCAACTCAAAATTGCATATCTGTCCATTTAAATTGTGCTATCCTATCAACTAGTTTATTTTGTTGCATCTATTAACTTGTCATGCATCATATTTGATTGTGCACAATGCCATGATAATGATTGTCTACCTTTTCTGCATTGTCTGTTTGCTTCTTCTCGGATAAACGACGACGTTGAGACCGACGATACTTACGACACCCCTTCTAAGGAGTTAGCTCAGTACCAGGCTACTGGGTTTGCAGGCAAGTTATCACTCACATGAACCATCGTGTTCCTTTCAACATTGGTTACCGATACTTTCCGTTGTCTATTTCTGCTAGCCCTATGATTAGTTGTTTCTGTTACGAACCTATCACATGTATCCCTTAACCCTGATATTGCCTCACCTCCATACCTATAATCATTGTTTGAGCCCGTGTCTTACTAGCATGCTTAGGTTGTTTTGCTCGAGTCTGTTACCCGTTACTTATGTTACTAGTTCATTATGTTCTGGGGGCTCGATGTTTAATCAATCAATCATGCTAATGTTACTGTTAATAATAAATTTGATGATAAGGCACCGGCAGGAGGCCCATGAGAGGTTTTGAAGCCTGCTAGTGTCGACCCTAATAGGAAAAGGGTCTTGTCTACTGATGCATGATGAGCGCACTACCCGCATTTGGGAAGCGAGTATGGGCGCCCCCCTCAACTTGACCTGATTCGCATCTCGTCCAAATCGCCTCATTTAGTTCGTGTTTTCCATTTGCCGCATGCATGTTTTTGCGAGCCCAGGCCAGGGTGGAACTTTTGTAGTCGGCATATAGGGGGACACGGTCTTAGAGTGCTATGAGGGTCCCTTTTCTTCGGGGCTTGATTAGCCGTGCGCCCAAGGTTCTTTGGGCTTGATGCGAAGAATGGTTGGTTGTGTTGAGTACCCCGCTTGGTGGAAGGGCCTTTCCATCTGGCGGGTTATTCATGAGTGTACGGCCAAATTGGTGCAACCCTGCAGGGATAATCTTCTCGAGAAGCCGTGTTTTCCGCGGTTATGGATTACTTGGTGAAAGTACTGGCTAACAAGTACTCAGGACAACTTAAACATAATGATCAAACATGTTACACCCCATGATTAATAATTTGACTAGTAATAGGCTTATTGACACAATAATCTGAACCATCCTTATTTCAACTGTGCGAGTTATCCTCGGATTGCTTCTTTGGATAAGGGGCGAGATCCAGGATGGGTTTGTTTGAAGTTATCTTTCAGTTGGTTACAATCCTCGATCTTATCTCCTTCTGTTAGCCGGAAGTGGTAGAATCTCTGTAGTTGATTAGCGCAGCCAGTTGCAGCATCTTTTATATCCCCTTCCTTCCGTTGAACCCAAAGCATCTGTGCTTGGTGTTGACGGGTTACACTTTGGTGAACTGTGAGTCTTGCTTGCCAGTACGTTTATGTACTGACCCCTTTGGGGCTGTGGTTTCCGCAGACCGACGTTCCAATGATCTACATGGTGGCTGCTACGTGGAGTATGACGAGACTGCTGACGAGTAGATAGCGGACCCGGGCAGGATCCGAGACTTCGTGGATGGGCTCCGTCTTTTCGTTTCCGGCCTCTTAGGCCTATTTGGTTCTTGTCTGTACTCAGACATGTTGAATGCTTCCGCTGTATTGTAATGATGTATTGTTGGGACATGTGTCCTCTGAATGATTGTATTTGCTATCTCTGCTCTAATGAGAGCCATTTGCAACTTATTTCAATCTTTTGTGTCGTAGAGATCTGTTGTGATATCACTTGTTAAACGCCGTTGACGTACCATGTGTGTATGGTTTGAAGTACGTCGACGGAAGTGCCTTTGATCTCTAGTGGATAGTTTACATCGACGATGGAATAGCAGGGCTTGTGTTGTCGCGCATAAGCGCAGGCCTACCAGGAAGCTGGGACGTGGGAGCAGTTATGCCCCATAATCCAAGCATCTGCTATCCAGTTCGTACGGTGAGTATCCCCTAGAAATCAGGGTGCGACACTCTCGTGGCTCAAGAATCATGGATGCTACATCAGATGGATGTGAAATCTGCGGTTTTTAACGAGGAGTTAGAAGAAGAGGTATATGTCAAGCAACCACCAGATTCATCAAGGAAGGAGAAGAACACAAGGTATTGAAACTACACAAGGCATTGTATGGGCTACGGCAAGCCCCTCGGGCGTGGAACATCAAGCTTGATCGTACATTGATCTCTCTCGGATTTGATAAGAGTCCACTGGAGCATGCCATGTATAAGCGAGGTAAAGGAAATGATCATCTTTTAGTTGGCATCTATGTTGATGATCTGTTGATAAACGGAGCAGGTGAAGAAGGGATTGAAAAGTTGAAGTTACAAATGAAGGAGCTATTTAAGATGAGTGATTTAGGGCTACTTAGTTACTACCTTGGGATCGAGGTACCGCAGAAGCCGGAAGGAATCACACTATGCCAGGAGGCATATGCTACTTGAAAGCTGTGGCATGGAAGATTCCAATCCATCAAAAGTTCCAATGGAACCTCGTCTTAAATTGAGCAAGAAAAGTGAGGCACCCGTAGTTGATGCAACGGAGTATAGATGTGTGGTCGGGAGTTTGAGGTATCTAGTCGACACAAGACCAGACTTGGCCTATTCCGTTGGCATTGTGAGTCGCTACATGCAAGCGCCCACTACGGAACATTGGGCAGCTGTGAAACATATACTCAAGTACATCAAAGGGACAACAAACTTTGGTTGTGTCTATTTGAAGGAGAATAAGATGGTGAAGCTACTTGTCTACAGTGATAGTGACATGGCAGGAGATATTGACGTTCGTAAGAGTACCTCGGGCATGGCATATTTCTTGGGAAAAAGCATTGTGAGTTGGCTATCACAAAAGCAAAGGGTGGTCGCACAATCATCCCGTGAAGCAGGGTATATCGCAGCTGCAACGGTGGCGTCTCAAGGCGTGTGGCTAGCAAAGATACTTGGTGATCTCATAAACCAAGTGCCAGAAGGAGTGGTGCTAAATATTGACAACAAGTCAAATATTCTCTATGCAAGAATCCCGTGCATCATGACAGGAGTAAGCACATTGATACGAGGTATCACTACATAAGGCAATGCGTGGAGGAAGCCACGGTTGAAGTCAATTACGTTTGCACCGATGATCAGCTTGCAGATATTCTGACCAAGTCTTTGGGGCGACTGAAGTTCTTAGAGATGTGCGAGAGGATCAACGTCCAAACTGTGAAGTGGGCACGTCGTGCTTAGGGGGTGAATGTTAGGATAAACACGACGGCTCGTTCGTGTCTGACCCGGCGTAGAATACGACTAGCGCACCGAGTCGCTTTCCTAGGTAGCTAATATATATATGTGTACTGACCCGGTAATTGATCAAGTTTTCAAAGGAAATAAACAACACACGCGACAAGCACGTGTAGCAATCCCAATCTTTTCCCCCCTGTGATCGTTGTGTGCGTACGTGACTAGCTAGAGGCAGATCGATCGATCAACCGATTGACCTCTCTGCCTGCTTGCTTTAGCTTATACGTGCACATTGTCGGAAAGTCCCCGAGGAGCTTTTGCAAGATACGTACGCCGTCGGAGAGTACTCGATGTTGCGTCGTGAGGATCGGTCTACTCCAACACTTTCTGGGATTTATGAATTTATTTATTTCCATTATTTTTCACTCCCATGTTTCCATGTCATACTACGTCTCATGTCAAAGTATCCAATTTCTTGCCTATGGGAACAGTCATGTAGCTGGAGTGATCCATTTTTCACGCGTGGTGGACTCAGCTTTATCCTACTTAGGCTCGACACTTATGTAACCACCTGCCTCCATCTTACGATGATATTGATTTCTCGATGCATTTTTCTTATTCTTTACCAATCTCGGCTTAAATAATTCTGAATCCTTGCACTGCAGAAATGATCTTTGCATTACGAGTATGAGCTTACCCGTGGCGCGCCAAAGATACGGTGCGCCACGGCTATTCTGGGCACCCTCGCCCCCCGCCCACCTATAGACGTGGCACACGGCGATTCTAGCACGCCACATCCATGACATTACACTTGGCACACAAATTTGGGCGTGCCACGAGTATTTATCCCTAACACACGGAAGCTAGGTACGCCACAGGTAAGGCTCCACCTATAGTCATTTTCCGAATAGCGAGAAATATAATGCTCCGGCCATGGAGACATTTCCTAGAATACAACACAAATGTCAACATCGGAAGCCACAGTTAAAGTCTACAAAGATCTTGTAGCATCATAAGGTCTTATTCTTTTTCTTTTGCAAGAAATTGCAGCTGAGCTAGTCGGCTCCCGTGCTAACCTCGATGTTTTTTCCATATCAAGGAAATTTACGGTTTGATGGTATAGAGGATAAAAAAAGCAACACTTCGGTCCTGTATAGTACCGGAAACTTAACCAAGTCATACGAAGATGTAATATGTAAGTACAAGGTTGCACAATGTATGGAAGTAAATCACAAAAACATATCATGCAAACACCAAAGCTTTAGCCAGCAATAGCCACACTTTTTTAGATAAAACAATAGGCCGAGGAAAATAGTAGCATGACGAGCTGCAACCAGCAGTGTACCTGAAACCTCTAAAGCCTCATTTAGCTACAAAAAAACCCACCTAGAATGATTTTGATGTAGAGACTTGTCGGATACTTTTAGATCCTTTTGTTTGCTGGATTTGCTGACAAAGCTATACTACCGGTTAACCATGATACTCAACTAACAAAAAGGACTTGATGCTTTGTATTGTGCGCCAAAGGTTTTAGAATTTGAGGCATTCTGGTATGGGCCTTTTGAGCTCTTTGGATCACTTCCAGGTATAGCTGGCCAAACGGGCTGGGCCTTTTTGGCCAGCCCGAAGCACGATTTTTTTGGCACGACACGGGCACGACACGACACGTTTTAAATGGCCACGGCACGGCACGAGCCCGTTAGTGCTCGGCCCGCTCCTCGATTTGAACCACTTGGGTCGGCACGGCACGACACGACGTAAATGGGCCGGCACGCGGCCCGACACGGGAACGACATGTCACGATTAAATTAGAGGGTGGGCAGCCCTTTTTATAGGAAAAAAATGCAAATTTTTGGACTAAATCAGCCCTTTAATAATTAAATGGCAAAACTGGTCTAAATTGACACAAATCATACTTAAAATAGGCTAATTGTGCACATAATTGCCCCCTAACCAAAAAAAAAAAATCTTGCACTCCCGCTTCCCCCCTCCTCCCCTCCTCCTAGCCCCACCAAATTTTAAAAATTGTATATCCCGCCGTGCCAGATTTCTAAACGGGCCATCATGCCAAAAACTGGCCTGTCGGACTGTATACGTGCTCCGGCCCGTGCCCACTCAGGAAATACAGCCCATGGCTGCCCCGACACGGCACGAATAAGCCGTGCCGTATACGGGCCAGGCTTTTTTCGGCACGACTCGGGCCGCGTCAGGCGGCCCGTTTGGCCAGCTATACTTCCAGGCCACGAGCTCTCCCGAGTCCCGAGCAAACCTGGCCACCTGGCCCGTGCCAGCGTGCTGGCCCGCGAGCACGCAAGCACGGCCCGCCTTGGGCCTGGCACGACACGTGTCTTGGTGGACCGTGCTCGGCCCGTCGCCCGCCTGGGGCCGTGCTGGGACCTGGAGACCGAGCACGACCCGTTTAGCGGCCTGGCACGCGGCAGCTCACTCGCACGGTGCGGCTGATAGCAACCCAACAAGCAGAAAAAAACTATTTTCGGCGGTTAGGGCCCTTTTTAAGCGAGTTTAGGGCCTTTTAAGCGAGATTTGTCTAGATTAGCATATTTTAAGCAGCATTTCGATTTTTTTTTGCAAAAATAGTCAAAACAGGCACGTGGGCCAAAACAGGCACATGGGACTAATCGTGCCGTGGATCGGCACGTTTAAGTCAGGGACCGTGCCTGGGCCTTTAGCCAGGCCCGTGTGCCAGCACGGCACGGCCCGTTTACTAAACGTGGCCTGGTGGGCCGTGCCGTGCCAGGCCCGCCAAAGTCTAAATGTGTCTGGGCCGTGCCGTGCCGGCCCGCTTGGCAGGTTTGGAGTTAGGGCTTCTGTTCGGTTCGACCAGACAGAGGAGAGAGAGGACAGACCATCAGTCATTCAGTCCTCACATTTGATTCTCAAAAAAAAAGAAAAAAAACAGTCCTGACATTTCCCTCAAAAAAAAAAAAAAAACTTTACGAGCTTGACACCAAAAGCCGGCAGCGACCGTCCCCCCTCCTCGCCGCCGGCGCAGCCACGCAGTCGCCTGCGCCATGCTCCGCCTACGAAGCCCCATCCTCGCTCACCTCCTATCTTCTCCCACTGCCTCTCCCATACTATACCCTCTCCACCGCCTCATCTCCGTTGCCGCGCCCGCCGTTTCTCCGAACCCTAGCTTCGTCGTGGAGGACTACCTCGTCCGCACCTGCGGCCTCACGCGAGACCAGGTACTCAAGGCCTCCACAAAGCTCTCCCACCTCAAATCCCCCACCAATCCCGACGCCGTCATCGCCTTTCTCGCCGGCCTCGGTCTCTCCTGCGCCGAAGTGGCCGCCGTCGTCGCCAAGGACCCCAGGTTACTCTGCGCCAAAGTGGAAAAAACTCTGTCCTCTGTCGTCGTCGGACTCACCGGCCACGGCCTCTCGCATACTGAGATCGCGCGCCTCGTATCGCTCGTCCCCGCCTGCATCCGCCATAGATCCACCGTCTCCAACCTACCGTACTACCTGTCGCTCTTCGGCTCCTGTGAGAACCTCCTCCGGGCACTCAAGCGTTATGCCGATAACTGTTTCTCGTCCGACCTTGAGAGGGTGGTAAAGCCGAATGTCGCGGTTCTGCGGGAGTGCGGGCTAGGTGCTTGTGATATTGCCAAGCTGTGCATCCTTGTGCCACGGGTGCTCACCTCCAAACCAGGGCGTCTTCAGGCCATGGTGGCATGTGCCGAAGGTCTCGGGGTACCCCGTGGGTCTCAGATGTTCAGGCATGTGCTGCAGGCTGTTGGATTTCGCAGCGAGGAGTATATCGCCACCCAAGTGGAGTTCTTGAAGAAAACGTTCAGCTGGTCGGATGCTGAGGTGCACAATGCTGTTTGTAAGGCTCCACAGCTGCTGATGAGGTCAAAGGAAACGCTGCAGCACAGGTCCGAGTTCCTCATCAACGAGGTGGGGTTGGAACCGGCCTACATTGCTCGTCGTCCGGTAATGCTTATGTACAGCCTGGAGGGCCGCATCAGACCCCGGTGCTATGTTTTTAAGTTTCTTATGGACAAAGGATTGCTAAATCAAGACCGAGACTTCTATAGTGTTCTCGTTTTCTCCGAGAAGGTATTCATGGAGAAGTTCATATGCCCTCACAAGGAAGCTGCACCGCACCTGGCTGAAGACTATGCAGCAGCTTGCCGAGGGGAAATGCCGACCAGATTCAGATTTACATGAACCAAGAACAGGGAATTGAATTTTGAAAATGCATACTGCACCAACCGGGATTTCTCGAAGCGTCGTAAGCTTGTCCTTCATTTTTCAGTGTTATCTTACCTAACTTGATGTCGGTTGTCTGCCATTGTATGTCTCTTACATGTTGATTTGGGTACTTCTTACTGAATGTGGGTAGTTGATTTGTCAGTACTGTTATGTCCATTACATCAATCAGTAGAGAAGAAAGCATGGTATGGTTGTGAACTTGTTAATGCTCATGTTATATTGACACCCATATTGGATCTACATGAGTATGAGACCAGGCCGTTTCTACAAATGCATTGAAGTGGCTATGAGTAGTAGTATGTCTGCACCCTTGATATCTGTATGAATATTGATATCAAAGCAGCATAGTATTCTCTTCTCAAATGGTCCTTGCAGTTTCTAATGCATTCCTCTAATATATATCATTTCGTGAAATAAGGTCCTCAGCTTCGCCATGGAGACTAGAGTTTCATTTGAAGTGAACTCTGGAATTATATATGGCCACGATATGTTGATCACTGCCGAGAATGCAGTTTTGATTTACTTTTTTTGGTCGCTTGCTCTATTTGTAAGCTAAAAATCCTTGTTCTTTCTGCAGTATCTTTTTAGTGCGAAGGTAATTAATACTCTACTAGTTTGTATTAGCTTTTTCCCTTTTTGTTCCCTCCTGTATTCCTGAATGGCCTACTGGCTGATACTTTCAGTTCCAGGGACAACTGATTTTAAAACTGAATAATGCAGTAGACACTTCCTATATACCGCCTACCATCTCCTCAAGATACTATGGGTCTATGGCTAGTAGAAAACCAAGCCTCGTCATGTTGACACCAATCAAGGACATCTGTTTTTTCTGCCTAGAAAGCTAACATTTGTAAATAAAGCTAGGTTGGTATATCATGATTTACACCCAGAATATAGTACTACCTCTGTTCCTAAATGTAAGCCGTTTTGGTAGCTCAATTTGAACTACCGAAACGGCTTATATTTTGGAACGGAGGCAGTAGTATTTATCCTCTGTTTTAGCATGGTATCCAGTGTGTCTAGATTGATCTCATCTCATGCATTACATTTACTGGCTTTGCTTTATGAAAAAACAAGGAGAATAACTTTTTGTAGACGCGAGCATTCATGGATGACATTTGAAATGGTTCAGACTTCAGAGCATGAGTACACATGAGAAGATTGCTTCTCAGAACTAAATAAATCAATTCTATTTGGAGATATTTTGCTTCTGCGTCAGATAGCTGATAAATATAATTTTTATTTGGAGAAGTCCTTCATGGGGTTTAAGGGATTCATGCAACACATGTGTGGTGCCTTCTGTAAGCTAAGTTGGGCTTCTGAAATAATTGTTCTTTGGGCATTCATCTACGTATTTTTGTGTGATGTTGATCTAGGCATGGCTTCTCTTTAGTGTTCGGTCTTATGACATTAGCTCTTATGTTTTCAGAACAGAATAGTAGACATGTATGTTATTTTGCAAACATTAGTTGTTGAGTAGCTTCTAGCAATGTTTTAGCTTTATTTGCGTATATGCTCCTGAGCTGCAGAAACATCTCGACATATTGTTTCTATGCGATGTTAATTTCATTTCTCTCTACTTTTACTCAACTGATTGGTATGGCACTCTTACTAAAGTTGGTTACTCCAGCATACTAAGCTTTTGTCAAGCACTACCTTTTGGCCCTTTATTTCTCAAGCGTAGGTGGAGAAGCAAATCAAGTTCTTCTTTGAAGCTGCCATTAATTTGCAATGCTTTTTCTTACCTGCATACAAAACAACGCACATAGTAGTAGTAATTTGGTCATACCACAATGTGCAGCTATAATAAAACGTTTTCTGACATCTATGAATGACCTACTTGACTTGACATCATGACTTGGGCAGTACAGACTTCTGAAATTATACAAATGCTTCCGCTAAGCGAGTAGTTCTCTGCCCGATCTGTGCCCGTACCTGATCCATCGGCGCCGCCGGCTGAGGTAGAGACGGAGGAGGCGCCCAAGGCTTTCCTATAAATAGCAGTAGGTTATGTGTCTCCATTAGTGAGCTTGGCGTGCTGCTGGTGTTTGGTGTGATGCCGATGGGACTGCCAGTGTGAATGAGCAGCGTGCGGTGGTTAGTGTTGGCGAGGCTGATAGCAGTGGAGGTTTGGTGCCTGATATTTGCTGGTTGGTTCTCCCATGGCGCATCCTTACCTAAATAACCTTGGTGCAGCTTCTCTTCGATCAGATCTGGAGGTTCTTGCTCTACGCTTTGCCATCATGGTGATGGCAGGAGTGGAAGATTGGAGAATCGTGACAGATTCTGCTGGATCATAACTCCAAGGGGTGCTTATGCTGTGTTTCAGGCGATGTTCTTCGGAGCTCATCCTCGGCGGCTCTTCCACGGCTTGATGCCCCTTGCCGTCGACCATAATAGCCGAAGGGTGGCTGCTCCAGGCGTCTCTCTGATGCTAGATCTTATTCAACCTTCAGGCTGTGGTTGCCTACTGCATGTTTGTGGCCAAACTAGGGATATCTGCATCTGTAGGTGATTAAAGTCCTTATGCCACAAGGTTGCAGATAGTCCTATTCAGGGTTCGGCTTGCAGATATCTATATATATGAGTATGGGTAGCTGGCTTTACTGTTTGGTTTCATATACTGTTGGACATAACTAATGATCACAACTTTGTATTGCCAGGAATAAAGGTGAGCATTCGTTTGTTCCTGATAGGAATAGTAAGCTGTACAAGTTGGAAGTAATGATATGTCAGCTGTTTGCGAGCAGTAACGCGACAAAGACCTCTAGTTTGAAATGAAACCCAGTTCCGTGTCACTTCTCTGGTGCTTGTCAAATTATAGGAGTGAGATAATACAATGCAGACAAGGGGGTGGTGGATTGATCAATGAAGCGACTTTACGGGTTTATTGAATGTAGATTCCCGTCCATCAGGAGTCTGACCTGAAGGATCACTAGCCTAGTTGATGATGCTTTGGCCTGAAGCTTCCTTCAGTAACAGGTATGCATGACGTGACATGGCCTGGAGTTTTCCTGAGAGAAGCTCCTATTATTTGTTAATTATGTCCTGGCCAGAAGCTTCCTTCAGTAACAAGTCCTACTATTCTCTGTTCGAATATTGCTGAGAGAAGCTCCTTCAGTATTGTGCTAGAGAAGCTATGTTTTTTGGCAAACTATGTTTGAGTAACAGCACACGCCAACTGAGGCAGGTTGAATAAACCAGCAGCTTCTCTTTCAGCTCCACCGACGTAAGACAATTAATTTAACATGCTTCCTCTATCGTAAGATGATCTTGGATCTTCACTTGAATGAGCCAGCATGTACGTGGACAATCAGTAGTGTTATACTCCCTCCGTATCAAAATGTAAGATGTTTTAGCATTTCTTAGACAAAACGAATCTAGACATGTTTTTAGTGTAAGATGCATATGAATCTATACACTAAAGCATGTCTAGATACGTTTTGTCTAGAAAATGCTAAAACATCTTATATTGTGATACGGAGGGAGTATTACCTACTACAGGTTCCTAGCTCAGTCCAGTGAAGAACAATAGGATACCTACTCTGTAAATTTTGGTGAACTGAGAAACATGCAGCAGAACCCACATCAGCAACTGAGAAACAATGGGTTGGGCTGCTCTGCTGACTGCGCAACGCAATATTTATTTTATGCCAGAACTATTCCATCCCTGAACTTGATTGTTAACTAAGTGTTATTCAGTAGGTGCGATGGATGCTTCTTTTGTTTCGATAAAGGGCCAATTTGTAACTACAAGAGTCTGAACCTGTGTGCATATTTCTCTCTAACTACAAGTTGTTTTCTGTAATTTGGGTGCATTTTGTGCAAACTGATCTGAAAGTTTTCGAACCTGCGTGTGCAGTCTGCAATCTACTCATATTCAGATATTACAACTTTTTTTTCTTCAAATATTTAACAAAGGTTATTTTAATTAATCCCTACATCCAGCTCCATAAGTGACCCCTCCTTTTCAAGATATCTTGCATCTACGTATGAATGAATCCGTCGGTCTGTTATATGTATGTCAGTTTTCTTTGCTCACACGAGTGAAGAATGGAAAGGAATTTTAATATTCTGTTAATCATTCGGACTTAAATTTTGGTTAACTCTGAAGGGTTGGTTAGTTGGAAGCAAATGTTTTAGTTCAACTTTTAGCCAGTTTTTGAACGGAATGAGTATAAATTAATTAGTGCGGTAACGCCAAGGAATGGATCTTCTTTCTGACTGACAACTCTACTCCACCATCCTCTGAAATTTACTTTGAAGATTTAACCTCAACCATGAGAAGAGAAGTCTGAACACCCTTCCTTACATCTTTGCTTTCTTTAGATCGTGGTCGCCATTTGTGGCCGCTAGATTCCCATAGTTGTCGGTACCCCTAGAAAAAAAAAATTCTAATCAGCAAACAGTCTTGCCGCAGCTAAGCAACAGCGAGAGTGGTTATGGTCATCCTCAAGCAACGCAACCAAGGAACAGCCGACAGCCCCAGCCCCAGCCCCAACATCCCTCAGCTCGGCAAGTCCGACTCCGAGACGAGGAGGTGAATCCGAGATCAGCCAGAAGCGGCCGCCCATATATGCAGCCCCCCGATGGGTCCCTCCTCCCACAACCAAGCTCTCTGCCTCCAGCCATGGCCAACAAGGACGCGAAAAAAGTTGAAACCGAGAACCCAACCCAAGCCAACGCCAGCAGCTCGGTGGCCATGGCGCCGGCGGAGATGCCTCCCCACGGCGCGAACCAAGTCGAGCCGCTCCCTCCCGGCGTCTACTTCAGCCCGACGCCGACCGAGTGCGTGGAGCTCCTCAACCGGTCCATCGCCGGCGACAAGGAGCTGCGCGACACGCGGGGCTACGTCGTTCACGGCGACGTCTACGGCGAGAGCCCCGACGCGCTGCGGAAGCGGCACCCGCGGGCCAGCATCCGCGACGGCGACCACGCATGGTGGTTCCTGAGCGGCTGAGCCAGACCAAGTTCAAGAGCCAGGCCCGGGGCGGGGGCGCCTCCTCCTCCAGACAGTCCGCCCGCACGGTCGCGGCCGGCGGGTTCTGGCGAGTGGAGCAGAACAAGGAGAAGCTGCAAGACGACGGCTTCAAGAACTGCTTCGGCTACTACGTCGACGGCCACCCCAACGCCAAGAAGAAGATCAAGACGCCGTGGCTCATGCAGGAGTTCACCAGCGCCCAAGACGACGGCGCCGGCAAGGGGGGCGTGCCCGCGCTCTACAGGGTCTACGTCACGCCGCACGCCACTAAGGATCAGCTGCGACAAATCTTTGGGGAGGTCGGCGTGAAACGTGAGCCTAACAGGGACAAGAAGCCTGCACAAGCCATGGTCCGAGCAGAGTATTTTGACCGCATCGCCGCGTTGCTGCTGCAGGAGAGTTTTCATGCTGGTGTCGGCCAAGAGCAATCGCAGCCGCTGCCTCTGCCTCCAGTCGGCCAAGAGGGTCCTCCTGATGGTTTCTACAGCCAGCAGCTTCCGTATCAGTATCAGTACCAATGTCAGCAGGATGAATATCAGCACCAGTACGAACAGCAGCAGCAGGGGCTGGAGAGTCTTCCTGATGATTTCTACATCAAGCAGGAGCAGCAGGATAATTATCAGTATCAGTACGAGCATGAGCAGCAGGATAATTATCAGTACCGGTACGAGCATGAGAAGCAGGATAATTATCAGTACCAGTACGAGCATGAGCAGCAGGATAATTATCAGTACCAGTACGAGCATGAGCAACACTATGATCAGCAACAGGGTGCGTTGTCAGTGGTCGCTCCTCCGCTCCCTCCGCCTGCATCGCCAGGCCTCCTTGCTGAGATCGCGCCGTCGGAGAATCTCAGCATGCCCATGGCCGACTTCATGAGTATGCCTAAGGGTAACGAGCATCCAGCGGAGCCGGTTAAGGGGGAAGAACCAAACTGGGACTTGTTGGACGACATAGTCGATGACGAGGAGCTCGCTAACTTCAACAAGGAGGATGATCTGCCCAATTTGGATGGCTACAGTTCCACTTAATTCGACCGACATATGGACTGCATACTAGGATCATCCGCCCAACACGGGGACATGTTTTTGTAGTGTTCTTGCAGTTGGCTTAACAATTGGGGACAGCCTTTTGTAGTGTTCTTACAATTTGGGGACAAATTAGACCGTTTGAATGTGATGATTGCACGAAACAACTGTTGATTTAGTCCCCTCTGTTTTGAAATTATTGCACTTATACTTTTATTTACTAGTAGTAGTACTTGATAGTTGACATGATCATACAAGCATGGTATGGGTGACAAGAAAGGCATGCAGAAGGAACAAAGGGGCTGTTTGGTTTGTGCCCATAGCCGCCCTTCCAATTCACTTGGCGAACGATCCGTTTAACACTTAACACTGCATTTAAATCAGGAAACTAAGCAGGAAAATTACAGTGAACACTTAACATAGGTACATTGTTTCCTCTCCAAAGCTCTCAAGGCAGCTGAACCAGCATAAATTTAGCTTGCTTCCGAGTAGTAGAGCTAAATCTCCAAACAAGAATGCTCTCCTATTTCCATGGTTGAAGCAGAGAGGGTTTTGGCAAACTGGGAAGACAAATTGCATCAAATGCATCTGATATTTCCTAACAAGAGAATTATGTCCTGGAACTGACAGCAGCGCTTTGATGATAAATACGCAGTGCAGACAAACATTGTGCACAAATGAAAAGGATGGAACAACAGAAACCAAATCGTATCAGTATTTCATTCTCAAACATAATAGGTACAAAGGTACAATACTACATGGACGGCTTGAGTTGACTGCTCCCACGACGCACTCCCGCCCCCCTCGACAGTCCCCATGTTTGTTCTTCCTCCTTCAGCTCCAGACCTGGAAACAGGAGCACCACACTATGGTTGTGGGATGCGTCATGTAAACCACAAATCCACCTAACTCTTCACCAGAGAAAGCCTGTCTTCTCGGACATCCTGTAATCAAATTGGATCAGGCAAAAAAATAAATATGAGATAATGAAAGAAGAGTCAGCCCTTGGGGCAGGAGGTGGGTCCCCTGTATGCAGGTCGCTACATCAGCTGCAAGATCGGCGAGATGGGAAAATACTATAACAGTGAAGGAGTTAGTCTAAAACCCTGAACAAGACAGTGTAACTACAACCTACGGTTCAATGTTTTTGCAGTACAATATCGCTAGAAAATCTACAGGCTGCTTCAAGCACCGTGAATTGATGAGTAAATGGAATATTATTATGTTCGAAAATCAACAAGGTAATCGATTGGTGAGAACCAAAGACGTGCTCAACTTCAGTTAGGTTTTAAGTAGCATCACAAGATACAATCTTACAGTGTATGCAAGACCTCACTCTACATGGTTAGAAAGTAGCATTGTGTAGCTATGCCTAGGGTTGTATTGAGATATTAGCAGCAGCTTCAGGCACAAGAGGTAAATGGCACAGAACTACAGAGTACACAAATTTGTAGTAAATTGCATATTGATTAATTTACGCAAAGACATTTGGAAGTGGCTCGCCACACATGTTGTAGTATTAACCACCAATATTTGGATTAAAAGCAGTCAGCTACTTGTCGTTCCTACTTGACATGATGGCACTTCATTTGTCAGAGACCCGAAAACTGAATGTGTATGTACATTCTCCAGCAGATTATTAAGATTTGGCAGTTCCTTTGCAAACCGAAGCTCCTGCATAAATCAGCTTTGGTGTCTGAAAACATATGTGGACATATATGTTCTGTGGACGTAAATTAATCTTCAACTACACTGTCTAGTAAAAATAATTTACATAAGTATTGTGATGAAAATGTGATGAGAAAACATTATCGGGAACTGGTACAAGAAAATACAGTAAAAACATTTTTGGGAGACAGATTGCCCATATAAATTCTCTAGAATCATGTAAATATTAAAAAAAGAGGCATCGTTATTAAAATTTCATTAGTGTGCAACAAGCTTCTATATAACACTTTTGACAACAGTGCAAACTGTTCCTTGTATGCAACACCTGTTACCCGGCCAGTGCTGTAAAAATTGAACCGAGAAGAGGTTCAAGCCCCCTTGTGATCCTACTAACTCAATGGGACCCTAAGCCCAAGCTAAAAATAAAAAGGGTTGATTTTGGGGTTGGTCATGATAAACTAACAAAGGAGTTAGAGAAGCTCACCAAGGCCCACAAGGCCTTGGAGGGTGAACACTCTACTCTCAACAAGTAAGTGAACAATTTCAAACTCAACTAGATCAATTTAATGTGTCTAGTACCTCTACTTTTCTTGTGATCATACAAATATTATTGAGTAGAATGCTAGGTTGAAGGATGAGCTTGCAAGGCTAAAGGGCAAGGGTGCTAGTGTTGAGAAAGTGGTTGTGCAACCACAAATTGTGGCTCCAACGCCACAAAATGGCAAGCAAGGTCTTGGCTATGTTACCAAGAGTAAGAACAAGAAGAAGGCCAAGCTCGTAAAAGCAAACAAGAATGTTGGTGCGAGTGGTATTGTTATTAGGGACGAGACTACTCGTCGCAACCCCGTGGGAACTAATAATACTTACCATTTCTTATATGTTGATTTTTATGGTGTTGTGCAAGCTAAATATGTTGGTCCAACTGAAGGTTACATTGACTACACTATTTGGGTCCCCAAGACCCTTGTTGCTAACATAAGAGGACCCTCCTCCGGTCCTAACTGTAGTCAATGATTTCTTGTAGAACTATGCTTCCGGTGGGTAAAAAAGGATACTTGACATTGTATGTACAAGTCATATGACCGGAAGCAAGAAGCTTATGAAGGATTTGAGACCAAATTTAAATCAAGCAACCATCACTTATGGATATAAGTCTAAGTCTAAGGTAACGGGGTTTGGAAAGGTGTTTGTTGCTTGTAACATCACTCTTTCAAATGTCATGCTTGTCGAATCCCTTGGTTACAATTTACTTTCCGTTCTTGCTTTAGGGAAGATGGGTTTCTCCGTCTTGTTTGAACCTAACATCGTGGTCCTTTTGTGGAGCAAGACTCTAGACGTCTCATACATAGGGCATGTCGAAAATGAGTTGTATGTGGTAGGCTTTTTGGGGTCTACTAACACTTAAGAGATGTGCCTCTTTGGAAAGGAGGATGTGGGATGGTTGTGGCATCGCCGCCTATCCCATGTCAACATGAGAACTTTGCAAAGTCTTCACAAAGGTGGCCACATCCTCGGACTAAAATAAAATGTTTCCTTTGCCAAAGATCGTATTTATAAGGCTTGTGTTGAAGGAAAGATGCATGATTCCACCCATCCAAGCAAGACCATTATTTCATCAAAGAGGACCTTGGAGCTTCTCCATCTCGATCTCTTTGGTGTCGTGTCAAAGGAAAGTATTGGTGGGAAGAAGTATTTTTTGTTTATTGTTGATGACTATTCAAGATATACTTTGATTTATTTCTTCAAGTTGAAGAGTGAGACCCAACAAGTCGTCATCGACTTCTCCAATCAAGTGAAACGCCAACACAATTTTCCTATCAGGCCCATTAGAAGTGACAATGGCTCCAACTTCAAGAACTACACTCTAAATGAATTTCTTAGTGATGAGGGGATTCGTCATGAATATTCCGCTGCATATACCCCTCAACAAAATGGTGTAGCCGAAAGGAAGAACTGACCATCTTGGATATGGCTAGGACCATGTTGGCGGAGTATACTTCTTCCCAATATCTTTGGGACGAAGCCTTCTCTACGGCTTGTTACTTCTCTAACTGGCTCTACATTTGCAAGGGCTTAATGAAGACTCCATATGAGATTCTCACCGGCAACAAATCCAATATCTCCTACTTTCGTGTGTTTGGTTGTAAGTGTTTTTATTTGGTGTGTTTGTTTGTCTAAATTCTAATATAAATCTATTGAGGGTACATGGTTATGGTGCCGAATCTCACACTTATAGATTCTTTGACAAGGGCTCACGGATTGTCATCGAATCTAGTAGTATGGTGTTCGAAGAAAATGATGGCTCCCAAGTGGCATAGTTTCATGTTTCTAATGTAGATGTAGAAATACCTCAAGAAGCCATAAGAAGGATGGGCGTGGGATTTTTCCGCCGCATCGAGGGACACGTTGTGGCGGATCGAGAAGAAATATGCTCTACTCAAGTGGATCCCTCATCTACAATAGAAGAACATGCCAATGGAGCAAGTGAAGCACCAACCCAAGAACAAGTTCAAGACCCTCCTCTTGTTGATCAAGTTGCTACGCAAGAACCAAGTTCTCCTATCATTCAAGCTAGCCAAGATCAAGGCCAAGATCAACCTTGTTCATCTCATGTTGATGCAATACAAGAGGATGATCAAGGCCAACATTCCGGTCAAGACGGGCACCCAAATGATCAAGATGATCAGGTGATTCCTCCTCACAATAATGAGGAGATAAAAGTCCGCTGTACCGCAAGGGTGGCTAGAGCCTTGAAGCGAATTGACCATTCCGATGATAAAGTATTGTATGATGTGAGAATAAAAATGTTCACAAGAGCTCAATTGACAAGATTTTGTGAGCATGAAGCTCACATATCCATGATGGAACCAAAGAAAGTGTTAAAGGCTCTTGGAGACTCGTATTGGTTGGACGCTATGCATAATGAGCTTAATAACTTTGAGTGCAACAAAGTGTGGAAGGTAGTTGAGAAGCCCAAAGATTTCCGTAATGTTATAGGCACCAAGTGGATCTTCAAGAACAAGCAAGATGAGCATGTAATTGTCATAAGGAACAAGGCAAGATTGCTAGATCAAGGGTACTCCCAAGTGGAAGACATTGACTTTGATGAAACCTATGCTCCCATGCCTCACCTTGAGTCCATCTGTATCATTCTTGCATATGCATCATATCACAACTTTTAATTGCAACAAATGGATGTGAAAAGTGCTTTTATGAATGGTCCCTTTAAAGAGTTTGTATATGTTAAGCAACCACCGGTTTGAGAACCCCAACTTCCCTAACCATGTCAACAAGCTCGATAAGGCGCTCTATGGACTTAAACAAGCACCACGTGCGTGGTATGAGCACCTTAGAGAGTTGTTGAAAGACCGTGGATTTGAAGTTGGGAAAATCGATCCCACCTTTTTCGCAAAAAGGTTTAAAGGGGAGCTTTTCGTATGCTAATTATATATTGATGATATTATCTTTGGCTCAACTAATCAAGCTTTAAATGATGAATTTTCAAAGATTTTGACTGACAGGTTTGAGATGTCTATGATGGGACAGTTGAGATTCTTTCTTGGCGTCGAGATCAAGCAATTGGCTAGACGAACTTTGACAAAAAGTTGTATAGTTCTATGATTGTTTTTTTCCTTTATCTTTGTGCATCTAGGTAAGATATTGTTTTGAGTGTAAGAGTGTTTGCAAGGTATCATCGGATCCTAAGGAAACCCATTTGGTGGTGATCCATAGGATCCTTCGGTATTTGGTTCATACCTCAAGATTTGGTTTGTGGTACCCAAAGGGGGAACGATTTTCTCTCGGTGGGTACACAGACTCGGATTGGGATGGTGATCAAGATGATAGGAAATCAACTTCCTAGGCTTGCCAATTCCTTGGTAGGTCTTCTAGGAAGCAAAATTGTATATCTCTCTCCACCGCCGAAGCTGAGTATGTGGTGGCCGCTAGTGCTTGCACCCAATTGGACAAAGTGCCACTCTTATGTGACGATGATAGTGCCATCAAGATCTTCTACAACCCCGTGCAACACATAAGGACGAAGCATATTGAGATTCGTCATCATTTCATCCGGGATCATGTGGCAAGAGGTGATATTCTGCTATCCTATTTCCCAACCAAGGATAATCTCACGGACATATTCACGAAGCCTCTAGATGTTTCAAGATTCATATTTTCGAGGAATGAGCTAAATATCATCAATTCAAGGAGTTTGACTTGAGGAATTTGCACGCACACGCCTATAGTTGACTATGTGTTTGAGTTTAGGTTTAGGCATGGACATAGGGAGAGTGTTATCCTAACAGATTGGATTCTCCCTACCCCATTATGGCCAAAGAAATAATTCATTTATATCTCTCTTTTCCAAATGTTGAATTGGGAGCTAAAATGTTGAGAACTGTAAATGCACCCAAGATATATCTTCACGGTGTCATACCATACTCTCTTATATGGTGGCCTAGGCTACCAACATTTTCTTTCCGAAGAGTTGGATCTTTGTTGGATTTTACTTGGATTTCATTACTTTATTTCTATTATTTTCTCTTTGTGGGGAACACTTTTAAAATGACCTTTATCATTAGCTTCTTGCATATGTCAAGTGGATACCATCCAATCAGCTACTCCCTCTAAATCCCAAGCCTTTCCTACCTCTAAAAACTGCTCATCTAGCCACATATATGTTCCCATATCCTTAAACCCTATTTTCTAGAGGAAGTGGGCCGGAGACTCCAGTCTGTAAAGAGCGGAGACTTTGGTCTGGCAAAGTTTTTGGAGTAAAAGGGCCGGAGACTCCGACCACTTTACGTCGGAGACTTCGGCCTGCGGCAGTTCCGAAAATTAGAAAGGGGATCGGGGTGAAGGGAAACCGAATCAGTTGCCACTTGTCCACCCCAACCCCTACCTTTGTCCCTGCCGCCGCCCTCTTTAGGAGACTCACCGGAGATGCCATGTCGCCTCTGGATCGCTGGACCAGCACCCCCTCTCCTTTCCTCCATCGCCGAGGAACCTTCTCCCCATCGTTTGGAGCTTCTTCCATGGAACGAAAAGGTTTAGATCTCCCTACGTACTCTCTAGTCTTAACCTAGATGAATGTGGACTAGATACCTAAGTTCCTTTGGATGATTTTCTTGCTTCTGGTTTAGACTCCCAATAGGCCCCTGTTGTACTCTTTTACTTAAATTTTGTGCCAAAATCTGGATTGTATGAGGTCAGATCGTGTAGACCAGAGTCTCGAGTCCTCCAGGCCGAAGACTCCAGACTAGGACGGATACTCCGGCCTCTGACCTCAGAGACTCTGGTGGAGATACAAATTTTGACTGACTGACTATTACAAGTGCCTATTTTATTCCACTTTGGGACATATATTCTTATCCCCTGCTCATCCTACTGCTCTACTTTCACAGGGAACAAGAGGTACAAGGCCATGGTTTCTAGTCCCAAGAAGGAATCCCGCAAGTCAAAGAGGAAGGGAGATCCCCTCCATTTTGATGAAGATTATCAACGCTATGTTCTCGAGTCTGTTCTGAGACAAAAGGAGAAGGATGGGAAGCGCGAAGCTGCTCAACAAGCTAAATTTGTGCAGGCTCAAAATGAAAGGGGTGCTATGTTTGATGGTCTTGACACTCTCACTGGGCTGTCCAAGGAGGAATTCCATGAGATGAGGAAGATGAAGATGTATGCATTTCCTTGTAACTCTGAGGATCCTCTCTTTCCAAGGCATGAGTTGAAGCTGATCCAAGATGAAGTCTATGATAATCTCACCAAGAGCAAGCCAAGCAGCCATTGAACATTGAGTATCTTGAGCGCAAGGAGTATTTTTCTGAGGCACTTTGGGTTGCTAGGAAGATGGATCTAGGACCACTGTTGGTCTGTCAGCAGAGATCTGATGTTCCCATGGGGCATCAGTTCTTTGCCATCGTGGCATTTGATTATGATGATCTGTGGTCCTTCCAGTGGATAACTGGCCCTTCCAAGATCTCCTTCAACTTTAGAGAGCTTGGGGCATTGCTTGGGTATGAGTTTGCATGCGCTGACATTGAGGCATATAGGAGGATGCATCAGGTTAGTGTGGATCCCAACTAGGGAAAATTGGCCCCTCTCTATTGCACGAATGTTGTCCCTGGATAGTCTAGTGGATTCAAGCGGGTGTATAAAATTCTTCTTTGTATGTTCAAGGAGAACTTTGCTCCTTGATACGTCTCAAACGTATTTATAATTTATGATGTTCCATGTTATTTTCATGCCAATTGCTACATGTTTTCTGTACACTTTATATCATTTTTATGGATTTCCTGGGACTAACCTATTAACAAGATGCCACAGTGCCAGTTCCTGTTTTCTGCACTTTCTGGTTTCAGAAAAGTTGTTTTCGAAATATTCTCGGAATTGGACGAAACAAATCCCAGGGGCCTATTTTTCTGTCATGTACACGGAGTCCGGAGGAGACCTAGAGGGGGGCCACAGAGTGGCCACACCATAGGGCGGCCCGGGCCCCCTTGGCAGCGCCACCAGGTGGTGTGGGGCCCTCGGGCACCCACCGGCATTGTCCTTTCGCCTATTTATACATCTTCTCGGGAAAACCATAAATACCCAAGCCTCCATCCACAAAAAGTTCCTTAGCCTCCATCATCATCAACCCTAGTCCGGGAGGGTTCTAAAGCTCTCCCCGGCACCCTACCGAGAGGGGAAATCATCATCAGAGGGCTCTACATCACCATGCCTACATCCGGAGTGATGCGTGCGTAGTTCATCCTTGGACTACGGGTCCATAGAAGTAGCTAGATGGTTGTCTTCTCCTCTTTATGCCACCATGTTTAGATCTTGTGAGCTACCTAACATGATCAAGATCATCTATCTGTAATGCTACATGTTGTGTTTGCTCGGATCCGATGAATATTGAATGCTATGTCAAGTTGATTATCAATCTATCATGTTTATGTTATTTATGATCTTGCATGCTCTCCGTTACTAGTAGATGCTCTGGCCAAGTTGACTCTTGTAACTCCAAGATGGAGTATTTATGCTTGATAGTGGGTTCATGCCTCCCTTTCATCTATGCTCGAGTGACAGAAACATGACAGACGGGGGATGTGTTGTTTCCATTAGGAGAAAACAACAATGCTTTTTCTAAGTATACTTTTATTGTTTACATTACACACTTTATTTAATGCAGTCATCTGTTTCTGCAATTTAATACCCGAAGACTTCTTGGATTACGTTCCGATGGTGGATTATTAGTCATAGATGCAGTTGGATTATGGTCTATGTATTATGTTGTACTGCCCGCATAAATCTCATAGTAATCATCATGTCTTGCATATGCACTAAGGTGCAACCTTTATTTCTTTCAATTGCACAGCTGTAATTTGTTTACCCAACATGTTATCTATCTTTTATGAACAGACACCACTAGTGAACTGTGGACCCCGGTCCATTCTTTTACACTGATAATACAACCAACTGCAAGTACCGTTCTTTTTACTGCAATCATCGTTCTCCTTTCATTCACTTCAACAAACACTGTTTTCCACACTATACATCTAATCCTTTGTTTTCAGCAAAACATGTGAGATTGACAACCTCACTATGTCGTTGGTGCAAAGTATTTTGGTTGTGTTGTGCGTAGATTCCACGTTGCTGCTGAGCCTGGTAGTGCGCCCTGCCAACATCAGCTGCCAACAACCTTCGGAAGTGATTTGTTTCTCCTACTGGTCGATTCAACTTTGGTTACTTTCTGAGGGAAAGCTTGCTGCTGCAAACCTTGGTTGATTGAAAGTTTAGTAGGAACACCACATACTAAGGTTGTTAAAACTAAGATCACTTTATAATATTTTATAAAAAAATGGCTCTCTGGAGAAAAAAATTGCCAAATTCCTTAATGCTAGCAAAGTTAATGATTCAATTGTAAGTATCAATAAAAGAATTACCATTTTAGAGGCTAGCAGTACCCATGATAATCAAGACCTCAGGATTGGTAAACTAGAGGAGGTTATGGAAACTTTAAGTTCGACTTTTTTTCTCTTAAACTTAAGAGGGAGAAAGCTCTTGCGCGAAAAGAGAAAAAATCATATATGTCCCCAAGGTGTCTAAACCGAAACCCCATAATGAGCTTAAAATTTATAAAACTTTTAGGGAAGTTAGGAGTGATTTACATGTTGAATCATCTTCAGGGATACCTAAAGTACCAATTTCTACAAGTTGTGGTTTAGAAGAAATTCTTGATTTCGATGCTTCTTCATTTGAAAACACTCGATTCTTTGTTTCTGTGCCTAGCCGAAGGGCGTTAAAGAAAAGCACTTCTTGGGAGATAACCCATGTTTTATTTTTTTCATTGTTTTATTCTGTTTTCTTTGAGTCAAGGTGATGTTTAATTCTGTAGGAACTCCTTTGTATATTAATTTTTCAAATTTTTGTGCCAAGTAAAGTCTCTAGTGAAAAAGTTGGTGTTAGATTTGGTTTTCTGCGCAGAACCAGATTTTTTCTCTCCACTATTTAATTCGTAGAAAATTCCAGAAAATTGAAACAACTTGAAAGTTTTTGTGCATGATCCTCAGCTATTTACAAAACATTTTTTAGTTTTGGGTTTTTTATTTGAGCAATGTAAGTGCCTCAAAAAAATTCATCCTTACCGACTGTTCAGGTTTTGACAGATTCTGCCTTTTTTACTTTGCATTCTCTCTTTTACTATGTTGAGTGGATTTCTTTGCTCCAAAAAAAACCAGTGACTGTAGCTAATGTTTAGAAAGTATTGATAATGCTTATGTTCATGCAGAACATGTGAATTTTTGATTGTGCACTAACACTCTAATGAGAATTACTTCGAGTTTGGTACGAAGGAAGTATTCAAGGGTCAAGAGAAGAGGATTATATAACGTGATCAAGAGGAGTGAAAAGACAAAGCTTGGGGATGCCCCCGTGGTTCAGCCATCAAGTTCCAAGAAGTCTCAAGCGTCTAAGCTTGGGGATGCCTTAGGCATCCCCTTCTTCATCATCAACTTATGAAGTCACTTCTAGTGAAACTATATTTTTATTTGGTCACATCATAAGCACTTTACTTGGAGCATCTGTTTCCTTTTATTTTATTTTGTTTTCCTTGATGCATTTTTTTTTGGATCCTAACATTCTTGTGTGGGAGAGAGACACGCTCCACTTTTTCCTATGAATAGTCATATTCTTAAATTTTCATCTAGCTACCGCAACTCCGTTTTAGCTCCTGTTTTTCATGCATTTCTTATTGAAAGCTGTTAGTTCTTGTAGAGTAATGTTACTCTGTTGTTTCATTGATATATTATATGGAGGTTTAAATAAAGTGATGGTGCTGGAAATCAATAAAACATTTCATACTTATAACGGTGCACAAAGAAGCCTGTTAAGACCATGGCTTAGATTTTATCATGTCATGCTAGATATTATTTTAATGCTTAGTAGTTATTGATGTAGCATGACTTGTATCAAACATCTGAGAGTGCTTAATTTTCCATTGAAAGAAATCATGAGTTGTTTTTATCATATCAAAGCATAATATTTTGGTATTCTCCTTCGAGTGCTTTATTTGGTTGACTTGGCACATGCTTACACCATGTTATGACTACAAACCAGTCACCTTTAGCCTCTATGATCATTTAGTTTTTGACTTGTAATATCATTTATGCTTTGACCAATAAGTTTTTGTCGCTATGCATGATTATGGCTAGTATGCCCTCTTAATTTGTCGCTCCCAATCTTCTGCTAGCCTTCACCTATACTGAGTATGAGCTCTACTCATGCATCCAACTCACGAAAACCAAAAGATTGCCAAATGTTTCCACCATACCTACCTATATGTTGTATTTAACCACCAATCCAAAGTAAATTTCTCATGTGCTGCCTTTAAAACATTCAAAATTATACCCGTTTTGTGCCCCTGTTTTAGCTCATGAGGATGCAGGTAGACGATGTTTATCTCACTTGTTGATTGGACTTTACACACCTGGACTAGTGGCACATCCTCTTATCCAAATTCACAGAAGAGCTGACAACGGGGTGCGCAGCCCCAAAAATTGGTTAATATAAATTCTCTTCACTCTTTTTGCCCCTGATTTATCAGTTAAAGCATAATTGTGTAAACAAAAGATAAGAGGGATGATCTACTGACCCTTGTATAAATAACGTCCTTCAATGGGAGCCGCTCTTGTAAAGTCTAGTTAACTTGTGACGTATTGTGTTGTCTGTTTGCTATTCGTCGACATAAACATACACCTCTCTCAAAATTGTTTTCAATCCCTCTGTTTTAATAAATAAAAAGCTCTAGCACATGAATTAATCCCCGCTTCCCTCTGCGAAGGGCCTTTCTTTTAACTTTATGTTGAGTCTTCATCTTCTAACTTATGCACAATTAAGAGAGCATAGTTCTCATTCGGAGTATTATGTGCATCAGTCCAAAGATTTTTTATTGATTGATTCATGGCATGTTATTACTTGTTCTGAAATTACTTGTTTCTAGTCACCACTTGAACTTTGAAGGTGTCCTGGCATTTAAGTTTTTCTCTCCTTTTAAGGACAAGTGGAATACCACTTTGCTATGTTTTCTTTATGCTAGAAACAAACATATATTGTTCAGTAAATCATTATTCATTATCCTTTGTTTGTGCTACTTTTCATATTGCATCATGTTTGCTCACAGTTGCTTTTACAAATATGATGATCAAGATTATGTTGGTAGCATGTCACCTCAGAAATTATTTTTCTTTTTTATCATTTTACCTACTCGAGGATGAGTAGCACTAAGCTTGGGTATGATTGATACGTATGAAATGTATCTATAATTTCTCATGTTTCATGTTGTTTTCATGCCACTTGCTACATGTTTTCTATATACTTAATAACATTTTTATGGATTTCCTGGGACTAACCTATTAACAAGATGCCACAATGTCATTTAATGTTTTCTGCTGGTTTTGGTTTTAGAAAAGTTGTTTTGCAAATATACTCAGTATTGGATGAAACAAAATCCTAGGGCCTATTTTTCTGTGACATACACGGAGTCCAGAGAAGACCCGGAGTGGAGCCACAGAGTGGCCACACCATAGGGAAGCGCGACCCTCCTTGGCCGTGCCACGAGGTGGTGTAGGCCCCCCGGGCGCCCACCGACATCGCCTTTCATCTATTTATACTTCTTCTCGGGAAAACCCTAAATACCCGAGCCTATATCCACGAGAAGTTCCGTAGCCGCCGTCATCGTCAACTCTAGTTCGGGAGGGTTCTCAAGGTCTCCCCGGCACCCTGCCGGGAAGGGAAATCATCACCGGAGGGCTCTACATCACCATGCCTGCACCCGGAGTGATGCGTGAGTAGTTCATCCTTGGACTACGGGTCCATAGCAGTAGCTAGATGATTATCTTCTCCTCTTTATGCCACCATGTGTAGATCTTGTGAGCTTCCTAACACGATCAAGATCATCTATCTGTAATGCTACATTTTGTGTTTGCTGGGATCCGATGAATATTGAATGCTATGTAAGTTGATTATTAATATATCATGTTTAAGATATTTATGATCTTGCATGCTCTCCGTTACTAGTAGATTTTCTGGCCATGTTGATGCTTGTAACTTCATGAGGGATTATTTATGCTCAATAGTGGGTTCATGCCTCCCTTTCATCTGTGATCGAGTGACATAAATGTGACGGATGGGGGATGTGCTATTGCCACTAGGGAGAAAACAACAATGCTTTTTCTAGGGATAATTTGATTGTTTACATTATGCACGTTAATTAATGTAATAATCTGTTGGTTGCAACTTAATACTCGAAGTCTGCTTGGATTACGTTCTGACGGTGGATTATTAGTCATAGATGTAGTTGGATTACGGTCTATGTATTATGTTGTAATGCCCGCATGAATATCATAGTAATCATCATGTCTTGCATATGCACTACGGTGCAACCTTTATTTCTGTCAATTGCCCAGCTATAATTTGTTTAACCAACATGTTATCTATCTTTTGTGGAGAGACACCTAGTGAACTATGGACCCCGGTCCATTCTTTTACACTAATAATACTACCTACTGCAAGCACTGCTCTTTTTTACTTCAATCATTGTTCTCATATCTTTCACTACAAACAAATACCATTTTCCACATTATACGTCTAATCCTTTGTTTTCAGCAAAACCGATGAGATTGACAACCTCACTGTTTCGTTGGGGCAAAGTATCTTGGTTTTGTTGTGTGCACATTCCACGTTGCTGCTGAGCCGGTAGTGCTCGCTGCCAACATCAGCTGTCTATAACCTTCAGAAGTGATTTATTTTTCATACTTGTCGATTATACCTTGGATTTTTTATGAAGTAAACTTGCGACTGTGCTCTTCATACCTTCCTCTTGGGGTCTCCCAACGAGTGTACATCTACGCACATCACTCCTCGGGTAGGGAAGCTTAATGAGATCATAGGTGGGCTTGTCAACCTCATGTACCATGCCTATCAGACTTACCTTGCTAGCCTAGAGTGTGAGAGGAGGGAAGTTGATGTTCTGGACTTCATATTCTCTGCGATGCATTTTGCTATTATGGAGAATAAGACCCTAGTTTACTCTCCCTATGTCATCAAGCTCATCTTGACCAAGGTTCCAGGTTTGGACCCTAGGGGGTTCACTTCTCACAAGTTCAAGATGCTTCAGATTTTGGGTCATGAGGATGCTCCTGCTCGTTCTCCCTTTGCCTCTACTGAGGATGAGGATCCTGATCCTCGTTCTAGGAGGAAGAATGTGATGCCCCCTTTCTCTTTCGGTGGTGACCATATCTCTCCTCCCACCAAGGAAAAGGTGAAAAAACTCAACTGATTTCAGCGGATTTTTGCTTTCCATGTAGACGGTGATCCACAAAGAGAACCATGATCTTTATGTATAGAACAAGAAGAACATCCATAACCAGGCTATTCTTTTCAAGAAGATGGAGGAGCTTCAAGGGAACAAGAAGCCTGCTAGTGTTGAGAGAGAGAACTCTAATGATAGTGACAAGTCTATCTCGACCATTCCATACAAAAATTGGAACTGTGATGCTATCAATTGGGATGCCTTTAGTGACATTTTTTCTCGGCCCACCACCTCCAATGTGGTCAAAGGGAAAGGTAAGAAACCTGCTGCTGATGATGAGGATTCCTAGTTTGTTGTAGAGGATGAGGACTACGGGTGATCTATGGGATCCGTAGCATTGCTCTTCTCTCATTTTGGTGTTTCGATGCCAAAGGGGGAGAAGTTGCTCTATTAGGTCATGGGAATTTGCAGGGTCGGGCACACACATTTGCTTTTACCATTTCTATAGAGCCTATGCCCATTTTATTTGTGTGTTTATGTTTGATGAACCAATTGATATTTGCCTCTTGTGTTGTTGAACTATGTTAGTTTGTGGTATTGGTTGTGAGACATGGTTTTATTATCTATGGTTGAGATCTATATTCTAGAATGCTATAATATCCTCAGTGTATTCTATTTCATATGCAAAAGGTATGATCTCCACCCTTTCTTAAAATTGTCTCTTGTCTATCATGTTTGTTATTTCTCTCAAGTTGGGTCTTGCACAAAAAAGTGGTGCTTCCTAAATATTTAGGGCACATAGTTAGGGGGAGCCTTACTTTAACTTATAACATGATATTCCGCTTTCCTATGCTTTATCTTTGCAAATCCTAGTGTCGAATCTCTGACTCTACAAATCCCTTAGGTGACCCTATCGGGTTTCGACTAGGAGAAGTCATGAGCGCTGGTGGAATCGTCGGCTAGACAGGGGGCGAGATTTACCCAGGTTCGGGGCCCTCGTAGAGGTAAAACCCTTACTCCTGCCTCTTGTTGATCTGTATTGAAGATTAGATCGGTTACAATGGTGTGCTCAAATCGAGAGTAGATCTCGAGTTCGAGGCTTTTGGGTCGTGCGGTAATTGCTTGGTCCTCTCCTAGGGGGGCTCTCCTGGCCTTATATAGATGGCCAGGTCTCGAGTTCTACCCGGAGAGGACTCCAACCCTAGCTAGGTCGGTTACATGTTTTCTAACTTAACCCGCAAGTTTAGTGCAGGTGGGCTTCACGTGGGCCTTCTAGAGTACTTCAAGGGCGCCTCTTCTTGGGCTTTGTCCTTGGGCCTGAGAGGGGGTGTCCTTACCCGCAGGGTCCAGGATCCATATCTTCGTCAGTAGCCCCCGAGCGTTTGCTCGATTGGGATTTTTCCAGTCGAGTAGACGGTCAAACCTTTCTTGATCTTTTTTGGAGGACCAGCTCGACAGTTATTGTTTTTAAAGGGTGTGTTCCCTGTATCATAAGTCATCGTGCTCGAGCATTGAGCAACATAAGTGCCTGTTTGTACGGCTTTTTTCACAGAAGGATGTGGCTCAGTAGCTTGGCTCTCCCGAGAGATCAGGGCCAATTAATTGCAACTAGGGCAAAAACATTCCTGGCCTACACAGATTCGAGACCTCCGACTCGAACCCGATGAGGTGATCGTTGCGACTGGGCCGTTGTGGACTTATCAAATCGAACTTAACCTATGGGGGTACCCGGCGCGTCCGCTAGGATTTTTCTTCGTGTTGTTGACACGGAATTATACCGGAGGACGCAGCTTTCGAGTGCGATTCCAGGCCCAAAAGAGAGATCTTTTCGGGTCTTACCTTCATATTCGAAGAATATGGCATCCGGATGTGCCTAGTCGGCTGAACAATCCAGGTTTTTATGATGTAAATTTATCATGTGTAAGAGAGGTAGGTTTTTCCTACTCGATTGATTTGTTTGAGTTCCATACGAAAGAAGTTTCGTGCTGGAAGAAAAGCTAAGTCCATATGAAAGAGTTTTCATGTTCGGAATGCTGTGCCCATACGAAAGAGTTTTCGTGTATAGGATATTTTTCTCTCGTTCGAAGAGGTTTTGCTTCATGAATTGTTCACGAAAAAGTTGCTTTTATCCGAAAGAATTGTTGTTCGTACGAAGATACTTTCGCGTTTGAACTTCCAATCGAAAGATCTTGATTTTGAATGATGTATGCCATGCCGTCATGGCTGTAACATCCAAGTATGAAAACACCCTAGTTGTTTTACTTCTTTGTTTAATTTATGCAATGCATCATGGCATCATCCTCATTTTTATTTCTGTTGCATTGTTTTCATAATGAATCAAACATTGTTTTCACACTTGTCTGTTACAATCTTTCAAATAAAGAATTGCAAATCAAAACATCAATTGCTTCCAACTAATTCCTTTATAATTCATCTATTAAATGGTTGCTTAAATCAACTATTCAATTAAACACTTATTTCCAAATCATTTTCCAAACTCAAACCATTTCTCAAACCTTCTCATTCTTGAATCCATAAAGTTCACCACTATTGGAATTCTTTGAATCACTTTTAAAACTCTAGGGGAAACCCTATTGATATTGCCTTGTTTTTCCAATAATACCTAATATTGCAATTTTCAATTAAATTGGTTCATTTTTAAAACAGCAATGCAAACATTCAACTTTTTGGAAACCAAAGCCACCAAATGTTTGCTACTAACCTAGGGAAGTTATCCAAATTTTTCCAGAATTTTCTATAAACAAAAAGCCATGTTTTTCTTCCAAAAGCAAATGCTACAAAAAAAATAAAACAGAAAAAAATAAAAGGCAGCTAACTACCGCGCGCAGCAGCACCTAAGCAGCCCAAGCCCACCTAGCGGCTAAAGCGCGCGACCCAGCCCGCTCTCCCCCTAGCGTAACGCTTCGCGATTCGTGCGAGCGTTCTAATCCCGTCTTCAAGCCGTACGGCAGGCAATCGGGGGCGCCACCGCACCCCCGCAGCGACGCCGGCGACCGTCCCGTCGCCCAGCTGCCTATAAGTAGCCCCCTAGCCCTGGAAGAAACCCTAGCGCCTAGGGTTTCCCCCTCCACCTCGTATCCGCCGTCGCCTGCTTCCTCCCCGACACATTTCCCTCTGCTACTGCTACCTCGCCGGAATCCACCTCTGAACCCGACCACCGCGCCGTCGCCATGACCCTCTACCCTCCCACCTAGCCCCTGAAATCAAAAGCCCTCTCTCCCCTCTCCCGTTTAGACACTTAAACCACCCCGGAGACCACGTGGATCTTCCCCGCCAACCTCGACCACGCCGCGGACGCCGCCGTCGTCAGCAGCTCCCCGCGTCCGCGACAAACCCTGGTGAGCCCGCGTCGTACCCTCCCCTCTCGTCCATCTGTTGCGACACCACGAGTCCGTGCACGACCACCGCGTCCAACCGCATCACCGCAACGAGCACATCCACGTTGATCTCATCGCCGGCGAGCTCTGTCTGACGGACGAGCAAGCAATTGTTCGTCAGGTTTCAGTTAACGCAGCGAATGAATGTTAACCTGAAACCATCCCCTTACCTGTCAACACAGCAGCGCAGCGCAACTGGTAGCGCTATCTCTGAATCTCGCGCAGGTCTCGGGTTCGATCCCGCAGACGCGCACCTTTTTTTGGTTCTTTTCTCCCTTCCGCGCGACCCCACCCAGCAGTGACCCGCACTGCCACGCGTGCGTGCACGCGCCATGCTGGCCACTGGCCCACGCGGCAGTGGCTGTGCGTAGAGGCCACCTGAGTAACAAAAGGATTTCTGCGTATTTCCAAAATTCCAATTTTCTTTTTAAATAGCAGAATTAAAACAAAACTTTGAAATTCAATATCTTTTGTTTTATAATTCCAACAAATACAAACTTTATATGAATTCTGATCCAAATTTTCTAATCTTTCCAAATATCCAAGTTGTGTTCTGTTTTGAGTTTTCAAAATACTTTTAAATTTCAAATTTGAATAATTCAAATGCAAATTGAAATAATTCATAACTAATTCATACTGTTTTCAAATAATTCAAATAAAATATGTTTTTCACACCATTTTGAATACCCTATTCAAATATAAAATTTGTTTTCTGGTTTGAACAATTTAAATTGCTTAAACATTTTAAATCTTGTTTAATTCAATTAAAAATTGTTTAATATTGTTTAATTCATAATTAAATAATCCTAAGTCCAATTTCAAAATGTGAAACATGTAATCCAACTAAAATTTGATAACCTTTTCAAATATGAATTTTGTTAATTGTTTTGCACACTTCAAATTGGTGAAAACAATAATTATTTGTGTGACATGTTTAAGTAACCAAATTTTCCAAACTCACTAAATAATTTCCAAACTTGTTTTATTCCTTTTCCTTTGCACCTATTATTGTTATTTGTTGTCATATTGTCATAATCATCATGCATGCATCATGATAACCACTATCACCTAATAAATAATTGTAAATCATTTGTTCCACTTATTTCAATGGATCCTTTTCCATATGCAACCCTTGCATATGGGTCCATTTAATTTGTGCTATCATGTTAGCTAGCTTATTTTGATGCAACTATTAATTGTCATGCATCATGTTGATTGTGCACAATGCCATGAACATGATTGTTTACATTCCTGTTTTGTCTGTTTGCTTCTTCTCGAATAGACGACGACGTTGAGGCAGACGACCTTTACAGCACCCCTTCTGAGGATCTAGCTCAGTACCCGGCTGATCAGTTTGCAGGCAAGTTATCACTCACATGAACCATCGTGTTCCTTTCAACCCTGGTTACCGATACTTTCCGTTGTCTATACTTGCTAGCCTTAGTGGTAGATGTTTCTGTTACGAACCTATCGCATGAATCCTGTAACCCATGATATTGCCTCATCACCCCTCCTACAACCCATTGATTGAGCCAGTGTCTTACTAGGATGCTTAGGTTGTTTTGCTCGAGTCTGTTACCCGTTACTTTCAGTTATCATATCTTTATTCTGTTCTGGGGGCTCGATGTTTAATCAATCAATCAAGCATGCTAAGGTTATTACTGTTAATAATAATTTGATGATAAGGCACCGGCAGGAGGCCCTGTGTGGTTTTGAGGCCTGCTAGTGTCGACCCTAATAGGAAAAGGGTCTTGTCTACTGATCCATGATGAGCGCACTATCCGCATGTGGGAAGCGAGTATGGGCGCCCCCCTCAATTTGATTCGATTCGCATCTCGTCCAAATCATCTCATTTAGTTCGTGCTTTCTATTTGCCGCATGCATGTTTTTGCGAGCCCAGCGCAGGGTGGAACTTTTGTAGTCGGCATATAGGGGGACACGGTCTTAGAGTGCTATGAGGGTCCCTTTTCTTCAGGGCTTGATTAGCCGTGCGCCCAAGGTGCTTTGGGCTTGATGCGGAGAAGAGTTGAGTTGTGTTGAGTGCCCCGCTTGGTGGGAGGCATCCCATCTGGCGGGTTATTCATACGTGTACGGCCAAATTGGTGCAACCCTGCAGGGATAATCTTCTCGAGAAGCCGTGTTTTCCGCGGTTATGGATTACTTGGTGAAAGTACTGGCTAACAAGTACTCAGGACAACTTAAACATAATGATCAAATATGTTACACCCCATGATTAATAACTTGACTAGTAATAGGTTTATTCACACAATAACTTGATTCACCTTTAATCCACCTGTGTGAGTTATCCTCGGATTGCTTCTTTGGATAAGGGGCGAGATCCAGGATGGGTTTGTTTGATGTTATCTTCCAGTTGGTTACAACACTCGATCTTATCCCCTTTCTAATAGTTGGATATGATAGAATCTCTGTAGTTGGTTAGCGCAGCCAGTTGCAGCATCTTATATAACCCCTTCTTTCCGTTGAACCCAAGTCATCTGTGCTTGTGTTGATGGGCTATACTTTGGTGAACTGTGAGTCTTGCTTGCCAGTACTTGGATGTACTGACCCCGTTGGGGCTGTGGTTTACGCAGACTACGACTACGGCTACGATGACCACCAGGATGGCTACTTCGTGGAGTTTGACGAGACTGCAGACGAGTAGTTAGCTGGACCAGGGCAGGATCCAGAACCTACGTGGATGGGCTTCGTCTTCTTTATTTTCTCCGGCTTCTTAAGCCTGTTGGATTTGTCTGTACCCAGACACCTTTGATTGCTTCCGCTGATGTAATGAATGCTATGTTGGGACATGTGTCCTCTGGATGATTGTATTTGCTATCTCTGCCTTAGTGAAGGCCATTTGCAACCTTATTTCAATCTTTTGTGTCTTAGAGATATGTTGTGATCATCATTCGTTCAAAGCTGTTGACGTACAGTGCGTGATTGATATGAAGTACGTCAGCAGTAGTGCCTATGACTTCTAGTGGATAGTTTACATCGACGGTGGAATAGCAGGGCTTGTGTTGTCGCGCATAAGCGCAGGCCTACCAGGAAGCTGGGACGTGGGAGCAGTTATGCCCCATAATCCAAGCAACTGCTATCCAGTTCGTACGATGAGTATCCCTTAGAAGCCAGGGTGCGACAAATGGTATCAGAGCCTGTCTGCCTGTAGGATCCCTTTTTACTGGTCGCAGTTGAGTCTAGAAACTATTTTGTAGCTATATAGGAAAAATGAACGTGAGAGTAGGAATTCTGCCACTTTTCTTCTTTCCCCACCCACCCACCCTTTTTCTGGTAAGGAAGTGCAACGTTGTTTTCTGTTCTCACCTAAACTTTCAAGTTAGGATTTCACGTGTTTTGGGTCCTCCATAGTACCTCAGGACTTTTGGTCTCGTTTTCCCGATGTTGCTTCGATATCATGTTCTTTTCAACACCCTTATCGTCCGTTGAACCTTGTTGTTGTTTTCCACATCCTTGTTCTTCTACCGGAGTCTAATCAAAACCTCGCAAATCATCTGCAGATGGATCTCAGGTTCTACCCGCAGGTGGTTCGCATGACTCGCTGTGAGAGCACCGCCGGTTATCCGGAGATGCTGAGCGACATGGTTACCTATCTGGGGTTCCGTTGGGCACCAGAGTACCAGGTCTACGAGCACCAGCGCGAGTTCGACCAGACTTTCTACCGAGCCATCGTCTACATCCTGTCGGATGATGGCAGGAGCATTGTCCACCAGTACGAGGCAGTAGGGTCCACAGTGGATATGGCAGTGCAGCAGGCAGCGTACGTGAGTCTCACCGTCCCCCGTGCTGACTACTGGGGGTTTGATAAGTCCAGTTTTCGTCACATCCCCCGTGGTTACATCACGGCAGCGGGAGTTCACTTCACTCTCCACAGCAACCTGGATACCTACGAGTCTGATAGCTCCAGGCTGCAGACCACTGCTCAGTTCGTGAGGCACAGTGATGCAGTTGCTTCCACACTTTCTCAGGAGTTAGCCTCAGTCAGGGAGCAGCTCTATCTGGCGTTGACTCGTCTGGCGACGTACACCACAGACTTCGTTGGAGATGAGCGCTTTGCACGTTTCACTCAGACACTGGGTTTTCCTCTGCCAGATGCTGGAGGTTACGAGCCGATCAGAGGCCCACTTCTCGACCTCGGAGCTGGTTACACAGGGATTCCCCGCTATGGAGCACAGGGACACGACGTTTTCTACTTCACCACTCCGAGGGTCCCTCTCATAGCATATCCTATCTACAGGGATCGTCGTGATACCTACTTCCGTGGGGTTCCTCCTCACCGTATCTCTCGTCGTACTACTCACCGCCGTCCTGCGTGATGAGCATGGGAGTACCGATGTATCCATTACTAGCTGTGTCTAGTTTATCCTTTCGTTTTCGAACCATGTATTGGTCTGTTGGATATTCTGATGTATTGGAACATGTGATGATGTACCTGTTGGTTATCTATTCATGCGTCGGAATAATCTATCTTTCGGTTACCAAGTCTATCCTTTTCTGTTGTTGTGCTAAAATGAATTTCTGTTCAGGATGCCTCCAACCAGGAACAACCCGCCTCCGCCACCACCAATGGGGGAACTGTTGGCTCAGATGACCCAAGTGGTGACACAGATGGCCCAGATCCAGGCTAACCAGCACCAAAACCAGAATGCTCCAAGGGTCACCATCAAGGACTTCCTCAGCTTGGGCCCAAAAGCTTTCGTGGCAACACGTGAGCCCCTGGATGCTGATGACTGGATCCGTGACGTAGCAAGAGCTCTGGAGATTGCTCATGTTGCGGAAGAGGATAAGGTCAAGTATGCCACCTACCTACTGAAGGGTCAGGCAGCTACTTGGTGGGAGAACTACCAGACCATGAGAGCTGGCTTTCCTATCACCTGGGGATGTTTCAAGGATGCCTTCCTGAAGCACCACATTCCGGATGGTCTCATGGAAAGGATGCGTGAGGAATTTTGCTCTCTCAGACAGGGCAAGCTGGACGTCCTCGGCTACCAGAACGAGTTCAATCGTCTCGCTCGGTACGCTGGTGACGAAGTGTCCACTGAAGCCAAGAAGATGGCAAGGTTCCGCCGAGGTTTTAACCCGGAACTGAAGTACGCTCTCACCAACATCAAGTGCAAGGACTTCGTGGAGCTCGTGAACACCGCGCTCAATGAGGAGAATGGGCGCAAGGCGTTCGAAGAGTCGCGCAAGCACTCGCGTGAGGGTGGTTCCTCCTCCAACATGACCACCCCTCCGCAGAAGCGCCGCATCTGGGTGCCAAATGGGGCTGTCACTCGGGCTCCAAATGCCCAAGCTTCTCCAGGCTTTGGTCCCCGCCCACCCAACCCATCTCAGATGCAGGGTCAGAGGTTTCCGATGGGGCAGCCAAGGCCAGGTCCTTCTCGTGTCGTCACTTGCTACAAGTGCAAGGATACTGGACACTATGCTGATAAGTGCACTCAGAAGCAGCTACCCCTACCTCCTCGCCCCAACACCAACCAGGCTATGGTTCGTGCTCCCCCGGCTAAAGCCTTCAACTCCAACAACAGGCCTGTCGGGAGGAACGCGAGGGTGAACCATATCAAGGCCGACAAAGCTGAGGAAGCTGCTGACGTCGTTCTCGGTATATTACCCGTAAACTCTATTCCAGCTAAAGTGTTGTTTGATACTGGAGCATCGCATTCGTTTGTGTCAAATATCTTTGCTACAACGTACAATTTAGCTCTGGTTCCGCTAAGCAATCAAATCTATGTGCACTCTCCGGGAACTAAAATGATTACTTCCAAGATAAGCATGGACAATCAGATCCTAATTGGAGGTCGCATATTCCTTGCTTCACTCATGTTGCTGGGAAATTCTGACATTGATGTCATTCTGGGTATGGATTGGTTGAAGACCCACAAAGCTAAAATTGACTGTGCTCAAAAGTCAATAACTCTCTCTCACACTTCAGGCCAGATAGTCTATTCTCCTTATGGATCAAGTTCTGTTCAGCTGTTCAACCTTGATGCAAAACCCCTTCCTGCAATTGAAAATGTTCCGGTGGTTTGTGAATTCCCTGACGTCTTTCCAGAAGAGTTGCCAGGGATGCCCCCGGACAGAGCAGTTGAGTTCGTGATCGAGCTTGAGCCAGGTACTGCTCCAATCTCTAAGCATCCATACAAGATAGCTCCTCCTGAACTGAAATTGTTGAAGGAGCAAATCGATATGTACATGGACAAAGGTTACATTCAGCCTAGTTCCTCCGCTTGGGGTTGCCCAACTCTGTTTGTTGCCAAGAAGGATCAAACAAAAAGACTCGTGGTTGACTATCGTCCTCTCAACGAGAAAACAATCAAGAACAAGTATCCACTTCCTCGTATCGATGATCTTTTTGATCAACTTGCTGGAGCCTCAATATTCTCAAAGTTGGACTTAAGGATGGGGTACCATCAGATAAAGATCAGAAAGGAAGATATTCCTAAGACAGTTTCACCACTCGGTACGGTCTATATGAATACACCGTCATGTCCTTTGGTCTCACCAATGCACCGGCAACGTTCTCAAGACTAATGAATTCTGTCTTCCATGAATACCTCGACAAGTTCGTTGTGGTATATCTTGATGACATTCTAGTCTACTCAAAATCCGAGGAAGAGCATGGAGAACACCTTCGTCTCACTCTCATGAAACTTCGCGAGCATCGTCTATATGCCAAGTTTTCCAAATGTGAGTTCTGGATTCCAGAAGTTGCATATCTTGATCATATCATCTCTGCCAAAGGCATTGCCATTGACCCGGAAAAGGTTAAGGCAATTGTTGATTGGAAACCCCCTAAGACGGTGAAACAAGTTAGAAGCTTTCTTGGCTTGGCTAGCTATTGCCGTCGTTTCGTCCAAAACTTTTCCAAGATAGCCAAACCTCTCACTGATCTCACAAAGAAGGACAAAAAGTTCGTTTGGACTCCACAATGTGATGAGAGTTTCAACCTCCTGAAGACTAAACTCACTTCCACACCTGTTCTAGTTGGCCCCGACACTACCAAACCTTTCCAGATATTCTGTGATGCATCTCTCCAAGGCCTAGGAGGAGTTCTTATGCAAGAACGTCAAGTTGTGCCTTATGCTTCACGTCAGTTGAATGCACATGAGCAAAACTATCCCACTCATGACCTAGAACTTGCAGCAGTTGTGTTTGCCCTCAAGAAATGGAGACAATACTTGTTGGGTAACAAAACTGAAATATTTTCCGATCATAAGAGTCTGAAATACATCTTCACTCAGCCAGATCTGAACCTCAGGCAAAGGAGATGGATTGAGAAGATTAAAGACTTTGATCTCACCATTTCTTACACTCCAGGCAAGGCTAATGTTATGGCCGATGCTCTCAGTCGCAAATCCTATTGCAATAATCTCATGATCATGGAAAGCCAACCTCCACTTCATGAAGAATTCCAGAAGCTGAACCTTGGTCTTGTCCCACAAGGATACCTTGCTAGCTTGACAGCCAGCCCAACTCTCGAGGACAAGATTCGTTCTGAACAACTTCGTGATAATGAAATCAAGAAGATGGTAGAGCAAATCAAAGAGGACAGTGATAAATTCAAGTCCTTCACAATTGATGACAAGGGAACTGTGTTCTTCGAAGGACGCATTGCAGTTCCTCAGATTCAAAGTCTCAAGGATATCATTCTCAAGGAGGCTCATGAAACTCCTCTATCCATCCACCCTGGAAGTACAAAGATGTACCAGGATCTCAAGACTCTGTATTGGTGGCCTGGCATGAAACGTGAAATTGCTCAATACGTTTCTGAATGCGACGTTTGTCAACGTGTTAAGGCAGTCCATCAGAAAACAGCCGGTCTACTCCAACCTCTGAAAATTCCTGAGTGGAAGTGGGACATGATTGAAATGGACTTCGTTACTGGGTTTCCAAAGTCCAAAAAGGGCAACGATGCAATCTTCGTTGTTATTGATCGTCTCACTAAGGTTGCTCACTTCTATGCTGTAAAGGAAACTATCTCAGCTAGCCAGTTAGCAGAGCTATACACAACAAAGGTTGTTCCCCTTCATGGTGTTCCATTGGAAATAAGCTCAGACCGTGGAAGTATTTTCACTTCTCATTTCTGCAAAAGCTTTCAAGAAGCATTGGGCACCAAACTTCTGTTCAGCACAGCTTATCACCCTCAGTCTCAGGGACAAGTCGAAAGAGTCAATCAGATTCTTGAGGATATGCTCAGAGCATGTGGTCTCTCCTTTGGCATGAAATGGGAGGATTGCCTTCCATATGCTGAATTCTCCTACAACAACAGCTACCAGGCAAGCCTAGGCATGGCACCATTTGAGGCACTGTATGGTCGCAGATGCAGGAGTCCAATCAATTGGTCTGGAGCTGGTGAACGTTCACTTTTAGGCCCTGACATTGCTAAGGAAGCCGAGGAGAAAGTTCGTATCATTCGTGACAACCTCAGGATTGCTCAATCTCGTCAGAAGAGCTATTATGATAGCAAGCACAGGGATATGATCTATGCACCTGGTGATAAGGCATATCTCCGTGTAACTCCCCTCAGAGGCACTCATCGTTTTGGTGTGAAAGGAAAGCTTGCACCAAGATACATTGGCCCTTTCAACATCCTCTCAAGACGTGCAGAGAATGCTTATCGTCTTGAACTTCCAGAAAAACTATCCAAAGTGCACGATGTGTTCCACGTGTCACAACTCAAGAAGTGTTTCAAAGATCCAGATCGTGCAGTTGATCATGATTCCATTGAACTGCGAGATGATCTATCTTATGAGGAGCACCCTATTCGTATTCTCGATGAGACCGAGCGTAAGACTCGCAACAAGAGCACCAAGTTCTTGAAAGTCCAATGGTCGCATCATTCCGATAAAGAGGCAACGTGGGAGACCGAAGAGGATCTTCGCAAGAAGTATCTGGACCTGTTCATTTCTCAGTAGGGAATCTCGGGGCGCGATTCCTTCAAGGGGGGGCGTTTTGTAACATCCAAGTATGAAAACACCCTAGTTGTTTTACTTCTTTGTTTAATTTATGCAATGCATCATGGCATCATCCTCATTTTTATTTCTGTTGCATTGTTTTCATAATGAATCAAACATTGTTTTCACACTTGTCTGTTACAATCTTTCAAATAAAGAATTGCAAATCAAAACATCAATTGCTTCCAACTAATTCCTTTATAATTCATCTATTAAATGGTTGCTTAAATCAACTATTCAATTAAACACTTATTTCCAAATCATTTTCCAAACTCAAACCATTTCTCAAACCTTCTCATTCTTGAATCCATAAAGTTCACCACTATTGGAATTCTTTGAATCACTTTTAAAACTCTAGGGGAAACCCTATTGATATTGCCTTGTTTTTCCAATAATACCTAATATTGCAATTTTCAATTAAATTGGTTCATTTTTAAAACAGCAATGCAAACATTCAACTTTTTGGAAACCAAAGCCACCAAATGTTTGCTACTAACCTAGGGAAGTTATCCAAATTTTTCCAGAATTTTCTATAAACAAAAAGCCATGTTTTTCTTCCAAAAGCAAATGCTACAAAAAAAAATAAAACAGAAAAAAATAAAAGGCAGCTAACTACCGCGCGCAACAGCACCTAAGCAGCCCAAGCCCACCTAGCGGCTAAAGCGCGCGACCCAGCCCGCTCTCCCCCTAGCGTAACGCTTCGCGATTCGTGCGAGCGTTCTAATCCCGTCTTCAAGCCGTACGGCAGGCAATCGGGGGCGCCACCGCACCCCCGCAGCGACGCCGGCGGCCGTCCCGTCGCCCAGCTGCCTATAAGTAGCCCCCTAGCCCTGGAAGAAACCCTAGCGCCTAGGGTTTCCCCCTCCACCTCGTATCCGCCGTCGCCTGCTTCCTCCCCGACACATTTCCCTCTGCTACTGCTACCTCGCCGGAATCCACCTCTGAACCCGACCACCGCGCCGTCGCCATGACCCTCTACCCTCCCACCTAGCCCCTGAAATCAAAAGCCCTCTCTCCCCTCTCCCGTTTAGACACTTAAACCACCCCGGAGACCACGTGGATCTTCCCCGCCAACCTCGACCACGCCGCGGACGCCGCCGTCGTCAGCAGCTCCCCGCGTCCGCGACAAACCCCGGTGAGCCCGCGTCGTACCCTCCCCTCTCGTCCATCTGTTGCGACACCACGAGTCCGTGCACGACCACCGCGTCCAACCGCATCACCGCAACGAGCACATCCACGTTGATCTCATCGCCGGCGAGCTCTGTCTGACGGACGAGCAAGCAATTGTTCGTCAGGTTTCAGTTAACGCAGCGAATGAATGTTAACCTGAAACCATCCCCTTACCCGTCAACACAGCAGCGCAGCGCAACTGGTAGCGCTATCTCTGAATCTCGCGCAGGTCTCGGGTTCGATCCCGCAGACGCGCACCTTTTTTTGGTTCTTTTCTCCCTTGCGCGCGACCCCACCCAGCAGTGACCCGCACTGCCACGCGTGCGTGCACGCGCCACGCTGGCCACTGGCCCACGCGGCAGTGGCTGTGCGTAGAGGCCACCTGAGTAACAAAAGGATTTCTGCGTATTTCCAAAATTCCAATTTTCTTTTTAAATAGCAGAATTAAAACAAAACTTTGAAATTCAATATCTTTTGTTTTATAATTCCAACAAATACAAACTTTATATGAATTCTGATCCAAATTTTCTAATCTTTCCAAATATCCAAGTTGTGTTCTGTTTTGAGTTTTCAAAATACTTTTAAATTTCAAATTTGAATAATTCAAATGCAAATTGAAATAATTCATAACTAATTCATACTGTTTTCAAATAATTCAAATAAAATATGTTTTTCACACCATTTTGAATACCCTATTCAAATATAAAATTTGTTTTCTGGTTTGAACAATTTAAATTGCTTAAACATTTTAAATCTTGTTTAATTCAATTAAAAATTGTTTAATATTGTTTAATTCATAATTAAATAATCCTAAGTCCAATTTCAAAATGTGAAACATGTAATCCAACTAAAATTTGATAACCTTTTCAAATATGAATTTTGTTAATTGTTTTGCACACTTCAAATTGGTGAAAACAATAATTATTTGTGTGACATGTTTAAGTAACCAAATTTTCCAAACTCACTAAATAATTTCCAAACTTGTTTTATTCCTTTTCCTTTGCACCTATTATTGTTATTTGTTGTCATCTTGTCATCATCATCATGCATGCATCATGATAACCACTATCACCTAATAAATAATTGTAAATCATTTGTTCCACTTATTTCAATGGATCCTTTTCCATATGCAACCCTTGCATATGGGTCCATTTAATTTGTGCTATCATGTTAGCTAGCTTATTTTGATGCAACTATTAATTGTCATGCATCATTTTGATTGTGCACAATGCCATGAACATGATTGTTTACATTCCTGTTTTGTATGTTTGCTTCTTCTCGAATAGACGACGACGTTGAGGCAGACGACCTTTACAACACCCCTTCTGAGGATCTAGCTCAGTACCCGGCTGATCAGTTTGCAGGCAAGTTATCACTCACATGAACCATCATGTTCCTTTCAACCCTGGTTACCGATACTTTCCGTTGTCTATACTTGCTAGCCTTAGTGGTAGATGTTTCTGTTACGAACCTATCGCATGAATCCTGTAACCCATGATATTGCCTCATCACCCCTCCTACAACCCATTGATTGAGCCAGTGTCTTACTAGCATGCTTAGGTTGTTTTGCTCGAGTCTGTTACCCGTTACTTTCAGTTATCATATCTTTATTCTGTTCTGGGGGCTCGATGTTTAATCAATCAATCAAGCATGCTAAGGTTATTACTGTTAATAATAATTTGATGATAAGGCACCGGCAGGAGGCCCTGTGTGGTTTTGAGGCCTGCTAGTGTCGACCCTAATAGGAAAAGGGTCTTGTCTACTGATCCATGATGAGCGCACTATCCGCATGTGGGAAGCGAGTATGGGCGCCCCCCTCAATTTGATTCGATTCGCATCTCGTCCAAATCATCTCATTTAGTTCGTGCTTTCTATTTGCCGCATGCATGTTTTTGCGAGCCCAGCGCAGGGTGGAACTTTTGTAGTCGGCATATAGGGGGGCACGGTCTTAGAGTGCTATGAGGGTCCCTTTTCTTCGGGGCTTGATTAGCCGTGCGCCCAAGGTGCTTTGGGCTTGATGCGGAGAAGAGTTGAGTTGTGTTGAGTGCCCCGCTTGGTGGGAGGCATCCCATCTGGCGGGTTATTCATACGTGTACGGCCAAATTGGTGCAACCCTGCAGGGATAATCTTCTCGAGAAGCCGTGTTTTCCGCGGTTATGGATTACTTGGTGAAAGTACTGGCTAACAAGTACTCAGGACAACTTAAACATAATGATCAAATATGTTACACCCCATGATTAATAACTTGACTAGTAATAGGTTTATTCACACAATAACTTGATTCACCTTTAATCCACCTGTGTGAGTTATCCTCGGATTGCTTCTTTGGATAAGGGGCGAGATCCAGGATGGGTTTGTTTGATGTTATCTTCCAGTTGGTTACAACACTCGATCTTATCCCCTTTCTAATAGTTGGATATGATAGAATCTCTGTAGTTGGTTAGCGCAGCCAGTTGCAGCATCTTATATAACCCCTTCTTTCCGTTGAACCCAAGTCATCTGTGCTTGTGTTGACGGGCTATACTTTGGTGAACTGTGAGTCTTGCTTGCCAGTACTTGGATGTACTGACCCCGTTGGGGCTGTGGTTTACGCAGACTACGACTACGGCTACGATGACCACCAGGATGGCTACTTCGTGGAGTTTGACGAGACTGCAGACGAGTAGTTAGCTGGACCAGGGCAGGATCCAGAACCTACGTGGATGGGCTTCGTCTTCTTTATTTTCTCCGGCTTCTTAAGCCTGTTGGATTTGTCTGTACCCAGACACCTTTGATTGCTTCCGCTGATGTAATGAATGCTATGTTGGGACATGTGTCCTCTGGATGATTGTATTTGCTATCTCTGCCTTAGTGAAGGCCATTTGCAACCTTATTTCAATCTTTTGTGTCTTAGAGATATGTTGTGATCATCATTCGTTCAAAGCTGTTGACGTACAATGCGTGATTGATATGAAGTACGTCAGCAGTAGTGCCTATGACTTCTAGTGGATAGTTTACATCGACGGTGGAATAGCAGGGCTTGTGTTGTCGCGCATAAGCGCAGGCCTACCAGGAAGCTGGGACGTGGGAGCAGTTATGCCCCATAATCCAAGCAACTGCTATCCAGTTCGTACGATGAGTATCCCTTAGAAGCCAGGGTGCGACAATGGCGCACTCCTCTTCTCCCGATGGGACGTGACAGAGTGGCAGCAGATGGTGGCCCACCTGGTCAGCTTTTTGACCGGGAAACGAGACGTCGTTCCCGGTTTTTACGCGAGACGCACAGTAAATGCGCACGATCTTCTGTTAAGATCGTGGCACGAAACAGCGCTGACCGCCGCTTCGTTTCATCTTCACGCGTGGCGGCCGTGATAAGCGCCACGTAGCGCATCGTACGGCTGAGATTGTCTCGCTCCGTGTATAATTACGGGTCTTAGCGCTACGGTGAAATTTTCCCAGCTCCTTGCCTTCATCTTCTTCCTCGCGCCCATCTCCTTCTTCTTCGCGCTCGAGCTCGTGCTGCAAGCAATGGCTGGCGGAAAAAGGCGTGGTGCTGTCACTTCCGCGTCCGGGGAACCCTCTGCGCAACCTATGCCCCGTGCTGGCGACTGGCGCTCCCCCAACACCACCGCGAAGAGCATCAAGGAGATGCAGCGGGAGGGGTTGCTGCCGGCGGAGATGGAGAAGCGGGTTCGCCTCGGAAAGAAGGAGGAGGTACCTAATCCGCAATCAAACGAGCGCGTGGTCTTTGTGGACCACGTGTCTCGGGGTCTTTCCTTTCCTCTCCACCCTTTCTTCCTCGGGTTGCTGTATGTCTATGGCATACAGCTTCACGATCTTCCTCCGAACGCGGTGCAGCACATATCGTGCTTCATCGTGTTCTGCGAGTGCTTTCTCGGCATTCGCCCACACTGGGCGCTCTGGAAGGCGCTTTTCAAAGTCCGGATCTTCCGCGAGAGATCGCGGGTGGAATCTGAGCTCGGCGAACCGCTTCGCACTGGCGGCTTCAGGATCCAAGCTCGACAAGAAGGAAGCTACTTCAACATGCATTTTGTCGACTCCGCCCAAAGCTGGCGGAAGAGGTGGTTCTACGTCATCGACAACAGCTCGGGTGGGATCGTAGAGTTCCACCCGTTCGCTGTTCTGACAAGGCGAAAGTCCTGGGGGCACAGGATGTCAGCCGAGGAGAATCAGACCATCGCGCCCTTACTCGCAAGAGTAGCTGCTCTCCGGGATCAGACTGCGGGAGTCGTCCTCAACGGGATGCATCTGGCGAGCATCTTCTTGAAGCGCAGGATCCAGCCTCTTCAGCAAAGGCCCTCCGCTATGTGGGAGTATCAAGGCTCAGAGGACCCCAGCCGAGTAAGCCGCGAGGAACTTTCGAATGTGGAATTCGAGAAGAAAATCGCAGGTATCACTCGACTGAAGGTGGGGGAGAAATTCCCCGATTGTTCAGTCGAAGCCTTTGCCGCTTCAAATCCTCCTCCAGCCGAGGTTAGTTTCTTCTTTCTTGTCTTTGAGTTGTTCCCTTTTTGTTCTGAGTTCTAGCCGATAAGTTTTTTCTCGCCTTCTCTGTCTTTGTAGAGCTTGGCTATGGCAGATTGCTACCCGCCAATTACGGGAGAGGAGGCTTCAGAGCTACCGTCGAGTCACCAGGATGGTGCGGTTGACACCAGTGTTGCCAACGCTTCGTCGAGTACTGAGCGTGATTCTTAGGATGACGTGGAAGACTCGAATGGTGTCCCCCCCAAACGTCGTCGGGTGGATAATGACGAGGCTACTTCCAAGGACAATTCCTTGGACGCATCGCCCAGTCAGGCCCCCGTCCTTGTGACTCCACTTCGTTCACTCGCCCCTTCGCCTTCGTTTCCAGTGATGAACACCGCTTGGAACGCGGACTTGTTGGATGAGGACGAAGATGACGAGTAAGCCTTTTTCCTTGTTCGTGGTCGAACATTCTTTGAGCTTTCATCTGATGCTTCTATCTTTTGTTGCAGACTGCAGACTATTAGTCCTCGCAGGTACGCTTTTTCCGTTCCTCCCGAAAAGAGGAACAAGGCAAGGGATGCGGGTGAAACTCCCACTGCGGGTACCGTCCAAAACTCTCCCAAAGCAGCCCCCAAAGCTGCGACTGCGGAACGTGAAGCCCCCAGCTTTGCCGCCAGGACTTCAGCTTCTAAGGAAGTGACGGACAGTTCCGCGGATCCGCTCTTTCGCGCCACCGGCCAGGTAAAACTTCGTCTTTTGTCTTCAAATTTTTATCGGGTGCACGACAGTGCTCCCGATGGGAGTAGCCCCCGAGGCTGTAGTCCACCGCATGCGGTCGGCTACAGGCTCAAAGTCTGGTTTACTTCTTCTTCACGATTTCGTTCTTATCGGGTGCACGGCAGTGCTCCCGATGGGAGTAGCCCCCGAGGCTGTAGTCGATTGTGAATAATCGGTTACAGGCTCCAATTTAATCTTTTTAACTCTTCTATCTTCGTGCTTTCGCAGTCGCTTGTTGATTCTCTTGCGGCGATTGGTCGCCGTGTCATTATCGCCGAGTCGGATTGCGAGTCACTTCGAACGGACCGTAGTCGACTTCAGACTGAGAACAACCTTATCAAGGGTAGGTTTTATCATCTCCTTGTCTTCAGTATTCTGTCCATTCTTGATTTTTGATAAGTATTTCTTTGCAGCTCGACTTGAATTCTCGGAGTCCGAAAAGGTCAAACTCTCTGAGCAGGTAACCGCTCGGGAGGCCGAGCTGACAGCCATCCGACAAGAGCTGGAGACTTCCCGCATGCAAACAGAAGATTTTAGCCGACAACTTGCGGATGCGCGGAAGGCCTTGAAGGAATTAGAGGAAGCTGGCAGTAAGGCCGATAACGACGTTGTCGCGTTCCTCCGTCCCCTCGCTGAGCGTTTCGCGGGTAAGTGTTTTGTACTCTTGCGACTTTGATCCTTTATTTTGCTGAACTTTGCTAAGCATTATTTTCTTCTTTTATAGGTCTTCTGGATGTCCCTCTAGCGATCCCTGGGCTCCAGCGGGTAGATGTGCTGACCGACACACTTGCCCAGCTTAAGAGGCACTCCGATGGAGTTTTCTCCTTGATTAGCGATGCTACTCAAGTGCTGGTGCAACTGCATGGTCGCCTTATCACCAACGCCACTCCTGCACCCGCGCTAGATGATCTGTTGAAGGTCTTCTCAAAAGGCAAACTTCTGGATGCCTTCGCGGTCGCTCAGTCGGAGTCTGGTGCGAAGACCACGATCCAATTTGCTTTGGCGCACGGAGTCGAAGGTTTGGAAGAGGCCTACTCATCTCTTCCAGTCGACCCCTCCACGGGCAATAAGGTACGGCTCTCTCGTTTTGGCGAGCAAGCCGCTATTCTTGCTCGGAAGCTGTCTGAGTTTTTTGCTCGACTGCGAGGAGGGGCGACTGCCGCTAGCGGGAGCACCAATGTAGCCTCATAGTTTTTCTTTTTTCTCCTTGATTGTAATGAACCTTGGGATGTATTCCCGTACCTTCGTTGTCTTTAATTGAAGAATTCGTCTCGAAATTTATTTCCCTTGTATGTGCGTTTGTCTCCCGATGGGAGTAGCCCCCGAGTGCTTGTCAAATGTGCGACTAGAAATAACTCGAGTAGGGCATCTTACTTCTTTCCTTGTATTCTTCCAGGCTACCGGGTTTGCCGCGGAAACGTCGGGTGGACGTGGTACTCCAGTAAATCCACTTGTCGCCGCTGTTGGTACTTTTGCGGGCCTTCGTGATAAGGTCCAGGAGGGTGAGCGTAAGCTAAAAGCTTTGCGCGGGGTAGCCGATGTGGCGAAATCCAAACAGAAATTAGCAGCTGAGCGCGAGCAATTTCTGATGGATGAGTTGGCTTCAGTCGTAAGGGATTTGCTCTGTAAGTAGTGCAGCCCCCGTGCCTTTTCCTTCCTTGTTTCCTTAGCTGACTGAGTATGTTTTTGCTCTTTCAGTCGTTAATCCGGATGACAGGGAAGAAAAGCAGTGGGTAGAAAACCACATCCTTCAAGAGGCTAGCAGCTCAAAACCTCATGCAAACAATTTTTGGTCTGATCGCAGTCGAGGTTTTGCGATGGCCACCTTGAAATTCCAAGTCCTCCAGGCGAGAATTCTCGTGAGTTCTTTTCACGAGGTCTTGGTTGCGATGAACGCTGCATTTTACCCACTCGAAAAAGGTCCCGAAGACTGGAGTTATCTTCTCAGGTTGTTTGGACGTGAAGGAGAAGTTCGCGCGTGTGTGCGCAATCAGATGACGTGTGGCGCGGTTGTAGCTCTCTCTTTTGTCCGAATATGGCATCCTGAGATAGACGTTAACTCTGTTGCTCGGCGTCCAGATTATGCAATCGAGGATATCTCGCCGTACTATGATGCTGTACGTCCTGCAGCGGAGAAAATTATCCGATTGACCTCTGAAGAGGTGGATAGAGTTTTAGCGACTGAGAATGCTCAGCGCTTTGATTGATTGTCGAATGTAAATATCCTGTAATATGTCTATAGTTTGTAAAAACTGTTGTAAGGTGTACAACCTTGTTTGTACAATGTTTTTCTGTGATGCCTAGTTGTAGGTGTAGCCCCCGTGTGTTTTATGGGGTGTGTACCTGTAACTTTTAGCATGTAAAGAATGAGAAGCTTCGAGTGAATATGATGAAGGAATCATGTTTTTATTGCAGTGACTGAGAAGCCATGTATTCGAGCTACAGTAGTGGCTAGTATAGCCTTATTTTGTTGTCATAACAAGTAAATCTAGGGATAGAATTTGCGGAGGTGTGCAATATTCCAAGGATTGGAATAGATTCCTCCAGTCTCTGGATTTTTTAGCCTGTAGGCTCCACCTGGGATGACTTCGTGTATGATGAAGGGTCCTTCCCAAGGTGGTTCGAGCTTGTGTCCTTCCTTCTGTTTGAGCCGCAGCGCCAGGTCCCCAACCGCGAATGCTCTGTGGCGTATGCGGGCGACTATGATAGTTGCGCAAGGATTGCTGATATACTGCGGATCTTGCGAGTGCGATGTCTCGCATTTCGTCGAGTGCATCCATATCTTCTGCGAGTGCCTTGTTGGAAGTTTCTTCGCTGTAGGCTACAACTCGTGGGGCGCTGAATCGAACGTCCTCGGGAAGGACTGCTTCTGCCCCGTATACCATGAAGAATGGCGTGTACTTCGTCGATCGATTAGGAGTTGTGCGGAGGCTCCAGAGTACGGAGGGTAGCTCTTCTGCCCAATGTCCTGCAGCGGGGTGTAGACGATCGAGTAATCGCTTCTTGATGCCAGCCGAAACTAAGCCGTTGGATCTTTTGACTTGTCCGTTCGTTTGCGGGTGAGCAACGGAAGCGAACTTGAAATTGATGCCTTTTTCCTCGCAGAACTGTTGTGTTTCCTTTGCTGTGAAGTTTGTACCATTGTCTGTAATGATGTCATGTGGCACACCAGATCTGCATACAATGGAGTCGAGAAACTTGACGGCGCATTGGGCGCTAGCCGAAGTTACTGGCATAGCCTCGATCCATTTGGTAAACTTGTCGACTGCGACCAGCAAGTGTGTGTATCCACCTGGTGTGGACTTGCGTAGTGGTCCAACCATGTCTAGCCCCCATTGTGCAAAGGGCCAGGCTATTGGTATCATGTGTAATTCCGTAGCAGGTGCGTGTGGCCTTGGTGCGAATCGCTGGCAGGCGTCACATCGTTCGACCAGGCTTTTTGCATCGCTGGCTGCTGTTAGCCAGTAAAATCCTGCTCGAAAAGCTTTTCCCATTATTGTTTTCCAGCTAGCATGATGTCCGCAATCTCCTTGGTGTATGTCCTGGAGCAACTCCTTGCCATCTTCGGGTGCGATGCATCGCTGAAGTATTCCCGAGATGCTTTGTTTGTATAATTCTCCATTGACTACTCGAATGGACTTGCTACGCCTGATTATCTGTCGAGCCTCACGTGGATCGGCCGGGAGCTGTCTATTGAGCAGGTAGTCGAGATATTTCTGCGTCCAGACTGGCTCGACCAGGAAGACCTGTCGTGATATATTATGAATAAGCTCGATAAGCGCGACCTGCGGGCTGTCCTCTGTTTCTGGCGCTGCTGCAGCTTTCTTCACTTTGACCGATCGCTTGACCATCCGTTCGAAGTATATTCCTAGCGGTATGGGTGTATTCGTGGAACCCATGTTTGCCAGTCTATCTGCTTGTTCGTTGCTAGATCTTGCAATGTGCCTCAGCTCGCATCCTTTAAAGCTTCCTTCGAGTAGATTGTACATGTCACGATATGCGACCATGTTTTCAGCAATGGCGTCGCATTCTTTCATCGTCTGCTGCACTATGAGATTGGAATCACCGTAGATCATTAATCGGGTAGCTCCACAGGCGATTGCCATCTTCATCCCGTGCAACAGGGCTTCATATTCTGCGTCGTTGTTCGAGGCTGGGTCGTCTGGTGGAAAGTCCAGTCGCAGGACGTATTGCATCTTGTCTCCCCGAGGTGAAATAAGAACGATTCCAGCTCTTGCTCCTTCGTTTCTCTTGTATCCATCGAAGTACATTATCCAATTGCTCGTGTACTCAGGTGGCCCGGGCGTTTGTAGCTCTGTCCATTCGCTGAGGAATTCCACGAGTACTTGAGATTTGACTGCGTTGCGTCCTGCATAGGTGATGTCCCAGGCGCCCAACTCGATGCTCCATTTTGCTATTCTTCCGGATGCCATAGGGTTGTTCATGATTGTCCCGAGTGACGCATCATTAACCACTGTGATGGCGTGTTCCTGGAAATAATGTTTGAGCTTTCGGGCCGTGAGAACAACTCCATATGCGAGCTTCTGATAGTGAGGGTATCGTTGCTTGCATGACGAGAGCACTTCGCTGATGTAATATATTGGTCGTTGGACTCCGTATGCTTTGCCTTCTTCAGGTCGTTCGACCACGATTGCTGTGCTGATGACCTGGTTTGTAGCGGCTAGGTATAGGAAAAGTGGCTCCCTTTCTTGCGGTGTTGCAAGGACGCGTCTACTTTGTAACGATCGTTTCAAGTCTGCGAACGCTTGTTTAGCTTCGGGTGTCCACTCGAATTTGTCCGTTTTCTTCAGTAATTTGTAAAAGGGTAACGCTTGCTCTCCCAATCGTGCGATGAACCTGCTTAGGGCGGCTAGTCGTCCTACGAGCTGCTGGACTCCGCGTAGATTGGTTGGCTCCTTCATAGTCAGGATAGCTTGTATTTTCTCCGGGTTGGCTTCAATGCCTCTGGCGGATACCAGGTACCCGAGTAGTTTTCCTGCAGGGACGCCAAAAACGCATTTGGTCGGATTGAGCTTGATCCGATATGCATTAAGGGTGTCGAATGTTTCTCTGATGTCCTCGAGGAGTGTGTCCTCTACTCGAGTTTTGATGACAATGTCGTCAACGTACACCTGTACGTTTTTGCCAATGAGATTGGCGAGGCATCTTTGCATGCAGCGCTGATATGTTGCGCCTGCGTTCTTCAGCCCGAAGGGCATTGTCGTGTAGCAGTAGACACCGTGGGGTGTGATGAATGCCGTCTTCTCTTCGTCTTCCCTTTTCATTCGGATCTGATTATATCCCGAATAGGCGTCCAGGAAGGAGAGGCGTTGGCAGCCTGCCGTAGAGTCCACGATCTGGTCGATTCGTGGTAGAGGAAAATTGTCCTTGGGCCAGTGCTTATTTAACGACGTGTAGTCGATGCACACCCGAAGGATATCCGTGTTCTTTTTGGGGACCAATACCGGGTTTGCTAACCAGGTGGATATCTTGATCTCCCTGATGAAATTTGCAGCTAGCAATCTGTTTACTTCTTCTCAAAGCGCCTTCTGTTTGGGTTCTGAAAATCGTCGAGTCGTCTGTTTGATGGGTTTGGCATTAGGAAAGACTTCGAGTGAGTGCTCGGCAAACTCCCTGGGTATTCCTTGCATATCTGAGGGCTGCCAGGCGAAAATCTCCTAGTAATCACGGAGGAGTTTGACGAGCGCGCCTTCCTATGCTGGCGAGAGGGTTGTTGAAACCATTGCTGTCTTCGCACAATCCGTCGGGTGCACTTGATGCTTGCGAGTGTCGCTGTTGGCGCTGAATTCTAGTTCATGCGCGTTTTTCTTTGTGAGGGGCATAACGGAGTGATCCGTGGTTTTTGCCAGCTCTTGGAGTTCTTCTTGCATCCCGAAAGATTTTGCGATCTCATTAAATTCTATGTCGCACTTGTCCGATTTCTGGAAGTCTCCGTCGATGGTGATCACACCGTATTCGCCGGGTAGCTTGAGCTTCAAGTACGCGTAATGTGGTACGGCCATGAATCTGGCGAACGCTGTTCGACCAAGAATGGCGTGGTACTGTGAGGGCCAGTCGACGACTTCGAAGTCCAGGAATTCCCTTCTGTAGTTGCTTGGAGAGCCCAATACGACTTCTAAGTTGATTGTTCCGAGTGGACGGATTGCTTTGCCCGGAACTATCCCGTGGAAGGATGTTTCTGATTCCGTTAGGCCGTCCAAGTTCTTGTTCATTCGACGGAGTGTGTCCGCGTAGATGATGTTAATCCCACTGCCACCGTCCATGAATACGCGGGCTAGGTCATAATTACCAATTTGAGCTTGGATGACAAGGGCGGCGTGTCCTGGTCGATAGACTCGTGGCGGATGGTCTTTCATTGAGAACGTGATTGGCTGATCCGCCATTTTCAGGTACTCGGTTTTTGTCGGTGGTGTCTACACTGCCATGCACAATTGCCTCGTGTTAGTCTTTTGAGCTCTGCGAGAGGGGCATACCTTCTGTATCATCGCGAGTTGTCCTGCCGGGTTCGGGTATGCATTGGCTCCATTGTTTTGTGGTGGTGGCGCAGGTAGTGCGGCTAGCGCCATGTTTGGATTTGCTGGTGGAGGTGGTGGTGGTGGCGGCTGGAATTGTTGTCCTCCTCCTGGCAGCAGCGGGTAGTTTTGGGTGGATGCAAATCTTTTCCTTGCGAGAGCATCTGAGATGTCATGAAACTTTCGGCAATCCTTGAGAAGGTGTGTTGCCTTAGTTTTGCCCGTGCGCTTATCTGTAAACAGGTGTAGCGAGCAGTATGCATCAAGATCCTCCTCGGGGGATTTTTCTTCTGCTTTTGGTTTCCACTCGCGACTTCCACGGCGACCAGAGTCGCGATTTCGCGTGAATTCTGCCGCCACTAATTCCTCCCTGTCCTCGTGGTCGTAGTATTTCCTTCTCTTTCTTCGTCCATGGCGGTCGTCCTCGTGTGCGGGCGACGATGCTCTTTCATTGCGCACCGCATCTTCTCCGTTGGCCCATTTTTCGGCTATGATCATTAGCTCCCCAATGGTTTTGGGCGCGGCTCTGCCTAGCTCTTCTCGAAACGCGGTTCTTCTCGCCCCTTTGGCGAAGGCCTCAATCGCCACTTCTTCCGAGATGGTCCCTGCGGTGTTCCTGAGTGTGGTCCACCGCTGGATATATTCTCGTGTGGACTCGCCACTCTTCTGTTTGCACGCTCGTAACTCTTCGATTGTGGCTGGCCTCTTGTAAGTCGACTGGAAATTTTTGCAGAAATCGCGGTGTAGATCGTCCCACGATGCGTAGCAAGATTTGGGTCTTCTCTCCAGCCAACTACGGGCCGCGCCTGTAAGATGCAAATTGAGGTATTGCATGGCTGTGTTCTTGTTCCCACGTTGGCATTTTACTGCCGTGAGGTAGTCGCTTAACTACTGGGAGGGCTCGAGTGAGCCGTCGTATTATGTCACCTCCGTGCTGAGCTTGAACCTTTTGGGTAGAGGTGCTTCACGGATGCTGCGAGCGAAACAGAGTGCTCCGCAGGTTTCGTCGTCCGAGGACCTGGATGAGGAGCGCTCGCGATATCGTGAAGCTCTCGCCCTATCCACCCTTTTTTGGGCGAGATCTGATCGCGCGTCGTATTCGGACCGGTCGCGGTCGTTATTTTTCCTTGGTTCTTTGCTTCGTTTTCTCGAGCGGCTGCTGTGGTGCCGCGAGCTTTTGTCTCTCGGGCTGTCGTCGCTGCTGCTTCGACTATCGCCGCGGCGGCGGGCTTCTTTTCCTCGACCACGTCGTGGCGATTTGTCTTTCCTTGGGGATGAGCTTCTGTGCCTGCAGGGCGTTTCTTTATCCTTATCCTTCTCCTGTCGCTCCTTCTCCGATTGTTCTTCAGTCTTCTTTCGATCGTGAGAAGCGAGCCTTGCAGCCGCCAATCCTAGTCCTTTGTGAATTTGTTTGTACTGTTCCACCCGAGGGTCGCTTTCCGTCGGTTGATTCATCTGCATGTAAGTTGCTGCGGCTAGGATCGCGGCAGCTGGGGTTTGCGGGTAAACGTTGCCGTCATCGTCGACCCTCATGAAGGAAGACGTGGTCGACCTGTCGGTCGCAGTCATGGATTCGTGGTCCCTCGATGATGTTTCGTGTCCCTTCCTCGCGGGTCGGGTACCAACCGAGGGTGCAAGGGACTGCTCGACTCGTCGTAGGCTTGATTCGTCCGCCGCTCTTCTGCGACGGGCTAGATCTGCCCGGGCATCTTTCATGTTTGAGGCCGCTCTTACTAGGTGATAGTGGTAGGCGGTTAGGTCCTCCTGTGTGGCTCCTGCCGCGGGTGGCTGACTCCGCCGCATGGCTTCCTTGGCCCTTTTCCAGGCCTCCCGCGAGACGCCGATTATATCGCGCTCGGTTGCGCTGAATTCGGTTTCTGAGGGATGTTCCGATCCTGCCATGCAGACTTGGGCCAGTCGTGGCTCGTGCGTCCTAGGCGTAGATCGGAAAGCTTCCCGTACCCGAGATGGTTCCTCTGTCGAGAGGGCGTGATAGTCGACTGTGTTGAAGCGGATGGACTCGCCACTTTTCTCCATAGGAAAGCGTGAGTTGACGGCTCCAGATTCAGGCTCAGATTCATCCGAGAAGTGGAGGATTCCGTCTCTGTTCGCCATGAAGTTGAAGCCCCCGAACGTCAGGGTGACGCTCTTCTCCAGATCCTCGAATACCGGGCGTGATTCCGGCGAGTGAGGCGTGACTACGACAGATCCGATCCGTACAGGATTGCTCGGAGCCGTAGTCGATGGTTTCCAACGGGAGTTGGATGTCGATGAGGCCGAAGATGCCGGTGATCCAGCGCCCGCGGTTCCCACAGACGGCGCCAATTGTCGAATCTCTGACTCTACAAATCCCTTAGGTGACCCTATCGGGTTTCGACTAGGAGAAGTCATGAGCGCTGGTGGAATCGTCGGCTAGACAGGGGGCGAGATTTACCCAGGTTCGGGGCCCTCGTAGAGGTAAAACCCTTACTCCTGCCTCTTGTCGATCTGTATTGAAGATTAGATCGGTTACAATGGTGTGCTCAAATCGAGAGTAGATCTCTAGTTCGAGGCTTTTGGGTCGTGCGGTAATTGCTTGGTCCTCTCCTAGGGGGGCTCTCCTGGCCTTATATAGATGGCCAGGTCTCGAGTTCTACCCGGAGAGGACTCCAACCCTAGCTAGGTCGGTTACATGTTTTCTAACTTAACCCGCAGGTTTAGTGCAGGTGGGCTTCACGTGGGCCTTCTAGAGTACTTCAAGGGCGCCTCTTCTTGGGCTTTGTCCTTGGGCCTGAGAGGGGGTGTCCTTACCCGCAGGGTCCAGGATCCATATCTTCGTCACCTAGTGTTGTCATCTAACACCAAAAAGGGGAAGATTGAAAGAACATTTTGTGTTCTCCCAATTTTTGTTTCGAGTGTTAGATAACAACATTTGTGATCACATAAACTTGTGCCTAGTGCTTCATGTTGTTAGGATATTCCATCATAAAACATAGCTATCAAATAGCAAAGTGTAGAACAATTTCTCAGCTGTCTAGAGGTTGTCTGGAGTTTCTAGGCCGGAGACTCTGGTCTACCTGACTGGAGACTCTAGGGTGTCTGGACCCGAAACTTTCCCCGGAAACTCCGGCCCTTCTCTGCGGAACTTGCCGTGCGATTTGGTGTTACTCATGTAGGAGCACGTAGAAATAAATACAAAATTCTACGTGGAACTCCCAAGATCTAGCCAAGGTAGAAGGCCACGAGGATTGCCAGTAGACGCGTAGATGCGGATTATCGATGAAGAACGTCGATGCAGTATAGTCCCACGATCTAATCCAGCCGATCCAATCCCGCGATCGTCGAAGTGTTGAACGTACAACACTACTGCAGGTATCCACACATATGAGGAGGAGTTCTTACGGCGGACTGCTAGGTCCGATGCGGCGGCCGGACTCAGTGGGGCTAGGTTTCCCAACTCATGGGAGTGGAAACTTTTTCCCGTTGGGCAACCTGGCCCCCTCCTTATATAGCGAGTGGGAGTGGGCTGTACAACGCTTGTGGCCCATTCACTCCGTGAGTCCAACGCACCAATTCAGTCTATTTCCGGTTGGGGTCCAACCCGACCAATATACTTGCTCCCACTCTTAAGTGTGTGACCCCGCAGGCTCATGGTGACTTGGACATGATTGGAGTCTGACTCCCAATCGATCAACCGGTAGCAGCTCCTAGAAGAACGTGCTGACTCCCAAGTGCCATAGAGTCATGAAGACATACCTTCTAGTGTGACTTTCATCCGAGTCCCTTTTAGCTCAGGATATACCTTGTCAAACTATAGGCAAATTATCGTCATCCCTTAAATAGCTCAACTCCCTTCTCGATCCGTCATATATGATTCATCGGACTAACTCTTAGACAATCGACCCGGTACACTTAACCGAGTCGCGCATAGCCATGCTTCTGGAATGATATCACTCGAGAGGGCCCAGAGAATATCTCTCCTGTCGGAGGGGAAAATCCCATCTTCATTATCCACATCACTTAGCTTGCATCTCATTTGACCCGAACTCTGCCTTTATAACTGTCTTGTCATGACACAACATTTGACAGAACTAATCGGTGATCCAAACTCGGATTGTGCAAAAACTTTAGGTCTAAGGATTACATTTTTTGGGACATGCAAATGGCGACTTCCTCATTGCATATCAATATGGGTCAGTCCGACTTGCTAAACTATTTAGCCAAGTCTGTGTAAGTTGGAATGGCATCGCCATGCCCATGACAAGTGGAACCGAGTCATCAAAACATTCACATCAGTCTAGGTTGTTGATACGTTCAAAACGTATATACTTTTCCGAACACTTTTGTTGTTGTTTTCCTCTAAATTGTGAGATTTGAATACAATTAACATGGACTAACGTTGTTTTCAGCAGAATCTCCCTGGTGTCTCGTTTTTGTGCAGAAAATCAACTTTCAGGAAAATGCACGAAAAAGATCCCAATACTCCTATTTTACCCTGAAGACCCCCGGAGCCAGAAGCCGAGATGGAGAAGAGCCATGAGGATCCCACACCACCTGGCGGCCCCTCCCCTAGGCTATGCCACCACATGGTGTGGCCGTCTCGGGCGCCCCCTCGTGCCCTTCTTTCGACTACTTAACCCTCCTGACCTAAAAACATTGGGGGGTTCGTCATATTCTAGAGAAAAACACCTGAGCATCGTCGCCACCTCAAAACCCAATTCGGGGACCAGAAGTTTCTGTTCTGGCACCCTGCTGGGACGGGGATTCAGAGGAGATTATCGCCATCGTCATCGCCGCCACTTCTCCATCAACCATCCATGATCCCCCCATCCATGTGTGAGTAATCCCCGTTGTAGGCTGAGAGGGATGGTAGGGATTGGATGAGATCGTTCATGTAATAATTGCCAGATTATCAGGGCATGGTGCCTAGTATCTGTTGTTAGTGCTATCTATCGTTGTTGCAACTTTTTGTGCTTAATGCTTCTCACTAGGGCCCGAGTGCCATGATCTCAGATTTGAACATGTTATTGTTTCATGAAGATAATTATGCTTTTGATCTTACCTGCAAGTTGTTTACACATATCGTTGTCCGGAACCCGAGGCCCCAAAGTGACAAGAATTGGGTTAACCGGAGGGGATGGCTGTGATGTGAGGATCACGTGTGTTCACAGAGTGTTAATTCTTTGCTCCGGTGCTTTATTAAAAGGAGCACCTTAATTACTAGTAATTTTCTTTCAGGCCCCGCTGCAAACGGGATGGTAGGATAGAAGATGTTATGCAAGTTTCTCATTGCAAGCACATACAACTAAATATGGAACACATGCCTATAGCTACCTATTACTTGGATGCTTCATTATTATTTATCTGCAATTGACCATGTTTTGATTATTATATGAACTATCTTATCCATGCAACGCCCGTTCATCCGTCCCTATGCCTACAATATTTTAATCCCGTTGTTTCCCACAATTGCTACCAATGTTTCTATTTTATTCCTGCTATTATTTTACTACTGCTACTACTATAAAACTGTTGCTACTAATAAACTGTTGAGAGCAAGTCTACTCCCAGGTGCAGCTGAATTGACAACTCATCTGCTAAGTGTTGGGAATATGCCCTAGAGGCAATCATAGATGATGTAATTCCCAATGTATTCATAAAGTTATTAAGTTGTCCTTTGGTTTGAACATCTGATATATGTTATTGAATATGTGATTCGATTGTGGAACTATGTATTCATGTTGTTCATACTAATTGTCCTTGGTCGTTAAGGTTGTGCTGGACACACACCCTAGACTAATGTGAGTGTTGGCTGATGACACTGTTCCACTTGTCATGGGCATGGTGATGCCATTCCAACGTTCACGGACTTGGCTAAAGAGTTTAGCAAGTCGGACTGACCCACATTGAGATGCAACGATCAAGTCATCATTTGCATGTCTCAATCAATGTAATCCTTAGACCTGAGGTTGTCGCACAATCCGAGTTGTGGATCACCGACTTAGGTTCTGTCAAACGTTGTTCTGTGACAAGGCAACTATAAAGGCAGAGTTCGGGTCGAATGAGAAGCAAGCTGCGTGATGTGGATAATCAAGATGGGATTTTGCCCCTCCGAATGGAGAGATATTCTCTGGGCCCTCTCGAGTGATATGATTCAGGAAGCATGGCCATGCGCGACTCAGTTAAGTGTTAACTGTGTCGGTTGACTAAGAGTTAGTCAGACGAATCACATGTCACAGATCGAGAAGAGAGTTGAGCTATTTAAGGGATGACGATAAATCGCCTATAGCTCGACAAGGTATATCGTGAGGCAAAAGGGACTAAGATGAATATCACATTGAAAGGTATGTCGTCATGACTCAATGGTACTTGGGAGTCGGCACGTTCTGCTAGGAGCCGCTACCGATTGATCGATTGGGAGTTGGACTCCAATCGTGTCCAAGTCGCCATGAGCCTGCAGGGTCGCACACTTAAGAGCGGGAGCAAGTATTGGTTGGGTTGGACCCGAACCGGAAATGGACTGAGTTAGTGAGTCGGACTCACAGAGAGAATGGGCCACAAGTGTTGTGCAGCCCATTACCATACGCTATATAAAGAGGGGCGCAGGTTGCCCAGCGGGCACGTTAGTCCACTCTCCCATGCGTTGGGAACCCTAGCCCCACTCAGTCCAGCCGCCGCACCGGACCTAGCAGTCCGCCGTCGGAGCTCCTCCTCGTACGTGTGGATACCAGCAGAGGTGCTGTACGTTCAGCACTTCGACGTTCGAGGGATTGGATCGGCCGGATCAGATCGTGGGACTGCACTGCCCCGACGTGCTGCATCGATAATCCGCACCTGCGCGTCTAGTGGTAATACTCGTGGCCTTCTACCTCGGCTAGATCTTGGTAGTATCGCGTAGGAAAAAGTTTTCGTTTATCTCTATGCGTGCCAACAGTGGTATCAGAGCGGTAGCTTCTGGTATTAGGCCCGCGATCCGTACATATGTGATATGTAGTTAGCGTTAGATGTGATCTAATTGCTGTTTTGGTGGTCGGTCTATGAGATAGATCGGTTTTGTACAAGGTTGATTGGATCAATCGTACTCGGGGTTAATGGATGATCTGGTTTCCGTGATCATACTGCTAAGGTCGTGGAACAACTTACCCCTACCGGTCGGTTTCCGCCATCGGGGTATACCGTGACACATAAATCCAGTTGCGGTGATCGAAGATCAAAGAGTTTGGTCGAGTCGGAATACGGATCAGATTTGGGTAAAATCGTTTTATCCGATGAAGAAATCCATGATCGGAATGCAGATGATCGAAATCCATGACCGCCGTCGTCCTGTCGTAGCGCCTTAGATGTCGTTGCGAGTTTCACAACGCCGGTAGATATCGTATCTATGCATAACTTGTTTTTGCAGGAAGTTGTGAATGGTATGGCTTATGTGCATGTGATGTGTGTAATCCATACATGATCTGCGTATCATGTTTTTTGTCAGCCGGCTGGAGCCTAGGTGCTGTCATTTTATTGTATACCGGCCTGCGTGTCGGATTCTCTATGTAAATTTCATTTACTTAGCTAGTGTAGCTTGTTGGAGAACCCGGAAGGCATGCAAGTCGATGTACAAGTCGGCTACATGGAGTAAGATGGCACGTGACAAGAGTTGGCACGAGTCGACTTACAAGCTTCATGGAGATGGAGATCACCATGAAGAGAGCCATACCATTTCACATTATAATTGCTTTATTTGTGTTATTGTTATGCCTCTATTTACCTCTATTTAGATAGTTGGTAGATTCTTTAATCCCTCAAAGAAGGTCTAGTCGGTCGCCCCGCCAGTGCTGCACCATCACAAGTCGGACATTCTTGGTAGTGGGCTCATAAAATTGAGGTGCTACCAATTCTTTCCGGTTAGGTGGGTTTGAGTCGGACTCTTACACGCAGAAGCACTTGGTAATCTAGACGAGTCCATCACAACGGTTGTGGGGCTCGGGGCGAGGTAGGTTGGGAGCCGGGGCATGTGATGTCACCCAACTAACAGGAGTCGTATAGAGATACGATTGGCAAGGTGTTGCCTACCTAGATCACTTGACGGCTAGCGGTGATGCTAAAGCTCACTAGTCGGCTTGCTTATTTAGGGTCCTGAATCACTTAGCAACCATCGGAGGGATGTTGGTTCTAGTGGGAGCATAAGTATTAAAACGTTTAATATGCCTGCTCTTTTATGAATACATGTCTTAAGTGTTTTTGCGTATTTTCTGTTGTAGATCAATGGCACCTAGCAACCTTCCTCAGTTGTCCACTTTTGCGTTGAGGTCAATCCTAGAGAAAGATAAGCTTAATGGAATTAATTTCACCAACTAGTATCGTAATCTGAGGATAGTCCTCAAGCATGACAAGAAAGAACATGTTCTAGAAACTCCACTTCCAGATGAGCCTGATGACGATGCGACTGTCGCTGTCATGAATGCCTACCGTAAGGCTAGAGATGAGTCTACGGAAATCAGTTGTCTTATGCTTGCACACATGGAACCGGACTTGCAGCAGCAGTTCGAAAATGTTGAGGCCTACGATATGATCGAAAGCCTCAAAAGTATGTTCCAGGCTCAAGCAAAGACTGAGAGGTATCAAGTCTCTCAAGCTTTGCTTGGCTGTAAGCTGAAAGACGGCGATCCACTGAGTCCGCATGTAATCAAGATGATTGGTTACATACAGTCTTTGGATCGGCTGGGCTTCCCAATTAACGAAGAGTTCGCTACTGATATAATTCTGAACTCTCTTCCTAGTGCCTATGGTCCGTTCATCTCGAACTACCATATGCATGGTATGGATAAGAGTATCACTGAATTACATGGGATGCTCAAAACGGCAGAGGCTGATATCAAGAAAGGCACCAGTCAAGTGTTGATGGTGCAGAATAAGGCTAAGTTCAAGAAGAGTTTTTGGACTAAGAAGAAGAAGGATAAGTCAGGAGGTAGCACCCATGGCCCTGTCCAGAGTGCTCCCTCAAAGACTAAACCTTCTCCTACAGCCGGAGCCAACTGCTTCTATTGCAAGCAAGATGGCCACTGGAAGAGGAACTGCACCAAGTATTTGGCTGACAGAGCCAAGAGTGGAGGTGTGACTTCCAACTCAGGTACGCTTGTGTGCAATGTTATAGACATTTATCTTGCTGATGCGCCTAATAGTTCTTGGGTATATGATACCGGATCAGTTATTCACATATGCAACTCGTTGCAGGGACTGGTAAGAACTAGGAGCGTGGCAAGAGGAGAGGTTGACATTCGGGTCGGCAACAAGGCGAGAGTCGCTGCGTTGGAAGTCGGCACGATGCAACTTCATTTACCTTCAGGATTTATTTTGGAACTAAATAATTGTTATTATGTTCCAGCGCTTAGTCGAAACATTATTTCCGCCTCATGTTTGATGAGACAAGGTTATGAGTCGAATATTAAGAATAATGGTTGTTCTTTATATTTGAAAGATATGTTTCATGGCTTTGCACCCGTTCAGAACGGGTTATTCATTTTAAATCTTGATAGTGAATCAGTCTATAACATAAATGTTAAAAGGTTGAAACCAAATGATCTGAATATGACTTACTTTTGGCACTGTCGGCTTGGTCATATAAGTTGGAAGCGCATGAAGAAGCTCCATGATGATGGACTTCTAACTTCGTTTGACTTAGAGTCATTCGAGACATGTGAATCATGCCTACTAGGCAAGATGACCAAGACACCTTTTGCAAGGAGTTGTGAAAGGGCGTCCGACTTGTTGGAACTAATACATAGTGATGTATGTGGTCCAATGAGCACGACAGCCAGAGGTGGTTATGAGTACTTCATTACCTTCACTGATGATATGAGTAGGTATGGATATATCTATTTAATGAAACACAAGTCGGAAGCCTTTGAAAAGTTCAAGGAATTCCAGAATGAGGTACAAAATCAGCTCGGCAAGAAAATAAAGTTTCTACGGTCGGACCGTGGAGGCGAGTACATGAGCCATGAGTTTGATGACCATCTAAAGAGTTGTGGAATAGTTCCTCAACTCACTCCGCCGGGTACACCGCAGAGAAACGGTGTATCGGAACGGAGAAATCGGACCTTGTTGGACATGGTACGATCAATGATGAGTCGGACAGATCTACCTTTATCATTTTGGGGTTATTGTCTAGAAACTGCAGCTTTCACACTAAACAGAGTACCATCAAAGTCAGTAGAGAAGACACCACATGAGATGTGGACGGGCAAAAAGCCAAGTTTGTCTTTTCTTAAGATTTGGGGTTGTGAGGTATTTGTCAAGCGACTTCAGTCGGACAAGCTCACGCCCAAGTCGGATAAGTGTATTTTCGTGGGGTATCCGAGGGAAACCTTGGGGTACTACTTCTACAACCGGGAAGAGGGCAAAGTGTCTGTCGCTCGGAATGGTGTCTTCCTTGAGAAAGAGTTTCTCAGTCGGGAAGTCAGTGGGAGCACGGTGCAACTCGAAGAAATTCGAGAGGAACCAGCTAGGGGCGAGCCGGCAATGGCCTTGGAGGCTGAGCCGGTCGTGGTACCTACACCGGTTACATCACCTGAACCTCGGAGATCTGCCAGATTACAGAGTGCTCGAGATGTTTTACTGTTAGACAGTAATGAGCCGGCAACTTATTCGGAAGCGATGGTGGGATCTGATTCCGAGTCATGGCTTGGAGCCATGAGATCCGAGTTAAAGTCCATGGATGAAAACCAAGTTTGGAATTTGGTTGATCTGCCTGACGGTGCAAGACCCGTCGAGTGCAAATGGGTCTTTAAGAAGAAAATTGATATGGATGGAAATATTTCCGTCTATAAAGCACGACTTGTCGCGAAGGGGTTCCGACAGGTTCAAGGAGTTGACTACGACGAGACCTTCTCGCCCGTAGCGATGCTTAAATCAATTCGGATCATGTTAGCCATAGCAGCCTATTTCGACTATGAGATATGGCAGATGGATGTCAAGACGGCTTTCCTTAATGGAAATTTAACTGAGGACGTGTATATGATACAGCCCGAAGGTTTTGTCGATCCGGCTAATGCTGACAAGGTATGCAAACTTCAGAAATCCATTTATGGGTTGAAGCAAGCATCTCGGAGTTGGAACATTCGCTTTGATGAGGTAGTCAAATCGTTTGGCTTCATCAAGAGCGATCATGATTCTTGTTTATACAAGAAGTTTAGTGGGAGCAAAGTAAACTTTCTAATCTTATATGTGGATGACATATTGCTGATCGGAAATGATGTCATGATGTTGCAAGAAACCAAAGAGTCATTGGAAAGGAGTTTCTCAATGAAAGATTTGGGTGAGGCGACTTACATATTAGGAATCAGGATCTATAGAGATAGATCAAGGCGGCTCATTGGATTGAGTCAGAGTACTTATCTGGACAAGGTTTTGAAGAAATTCAAAATGGAAGAGTCCAAGAAGGGATTCTTACCGATGTCCCATGGTATAAAACTTAGCAAGACTCAGTGTCCTTCGACGACTGATGAGCGAAGTCAGATGAGTGTGATTCTGTATGCTTCGGCAATCGGATCCATCATGTATGCCATGATTTGTACTAGGCCAGATGTTTCCTATGCTCTAAGTGTTACGAGCAGATACCAGACTGACCCTGGCAAAGCCCACTGGGCAGCGGTTAAAAACATTCTTAAGTATTTGAGAAATACTAAGGAAATGTTCCTAGTTTATGGAGGTGATGAGGAATTCAGTGTAAAGGGTTACACGGATGCAAGTTATCTCACCGACTCAGATGATTCTCGTTCACAATCAGGATACGTGTTCGTAATGAACGGAGGAGCTGTGAGCTGGAAGAGTTCCAAGCAAGATACGGTGTCTGCATCTACAACAGAGGCTGAGTATATTGCTGCCTCAGAGGCGGCAAAGGAAGCTGTTTGGATCAGGAACCTCCTGATGGATCTTGGTGTGGTTCAGGGTGCGTCCAATCCTTTGGACGTATATTGTGACAACAATGGTGCTATCGCACAGACCAAGGAACCTAGACAACACCAGAAGAACAAACATATACTCATGCGGTACCACCTCATTCGCCAGTTTGTCGAACAAGGTGATATCAAGTTATGCAAAGTACACACGGATGCAAACATTGCAGATCCGTTGACAAAGGCGCTACCACAGCCTAAGCATGAGGCGCACACGAGAGGTATGGGCATTAGATGCCTAGGCATATGATGCCAAGATGATTGACTCTAGTGCAAGTGGGAGACTGTTGGGAATATGCCCTAGAGGCAATCATAGATGATGTAATTCCCAATGTATTCATAAAGTTATTAAGTTGTCCTTTGGTTTGAACATCTGATATATGTTATTGAATATGTGATTCGATTGTGGAACTATGTATTCATGTTGTTCATACTAATTGTCCTTGGTCGTTAAGGTTGTGCTGGACACACACCCTAGACTAATGTGAGTGTTGGCTGATGACACTGTTCCACTTGTCATGGGCATGGTGATGCCATTCCAACGTTCACGGACTTGGCTAAAGAGTTTAGCAAGTCGGACTGACCCACATTGAGATGCAACGATCAAGTCGTCATTTGCATGTCTCAATCAATGTAATCCTTAGACCTGAGATTGTCGCACAATCCGAGTTGTGGATCACCGACTTAGGTTCTGTCAAACGTTGTTCTGTGACAAGGCAACTATAAAGGCAGAGTTCGGGTCGAATGAGAAGCAAGCTGCGTGATGTGGATAATCAAGATGGGATTTTGCCCCTCCGAATGGAGAGATATTCTCTGGGCCCTCTCGAGTGATATGATTCAGGAAGCATGGCCATGCGCGACTCAGTTAAGTGTTAACTGTGTCGGTTGACTAAGAGTTAGTCAGACGAATCACATGTCACAGATCGAGAAGAGAGTTGAGCTATTTAAGGGATGACGATAAATCGCCTATAGCTCGACAAGGTATATCGTGAGGCAAAAGGGACTAAGATGAATATCACATTGAAAGGTATGTCGTCATGACTCAATGGTACTTGGGAGTCGGCACGTTCTGCTAGGAGCCGCTACCGATTGATCGATTGGGAGTTGGACTCCAATCGTGTCCAAGTCGCCATGAGCCTGCAGGGTCGCACACTTAAGAGCGGGAGCAAGTATTGGTTGGGTTGGACCCGAACCGGAAATGGACTGAGTTAGTGAGTCGGACTCACAGAGGGAATGGGCCACAAGTGTTGTGCAGCCCATTACCATACGCTATATAAAGAGGGGCGCAGGTTGCCCAGCGGGCACGTTAGTCCACTCTCCCATGCGTTGGGAACCCTAGCCCCACTCAGTCCAGCCGCCGCACCGGACCTAGCAGTCCGCCGTCGGAGCTCCTCCTCGTACGTGTGGATACCGGCAGAGGTGCTGTACGTTCAGCACTTCGACGTTCGAGGGATTGGATCGGCCGGATCGGATCGTGGGACTGCACTGCCCCGACGTGCTGCATCGATAATCCGCACCTGCGCGTCTAGTGGTAATACTCGTGGCCTTCTACCTCGGCTAGATCTTGGTAGTATCGCGTAGGAAAAAGTTTTCGTTTATCTCTACGCGTGCCAACACTAAGGCTTATAAATATTCTTTGTCTCCCCTTGTGTCGAATCAATAAATTTTGGTTTTACTTCCCTCGAAGACTGTTGCGATACCCTATACTTGTGGACATCAATTGTGTGCCCAACACAACCTCAATGACCAAGGACAATTTAGCATGAACAATATGAATACATAGTTCCACAATCGCATCACATATTCAATGATATATATCGGATGTTCAAAACAAGGAAAACTTAGTAACTTTATGAGTATATTGGGAATTACATCATACATGATTGCCTCTAGGGCATATTCCCAAGAACTCACAGAGGCTTGGTCCGAAGTATCCCCAGAGTATGCACGGAGACTCCGGCCCCTTTGTGAGATTTTGGTGATGAAGAGACAGAGACCCTATAAGTAGTATCCCCGGAGACTCCGACCCTTCTGGATATGTTCAAACATGAAGAGACATATGCTTAGTACAGAGTCACCCCAGAGTATCCCCAGAAACTTGCATGCCTCCGGCCTAGGCCGGAGATTCCGGAGTTAGTGGCTCTGCAACGGCTAGAATTGGTGAGGGGGTATTGTACAGAGTCACCCCAGAGTATCCCCGGAAACTTGCATGCCTCCGGCCAAGGCCGGAGACTCCGGAGTTAGTGGCTCTGCAACGGCTAGAATTGGTGAGGGGGTATAAATACCCCCTCTCCTAACTTCCCCAGCTAGCCAACTCGTCCAACATTTATTGTGCCATTATTTGAGCTCATCAAAGTCAAGATTTCTCCCAATCCATCCATCCAAACTCGTTGATATTTGGAGGATTGAAGGAGAAGGCCCCGCTCTACATATTCACCAACACGTTCTTCATTTCCCCCTCATTTGCTTCAGAGATTTGAGTCTAGGGTTTCTTAGTGGAAAACCTAGACTCCATTGTTACTCACTTACTGTTTGTAGCAGATTTGTTGGTGTTCTTAGAGCCCCCAATTCGGTTGTGGGTGTGAGCCTCAAGCTCTTTTGTAAAGGCTCCGATTTCCGAATCAAGGGAATCAATAGTGGAAGTCGAACTAGGCCTTTGCGGCGAAGTTCATCGAAGAATAGGGTGAGGCCTTTGTGGCGTTGAGTAGGCCTTTGTCGCGAAACTCACACCCCTCCAATAAGACGTACTCCCATCAAAAGGAAGAACTCGGGAATACATCTTTGTCTCCGCATGATTCTGCTATAGGTTACCTCTATCCTTTACCTTTACTTTGTGTTTCTACCATTCTTAGTGTAGCCCTTAACATATAGGTAAATTCACCTTAGTTGTATATCTAGAGAATTTACCTTTGTGTTAAGTCTAAATTGAAAAAGTATTAAAATGTGGAGATAGCACCTATTCACCCCCTCTAGGTGACCATACTATCCGTTCAGCGCCCCCGTGAGCTCATATAGCAACGATTTCAGCCGAAAATAGAGTCGACGTTCCCAGGACGAACCCAGCGCGCTCGTTGACACTCGGGGAGCCGGCGGAAGGGGAAATGACACGAAAAAAATGCACGGAAATTTTCCTCACCAATGGCCCCACCCTGCCAGCGAGCCAGGACACCCTCGTCCTTGTCGCCTCGTTCCCCGTGCATATTAACGACGCTGGTCAATACAGTCGCCACACATCGCCACCGAGCAGTCGAATCGGCCCTCGTAAGAGCGCGCCGAGGACATGGCATCTCAGTGCAAGCGGTGTCCATGTGCCTCCGCCGCCCACTCGCCCCGATCGGGCCGCTGAGATCGAGGACATAAGAGCGGGCCCAACGGAGGCCGTGCGACGTCGGCCACGCTGGGATCTAGGCAACGACACCGCATGGACAACGCACTTCGAGGAGCGCCATGAGGCGAAGATGGCAGCGCTCCTAGCCGGTGGCCCGGTGTGCGCGCGCAACAACGCCTAGGGCCCCCGTATCTGGTGGAGCAGGGTCGGCGCACCCTCCTCGCCATCCTTGCCCACATTGAGCGGCAGTTGACCATTCTCGCTCCTTCCCCCACCCGCCGCCATCGACCCTCGTCTTCGTGTTGCGTTCTCCTTGCCGCGTCATCAAGCCTGAGCCAGAGGAAGAGTCGTCAGGCCGACAGACTCGGAGCAGCATCTTCATCGACGAAAGGCGGCCTCTCCCGGCGAATGATCTCGTAGTGCTCTCTGACAACGACAACGACGATGACACCCTCCCGAACCCGCTGCCGGCAGTGCACGTCGGGGATCCAGGGCAGAGCTCCAGCCACGGCCCGAACGACGAGCCACCGAGCGAATCTGACGATGACTAGTCACAGGGATCTATAGGGTCCTCGTTATCAACTAGCCGATTTTAGTTTACTTTTAGTCGCGTCTATTATGTAGTCGCCTATATTTTGGCCAATTTAATGGAATCGCCTAAAATTTGATCAAAAGTTTCTCAATTTTGTCGTTTTAATAAATTTACGTAAACTTTCGTCATCGCCTATTGGGGTCTCACGACTGGGAAATGGTGCCCCCGACCGCCCCTAGGCGGCTCAACTTTAGGTAAAAAGATGGCCTTGGGTCACCAACGGCCGGAGACCGGGGGCAGCTAACTTTCGAACAAAAAAAGGGCCTATGGGCACCAACAGCCGGAGATGCTCTTAGCATCACAACGTAAAGAAATTGTAGGTAGATAGTAGCAGTACTACAGCATTGTGTACAGTCTTTGGGCTACAACATTGTGCTGCTGCAAGCGATGATTGGAGACACTCATGGATGAGGATCTTTTTGAAGAAAAGCAACAGTCAGGGTCGGCTATGGTCATTACATTTCCAGCAACCCAGCCCCCGCCCCGCTTCTCAAAATGCCCAGCAAATCTTAGGCGTTAATCGGTCTGCTACCAGCGATGACTTGACAGAACATGTTGATTATTTGATGACGTGGAGGTGTGTGAGTCCCCAACTAGGAAAGCCAACTAGGCAAAACCCTTCCTTCTTTGCCCAAGCCCATCAGCGCGCGCTCGCGACGAGGACGCGAATCCGAGATCAGCCATCGACGCGTGCATAGCATCGAACACCTTCCGTGCAGCCCCCGAATTCAGCCAAAGTCCGACTTTGGGACGAGGATGCGGCTCCGACATCAGCCAGAACCGCGTCGCAGCCCGTCCATATAGGCAGGCCATGGCGAATCCCTCCTAGTAGGAAGAAAGATCGAAACCAAGAAACCACTCGGCTTGCCCATGGCCATCAAGGACGCAAGAAAGATGGAAAACAAGAAACCAACTCGCGCCAAGGCTGCCGCTGCCGGCGCGAACCAAGTTCAGCGGCTCCCGGCACGAGCCATGGTCCCGGCAGAGTGCTTCGACGCCATCGCCGCGCTGCTGCCGCATGGGAGTGTCCATGGTGGTGTCGGCCAAGAGCACGTACAGGCGCCACAGCCGCAGCCGCAAGTTAACATGCTTGAAAGGATATATGGGGACAAATGTTTTCTAGTCATCTTGCAGTACTTGGCTTCACAATTCCGGGACACATTTTTGTAGTGTTCTTACAATTTGGGGACAAATTAGACTCTTTGTATTTCACGATTGCACGAAGCAATTGTTGGTTTAGTACTCTGTTTTGAAATTACTGCATTTTTATTTATCTTTTTGTACTACTTGATAATTGACAGGAAATTACGAACATGGTATGGGTGGCAGGAAAGGCATGCAGAAGGAACAAACTGATGACACGTGACAGAAGTTTGAACATATAATTCCGAGAAATTATATCTGTCTCATCGTCGCCCCTTGAGGGCGTGGGCCTCCGGTGATAATCAAGCCGTCAGGCACATGATACGAACTTTTATGTAACGATTAGGTTCGGCATTTTTTAGAAGAATTTTTTACTGGAGAAGAGCTAGTTTTTCTTTGAGTATCACCAAAACAACCGCGATCCAATGATAGCATTCACACCTAGTTGCGCAGTGTTCCTGCAAAGCATAGATCGTTCCTTAGTTGCCAACCACCCTAAACTAAACAAGCAGGAAAATTATAGTGAACACTTGACACTGAATTTAAAGCAGCAAAAGTATAATGAACACTAACACATGTACATTGTTTCCTCGAAATCTCTGAAGGAAACTGAACCAGCATAGATTTACCTTGGTTCCAAGTAGTAGAGCTAAATCTCCAAACAAGAATGCTCTCCTATTTCCATGGTTGAAACAGAGAAGGCTTTGGCAAACTGGAAAAAAAATCTTCAGATGCATCTGACATTTCCTAACCAGAGAATGTCCTAAAACTGACAGTAGCGCTTTGGTAACAAATACAGATCGATCTCCAGTGATGAACACTTTGCGTAAGTACATACGCAGTGCGGACAAACATTGTGCACAAATGAATAGGAGGGTGGGTTTGGGAGGGATATCAAACCACAAAAGAAATCAAATCGTATCCGCCATTTATTCTAAAACACAATACATACAAAGGTACAATACTACATTGACGGCTTGAGTTGACTACTCCCACGACGTAGTCCCATTACTCTTGACAGTCCCCATGTTTGTTCTTCCTCCTTCAGCTCCAACCCAGAAACATGAGCACCACACTATGGCTGTGGGATGCATCATGGACATTCAGACACATATATAAACACCGACGGGGAACAGATATCATCGGTAACGCATGGATGCTGCTCCCGCGTGTATCTGAAAATAAAGTTCAATGTATGTACAAAAGTAATATCGACTCAGGAAGAACAGTATACAAACTTGGTGAAATAAGAGTGATAAATAGAAATTATGCTGAAAATGCAGAGGCAAATTTTTCCGTGTTGAATTTCTTTCTAAAGGAAGGGCATGAAAAAATGCCGAATTTAGGGGCATACTGTGCTGCGCCATGTAACGTAGAATTCTGACCCAAAGTAAACAGAAAGGAGCGTGGAAAGTGTAATATGTAGCCTCTTGTATGAAACCTCTGTCAGGACCGTCAGAATGATACTTGTAACACAATGCTCTTGCACCTCATACTTTATATTCTTGACTAAACAATCATAAGAATTTCAGTGTATATAGCTTTTGCCTCCTGGCCCTGCTTCATCGTCATAGGTTTGATCACATCAGCTGGGTAGCTGAATGCAGTTGCAGACAGACCAGAGGCAACACATGCCAATGACTGAGCATATAGATTATCGTGAAGATCTTCTTGCGAACGATGAAATGCTTTGTCTGGTCACAGTAAGTCAACTCGCCCATGTTGACAAGAAATACTCGCTGGACCATTAGGAACCACTTATGAATAGTGTTACTCAGATCGGTGCTGAGAGGAGTTTACACAAAATTAGGAAGCACTTACGAAACCATTTGACCGAGCTGGTCGTTTGCCTACATTTTATTTGGATGCTAAATATCAGATACGGCATTTCTTTTATAAACATACCTTGTGACAGTGCCGGCAACTTAATGGTCTTCCTTCTAGCTTTGAGCTGTACATATTTTTTTTTTCTGTTTTCCGTTTCCACAATGATCAATAGATGAACATTAAGAAGAGACAGCTGGGAAGTCTTTTTGGTGTGTACTGACGCAACTAACAGTATAACGATAAAGTACTGTTTATATAATTCCATAGAAATATACAACATTATTTACATATGAGCTCGAAATGACAACAAACTTAAAGCTCAAATAATCACCTGCTACCACCTAAAACCCAGCTCAGCATCGAAGGCATTACTTGATGAAGAATCTTCCGCGAACTCTTCCAGGATGTGGTATCCTCAACTTTGTCAAAAAAAAATACATATAGAAATATCCATGTGTAGCAAGTTTAGCATGCATTCTTTGACAATACTCTTCTGAGTTCTGACACAAGGTTTAATCTAATTGCAAACCTTGTTTCATAATACTTAGTATCATTTAGTGGAAGTGACACTATCTGCAGGCATTTTGTTTGGTCTTGGGATATGTGCTAAACAATAAACGCCTAGCAACAAGCTTGGGGCAAGTTGGCCTGATATAATTGAAGGGACACAAATAATCAATGAAGAGGCACATTATTCCTGGATTCTAGATCCTGAGAGACATGACTGCCGACCAATGCAGAAAGGGAAGACAAACAAAACACACCCAAAACAACAACAATGGAGACAGATGTATCCAGTAAGGCAAAACGTGAGCAAACATCAACATAAACACATAATATTTCCTTGTGCGAGCTGCCACCTGCTTGAGATTTTCATCGGCTTCTTTAGAGCGGTTTATGTAAGGCACTTTCCAGTTAAGAATGCAAGTGTAATGATTTTTTCAGAAAATCCACTCTCCGAATTAGCTTGCAAATGGAAATCCAAACACAAAAGTATCTAATAGGCACACAATATCTTAAATAAGAGAACATCTTAAATAGAAACCTGACATCGAATGTAGAAAAAAACTGAAACATAAACGCCACATCTAGCATTGCTGCTTGCCCTCATTGACAAACAGAATCCCGTTCACCAAAGACATTGGACCTATATCTATTTTAGTAGGAAGAAGGCCTAAAGGCTCACACAACAGAGGTAAGACTCGAAATGTCAGACTGCTTAGTTGTTCGTCGACCTCGAATCGGGGGGGGGGGGGGGGGGGGGGGGTTCCAAATAGGATAAAAGCAACAGCAGAACTACAACTTAAGTTATAATCTTACACATAAAATTCAATTTTATTTTATCCATGGATAGTAGCTTTAAAGATCCTTGGGTGCTCATAATAGAAAACAAAGAACAATTTTATTATATTTTTACATGGTGATGATACTATTGGCATGCAAATTATATGCGGGGAGAAAAGGTTGTGAGCACAAGTGTGCGTGGTATAAATTGTGTTCACCAGCCAATCGTCAAATTTAGTTAGCTAATTGATGCTCTAGATGATCTGACCCACAAGTTATTTACAGTTGTGATCACATCATTTCACGGCTGCACTACAAATGCACTAAACCAAGATTACAGGCCACTCAAAGACCAATTAATGGAACCTCTTTGAATGAAAATACCGAGTTAGAACTTCTTTGAGATCAATATGCTACTTCGCAGTTCTATTCTTCTATTTTCTTCTTTTTCATTGAGAGCACTGTAAGTCGCACTTTTTCTTCAAGATGAAATAACTTGGGATGTAACTTATGAGGTGCTTAAATGATAACGCTACATATAGCTAGAGTGCTTGCTAGGAAGCAAAACAAGCATATTGCTGCGACATTAAGCCTGACTGTAGTAAAAAGTTCTTTTATTCAAAACATAATAATCATACCGCTCATCTCTATATCTACGGATTCCTACTTTGTTATAATTCATATGTAAATTTACTACTGCAATGCTAGGGTACAAAACCACTGACTTTCAGCTGCAGCAAATGTTTTCAGTTGTAATTAATCATCGGCTCTGGATTCCACCCCACGCTTGCTTCGTAAGGGCACTTCCTCTATCGTCATGCTCACAGCGTGGTGGATCTTGAAACAGCGAAGCGCAATCGTCTTCGACAATGCAAGACCCTCGGTGGGCGCCTTGATGGAAACTATCAAGACCGAGGCTCGTTCTTGGGTGAGCGCGGGCGCACGTGGCCTTGGGCTTTTTCTCCCCTAGTCTAGGTAGTGGGTTGATTTGTAATGCGTGGGGTCGCCTGTTCCGAAGGCTTGTACATAAACTCTTTCTCTATCAATGCATCGAAACGCAAAGTTTTTGCGTTTTCGCCTATATATCAGCAGGAAGAATATAGGACGCTATATGATCAGATTTACTATAGCCAGAGAAAAGCATCTTATATGAGCATGCATGAGAGTGGACACTAAGAACTCCCTAAGGTGATAGACACCCCATTGTTGTACCATGCCCATGGAAATATGAATTATCATGGGGAGATATCGTTTCCACAACATTATGCCACCAGCCTGTAATCCACCAGAATGCATCCATTGTAAAGTGTTAAAGCAAAGGACTGCTCAATACACTCAATACAGCACTATATCTAGTAGAATACTCAGAATTAGAAATCAATCTCTGACCAATGACCTTCTTAAAAGGAGGTCAAGTACCGACTGCTCAATGATCATCTCTGGACTGAGATACCAGAGAGCAGAGAACATGGACATATAAGGAACCGCTGACTGCTTTAATCCAAACATTAACGGCTGCTTCTGCAAACATATATCTTGCAAATTTCTTTGTGCATAAACCACTAGGGAACAACGTGTGTGGATAATCACTTGCAAATTTATTTGTTTGTAAATTGATCAGGCTGCTGCTAAGATCTCAATACAACCCTGGGCTCTACACGATGGCTACTACCAACGAACCATGTAAATTGATATATTTTCATAGACTGCAAGAGTAGCTGAACCAGAAACCTTGTGATGCTTTGTCAAACAGAAGAATAATTCAATTTACTAGCCAATTCACGGTACTTGATGGCTGATGCAGCCTGTTAGATTTCTGACGACTAAGAAAACATGCCATGGCATGCCATGTTCCTATGATCGCCTCAACTATTAAATAGCAGTAAAAGCAGTGATTTCAGAACAGAGTACTAAACTGCAAGAACACAACAGAAATTTGTCCCCAAACTGATCAGACGATCGTCTCAATCATGCTAATCTATCTATGAGCCTAGTTAAGTGGAAGTGTACCCGCCATATGGTGCAGACCGCCGTCGTCCTGTGATCAACCCTCATCGTTGGAGTCCGACTCCGACGACTCTTCTGCCGGTTGCGCATTGAGCATCTCTGGTCTGATATCCTCAGGCGGCTCCCTTTGATTCATGCGGGCTATCTCAGCAAGAGTGCCCGGCGATGCAGGCGGAGGGATCGGTGGAGGGACCACCGACACAGTGATATTGTCAGTCAGCGGCTCCCCCACGATCGCAGCAAGAAGGCTCGGCGATGCTGATACTGACCGTGGAGGGATCATTGGAGGGACCACCGTCGACGGCTCGTAGTCGTAGTGACCAAATAGCTCAAGTTGGTAGTACGGCAGCTGCTCGTCCTGATCAAGATCGTGCTCCTGCTGGCCGCGGTGTCCTTCTGGTGCCTCCGCCGCCGGTATGTGCTCTTGAACGCCACCACCAGGGAGCCCCAGGCATTCGTAAGGCGTCGGGCTGAAGTAGACGCCGGGAGGGAGCGGCAGCCGTGGCCGCTGGATGTGGTTCGAGCCGTGGGGAGGCGTCTCCGCCATGGCCACGGAGTTGCTGCTGCCGGCGTCGGCGTAGGATCGTTTCTTGGTTTCGGAACTTCTCTTGACTTCTTGATGGCCGTGGGGAGGCATCTCCGCCATGGCCACGGAGCTGGCGCTTCCGGCGGCGGCGTAGGATCCTTTGTTGGTTGCGGGAAATTTTCTTGCCTCGTTGATGGCAGAGTTGGGGCAGAGAGCTAGATGAAGTTGTGTCGGAGGGATCGATCGAGGGGACGGTGCTTATATGGGCAGGCTGTGGAGCTGTGGCTGCGTCGGACGCGGAAATTCCACCCGGGGGTGGGCGTCCCCGGGTTATCCTCACCGATAGCAAGTTATTGGAGATTCGTGTTGCCCTTTTGCACAAACAACCTGTACATGTACGCTTCCACATCCCTATAGGAAACGAAGTGGACACGGCGCAACTCATGCCGCTGCCCGTGACCCTCTGCATCTCCTCTGTTATCTCGTCGGTGCCCACAGCCACATCCATCACCGCCACTCTCACATCTTCCTTTCCTATCTTCATCCCCTACCTTTCTTTGGAAAACGCCCATCTCTTCTATTTTTTTTTAATGTAAATTCGTTCAGATTTGGTATTGCTGGAAATTTCCATGCATAGTCCAGATGCTTTTCTTTGGATTCGTATTTTATTTACTTTTCGCAGTATATGATGTTGTGCTTTGGATGGATAATAACAAGTACGATAATGTGATGTGGTTTCTTGTTTTATTTATCTGCTCATAAGTATGAAAAAGAAATGGACTACATTAATTTTAATGAGATGAAAAATGTACTATTGATGTTCCTCAAAATTTCTTTTTTCATGGCCAGCGTTCTGATGTTCCCAGGTATGTTGATTTTTGTTCAACAAATCTTATATGGAAACCTTCTTTGAACGTTGCACAAAATAACAGAAAAAATCGGAATGCTAATTTGTGTGAAACTTAGGCCGTGTGCCCCAAAATTCGAAGTACCTTCTAATACAAATTGGGTTTAGTTTCTAGACTATTTGTAAAAAAATGTCACCAATCTGAAGCGATGAAGGCATAATGAAAGGTCTGTGATAAGCCGGTATAGACCTATACCCAGGTGGGATTGCATTTTCGTGGCGGCGTCCCGGATTTGCGGGTGGGGAGAGAGGTGTTCGACGAAATTGTTAAAAATAATAACACGTGCAGTTATTAGGGGATAATCCCCGCTCCCAGGTTTGTAGAAACCGTACACGAAAGTTGCTCCCCAAACGTCGCCTCCATATGTTCGTTGTAAAAGGGGTTGGTTCCCCATGTATATATATGTGAAATCATCATCAATAAAGTGACAGTTCGATTTATTTGCTTTTCTCTCGATCGCTCTCAGATTTCTCTCAACATGTTATCAACACTCCCTCTATCGGGAGCAAAAAAATCTCTAGCAATCGCCGGAACAATAACAGGGCAAGAAAAAGAAAAAGGTTTAAAAGATGCCTTGTATCATGCTCTCGTATCTTTACCGCCTGCTACGGGACGGTGGCCGTCGCTGCCGTTTCACCGGCCACCGCAGTCACCACAACGGTGGTCCGCCTTAGCACCACTTCCATGCTCGGTACGCTCGTCGTTGCACCAGGCGCCGCGCAGTTGAAGGAAGCCATTGCGGCTTCCGCGTTCCTCGTCACCACCACCCGAACGTGTCCGCCTGGGATCTCGCCGGTTCGGCCGCACCAAGGCTCGGGGCCAATGTGATCGACCCGGCACGGGCGGCTCCGCCGCCGCCGTTCTAGTGCTCGAAGCATGGCTAGGTAGTCTGCCCCCTGCACGAGCACGGCTCCGCCGCCGGAGTGGACACAGTTGGGCAGTCGCCCACGTCCGTCTTGGTGTTTGGCTCGACCAGCGCCGCGGTCGCCGGCGCCAGCCCCGTTGCGCCTTCCCTTCCGTCCCCGACCCCTGCGGTTCTCAAGATGGAGGGCGACGCCCTCGCCTACGTCTCAGCGCCAACCGGCGCGTCTTCCTTCGAGTTCGGCTCCGGCGCGGGCGGCTCCCGCGACCACATGGCTGCGACGCACGTCGCGGCGCCCCTTGTGCCGGCGGTGGAGGTCTGGCTCCTCGCCGGTCCCGCAGCCCCGTGGATGGACGTCGCCTCTGGGGTGGCTGTCATGCCTCCACGGAACGGCGGGAGCGCTTCTGAGATGGCTGGTGCCGGTGGTGCGCATGCCGACGAGTCGTCATCCCTCGGCTTCACGAGCGTGGATGTGAACGCGACGCCGCGCCTCTTCCCTCGCCAACTCCGGCGACACCGTCGCCTTCACCGAGGGTGGGCGCACGTCGCCGCCTCGTTGCTGAAAGTGCATTTTTGATCTCTCGATGTTTTGTGTGTTTGTTAACAACATAAAGAAGTTACTAACCGTATGTGCTACTTTGTCAAAAGAATTTGGTCTTAAATGAGCACGTATACGGCGTTGAAGAAATGGTGAAATCAATCGAAGATCAACGGATTTTTTCTGGCCTGAAAAAGAGTTTCTCAGAACAGCCCGGAATTATTCCGGGTGATTCCGGGTGCCGGAATCATTCCGGCCCATTCCGGCCACAACGGGAAATTGCTATGTTTTAGTCCAGAATATTCCGGGTGATTCCGGGTGCCGGAATTATTCCGGCCCATTCCGGCCTCAGCGGCAAAATGTTCTGTTGACATCTGGAATCATTCTGGACCATTCCGGACAAATCCGAAGCATCCCGGAATCATTCCGTCCATAACGGAAAAATGTTCGGTTGCCATCCGTATTGCTCCGGAATTATTCTGGGCTCCGGAATTATTCCGGGCCATTCCGGGCTGGTCATAAATGGGCAAAACAACGGCTAGTTTGGTGGAGGGCTATAAATAGAGGCTCTCTCTCCACCAGCATTGAAGACTCCATTGATTGAGCTCACCCACCAAGCTAGATCTCCCTCCTCCTCCACCTAAACTTGTTGAAACTTTGAGGATTGAAGGAGAAGCCCCGGATCTACATCTTCACCAACCGGTTTTCCATTTCCCCCTCATTAGCTTGAGGGATCTTTTCCTAGGGTTTCCTCTTGTGGAGAACCTAGGCTTCTTGCTACTCTTGGTGATTTGTGAAGAGTTGGGAGCCCCCAATTTGGTTGTGGGTGTGTGCCCCAAGCTTGTTTGTAAAGGACTCAATCCCTGCCTCAAAGGGGTTCAATAGTGGAAGGTGAACTAGGCCTTTGTGGCGGAGTTCATCGGAGAATTGGGTGAGGCCTTTGTGGCGTTGAGTAGGCCTTCGTGGCGAGCTCACACTCCTCCAACGAGACGTACTCCCTTAACAAGGAGGAACTTGGGAATACATCGTGTCTCCGTGTGCTTCCATCGGTTACCTCGTTCCCCTCTGTTTACTTACTCGTACTTGTAGCATTTATTATAGTACTTGCTGTATTAAGTGTTTTCCTAGTTGCATTAATTGCGTGTCTTGCCATATAGGTAAATTCACCATTAGTTGCACTATCTAGAGAATTTACCTTTGTGTCAAGCCTAAACTTTAAGAAAAATTAAAATTGGTCGTAGAATCTATTCACCCCCCCTCTAGGTGCACATACTTTACTTTCAATTGGTATCAGAGCCTCGGCTCTTCTATTGGGCTTAACCGCCTAAGAGTTTTAGTATGGGAGACGATGTGGATACCGAAACGTCTGTGGCCAAGGTGACCGTCGATGATCTCAATGATTTGAGAACTTCATTGACCTCATCCATAGACACCAAATTTGATGAGTTGCGTCAACTCATGGCACAACTCCTCAAGGCCAAAGGACCGGAGGTATCCGAGTCGTCTCTTCCGGAAACTAATCCGGAGGGCGCAAAGAAAGGGGTAGATGGTGATCCACATAAAAATGCTTCCGCCGAACACTCCACTAAGACGGGTACGGAAGGAAGCGGAGAATTTCATGCCGTTCCCGGAAGTTATTCTCCCGATCCTCCTGTTCCTCATCCTCATATAATCCCTAGAGGAGACCCACCTAAAATTGATGTTTTGTCTTTTCGTGAATGGCAATATTCCATGGAGACTCACTTGAACTCCTCTTGTATAGATCTTTGGATGATAACTCGTGATGGATACAAGCCATTTGATCCCAAGAATATCACAAGAAGAGAAGCCGTAGATTTCCAACAAAACTACACCGCTTTGTCCATTCTTCAACAAGCCGTGGGTCCTAACCACATGTCGCATATTCAACAATATTCCACCGCCAAAGAAACATGGGATGCTCTTGTCATCATGTTTGTGGGCAATGAGAGCATGCAAAGAAATAGATATGATGCCTTGACCAATAAGGCCGAAGGATTCTATATGCATGATGGAGAAGATCATGTGGACATGTACCGGTGACTCAAGACTCTTGCCACCGCCTTCTCAAATGTTGCTGCCAAGTATATTGATGATGCTTGGATCAAGAGGAAGTACATGATTTCTATAATGCCATTTGAGGGCACGGATATGAAGAGCATTCAAGGGAGACATGATTTCTCCTCAATGACCTCAACTCAAGTGATGCAAGAAATGTGCTCCTATAAGGTGCAAACCAAGAATGCTCTTGACAACCGTGCTAGGGCCATTGGAATGCACCAAGGAGCATCCGTTGCTTTGAAGGCCAAGGTTTTGTCAAGAGAGGTTGAGAATGAAGAAGAAGGAGAAGATGATTTGCCTCCTTTGAAGCAACAAGACTATGATCCCGTTCTAAAGGATCTCATAGCTCTCACCGTGCAATTTTTTTGGAGCAATCCTCCCAAGGGCAAGAGATTTGTTGAGGAAAAGACCAAGTATCGATATGGCAATGATGGGGCTCAAAAAGTGAGGTCTTACTTCAATTGTCAAGATAAGCACCACTTCATTGCAGAGTGTCCCTACGAGAATAGAGAACTCCATAGTGGCAAGCTCATTTGCCAGGACAAGTCCAAGGTTGAGTACAAGAAACCTAACTTCAAGAAGAAACCATTCAACCAGAAGTCTCCCACCAAGTTTGTGCTCTTGACTCAAGAGGAGTATGATTCCGGTAGTGGAAGAAGAAGAAAACACAAGTGAAGTGGCCGCTCTAGCTATTGCCTCCACTCTATCATCTTCATCCCTCTTTGAATCCCCTAATGACGATCGTCCTCAACGATATGCCAAGTGCTTCATGGCTAAGGCCACGGAGCTATCATCTTCTCCCACCTCTAAGACCCCTAGTGAACTAGAACATCTTGCTAGTCTTAGAGAAGAAGAAAGGGTCTCCTTGGACCGTTTTATGTCTAACATGCAAGGGGAGACAAAGAAGTACTTTGAGTATCTCACGTGGAAATTGGGAGAGGCCCAAGATGCTCTTGAGAAGAAAGGCGAGGTTGAAAGTAGGGATGCGGATGAAATTGCATCCCTCTCTATGACTCTTGAAGAAGAGCATGATGATAGAGTTTCTCTAGAGGATGAACTTGAATCTATTCAATTAACTCATAATGAACTTGTCTCTAACATCACTAAGGAACGTGATCTTGCTATTGCTAAATATAAAAAGGCTAAAAAGGATAAAGTAGAGTTTGGAGTTGGTCATGGTAAACTAACCGAGGAGTTTGAAAAGCTAACCAAGGCTCACAAAGCTTTGGAAAGCCAACACTCTTCCCTCAAAGAGTTGCATGAACAACTTCAAACTCAACTTAATCAATCAAACAACCCTAGCACGTCTATTTCTTCTTGTGATCATGCAAATATCATTGAGGAAAATGCTAGGTTGAAGGATTAGCTAGCAAGGCTTAAGGGCAAAGGCCCTCAAGTTGAGAAGGTTGTGACTCCCACCCCACAAGTTGTTGCCCCTATCTCTAATGTGGTCATTGCTAGACCACAATTGAGTGCTCCTAGGAAACAAGTGGGCAAGCAAGGTCTTGGCTATGTTGCCAAGAAGAAGAACAAGAAGAAGACCAACAATGGTGCTTCGGGTGGTATTGTCATTAGGGACAACACTACTCGTAGCACACCCACTCAAGCAAACATTGTTGCCTCGAGTAGTAGTGTCATAAGGGACAACACTACTCGTAGCACTTCCGCGGGAACTAACAATCCACTCCATTTCTTATATGTTGATTATTATGGTGTTGTGCAAGCTAAATATGTTGGTCCTATCGAGGGTTTCATTGACTATACTATTTGGGTTCGAAAGACCCTTGTTGCTAACACGAAAGGACCCATCTCGGGTACTAACTCTAGTCAATGATCTCTTGCAGGACTATGCTTCCGGCGGGACTAAATGGATAATTGATAGTGGATGCACTAGCCATATGACCGGGAGCAAAGAACTAGTGACGGAGTTGCAGCCAAATAACATCCAAGCAACCATCACTTATGGAGACTCGTCCTTGTCTAAGGTATCCGGGTTCAGCAAGGTTGTGGTGGCTCCCGATATCACTATCGTGAACGTCAGGCTTGTCGAATCCCTTGGTTACAATTTACTTTCCGTCCTCTCTCTTGGAAAGATGGGTTTCTCCGTCTTTTTTGATGGTGATATTGTGGTCCTTTTGAGGAGCAAGACTCTTGACGTCGCTCACGTGGGACGTGTTGAAAATGAGTTGTTCGTGGTGGACTTTTCGAAGTCAACCAACTCTTAAGCAATGTGTCTTTTCGGGAAGGCGGACGTGGGATGGTTGTGGCATCGCTGCTTGTCCCATGTCAACATGAGAACTTTGCAATGTCTTCACAAAGGTGGCCTTATTGTCGGACTAAAAGAAAATGTTTCCTTTTCAAAGGATCGCGTTTGTAGGTTGTGTGTTGAAGGAAAAATGCATGATGCGGTGCACAAGGCCAAGACTATTATTTTCATCAAAGAGGATCTTAAAGCTTCTCCACGTTGATCTCTTTGGTGCCGTGCCCGAGGCAAGTCTTGGTGGCAAGAAGTATTGCTTGGTGACTGTCGATGATTATTCAAGATACACTTGGGTTTATTTCTTCAAGTGCAAGAGTGAAACTCGACAAACCATCATCGTTTTCTCCAATGAAGTGCAACGTCAACACAATGTGAAAATCATGGCTATTAGGAGTGATAATGGTTCGGAGTTCAAGAACTATACATTGAATGAATTCCTTAGTGAAGAAGGCATTCGTCATCAATACTCTGCCACTTACACTCCTCAATGAAATGGTGTTGCCGAAAGGAAGAATCGCACTCTCATGGATATGGCAAGGACCATGTTGGCGGAGTACACTTCTCCCCAATATTTATGAGCCGAGGCCATATCCACCGCATGCCACTCCTCCAACCTCCTCTACATCCGCAAAGGCTTGGAAAAGACTCCATATGAGATCCTCACCGGAAACAAGCCCAACGTCTCCTACTTCCATGTATTCGGTTGTAAGTGCTTTTATTTGATCAAGGGTGTTAGGTTGTGTAAATTTCAATCCAAAACTATTGAGGGTATATTTGTTGGTTACGGTGCCGAATCCCACACTTATAGAGTCTTTGACAAATCCTCACGGATTGTCATAGAATCTTGTAGTGTGGTTTTCGTGGAAAATGATGGCTCCCAAGTGGCGCAATTTCATGTTTCTAATGTAGATGTTGAAATACCTCAAGAAGCCATAGGAAGGATGGGTGTGGGATTTTTCTGCTCCATTGAGGGACACCTTATGGCAACTGGAGAAGGACTATGCTCTACTCAAGTGGAGGCCTCCTCTACAATAGAAGAACAAGACAAGGAGCCAAGTGTTACACCTAACCAGGAACATGTTGAAGACCCTCCTCTTATTGACCAAGTGACTTCGCAAGTCGTACCCACTCCTCTCACTAATGCAAATCAAGGTCAAGGCCAAGATCAACCATCCTCTTCATCCTCTCCTCAAGTTGAAGCAAGTGTTGAAGATATTGTTTTTGATGATGATGATGATGATCAAGGCCAAGTTGGTCAAGATGGGGACTGTCGTGGGATAATCACGGCAGATGTTACCAGGGGTAACTGATCTTGGGGCAAGTCGACACAGGCGTTTGGGAGAGGGTTTAGCTCAAGGGAAAACATGGTGCAATCTGATCGGATAGCCGGCAATCGAAGTCGCCGGATCTCTATTCTCGGTATGATAATTCGATTAGGGTTTACACTGGATGCTCGATATCACGCAATATTGCTAGGGTTCTTAGATCTCTCCAAACTAGTCGTAGGGGTCGGTTTATAAAGCACCGTACCCTCCTGACTTGCCCTCCAAGGCGCACCCGGAATCCTACCCGGACACTGCTTACAAACCCTAGCTTTCCTTACCGCAACCCACAATCCGGGTTACGAGGCCTACAAACTTTGGGCCTTCCAGAAGTTTCCTTATCCTTAGCCGGATCCTGCGCACCGTCCTTTGGGCCGGGTTACTCCTTGGAGTTTGGCATACCGGATTATCATCCCCCCATCAGTAGTCACCAGAATAGCCTGGGCTTCATGGATCCTCCTTGAAGCGCTTGCTATTCCCTGCAAAGATATCAAACATACGGGCATATAGAGGCCGGGTTAAGATGTTTTGATATTCAGCTAGGCCTAACTCCATGGTGGCCATATAGTAACCCGGCTTTTCTCCAGATGCTTTGCTTAACTTTCCGAGTCTAAGCCTTGATAAAAATGCCCAAACTCTATACTTTACTCGATAACTGATGCTGATGCCATGGAAAGGATCCCTTTCTCTTTTTTGTCCGGATACCTCGCTCAGCTTGCGAAGCATATCTCGTAAAATCCGCACGGATAGCCATTACCCTAAATCTTCCGGATTCCGCCCGTTGGGATTGGTTTATCCACCCACACCTTATAAATAGAGCCCAGAGGGTAACTTGGACTCCCACCTATCACTCCAATCTTTCATCGGCTTCCTCATTCCCTGCGCCCCGCAACATCTCGAGAATCCCGAGCACGCCACCGTAATAAGACCGCCGCCGGCTGCACTCAACCCCGAATCGCTCCGCGCCGCCGCCAAAACTCCGCCACCGCGCCCTTGTTCCGCTCATCAAACGCTGCAAGGGGGGATCTAGACCACGGCACCGGCCACCGCCAGGCCATATTCCAGCTTCTTCCAGTAAGTGTTCGCTAATCTAGCCCCGCGATTTTTTCGATTTAATCCAGATTGGATCTAGGTCAATCCGCGGACCGTTTTTCCCGTCACATAGAATTAGACGGTTTAGATGCTTTCCAACTCCTTCAACAACTTGTTGGATGATCTCACGCCACCCTCCTACCGCCATTAATCACCAATTTCTTCGTAGAATCATTCGCGAGTTTTCCAACCTAGATCCATTTCGTCCAAATTTCCGCGCATATCATTGACACCCGGAAAATCCTCCTTTTCCAGTTATTTTGCTTGCAGTAGAGACATGGGCAACCATCCGTGTTCCCCAAACTCATTTCAATACGTAAGTGATCAATAATTTCCACAGCTATACTTAATACCCGGATACCTTGTGATTTCCGCTTCATAGCATGATACCCGGATAATTCTCAGCTTCATACTTTCTTGATACCTTATACTCGGATAATTCAACACTCCCGGGTCTTATTTCATACGCCTCTTTTTCTTGTGCTTTGCAGGTTGATCCCATGGCTCCCAAACGACAAGGAAAACAACCGACTCAGGCGAGAACTACCCAAACCATATCCGCCAACTGGGGGCGTTCCACAACTACGAAAGCCAAGTTGGAGGAGCTAGCCGAATTAGGAACTCTCCCTTCTCAGAAGGACATTCACTGGAGAGCGCCGGGTAATGAGACCCGGCCCACACCCGCAGAAAGCGAGGTAATCTGCTTCGTGGAGCACGTGACCCGGGGATTCCGTCCTCCGGGTCACCCTTTCTTTAGGGAGGTCTTAGATCACTATGGACTCCGAATGTTCGACATAGGGCCTAACTCTATGTTAAACATCACCCACTTCATTGTTCTCTCTGAATCGTACTTGTGCATGCCGCCGAGTTTAACTCTCTTCATCGAGTTATTCCAATGCAAGCCGTGCCGCGAAAGCGGCGACGGAGCGCTCCTAACCTGTGGCGGGGTATCCATCCAGCGCCGCAGGAATTCTCTGATGCCAACCCTCAACCTACACTCCCACGTCAAACACTGGCAGCTGTCCTTCTTTTATTGTCGCGATACCTCCCCTGACAGTGAAAAGAAGCTGCCGGGTTACTCAGAGACCCCCCTCGAGCCCTCCGAGTCTTTCAGTGCCTTTGCCTCAAATTCGGACAGGGAGGCAATCCTTCCCTTGCTAACCAAGATAGCCATTCTCTCAGCCCAAGGCCTCCTCGGGCTCAATTTAATAAAAACATGGGTTGATTTCCGGATCCAACCTAACTCCATCCGCACCAAGTTGATGTGCGAGTATTCGGGGCACACTACAGATGCACTCCGATACTCCACCAAGAGCTTTGCGACCGGCGATACCAACAAGACCATCAAGGGCTTCTTGACCGAGAAACTGGAGGTGATAAAGAGTATCACCGGGTTACCCCCGTTTACTCGGGAAAACCCAGCTCCAACGGTAATATTTGATACTCACAACTTATTTCCATATCTTGACTTGATACAGCTTTTGACCCTTAATCTCGTTCTTTTGACTTAGGCTGATGATCCTTTCTGGAGAGTTGAACCCTCCCCCCTTCCAGAGACCCGGAAGAAGAGGACGAGCCGGCTGACAGTAGTGAAGGTATTTACACAGAATCCATATATACTTACTTGTATTACTTTCCTCCCGTTTACCTCTTTTCCAACGAACACACACCCGATTCACAGGACTGGAGGACGAAGGTGAGGCCAATGAGGATGACCCGGAGGCTACTGAGTCTGACCAAGAGGCAACAGTGGGTGCCAAGAGGAAGACCAGGGGGGCAGTGTCCAAGGTTCCTTTTTCCTCATTATCTTCTGAACCTTACTCCTTTGACGCCATGCGACAACTTAACCATCAACTATCAAATTCATCCTGCTTGAAGGATTCCTTCCCAGCCAAACGCAGGGTAACTCGGAGCTCCCCGGGTGAAGATCCCCTTAACCCGGGCATCTCTATTCCCTCGGTCCCTCGTGGCGGCGCTCCTCCGCCTCGTCCTTCTGACTCTCCTCAACGCCACCCTTCTCCTAACCATCCTCGTGCCGGGCAATGCCGGGTCCCGTTGGTAGTTCCCGTGGCAACCTCATCTGCTTCCAGCGGCGAGCTCCCGCCTGATTATACCGTGAACGCCGGGTAAGTTTACGCTACATGACTTCCTTTTATGCTTAACAAGTTTCCACTCAAGCCACCATCATCACTAATAGCCGCTTGTTCTCATCTTTCTTTTAGCGCTCAAGCCGTCGTTAGCGACCCGGAAAATATAGAAGCAGATGACCATCAGGCGGAGAAACCGACTGACAATGCAGACGCCGCGACTGACGGTGATACAACGAACAACCAGGAACAAGGCCCTCTGAACAATCCACTTCCCCGAGCTGCCGGATCTCCTTCCTCATCGGAACCAGTAGACGAGGAGATCGAAGTTCTAGATACAAGGATGAGTTCTCCCAACCCGGCCACCCAAACTGTCCGGGTCTCAACTCCAAGGGCGGGGAGAGACCCCCCACCAAGCGACCAAGCTGCCGGCTCTTCCGGTACTCGATCCGAGGAACTGACATTTGCCCAGATGCTAGAAACCCTTCGCACTTTAAGGGCTAATGAAGAAAACATCTTGGGAGCTTTGATAGCCAAACACGAGGTAAATCCGACTAATGTTGCTTATGCCTTTGTCCAGTCCCCAAGTTCCGAGTGAATTGATTCATAATTTACTTGGGACTTCATTATACAAGCGACTGATAACTTGCTTCTCTGCCCAACTGATCCTTGTTTTCATGCATGCAGGCTTTCGTAACTCAATCTGAGGAGAGACTGGCGGACGCCTCCAAGCTCATCGAAAAGGAGGTAGCTTTACGTGAAGCAGCCGAAGCCGAAACCAGGAGAAATAAGTTGATAATGAGGAAATATAGGAAAAGGGCTCACCGAGCAGAAGATGACCTAACAAGCCTTTCCGTCCAAATATCGGACACATATCGTGCTTTACTTGGTAAGTTTCCTCCTCCGGGTTTATCTTTTTGATAGATAGCGGCAGTTTCCCGACTTACGTCTCCCTTTCTTTAGGCCCGGACGAAACCATGCCGGAAGAGGATGACATGGCCAAGCTGAAAACCATCAAGAGCGTCACCCGACAGCTATGCGCCGGAACCAAGTGGATCCTTCAAGAACTACGGTGGCCGGGTAAGGGGCATGTTGATCTGAAGAGAATGCTGGATGCCTTCTCCACTATCCCTGAGTGGATTTGGCACTGGAAACGCTCGTCTTGCCGGGTTGGAGTAACCCGGGGGCTTGCTCTCGCCAAAGCTTATCTCCCCAAGCTCGAGCTAGTGAAGCTTATGGGCGGCTTCCCAGAGTTTAAGCTTGACGGATCCAAGTTCTCGGTGAAGGATTTCCAGGCCGTCCAAAAGGAGGTTCGTTACCCGGCGAGCATGATTGCTGACGAACTGGATGTTAATATTCTTGTTCCAGCCTATGATGCCGCTGGTGAAGTAATTAAGTCGGATCTTCCCGAGCCGTATGATATGCTGGCTCGGTGGAAGAAAGAAGCTGCTGCGATAAGGGCGGAGGCTGCCAAGAAGCAAACTGAAGCCGGCTCTGCCCCTGCTACCTCAACACCAGTCGTTCCACCTCCTGCAGGGGCTGGTACCGCTGATCTGGGTGCTGCTGTTACCACCGATGATGGCAAGGGCAAGGCCAAGATGAACGCCGAGTGATATATGATTTCTAATGCCTCTGCTTACACATCGGTCGGTCAACATACTTTTGAAAACACTTATATTTTGGGTGGTGCGCCTGTGCACCTTTGATATCTTTTCACCAGGGTTTTGTAATGCACGCTAAGGCCTTGATATACTCGATGCCTGTTCCGGCCTTTTTAAGTTTAAGCTCATCTGTTCTCGATATCTGGTTTTATTTATTGTTCCTTTTGTGAAAACTCAATTTCCGGGTCTCATGGGTATTGACAAGCGGATTTTGCTTCGAAGTCCCCAAGGCCCCAAGACTCGGATATTTGGATTTTTGCAACTATACAAGTAAGCCAGTTTTTCTCTTTTCAAGATTTCAAGCTACCGGGCCCGGATTGCCGAGTCTAGGACGCTTGATCTTGAAAAGGGAACACAATGCTTATTGCTATTTTCACAAAGATCCACGAGTTGTTTCACATAGGTTTTGAAGTTATGCTTAATAGTCGTTGAGTTTCCAGCTATTCAGCCTTGTACTCTGCATAACTTGTGGTTTAGATGACCCTTTTGACTGTCTTGTACTGTAAGCCGGCTTTCGCGTGGATACCATGTTGTTACATCAATACGAAGACGTAGCCAGCCAATCCCCGTCGGGTTTCATGACTAACTGCCATCGTAAGCGAACAAATCATGCCACTTCAATGCGAGTCACATCGAGCTTAAGTAAGAATAGCCAAGAAATTTGGACTTCTTTGTCCGGTTATAAGATTGTAGCCGTACTCGTTTGCAAGTAATCGGCCCTTATAACTCATAGGCATCATGGCCGGGTCTTTGAGTTTGTAACTGTGCTATTTAAGCGACCAGCCCCCAAGACCTAGATATACGCATCGTACTGAGAATACATAACCTGATAACAACCATCTCTTTTCTTGATAACCATCTCTTTTCTTGATAACCATCTCTTTTCTTGATAACCATCTCTTTTCTTGATAACCATCTCTTTACTTGATATGAAAAATGTAGGTCAGCAAGCCGCCTCATTAAAAACCCGTCCAGTCCCCAAAGGTACCCTGGATAGGAAAAGAGTACGTCAGAAAACCTGCTGCCTATTACATCGTGCAATTCCACTTGCCAATATAGTCTTTACTAAGTATAATACGGACGTAGCTGAGCCACGTTCCATGGTCTATCTCTTTCTTGCATAGATGAAGTGGTGTGTGCGGTGTCGTTGACTGTAGCCGACTCTTCCCTTGCATCTATCAAATAATATGATCCGTTATGCAGACTCGGCTTATGATAAATGGTCCTTCCCATGGTGGTGATAATTTGTGTTTTCCTTCGTTTGACTGTACCAGGCGCAGAACCAAGTCTCCTTCCTGGAATACCCGGGTCTTCACACGCCGGCTATGATACCTCCGTAGATCTTGCTGATATATGGCCGATCTTTCCAGGGCTTGTTCTCTTTGCTCTTCTAACATATCTACGGCGTCCTGCCGGGTTTTTTCGTTCTCTACTTCGACGTAAGCTGATACTCTAGGCGAATCGTGAATAATGTCACTCGGTAACACTGCTTCCACACCATAGACCATGAAGAAGGGTGTCATCTGAGTGGATCTGTTAGGTGTAGTGTTGATACCCCAAACCACAGAAGGAAGTTCTTCGACCCATGCACCAGCAGCCCTGACACAGGGAACTCGCAATCGTGGTTTTAATCCGCGAAGCAATTCTTGGTTTGCCCTCTCCACTTGTCCATTGGCCTGGGGATGAGCCACCGATGCCACATCGAGCCGGATTCCATTGTTGCCACAAAACTTCTCCATCTCACCAAGGGACATGTTGGTTCCATTGTCGGTAATTATGCTGTGGGGGTACCCGAACCGGTAGATAATCCTTTTCAGGAACTTGACTGCTGTAGCTGCTTCGCAATTAGTAACTGGCATAACCTCAACCCACTTGGTAAACTTATCAATAGCCACCAAAAGATGTGTCTTCTTGCATGGTGACATATGAAAGGGGCCAACCATGTCCATACCCCAGACGGCAAACGGCCAAGTTAACGGGATAGTCCGCAATTCCATAGCCGGCACATGGGTTTGGCGAGCGTACCTTTGACATCCGTCACACCTTGCTACCAATCGTTCCGCATCCGCTAGGGCCGTGAGCCAGAAAAACCCGTGTCGATAAGCTTTAGCCACAAGAGACCTTGTGGACGCATGATGTCCACAGTCGCCTTCATGGATTTCCTTGAGAATCTGTCTGCCTTCTTCCGGCGCTACGCAGCGCAAAAAGACTCCTGTTGCACTTCTCTTGTACAATTCCCCATTGATGATAGAATATCCCTTTGCTCGCCTCAAAATTTGCCTTGCTAATACCTCCTGTTGTGGTAACTCGCCTCGTGATAGGTAGGCCAAAAACGGCTCTGTCCACTCGGGAATAGTACGTACAGTGGCTACGAGTCCTGAATCCGGGTCTTGATTTGCCAATTCCTCCTCTGACTCGATTTTAACTGATGGTCGCCATAATTCGTCCAGGAAAACGTTAGGTGGAACCGGCTCTCTGCGCGAGCCGAGTCTGGCGAGGGCGTCAGCTGCCTCATTCTTTCTTCTGTCTATATGCTCCACCTCATACCCGGAAAAACATCCTGCAACCCTATCAACTTCCCTGCGGTATGCTGCCATAGTTGCGTCCTTTCTATCCCACGTTCCTGACACCTGCTGTACCACAAGGTCCGAATCTCCGAAGCATCGTATCCTCTTAATGTTCATCTCTTTGGCTACCTTTAAGCCATGCAATAGGGCCTCATACTCGGCCACGTTGTTGGAACAGTCGAAGTGAATTTGTAGCACGTAACTCAATTTGTCTCCTTTGGGTGATGTTAGCACCACCCCAGCTCCTGATCCCTCGTACTGCTTTGATCCGTCGAAGTGCATGATCCATGACTCGGAATTTGGAACCGTTGCAGTCATGCCTGTATGTGTCCAGTCGTTAACGAAATCAATTAAAGCTTGAGATTTGATTGCTGACCTGGGTTCGTAGTTGATATGATAATCCCCCATCTCTATCGCCCATTTGGCTATTCTTCCCGTCGCGTCCGAGTTTCTGATGATGTCCGACATTGGTATTGAACTAACCACTGTTATGGGATGTTCTTGGAAATACGGCTTCAACTTCCGGCTGGCCATAAAGACCCCGAACACCAACTTTTGCCAATGTGGATAGCGCTGCTTTGCTTCTGATAATACCTCGCTGACGTAATAAACCGGCCTCTGAACCGGGTAACCTTTTCCATCCTCTTTGCGCTCCACAACAACTACTGCGCTGACGGCTCGGGGGCCAGCTGCCACGTATAGCAACATAGGCTCTTTAGGACCCGGCGCCGCTAATACTGGTGCTTCAGATAACTGCTTCTTTAGTGCCTCAAACGCCTCGTCCGCCTCTTGATCCCACACGAATTTATCTGAATTTCGCAAGAGCCGGTACAAGGGTATTGCTTTTTCTCCGAGTCTGGATATGAATCGGCTCAAGGCTGCTACGCAGCCCGTGAGCTTTTGAACATGCTTCAAATTTTCCGGTTTTTTCAGACTCTGGATGGCCTTGATTTTATCCGGGTTTGCCTCGATTCCTCTCTCGGAAACTATGAAGCCGAGTAATTTCCCAGCTGGAACTCCAAACACGCACTTTGTTGGGTTAAGCTTCATCTGGTACCTCCTCAAGTTTTTGAACGTCTCCTTTAGATCATCGATAAATGTCTCCGCCTTCCTGGTCTTGATGACCACATCATCCACATAGGCATGGACGTTGCGTCCGATTTGGTCCTCGAAGCACTTTTGAATACACCGTTGGTAAGTTGCGCCGGCATTCTTCAACCCAAATGTCATAGTTTTATAACAGAAGGCCCCAAAAGGGGTTATGAATGATGTTTTCTCCCAATCCTCCCTCTTGAGCTTAATCTGATGGTACCCGGAATATGCGTCCAAGAAGCATAACAGATCGCTTCCAGCTACTGCATCTATAATCTGGTCTATCCTTGGTAGCGCAAACGGATCCTTTGGGCAATGTTTGTTGAGACTCGTAAAATCAATGCACATCCTCCACTCATTGGTCTTTTTCATCACTAGAACCGGGTTAGCCAACCAATCCGGGTGAAATACTTCCATGATAAAGCCGGCTGCCAGTAGCCGAGCGATCTCTTCGCCTATAGCCTTCCTTCTTTCCTCATTCATTTTCCTCAAACCTTGCTTCACGGGCCTGGACTTGGGATCCACATGCAAACTGTGCTCAGCCAGTTCCGTAGGGATACCCGGCATGTCGCTCGGTGTCCAGGCAAACACATCTGCATTCGAACGAATAAACTCCACGAGCGCTTCCTCCTGCTCTTTTCCCAAGTTAGACCCTATGGTAAACTGCTTAGTGGAATCCCCTTCGACAAAATCTATCTTCTTGGTGTCTTGTGCTGCCTTGAATTTTGCTCTCTCATCCTCAGTATTCGGCTTTTTCAAGGCTGTTCTATCGTCCGGATTTACTTGAGACCGGTAATATTCGAGTTCTTCCTTTCTGCATGCTTGCTCAGCCATAACCGAATCTCCTTCGTCACACTCGGCCGCTATATCCCGGTTCCCATGTATAGTGATGGTCCGTTTAGGACCCGGAATTTTTAGCTGCAGATACACGTAACACGGCCTAGCCATGAATTTGGCATAAGCCGGTCTTCCAAATAGAGCGTGATAAGGACTGCGCAGTTTGACCACCTCGAACGTGAGCCACTCAACTCGATAATTATCCGTCGATTCTCCAAAAGCAACCTCCAAGGTGACCTTTCCCTCGGGGCTCGCCGAGTGACCCGGTACGATCCCATGAAAGATTGTTGAACTTTTCTGCAGCTGGGACTCTTTGAGATTCATCCGTAAGAAGGTCTCCCAATAAAGGATGTTGATGCTACTTCCACCGTCCATCAGGACCCTCTTCAGTTCGTAACCATTAACCTGTGGAGCAACCACCAATGCCAAGACTCCTGGACGTTCTACTTTTTCCGGATGATCTCTTCTACTCCATGTTATCTCTTGTTCTGCCCATCTAAGATATCCCGGCGCGGCCGATGAAACCGAGTTTGCCGCTTGCTTTAATGTTTCCTGGTTCCTGCTGGAAGTTCCTGTAGTATGCACATGATATTGTCCTTTTAAATTAGACGTTCGTACCGTACCGATGAAGATGTTGATCCGTCCAATCGTCACCATAGATCCGGACTCGAGATGATCCGACTCTGGCCCCCAGCCGGAATCGTCCACCATCTTTTCTCCTTCGTGGTCGATGTAGATTTCGCCAATGACAAGATTCTCCATGTTCTTCCGAGCTTCTCCCGTGATGTAAACACCTTTGGACGCAGGCCCCACGGTGGGCGCCAACTGTCGTGGGATAATCACGGCAGATGTTACCAGGGGTAACTGATCTTGGGGCAAGTCGACACAGGCGTTTGGGAGAGGGTTTAGCTCAAGGGAAAACATGGTGCAATCTGATCTGATAGCCGGCAATCGAAGTCGCCGGATCTCTATTCTCGGTATGATAATTCGATTAGGGTTTACACTGGATGCTCGATATCACGCAATATTGCTAGGGTTCTTAGATCTCTCCAAACTAGTCGTAGGGGTCGGTTTATAAAGCACCGTACCCTCCTGACTTGCCCTCCAAGGCGCACCCGGAATCCTACCCGGACACTGCTTACAAACCCTAGCTTTCCTTACCGCAACCCACAATCCGGGTTACGAGGCCTACAAACTTTGGGCCTTCCAGAAGTTTCCTTATCCTTAGCCGGATCCTGCGCACCGTCCTTTGGGCCGGGTTACTCCTTGGAGTTTGGCATACCGGATTATCATCCCCCCATCAGGGACCCAAATGATCAAGATGATCAAGTGATACCTCCTCGCAATAATGAGGAGATCGAAGCCCGTCGTATCCAGAGGATAAGAAGAGCTTTGAAGCATATTGATTCCCAAGACAATAAGGTCTTGGAGGATATTCAAGCTAGAAGATCCAAAAGAAAGCAATTGGCAAACTTTTGTGAGCATCAAGCTCATATCTCTATGGTGGAACCGAAGAAAGTGTTTGAAGCTCTTGAGGACTCTGATTGGGTTGAAGAAATGCATGATGGGCTTAATAACTTTGAGCGCAACAAAGTTTGGAGATTAGTTGAGAAGCCCAAAGATTGCCACAATGTTATTGGCACTAATTGGATTTTCAAGAACAAGCAAGATGAGCATGGAATTTTCATAAGGAACAAAGATAGATTTGTTGCTCAAGGTTACACTCAAGTTGAAGGCATTGACTTTGATGAAACCTATGCACTCGTGGCTCGCCTTGAGTCCATCCGTATCCTCCTTGCTTATGCTTCTTCTCACAATTTCAAATTGCAAAAAATGGATGTGAAAAGTGCTTTCTTGAATGGTCCACTAAAAGAGGAAGTATATGTGAATCAACCTCCCGGGTTCGAGAATCTCAACTTTCCTAACCATGTCTACAAACTTGACAAAGCTCTCTATGGTCTCAAACGAGCACCTCGTGCTTGGTATGAGCACCTTAGAGAATTGTTAGATGACCGTGGTTACAAAGTTGGGAAGATCGACCCCACTCTCTTTACCAAGGGAGTTAAGGGAGAGCTTTTCATATGCCAACTCTATGTGGACGATATTATCTTTGTCTCAACTAACCAAGCTTTCAATAATGAGTTCTCTAAGCTTATGACTGACAGGTTCGATATGTCTATGATGGGTAAGCTTAAATTCTTCGTTGGCTTTGAGATCAAGCAATTGGCCCGTGGGACTTTCATTTCTGAAGCCAAGTATACCCAAGACATGAGCAAGAGGTTTAACTTCCAAGATGCTAAGATCAAGACATCTCCTATGCAAGTCAAGTGCCACCTATCACGTAATCCAAAGGGGAGTAAATATGTGGATCAAAAGTTGTATCGTTTTATGATTGGTTCTTTGCTCTATCTTTGTGCATCTAGGCCCGATATCGTTTTAAGTGTAGGTGTGTGTGCAAGGTATCAAGCGTCCCCTAAGGATAGCCATTTGATGGCGGTCCACAGGATCTTTTGTTATTTGGTTCATACCCCAAGATTTGGTTTGTGGTACCCAAAGGGGGCACAATTTTCTCTCAATGGCTACACGGATTCCAATTCGGCGGGTGATCAAGATGATAGGAAGTCTACTTCGAGGCTTGCCAATTTCTTGGTAGGTCCCTAGTGAGTTTGTCCCCCAAGAAGGAAAATTTCATATCTCTCTCCACCGCCGAAGCCGGGTATGTTGCTGCCACAAGTCCTTATACTCAATTGCTATGGATGAGGCAAACTCTCAAGGAATATGGAGTTCATTTGGATAAGGTGCCTCTTTTATGTGACAATGAAAGTGCCATCAAGATTGCATACAATCCCGTGCAACATACAAGAACGAAGCACATTGAGATTCGCCACCATTTCATCCGAGACCATGTGGCAAGAGGGGATATTGCACTATCTTATGTGCCCACCAAGGACAATCTTGCGGATATTTTCACGAAGCCACTTGATGATGCAAGATTCTTGTTCTTGAGGAATGAACTAAATGTCATTGATTCTAGGAGTTTGACTTGAGGATCTTGCACACACCCCTATAGATGAAACGTGTTCGAGTTTAGGTGTAGGAATGGACATAGGGGGAGTGTTATCCTAACACATTGGGTTCTCCCTCCCCCCATTATGCCCAAAGCAAAAACTCATTGTTATCTCTCTTTTTCTAATGTTGAATTGTGAGCTTCAATGTCGAGTAATGGCAATGCCCCCAAGATATATCTTCGCGGTTGCATACCATGAACTCTTACATGCTGGCTTAGGCCACCAACCTCTTCTCCTTTGAAGAGTTGGTTCTTAGTTGGATATCTTTTGGTTTATTGTGTTATCTTTACGAACACTACTTCTTGTTGCTTTTTCGATCTTATTTGCGTCTTCTCCGAGAAGTAAGACTAGGAAAACTAACCCTTTTGTGTTTTTCTCTATTTTGTCCCCTCCTTATGTTCATCTTGCATATGCCTTACTCCACACTAAGTCACATCATTCCTTGCCTTTCAAAACTGTCAAGTCTGGAATAGTTTGGAGCTTTTCTGGTCTGCCCTGAATTATTTTGGGTAGGTCGGATTGTTCCGGAATAATTCCGGCCGCCGGAATTTTTCCGGGCTATTCCGGACGTGCCAGTTTTCCTTATAAATAGACCCGCACGCACGGGGGGCAGTTTCTTTCCACTTTTCCCCTTCCTCCCGTGCCCTAGCCACCAAAACTTGACGAGTTTGTCCCCGTTGCCCTTAGGGAGGATTGTTTGATCCCTCCTTTGGACAAGGACTTCCCCATGGACGGTAATGTGTTTGGCATCCCTTGTTTTTCGTTTTGGTTGGTTGATTTTGGTTCCAGATGAAATCTCACCTAGGGTTTGATGTAGATCCGAGTTCTATCAACTTGTTCTTCATGCTAATCACTACCTAGATGCCATGGATTCGTAGATCTAGTCTAATCACTTACCAATCTAGACTTAGATCCATATCATATCCTTTGTTACTCCCATGATTTCCAGCACTTAGATCTACCCTAGGATCATCTCTGTGGTACCCCTAATTGTTTGGTACAGTTCTTAAGTCAAGTTGTAGATTTTTTGGGCATTTTCTCAAGTCAGATCGAGGAGCCCGGAATAATACCGGACGATTCCGACCCGGTCGGAATGATTCCGGGCTCAGCCGGAATAATTCCGGGACTCGGATTAATTCCGGTCCACCCGGAATTTTTCTGGATGCTGCCAGAATTTCGAAAACTTGCAATGTATCAAACTTTCTTGGAGTTCCTTTCTCCTGTTTGGAATATGCACTTATCTTTTTCTATTCCTATGCCCTCTATTCACAGGTCCTGGACCTCGCACTTGTTTGAAGAGGAAGTCCTCTGCTGGGAGGGGTGCTCGCCCTGCAAGGGGTCGCACCTCCGGTTCTCGTGGAGGGCAACGTGATGATGATTTGACTGAGAGAGTGCCCGAAGGCAATCTGAAGGCCTACACCATCCCACAGTGGAAGCACTGCAAGAGAAAGAACCCGTACCGTTATGAGGAGACCACTTGTGAGGATCCTCACTTCTGGACCAACCTTCAGCTGAAGTGTTGGGAGGATTTCTATTCTGTTCAGCGTCCTCTTGTTTGTGAGCAGGCTCAGATTGATATGGACTTCTATCATAGGCACAAAAATGGTGATCTCCGTCATGTGCATGCTTGTCTGTTGAAGATGCGATTGATACCTCTTCTGGATATCGAGTGTGAGTATTTCCCAGAGTTGGTTGCTCAGTTCTACTGCACTCTCCACGCCACGGGTGATGCCACACGTACTATGACTTGGATGTGTGGGGGAACAGAAGATCAGGAGCAATTTGGGTGAGTTTGCTGAGGCTCTCGGATACACGTGGATTGCCACTTATGCTAATCATGGTTTCAAAGTTCATGACAACCCCGAGTATGACAACTCTAGCTTGGAGTTCTACTATCCTCCTGATGCTCAGCGCAAGACTAGGCCCTTCAACTCCAGCATATACCCCTACTACAACCTGCTGTCCAAGATCTTCCGTGTCACCATAATGATCAAGGCTGGTGACTACTCTGCTATTAGGGCCTTTATGGTGAACCTCATGTTCATCACCAGGCCTCAGAACCAGAGGAAGATGGATGTGATGGACTTTATTTACCGTGAGATCTGTATTGGGGTCATGGAGAAGAGGAAGCCCGCTTTTGGCCCACTGATTCAGAGGTTCATTAATGCCAAAGTGGGGGTTGAGATCATGCAAAACTATGCAGTGGTCAAGGGCAAGAAGATGATTCCTTCTCTCATTCGTGGTGAGGAGATTCCGGAGTACTCTAGGTCCAAGTCCAAATAACCTATGGTCACTCCTTCTGCTTCCACTAGTGGTACTTCTGAGCGTCCATCTAGTGACATTGCAAAGTTCTTTAAGGCACTATTCGGTATTTGCAATGACACTAGGGCGATTTCCCATGAGGCTAGGGAGTTGGCCAAGGAGACTCGGCACATTCAGAACGCCGACCGCAGAGCTGCTGGGGTTGCTTTACCTGATGATCCTATCTCTCTTGCTACTGCTGAGTTTGTTCCTGTTGAGATGCCTGAGATCCATGATGATTACATCTACTTCGGGGTGCCTCCAGCTGATGTTGATGATGAGGAAATATCTGATGATGAGGATGAATTTGATGATGTTGGGATGGGAGCTCGTGATCATGAAGCTGAGGAAGAGGAAGATGATGATGAGCACCGTGGAGAAGATGACGACATGGAGTGATCTCTTGGGAGGTTAGTTGGACTCATTTTCCCTTTTTGGCGTCTTGATGCCAAAGGGGGAGAAGGATTCCCCATATTAGGATTCCACGGGCTTTGCAAGGGTGGGAGCACGAGTCTTTTGCCTTTTGATTTCGATCTTATAGGCTTGTGCTCCATTATCTTTAGTTCGTTTTCTTTGTTTGCAAATGTGTGGAACCTTGTGACGTAATTGTGTCACCCTACCGGTAGTTATGCTACTATTATCATGCTTGCTATTATCTCTATTATTATCTATGCATGTTGTATGAACTTGTTTAGACGGCTTGGTGTCTAAAACATAGGGGGAGCAAAGCCTATGAAGTGTGTGCCTCATGACACACATCGAGGAAGAACTCCGTCTATTTTTTGGACACCATTTCTTTAGTTCATATTGTTTATGTGACGCCCCGAGATCGGGCACTATGCAGATTTCAGCATTCCCGCCAAAATCCACATAATAACCGATTCCAGGTTGCCACTTGTGATAACATTACAATAGTTCACGAATATTCCACAATTACAACAGAAACAGATAGATACAAGAAGACTCAGACGAGCCAGGAATACAACCGATACAATACAAAGATCCAAATAACAGCGGAAGAAACAACATATCGTCCGTCTACGGACAAGATACAAATTGGACTAAGAGTCCTGAAGATAACCGAGAGCGTCCAATCCCTGCCCAGGCCAAGCCGGAGGGATTCCCAAGCTAACGTCGTCAGACTTCAAACCTGTTGACTGCAATGTTGAATATGCAGCCACGAAAAAGATTCGTGGGTCAGTACGGTTAAGTACTGGCAAGTGGATAAACCATACTCACAAGATACCGGCGTAGCCAGTCATCACAAGATACAAATACTTTGGGATCAAAGGAAAGGAAGGGGTTATTGCAAATAAGCGACAGCGGGCTGCACTAACCAACTACAGAGAGATACTACAACTTCCGGCTAACAGAAAGAAGATAAGATCGAGTATTGTAACCAACTGAAAGTAACTCCAAACAAACCCACCCTGGATCTCGCCCCTTATCCGAAGAAGCAATCCGAGGATAACTCACACGTTTGTATTAGAGGTGAATCAAGTTATTGTGTGAATAAACCTATTACTAGTCAAGTTGTTAATCATTGGGTGTAACATGGTTGATCATTATGTTTAAGTTGTCCTGAGTACTTGTTAGCCAGTACTTTCACCAAGTAATCCATAACCGCGGAAAACACGGCTTCTCGAGAAGATTATCCCTGCAGGGTTGCACCAATTTGGCCGTACACGCAAGAATAACCCGCCAGATGGGATGCCTCCCACCAAGCGGGGTACTCTACACAACTCAACTCTTCTTCGCATCAAGCCCAAAGCACCTTGGGCGCACGGCTAATCAAGCCCAGAAGAAAATGGACCCTCATAGCACTCTAAGACCGTGTCCTCCTATATGCCGACTACGGGTACCAAGGGCTCGCAAGATCATGCATGCAGCAAATGGAAAACCCGAACTAAATGAGGCGATTTGGACGAGATGCGAATCGAGTCAAATTGAGGGGGGCGCCCATACTCGCTTCCCACATGCGGTTAGTGCGCTCATCATGGATCAGTAGACAAGAACCTTTTCCTATTAGGGTCGACACTAGCAGGCCTCAAAACCACAAAGGGCCTCCTGCCGGTGCCTTATCATCAAATTATTATTAACCATAACATTAGCATGATTGATTGATTAAACATCGAGCCCCCAGAACATAATAGAGTAGTAACAGAAATTAACGGGTAACAGACTCGAGCAAAACAACCCTAAGCATGATAGTAAGACACGGGCAACAAGCAATGGTTATAGGTATGGAGGTGAGGCAATATCAAGGTTAAGGGATTCATGTGATGGGTTCGTGACAGAAACAACTACTACTAAGGATAGCAGAAAAGAATCAACGGAAAGTATCGGTAACAAGTGATGAAAGGCAGCCATTTGGCAGCAAGTGAGTATACTTGCCTGAGATCCCGCAAGGTAGCAGAACTTGTCGTTGCTCACATCATCTCAACGTCCTATCCGGGAAGAAGCAATGAACCTCGAACAAACACCGGATGCAGCAATTACTACTACGGCAAAAGATCCAGCATGATCAAGATATGGATGCATGACAAGTTTAAAGATGCATCAAGGTAAACTAGTTGACAAGATAAACAGATTTAAATGGACCCATATGCAATGTGAGTTGCATATGGATGCACATGTTAAGGTCGAAGCAATGATCTACAATTAGTTAACATGTGTAAGTGGTTTATCATGATGCATGCATGATGAAAGCAATAATGAAACAACAATAGATGCAAAGGAAAAGGAAATTACCAAGTGTGGGATTTTATTTGTCATGTTAAGAATTTTTGGTTCCTTATTGATGTCACACAAGTAATTGTTGTTTTCATCAAGTTAAAGGGGTCAAAACAAATAACAAAGTTTATTTTTGGAAAGAACATCAAATTTTAGTTGGATTACATGTTTCAAATATTGAAATTGGAATTAGGATAATTTAATTATGAATTAAACAATATTAAACAAGTTTTAATTGAATTTAAAACAAGTTTGAATATTAGTTGAATTTTTATTTGTTCAAAACATAAATTCCAATTCACATTTGAAAAGTTCACACTTTGATGGTCTGAAAACATATTTTGCATGTTCAAAATTATTTTATTTTGAGCAAGTTATGATTTTATCAAATTTAAATGAATTAAACAAGTATTAAATTATTTAGGCAATTTAAATTATTCAAACCATGAAACAAAAATTATATGTGAATAGGTGGTTCAAAATGGTATGGAAAACATAGTTTATTTGCCTTATTTGGAATTAGTATGAATTATTTATGAATTGTTGCAATTTACAATTGAGTTATTTGAATTCAAAAACAAAATTTATATTTGGATTGACAATTCAATTTGGGACAGAAAACATATTTAAAAAGTTAAATTTGGAGTTGAGATGAATTAACTATTTAATTAAACAAGTTTAATTGAATTAATTGCAATTATAGAAAATGTTTGAATTTTATTTATTCAAAACAGTAGATAAAATTCATATTTGGGTGGAGCATTTAAAATTGAAGGGATTTCATGTGTTAAGTTTCCTGTTTTGAGTTAATGTGCAAAAGATATGAATTTTAGATGTTATTAAGGTTAATAGACATTTTGGAAAAAAAGGAAACAGTGCAGCAACCTTTCCCACCGTGGAAACAGCTACCCACGCGGGCTGACGGTGGGGTTAGCTGCCACGGTGGCGCCGCGCTGGCGTGGGTGTGTGGTGCGCTGGCTGCATGGGGGGCTGACAGGTGGGCCGCGCGCGCGCTGCGGGAATAAAAGGGAAAAAGGGGTGGTGCGCCCGCGGGGTCTCGAACCCGGGACGCTGGTGCTGCGCGGAACGGAACGCAACCAGTGCGTTGATCGTGTGGTTGTGATACCATAGCAGACTGACGGAAGAAAAGGTGGACATCGAGTGTTTTACTGAATTTTGGACAGCAACAAAAAATGCAGGCTTTCGTCGTCGGGTTCAGAGAAAAATATACCGCAGCTGCTGGCGATCCGCGCGCGTGGTGCGACCTCGAGGTGTAGCAAGGGTCAGCAGGCTTGCTGGGGTTGTGAGGCGACCAGCCCATCCACGTGATGCGCACGGTGAGCAACAGATTGCACACCCCCGGAACTGGAGCTTCTCTGTAACAGGGTCATGGCGGACCGAGCAATGGTTCAGAAACGCACGTCGACAAGTAGTAGGGGAAAGAGTTGGGAGATGGCCGGAATCGGCCGAGAGGATCACCTGGAGGATTAGGTAGAGGTTGGTCCAGCTCGAGGTCGAACAAAGGCGTCGAATTTCGGCGGCGATGACGGCTGATCGGAGAGGAAAAGAGAAGGTCGACGAGGCCGTGGAGTGATTCGGCTCCACTTCTTCGGGGCAGATGAAAGAGGGCGTCGAGGAGCAGCTACTGGTATCCTCGAACTGTCCCGGAGATACTGGTGACGGTGGGTCGACGGTGAGGCAGTGGAGACGGCGAGCTCGCGCGGTTGCAGAGAAGAAAAGGAGGCGCCGCGGTGGGGAGAGAGGGTAGGACTAGGCTTAGGAGGTCTAGGGTTTGAGGGAGGGAACCCTAGGGGGTTTTGTAGGGAGCTTGGGCGTCGGGGGCCGTCCACGGATGCCTTCCGCCGACGTGGAGGCACCGATCTTCTGCCGTACGCGAGGAAGAGGATGAACAGAGGAGTGAAGCGGTACGGGCTTGAGTTGGGCTGGGCCGCGCGCGAAAGATAAGGAGAAGATGGTGGGCTGGCTGCCCACTGCCCTCTGCGCCAATTTTCTTTTTAAAATTTTCCTTTTCCTGTTTTTTTTTTGTAGTAAAGGAAAATGGAAGAGATAGATAGGTTTAGAGTTGCAAAAAAATTGGGAAAAAAATCCTGTGAGTTATTTAGGTCAAAACCTAACAAATGTCAACTGTGGTTTTCAAAAACATTTGAATTATAGTGATGTTTGTAAATTGGTTTGAATTTGGGTAATTTGATAATTAAATGATTATTGATGAAAACCATGTTTTTATTAGGGTGACCCCTATTGATTTAAATAGAACAACTGTGATTATAAATTGTTTGGTATTTTTTACAATTTTCAAATGAGGTGTTGATTAGTGATTTGGTTTGAATTCTGAATTAGCCATTAGGGTTTTAATAACAGGCACAATTTTATTTAGCAGGCAATTTGTTTAAAACAACTTCAAACTATTGAAAACAAATGAGTGATTTAGTTTGCAAGTTTGAAATTGGAAATTTTTGAGCAAGGGGTGAAAGTTTAAATTGTTTTGAATTTTCAGTTGTGATGCAAACATGGTGCAATGCAAGGTGATGCATATGATGCAAGCCAAAAAGAAAAATAAACACTCTCTATTAGGGTAACACCCCAGGTGTTACAGACGACACCACTAACAAGGGATTGCGCCCTCGCAATCCACCTGCTAACCCGGGAGGGGAAAGAAGTTCGACTACCGATTCTTCGTGCTTCCCGTTGATCTCCTCGACACCACTAACAAGGGCTTCTCGACACCACTAACATGGGATTCTTGCTCGGGCTGACGACGATGTTCTTCCACCAGGAATCTTCCGATGATCGAACCTATCAGGTTAAGGGCTCAGAAAACGTCCACCCACGTAGGATCCTAACACGTTGAAAGATTGAGTACGAGAGTAGACTCCAAAACAAATAAGATGGGAGGGGAAATAGAATAGGGATAAGGAGAAAACAAGAATCCTATTGAGATGTTTTTCCAAAATAGTTTAGCAGAAATAGTTTTTGACACTCTAGAAACAACGACCGTTAGCTAGGTTAACCTACAGGCTTTGCGGACCCGTTGCTTCGATAACCATTCGTATCGAAACAATCTCGGGAATCGGAACCAAGGCTCTGATACCATTTGTGACGCCCCGAGATCGGGCACTATGCAGATTTCAGCATTCCCGCCAAAATCCACATAATAACCGATTCCAGGTTGCCACTTGTGATAACATTACAATAGTTCACGAATATTCCACAATTACAACAGAAACAGATAGATACAAGAAGACTCAGACGAGCCAGGAAAACAACCGATACAATACAAAGATCCAAATAACAGCGGAAGAAACAACATATCGTCCGTCTACGGACAAGATACAAATTGGACTAAGAGTCCTGAAGATAACCGAGAGCGTCCAATCCCTGCCCAGGCCAAGCCGGAGGGATTCCCAAGCTAACGTCGTCAGACTTCAAACCTGTTGACTGCAATGTTGAATATGCAGCCACGAAAAAGATTCGTGGGTCAGTATGGTTAAGTACTGGCAAGTGGATAAACCATACTCACAAGATACCGGCGTAGCCAGTCATCAGAAGATACAAATACTTTGGGATCAAAGGAAAGGAAGGGGTTATTGCAAATAAGCGACAGCGGGCTGCACTAACCAACTACAGAGAGATACTACAACTTCCGGCTAACAGAAAGAAGATAAGATCGAGTATTGTAACCAACTGAAAGTAACTCCAAACAAACCCACCCTGGATCTCGCCCCTTATCCGAAGAAGCAATCCGAGGATAACTCACACGGTTGTATTAGAGGTGAATCAAGTTATTGTGTGAATAAACCTATTACTAGTCAAGTTGTTAATCATTGGGTGTAACATGGTTGATCATTATGTTTAAGTTGTCCTGAGTATTTGTTAGCCAGTACTTTCACCAAGTAATCCATAACCGCGGAAAAACACGGCTTCTCGAGAAGATTATCCCTGCAGGGTTGTAACACCTGGGGTGTTACCTGTTTGTTTTGCTTGCATCATATGCATCACATTGCATTGCACCATGTTTGCATCACAACTGAAAATTTCAAAAAAAAAAACAATTTAAACTTTCACCCTTGCTCAAAATTTCCAATTTCAAACTTGCAAACTAAACCACTCATTTGTTCCTCAATAGTTTGAAAATTGTTTTAATCCAATTGCCTGTTAATAAATTTCCCCTTTTGTTAAAAAAAACCCTAATGGCTAATTCAAAAATTTAAATCAAATCACTCATTAAATTGTTGGGTTTAATCAAACAACTATTTTCAATCAATTAATTAAATCACCTTCATTTCTCAAATCAAATGCCTCAAACATAACCACTTTTGAATTTATAAACTTTAACAAGCCAATCAACTAATTTTCAATCAAATTAACCTTAGGGGTCACCCTATTAAAATGCTTTGTTTTCATAATGTTTAAGTAATATTAAAATTCCTTCAATTTTGCTTTAATTCCTAAACAGCAACAATTTTTGAAAACTTTGTGAAAACCAAAGCTAGCATTTGTTTGCTATTAACCTAATAAGCTTAAACTAATTTTTCTAATATTTTTACTAACCTAAAAACCCTCCTTTGCTTCCATTTCCTTTTTCTACAAAAAAAAAACAGAAAACAAAGAAATAATAAAAAGAAAAGAGAGCGCGCAGCAGCTAGCTAACCTACCCCTGGCCCAGCCCACCTAGCCTCTAACGCGCGCGCAGCCAGCCCACTTACCTTCCCCCGGCCTGCGTACCGGTTCGCTCACCTAATCCCCTTCTCTCTCGCGTACGACAGAGATCTCACCGGTGCCACGTCGCCGCGGTTGCGCTGCGACGGACACCAGCGCTCCTGGAGCCCTATATCTATCGCCCTCGAACCCCGCGGCAACCCTAGACCTAGCCTGCTCCCTCCTCCCTCGGGATCGCCGCCGCTTCCCTCTCCCTCGACACGAGCTCGGCCTCTGAATCTCTCTGCCACGATCGCCGAAGATCATCTCTGAATTCCGACCACCGCGACCGCCATGGCCCTCCTCCAACCCCCGTAAACACAGAAACAGAATCGCCACCAACTCCTCTTCCTGTTCGACACCATAATGAGCACGGAGTCCCACGATTTCGTCGCCGCCATCATCAACACCGCCGCCGGCCACCGTGGCGTCCTTCTCTGAACCTTGGCACACCGCCGTCGCTGCCGTATCTCTCGACGTGATCCGACTACGGAAACGAAGCCGCCGTACCTCCTCCTTCCTCGACGACGTCTCCGTTGAGCTCGCCGTCGACTGGACCGTCGCCGCCGTCCACGGAGCCGTCGCCGTCGCGCTGTCGTCCCCGAGCCGCCGCATCATCTGCAACGGAGGTGATCACCTCCCTCCTCCTTTCCTCTCTGTGCGCAATCACCGTGCACGTCACCACTGCATCATCCCGCACCCGTGCTGCCTCCACCACCGCGGCACAGCCACTGCACGCCACCGTTGAGCACCGTCGTCTCTCTGTCGAACGCAGGTGTTGGTTCAGTTAAAGTTTCAGAAACTTGCCCATCTGAACTTTACCTTTGTTGCGCATCTGTATCTAGCAAACGAACGCAATCCACCGCAGTGGTAGCTGACCCTGTGCACGAGCGAGAGCTCCTGGGTTCGATCCCTCTTCTCTGCAAAAACCCCACTTTTTTTCCCTCGAGTGCTGACAGGGAGGGCCCCCTGTCAGCCTCTCACGTTGCCACGCAAGCGTCCAGTGGCGCTAGGCCCACTGGCAGTGGCCAGAGTAGAACTCCAGTGCGTAACAAAAGTTTTTCAACATGTTTTCTTTCAAAACCAGTCCTTTAAATTACAGTTTGGTCCTCCCTTTTATTTTGTTAATAACTTACAAAATATAACTCTAAATAATACAAGTTGAATATGTTTGTTGCTCTAAATTAAACTGTCTATCCAACTATGCCATTTCTTCTCTGTTTTGAATTTTCAAAATGCAATTCAAATTTGAATTCAAACAAATCAATTGCAATTTGCTAAAATCAATAACTAATTCATTATTAATCCAATAAATGCAAATAAAATATGTTTTCCATACCATTTTGAATAACCTTTTCAAATATAAATTTTGTTTCATGGTTTGAATATGCCTAAATAATTTAATACTTGTTTAATTCATTTAAATTTGATGAAATCATAACTTGCTCAAAATAAAATAATTTTGAACATGCAAAATATGTTTTCAAACCATCAAAGTGTGAACTTTTCAAATGTGAGTTTGAAATTATGTTTTGAACAAATAAAACTTCAATTAAATTCAAACTTGTTTCAAATCCATTTAAAACTTGTTTAATATTGTTTAAGTCATAATAAATTCATCCTAATTCCAATTTCAATATTTGAAACATGTAATCCAACTAAAATTTGATGTTCTTTCCAAAAATAAACTTTGCTATTTGTTTTGAACACTTTAACTTGATGAAAACATCAATTACTTGTGTGACATCAATAAGGAACCAAAAAATTCTTAACATGACAAATAAAATCCCACACTTGGTAATTTCCTTTTCCTTTGCATCTATTGTTGTTCATTATTGCTTTCATCATGCCTGCATCATGATAAACCACTTACACCTGTTAACTAATTTTAGATCATTGCTTCAACCTTAACATGTGCATCCATATGCAACTCACATTGCATATGGGTCCATTTAAATCTGTTTATCTTGTCAACCAGTTTACCTTGATGCATCTTTAAACTTGTCATGCATCCATATCTTGAGCATGCTGGATCTTTTGCCGTAGTAGTAATTGTTGCATCCGGTGTTTGTTCGAGGTTCGTTGCTTCTTCCCGGATAGGACGTTGAGATGATGTGAGCAACGACAAGTTCTGCTACCTTGCGGGATCTCAGGCAAGTATACTCACTTGCTGGCAACTGGCTGCCTTTCATCACTTGTTACCGATTCTTTCCGTTGTCTATTTCTGCTAGCCTTAGTAGTAGTTGTTTCTGTTACGAACCTATCACATGAATCCTTTAACCCTGATATTGCCTCACCTCCATACCTATAACCATTGCTTGTTGCCCGTGTCTTACTATCATGCTTAGGGTTGTTTTGCTCGAGTCTGTTACCCGTTACTTTCTGTTACTACTCTATTATGTTCTGGGGGCTCGATGGTTAATCAATCAATCATGCTACTGTTATTGTTTAATAATAAAATTGATGATAAGGCACCGGCAGGAGGCCCTTGTGGTTTTGAGGCCTGCTAGTGTCGACCCTAATAGGAAAAGGGTCTTGTCTACTGATCCATGATGAGCGCACTACCCGCATGTGGGAAGCGAGTATGGGCGCCCCCCTCAATTTGACTCGATTCGCATCTCGTCCAAATCGCCTCATTTAGTTCGGGTTTTCCATTTGCTGCATGCATGATCTTGCGAGCCCTTGGTACCCAGGTGGAACTTCCGTAGTCGGCATATAGGGGCACACGGTCTTAGAGTGCTATGAGGGTCCCTTTTCTTCGGGGCTCGATTAGCCGTGCGCCCAAGGTTCTTTGGGCTTGATGCGAAGAAGAGTTGAGTTGTGTAGAGTACCTCGCTTGGTGGGGTGATCTCCCATCTGGCAGGTTATTCTTGCGTGTACGGCTAAATTGGTGCAACCCTGCAGGGATAATCTTCTCGAGAAGCCGTGTTTTCCGCGGTTATGGATTACTTGGTGAAAGTACTGGCTAACAAGTACTCAGGACAACTTAAACCTAATGATTAACAATCTTACACCCAATGATTAACAACTTGACTAGTAATAGGCTTATTGACACAATAATCTGAACCATCATTAATCCAACTGTGTGAGTTATCCTCGGATTGCTTCTTCGGATAAGGGGCGAGATCCAGGATGGGTTTGTTTGAAGTTATCTTTCAGTTGGTTACAATACTCGATCTTATCTTCTTTCTGTTAGCCGGTAGTTGTAGTATCTCTCTGTAGTTGGTTAGTGCAGCCTGCTGTCGCTTATTTGCAATAACCCTTCCTTTCCGTTGATCCCAAAGTATTTGTATCTTGTGATGACTGGCTACGCCGGTATCTTGTGAGTATGGGTTTTATCCCCCTTGCCAGTACTTAACCGTACTGACCCACGAATCTCTTTCGTGGCTGCATATTCAACATTGCAGTCAACAGGTTTGAAGTCTGACGACGTTAGCTTGGGAATCCCTCCGGCTTGGCCTGGGCAGGGATTGGACGTTCTCGGTTATCTTCAGGACTCTTAGTCCAATTTGTATCTTGTCCGTAGACGGACGATATGTTGTTTCTTCCGCTGTTATTTGGATCTTTGTATTGTATCAGTTGTATCCTTGACCCGTTTGAGTCATCTTGTATCTATCTGTTTCTGTTGTAATTGTGGAATATTCGTGAACTATTGTAATGATATCATAAATGGCAACCTAGAATCGGTTATTATGCGGATTTGGCGGAAATGCTGAAATCTGCATAGTGCCCGATCTCGGGGCGTCACAAGGGTTGCACCAATTTGGCCGTACACGCAAGAATAACCCGCCAGATGGGATGCCTCTCACCAAGTGGGGTACTCTACACAACTCAACTCTTCTTCGCATCAAGCCCAAAGCACCTTGGGCGCACGGCTAATCAAGCCCAGAAGAAAATGGACCCTCATAGCACTCTAAGACCGTGTCCCCCTATATGCCGACTACGAAAGTTCCACCCGGGTACCAAGGGCTCGCAAGATCATGCATGCAGCAAATGGAAAACCCGAACTAAATGAGGCGATTTGGACGAGATGCGAATCGAGTCAAATTGAGGGGGGCGCCCATACTCACTTCCCACATGCCGTTAGTGCGCTCATCATGGATCAGTAGACAAGACCCTTTTCCTATTAGGGTCGACACTAGCAGGCCTCAAAACCACAAAGGGCCTCCTGCCGGTGCCTTATCATCAAATTATTATTAACCATAACATTAGCATGATTGATTGATTAAACATCGAGCCCCCAGAACATAATAGAGTAGTAACAGAAAGTAACGGGTAACAGACTCGAGCAAAACAACCCTAAGCATGATAGTAAGACACGAGCAACAAGCAATGGTTATAGGTATGGAGGTGAGGCAATATCAAGGTTAAGGGATTCATGTGATGGGTTCGTGACAGAAACAACTACTACTAAGGATAGCAGAAAAGAATAAACGGAAAGTATCGGTAACAAGTGATGAAAGGCAGCCATTTGGCAGCAAGTGAGTATACTTGCCTGAGATCCCGCAAGGTAGCAGAACTTGTCGTTGCTCACATCATCTCAACGTCCTATCCGGGAAGAAGCAATGAACCTCGAACAAACACCGGATGCAGCAATTACTACTACGGCAAAAGATCCAGCATGATCAAGATATGGATGCATGACAAGTTTAAAGATGCATCAAGGTAAACTAGTTGACAAGATAAACAGATTTAAATGGACCCATATGCAATGTGAGTTGCATATGGATGCACATGTTAAGGTCGAAGCAATGATCTACAATTAGTTAACATGTGTAAGTGGTTTATCATGATGCATGCATGATGAAAGCAATAATGAAACAACAATAGATGCAAAGGAAAAGGAAATTACCAAGTGTGGGATTTTATTTGTCATGTTAAGAATTTTTGGTTCCTTATTGATGTCACACAAGTAATTGTTGTTTTCATCAAGTTAAAGGGGTCAAAACAAATAACAAAGTTTATTTTTGGAAAGAACATCAAATTTTAGTTGGATTACATGTTTCAAATATTGAAATTGGAATTAGGATAATTTAATTATGAATTAAACAATATTAAACAAGTTTTAATTGAATTTAAAACAAGTTTGAATATTAGTTGAATTTTTATTTGTTCAAAACATAAATTCCAATTCACATTTGAAAAGTTCACACTTTGATGGTCTGAAAACATATTTTGCATGTTCAAAATTATTTTATTTTGAGCAAGTTATGATTTTATCAAATTTAAATGAATTAAACAAGTATTAAATTATTTAGGCAATTTAAATTATTCAAACCATGAAACAAAAATTATATGTGAATAGGTGGTTCAAAATGGTATGGAAAACATAGTTTATTTGCCTTATTTGGAATTAGTATGAATTATTTATGAATTGTTGCAATTTACAATTGAGTTATTTGAATTCAAAAACAAAATTTATATTTGGATTGACAATTCAATTTGGGACAGAAAACATATTTAAAAAGTTAAATTTGGAGTTGAGATGAATTAACTATTTAATTAAACAAGTTTAATTGAATTAATTGCAATTATAGAAAATGTTTGAATTTTATTTATTCAAAACAGTAGATAAAATTCATATTTGGGTGGAGCATTTAAAATTGAAGGGATTTCATGTGTTAAGTTTCCTGTTTTGAGTTAATGTGCAAAAGATATGAATTTTAGATGTTATTAAGGTTAATAGACATTTTGGAAAAAAAAGGAAACAGTGCAGCAACCTTTCCCACCGTGGAAACAGCTACCCACGCGGGCTGACGGTGGGGTTAGCTGCCACGGTGGCGCCGCGCTGGCGTGGGTGTGTGCTGCGCTGGCTGCATGGGGGGCTGACAGGTGGGCCGCGCGCGCGCTGCGGGAATAAAAGGGAAAAAGGGGTGGTGCGCCTGCGGGGTCTCGAACCAGGGACGCTGGCGATGCGCGGAACGGAGCGCAACCAGTGCGTTGATCGTGTGGTTGTGATACCATAGCAGACTGACGGAAGAAAAGGTGGACATCGAGTGTTTTACTGAATTTTGGACAGCAACCAAAAATGCAGGCTTTCGTCGTCGGGTTCAGAGAAAAATATACCGCAGCTGCTGGCGATCCGCACGCGTGGTGCGACCTCGAGGTGTAGCAAGGGTCAGCAGGCTTGCTGGGGTTGTGAGGCGACCAGCCCATCCACGTGATGCGCACGGTGAGCAACAGATTGCACACCCCCGGAACTGGAGCTTCTCTGTAACAGGGTCATGGCGGACCGAGCAATGGTTCAGAAACGCACGTCGACAAGGAGTAGGGGAAAGAGTTGGGGGATGGCCGGAATCGGCCGAGAGGATCACCTGGAGGATTAGGTAGAGGTTGGTCCAGCTCGAGGTCGAACAAAGGCGTCGAATTTCGGCGGCGATGACGGCTGATCGGAGAGGAAAAGAGAAGGTCGACGAGGCCCTGGAGTGATTCGGCTCCACTTCTTCGGGGCAGATGAAAGAGGGCGTCGAGGAGCAGCTACTGGTATCCTCGAACTGTCCCGGAGATACTGGTGACGGTGGGTCGACGGTGAGGCGGTGGAGACGGCGAGCTCGCGCGGTTGTAGAGAAGAAAAGGAGGCGCCGCGGCGGGGAGAGAGGGTAGGACTAGGCTTAGGAGGTCTAGGGTTCGAGGGAGGGAACCCTAGGGGGTTTTGTAGGGAGCTTGGGCGTCGGGGGCCGTCCACGGATGCCTTCCGCCGACGTGGAGGCACCGATCTCCTGCCGTACGCGAGGAAGAGGATGAACAGAGGAGTGAAGCGGTACGGGCTTGAGTTGGGCTGGGCCGCGCGCGAAAGATAAGGAGAAGATGGTGGGCTGGCTGCCCACTGCCCTCTGCGCCAATTTTCTTTTTAAAATTTTCCTTTTCCTGTTTTTTTTTGTAGTAAAGGAAAATGGAAGAGATAGATAGGTTTAGAGTTGCAAAAAAATTGGGAAAAAAATCTTGTGAGTTATTTAGGTCAAAACCTAACAAATGTCAACTGTGGTTTTCAAAAACATTTGAATTATAGTGATGTTTGTAAATTGGTTTGAATTTGGTTAATTTGATAATTAAATGATTATTGATGAAAACCATGTTTTTATTAGGGTGACCCCTATTGATTTAAATAGAACAACTGTGATTATAAATTGTTTGGTATTTTTTACAATTTTCAAATGAGGTGTTGATTAGTGATTTGGTTTGAATTCTGAATTAGCCATTAGGGTTTTAATAACAGGCACAATTTTATTTAGCAGGCAATTTATTTAAAACAACTTCAAACTATTGAAAACAAATGAGTGATTTAGTTTGCAAGTTTGAAATTGGAAATTTTTGAGCAAGGGGTGAAAGTTTAAATTGTTTTGAATTTTCAGTTGTGATGCAAACATGGTGCAATGCAAGGTGATGCATATGATGCAAGCCAAAAAGAAAAATAAACACTCTCTATTAGGGTAACACCCCAGGTGTTACAGTTTATCCCCGTGAAATCTTTATGTTGTCATCAAACACCAAAATGGGGGAGATTGAAAGTGAATTTTCGATCTCTCGATGTTTTGTGTGTTTGTTAACAACATAAAGAAGTTACTAACCGTATGTGCTACTTTGTCAAAGGATTTGGTCTTAAATCAGCACGTATACGGTGTCGAAGAAATGGTGAAAGAAATCGAAGATCAACGGATTTTTCTGGCCTGAAAAAGAGTTTCTCAGAACAGCCCGGAATTATTCCGGGTGATTCGGGGTGCCGGAATCATTCCGGCCCATTCCGGCCACAACGGGAAATTTCTCTGTTGCAATCCAGAATATTCCGGGTGATTTCGGGTGCCGGAATTATTCCGGCCCATTCCGGCCTCAACGGCAAAATGTTCTGTTGCCATCCGAAAGGTGAACTAGGCCTTTGTGGCGGAGTTCATCGGAGAATAGGGTGAGGCCTTTGTGGCGTTGAGTAGGCCTTCGTGGCGATCTCACACCACTCCAACAAGACGTACTCGCTTAACAAGGAGGAACTCGGGAATACATCGTGTCTCCATGTGCTTCCATCAGTTACCTCGTTCCCCTCTCTTTATGTCGCACCCGGACTTCTAAAGGATACTCGCCGTTCCGTTGAACAGTAGTAGATTGGATTACGGGGCTTACCGGCGCCCGCGTTCTCTTACGAGTAGGCCAACACACGTATGTGTGACAACCAACCCCTATCTGTTCAGCGTCGACGTAAACTATCCCATAGAAATCAGGATACTTTCATTGACGTACTTCAAAACATACACACATGGTACGTCAACGGCATTGGAACAAGTGATATCACAACAGATCTCTACGACACAAAAGATTGAAATAAGTTGCAAATAGCTCTCATTAGAGCAGAGATAGCAAATACAATCATCTAGAGGACACCTGTCCCAACACATCATCATTACATCACAGCGGAAGCATTCAACAGGTCTGAGTACAGACAAGATCCAAATAGGCCTAAGAGGCCGGAAACGAAAAGACGGAGCCCATCCACGAAGTCTCGGATCCTGCCCGGGTCCGCTATCTACTCGTCAGCAGTCTCGTCATACTCCACGTAGTAGCCACCATGTAGATCCTTGGAAACGTCGTCTGCGGAAACCACAGCCCCAAAGGGGTCAGTACATAAACGTACTGGCAAGCAAGACTCACAGTTCACCAAAGTGTAACCCGTCAACACCAAGCACAGATGCTTTGGGTTCAACGGAAGAAAGGGGATATGAAAGATGCTGCAACTGGCTGCTCTAACCAACTACAGAAACATACTACAACTTCCGGCTAACAGAAAGGAGATAAGATCGTGTATCGTAACCAACTATAGCTAACTCCAAACAAACCCATCCTGGATCTCGCCCCTTATCCAAAGAAGCAATCCGAGGATAACTCACACAGTTGAGTTAATGATAGTTCAGATTATTGTGTCAATAAGCCTATTACTAGTCAAGTTGTTAATCATTGGGTGTAAGGTTGTTAATCATTAGGTTTAAGTTGTCCTGAGTACTTGTTAGCCAGTACTTTCACCAAGTTAACCATAACCGCGGAAAACACGGCTTCTCGAGAAGATTTATCCCTGCAGGGTTGCACCAATTTGGCCGTACACGTATGAATAACCCGCCAGATGGGATGCCTCCCACCAAGCGGGGCACTCAACACAACTCAACTCTTCTTCGCATCAAGCCCAAAGCACCTTGGGCGCACAGCTAATCGAGCCCAGAAGAAAATGGACCCTCATAGCACTCTAAGACCGTGTCCCCCTATATGCCGACTACAAAAGTTCCACCCGGGTACCAAGGGCTCGCAAGATCATGCATGCAGCAAATGGAAAACCCGAACTAAACGAGGCGATTTGGACGAGATGCGAATCGAGTCAAATTGAGGGGGGCGCCCATACTCGCTTCCCACATGCGGGTAGTGCGCTCATCATGGATCAGTAGACAAGACCCTTTTCCTATTAGGGTCGACACTAGCAGGCCTCAAAACCACAAAGGGCCTCCTGCCGGTGCCTTATCATCAAATTATTATTTAACAATAACATTAGCAGGATTGATTGATTAAACATCGAGCCCCCAGAACATAATGGAATATAGTAACAAAAAGTAACGGGTAACAGACTCGAGCAAAACAACCTAAGCATGCTAGTAAAACACTGGCTCAAACAAAAGGTTATAGGTATGGAGGTGAGGCAATATCAGGGTTAAAGGATACATGTGATAGGTTCGTAACAGAAGCAACTAATCATAGGGCTAGCAGAATAGACAACGGAAAGTATCGGTAACCAATGTTGAAAGGAACACGATGGTTCATGTGAGTGATAACTTGCCTGCAAACCCAGTAGCCTGGTACTGAGCTAACTCCTTAGAAGGGGTGTCGTAAGTATCGTCGGTCTCAACGTCGTCGTTTATCCGGGAAGAAGCAAACAAACAATGCAGAAAGATAAACAATCAATAACATGGCATAGTGCACAAACATGGGATGATGCATGACCATTTAATTGATGCATCAAGATAACTAGTTGACATGGTAACAACATGATTAAATGGACCCACATGCAATTTGGATTGCATATGGAAAGCCCATGAATTATGGTTGAATTAATTGTTTTACAACTAAGCAACATGTGAAAGTGGATTAGCATGATGCATGGATGAGGAAAACAACAAAATAACAACAATAGAACCAATTGGAAATAAGGTTTAACAAGTTTGGAAATTCATTTATTAAGTTTTGGAATTTTGGTTACTTAAAGGTGTCACACAAGCATTTGTTGTTTTCATCAAGTTAAATTGTTCAAAATAGATAACAAAGTTTATATTTGAAAAGAACACCAAATTTTAGGTGGATTACATGTTTCACTTGTTGAAAAAGGATTTCAAATAAATTATTTATGAATTAAACAAGTTTAAGCAAGAATTAAATGAATTTAATTCAAACATGAACTTATTTGAATTTTTATTTGTTCAAAACATTAAGTGAGATTCATATTTGAAAAGCTTATACTTTTGTGATTTGAAAACATATTTTGTATGTCCCAAAAGAATTTGTTTTGATCAAGTTATAAATTTAACAATATTAAATGATTTAAACAAGGTTTAAATCATTTAACCAATTTTAATTATTCAAAACATGAAACAAATTTTATATTTTAAAAGGTGGTTTAATTTTTCATGGAAAACATATTTCATTTGTGGAAATTGGATTTAAAATGAGCAAGTTATTATTTTGTCAATTTTAAATGCAATAATTAAGAAACAGTTGTTTTCAGCAATTTAAATTATTCAAAACAGCAAACAAAATTTATATTTGGAAAGTACATGAAAAGTTGATTGGAAAACATATTTAGTTTGTGTAATTTGGAATTTTTATGCCCAAGTTATGAATTTTGCAAAATTAAGTGATTTAAACAAGAATTCAAATATTTCAACAATTTAAAATATTCAAAACAGTAAAAAAAAATTATATTTGGGTAGAACATTTAATTTGGGACAGAAAACATATTTAAAAAGTTAAAATTGGAGTTGGGATGAATTTCTTATGCATTTTACAAATTAAGATACAAATCTGCCATTTTTAGGAACTAGGGACTAGAAAAATATTTTGCAGGGGCTAGAAATAATTAACAGGGACCTATCTGTGAATCTGAGATGTTTCTGTGACCAAACAATTAGAAATAAAAAAGGTTGGGTTGTTGGTGGGAGGGGGGACTCGAACCCCTGACTTCCTGCTATGAGATTGGGGGTGCTAACCATTGGGGTGAGCTGATGCTTGTGACATACAGGGGGCAGTGGGGTGGATATGTTTCAGCTGCAACACTGAACAATTCAAAAAATTAAGGACAGAAAAAGGTGGGGGCTGGGAATCGAACTCACGAGCTGCTGCTGCGCGCTGCGGCCACTGCCAGTGGGGTGGGCTTCGGGTTTGTGATAGGAAAGGAAACGAGGCGGTTTTGAGGTAGAGGTTGCGGCTTAACTGAACTTTGTTCAGTTCGCAGATAACTGAAACTGCTAGGGGGAGATCGTGGTCGACGGGCTGCTGCTCGATGCCGCTGTGCGCTCGCCGGGGGGGGGGGGTAGCTGCCGTGGTGCTGTGGGGTGTGCGGCGCAGGTAAGGGAGGGAGAGGAGGTACCGAGAGGGAGAGGGGTCGAGGGAGGCGATGAGGAGGTGGGGCGCTCACCTGCTGGTTGTCGAGCTGCTGTGGGCGTGCAGCCGCGGCGAGGTCCTTCTCCGGCGACGGCGCGGCCACCAGGGTGGCTCCCAGCAAGCGGCGATGAGGCGGGGCGGAAGAGGGGACACCCAGGGTTCCATTCCCGCCCTCGGGTGGACCTCTCGCTTCCACGATCGACGGCGAGGGTGGATGGCGATGCTGCTGTTGGTGGCGGTCAGAGGAGCAGAGACAGGGAGGAAGAAGAAGGAGATCGGCGGCACTAGGGCTAGAGGGGAGGGGTCTAGGTTTTAGGGTAGGCAGAGGGGGCGCGGATGCTTTATGGGGGGAGAGGAGCTAGTACGGCAGGCCATCGGTGGAGGGGGAGGTTGATCAGAGGGTGGAGGTGGGTTCGTACAGAAGATGACGTAGGGAGGAAGAAGATGCTCATCGAAGAGGTACTAGGCCAAATTAGGAACAGAGGGAGATGGGCCACCAAGTGGGCTGGGGAAGAAGGGAGAGGGCTGAGGCTGGCCTCTCTCCTCAATTTTTTTGCTTTTGATTTTTTCTTTCCAATTTTTTTGTAAATGATGAAAGGATGAGAGAGATAGAAAAAGGAATAAGGATTTGGGTTTATTTTCATGAATAATTTTTAGTACTTTGCAAAACAGTAATTAAAAGAAATTTACCATTAACTTCAAAATTTGGAATATTAGTTTGATTTTGTTAAATTGGTTAGTTGAATTTCAAATAATGTTTGATTTGGGAATTTTGGAAATAAGCAAATTCTATTTAATAAGCTCAAGCAAGTATGAAAAGATTGTTGAATTTAATTGTTTGCAATAAATTGATGTTTAAACCACAATTTGAAACATGTCAATTATGAATTGATTTGAAATTTAAATTGCCATTAGGGTGTTGATAAATAGGAATGTTATTCACAAGCAATTTACATCAACTTCAACTATTGAAAACAATATTTGAATAGGGGGATCAAATGATTTTAATTGGAAACAAATGATTAATAATGGTGTTGCAATTTTTATAAGATCAACATGGTTGCTGTTTTGGACAATGTGATTTGAATTTGGAAGCAAATTGGAATTAATTGATTGATTAAAAACCCCCATTTTAATAGTTCAACATTATGGAATAATTGGAAACAATTAAGGTTTTGATTTGGAAACAACTATTTGGATGTTGGTTTGGAATTTCAAATGGAAAACAAATTGAATTTGAAAATGGTTTGATATTAAATGAATTTTTGATAGAAACAAAACAACAGTTTTGAAATCACACTTTAATGGAAACAAACAATTGTTTTATTTTGAATAATCTTTTGGAAATTGTAACATCACAAGGATGAAACAAAAGGTTTGAATTTTGGTTTGAAATTCAAATAGAAAACAAAGGAAAACAAATGAAAACAGAGGAAAACAAAAGGAAAACAAGCAAAACAAATGCAATCAACATGATGCCATGATGCAAAACATAAAATAACAGAGAGCAAACATTCTAATGGCTTATTTTTCATACTTGGGATGTTACACTTTACTTACTCGTACTTGTAGCATTTATTGTAGTACTTATTGTATTAAGTGTTGTCCTAGTTGCATTAATTGCTTGTCTTGCCATATAGGTAAATTCACCATTAGTTGCACTATCTAGAGAATTTACCTTTGTGTCAAGCCTAAACTTTAAGAAAAAATAAAATTGGTCGTAGCACCTATTCACCCCCCTCTAGGTGCCCATACTTTACTTTCAATTGGTATCAGAGCCTCGGCTCTTCTATCGGGCTTAACCGCCTAAGAGTTTTAGTATGGGAGACGATGTGGATACCGGAACGTCCGTGGCCAAGGTGACCGTGGATGATCTCAATGATTTGAGAACTTCATTGACCTCATCCATAGACACCAAATTTGATGAGTTGCGTCAACTCATGGCACAACTCCTCAAGGCCAAATACCGGAGGTATCCGAGTCGTCTCTTCCGGAAACTAATCCTGAGGGCGCAAAGAAATGGGTAGATGGTGATCCACATAAAAATGCTTCTGCCGAACACTCCACTAAGACGGGTACGGAAGGAAGCGGAGAATTTCATGCCGTTCTCGGAAGTTATTCTCCCGATCCTCCCGTTCCTCATCCTCATAGAATCCCTAGAGGAGACCCACCTAAAATTGATGCTTTCTCTTTTTGTGAATGGCAATATTACGTGGAGACTCACTTGAACTCCTCTTGTATAGATCTTTGGAGGATAACTCATGATGGATACAAGCCATTTGATCCCAAGAATCTCACAAGAAGAGAAGCCTTAGATTGCCAAGAAAACTACACCACTTTGTCCATTCTTCAACAAGCCGTGGGTCCTAACCACATGCCGCATCTTCAACAATATTCCACCGCCAAAGAAACATGGGATGCTCTTGTCATCATGTTTGTGGGCAATGAGAGCATGCAAAGAAATAGATATGATGCCTTGACCAATGAGGCCGAAGGATTCTATATGCATGATGGAGAAGATCATGTGGACATGTACCGGAGACTCAAGACTCTTTCCACCGCCTTCTCAAATGTTGGTGCCAAGTACATTGATGATGCTTGGATCAAGAGGAAGTAAATGATTGCTATAATTCCATTTGAGGGCGCGAATATGAAGAGCATTCAAGGGAGACATGATTTATCCTCCATAACCTCAACTCAAGTGATGCAAGAAATGTGCTCCTATAAGGTGCAAACCAAGAATGCTCTTGACAACCGTGATAGGGCCATTGGAATGCACCAAGGAGCATCCGTTGCTTTGAAGGCCAAGGTTTTGTCAAGAGAGGTTGAGAATGAAGAAGAAGGAGAAGATGCTTTGCCTCCTTTGAAGGAACAAGACTATTATCCCATTCTAAAGGATCTCATTGCTCTCACCGTGCAAAAGTTTTGGAGCAATCCTCCCAAGGGCAAGAGATTTGTTGAGTAAAAGACCAAGTCTCTATATGGCAATGATGGTGCTCAAAAAGTGAGGTCTTGCTTCAATTGTCAAGATAAGCACCACTTCATTGCGGAGTGTCCCTACGAGAATAGAGAACTCCATATCGCCAAGCTCATTCGCATGGACAAGTCCAAGGTTGAGTACAAGAAACCTCACTTCAAGAAGAAACCATTCAACAAGAAGTCTCCCACCAAGTTTGTGCTCTTGACTCAAGAGTACTATGATTTCGGTAGTGATGAAGAAGAAGAAACCACAAGTGAAGTGGCCGCTCTAGATATTGGCTCCACTCCATCATCTTCATCCCTCTCCGAATCCCCCAATGACGATCATCCTCAATGAAATGCCAAGTGCTTCATGGCTAAGGCCACGGATGTATCATATTCTCCCACCTCTAAGACCCCTAGTGAACTAGAAAATCTTGCTAGTCTTAGAGAGGAATAAGAAAGGGTCTCCTTGGACTGTTTTATGTCTAACATGCAAGGGGAGACCAAGAAGTACTTTGATTATCTCATCAGGCAATTGGGAGAGGCCCAAGATGCTCTTGATAATAAAGGTGAGGTTGAAAGAAGGGATGCGGATGAAATTGCATCACTCTCTATGATTCTTGAAGAAGACCATGATGGTAGAGTTCCTCTAGAGGATGAACTTGAATCTATTGAATTAACTCATAATGAAGTTGTCTCTAACATCACTAAGGAACGTGATGTTGCTATTGCTAAATATAAAAAGGCTAAAAAGGATAAAGTCGAGTTTGGGGTTGGTCATGGTAAACTAACCGAGGAGTTTGAAAAGATAACCAAGGCTCACAAAGATTTGGAAAGACAACACTCTTCCCTCAAAGAGTTACATGAACAACTTCAAACTCAACTTAATCAATCAAACAACCCTAGAACTCTATTTCTTCTTGTGATCATGCAAATATCATTGAGGAAAATGCTAGGTTGATGGATTAGCTAGCAAGGCTTAAGGGAAAAGGCCCTCAAGTTGAGAAGGTTGTGACTCCCACCCCACAAGTTGTTGCCCCTATCTCTAATGTGGTCATTGCCAGACCACAATTGAGTGCTCCTAGGCAACAAGTGGGCAAGCAAGGTCTTGGATATGTTGCCAAGAAGAAGAACAAGAACAAGACCAACAATGGTGCTTCGGGTGGTATTGTCATTAGGGAAAACACTACTCGTAGCACACCCGCTCAATAAAACATTGTTGCCACGAGTAGTAGTGTCATAAGGGACAACAGTACTCGTAGCACTTCCGCGGGAACTAACAATCCACACCATTTCTTATATGTTGATTATTATGGTGTTGTGCAAGCTAAATATGTTGGTCCTATCGAGGGTTTCATTGACTATACTATTTGGGTTCCAAAGACCCTTGTTGCTAACATGAAAGGACCCATCTCGGGTCCTAACTCTAGTCAATGATCTCTTGCAGGACTATGCTTTTGGCAGGACTAAATGGATAATTTATAGTGGATGCACTAGCCATTTGACCGGAAGCAAAGAACTAGTGACGGAGTTGCAGCCAAATGACATCCAAGCAACCGTCACTTATGGAGACTCATCCTCGTCTAAGTTATCCGGGTTCGGCAAGGTTGTGGTGGCTCCCGATATCACTATCGTGAACGTCAGGCTTGTCGAATCCCTTGGTTACAATTTACTTTCCGTACGCTCTCTTGGAAAGATGGGTTTCTCCGTCTTTTTTTATGGTGATATTGTGGTCCTTTTGAGGAGCAAGACTCTTGACGTCGCTCACGTGGGACATGTTGAAAATGAGTTGTTCGCGGTGGACTTTTTAAAGTCAACCAACTCTCAAGCAATGTGTCTTTTCGGGAAGGCGGACGTGGGATGGTTTTGGCATCGCCGCTTGTCCCATGTCAACATGAGAACTTTGCAAAGTCTTCACAAAGGTGGCCTTATTGTCGGTCTAAAAGAAAATGTTTCCTTTTCAAAGGATCGCGTTTGTAGGTCGTGTGTTGAAGGAAAAATGCATGATGCGGTGCACAAGGCCAAGACTATTATTTCATCAAAGAGGATCTTGGAGCTTTTCCATGTTGATCTCTTTGGTGCCGTGCCCGAGGCAAGTCTTGGCGGAAAGAAGTATTGCTTGGTGATTGTCGATGATTATTCAAGATACACTTGGGTTTATTTCTTCAAGTGCAAGAGTGAAAGTCAACAAACCATCATCGAGATCTCCAACGAAGTGCAACGTCAACACAATGTGCAAATCATGGCTATTAGGAGTGATAATGCTTCGGAGTTCAAGAACTATACATTGAATGAATTCCTTAGTGAAGAAGGCATTCGTCATCAATACTCCGCCACTTACACTCCTCAACAAAATGGTGTTGCCGAAAGGAAGAATCACACTCTCTTGGATATGGCAAGGACCATGTTGGCGGAGTACACTTCTCCCCAATATTTATGGGCCGAGGCCATATCCACCGCATGCCACTCCTCCAACCGCCTCTACATCCGCAAAGGCTTGGACAAGACTCCATATGAGATCCTCACCGGCAACAAGCCCAACGTCTCCTACTTCCGTGTATTCGGTTGTAAGTGCTTTTATTTGGTCAAGGGTGTTAGGTTGTCTAAATTTAAATCCAAAACTATTGAGGGTATATTTGTTGGTTACGGTGCCGAATCCCACACTTATAGAGTCTTTGACAAAGCCTCACGGATTGTCATAGAATCTTGTAGTGTGGTTTTCGAGGAAAATGATGGCTCCCAAGTGGCGCAATTTCATGTTTCTAATGTAGATATTGAAATACTTCAACAAGCCATAGGAAGGATGGGTGTGGGATTTTTCCGCTCCATTGAGGGATACCTTATGGCAACTCGAGAAGGACTATGCTCTACTCAAGTGGAGCCCTCCTCTACAATAGAAGAACAAGCCAAGGATCCAAGTTTTACACCTAACCAAGAACATGTTGAAGACCCTCCTCTTATTGACTAAGTGACTTCGCAAGTCGTACCCACTCCTCTCACTAATGCAAGTCAAGGTCAAGGCCAAGATCAACCATCCTCTTCATCCTCTCCTAAAGTTGAAGCAAGTGTTGAAGATATTGTTGTCGTTGATGATGATGATGATGATGATGATGATCAAGGCCAAGTTGGTCAAGATGGGGACCCAAATGATCAAGATGAGCAAGTGATCCCTCCTCGCAATAATGAGGAGATCGAAGCCCGTCGTATCAAGAGGATAAGAAGAGCTTTGAAGCATATTGATGCCCAAGACAATAAGGTCTTGGAGGATATTCAAGCTAGAAGATCCACAAGAAAGCAATTGGCAAGCATTAGTGAGCATCAAGCTCATATCTCTATGGTGGAACCGAAGAAAGTGTTTGAAGCTCTTGAGGACTCTGATTGGGTTGAAGAAATGCATGATGAGCTTAATAACTTTGAGCGCAACAAAGTTTGGAGATTAGTTGAGAAGCCCAAAGATTTCCACAATGTTATTGGCACTAAGTGTATTTTCAAGAACAAGCAAGATGATCTTGAAATTGTCATAAGGAACAAAGCTAGATTGGTTGCTCAGGGTTACACTCAAGTTGAAGGCACTGACTTTGATGAAACCTACGCACCCATGGCTCGCCTTGAGTCCATCCGTATCCTCCTTGCTTATGCTTCTTCTGACAATTTCAAATTGCAACAAATGGATGTGAAAAGTGCTTTCTTGAATGGTCCACTAAAAGAGGAAGTATATGTGAAGCAACCTACCGGGTTCGAGAATCTTAACTTTCCTAACTATGTCTACAAACTTGACAAAGCTCTCTATGGTCTCAAACAAGCACCTCGTGCTTGGTATGAGCACCTTAGAGAATTGTTAGATGACCGTGGTTTCGAAGTTGGGAAGATCGACCCCACTCTCTTTACCAAGAGAGTAAAGGGAGAGCTTTTCATATGCCAACTCTATGTGGACGATATTATCTTTGGCTCAACTAACCAAGATTTCAATAATGAGTTCTCTAAGCTTATGACTGACAGGTTCGAGATGTCTATGATGGGTGATCTTAAATTCTTCCTTGGCTTTGAGGTCAAGCAATTGGCCCGTGGGACTTTCATTTCTCAAGCCAAGTATACCCAAGACATGATCAAGAGGTTTAACTTCCAAGATGCTAAGATCAAGACATCTCCTATGCAAGTCAAGTGCCACCTATCACGTAATCCAAAGGGGAGTAAATATGTGGATCGAAAGTTTTATCGTTCTATGATTGGTTCTTTGCTCTATCTTTATGCATCTAGGCCCGATGTCGTTTTAAGTGTAGGTGTGTGTGCAAGGTATCAAGCGGCCCCTAAGGATAGCCATTTGATGGCGGTCCATAGGATCTTTTGTTATTTGGTTCATACCCCAAGATTTGGTTTGTGGTACCCAAAGTGGGCACAATTTTCTCTCAATGGCTACACGGATTCTAATTGGGCGGGTGATCAAGATGATAGGATGTCTACTTCCGGGGCTTGCCAATTTCTTGGTAGGTCCCTAGTGAGTTGGTCTTCCAAGAAGAAAAATTGCATATCTCTCTCCACCGCTGAAGCCGGGTATGTTGCCGCCGCAAGTGCTTGCACTCAATTGCAATGGATGAGGCAAACTCTCAAGGAATATGGAGTTAATTTGGATAAGGTGCCTCTTTTGTGTGACAATGAAAGTGCCATCAAGATTGCATACAATCCCGTGCAACATACAAGAACGAAGCACATTGAGATTCGCCACCATTTCATCCAAGACCATGTGGCAAGAGGGGATATTGCACTATATTATGTGCCCACCAAGGACAATCTTGCGGATATTTTCACGAACCCACTTGATGATGCAAGATTCTTGTTCTTGAGGAATGAACTAAATGTCATTGATTCTAGGAGTTTGACTTGAGGATCTTGCACACACCCCTATAGATGAAACGTGTTCGAGTTTAGGTGTAGATATGGACATAGGAGGAGTGTTATCCTAACACATTGGGTTCTCCCTCCCCCCATTATGCCCAAAGCAAAAACTCATTGTTATCTCTCTTTTTCTAATGTTCAATTGTGAGCTTCAATGTCGAGTAATGGCAATGCCCCCAAGATATATATTCGCGGTTGCATACCATGAACTCTTACATGGTGGCTTAGGCCACGAACCTCTTCTCCTTTGAAGAGTTGGTTCTTAGTTGGATATCTTTTGGTTTATTGTGTTATCTTTCCGAACACTACTTTCTCGTTGCTTTTTCGATCTTATTTGCGTGTTCTCCGAGAAGTAAGACTAGGAAAACTAACCCTTTTGTGTTCTGCTCTATTTTGTCCCCTCCTTATGTTCATCTTGCATATGCCTTACCCCACACAAAATCACATCATTTCTTGCCTTTCGAAACTGTCAAGTCTGGAATAGTTTCGACCTAGAGAGGGGCTAGCAGAGGGACAAACCACCCCCGTCCCCCCTTGTCTGTGCCGCCAGGTAGTGTGGGCCCCTTTTGGACCCCCTCAGACTCCCCTTTCGACTACATAATTTCTTCAACCCTAAAATGCTAGGGGGTTCATTGTATTCCACAGAAACACAAAAGAGCGTTGCTGCCACCCCGAAACTCAATTTGGGGACCAGAAGTTCCTGTTCTGGCACCCTGCCGGGACGGGGATTCGAAGGAGATCATCGCCATCGACACCACCACTCCTTCTCCATCAACCATCCATGTTTCCCTCGTCCATGAGTGAGTAAACCCCTCTGTAGGCTTAGAGGGATAGAAGGGATGGGATAAGATTGATCATGTAATAATGCCAGATTGTTAGGGAATAGTGCCTAGTATCCATTGTAAGTGTTTTCTACCGTTGTTGCAACTTGTTATGCTTAATGCCACCGCGTTTTCCGGGGTTATCACCGTTGCCAACAGTGTGGGATCCAAGATCAGGTTATTGCTAAACAGAGCCGGATTCGGTGGATGTGACGTCCCCGCCCCGGCTATTCTGTTCGTCCTGAATCCGCACATGTTTCTGAGCTGAGCGCTTTCCCCTGTTTCGCTGGTGACAGACGCCGGCTCACCATCAACCCGGGCTACAACCGGGTTTCCATTAACCGGGGCTTGTTGTTGGGCCAGCGCTTGCGCCGCACCAGTCGCGGCTGCCGACACATCACCCCGATTGAGATTTATTGCAGGGGCTGTGTAGACCGCGACTCGGCGCGCAATGCCTGGTGAAGACTCATACTCTTCCTCTTCGTAGCTATCTTCTTCATACCGATCTTCGAGCAGATGCAAGATAGATTCGGTATCATCCTCTCGAGTGACACGGCCACGAGGGGTCCGTACCGGCTCCTCCGGCTGTTCCCTCTTCGTGGTGGGTATCTTTTCCGGTTCTGCTGTCCCTACCGACTCTTCCCCGTCCGATTGGACACAGGTGGCGTCCCCTGACAAAGAATCATACTCGTTATTGTCAGGAATAAAACCAGACGCACGTACCATGCCGACGAAGACGTTGACCCGGCCAATCGTGACGACAGAGCCGGTTTCCAGCTGATCCGACTCTGGCCCCCAGCCAAAGTCGTCTACGATCTTCTCTCCTTCAGGGTTGGTGATGATCTCGCTGATGACGAGGTTCTTCATGCTTTCTAGAGCTTCTTCCGTGACGTAAACACCTTTGGACGTAGGCCCCACGGTGGGCGCCAACTGTCGTGGGAAAGTCACGGCAGACGTTACCGGTGGTAACTTAGATTGGGTTGATTCGACTCTGGTGTTTGGGAGAGGGTTTAGCTTAGGTGAAGTCATATTAACTGGTGATCTAGAGGCTCGAGCTGCAATGTCGCCGAGACTCCAATCTAGGGTTACAAAGACTTGCTCTCGTATACCTAGGATACTCGAATCCTTCTATCTCTCTCAATCTGCCCCCCTATGCCCTCGAAGCCGGTTTATATCATACCCGGCCTCCTGGCTTTCCTTACAAGATACCTCTGGAACCCTGTTCGGGATCTAAACGTAACCCTCAATTATCTACCGTGACCCCCAAGTCACAGATTACAGGGTTTGCGCCGCCTCTTAGGTCTTCTAGAACCTCTCTTCCCTTGGGCTGGGTCATCAACGCAATCACTGGCCCATTAATAATACCTGGCCCAGCATCACTGCGCAAGGTCCTCTATAGTTTCCCTTTGGCTGGGTCTCGTCCCAGGCATGGGCCTGCCGGGTTACCATTCCCCCAACAGTAGTCCCCAGAATAGCTTGGGCATCTTGGTTGGCGCGCTCTCCTTGTGGCATTAAACCCTTGATCCAACCATGAAGCGCATGCTATTCCCTGTAAAAACAATAAACACTCACACATACAATGTCATAGGTTAAATTGCTTTACCTATAGCTAGGCCGGCTCTTTCGGCGGTCCATATAATAACCCTGTTATCACTCTAGCCGAATATCATTCCTTGGCTCAATTCTCCAGACGTGCACTCCATAACACGACTTTCATATTCTCCACAAGCTCGGTCCGAGTAACAGTTTAGAGTCCGGATCTTTTGGCAGTCAACAGTAACTCGGCTGCTTGGCGATAACTCCCAAGATCTTATCCCGTAATCAACGGGCCGGTTTATATTTTTCTGCAAATCCCTCCATTTTACTATTTGGCATTCTAGGGTTTCACTGCGCCTATAAATAGAGCCCGGGGAAAACCCTAAACCCAAACGACACCGCACTTCCTCTTCTTCTTCCTCCTCCCGCTCACCATTAGCGCCCAAGGACCCGAGCTCAAAACGTGAGCCACTGGATCCCGCGCGCACGCTGTTGACCTCGACAGCCGGCCGCCGTTCCGCACCGCTGCGCTCGCCGGGCTTCACCTTGGAGATCTCGCCGCGCCGTTGAAGCCCAAGCCTCAAGCTCGAATCCGGAATGCCAGCACGCACGCGCGCTGCCATCACCTTCAAGAACTAGGCCACCGATGCACGCCGCGCACACCGGACCTCATTCCGCCGCCGTCTTCCGGTAAGCACTAGTAGATCTAGGTTTTCACCCTTAGATCTAAAGTTCGTGTTCATCATGCCTTTCGCCTTCAAGTTTTCCTTGCTTTGTTCCTAATTTTTGGTTCCTTCTAGATCCATTTCAATGGCGCCCAAGGTTGCTTCCAAGTCCAAGGGTAAGACCCCAGCCCTGAAGCAAAAGCGCATCAATCGATCTCAGCCAACTGGGCTAAGTCGACCGTCACGAAAGAAAAACTAGAGGAGTTAGCCGAGTCTGGGGTCCACCCACCTCAGTCAGAGATCTCCTGGAGAGGACTAGAAGAAGAGAGCCGGCCTTCGCCCGGATCAGGTGAAGTCGTTGTCTTTCTTGAGCATGTGACCCGGGGCTTCCGTCCCCCGGGTCATCCTTTCTTTCGTGAAATCCTCCATCACTACAAGATCCGAGTTTTCGATATTGGTCCAAACTCGATTTTAAATATCTGCCGTTTCATTGTTCTTTGTGAATCTTACCTTTGCATTACCCCCAATCTTGCTTTGTTTCTCGAACTTTTCCAATGCAAGCCTTGCCGTGAAAACACGGATGGACCTCTCCTTGTCTGTGGGGGCCTGTCCATTCAAAGACGCAAGAAATCATTAATGCCGACTCTCAGCCTTCATACTCACGTGAAGCACTGGCAGAAAACGTTCTTTTATTGCAAGGACACCTCTACACCCGGCGAAAAGCCTTTGCCGGGTTTTTCCACTGAAACCCTTTCTCTTAGCGATAATTTAAGCGCTTTCGCTCCAGAAGCCGACAGACAATCCATCCAACCGCTCCTCCGTAAGTTAGCCGTCCTAGCTGTCCACGGTCTCTGTGGACTAAACTTGATCAAGACATGGATTAGTTGTAGGATCCAGCCCAATAGCATCCGCCCCAAACTCCTTTGAGAATACTCGCGCCATCTGATCGACTCTCTCTGATACTCGGAGAAGTCATACCCGGCCGCGGACGTCAACAAAGCCATGAAAAACTTCCTGGCTGAAAAGGTGGAGGTTATCAGGAGCATTTCCGGGCTTGGCCCCTTCACTCGCTCAAACCCGGCTCCACCAGTAAGAACCGGCTAATCCCTTCTATACCGGTTGATTTTTCAGAAACATATATACTAACTTTTAACTTTGCTGCTTTTTACCCAGGAATCTTATGAGTTTTGGAAGTTTGTCACCCCTCCCCCTTCTGAAGACTTGGAGGACGAAGAGCCGAGTGACAGCGAAGAAGGTAATTCCGGGTTACCGAACAGACACTTTGTCAAATTTACTAGACCAAAATTCTCCTCTTACCTTTATTCCTAACAATACGCCACAATTACCAGGGCCAGCTGACGAAGCCGATTCTGAGGCGGAAGAGAGCGAGCCCGAGCAAACTGAAGCCGGGTTAAGCAAGAAAAGAAAACCCAGGGGGGTCACATTCAAGGTGCCATACTCCTCCATGACCACAGAGCCGTACTCATATGCCGGTATGTGCAAACTTAATGAATATCTAACCACTGTATCGTCTTTTAAGGCCACATCTCCTCCACCCAAGTGTAACACCTGGGGTGTTACCTGTTTGTTTTTGCTTGCATCATATGCATCACATTGCATTGCACCATGTTTGCATCACAACTGAAAATTCAAAAACAATTTAAACTTTCACCCTTGCTCAAAATTTCCAATTTCAAAATTGCAAACTAAACCACTCATTTGTTTTTCAAAAGTTTGGAGTTATTTTAATCCAATTGCCTGTTAATAAAATTTTCCCTTTTGTTAAAAACCCTAATGGCAATTCAAAAATTCAAAGAAACTCAATCTTATTTATCATATTTCAATATGAGTTTGAAAATTAAAATTTGGCAAACAAACTAATTTCAATAATGGTTGTATAATTGCTTGTTGCTTATTAAATAAAACTTGTTTAAAACCCAAATTTCCAACTCATGAAAACTACCAAACCATTCTAATAATCTAATCCAATTAATAGTAGGGTCACCCTATTAAACCTGTTATTTTCTAATATTAATCAACTATTTGCAAATTATTCAAATTCAAACCATTTTGGCAAAACAGCAACTAATTTGAAATTTCCAAAAACCAAGTTATCATGGGGTAGATGTTGAGCTAACAAAACCCCATGAATTTTTCCTAATTTTTTTTAAAGTTCAAAACCCTAGCAATTGCTTCCTTTTTCCTTTCTCTACAAAAAAAAGGAGGAGAAGGAAATAAAATAAAAATGGAAAAGTAAAAAATAGCAAAGGAGAAGGGCCAGCCCACCCCCTTCCCCTTATTCCTTCCCCTAAGCCCACCTTTTCTTTCCAGCCTGTTACCTTTCTTCCTCCTGTCGCTGTCTGGCAGTACGACAGAGCCTCCACCCTCTGATCATCCCCACCCCACTCCGATGCCATGCCGTACTAGGTTGAGCTCCCCTTAAAGTCCCCCTCCTCCCTCTACTCGCAGCAACCCTAGCCCCTCTCCCTGCGCCGCCAACTCCTCTTCCTCTTCCCCCAAGTTCTTCTGTTTCCTTCTGAACCTCCACACTGAAACCACCACCGAGCCCTCCGATGGCCGGGACTTTGCCTCCTTGGCGCCACCGAGGTGGCCCTCTCCGAGGATCCCCGAGGGCGGGAATGGAAACGGGGGTGCTCCAGCTACCGCCCCGTCCCATCGCCTCTAGCTGGGAGCGGCCGTGGACGCCACGCCATCGCCGGAGGAGGACATCGGCGCCACCGTCCGTCAGAAGCTCGACGCCAGCAGGTGACCGCTACCTCTCCCCTTCCCCTCGTTTTCCTTCTCGCCCAGCCGCACGATGTGAGCCCACCATGATGTCCACCACTTCCCAGCGCCCTAGTACCCCTCGAGATCGCTCCGATCCCGGATGATCCGCAGAAGATGCTTCCGATCTTTGCTCTGAACCTGTACGTCTGTTTGTGCTGTTGAAAATTTCAGTTACATGGCCAAAGTTCAGTACTTCCTTCGTCAATCCCCCTTACCTGACAAAGATTCAGAAGCACCGCAATGGTTCCGTTCTGTCCGCGCGTGAGAGAGCTCCTGGGTTCGATCCCTGCGGAGGGATAAATCCCCACCCTTTTTTTCGCTGTGCGCGCGCAGGGGCAGGCCCACTGGGCAGTCACCCCCTGTGCCACCTCACCACCTAACCGTGGCACGCTGGCCAGTGGCCCACAGTCAGTGGCTGCGGTTGGGTCAACACGCTGTAACAAAAACTTTTCTGCACATTTCTTTTAAATCTAAGTCCCTGAAAATAACAGATTGGTCCCTCACATTAAAATGCTAATAACTTTAGTTTTCTAACCCCAAATAATGAGAATAAAATATGTGCACTAATCTAAATTAAATTCTCTATCTTTTGGTAACTTTTGTTTCCTGTTTTGAAATTTCAAAATGCATTTAAAATTCAAATTTGATTAATTCAAATGTAATTTGCAATAATTCATAAATAAATCATACTAATTCCAATTAAGACAAATAAAATATGTTTTTCATACCATTTTGAATATCCTATCCAAATATAAAATTTGTTTCATTGTTTGAATAATTTAAATTGCCTAAATAATTTAATACTTGTTTAATTCATTTAAAATTGATAAAATCATAACTTGCTCAAAATAAAATAATTTTGAACATGCAAAATATGTTTTCAAACCATCAAAGTGTGAACTTTTCAAATGTGAGTTTGAATTTATGTTTTGAACGAATAAAAATTCAATTAAATTCAAACTTGTTTTAAATTCATTTAAAACTTGTTTAATATTGTTTAATTCATAATTAAATTATCCTAATTCCAATTTCAATATTTGAAACATGTAATCCAACTAAAATTTGATGTTCTTTTCAAATATAAATTTTGTTATTTGTTTTGAACACTTTAACTTGATGAAAACAACAATTGTTTGTGTGACACCCTTAAGGAACTAAAATTCTCTAACTTAATAAATAAATTTCTAAAATTGTTAAACCTTATTTCAATTGATTATATTGTTGTTATTTTGTTGTTTTCCTCATCCATGCCTCATGTTAATCCACCCTCACCTGTTGATTAGTTGGAAAACAAATCATCTAACCATAATTCATGGGCTGTTCATATGCAACTCAAATTGCATATGGGTCCATTTAAATCTGTTTATCTTGTCAACTAGTTTACCTTGATGCATCTTTAAAATTGTCATGCATCCATATCTTGATCATGCTGGATCTTTTGCCGTAGTAGTAATTGTTGCATCCGGTGTTTGTTCGAGGTTCGTTGCTTCTTCCCGGATAGGACGTTGAGATGATGTGAGCAACGACAAGTTCTGCTACCTTGCGGGATCTCAGGCAAGTATACTCACTTGCTGCCAAATGGCTGCCTTTCATCACTTGTTACCGATACTTTCCGTTGTTCTTTTCTGCTATCCTTAGTAGTAGTTGTTTCTGTTACGAACCCATCACATGAATCCCTTAACCTTGATATTGCCTCACCTCCATGCCTATAACCATTGCTTGTTGCCCGTGTCTTACTGTCATGCTTAGGGTTGCTTTGCTCGAGTCTGTTACCCGTTACTTTCTGTTATTATTCCATTATGTTCTGGGGGCTCGATGTTTAATCAATCAATCAATCATGCTACTGTTATTGTTTAATAATAAATTTGATGATAAGGCACCGGCAGGAGGCCCTTGTGGTTTTGAGGCCTGCTAGTGTCGACCCTAATAGGAAAAGGGTCTTGTCTACTGATCCATGATGAGCGCACTACCCGCATGTGGGAAGCGAGTATGGGCGCCCCCCTCAATTTGACTCGATTCGCATCTCGTCCAAATCGCCACACGTAGTTCGGGCTTTCCATTTGCTGCATGCATGATCTTACGAGCCCTTGGATCCCGGGTGGAACTTTTGTAGTCGGCATTTAGGGCGGCGTGGTCTTCCAGTGCTATGAGGGTCCCCTTTTCTTCGGGGGCTCGATTAGCCGCGCACGCACAGCACGTGGTGCTTTGGGCTTGATGCGAAGAAGAGTTGAGTTGTGTAGAGTACCTCGCTTGGTGGGTTAGCTCCCCATATGGCGGGTTATTCTTGCGTGTACGGCTAAATTGGTGCAACCCTGCAGGGATAATCTTCTCGAGAAGCCATGTTTTCCGCGGTTATGGATTATTTGGTGAAAGTACTGGCTAACAAGTACTCAGGACAACTTAAACCTAATGTTTAATAATCTTTCACCCAATGATTAACAACTTGACTAGTAATAGTTTATTCACACAATAACTGGATTCACATCTAATGCAACTGTGTGAGTTATCCTCGGATTGCTTCTTTGGATAAGGGGCGAGATCCAGGATGGGTTTGTTTGGAGTTACTTTCAGTTGGTTACAATACTCGATCTTATCTTCTTTCTGTTAGCCGGAAGTTGTAGTATCTCTCTGTAGTTGGTTAGTGCAGCCCGCTGTCGCTTATTTGCAATAACCCCTTCCTTTCCGTGGATACCACAGTATTTGTATCTTGTGATGACTGGCTACGCCGGTATCTTGTGAGTATGGTTTATCCACTTGCCAGTACTTAACCGTACTGACCCACGAATCTCTTTCGTGGCTGCATATTCAATATTGCAGTCAACAGGTTTGAAGTCTGACGACGTTAGCTTGGGAATCCCTCCGGCTTGGCCTGGGCAGGGATTGGACGCTCTCGGTTATCTTCAGGACTCTTAGTCCAATTTGGATCTTGTCCGTAGACGGACGCTATGTTGTTTCTTCCGCTGTTATTTGGATCTTTGTAATGTATCAGTTGTAACCCTGGCTCGTTTGAGTCATCTTGTATCTATCTGATTCTGTTGTAATTGTGGAATATTCGTGAACTATTGTAATGTTATCACAAGTGGCAACCTGGAATCGGTTATTATGTGGATTTTGGCGGGAATGCTGAAATCTGCATTGTGCCCGATCTCGGGGCGTCACAAAATGGTATCAGAGCCTTGGTTCCGATTCCCGAGATTGTTTCGATACGAATGGTTATCGAAGCAACGGGTCCGCAAAGCCTGTAGGATAACCTCGCTAACGGTCGTTGTTCCTAGAATGTCAAAAACTATTTCTGCTAAACTATTTTGGAAAAACACCTCAATAGGATTCTTGTTTTCTGCTTATCCATATTCTATTTCTCCTCCCATCTTATTTGTTTTGGAGTCTACTCTCGTACTCAATCTTCCAAAGTGTTAGGATCCTACGTGGGTGGACGTTTTCTGAGCCTTTAACCTAATAGGTTCGATCATCGGAAGATTTCCTGGTGGAAGAATATCGTCATCACTCCCAGCAAGAATCCCTTGTTAGTGGTGTCGAGAAGCCCTTGTTAGTGGTGTCGAGGAGATCAACTGGAAGCACGAAGAATCGATAGTCGAACTTCTTTCCCCTCCCGGGTTAGCAGGTGGATTGCGAGGGCGCAATCCCTTGTTAGTGGTGTCGTCTGTAACACCTGGGGTGTTACCTGTTTGTTTTTGCTTGCATCATATGCATCACATTGCATTGCACCATGTTTGCATCACAACTGAAAATTCAAAAACAATTTAAACTTTCACCCTTGCTCAAAATTTCCAATTTCAAAATTGCAAACTAAACCACTCATTTGTTTTTCAAAAGTTTGGAGTTTTTTTAATCCAATTGCCTATTAATAAAATTTTCCCTTTTGTTAAAAACCCTAATGGCAATTCAAAAATTCAAAGCAACTCAATCTTATTTATCATATTTCAATATGGGTTTGAAAATTAAAATTTGGCAAACAAACTAATTTCAATAATGGTTGTATAATTGCTTGTTGCTTATTAAATAAAACTTGTTTAAAACCCAAATTTCCAACTCATGAAAACTACCAAACCATTCTAATAATCTAATCCAATTAATAGTAGGGTCACCCTATTAAACCTGTTATTTTCTAATATTAATCAACTATTTGCAAATTATTCAAATTCAAACCATTTTGGCAAAACAGCAACTAATTTGAAATTTCCAAAAACCAAGTTATCATGGGGTAGATGTTGAGCTAACAAAACCCCATGAATTTTTCCTAATTTTTTTTAAAGTTCAAAACCCTAGCAATTGCTTCCTTTTTCCTTTCTCTACAAAAAAAAGGAGGAGAAGGAAATAAAATAAAAATGGAAAAGTAAAAAATAGCAAAGGAGAAGGGCCAGCCCACCCCCTTCCCCTTATTCCTTCCCCTAAGCCCACCTTTTCTTTCCAGCCCGTTACCTTTCTTCCTCCTGTCGCTGTCTGGCAGTACGACAGAGCCTCCACCCTCTGATCATCCCCACCCCACTCCGATGCCATGCCGTACTAGGTTGAGCTCCCCTTAAAGTCCCCCTCCTCCCTCTGCTCGCAGCAACCCTAGCCCCTCTCCCTGCGCCGCCAACTCCTCTTCCTCTTCCCCCAAGTTCTTCTGTTTCCTTCTGAACCTCCACACTGAAACCACCACCGAGCCCTCCGATGGCCGGGACTTTGCCTCCTTGGCGCCACTGAGGTGGCCCTCTCCGAGGATCCCCGAGGGCGGGAATGGAAACGGGGGTGCTCCAGCTACCGCCCCGTCCCATCGCCTCTAGCTGGGAGCGGCCGTGGACGCCACGCCATCGCCGGAGGAGGACATCGGCGCCACCGTCCGTCAGAAGCTCGACGCCAGCAGGTGACCGCTACCTCTCCCCTTCCCCTCGTTTTCCTTCTCGCCCAGCCGCACGATGTGAGCCCACCATGATGTCCACCACTTCCTAGCGCCCTAGTACCCCTCGAGATTGCTCCGATCCCGGATGATCCGCAGAAGATGCTTCCGATCTTTGCTCTGAACCTGTACGTCTGTTTGTGCTGTTGAAAATTTCAGTTACATGGCCAAAGTTCAGTACTTCCTTCGTCAATCCCCCTTACCTGACAAAGATTCAGAAGCACCGCAATGGTTCCGTTCTGTCCGCGCGTGAGAGAGCTCCTGGGTTCGATCCCTGCGGAGGGATAAATCCCCACCCTTTTTTTTCGCTGTGCGCGCGCAGGGGCAGGCCCACTGGGCAGTCACCCCCTGTGCCACCTCACCACCTAACCGTGCCACGCTGGCCAGTGGCCCACAGTCAGTGGCTGCGGTTGGGTCAACACGCTGTAACAAAAACTTTTCTGCACATTTCTTTTAAATCTAAGTCCCTGAAAATAACAGATTGGTCCCTCACATTAAAATGCTAATAACTTTAGTTTTCTAACCCCAAATAATGAGAATAAAATATGTGCACTAATCTAAATTAAATTCTCTATCTTTTGGTAACTTTTGTTTCCTGTTTTGAAATTTCAAAATGCATTTAAAATTCAAATTTGAATAATTCAAATGTAATTTGCAATAATTCATAAATAAATCATACTAATTCCAATTAAGACAAATAAAATATGTTTTTCATACCATTTTGAATATCCTATCCAAATATAAAATTTGTTTCATTGTTTGAATAATTTAAATTGCCTAAATAATTTAATACTTGTTTAATTCATTTAAAATTGATAAAATCATAACTTGCTCAAAATAAAATAATTATGAACATGCAAAATATGTTTTCAAACCATCAAAGTGTGAACTTTTCAAATGTGAGTTTGAATTTATGTTTTGAACAAATAAAAATTCAATTAAATTCAAACTTGTTTTAAATTCATTTAAAACTTGTTTAATATTGTTTAATTCATAATTAAATTATCCTAATTCCAATTTCAATATTTGAAACATGTAATCCAACTAAAATTTGATGTTCTTTTCAAATATAAATTTTGTTATTTGTTTTGAACACTTTAACTTGATGAAAACAACAATTGTTTGTGTGACACCCTTAAGGAACTAAAATTCTCTAACTTAATAAATAAATTTCTAAAATTGTTAAACCTTATTTCAATTGATTCTATTGTTGTTATTTTGTTGTTTTCCTCATCCATGCCTCATGTTAATCCACCCTCACCTGTTGATTAGTTGGAAAACAAATCATCTAACCATAATTCATGGGCTGTTCATATGCAACTCAAATTGCATATGGGTCCATTTAAATCTGTTTATCTTGTCAACTAGTTTACCTTGATGCATCTTTAAAATTGTCATGCATCCATATCTTGATCATGCTGGATCTTTTGCCGTAGTAGTAATTGTTGCATCCGGTGTTTGTTCGAGGTTCGTTGCTTCTTCCCGGATAGGACGTTGAGATGATGTGAGCAACGACAAGTTCTGCTACCTTGCGGGATCTCAGGCAAGTATACTCACTTGCTGCCAAATGGCTGCCTTTCATCACTTGTTACCGATACTTTCCGTTGTTCTTTTCTGCTATCCTTAGTAGTTGTTGTTTCTGTTACGAACCCATCACATGAATCCCTTAACCTTGGTATTGCCTCACCTCCATGCCTATAACCATTGCTTGTTGCCCGTGTCTTACTGTCATGCTTAGGGTTGCTTTGCTCGAGTCTGTTACCCGTTACTTTCTGTTATTATTCCATTATGTTCTGGGGGCTCGATGTTTAATCAATCAATCAATCAATCATGCTACTGTTATTGTTTAATAATAAATTTGATGATAAGGCACCGGCAGGAGGCCCTTGTGGTTTTGAGGCCTGCTAGTGTCGACCCTAATAGGAAAAGGGTCTTGTCTACTGATCCATGATGAGCGCACTACCCGCATGTGGGAAGCGAGTATGGGCGCCCCCCTCAATTTGACTCGATTCGCATCTCGTCCAAATCGCCACACGTAGTTCGGGCTTTCCATTTGCTGCATGCATGATCTTGCGAGCCCTTGGATCCCGGGTGGAACTTTTGTACTCGGCATTTAGGGCGGCGTGGTCTTCCAGTGCTATGAGGGTCCCCTTTTCTTCGGGGGCTCGATTAGCCGCGCACGCACAGCACGTGGTGCTTTGGGCTTGATGCGAAGAAGAGTTGAGTTGTGTAGAGTACCTCACTTGGTGGGTTAGCTCCCCATCTGGCGGGTTATTCTTGCGTGTACGGCTAAATTGGTGCAACCCTGCAGGGATAATCTTCTCGAGAAGCCGTGTTTTCAGCAGTTATGGATTACTTGGTGAAAGTACTGGCTAACAAGTACTCAGGACAACTTAAACCTAATGTTTAATAATCTTTCACCCAATGATTAACAACTTGACTAGTAATAGTTTATTCACACAATAACTGGATTCACATCTAATGCAACTGTGTGAGTTATCCTCGGATTGCTTCTTTGGATAAGGGGCGAGATCCAGGATGGGTTTGTTTGGAGTTACTTTCAGTTGGTTACAATACTCGATCTTATCTTCTTTCTGTTAGCCGGAAGTTGTAGTATCTCTCTGTAGTTGGTTAGTGCAGCCCGCTGTCGCTTATTTGCAATAACCCCTTCCTTTCCGTGGATACCACAGTATTTGTATCTTGTGATGACTGGCTACGCCGGTATCTTGTGAGTATGGTTTATCCACTTGCCAGTACTTAACCGTACTGACCCACGAATCTCTTTCGTGGCTGCATATTCAATATTGCAGTCAACAGGTTTGAAGTCTGACGACGTTAGCTTGGGAATCCCTCCGGCTTGGCCTGGGCAGGGATTGGACGCTCTCGGTTATCTTCAGGACTCTTAGTCCAATTTGGATCTTGTCCGTAGACGGACGCTATGTTGTTTCTTCCGCTGTTATTTGGATCTTTGTAATGTATCAGTTGTAACCCTGGCTCGTTTGAGTTATCTTGTATCTATCTGATTCTGTTGTAATTGTGGAATATTCGTGAACTATTGTAATGTTATCACAAGTGGCAACCTGGAATCGGTTATTATGTGGATTTTGGCGGGAATGCTGAAATCTGCATAGTGCCCGATCTCGGGGCGTCACAAAATGGTATCAGAGCCTTGGTTCCGATTCCCGAGATTGTTTCGATACGAATGGTTATCGAAGCAACGGGTCCGCAAAGCCTGTAGGATAACCTCGCTAACGGTCGTTGTTCCTAGAATGTCAAAAACTATTTCTGCTAAACTATTTTGAAAAAACATCTCAATAGGATTCTTGTTTTCTCCTTATCCATATTCTATTTCCCCTCCCATCTTATTTGTTTTGGAGTCTACTCTCGTACTCAATCTTCCAAAGTGTTAGGATCCTACGTGGGTGGACGTTTTCTGAGCCTTTAACCTAATAGGTTCGATCATCGGAAGATTTCCTGGTGGAAGAATATCGTCATCACTCCCAGCAAGAATCCCTTGTTAGTGGTGTCGAGAAGCCCTTGTTAGTGGTGTCGAGGAGATCAACTGGAAGCACGAAGAATCGATAGTCGAACTTCTTTCCCCTCCCGGGTTAGCAGGTGGATTGCGAGGGCGCAATCCCTTGTTAGTGGTGTCGTCTGTAACACCTGGGGTGTTACCTGTTTGTTTTTGCTTGCATCATATGCATCACATTGCATTGCACCATGTTTGCATCACAACTGAAAATTCAAAAACAATTTAAACTTTCACCCTTGCTCAAAATTTCCAATTTCAAAATTGCAAACTAAACCACTCATTTGTTTTTCAAAAGTTTGGAGTTGTTTTAATCCAATTGCCTGTTAATAAAATTTTCCCTTTTGTTAAAAACCCTAATGGCAATTCAAAAATTCAAAGCAACTCAATCTTATTTATCATATTTCAATATGGGTTTGAAAATTAAAATTTGGCAAACAAACTAATTTCAATAATGGTTGTATAATTGCTTGTTGCTTATTAAATAAAACTTGTTTAAAACCCAAATTTCCAACTCATGAAAACTACCAAACCATTCTAATAATCTAATCCAATTAATAGTAGGGTCACCCTATTAAACCTGTTATTTTCTAATATTAATCAACTATTTGCAAATTATTCAAATTCAAACCATTTTGGCAAAACAGAAACTAATTTGAAATTTCCAAAAACCAAGTTATCATGGGGTAGATGTTGAGCTAACAAAACCCCATGAATTTTTCCTAATTTTTTTTAAAGTTCAAAACCCTAGCAATTGCTTCCTTTTTCCTTTCTCTACAAAAAAAAAGGAGGAGAAGGAAATAAAATAAAAATGGAAAAGTAAAAAATAGCAAAGGAGAAGGGCCAGCCCACCCCCTTCCCCTTATTCCTTCCCCTAAGCCCACCTTTTCTTTCCAGCCCGTTACCTTTCTTCCTCCTGTCGCTGTCTGGCAGTACGACATAGCCTCCATGATCATCCCCACCCCACTCCGATGCCATGCCGTACTAGGTTGAGCTCCCCTTAAAGTCCCCCTCCTCCCTCTGCTCGCAGCAACCCTAGCCCCTCTCCCTGCGCCGCCAACTCCTCTTCCTCTTCCCCCAAGTTCTTCTGTTTCCTTCTGAACCTCCACACTGAAACCACCACCGAGCCCTCCGATGGCCGGGACTTTGCCTCCTTGGCGCCACTGAGGTGGCCCTCTCCGAGGATCCCCGAGGGCGGGAATGGAAACGGGGGTGCTCCAGCTACCGCCCCGTCCCATCGCCTCTAGCTGGGAGCGGCCGTGGACGCCACGCCATCGCCGGAGGAGGACATCGGCGCCACCGTCCGTCAGAAGCTCGACGCCAGCAGGTGACCGCTACCTCTCCCCTTCCCCTCGTTTTCCTTCTCGCCCAGCCGCACGATGTGAGCCCACCATGATGTCCACCACTTCCCAGCGCCCTAGTACCCCTCGAGATCGCTCCGTTCCCGGATGATCCGCAGAAGATGCTTCCGATCTTTGCTCTGAACCTGTACGTCTGTTTGTGCTGTTGAAAATTTCAGTTACATGGCCAAAGTTCAGTACTTCCTTCGTCAATCCCCCTTACCTGACAAAGATTCAGAAGCACCGCAATGGTTCCGTTCTGTCCGCGCGTGAGAGAGCTCCTGGGTTCGATCCCTGCGGAGGGATAAATCCCCACCCTTTTTTTTCGCTGTGCGCGCGCAGGGGCAGGCCCACTGGGCAGTCACCCCCTGTGCCACCTCACCACCTAACCGTGCCACGCTGGCCAGTGGCCCACAGTCAGTGGCTGCGGTTGGGTCAACACGCTGTAACAAAACCTTTTCTGCACATTTCTTTTAAATCTAAGTCCCTGAAAATAACAGATTGGTCCCTCACATTAAAATGCTAATAACTTTAGTTTTCTAACCCCAAATAATGAGAATAAAATATATGCACTAATCTAAATTAAATTCTCTATCTTTTGGTAACTTTTGTTTCCTGTTTTGAAATTTCAAAATGCATTTAAAATTCAAATTTGAATAATTCAAATGTAATTTGCAATAATTCATAAATAAATCATACTAATTCCAATTAAGACAAATAAAATATGTTTTTCATACCATTTTGAATATCCTATCCAAATATAAAATTTGTTTCATTGTTTGAATAATTTAAATTGCCTAAATAATTTAATACTTGTTTAATTCATTTAAAATTGATAAAATCATAACTTGCTCAAAATAAAATAATTTTGAACATGCAAAATATGTTTTCAAACCATCAAAGTGTGAACTTTTCAAATGTGAGTTTGAATTTATGTTTTGAACAAATAAAAATTCAATTAAATTCAAACTTGTTTTAAATTCATTTAAAACTTGTTTAATATTGTTTAATTCATAATTAAATTATCCTAATTCCAATTTCAATATTTGAAACATGTAATCCAACTAAAATTTGATGTTCTTTTCAAATATAAATTTTGTTATTTGTTTTGAACACTTTAACTTGATGAAAACAACAATTGTTTGTGTGACACCCTTAAGGAACTAAAATTCTCTTACTTAATAAATAAATTTCTAAAATTGTTAAACCTTATTTCAATTGAATCTATTGTTGTTATTTTGTTGTTTTCCTCATCCATGCCTCATGTTAATCCACCCTCACCTGTTGATTAGTTGGAAAACAAATCATCTAACCATAATTCATGGGCTGTTCATATGCAACTCAAATTGCATATGGGTCCATTTAAATCTGTTTATCTTGTCAACTAGTTTACCTTGATGCATCTTTAAAATTGTCATGCATCCATATCTTGATCATGCTGGATCTTTTGCCGTAGTAGTAATTGTTGCATCCGGTGTTTGTTCGAGGTTCGTTGCTTCTTCCCGGATAGGACGTTGAGATGATGTGAGCAACGACAAGTTCTGCTACCTTGCGGGATCTCAGGCAAGTATACTCACTTGCTGCCAAATGGCTGCCTTTCATCACTTGTTACCTATACTTTCCGTTGTTCTTTTCTGCTATCCTTAGTAGTTGTTGTTGTTTCTGTTACGAACCCATCACATGAATCCCTTAACCTTGATATTGCCTCACCTCCATGCCTATAACCATTGCTTGTTGCCCGTGTCTTACTGTCATGCTTAGGGTTGCTTTGCTCGAGTCTGTTACCCGTTACTTTATGTTATTATTCCATTATGTTCTGGGGGCTCGATGTTTAATCAATCAATCAATCATGCTACTGTTATTGTTTAATAATAAATTTGATGATAAGGCACCGGCAGGAGGCCCTTGTGGTTTTGAGGCCTGCTAGTGTCGACCCTAATAGGAAAAGGGTCTTGTCTACTGATCCATGATGAGCGCACTACCCGCATGTGGGAAGCGAGTATGGGCGCCCCCCTCAATTTGACTCGATTCGCATCTCGTCCAAATCGCCACACGTAGTTCGGGCTTTCCATTTGCTGCATGCATGATCTTGCGAGCCCTTGGATCCCGGGTGGAACTTTTGTAGTCGGCATTTAGGGCGGCGTGGTCTTCCAGTGCTATGAGGGTCCCCTTTTCTTCGGGGGCTCGATTAGCCGCGCACGCACAGCACGTGGTGCTTTGGGCTTGATGCGAAGAAGAGTTGAGTTGTGTAGAGTACCTCGCTTGGTGGGTTAGCTCCCCATCTGGCGGGTTATTCTTGCGTGTACGGCTAAATTGGTGCAACCCTGCAGGGATAATCTTCTCGAGAAGCCGTGTTTTCAGCAGTTATGGATTACTTGGTGAAAGTACTGGCTAACAAGTACTCAGGACAACTTAAACCTAATGTTTAATAATCTTTCACCCAATGATTAACAACTTGACTAGTAATAGTTTATTCACACAATAACTGGATTCACATCTAATGCAACTGTGTGAGTTATCCTCGGATTGCTTCTTTGGATAAGGGGCGAGATCCAGGATGGGTTTGTTTGGAGTTACTTTCAGTTGGTTACAATACTCGATCTTATCTTCTTTCTGTTAGCCGGAAGTTGTAGTATCTCTCTGTAGTTGGTTAGTGCAGCCCGCTGTCGCTTATTTGCAATAACCCCTTCCTTTCCGTGGATACCACAGTATTTGTATCTTGTGATGACTGGCTACGCCGGTATCTTGTGAGTATGGTTTATCCACTTGCCAGTACTTAACCGTACTGACCCACGAATCTCTTTCGTGGCTGCATATTCAATATTGCAGTCAACAGGTTTGAAGTCTGACGACGTTAGCTTGGGAATCCCTCCGGCTTGGCCTAGGCAGGGATTGGACGCTCTCGGTTATCTTCAGGACTCTTAGTCCAATTTGGATCTTGTCCGTAGACGGACGCTATGTTGTTTCTTCCGCTGTTATTTGGATCTTTGTAATGTATCAGTTGTAACCCTGGCTCGTTTGAGTCATCTTGTATCTATCTGATTCTGTTGTAATTGTGGAATATTCGTGAACTATTGTAATGTTATCACAAGTGGCAACCTGGAATCGGTTATTATGTGGATTTTGGCGGGAATGCTGAAATCTGCATAGTGCCCGATCTCGGGGCGTCACACCAAGCGACGGGCAACCCGGACTTCTCCGGGTGACGAGCTCCTCAAACCCGGGATCCCTCAGTCGCCGATTCGCCGAGCCGGTACTCCTTCAACTTATCCTGACTGTACTCCTAAAAAATTCCCATCTCCGAGTCACCCTTTAGCAGGAACACTCCGAGTCTCACTCTCCAACTCTTTATCAGTGTCTTCCGGGTCTAGTAGTGATCTCCCCAACGATTTTGCTGTAAATACCGGGTAATTTTCATAACTTGATTACATCCCTATACTTTGCATGTTTTTCCTCTATATCACACTAACTCCTTGTTTTTATTTCCTCAGAGCCAAGGTCACACTTAGCGATCCGGTGGAAACCCCCGCTAACGACCCCATGGCGGAAGACCCGGTAAGCGCTGCTAACCCTCCACCTGCTGAAGAACAAGGGCCGACTAACGCCACCGGCCCAAGAACCGAGTCTCCTCCTCCTACCGTCCAACCGGATGACCCTGAGGTTGAATACCTTGGGACCCAAAAGAGTGCTGCTGCGCCAAAAACCGCCACCGCCAGATATGAAGCGGAGGAAGCAAAGGCAGCAGCTCAGCCGACTGGGCCAGGCGCTAGTTCTTCCAGACCGACTCTCAGCAGCCAAAAGTTTGAAGAGCTGATGGAGGAGTATCGGTCCTTAAAGACCACTGAGGAGGAAATAATCGAGTCTCTGGCGGCTGATCACCAGGTTAGTTTTACCAACACTATTCATACACTCATCCTAGTCCCCAAGTTCCGAGTGTTCTGTACACAGTCACTCGGTACTTGCCAAAATGTCCTTTTTACGCTCTTTGCCGACTACTATTTATCTATTGATTTCCGGCTTATGTTGCCCGTACTGATGAAATTTTAGTTAAAACCAATGAACTGCTGCAAGTGGAGGTTAAACTCCGTGAAAAACTAGAAGCTAATCTCAAGGATCTTTCCAAGAAGCACAATAAGCAAAAAGAAAAGACTCCGGGCCGCTGAGGAGCTCGTCAAATTTTTTTCGACTTTCATTGTCGCGGCATATGACTCCATCGTTGGTAAGACTCGATTTCCGTCTGTCTGTTTTTGTCATCCAGATTTCCCTTTTTAACAATGCTTTTGACTCGGATTTCACTGTCTCATTTCTCTTTTTGTACCACAGGTCCGGCTGAAGTTGCTGACGTAAAAGATGACTACCACCGACGGAGAATACTCAAGACTGTCATCCGGCAATTCTCGGCAGGGACCAAACGGGCTCTTGAGGCTTTGAAGCTACCGGGTGATTTCCTGGGTGTTACCCACATGCTTGAGGCATACTCGACGGTCCCTGTCTGGATTGAGGCTTGGAAGCGCTCAGCATGCCGGGTTGGGGAAATACGCGGTCTTGCACTGGCCAAAGCCTATTTCCCCAAGATCGAGCCAGCAATGCTTGTGAATGGATTTCCTGAGTTTAAAACTGACGGGTCTAAGTTCACTGGAAAAGAGCTCAAGGTCATCAACACTCAGGTCCGTCACTCGGCTAGCCTGATCGCGGAAAACCATAATGTGAACAAGCTCACCGCCGCATATAATGTTGAAGATAAGCCTATGCCCTTTGAAGACCCGGAGCCCTCTGACATCTTGACTCGTTTCAAGGCAGAACTTGCACCATCTTCCTCGACTCCGATTGTTCCTCCTCCATCACGTGCTGCCTCCGGGGGTGACCCGGACATTGAGAAGGAGAAGGCGACGGAAGAAAACACCGAAGACCCGGCTGCCAAGACCACTCCTGATAACTCGGCTGAAGCAGCCGAGTAATGTGTTACCTTTTATCAGCAAACAATTATTCGGCCAATAGGCATTGTAATATGCCTTTTATACACTTTTATTTCATAGTGCGTCTGTGCACTTTTGGTACTATTCCTAAGGTTTGCAACGTATTGAACTTCTGATGTTTTGATGACCCTTCTGGTTACCGGTTTCGATATGCACTTTTCAAACTCATGTTGGCACAACTTTGCTTTTTATATGCTTTTCGCGATAGATGCCGGGTCTTGGTTTTGGGACGGCGAAAATTTTCTTCCAAGTCCCCAAGACCTGGATTTTGGGTCCGGGGTTTTTTGGCTTGGGAAACTTTGCATCTCTAGTCCTCAAGTCCCCAAGACCCGGATTTCACCTTTTTTTGAACCTACGTGCAATATTGTATGAGTTTCCGGCTGTTGCCTTTTGCTCTGCACAACTTATGGTTTAGATGACCCTTTTGACCCTTCTGGTTGTAAGCCGGTTTTCGCATGGATTTTCAATGTTGCAATAGCTCTAGTAAAAACAGGGTCAGGTAAGTCCCCATGGGCATCATGACTGATTGAATTTATAGGTTAGCAAACACGCCATTTTGTTGCGAGTTACATCAAGCTTAAACAAAAAGAGGCCAAGAAAGAAATTGGCTCTATTATCCAGGTTATGAGATTGTAACTGTTCTTATTTGCAAGTAATCAGTCCTCACAACTGAATGGCATCGTGGCCAGGTCTAGGTGTACAACTGTCCTATTCAAGAAATCAGCCCCAAGACCTAGATATATGTACTACGTAACAGTAGGATTTCTGCTCTACCGGCTTACAGATAACTTATGTTCTAAGGCCGAAAAATGTGCGGATTAAAACCCACCGATTCTGATACCTTGCTATTGGAAAAATAACTACAGAAAAATATGCAAAAAATAAACAAAAACTTAAAGACAATAACATCCTCATGATTTAACCATTTCTATATTGATATGAAAGGTTAGGTCAGCAGGCCGCCTCATTAAAAACCCTCCAGTCCCCTTAGGTACCCTGGATAGGAAAAGAGTGTGTCTGAAACCTACTGCCTGTTACATCGTGGAATACAATTTTCACACCGAGTCTATGCTAAGTATAGTAGGGACGCAGCTGGGCCACGTTCCATGGTCGTTCACGCTCTTGCATGGCAGAGGTGGTATGAGCAGTATCGTTGGCATAATCCGATTCTTCTCTTGCATCTATCAGGTAATACGATCCGTTATGCAGATTCCGTCTTATAATGAACGGACCTTCCCGTGGGGGCGATAGCTTGTGCTTTCCTTCCTTGGATTGTACCAAGCGCAGCACCAGGTCTCCTTCCTGGGAAACGCGGGTTTTAACTCGGCGACTGTGATACCGCCTTAAATCCTGCTGATATACGTCGGATCGTTCCAATGCTTTCTCCCTATGCTCTTCTAACATTTCCACGGCGTCTTGCCGGGTCTTCTCGTTTTCCACCTCGACATAGGCCGCCACTCGTGGCGAGTCATGGATGATATCACTCGGAAGGATCGCCTCTACACCATAAACCATAAAAAACGGGGTCATTTGAGTAGATCTGTTGGGTGTAGTGTTGATTCCCCAAACCACAGATGGTAACTCCTCAACCCATGCTCCAGCAGCTCGGAGACACGTGACTCATAACCGTGGTTTCAACCCACGGAGTAGCTCTTGGTTTGCCCTCTCCACCTGCCCGTTGGATTCTGGATGGGCCACCGAGGCTACATCAAGCAAAATGCCATTGTTTCCACATAATTTCTCCATCTATCCTAAGGACATATTGGTTCCATTGTCCGTTATTATGCTATGGGGGTATCCAAATCGATGTATTATCCTTTTCAGGAATTTCACAGCTGTGGCCGCTTCACAGTTGGTAACAGGCATGACCTCGACCCACTTGGTGAACTTGTCAATAGCCACCAGTAGATGAGTCTTTTTTCATGGGGACATATGGAAAGGGCCTACCATGTCCATACCCCAAACAGCAAACAGCCAAGTCAAAGGAATTGTCCGTAACTCCATAGCTTTCACATGAGTTTGCCGCGCGTACCTTTGACATCCATCACATCTTGCCACCAAGCGTTCTGCGTCTGCTAGAGCCGTAAGCCAAAAGAAACCGTGCCGATATGCTTTAGCCACAAGGGATCTTGTGGAAGCATGGTGTCCACAATCTCCTTCATGGATTTCCTTCAATATTTGACGGCCTTCTTCTGGAGTTACACAGCGTAAAAAAACACCTGCAACACTTCTCTTGTAAAGCTCACCATCAATGATAGAATATCCCTTTGCCCGCCTCTAGATTTGCCGGGCTAGAACTTCCTGCTGTGGTAACTCACCCCGTAATAGGAACGCCAGGAACGGCTCGGTCCACTCCGGGATAGCGTGCACCGCGGCCACAAACTCCAAATCCGGGTCTTGATAAGCTATTTCTTCTTCTGACTCGGTTTTAACAGAAGGCCGCCATAACTCATCCAAGAAGACATTAGGCGGAACCGGCTCTCGACGGGAACTGAGTCTGGAAAGCGCGTCTGCGGCCTCGTTCTTTCGCCGATCAATGTGCTCCACCTGATATCCGTAAAAAGACCCGGCTACCTTGTCCACCTCTCTGCGGTAGGCTGCCATTGTTGCATCCTTTCTGTCCCACGTTCCTGAGACCTGCTGTACCACGAGATCTGAGTCTCCATAGCACCTTATACGCTTAATGTTCATCTCCTTTGCTATTCGCGGTCCATGCAAAAGGGCCTCATACTCGGCCACGTTGTCAGAGCAATCGAAGTGAATTTGCAACATCTAACTAAATTTATCTCCTTTTGGCGATGTGAGCACAACACCAGCTCCTAACCCTTCATACTGCTTGGAACCATCAAAATGCATGACCCATGATTCTGAACTTGGCACCAATAAGGGCATGCTTGGGGTCCAATCATTGACAAAATCAACCAGCGCCTGAGACTTGGTCGCAGACCGGGGATCATAATTGATGTGATAATCCCCCATCTCGATGGCCCACTTGGCTACCCTGCCTGTTGCGTTTGAATTTCTTATGATATCTGCCATAGGTATGGAACTTACCAGTATTATGGGGTGTTCTTGAAAATACGGCTTCAATTTCCGACTGGCCATGAATACCCCAAAAACTAGCTTTTGCCAATGCGGGTACCGCTGTTTTGCCTCTGATAAGACCTCGCTCACATAATAAACCGTCAGTTGCACCGAGTGATCCTTTCCATCCTCTTTGCGTTCAACAACGACTACTGCACTAACTACCCGAGGCCCAGCCGCAACATACAGCGACATGGGCTCTTTGGGACCCGGTGCTGCCAGAACCGGTGCTTCAGATAACTGCTTCTTTAGAGCCTCGAATGCCTCATCCGCCTCTTGATCCCATATGAACTTGTCCGTTTTCTTCAAGAGTCGGTATAAGGGTATTGCTTTTTCTCCGAGCCGAGATATGAACCGGCTTAGCGCTGCCATGCACCCTGTAAGTTTCTGAACATGTTTCAGCTCTTCCTGCTTTTTCAAACTCTGGATAGCTTTGATCTTTTCCGGGTTATCCTTGATTCCCCGCTCAGAAACGATGAAACCGAGTAACTTCCCCGCAGGAACCCCGAATACACATTTTGTTGGATTGAGCTTCATCTGATATCACCTCAGGTTCTTGAATGTCTCCTTTAGGTCGTCAATGAATGTTTCTGCCTTCCTTGTTTTGATCACTACATCATCAACATAAGCGTGGACGTTGCGTCCAATCTGATCCTCGAATCACTTCTGAATGCACCGTTGGTATGTCGCACCGGCATTCTTCAATCCAAAGGTCATGGTTTTGTAACAAAAGGCTCCAAAGGGGGTTATGAACGATGTTTTCTCCCAATCCTCCTCTTTGAGCTTTATTTGGTGATACCCGGAATAGGCATCCAGGAAGCATAACAAGTCACTTCCTGCCACTGCATCTATGATCCGGTCTATCCTTGGAAGAGCAAACGGGTCCTTAGGACAATGCTTGTTGAGACTCGTGTAATCTATGCACATCCTCCATTCGTTACTCTTTTTCAGCACTAAAACCGGGTTTGCCAACCACTCGGGGTAAAAAAACCTCCATGATAAAGCCGGCTCCTAGGAGCCGAGCTACCTCTGCTCATATAGCCTTTCTTCTCTCCTCATTCATCTTCCACAAGCCCTGCTTTACCGGCCGGGACTTGGGGTAAACGTGCAAGCTGTGCTCAGCAAGCTCAGTCGGGATACCCGGCATGTCGCTAGGTGTCCAAGGAAAAACATCCTGATTTTCCCGGATAAACTCGATGAGTGCACCTTCCTCCTTATTATTCAGGTTGGACCCTATAGAAAATTGCTTGGAAGGGTCGCCCTCAACGAAAGCCACCATCTTTGTGTCTTGGGCTGCTTTAAACTTAGCTCTCTCATCATCCGTGTTTGGTTTCTTCAAAGCCGTTCGATCTTCCGGGTCTACCTGAGACCTATAATATTTGAGTTCTTCCTTTGCACAAGCTTGTTCTGCAAGTGCCGCATCTCCCTCATCACACTCTGCTGCCACAGCCCTGTTCCCGTGTATAGTGATGATTCGCTTAGGACCCGGGATCTTTAGCTGTAGGTAGACATAGCACGGCCTTTCCATGAATTTGGCGTAAGCCGGCCTTCCAAACAATGCATGATAAGGACTACGCAATTTCACCACCTCGAATGTGAGCCACTCTACTCTGTAATTATCCTTGGATTCTCCAAAAGCGACCTCTAGTGTTATCTTTCCCTCAGGGCAGGCCGAGTGTCCTGGCACAATCCCATGAAAAACTGTGGAGCTTTTCTGAAACTGAGACTCCTTGAGCCCCATACGCAAGAAGGTCTCCCAATATAAGATGTTGATACTGCTCCCACCGTCCATCAGGACCTTTTTTAGCTCATAGCCATTGACCTGTGGCGCTACTACTAGGGCTAGCAAGCCCGGATGTTCTATTGCTTCCGGGTGATCCCTTCTACTCCATGTTACCTCCTGATCTGACCATCTCAGGTATCTCAGAACACCTGAAGAAACCGAGTTTACAGCTCTTTTTAGTATCTTCCTTTCCCTTTCGGAGGTCTCGGTGGTGTGGACATGATACTGTCCTAGCTTTTTTGGGTTAGCCTGAAAACCACTTGCACCACCTTGATTATTACCCGGGTTTCCGGCTCCTGCATTGCCTGCAGGGGGTGGGCCGTTGCCCGGTTTCCACCCAGACCCGGTCCTCCTCCCCGGCCTGCACCTTGCAGGTCCTTTTGTATCTCCTCATTCTTCCACCTCTGTAAATCCACACATTGCTCTAACGAATGGTTAGCCGGCCTGCCGTTCCTACTATGGCGCGTGCAAGGCATCTTGAAGGCCTCTATGTCGTTAGCCGGCCGCGGTGGTCCTTGATAGTTACCTCCTCCGTTGAAGTTTCCTCCGTTAAAGTTTCCATCCGCTCTGGGTCTTGCACACCCGGATTCGGTACTGGCGACTAACTCGGAGCCCCCCTCATACGGTCGCTTATGCTGATTGTTTCCATTGCTACCTCCATTATTACCCGGCGCAGCCCCACTGCCGGGTCTTCTGTTACTATTCACATTAGCCTTTCCTTTCTTGTCCTCAATATCTTCTTCTGTGGTGTAAGTAGAGGCGTGCTTATTGCACGCATCCATTAACTCCCCCATAGTAATTTCCGAAACGTGCCTGCTGGACTTCATTCGTACCATTTTTTGCACCAAGAGTGTGTACCTACATGTTTTTGCCATAGCTTGTATCGCGTCTTTTGGCTGGATTTCAGTGAAAGAGTGGAGTATTTCCATGACTCGGCGCACCCAGTTGCGTGCCGACTCTCCTTTTCTTTGGACACACCTATCTAAGTCGTCGACTGTGTATAATTTTCTGCAGGTCCCATGAAAATGTTTGATGAAAGCCGATTTTAACACACTCCACGAACTGATGGATGTCTCAGGAAGATTGTTGAACCATAGTTTTTCTGCTCCTTCATACATCATAAGATACATGAATTTAGCTTGGAGCCTTTCTGAAGCGTTGCGAATAGACATGGCCATCTCGTAACTGCTCAACCAGTTCTCGGGATGCATGGTTGGCTCATAGTTGACAACTTTACCCGGTTCCTTGAACTTGTCCGGGTATGGTTCAGCCCTGATGGCATCTGACAGGCACTTGGGTCCGGCTAAGTTCGTTAATACCGGCCTTACTCGTGAAACATGAGAAGCCTCGGCGGGCGCAATGGGTGGCGCGCCACCTGCTGCCCCTCGCGCTGCAGACCCAGCCATACGCCTTGCCCGAGAACTATCGACAATTTCCTACGCCGCTGAAACTGCAGGAGTTGCAGGCCTGTGGGGAGGAGGCGGCATTTGCTGCTGTTCTGCCCTCCGTCGCGCTGAGCTTGATTGAATATTCCTCGTATTTCCGTGATGCCAACTGACATAAGACGTTCCGTGCAAACCGCTCCTGTTATCCGAGTAATTGACCTACTGAGCCACCGCGGTGAGTAACATCTCTATAGATCGCCGGGTCTCAATCGCTTGAGGCGATTCTCCCAATGGAATACGGTCGAGCGCTAGAGTTGCGGCGTACACGTTATCCATGGGGTTATTGAAGTGACCCGGTGGGGTATGGAACCGCGATGGTGGTGGCACGACGTTGCCCGGTGGGTTGCACAGGTGGCCCGATTGGCATATTACCTAGTTGTCCTCCATGCGTCGCACCTGCATACCCGGTTCCTTGATTCACAACCGGGATTTGCTGGTCTGGAGGCGTAACGAATAGCGCGGCCGGCTGTAGGTCTCCACCTACCGCGGGCAGTCTCGTCTGATGCCTCTGATTATATATTCTAGTTGTTTGTGCATGTATTCGATCCTCTAACTCATCCAACTATCGTTGACGCACGGCCATCCCCGGTTTCTCGGCTTCTACATCTCTCCTTTGTTGTTCCAACGCCCGGTGGGCTACGTCCAGGTATCTAGCCCGTGCCGCCGCGTTTTCCGGGGTTATCACTGTTGCCAACACTGTGGGATCCAAGATCAGGTTATTGCTAAACAGAGCCGGATTCGGTGGATGTGACGTCCCCGCCCCGGCTGTTCTGTTCGTCCTGAATCCGAACATGTTTCTGAGCTGAGCGCTTTCCCCTGTTTCGCTGGCGAGAGACGCCGGGTCACCATCGACCCGGGCTGCAACCGGGTTTCCATTAACCGGGGCTTGTTGTTGGGCCAGTGCTTGCGCCGTACTAGTCGCGGCTCCCGACACATCACCCTGATTGAGATTTATTGCAGGGGCTATGTAGACGGTGACTCGACGCGCAATGCCTGGTGAAGACTCATACTCTTCCTCTTTGTGACGCCCCGGGATCGGGCACTATGCAGATTTCGGCACTTCCACCCAAATCCGCATAATAACCGATTCCAGGTTGCCACTTGTGATAACATTACAACAGTCCACGAATATTCCGCAACAACAACAGAAAAGATATATACAAGACGACTCAAACGAGTCAAGGATACAAGTGATACAATACAAAGATCCAAATAACAGCGGAAGAACAACATAGTGTCCGACTACGGACAACATACAAATTGGACTAAGAGTCCTGAAGATAACCGATGGCGTCCAATCCCTGCCCAGGCCAAGCCGGAGGGATTCCCCAAGCTAACGTCGTCAGACTTCAAACCTGTTGACTGCAACGTGGAATATGGAGCCACAAAATGGATTCGTGGGTCAGTACTATTAAGTACTGGCAAGTGGATAAACCATACCCTCAAGATACCAGCGTAACCAATCATCACAAGATACAAATACTTTGGGTACAACGGAAGGAAGGGATTATTGCACCGAAGCGGTAGCGAGCTGCACTAACTAACTACAGAGATGCGCTACAACATCCGGCTAATAGAAAGGGATAAGAGAGAGTATCAAAACCAACTACAACTACTCACCAAACAATACCCATCCAGTGTTACCCCCTACTAAGGAAGCAACCCAAGAAAAACTCACATTGTTGATTAAGGTGACATTCATTTTTATGGTGAAGGTAATACTATATTACTAGTCAAGTTATTATCATTAGGTGTAAGTTGTCCGAGTACTTGTTAACCAGCACTTTCACCAAGTCGTCACATAACCGCGGACAACACGGCTTCTCGAGAAGATTCATCCCTGCAGGGTGCGCTACAGTACCCGTACACACTCAAGCCACCAACTAAAACTCAGGTTGGCTCGACACGACCCAAACCGTCTCTACAACCTGTCCTAGGAGCCACGGAGCTATAAGGTCCCAGCCACGCAGCCGAATACTCAGCGCAAGTGTGGAAAACTCCCGCAGGACGCAACACCCCGGCAATACAGGCCTCGCCCTATATGCATCATCATCATCATCAACAACAGTAACCATGGGGGGCCAACCCATTCATGCGTATGAGCAAATGGAACACCCGAACTAAGTGTGGCTCTTCGGACAAGCTGCAAATCAGGTCTAAGTCGAGGGGGGTCCCATACTACCTCCCGGATGCGGTTAGCGCGCTCATCATGGATCAATGGACAAGACCCTTTTCCTAGTTTCGACACTAGCAGGCTCCAAAACCACGCCGGGCCTCCTGCCGGTGCCTTATCATCAAATTATTATTACCCCAAACATTAACATGTTGTTGATTAAATTGAAACCCAACTATCAACTAAACAGGTGATACGACAAAGGACAACAAGACTCGGGCGCAAACAAACCTAAGCATTCAACTACGACACGAGGGCCAACAAGGTAAACAATCAACAGTTAATAGGAAGTGGAAGAAAGGCTATATCATGGCTGCAAGGTAAACATATGATAGGATTGAGACACAAGCATCGAAAATACTAGGCTAGCATAAAGACAACGGAAAGAATCGGTAACAAGTGATGAAAGGCAGCCATAGGTAGCAAGTGAGTATACTTGCCTGAGATCCAGCAAGTAGAGGTACAACCGCAGAACTTGTCGTTGCTCACATCATCTCAGCGTCCTATCCGCGAAGAAGCAACGAACTAGAACAAACACCGGATGCAACAATTACTACTACGGCAAAAGATCCAGCATGATCCTATTTTATATGCATGACAAGTTAAATGGTGCATCAAAATAAATACAAGACATGATGGAACATTTTAAATGGGCCCAAATGCAAAGATAAGGTTGCATTTGGAAAATCCCAGGTGCATGCATAGTTATTTAAGTGAATTACAAGCAAACATTAGGTTGAAGTGATTAAATCGCATGGTGGATGATGAAAACAGAATTATACAACATTAGTTTCAATGTGATATCTCATTTGCCAAATTTGGAATTTTAAATATTTAATTATGAATTTTTGCAATTTAAAAGGTTTAATTAAAGCATTGAATTATTGCACCACTTTTAATTAGGAAAAACAGTAAACAAATTGTGTATTTGAAAAGTACAGAGAATTTTGATTGGAAAACATATTTTATATGTTGAATTTGGGTTTGAAATGAGCAAGTAATTAAATTGGCAATTTTAAATGCATTAAACAAAGAATTATTGTTTTCAGCAATTTACATTATTCAAAACAGAAAACAAAGTTTATATTTGGAAAGTTTATTTAATTCTGCATGGAAAACATATTTTACTTTGTGAAATTGGAGTTATAGTTTGCAAGTTATGAATTAAAATATTTAGCAAAATAAAAGACTAAAACAGAATAAAAAAAGGGTTTGCTTGGGATTTGAACTCGGCATCTCTCACTGAGAACAAGGGAACCGAACCACTAGGCTGCTGTTTGGTTCGTGTAAGGAAACAGATCTGGAACAAGATGAAGTGTTCCTGCGCGGTGGAAAATAGGAAAAAGTGGGTTTATTCCGCGCGGGGAGGGATCGAACTCGGGTCTCTCCAGCGAAAGAGCAAGGAGCGGACCAACGGGACAGCTTCAGGTTGGTGCTGCACTTCTCATTGTATAGAATATGAAGCATACAGACGCGTTAACTGAAATTTAGATATGAAGATTCAGATTTCAGTAAGCTCGACGGGAACGACAACGCCAGCAAGGATCGGACGGCGCTGGGGCTTCTCCGAGGTGCGGCCTACGTGCTGCACTGACGTGGGCGCGTGGTGATGTGTGTGTGCGCGTGCTGCAGGTGTGTGTGCTGCGTTGTGGCCTGCATGCAAGGGGCCTCGAGAGCCATGCTGCGAGCTCGCACGGTTCGGCCGTGACAGCAGCTGCGTGATGAGCACCCCGTGCGGACAAACGTCAAAGTAAAACAACGGGAAAAGGGGAAAACGGGGACGGTAGCTCACCGGGAGGTTCATGGCGAGGTAGGAGGGCTTGAGGAAGATGGAGGTGGCCGGAGTTAAGGAAGTAGACGTCGTCGGCCGCCGGGAAGAGGTCCACGACCTCGTTGATGTAGTCGCTCTCGGGTCGGCTCCTTCTCGGAAAAGATGGAGTACGTCAAGACGCACCTCCTGGACATGATGGCTAGGCTTGGGACTTGGTAGATCAACGGGGCGACGGCGGTGGCCAGCCTGGTGGCTCCAGAGAGCACCGCCTTAGCATGAAGATGGTGAGGTGAGGAGGAAGAGAAAAGTGGCGGCGCTGTGGGAAAAACGTGAGAGGGGAATTAGGGCTACCGGCCGGACATGGTTATAGGAGGAGAGGGGCTAGGAAGGCCGTCCATCACATCAACCGGAGACGTGTCCAACGATGGACAGGTTCGTACTGTTTGCTGACGAGAGGAGGAAGATGACGAAAGAGGTGGGCTGCTCCCACGACCCGGTAAGTGCATCTGCTGGGCTAGCTGGTTGGGCCGGCCTGCCTCCCAAACGTTTTTCTTTTCTTTTTATTATTATTCCCTTTTTTTGTAGAAAGAGAAAAGGAGAGGAAGGAACGGAAAAATAATGGTTAAAAAATCATGAACTCAACTTTTATGAATTATACAATTCAAATTCCCAAGTGCACAAACTTTTGTTTTTGAAATATTTAAAATATTTGCTAATTTGAATTTTATTGAATATTGGGTGAATTTTTAAATTGGTTTGAATTTTTAAATGATTTTGAAAACAAAGTGCAATGCATATGATGCAATGCAATGAGAAGAGAAAAACAACCAAATCTAATTGGGGGGAAATCCCCCGGGTGTTACAGCCGACACCACTAACAAGGGATTGCGCCCTCGCAATCCACCCAAGGCAAGAGGAAGAGAGGTGTCAACTACGGAGTCTTCGTGCTGCGGTTGATTTCCAGGGTCAGTGGGCGTATCTCTTCTTCTCGACACCACTAACCAAAAGATTCTTGCTCGGATTGATGACGATGTTCTTCCACCAGGAATCTTCCGATGATCGAACCTATTAGGTTTAAAGGCTAAGAGAACGTCCAACCCACGTAGGATCCTAACACTTTGAAAGATAGGTACGAGAGTAGACTCCAAAACAAATGAGATAGAAGGAGAAATAGAATAGAGGAAAGGAATAAACAAGAATCCTATCGAGAGGTTTCCAAAACAAGTTTTGCACAAATAGTTTTGACACTCTAAGAACACGACCGTTAGCGAGGTTATCCTACAGGCTTTGCGGACCCGTTGCTTCGATAACCATTCGTATCGAAACAACTTTGGGAATCGGAACCATGCTCTGATACCATTTGTGACGCCCCGGGATCGGGCACTATGCAGATTTCGGCACTTCCACCGCATAATAACCGATTCCAGGTTGCCACTTGTGATAACATTACAACAGTCCACGAATATTCCGCAACAACAACAGAAAAGATATATACAAGACGACTCAAACGAGTCAAGGATACAACTGATACAATACAAAGATCCAAATAACAGCGGAAGAACAACATAGTGTCCGACTACGGACAAGATACAAATTGGACTAAGAGTCCTGAAGATAACCGATGGCGTCCAATCCCTGCCCAGGCCAAGCCGGAGGGATTCCCCAAGCTAACGTCGTGAGACTTCAAACCCGTTGACTACAACGTGGAATATGCAGCCACAAAATGGATTCGTGGGTCAGTACTATTAAGTACTGGCAAGTGGATAAACCATACTCTCAAGATACCAGCATAACCAATCATCACAAGATACAAATACTTTGGGTATAACGGAAGGAAGGGATTATTGCACCGAAGCGGTAGCGGGCTGCACTAACTAACTACAGAGACGCGCTACAACATCCGGCTAATAGAAAGGGATAAGAGAGAGTATCAAAACCAACTACAACTACTCACCAAACAATACCCATCCAGTGTTACCCCCTACTAAGGAAGCAACCCAAGGAAAACTCACATTGTTGATTAAGGTGACATTCATTTTTATGGTGAAGGTAATACTATATTACTAGTCAAGTTATTATCATTAGGTGTAAGTTGTCTGAGTACTTGTTAGCCAGCACTTTCACCAAGTCGTCACATAACCGCGGACAACACGGCTTCTCGAGAAGATTCATCCCTGCAGGGTGCGCTACAGTACCCGTACACACTCAAGCCACCAACTAAAACTCAGGTTGGCTCGACACGACCCAAACCGTCTCTACAACCTGTCCTAGGAGCCACGGAGCTATAAGGTCCCAGCCACGCAGCCGAATACTCAGCGCAAGTGTGGAAAACTCCCGCAGGACGCAACACCCCGGCAATACAGGCCTCGCCCTATATGCATCATCATCATCATCAACAGTAACCATGGGGGGCCAACCCATTCATGCGTATGAGCAAATGGAACACCCGAACTAAGTGTGGCTCTTCGGACAAGCTGCAAATCAGGTCTAAGTCGAGGGGGGGTCCCATACTACCTCCCGGATGCGGTTAGCGCGCTCATCATGGATCAATGGACAAGACCCTTTTCCTAGTTTCGACACTAGCAGGCTCCAAAACCACGCCGGGCCTCCTGCCGGTGCCTTATCATCAAATTATTATTACCCCACACATTAACATGTTGTTGATTAAATTGAAACCCAACTATCAACTAAACAGGTGATACGACAAAGGACAACAAGACTCGGGCGCAAACAAACCTAAGCATTCAACTACGACACGAGGGCCAACAAGGTAAACAATCAACAGTTAATAGGAAGTGGAAGAAAGGCTATATCATGGCTGCAAGGTAAACATATGATAGGATTGAGACACAAGCATCGAAAATACTAGGCTAGCATAAAGACAACGGAAAAAATCGGTAACAAGTGATGAAAGGCAGCCATAGGTAGCAAGTGAGTATACTTGCCTGAGATCCATCAAGTAGAGGTACAACCGCAGAACTTGTCGTTGCTCACATCATCTCAGCGTCCTATCCGCGAAGAAGCAACGAACTAGAACAAACACCGGATGCAACAATTACTACTACGGCAAAAGATCCAGCATGATCCTATTTTATATGCATGACAAGTTAAATGGTGCATCAAAATAAATACAAGACATGATGGAACATTTTAAATGGGCCCAAATGCAAAGATAAGGTTGCATTTGGAAAATCCCAGGTGCATGCATAGTTATTTAAGTGAATTACAAGCAAACATTAGGTTGAAGTGATTAAATGGCATGGTGGATGATGAAAACAGAATGTATACAACATTAGCTTCAATGTGATATCTCATTTGCCAAATTTGGAATTTTAAATATTTAATTATGAATTTTTGCAATTTAAAAGGTTTAATTAAAGCATTGAATTATTGCACCACTTTTAATTAGTAAAAACAGTAAAAAAATTGTGTATTTGAAAAGTACAGAGAATTTTGATTGGAAAACATATTTTATATGTTGAATTTGGGTTTGAAATGAGCAAGTAATTAAATTGGGAATTTTAAATGCATTAAACAAAGAATTATTGTTTTCAGCAATTTACATTATTCAAAACAGAAAACAAAGTTTATATTTGGAAAGTTTATTTAATTCTGCATGGAAAACATATTTTACTTTGTGAAATTGGAGTTATAGTTTGCAAGTTATGAATTAAAATATTTAGCAAAATAAAAGACTAAAACAGAATAAAAAAAAGGGTTCGCTTGGGATTTGAACTCGGCATCTCTCACTGAGAACAAGGGAACCGAACCACTAGGCTGCTGTTTGGTTCGTGTAAGGAAACAGATCTGGAACAAGATGAAGTGTTCCTGCGCGGTGGAAAATAGGAAAAAGGGGCTTTATTCCGCGCGGGGAGGGATCGAACTCGGGTCTCTCCAGCGAAAGAGCAAGGAGCGGACCAACGGGACAGCTTCAGGTTGGTGCTGCACTTCTCATTGTACAGAATATGAAGCATACAGACGCGTTAACTGAAATTTAGATCTGAAGATTCAGATTTCAGTAAGCTCGACGGGAACGACAACGCCAGCAAGGATCGGACGACGCTGGGGCTTCTCCGAGGTGCGGCCTACGTGCTGCACTGACGTGGGCGCGTGGTGATGTGTGTGTGCGCGTGCTGCAGGTGTGTGTGCTGCGCTGTGGCCTGCATGCAAGGGGCCTCGAGAGCCATGCTGCGAGCTCGCACGGTTCGGCCGTGACAGCAGCTGCGTGACGAGCACCCCGTGCGGACAAACGTCAAAGGAAAACAACGGGAAAAGGGGAAAACGGGGACGGCAGCTCACCGGGAGGTTCATGGCGAGGTAGGAGGGCTTGAGGAAGATGGAGGTGGCCGGAGTTAAGGAAGTAGACGTCGTCGGCCGCCGGGAAGAGGTCCACGACCTCGTTGATGTAGTCGCTCTCGGGTCGGCTCCTTCTCGGAAAAGATGGAGTACATCAAGACGCACCTCCTGGACATGATGGCTAGGCTTGGGACTTGGTAGATCAACGGGGCGACGGCGGTGGCCAGCCTGGTGGCTCCAGAGATCACCGCCTTAGCATGAAGATGGTGAGGTGAGGAGGAAGAGAAAAGTGGCGGCGCTGTGGGAAAAACGTGAGAGGGGAATTAGGGCTACCGGCCGGACATGGTTATAGGAGGAGAGGGGCTAGGAAGGCCGTCCATCACATCAACCGGAGACGTGTCCAACGATGGACAGGTTCGTACTGTTTGCTGACGTGAGGAGGAAGATGACGAAAGAGGTGGGCTGCTCCCACGACCCGGTAAGTGCATCTGCTGGGCTGGCTGGTTGGGCCGGCCTGCCTCCCAAACGTTTTTCTTTTCTTTTTATTATTATTCCCTTTTTTTGTAGAAAGAGAAAAGGAGAGGAAGGAAGGGAAAAATAATGGTTAAAAAATCATGAACTCAACTTTTATGAATTATACAATTCAAATTCCCAAGTGCACAAACTTTTGTTTTTGAAATATTTAAAATATTTGCTAATTTGAATTTGATTGAATTTTGGGTGAATTTTTAAATTGGTTTGAATTTTTAAATGATTTTGAAAACAAAGTGCAATGCATATGATGCAATGCAATGAGAAGAGAAAAACAACCAAATCTAATTGGGGGGGAAATCCCCCGGGTGTTACACTCTTCGCAGCTATCTTCTTCATACCGATCTTCGAGCAGATGCAAGATAGATTCGGTATTATCCTCTCCAAGGACCCGGCCACGCGGGGTCCACACCGGCTCCTCCGGCTCTTCCCTCTTCGTGGTGGTTATCTTTTCCGGTTCTGCTGTCCCTACTGACTCTTTCCCGTCCGATTGGACACAGGTGGCGTCCCCTGACACAGAATCATACTCGTTATTGTCAGAAATAAAACCAGACGCACGTACCATGCCGACGAAGACGTTGACCCGGCCAATCGTGACGACAGAGCCGGTTTCCAGCTGATCTGACTCTGGCCCCCAGCCAAAGTCGTCTACGATCTTCTCTCCTTCAGGGTTGGTGATGATCTCGCTGATGACGAGGTTCTTCATGCTTTACAGAGCTTCTCCCGTGATGTAAACACCTTTGGACGTAGTCCCCACTGTGGGCGCCAACTGTCGTGGGAAAGTTACGGCAGACGTTACCGGTGGTAACTTAGATTGGGTTGATTCGACTCTGGTGTTTGGGAGAGGGTTTAGCTCAGGTGAAGTCATATTAACTGGTGATCTAGAGGCTCGAGCTGCAATGTCGCCGAGACTCCAATCTAGGGTTACAAAGACTTGCTCTCGTATACCTAGGATACTCGAATCCTTCTATCTCTCTCAGTCTGTCCCCCTATGCCCTAGAAGCCGGTTTATATCATACCCGGCCTCCTGGCTTTCCTTACAAGATACCTTGGGAACCCTGTTCGGGATCTACACGTAACCCTCAATTACCTACCGTGGCCCCCCAAGTCACGGATCACAGGGTTTGCGCCCGCCTCTTAGTTCTTCTGGAACCTCTCTTCCCTTGGGCCGGGTCATCAACGCAATCACTGGCCCATTAATAATACCTGGCCCATCATCACTGCAGAAGGTCTTGCGTAGTTTCCCTTTGGCCGGGTCTCGTCCCAGGCATGGGCCTGCCTGGTTACCATCCCCCCAACAAGATATGTCTTCACGGTTGCATACCATGATCTCTTACATGGTGGTTTAGGCCACCAACCTCTTCTCCTTTGAAGAGTTGGTTCTTAGCTGGATATCCTTTGGTTTATTGTGTTATCTTTCCAAACTACTTCTCGTTGCTTTTTCGATCTTATTTGCGTCTTCTCCGAGAAGTAAAACTAGGAAAACTAACCCTTTTGTGTTTTGCTCTATTTTGTCCCCTCCTTATGTTCATCTTGCATATGCCTTACTCCACACAAAGTCACATCATTCCTTGCCTTTCGAAACTGTCAAGTCTGGAATAGTTTGGAGCTTTTCTGGTCTGCCCAGAATTTTTTCGGGTAGGTCGGATTGTTCCGGAATAATTCCGGCCGCCAGAATTTTTCCGGGCTATTCCGGACGTGCCAGTTTTCCTTTTAATAGACCCACACGCACGGGGGGGGGGGGGCAGTTTCTTTCTACTTTTCCCCCTTCCACCCGTGACGTAGCCACCAAAACTCGACGAGTTCGTCCCCGGTTCCCTTAGGGAGGATTGTTTGATCCCTCCTTTGGACAAGGACTTCCCCATGGATGGTAATGTGTTTGGTATCCCTTCTTTTTCGTTTTGGTTGGTTGATTTTGGTTCTAGATGAATTCTCACCTAGGGTTTGAGCTAGATCCGTGTTCTATCAACTTGTTCTTCATGCTAATCACTACCTAGATGCCATGGATTCGTAGATCTAGTCTAATCACTTACCAATCTAGACTTAGATCCATATCATATCCTTGGTCACTCCCATGCTTTCCAGCACTTAGATCTGCCCTAGGATCATCTCTGTGGTACCCCTAATTGTTCGGTACGGTTCTTAAGTCAAGTTGTTGATTTTTTGGGCATTTTCTCGAGTCAGATCGAGGAGCCCGGAATAATTCCGGACGATTCCGACCCGGTCGAAATGATTCCGGGCTCAGCCGGAATAATTCCGGGACTCGGATTAATTCCGGTCCACCCGGAATTTTTCCGGATGCTGCTAGAATTTCGAAAACTTGCACTGTATCAAACTTTCTTGGAGTTCCTTTGTCCTGTTTGGCATATGCAATTATCTTTTGCTATTCCTATGCCCTCTACTCATAGGTCCTGGAGCTCGCACCGGTTTGAAGAGGAAGTCCTCTGCTGGGAGGGGTGCTCGCCCTACAAGGGGTCGCACCTCCGGTTCTCGTGGAGGGCAACGTGATTATGATTTGCCCGAGAGAGTGCCCGAAGGCAATCTGAAGGCCTACACCATCCCACAGTGGAAGCACTGCCAGAGGAAGAACCCGTACCGTTATGAGGAGACCACTTGTGAGGATCCTCGCTTCTGGACCAACCTTCAGCTGAAGTGTTGGGAGGATTTCTATTCGTTTCAGCGTCCTCTTGTCTGTGAGCAGGCTCAGATTGATATGGACTTCTATCATAGGCACAAAAATGGTGATCTCCGTCATGTGCATGATTGTCTGTTGAAGATGGGATTGATACCTCTTCTGCATATTGAGTGTGAGTATTGCCTAGAGTTGGTTGCTCAGTTCTACTGCACTCTCCACGCCACGGGTGCTGCCACATGTACTATGACTTGGATGTGTGGGGAGCAGAAGATCAGGAGCCATTTGGGTGAGTTTGCTGAGGCTCTCGGATAAACGTGGACTGCCACTTATACTAATCATGGTTTCAAAGTTCATGAAAACCCCGAGTATGACAACTCTAGTTTGGAGTTCTACTATCCTCCTGATGCTCAGGGCAAAACTAGGCCCTTCAACTCCAGCATGTACCCCTACTACAACCTGCTGTCCAAGATCTTCCGTGCCACCATGTTGATCAAGGATGGTGACTACTTTTCTATTAGGGCCTTTATGGTGAACCTCATGTTCATCACCAGGCCTCAGAACTAGAGGAAGATTGATGTGATGGACTTTATTTACCGTGACATCTGTATTGGGGTCATGGAGAAGAGGAAGCCCGCTTTTGGCCCACTGATTCAGAGGTTCATTAATGCCAAAGTGGGGGTTGAGATCTTCTCTCATTCGTGGTCAAGGGCAAGAAGATGATTCCTTCTCTCATTCGTGGTGAGGAGATTCCGGAGTACTCTAGGTCCAAGTCCAAATCACCTATGGTCACTTCTTCTGCTTCCACGAGTGGCACTTCTGAGCATCCTTCTAGTGGAATTGCAAAGTTCTTCAAGGCACTATTCGGTATTTCCAATGACACTAGGGCGATTGCCCATGAGGCTAGGGAGTTGGCCAAGGAGACTCGGCACATTCAGAACCCCGACCGCAGAGCTGCTGGGGTTGCTTTACCTGATGATCCTATCTCTCTTTCTGCTGTTGAGTTTGTTCCTGTTGAGATGCCTGCGATCCATGATGATGACTTCTACTTCGGGGTGCCTCCAGCTGATGTTGATGATGAGGAAATATTTGATGATGAGGATGACTTTGATGATGCTGGGATGGGAGATCGTGATCATGAAGGTGAGGAAGAGGAAGATGATGATGAGCACCGTGGAGAAGATGACAACATGGGGTGATCTCTTGGGACGTTAGTTGGACTCATTTTCCCTTTTTGGCGTCTTGATGCCAAAGGGGGAGAAGGAGTCCCCATATTAGGATTCCACGGGCTTTGCAAGGGTGGGAGCACGAGTCTTTTGCCTTTTGATTTCGATATTATAGGCTTGTGCTCCGTTATCTTTAGTTCGTTTTCTTTGTTTGCAAATGTGTGGAACCTTGTGACGCAATTGTGTCACCCTACCGGTGGTTATGCTACTATTATCATGCTTTCTATTATCTCTATTATTATCTATGCATGTTGTATGAACTTGTTTAGACGGCTTAGTGTCTAAAACATAGGGGGAGCAAAGCCTATGAAGTGTGTGCCTCAGGACACACATCGAGGAAGAACTCCGTCTATTTTTTGGACACCATTTCTTTAGTTCATATTGTTTATCCCCGTGAAATCTTTATGTTGTCATCAAACACAAAAAGGGCAAGATTGAAAATGCATTTTCGATCTCTCGATGTTTTGTATGTTTGTTAACAACATAAATAAGTTACTAATTGTATGTGCTACTTTGTCAAAGGATTTGGTCTTAAATCAGCACGTATACGGTGTCGAAGAAATAGTGAAAGCAATCGAAGATCAACGGATTTTCTCTGGCCTAAAAAAGAGTTTCTCAAAACAGCCCGGAATTATTCCGGGTGATTCCGGGTGCCGGAATCAATCCGGCCCATTCCGGCCACAAAGGGAAATTGCTCTGCTGCAATCCGGAATATTCCGGGTGCCGGAATTATTCCGGCCCATTCCGGCCTCAACGGAAAAATGTTCTGTTGCCATCCAGAATCATTCCGGACCATTCGGGACTAATCCGGAGCAGCCCGGAATCATTCCGGCCACAACGGAAAAATGTTCTGTTGCCATCCGAATTGCTCCAGAATTATTCTGGGATGGTCGCAAATGGGCAGAAAAACGGCTAGTTTGGTGGAGGGCTATAAATAGAGGCTCTCTGTCTTCCCCAAGGGTTAGCTCCACCAGCATTGAAGACTCTAGCTCACCCACCAAGCTAGATCTCCCTCCTCCTCCACCCAAACTTGTTGAAACTTTGAGGATTGAAGGAGAAGCCCGGATCTACATCTTCACCAACCGGTTTTCCATTTCCCCCTCATTAGCTTGAGGGATCTTTGCCTAGGGTTTCCTCTTGTGGAGAACCTAGGCTTCTTGCTACTCTTGGTGATTTGTGAAGAGTTGGGAGCCCCCAATTTGATTGTGGGTGTGTGCCCCAAGCTTGTTTGTAAATGACTCGATCCCCGCCTCAAAGGGGTTAAATAGTGGAAGGTGAACTAGGCCTTTGTGATGGAGTTCATCGGAGAATAGGGTGAGGCCTTTGTGGCGTTGAGTAGGCCTTCGTGGCGAGCTCACACCCCTCCAACGAGACGTACTCCCTTAACAAGGAGGAACTCGGGAATACATCGTGTCTCCGTGTACTTCCATCGGTTACCTCGTTCCCCTCTCTTTACTTACTCGTACTTGTACGTAGCATTTATTGTAGTACTTGCTGTATTAAGTGTTGTCCTAGTTGCATTAATTGCTTGTCTTTCCATATATGTAAATTCACCATTAGTTGCACTATCTAGAGAATTTACCTTTGTGTCAAGCCTAAACTTTAAGAAAAATTAAAATTGGTCGTAGCAACTATTCACCCCTCCTCTACGTGCCCATACTTTACTTTCAGTTGCCCTCGCCCTTGTGTTGGCCAGCCCGTCGGCACACTCGCCAATGAGCAGCCGCGGCCACCGCGTTCACACCTGGAGCCTGGCCGCGCTCGGGCTCGCGAATGGCGTCTGCAACGGCGACACACCATGCATCATGTTTCCTGGAGGGTCCGAGGACTAGGGTCTAGTAGTTTTTAGTCTGCTTTAGACCCATTACACAACTTTATTCAGGATTTCAGTACCGTTTCTCTGTCGAGTACAATGTATTCCAGACTATCAAAGATGTAAATATATTTCCAAGTTTCGTACATGTCGAGATTATTACGTCTATTTGCAATCGAGATTTTTAATTTCTTGCAAATACAAATGCAAAATTAAAAGTGATTTCATCAAATTGATATTTTGGGATCATGAGGTGGTGTGTAGATTTATCTACACCTACTGTTTAAGCTACATTTTGTCATTTGACATTATGATTGCCAATGTCATCTCCTGGACATTTAATTAAGTTATGGCATAAGGCATTCGAAGCGTGAGTAAACTCTGCTAATGCTGCTAGATCTACTCCAATAATTCTTTTGGAGATTATCTACATCGTGTCATACTTAACAATTTGAAGTTCACACTAATAATTTCAATCCCAATTCTTGAAATTTAAATTATTTTGCATAGTATATTACAACATAAACCATGACGGATTTTTATTCTCTGGTCTTAGTGTTGTAATAGAACATAAATATTGTTGTCAGTTTATTTTGTATCAGCAGTTTGATATAATAAAATTACAATCTATATATCTATATAAGGTTTTCTTATTGAAAATTCTTCATTTTTATATATAGCTCTCTACGGGACCAATCCGATGGAAGAGGAATTATGCCTTGTGGACAATGCTACCACAAACTCTATACTGAGGGAGTTGAAATATTTCCAGACTCTGAAAAAGATGAATGGTGATATTTTAACAATCGCTGGATGTGATACGGTAATTGTTGGCACCGGTCGTGCCATATTTACCCTCCCAGGTGGTACACAAGTGAAAATTGAGGATGCATTATTGTATCCCGATTCTTCACGTACCCTAATAAGTTTTCGAGATATCCGCAAAAATGGTTTTCACATTGTAACCCATGATGACAACAAAGAGGAGTATCTACTCTTCACAAAAGATCACGGATATGGCAAGCAAGTACTTGAAAAAATTCCCTTTCTGTCGTCCAGACTATACTATACGTACATTGAACCCGTAGAACATGTTGCTTACAAGGTAATTTTCCAAAATGTTAACGCATTTCAAACCTGGCATGATCGCCTAGGCCATCCTGGTATCGGGATGATGAGGAAGATTACTAGCAATTCCATTGGTCACAATTTGCTTGAGTCCAAATTTCCTCAGTCATCGGATTTTGTGTGCACATCATGTGCCACATGAAACATTATTCTGAGACCTTCACACCTCAAAATACAAGGTGAACCACTTCAATTTCTTGATCAAATTCAAGAAGACATTTGTGGTCTCATCCAACCATTGTCTGGACCATTTAGGTATTTCATAGTCCTTATTGACGCATCTACACGATGGTCACATGTGTGCCTTCTTTCCACACGGAACCATGCATTTGCCAAGATAATGAGGGAAATAATTAAGTTAGAGGCCCATAATCCCGAAAGTCAAATTAAATAAATTCGCATGGACAATGCTGCAGAATTCTCCTCACGTGCTTTCAGTGACTATTGCATGGGCCTAGGGATTGAAGTTCAGCACTCTGTTCCATATGTTCACACTCAAAATGGTTTGGCTGAATCCCTAATTAAGAGGATCAAACTCATTGCAAGACCTTTGTTGATGAATTGCAGCTTGCCAACCTCGTGTTGGGGTCATGCAGTTTTACACGATGCCGACATAATACAATTGCGACCTACTGCATATCACATTACTTCCCCTCTGCAATTGGTACGTTGAAATCCACCTACCATTTCCCATCTGCGTAAGTTCGGATGTGCTACATATATCCCGATCTCAGCACCTCAGCGGACATCCATGGGCCCACACAAAAAATTGGGGATCTATGTGGCGTACAAATCATAGTCGATTATTAAGTACCTGGAATCCCTTACCGGGGATCTATTCACAGGCCGTCACGCTGATTGTATATTTGACGAGGAACATTTTCCGGCATTAGGGGAGATTTCAAGTACCAGAAAGAATGCCCGGAAATTGATCGGAGTGCTCTTGCCATTTCAGCCTCCGATCCACGTACCCAAGAGACTGAACTACAAGTTCGGAAAATCATAAATTTGCAACATCTTGCAAATAATCTGCCAGGTTCATTTACCTATCTAAAATGTGTCACAAAATCCTTGAATCCGGCCAAAAATGCGCCTGGAAGAGTGGAGGTACCAACTAAAACCACTCAACTACCCGTTCCCAAAAAGAGGGGGAGTAGTAGGCATCTGACTCGGATCCTGCTTCTCGCAAGCAGCAAAGGAGAGTGAGGAGAAACTCCTCAAAGTCAGTAAATGCAAGTCAACTCAATGTTGATAAGCACCTCATCGGAAGTATACACCCCGTGGGAGGGCACCCTCCACAACCCAGCTCCAGCTTGCACACACTGGCTGGAACATCGGAACACCTGGACTCACGCGTATTGGGAAATCACGAAGAGTCATCAAGGGTGCAGGAGATATCCATCAACTATATCGATTCTGGAGAATCATTCAACCGTAAGTCTACGATTGTCGACACTTATTTTTCTGCTAAAATTGCAAATACGCTTCTTAATGATCATGATCCAAGGACTATCGTTGAGTGTGAAAAACGATCCGACTGGCCTCAATGGAAGAATGCAATACAAGCAGAACTAGCCTCGCTTAATAAAAGGAAGGTATTCACAAAAGCAATACCAACTCCTCCCAATGTTTTCCCTGTGGGATTCAAATGGCTTTTCCTCCGGAAACGGAATGAGAACAATGAGGTGGTGAGATACAAAGCAAGGCTCGTAGCATAGGGTTTCACGCAGAGACTCGGCATTGATTTCAATGAAACATATTCTCCAGTTATGAGTGGTATCACTTTCCGATATCTTATATCTTTGGCAGTGCAAAATCGTCTATCTATGCAGTTGATGGACGTCGCGACTGCATATCTTTACGGATCACTAGATTCGAACATTTACATGAAGGTTCCTGACGGAATCTCTATATATGCCGAATATAGGCGCAAAACGCAACATGTACTGTGTAAAACTTAACAAGTCTTTATACGGCTTGAAGCAGTCGGGCGGATGTGGTACAACCGACTTAGTGAGTTCCTTCTTCAGAAGGGTTACTGCAATAATGATGACTGCCCATTTGTCTTCATCAAGAAGTCCTCTTCAGGATTTTGCATCATTTCCGTGTATGTCGATGATATTAACTTCATTGGCAACGCACAAGATATTTATGAAGCACGCAATCATCTAATGATGGAATTTGAGATGAAGGATTTGGGTAAAACCAAATTTTGCTTGGGTCTTCAACTCGAGCACCTTCCCACAGGAATAATGGTACACCAAGCTACCTATATCCAGAAAATATTGGAGAAATTCAATATGGACAAATCCTATCCGTCTAAAACTCCCATGGTGGTTCGATCTCTAGACGTAGAGAAAGATCCGTTCAGGCCGAGGGATGATGGAGAAGAGATGTTGGGATCCGAGGTCCCATATCTCAGTGCCATTGGAGCGCTTATGTATCTTGCAAATTGCACGAGACCTGACCTTGCATTTGCAGTAAATCTACTTGCTAGACACAGCGCATCTCCCACCAAACGTCATTGGGCGGGAGTCAAGAATGTCTTTCGATATCTCCAAGGCACAAAGGATCTTGGCCTATTCTTTCAGTTCTAGAGAAATCTGGATTCCAATATGATTGGATACACTGATGCTGGCTACTTATCTGATCCCCAAAATGCCAGATCGCAAACCGGCTTTGTGTTCCTACATGGTGGAACAACCATATCATGGAAGTCATTGAAACAGACCCTGGTTGCAACGTCCACCAATCATTCTGAAATAATTGCATTATATGAGGCATCACGCGAATGTGTGTGGCTTCGCAGAATGATAAACCACATACAACAGTCATGTGGAATTGGTTCTACGAAGATAACGCGGCTTGTGTTGCACAGATGCAAATAGGATACATAAAGAGAAACATCACCAAGCATATTTCCACTAAGTTGTTTTATCCCCATGAACTCTAGAAGAGTGGGGAAATCAACATCTTTCAAGTCAAATCATGTGATAACCTCGCTGATCTTTTCACGAAGTCTCTACCAACTTCAACATTCCATAAATACATTCATGGGATTGGTATGCGACGGCTTCGGGATTTGCAAGAGTCAGGGGGAGTATGTTCCTGAACTATTCCTGTTCAAAACATCATATTACACTCTTTTTCCCTTTATGAGTTTACTTTTCAGGTTCTCATTAAGTTTTTAATGAGGTAATATCAACATGAGATCATATGTCATATTTTCTGTTTTCCCCACCGGGGTTTTTAGGAAAGTATACACGGCATATTTATTGTCCTCTAAATTCTATGGATATACTTCATATTGAGTTAAGAGGGGCAATAGTCATTATATGTTGGATCATTTTCTCCTTATTTTCCCACAGGGTTTGAAGGATTTTTACCAGCATATCCTACACTACTCCTCATATTTTTTTCCACCGGGTTTTTTGGAGGAGACTTTATCAAGATGATGAATAATTGTATAGGTAGCGGTGATTAGGGGGAGTGTTAATAATAATAACCCCTGCGGTTATTAGCGGATAATCCTCGCTCCCACGTTTGTAGAAACCGTACGCGACGGTTTCTCCCCAAACGTCGCCTCCATATGTCGGTTGTAAAAGGCGTCGGTTCCCCATGTGTATATATGTGAAATCATCATCAATAAAGTGATAGTTTGATTCATTTGCTTCTCTCTCGATCGCGCATAGATTTCTCTCAACAGGAATGGCCTACTTGGACCGCATCTTCTGGAACGCAACGCGATGGTTGCTACCTTGCTGGGGATCGGAGAAGCACGAGTGAGAGCATCTCCACTTGTCCGATTCCATACGGGATCGCGTTTTTTTTGGCGTTCTTTCCTACTCGCTGTCCCACAAATCTATTTATTTTCAAATTCAAATTGTGCAAATGCAAAAAATATAAACAAACACTATAGATTTAATATCTTGTCATATAAATTCAAATTTTATGCCATAATTTAAACATGTGGCCCATTACAAAACGAAGGAAAATCACATGAGGTCGACGGTGTTGGATCATGCTACGTCGACGACGGTGTTGGGGCCGAGAAAACCGGTGGCGGGGGCATGGCCGAGGAAATCACCACCGATGAAGTCCCCCCTTGGGTGTAGCCTGGTGTGTCGTAGCTGTTGCCATGGATGTTGCCGCTCCGTGAGTCTCCGCACACTCCGAGGATGTCGTGGCATAGAGCGCCAAGAACGTTGATGTCGGCGCAAGCCCCATCTCGGCTTAGATCGCCGCATGAAGGCGAAGAGCTCCTTGAACCGCCGGTTGGATAGTTTCAGATGATGGGACCGCTAGCCATGACGTCTAGGTTCGTCGCCACCGGTTGAGCCACCTTCTTCTCATGCCTTTGGAGGTTCTCCTTTGTGTCGATCTGGCGCTTGTCAGTTTTATGCACACGTAGCGTCCGGCATGGCCTCTTGCCTCTCCTTTGGCAAGCGTGTTTTCAGCACGCGACGCTTTACGCCGAGCATATCTGTCTTCACCGACTTCGATTTCCTGGCATCCTTCATGTTCTTGCTAACTGTTGGGGGAATGGATAAAGGGATGCCCAGAGTACTTCCTCATAAACCGGATTTAGATACATCCGGTTCATAGTTGATGTTCCGGTTTATACCAAGATTGTTCGAGGAAGGAAAACCGACTGGAGATCCGAAGACCTGACGACTCGAAGGGAGGACCCGGCCAAGGCCCAACATGACCCGTAGAGTGTCATGGACAAAGCCAGAAGGGCCCAAGACTTAGCGGGACAACCCAAGGCTGACGGAGAAGTCCAGTCCCAGATGGACAGACCCAGATCCTGGGGTAAACCGGCTGAAGACTTGGAAGCCGGATCCTACTAGGACTCCGAGAATGGTTGTAATCCGGATTCTCCTGTAACCTTATGAACTCGTCTTCTATATTAAGCGAGTTCCTAGGACGTAGAAAGAGCAATACTTCTCGAGACATCGGAAGCCGGAATCGCTCCTTGTAATCAAGACCCCAAGTTCCAAATAGTAAAGAAGTAGGCGTATGTTTTGACCTCAATAGAGGGGCTGAACCTGGGTAAACTGGCGCCTCTCGTTTCCACTATGACCTTTCGAATACTTTGCTTAGTAGAAATGTCCTCAAAAACTAGTCCTCGTATGAGGACTCTTGCCGTGACAATCCCATGACAGTTGGCGCACACCGTGAATCCAGCTCGTGGAAGTGTTGTTTTTTTGGAAGGAGCCATACCAAGGATCGAGAGACGCGCGATTGGCCGGCTCACGAAGAGTCAGCACAGAAATTACTACAACCATGATACTTGGGAACCAGAGCTCGCTTTTGTGGAATCTGGTTTTCGAGTTCCCTTCGGCAGAATCCAGGTCTTCGTCGGGTTCGTTGGAGGAGCCGGCCGGAATCCGGATCAAGAGTCTAACTTAGTTTCTAGAGAGGCCACGATTGTGCATTCAGATGGAGAATCCTTGGTTGGTAACAAAGATGAACATGATGCAACAGGTTATATCCACCAGCTCTTTGAAAATCGATTGGGAGGAAACCTGGAACAAGAATTGGAGAGCTTTGAGGAAACAGTTCAACATACGGTTGTCTACATGGTAGGACCGGCCCGGCCTGTTTAGCCCAGGTATGATGCTAGTGGAAATTTAATTAAAAATACAGTTTCAGGATCAAATCCGGTTCAAGGCGCTCCAAGGGCAGCAGGATCTGGACCAACTGGTCGAGTGGTTGATCTAGTGGCACCAACCCCATACGCACACAGACCTGAACTGATGACAACAATGTACTCACTTAGAGTGGAATCTAGAAGAATACTATTAATATGGTGATATTAGTAGAACAATCAAACTTAAAGTATGACTCAATGGGTGATAGTATATGACTAATACGCCAAAGAAAATGAGCTAGTACGACTAGCATTGTTTGATGTTGAATGATTCTTCTGTAAAGGAAAGGGAATATTGAAAATAGAATTACAAAAATATATATGGCAGAAAAAGAAGATAGCTGGAAAAGTCCAGCTCAGGAGTATATTCTTGATATACAAAGTTATAGATCTATTACTAGTTAACAAAATATTTTTGGGTATTTTGATACCACATTGGTTGGTATGAGTTGTCATACAAACCAACGTAATGCAAGAAATACAAGGGCCTAGAAGGAACTAGTAATAGATGCGGAATCGATTATGACACGAACATAAATATGCTATTGTGTTCATTGTCATATAGAACCAAATATTCAAGATTTATTTTAAGAACTGAATAAGTTGTTATTTTGTTCTAGTCTTTTGTGAGAACAAATGAGATTGTTCAAACTATGACCATATTCCAGAATTGATGGATATGTTAATATATAAATCATGTTGGTAAAATAAACATCTATAAGACTAAATGCTAAACGTTGCAAGTCGTAAAAGAGTTTCACTTAAATTGTGACACCACCATTTTAGTTCATATCGGAAAGTAAAACATGAAGGAACTCCATATTGATGGACTTCCGGAGTCATTTTGTTTTGAATAAATTGACGCTTGTGAGACCTCTTCCAAAAGATGACTAGAATTGCGTTCATAGGCTAAACAAGAATGGACGACTAATTTAGTGGAGATTAAACATATTGATGTATATAGTCCATTATGTGTAGTCATGTATGGTGTATTAATTTTTCCTTCATAAAATTCTGTCGATGATTTGAGTAGATATGTGAGTATATCTATTTAAAGAGAACGGAGTTTGACTTTTTGAATTGGTTCAAATGGCTGTTAATATGAAGTAAAAATCGTTGTAACAAGCTAATCAAGTATTTATGATTGGATCATAAAGGATAAAGTTTTGAGTTACAAGTTTAGCAAAACATCTGAGAAGTTGCAGAATTGTTCTACAACTTATACTTCTCGAATACCCCACATTAGGTTGGAGTGTTCAAGAGACAAAATGAAACATTGTTGGACATGGTAATATTAATAAAATTGCCATTATAATTTTGTAGTTTATACATTAAGAACAACCGCTTTTTCACTGAAAAGAGCACCATCATGATCCGTTGAAATTGACAACATATAAGATATGGATTGGGTAGTGACCCGAATTGTCATTTTATTAAGTTTTGGTATGCATAGCATGTGTAAAATGTTTACAACCAAAATGGGATAAATATATGTTTATAAGGTTGTCCTAAAGAATACATTGGGTATTTCTCCTATCACCGACCAAAGACAAATGTTGTTTGTCACAAAGGGTTGATTTCTCAAGAATGTAGTTCTTGCGAAACAAGTGAGTGGGAGGACAGTACAAACTCAACGAGATTAGAGAATCTCCGTTACCATGTCAAGAGTAGCGCAGCACTGGAAGTTGTTCCGGGGTTATCTATTTTGACAAAGTAGAAGACATTACATGTGTAGTAGATACTTCGAACGAGTTTGAGAACTGAACCACAAAAGTCCTAAAACTTTGTACTTAGAACAACTTGTGGTTTAAGAGTAAACTGTTGTTCTGACAATAAAAGGACATGTACCTTATAAAGGAAGCAATGATGGGCCCTGACTTCATAAAATTGACTATGAGTCATTATATCTGCCATAGTATCCTTGTATGAATATCAAGTATCTTACTTGGTAGTCCTTTCGATAGGCTTGATGCCTAACGATAATAAAAGGGTATATATAGCGACAAAGACATGGATTTTTACATCCTTTGAAAGTTGTACTTATCGAAAAGGTTGTTTTCGACGAAGTTCAAAAAGTTGACTACTACAAGATTTTGATCTTTCGTAGTGATGCTTTAGTCTTTGCGGATAGGTCTAGCAAAAGTTACATATTATGTGACAGTTGAATAACAAAACCAACTCTCCTCTCGAGAAAGTTTGATCAAACATGTGTACTTGACACAGTCTGAGAGTTTTGTAAAATTCAAAAGGTTGCTAGAAAGGTATGCACACTTCAATGGTTGATGTGATCATAACGAAGTTGAAATCTTTACTCTAATGAAGTTATCAAAAGAGTTTGATTTCATCATGAACGATAAAGATGCTTGTAGAGTTACAAGAAATTAATTGGGAGCGCTATGACATATTTCCAATACTTTATGCAGATGACATATGGTTGATTGGAAAATATGTATTTTAAATTAACACGGTTAAGATTTTCATATTGATGAAAGGCTTAGAAGATATTGGGCATCAATATCTATAAAAGATGGAGCGCCTCATATGATTGAAGGCAAATTACATAGATGAAATATTGAAGTAAGTCAATATCGAAATGACAAGAAGGAGTTCTTATCACATGGAAAATAACTGAGCAAGATTCAAGTGTTTTGACACATGATGAGCATCATTGAAATTGAGATTTCTAAGTCATGTTTCCATGCTATGTACACAACCAAATGAGTGTTATGCTATAAAATGTTATAGCAGGATAATTCATATGATGATTAGACAACAGTGGGAGAGATCCTTGTGTCATTTTAGAAATACTAAGGATATGTTTTCTTATGTAGTAATGACAAAATATTAGTTGTAATATGTTACACTAATAGTCTTGTCATTTATTTAAGTAATTTTATCTCAATTAAAATATGTGATGAAGAGTAGCACAATAGGCCGGAAGAAAATTCCATGCTCGATTTGAAAGAGTTTCAAAATTAAAATATTGTGACAGATACTACAACAAAGGCTAAAGTATATCGTTGTGTTGACAACTGATAATAAGCGTATTTTGTGTCAAGGAGTTCTTTATTGAACTTGGTGAATTTCCAAGAATGCTAACACCATGAAGCTACATTTTCACAATGTTAGTGACATTGTTTTAAGCTGAGGAATTAAGGTTTCACCGATTGACCATATATATACAAAGACATCTCATTAGAGAATGAGTGATGCGTGTAGCCGCAAAGAACATGCAAATACAATAGGACCTGAACAGTTCAGATCTTTTTGATGATGTTTACCACATGCGAACCATGGTAATAACACTGGAATGCCATATGTGTTAAGTGCTTACAGACTAGATTATTGACTCTAGTGCAAGTGGGAGACTGAAGGGAATATGCCCGAGAGGCAATAATAAAATGGTTATTATCTTATTCCTTGTTTATGATGAATTTTTATTTCTCATGCTAGAATTGTATTAACCGAAAACGTTGATACATGTGTGCTTAATAAACAAACAATGGTTCCTAGTAAAGCCTCTCTTTTAACTAGCTCGTTGATTAATAGATGATCAAGGTTTCCTGATCATGAACATTGGATGTTTTTAACAACGGGGTCATGTCATTAGAAGAATGATGTGATGGACATATACCGAAAGTGAATATAGCAATGCGATCAAGTCATTAAGTTTACATTGTTTTATCAAATATACGAAGTAACTTATTCCTTAGACCATGAGATCATGTTAATCACTGATACCGGAAGGGTGCTTTATGGTATCAAACGTCAGACCGTAACAGGGTGACTATAAAGGTGTCGTTAGGTATTCGGAAAGTATTAATTGAGGATCATGGATCAAGAGTGGGATTTTCCATCCAAATGACGAACATATATACTCTGGGCCCTCTCGGTGATATCACATCGAAACCGCTTGCAAGCACGTGATATGATCACAAGGATGTTATATCACCGAAACGAGAAAAGAGTACTTGTCGGTAACGAGATTGAACAAGGTATGGTTGATACCAATGATCGAATCTCGGACAAGTAATATATCGTGAGACAAAGGGAATATATCACGACGTTGATGGTTCACACTATCACGAGAGTCATCGTTGAATATATAGGAGTCATCACGGATCTCCAGATCCCGCTGTTGATTATTGATCGGAGAGGAGTCTCGATCATGTCTATCTTAATCGCGAACCGTAGGGTGACACACTTAAGGTTCGATGACGCATTTGAGTGGATACGGAATATCGAAGAATGTTTTTGGGCAGCACCGAAATTGTTTCGGGGAAAATTGAAATAGTTCAAGGTTTTTTTTTCGAATGGTTGTTAACAGAATTAACAAATGATTCGACGTGCTATATGCAAATGTTTGTTAATGGAACTAAAAATTATAAATAAAGAAATAAATTTATTTACTTATTTATTAAAAGAAAACCTTTGGATTTTCCAAGGGGGAAATAATGGGAGCATGAGTGGGTGTGAGTGGAGCTTCCACTCACATGAAGAGGGAAGAGGTGGGGGCACCACCATGGCTGGCCGCACCCCACCCTTGGGCTTCCTCCCTATCCGTATAAAAGGAGGGTGAGGGCTCCTCTTCATTCACACACTTGCCCACCTCAATTCCTCTCCACCCGCTGCTCAATTCCATGGTCTCCGGCTTGGCGAAGCCCTGATCGTGGGATTCTTCTTCACAACCACGCCGTCGTGCTGCTAGAGTTCTGAGGGATCCTCTACTTCCGCCTCCCCACTGGATCGAGGGAACGGAGGTCGTCATCAACCGTACGTGTGACCGATCACGGAGGCACCGTCGGATTGTGGTGCACATTTTCTCTCTCTCGGGATCGGTGTGAGTACGACTAACACAACAACGAGATTTGATCTCATAACGCTTTGTGTATTCGAGGGTATGTGTTCTCCTTAACACTCTCTTTGCCCGTTGCACTTCGTCTCCTAGATTAGATCTTGGCCTTTCGGGTGTCTCCCGCGTAGGAAATTTTTTGTTTTCTATGCAACGACCCCTTCAGTTTGGATGCGGACGGGCTTCATCTAAGTTTCCAGCATAGGGAATTAGTTTTAGTTCAGCATTGGTGTCACTAGACCCAGTTAATCGCTGGTTTCGGGGTAGGACTTGGACCGACAAATCTTCAGGACCTTTTTCAGTCCTCGACAAGCACACCGGATCCCTCAAATCTGGTTTAGCCGGCTCACCTGATTCCACAGCCGGATCCACCTCTGATTCAGCCAAACCAGCCTGTGCAGCCTCTAGTTCAACCTGTATGTTTCCGGCCGGCGGTTCAACATCATGTTAACCCGGTACAAAATCCGGTCTATCAACAGCCCATACCTCACCAACCTGAGAGTTTCCATACACCGCAGGGACATTTCTAACCCGACTGATAATATCTGGGTGGCGACCAACAGTTTAGCTCAAATACCAGTTGATGCGAATAACCCACTAGGAGTAGAAGCTAGGAGGGAAATCGAGATGTTGCAAACTGCAGTGGTTCAGAAAATGAATTACAGTTTCCGGGAAAAAAATCCAATCTACACCATTCAACAGCAGGAACTCGTTGCCAAGGATCCAACATGCAAATGGTCCCATTCCAGCCGGTTCTAGTAATGCAAACCGGCAACAGCAGCCAACCCAACCAAAACAAGCAGTTTCGCATGCTCCCGGAATTATTAATACAGGGCACAGAGTGGCGGGAACTCAAAAAAATAATCTGGATCATATTCAGACTCCGGCCCAAAACCCAGTCTCAAACCCGGCAGCAACCGAGTTTCGAAGGATTGGAATTCATTGTTTGGGACCCGCAATTAGGGATGAGAGGATACCAGCTGATTTCAAATGTCCTCACAAAGTTGTGAATTACACCGCGGATATGGGGAGGTGAGTGACGTTGTATGCGCATGGTACTTAAGCTTGATCTTGGAAGGACCTACAAAGTTCTGGTTAAAAATCTTGCTTGCAAATTCAATTAACAGCTGGCAAGAATTGAAAGAACAGTTCATCAAAAAAATTCAAGGAACCTGCAAGTGACCAACTACAATCACAGTCGTGGAAAATTGTGTTCAGAAGGAGAAAGAGTCTGCCCAACATTGGTCACGACGCGTTGTAGAAATTATTCATCCATCAGTCAGTATTACTGCTCAGCAGGCAGTTATCCCTTTAGCGAGGAACTATAAATTTTATCCCTTGAAACATAAACTAGGACGTATCAAAGAGATACGTCAATGATATGAGTGAATTGTTGGAGGCTATGACTAAGTATGCCGAGTCTGATAAGATAAAGGATGCAGACTCAGACGATGAGAAATCTGAAAAGGGAAGGAAAAGCGGAGGCAAGGGTAACTAGGACCCAAATAAAAACAATGGGAGTTATCAGAACCAGAATAACAATAAGCACAAGAACGGTGAATGCATTTCAGACCTGGTAGCCAACACAAATACAGGTTATAGAAACTAGCGCCAGAACATAAACTTTAGAGGGAACCAGAATTTCCGGCCAAACAGTTTTTGCCAGGCACAGCAAGCCTTGAAAGGCATGTGCCGCGTCATAGCAAGAATGGAAAGGTGGCAAACCATTCTTGGGGGAATTGTTTTATAATGCAGGGTTTCAGGCATAGTGGAAACAACAACTGTGGACCTGAGAACAATGGATGTTCTAACTCAGGAAATATGGGAGGAGGCCAACCAGGAACCGAAAATTCAGGACCCGAAAATCAACATCAGAGTCACAAAGGCCAAGGCAACTGATACGCCCATAACGTATCTATAATTTTTGATTGTTTCATGCTAATATTATGCTTTTGACACTTTTTATATAAAGTTTATGATTTATTTGTACTAACCTATTAATAGTTGCAAGAGTGCACAATGATCTTTCTTTACTCTTTGATGTGTAGGAATTAACAAGAAAACACAAAAGGAGACTTGTTGTAAGAGGACTCTGACTTTCCTGAAATCTGTCCACCAACAGTTTATAAAGATCATCAGCTGTACCCCCAAAGAAAATGGCAACTGAAGATCAAATTGCCTACAAAGTTGTTGGCCATTTCCAGACCTTTTATTTAAGCCCAAGAACAGCCTAATCCGAATTTGTATGCCACCTATGGACCCATTTTACTGGAGGATATATATATGATTACAGGATTACAGGAATCGGTGACGGGATTGAGTCCAACTCTTACCATATTTGATCGATTCGGCCAGCCAAGACTTTAGGGATGAGAGGGGTCCCTAGGAAGGTTTTATAGGTTCCCAAGAGCCTTTGGATCAAGGGGACATCCATCGGAGGGCCGGGGAGCATTGTCCCATCACATATAAGGAGAGAAAAACCCTAATTCTTGGGCAGGCACCAAAAGCCACGAATTTTGCCTCCCCCATGGTCTCATCTCTATGGGGGAGGGATCATCTACAGAAGCAAGAAGCCATGGAGTAAGAGAGCTAAGGGGCGGCGCTCCCCCATGATGGCCGACCGGCGCAGGAGGAGCCCCCTGCGCCGCCGCGGGCTGCCGGCGCCGGCCTGCACCTCACGTGCTGCCCCTTCTCCATCCTCTTCGCCATGATGCCGCCTTCACCAACACCTCCATCATCATCTCCTCCTTGTATTCAGTGGTTAATCCTACCACAAACCTCTGTACCGTTCTATGTAAACATGGTGTTTGATGCTATAATATTTATCCTATGATCTATGTCATGTTTGTGTAGTTTATTTGTCTTTTGATTGCTTGGTTGAATGTCTTTGGTTCATTAGAGTTGTATGTTGATATGGTACTGTCCTTTGGTGTCCATTATATTTGTGCGCGCTTGGATCAACACCACAGGTTTAGTAGTATGTGCAAAGGAAGGGGCGTAGTTCTGCCGGAGTGACAGAAACTTAAGGACTCAAACCGGTTAGTTGCACGTATCGGAGTAGGAGGACCATTAAATTAAGGCTATGGTTGGGTATTTTTAGCTTAATGTATCTTCTAGTAGTTACGGATGTTTGCTAGAGTTCCAATCATAAGTACTTGCAATCATTGGATATTGAGAGATTGTTAGCTTTGCCTCTCCCACATAGAAAACTGCATCGAAGACAATGAACCCGATATCTTCACTAATTAATCTTGGACAAAGCCACCACAATTACAACCACTTTTCCACACTCATGTTACTGTTAGTCTGTGGTTACTTAGTGTATTTTATTGACACAACACTAACATTTACTTTCTTGTATTTATTATCTTGCAAAGCTATCTCTCTTACTCGTATTATTGCTCTAGTTTTATTTCCTAGATAATACAAACGTTTAGTGTGTGTAGAGTTGTATCAGTGGTTGATTGAACTTGAGAGAATATTTATCCTACCTTTAGATCCTCGTTGGGTTCGACACTCTAAATTATCGAAAAGGCTGCACACGATCCCCTATACTTGTGGGATATCAAGACCTTTTCTGGCGCCGTTGCCGGGGAACAATAGCGTGGGGTGAATGTTCTTGTGTGCACTTGTTTGCTTTGTCTCTAAGTAATTTTTCTTTCAGTTATAAGTAGTTTGATTTTTCAGTTTTAAGTTGTTTGCTATCTGTAGTTATGGATAGGGAACACGAATTACAAAAAAAGTTAGATGTACTTGGTATCTAAAAATGTTTTCAAAAACAAAAGTGGTTGGAAAGATGAGTAATGGTTAAGTGGGGGTCGACCTTGAACACTTGTGTTCATGCCTATGAAACCAAAAAAAATTCTCTCCGTGGAAGCTTTTCAGTTAAAAACTTGTATATATTGTACATATTCCTTTGTACCATAAAAATAAAATGTATAGATAACTTCTAGTTTGTTTATGATGCAAGTTTGCCACTAGAAAGTGATATTGATCTGAAAGTTTTTGAGTGCAAAGTAATGATTATTATATTTCTTTCATTAGTAGTACTTTTTTCTGATTTGAAGTACATAGATAGGTCTAATAATTCGATCTTTACTGACTGATTCTGTATAGACAGCTTTCCTGTGCTTCACTTAAAAATCGTGATAAATGTGATAATATTATTTTTACTTGTAAATTTTTGTGCATAAACTTAAGATCATTATATGTCTTTCATTAGTTTTGAGTTTCTTCATTTGAGCTACGCAGATATCTCGTTAACTGTCATCTTTACAGACTGTTCAGTTTTGGTAGATTGTCATGCTTATTTTGTATTGTGCTTATACTCAATGTTTATAATCTTTATTTGGTCGATAAATGATATAAATTAGTTAGTATACAGTAGGTAATTGATCTCTACGCACGCTTCTATTCTTGTAGACAGTGTTGGGCGTCCAAGTGCAGAGGTTTGTAGAACAGCAACAAGTTTCCCTTAAGTGGATCACCCAAGGTTTCTCGAACTCAGGGAGGTAGAGGTCAAAGATATCCCTCTCAAGCAACCCTGCAATCAAGATACAAGAAGTCTCTTGTGTCCCCAACACACCCAATATACTTTTCAGGTATATAGGTGCACTAGTTCGGCGAAGAGAGAGTAAAATGCAAGTAATATGGATGATAATAAGTGATAATAGCAATCTGAAATAAAAATGGAAGCAAGCAAACATGTAGCAGAACAGGCGGAAAACGGTGTTTCAATGCTTGAAAATAAGGCCTAGGGCTCCTACTTTCACTAGTGGACACTCTCAACAATGAAAACATAACTGAATGCATAAATATCATTTCTTCACTATGTTGCTCCGAACCACTCTCCGGTTGAATAACGAACACTAATCATTACGTAGAGATTTAACAACACTCCTCCGAGTAAGCCCTTTCCCAACCAAGTAACCCCCATGCTATCACCATGGGACCCAGATGGTTCCACGCAAACACCACTATTTCATAGGTTCATCTTCCAACACAAGATATAAATATCATGCTAAACCACATGGTGCACACACTATCACCTTTACCCTGTGATCAAAGTGTTTATGGAGATAAAAAAGCACTTGAGTAGCATAACAGATGAAGATAAATCTACATATTCAACTAGATTACAAAGCTCATGATCACCTAAAGATCACACCATGGGAGAGAGAGATGTACTACATAGCTACCGGTAGAGCACTCGGCCCCGCGAGAGAACTACTCCCTCCTCATCATAGGAGACAGCAACGGCGATGGAGATGGCAGTGGAGTCAAAGGAGATGGCTTCCGGGGGTACTTCCCCGTCCCGGCAGGGTGCCAGAACAGAGATCTGTCCCCCCAAAACTTGTCAATGGCGGCGGCGGAGCTACAAATGTATTTTGCAGAAAAGATGAATTATCCTAGGCTTTATGCATCGGGGAGTATATATGGGTGTCGCACCCGGACTTCTAGAGGATACTCGCAGTTCCGTTGAACAGTAGTTGCTTGGATTACGGGGCCTACCGGCACCCGCATCTCTTACGAGTAGGCCAACACTCGTATGTGTGACAACCAACCCCTACTGTTCATCGTCTACGTAAACCATCCCATAGAAATCATGATAATACCATTGACGTACTTCATACCATACACACATGGTACGTCAACGGCGTTTAACAAAATGATAGCACAACAGATCTCTAAGACACAAATAAATAGAAATAAGTGGCAAATAGCTCTCACTAGAGCAGAGATAGCAAATACAATCATCCAGAGGACACATGTCCCAACATATCATCATTACAACACAGCGGAAGCATCCAAAATGTCTGAGTACAGACAAGATCCAAATAAGCCTAAGAGGCCGGAAACGAAAAGACGGAGCCCATCCACGATGTCTCGGATCCTGCCCGGGTCCACTATCTACTCGTCAGCAGCCTCGTCAAACTCCACGTAATAGCCATCACGGGGATCCTCGTAAGCGTAGTCTGCGGAAACCACAGCCCCAAAGGGGTCAGTACATAAACGTACTGGCAAGCAAGACTCACAATTCACCAAAGTGTACCCAACAACATCAAGCACAGATGCTTTGGGTTCAACGGAAGAAAGGGTGATACAAAAGATGCGGCAGCTGGCTGCACTAACCAACTACAGAACATACTACAACTTCCGGCTAACAGAAAGGGGGTAAGATAGCGTATCGTAACCAACTACAACTAACTCCAAACAAACCCATCCTGGATCTTGCCCCTTATCCAAAGAGGCAATCCGAGGACAACTCACACAGTTGGATTAATGATGGTTCAAGTTATTGTGTCGATAAAACTATTACTAATCAAGTTATCATTAGTTAGGTGTAAGTTGTTCTGAGTACTTGTTAGCCAGTACTTTCACCAAGTTAACCATAACCGCGGAAAACACGGCTTCTCGAGAAGATTTATCCCTGCAGGGGTGCACCAATTTGGCCGTACACGTAAGAATAACCCGCCAGATGGAATGCCTCCCACCAAGCGGGGCACTCAACACAACTCAAATCTTCTTCACATCAAGCCCAAAGAACCACGTGCTGTGCGTGCGCGGCTAATCGAGCCCCACGAAGAAAAGGGGACCCTCATAGCACCCTAAGACCACGCCGCCCTAAATGCCGACTACAAAAAGTTCCACCCTGGCCTCGGGTTTGTACCTGCATATGAGTGCATCAAATGGAAAGCCCGAACTAAGTGTGGCTATTTGGACGAGATGCGAATCGAATCAAATTGAGGGGGGCGCCCATACACGCTTCCCACATGCGGTTAGTGCGCTCATCATGGATCAGTAGACAAGACCCTTTTCCTAATTAGGGTCGACACTAGCAGGCCTCAAAACCACGCCGGGCTCCTGCCGGTGCCTTATCATCAAATTATTATTACCTCAAAATTAACATGTTGTTGTTTAAACATCGAGCCCCAGAACATAATAGAAATATAGTAACAGAAAGTAACGGATAACAGACTCGAGCAAAAACAACCCTAAGCATGCTAGTAAGACACGGGCAACAAGCAATGGGGTTATAGGTGTGGAGGTGAGGCTATATCAGGGTTAAAGGATAACATGTGATAGGATCGAACAGAAGCAACGATTCATAGGGCTAGCAGAATAGACAACGGAAAGTATCGGTATCCAATGTGGAAAGGAACACAATGGTTCATGTGAGTGAATACTTGCCTGCAAACTCAGCAGCCTGGTACTGAGCTAACTCCTCAGAAGTAGTGTCGTAAACCTCGTCTGTCTCAACGTCGTCGTCTATTCGAGAAGAAGCAAACAAACAACGCAAAGAGACAAACAATCAATAACATGGCATAGTGCACAATCATGGGATGATGCATGACCATTTAATTGATGCATAGAAATAAACTAGTTGACATAGTAACATAACATGATTAAATGGACCCACATGCAATTTGAGTTGCATATGAAAGCCCATGAATTAAGGTTGAAATAATTGTTCTACAACTAAACATCATGTGTAAGTGAATTAGCATGATGCATGGATGAAGAAAACAGAAAGAAAACAACAATAGAAACCATTTGAAATAAGGTTTACCAAGTTTTGGAATTTCATTTATTAAGTTATGAAATGTTGGTTCCTTAAAGGTGTTACACAAGCATTTGTTGTTTTCACCATTTAAATTGTTCAAAATATATAACAAAGTTCATATTTGGAAAGTACACAAAATTTTAGGTGGAATACATGTTTCAATTATTGAAAAAGGAATTGGAATGAATTACTTACGAATTAAACAAGTTTAAACAAGATTTAATTGGAATTAAATTAAGTATGAAAATTATTTGAATTTTATTTGTTCAAAACATTAAACCAAATTCATATTTGAAAAGGTTATACTTTTCTGGTTTGAAAACATATTTTATAAGTTCAAAAATAATTTAATTTGAGCAAGTTATGAATTTAGCAAATTTAATTGATTTAAACAAGGTTTAAATTATTTAACCACTTTTAATTATTCAAAACATGAAACAAAGTTTATATTTGAAAAGGTGGTTCAAAATGGCATGGAAAACATATTTTATTTGTGTTATTTGACTTAAGTTTGAATTAGTTATGAAATTAACCAAATTTAAAAGGAGTTGTTTGAATTTCAATTTTAGAACAATTTGAAATATTCAAAACATAAAACAAATGATTTAAATAGGTAGATAATTTAATTTGGTTCAGTATACATATTTTATTTGTATTATTTGGATTTGTAAATTAAAAGTTATTAGCATTTTGATTCTAGGGACTAATCTGTAAAAGAAAAGGATTTGATTTAAAAGAAACTGGGCAGAAAACCTTTTACACCGTGCAGTGACCTAGCCTAGGTCACTGCCAGTGGGCCCTGGCCACCGTGGCAGCGCGTGGAGGCACGCTTGGCAACCCAGGCCACTGACGAGTGGCCCCTGCCTGCCAGCGTGGCTAGGAAAAAAGGGGGATTAAATCCCGCGGGGGCAGGGCTCGAACCTGCGACCCCGTGTGCGCGCGCAGTGGTGCGTTTCCGCTGCAGTGTGTTCCGTTCCTTGTTAGGTAAGGGGTGCGCGGACAGGTTAAGGTTCAGGTATCGCTAACTGAATTTTTTTTTGCAGGTGCGTTTCTGAACTTTGACAGAGGGCTCGCTGGCCGGCGGCGAGCGGCGATCGGTGCTGTTGCTCGCTGCGGTGTGCTGTGGTGATGCCCAGGGGTAGTGCACGCGGTGTGCAGCAGAGAAAGAAGCAGGATGGAGAGGGGAGGTGGAGGTGATGCTCACCCTCGTTGCAGTTGCAGCAGAGGCTCGGGGAAGAACGGCCGTCGGCGACAGAACGAGGACGGCGGCGGCGATGTGGTGGCTCCTGGACGTCGTAGGGGTGTCGAAGAGGGAGAGGGAGGTACGGGGGTTTGATTCCCGTGCCTACCCTGCTCGGTGGAGACCCCTCCCGCCGGTGATCATCGGAGTTCAGAGGGTGGTGGCTCGGGGTGAGGTTCAGAGATGCAGATGGTTGTAGAGATGGAGGAAAAGAGAGGAAGAATGGCGGCATCGAGGGAGGTAGGTGGAGGCTAGGGTTAGGGCAGAGCTCGGGGGCCTAGGGTTAGGTTTATAGGGGAGTAGGGGCGAGCGGTGGCCGTCTGCTCCTCGCCTCTGCAGACGTGGATAGCCCCGATGGCAGCCGTACAGGAAGAAGACGACCTCGAAGAGGTAAGCAGGCCAGTTTGTGGGCTGGGCCTGGCTGGCCTGCCCTACCCCTCTCTCTGTTTCTTTTTTAAATTTTTTCTGTTTGTTTTTTTTTTGCTGAAAAGAAATAGGAAGAAAAGGCTAGGGTTTTTGGGTTAGAAAAATTTAGGGATAATTTTTTATAGGCTATTTATTATAACAGCAACCACTTGCAAAGTTTAGTTTTTTCCAAAAAGTTCAAATATATTGTTGTTTGGAATTTGTTTGAAATTTGATGTGATTTTAATATTAATTGATTAATTTGACTTAAGCAACTTAAAAAGTTTTAAATTCAAGGTTATTTGAAACAAGTGATTGATTGGTTTTGTAAGTTTCATAATTTCAAAAAGGGTTGTTGTTTGTAATTGAATTTGAATAACATTTGAATTAAGTGAATTATTAAAAGCCATAATTTTAAATAGTTTGAACCTTATGGTTTAATGGAAACAATGAATGTTTTATTTGAACTTTTTATTTGGAAAAATTGTAACATAACAAGTATGAACAATTTGATTTGGAAATTGGTTTGAATTTAAAATAGAAAACAATTGAAAACAGATGCAAAACAAATGCAAACAAAAGTAATTGGTATGATGACATGATGCAAAACATTAATAAAACAAGAAACAAACATTCTAAAGGTAATTTTCATACTTGGGATGTTACAAAACGCCCCCCCCCCCCTTGAAGGAATCGCGCCCTGAGATTCCTACTGAGAAGAGAAAAGGTCCGGATACTTCTTGCGAAGATCCTCTTCGGTCTCCCACGTTGCCTCTTTATCGGAATGATGCGACCATTGCACTTTCAAGAACTTGGTGCTCTTGTTGCGAGTCTTACGCTCGGTCTCATATAGAAGTCGAATAGGGTGCTCCTCATAAGAGAGATCTTCTTGCAGTTCAATGGAATCATGATCAACTGCACGATCTGGATCTTTGAAACACCTCTTGAGCTGTGACACGTGAAACACATCGTGCACCATGGATAGTTTTTCTGGAAGTTCAAGACGATAGGCATTTTCTGCACGCCTTGAGAGAATGTTGAAAGGACCAATGTATCTTGGTGCAAGCTTTCCTTTCACACCAAAACGATGAGTGCCTCTGAGGGGAGTTACACGGAGATATGCTTTGTCACCAGGTGCATAGATCATATCCCTGTGCTTGCTGTCATAGTAGCTTTTCTGACGAGACTGAGCAATCTTGAGATTGTCACGAATGATGCGAACTTTCTCTTCGGCTTCCTTAACAATGTCAGGGCCTAAGAGTGAACGTTCACCAGCTCCAGACCAATTGATTGGACTCCTGCATCTGCGGCCATAGAGAGCTTCAAATGGTGCCATGCCTAGGCTTGCCTGGAAGCTGTTATTGTAGGAGAATTCAGCATATGGAAGGCAGTCCTCCCATTTCATGCCAAAGGAGAGACCACATCCTCTGAGCATATCCTCGAGAATCTGATTGACTCTTTCGACTTGCCCTTGAGACTGAGGGTGATAAGCTGTGCTGAACAGAAGTTTGGTGCCCAAAGCTTCTTGAAAGCTTTTCCAGAAATGAGAAGTGAATATGCTTCCACGGTCTGAGCTTATTTCCAATGGAACACCATGAAGAGGAACAATCTTTGATGTGTAGAGCTCTGCTAACTGGCTAGCTGAGATTGTTTCTTTGACAGCAAAGAAGTGGGCTACTTTAGTGAGACGATCAATGACAACGAAGATTGCATCGTTGCCCTTCTTGGACTTTGGGAAACCAGTGACGAAGTCCATTTCAATCATGTCCCACTTCCACTCAGGGATTTTCAAAGGTTGGAGTAGACCGGCTGTTTTCTGATGGACTGCCTTAACACGTTGACAAACGTCGCATTCAGAAACGTATTGAGCAATTTCACGTTTCATGCCAGGCCACCAATACAGTGTTTTGAGATCCTGGTACATCTTTGTACTTCCAGGGTGTATGGAAAGAGGAGTTTCATGAGCCTCCTTGAGAATGACATCTTTGAGACTTTGAACTTGAGGAACTGCAATGCGTCCTTCGAAGAACACAGTTCCCTTGTCATCAATTGAGAAGGACTTAAATTTCTCCTTGCCTTCTTTGATGTGTTCTACCATCTTCTTGATTTCAGCATCACGAAGTTGTTCAGAACGAATCTTGTCCTCGAGAGTTGGACTGGCTGTCAAGTTCGCAAGATAGCCTTGAGGAACAAGACCAAGGTTGAGCTTCTGGAATTCTTCATGAAGAGGAGGTTGGCTTTCCATGATCATGAGATTATTGCAATACGACTTGCGACTGAGAGCATCGGCCATAACATTAGCCTTGCCTGGAGTGTAAGAAATGGTAAGATCAAAGTCTTTAATCTTTTCAATCCATCTCCTTTGCCTGAGATTCAGATCTGGTTGAGTGAAGATGTATTTCAGACTCTTATGATCGGAAAAGATTTCAGTGCGATTACCCAACAAGTATTGCCTCCATTTCTTGAGGGCAAACACAACTGCTGCAAGTTCTAGGTCATGTGTGGGATAATTGAGCTCATGTGCGTTCAACTGACGTGAAGCATAAACCACAACTTGACGTTCTTGCATAAGAACTGCACCTAGACCTTGGAGAGAAGCATCACAGAATATCTGGAAAGGTTTGGTAGGATCTGGGCCAACCAGAACTGGGGTAGAAGTGAGTTTAGTTTTCAGGAGATTGAAACTTTCATCACATTGTGGAGACCAAACGAACTTCTTGTCCTTCTTTGTGAGATCAGTGAGAGGTTTGGCAATCTTGGAGAAGTTTTGAACGAAACGACGGCAATAGCTAGCCAAGCCAAGAAAACTTCTTACTTGCTTTACCGTCTTGGGAGGTTTCCAATCAACAATTGCTTTAACCTTTTTTGGATCAATGGCTATGCCCTTGGCAGAGATGATATGACCAAGGTAAGCAACTTCTGGAATCCAGAACTCACATTTGGAGAACTTGGCATAAAGACGATGCTCGCGAAGTTTCATGAGAGTGAGACGAAGGTGATCTTCATGCTCTTCCTCAGATTTTGAGTAGACAAGAATGTCATCAAGATATACCACAACGAACTTGTCGAGGTATTCGTGGAAGACAGAATTCATGAGTCGAGAGAATGTCGCTGGTCCATTGGTGAGACCAAAGGACATGACGGTGTATTCATATAGACCGTATCGAGTGGTGAAAGCTGTTTTTGGAATATCTTCCTTTCTGATCTTTATTTGATGGTAACCCATTCTCAAGTCCAACTTGGAGAATATTGAGGCGCCAGCAAGTTGATCAAAAAGATCATCGATACGAGGAATTGGATACTTGTTTTTGATGGTTTTCTCGTTAAGAGGACGATAGTCAACAACGAGTCTCTTTGTGTGATCCTTCTTCGCAACGAACAGAGTTGGGCAACCCCAAGCCGAGGAACTAGGTTGAATGTAACCTTTTTCCATGTACATATCGATTTTCTCCTTTAACAATTTCAGTTCAGGAGGAGCTATCTTGTATGGATGCTTAGAGATTGGAGCAGTACCTGGTTCAAGCTCGATCACGAACTCAACTGCTCTGTCCGGAGGCATCCCTGGCAATTCTTCTGGAAAGACGTCAGGGAATTCACAAACCACCGGAACATTTTCAAGCAAAGGTAGAGGTTTTGCCTCGAGGGTGCACAGCTGAATGGAATTTGATTCATTTGGAGAATAGACTATCTGGCCAGAAGGGTGGAACAGAGTTATTGACTTCTGAGCACAGTCAATCGTAGCTTTATTGGCCTTCAACCAATCCATACCAAGAATGACATCAATGTCAGAATTGCCAAGCAGTATGAGAGAAGCAAGGAATATGTGGCCTCCAATTAGGATTTGATTTCTGTGACTGATCTTAGACGTTTGCATAGTTTCTCCATGGGAGTTTACTACTAGCGGGGAACCCAAACCAACAAAGGGGAGTTTAACTGCTGTCGCAAAGATCTTTGACACGAAAGAATGCGATGCTCCGGTATCAAACAACACTTTAGCTGGGTTAGAGTTTACGGGGAATGTACCGAGAACGACGTCAGGAGCTTCCTCAGCTTTGTCGATCTTGACATGATTCACCCTTGCGGTCCTCCCGACAGGCCTGTTGTTGGAGTTGAAGGCCTTAGGCGGGGGAGCACGCACCATTGCCTGGTTTGTGTTGGGACGAGGTGGTGGTGGAGGTAGCTGCCTCTGCGTGCACTTGTCAGCGTAGTGCCCCGTCTGCTTGCATGTAGCAAGTGACGACACGAGGAGGCCCTGGCCTTGGCTACCCCATTGAAGCCCTCTGATCATGCATCTGAGCAGGGTTGGGTGGGCGGGGAGCGAAGCCTGGAGAAGCTTGGGCATATGGAGCCCGAGTGACAGCACCATTTGGCACCCAGATGCGGCGCTTCTGCGGAGGGGTGGTCATGTTGGAGGAGGAACCACCCTCACGCGAGCGCTTGCGAGACTCCTCGAACGCCTTGCGCCCATTTTCTTCATTGAGTGCGGTGTTAACGAGCTCCTCGAAGTTGTTGGCCTTGATGTTGGTGAGGGCGTACTTGAGTTCCGGGTTAAAACCTCTGCGGAACCTTGCCATCTTCTTAGCCTCAGGGGACACCTCATCACCAGCGTAACGAGCGAGGCGATTGAACTCACTCTGATAGCCAATGACGTCCAGCTTGCCCTGCTTGAGAGAGCAAAACTCTTCATGCATCCTTTCCATGAGACCATCTGGAATGTGGTGCTTCAGGAAAGCTTCCTTGAAACAACCCCAGGTGATTGGATAGCCAGCTCTCATGGTCTGGTAGTTTTCCCACCAAGTAGCTGCCTGGCCCTTCAGGAGATAGGAGGCATACTTGACCTTGTCTTCCTCAGCAACGTGAGCAATGTCCAGAGCCTTGGCTATCTCACGGATCCAGTCATCAGCATCCAGAGGCTCGCGTGTGGCCACGAAAGCTCTTGGCCCAGACTGAGAAACTCCTTGATACTGACTCGTGGAGCATTCTGGTTGTTGTGCTGATTAGTCTGGAACTGGGCCATCTGCGTCATGACTTGAGTCATCTGAGTCAACAACTCCGTGATTGGTGGTGGCTCCGGCGGGGTGTTCCTTGTTGGCGGCATCCTGATAGACATGCATTTTAGCACCACAATAGAAAAGGATAGACTTGGAAACCGAAAGAGAGATTATTCCGACGCATGAATAGATAACCAACATGTACATCATCACATGCTCAAATACATCAGAATATCCAACACACCACAAATGGTTCGAATGCGAAAAGATAACTAAACATAGCTAAGAATGGATACATCGGTACTCCCATGCTCATCACGCAGGACGACGACTAGGAGTACGGCGAGAGGTACGGTGAGGAGCACGCCCACGAAAGTAGGTAGAACGATGATCCACGTAGATCTGACGTGGTCTGAGAGCGACTCTAGGTGTGGTGAAGTACATAGCGTCGACTCCCTGTGCTCCAAAGCGTGGAATCCCAGTGTAACCAGCACCGAGGTTGAGGAGTGGACCTCTGATCGGCTCGTAACCTCCAGCATCTGGCAGACGACGACCCACTGGCTGATCGAAACGTGCAAAGCGCTCATCTCCAACAAAGTCTATGGTGTAAGTCGCCAGACGAGTCACACCAAGGTAAAGCTGCTCTCTGACTGAAGCCAACTCCTGAGATAGTGTGCTGGCAACTGTGTCACTGTGCCTCACAAACTGAGCGGTGGTGTGCAGCCTAGAGTTATCATGCTCGTAGACATCCAAGTTGTCGTAGAGAGTGAAGTGAGCTCCCTCCGAAGTGATGTAACCACGGGGGATGTGGCGATAGATAGAATCGTCAAATCCCCAGTAGTCAGCACGACTGACGGCGAGACTCACATAAGCTGCCTGTTGCACGGCCATATCCACTGTGGAACCTACTGCCTCGTAGCGGTGGACTACGCTCATGCCATCATCTGACAGAATGTAGATGATAGCCTGGTAGTAGGTCTGGTCAAACTCTCGCTGCTGCTCGTAGACCTGGTACTCTGGTGCCCAACGGAACCCCAGATAAGTGACCATGTCTCTCAGCATCTCCGGATAACCGGCAGTGCTCTCGCAACGAGTCATACGAACCACCTGCGGGTAGAACCTGAGATCCATCTGCAGATGATCGGGGAAGTTTTGATTAGGCGTCGGTAGAAGAACTGAAGTGGAAAGCAACAACAAGGTTTCAACGGACGATAACGATGTTGAGAAGAACAGGATATCGAAGCAACATCGGGAAACACGAGACCAAAAACTCCTGAGGTACTACGGAAAACCCATCCGGGCTTCTAAAGGATCAATATCTACTGCTTAAGGAATAGAGGATCTGCTTCCGGGGCTTACACGCCTCCGTTCTCAATCGTGAGTAGGCAACATGATAAATCATGTCACAACCACCTCCATTCCTATGGTCTAGTAGATATAACTATCCCAGAGAAACCAGGATACGTGAAATCCTAACTTGAAAGTTTAGATGAGAAGGGAAAACAACGTTGCACTTCCTTACCAGAAAAGGGAGGGTGGGTGGGGAAAGAAGAAAAAGAACAGAATTCCTACTCTCACGTTTCATTTTTCCTATATAGCTACAAAATAGTTTCTAGACTCAACTGCGACCAGTAAAAAAAGGATCCTACAGGCAGACAGGCTCTGATACCATTTCTCGCACCCGGACTTCTAGAGGATACTCGCAGTTCCGTTGAACAATAGTTGATTGGATTACGGGGCTTACCGGCACCCACATCTCTTACGAGTAGGCCAACACTCGTATGTGTGACAACCAACCCCTACTGTTCATCGTCTACGTAAACCATCCCATAGAAATCAGGATACTACCATTGACGTACTTCATACCATACACACATGGTACGTCAACGGCGTTTAACAAAATGATAGCACAACAGATCTCTAAGACACAAATAAATAGAAATAAGTTGCAAATAGCTCTCACTAGAGCAGAGATAGAAAATACAATCATCCAGAGGACACATGTCCCAACATATCATCATTACAACACAGCGGAAGCATCTAAAATGTCTGAGTACAGACAAGATCCAAATAGGCCTAAGAGGCCGGAAACGAAAAGACAGAGCCCATCCACTATGTCTCGGATCCTGCCCGGGTCCGCTATCTACTCGTCAGCAGCCTCGTCAAACTCCACGTAATAGCCATCACGGGGATCCTCGTAAGCGTAGTCTGCGGAAACCACAGCCCCAAAGGGGTCAGTACATAAACGTACTGGCAATCAAGACTCACAATTCACCAAAGTGTACCCAACAACATCAAGCACAGATGCTTTGGGTTCAACGGAAGAAAGGGTGATACAAAAGATGCGGCAGCTGGCTGCACTAACCAACTACAGAACATACTACAACTTCCGGCTAACAGAAAGGGGGTAAGATAGCGTATTGTAACCAACTACAACTAACTCCAAACAAACCCATCCTGGATCTCGCCCCTTATCCAAAGAGGCAATCCGAGGACAACTCACACAGTTGGATTAATGATGGTTCAAATTATTGTGTCGATAAAACTATTACTAATCAAGTTATCATTAGTTAGGTGTAAGTTGTTCTGAGTACTTGTTAGCCAGTACTTTCACCAAGTTAACCATAACCGCGGAAAACACGGCTTCTCGAGAAGATTTATCCCTGCAGGGGTGCACCAATTTGGCCGTACACGTAAGAATAACCCGCCAGATGGAATGCCTCCCACCAAGCGGGGCACTCAACACAACTCAACTCTTCTTCGCATCAAGCCCAAAGAACCACGTGCTGTGCGTGCGCGGCTAATAGAGCCCCACGAAGAAAAGGGGACCCTCATAGCACCCTAAGACCACGCCTCCCTAAATGCCGACTACAAAAAGTTCCACCCTGGCCTCGGGTTTGTACCTGCATATGAGTGCATCAAATGGAAATCCGAACTAAGTGTGGCGATTTGGACGAGATGCGAATCGAATCAAATTGAGGGGGGCGCCCATACACGCTTCCCACATGCGGTTAGTGCGCTCATCATGGATCAGTAGACAAGACCCTTTTCCTAATTAGGGTCGACACTACCAGGCCTCAAAACCACGCCGGGCCTCCTGCCGGTGCCTTATCATCAAATTATTATTACCTCAAAATTAACAGGTTGTTGTTTAAACATCGAGCCCCAGAACATAATAGAAATATAGTAACAGAAAGTAACGGATAACAGACTCGAGCAAAAACAACCCTAAGCATGCTAGTAAGACACGGGCAACAAGCAATGGGGTTATAGGTGTGGAGGTGAGGCTATATCAGGGTTAAAGGATAACATGTGATAGGATCGAACAGAAGCAACGATTCATAGGGCTAGCAGAATAGACAACGGAAAGTATCGGTATCCAATGTGGAAAGGAACCCAATGGTTCATGTGAGTGAATACTTGCCTGCAAACTCAGCAGCCTGGTACTGAGCTAACTCCTCAGAAGTAGTGTCGTAAACCTCGTCTGTCTCAACGTCGTCGTCTATTCGAGAAGAAGCAAACAAACAACGCAAAGAGACAAACAATCAATAACATGGCATAGTGCACAATCATGGGATGATGCATGACCATTTAATTGATGCATAGAAATAAACTAGTTGACATAGTAACATAACATGATTAAATGGACCCACATGCAATTTGAGTTGCATATGAAAGCCCATGAATTAAGGTTGAAATAATTGTTCTACAACTAAACATCATGTGTAAGTGAATTAGCATGATGCATGGATGAAGAAAACAGAAATAAAACAACAATAGAAACAATTTGAAATAAGGTTTACCAAGTTTTGGAATTTCATTTATTAAGTTATGAAATGTTGGTTCCTTAAAGGTGTTACACAAGCATTTGTTGTTTTCACCAATTTAAATTGTTCAAAATAGATAACAAAGTTCATATTTGGAAAGTACACAAAATTTTAGGTGGAATACATGTTTCAATTATTGAAAAAAGGAATTAGAATGAATTACTTATGAATTAAACAAGTTTAAACAAGATTTAATTGGAATTAAATTAAGTATGAAAATTATTTGAATTTTATTTGTTCAAAACATTAAACCAAATTCATATTTGAAAAGGTTATACTTTTCTGTTTTGAAAACATATTTTATAAGTTCAAAAATAATTTAATTTGAGCAAGTTATGAATTTAGCAAATTTAATTGATTTAAACAAGGTTTAAATTATTTAACCACTTTTAATTATTCAAAACATGAAACAAAGTTTATATTTGAAAAGGTGGTTCAAAATGGCATGGAAAACATATTTTATTTGTGTTATTTTACTTAAGTTTGAATTAGTTATGAAATTAACCAAATTTAAAAGGAGTTGTTTGAATTTGAATTTTAGAACAATTTGAAATATTCAAAACATAAAACAAATGATTTAAATAGGTAGAGAATTTAATTTGGTTCAGTATACATATTTTATTTGTATTATTTGGATTTGTAAATTAAAAGTTATTAGCATTTTGATTCTAGGGACTAATCTGTAAAAGAAAAGGATTTGATTTAAAAGAATCTGGGCAGAAAACCTTTTACACCGTGCAGTGACCTAGCCTAGGTTACTGCCAGTGGGCCCTGGCCACCGTGGCAGCGCGTGGAGGCACGCGTGGCAACCCAGGCCACTGACGAGTGGCCCCTGCCTGCCAGCGTGGCTAGGCAAAAAGGGGGATTAAATCCCGCGGGGGCAGGGCTCGAACCTGCGACCCCGTGTGCGCGCGCAGTGGTGCGTTACCACTGCAGTGTGTTCCGTTCCTTGTCAGGTAAGGGGTGCGCGGACAGGTTAAGGTTCAGGTATCGCTAACTGAATTTTTTTTTGCAGGTGCGTTTCTGAACTTTGACAGAGGGCTCGCTGGCCGGCGGCGAGCGGCTCGCGGTGCTGTTGCTCGCTGCGGTGTGCTGTGGTGATGCCCAGGGGTAGTGCGCGCGGTGTGCAGCAGAGAAAGAAGCAGGATGGAGAGGGGAGGTGGAGGTGATGCTCACCCTCGTTGCAGTTGCAGCAGAGGCTCGGGGAAGAACGTCCGGCGGCGACAGAACGAGGACGGCGGCGGCGATGTGGTGGCTCCTGGACGTCGTGGGGGTGTCGAAGAGGGAGAGGGAGGTACGGGGATTTGATTCCCGTGCCTACCCTGCTCGGTGGAGGTCCCTCCCGCCGGTGATCATCGGAGTTCAGAGGGTGGTGGCTCGGGGTGAGGTTCAGAGATGCAGATGGTTGCAGAGATGGAGGAAAAGAGAGGAAGAATGGCGGCGTCGAGGGAGGTAGGTGGAGGCTAGGGTTAGGGCAGAGCTCGGGGGCCTAGGGTTAGGTTTATAGGGGAGTAGGGGCGAGCGGTGGCCATCTGCTCCTCGCCTCTGTAGACGTGGATATCCCCGATGGCAGCCGTACAGGAAGAAGACGACCTCGAAGAGGTAAGCAGGCCAATTTGTGGGCTGGGCCTGGCTGGCCTGCCCTACCCCTCTCTCTGTTTCTTTTTTAAATTTTTTCTGTTTCTTTCTTTTTTTGCTGAAAAGAAATAGGAAGAAAAGGCTAGGGTTTTTGGGTTAGAAAAATTTAGGGATAATTTTTTATAGGCTATTTATTATAACAGCAACCACTTGCAAAGTTTAGTTTTTTCCAAAAAGTTCAAATATATTGCTGTTTGGAATTTGTTTGAAATTTGATGGGATTTTAATATTAATTGATTAATTTGACTTAAGCAACTTAAAAGTTTTAAATTCAAGGTTATTTGAAACAAGTGATTGATTGGTTTTGTAAGTTTCATAATTTCAAAAAGGGTTGCTGTTTGTAATTGAATTTGAATAACATTTGAATTAAGTGAATTATTAAAAGCCATAATTTTAAATAGTTTGAACCTTATGGTTTAATGGAAACAATGAATGTTTTATTTGAACTTTTTATTTGGAAAAATTATAACATAACAAGTATGAACAATTTGATTTGCAAATTGGTTTGAATTTGAAATAGAAAACAATTGAATGCAAAACAAATGCAAACAAAAGTAATGGGTATGATGACATGATGCAAAACATTAATAAAACAAGAAACAAACATTCTAAAGGTAATTTTCATACTTGGGATGTTACAATGGGCGAAACGGCGATGCCGGAAGGTGGCCAGGGGGGCCACACCCCTAGGTGGCGCGGTCAGGGCGGACCCGCGCCACACCATGGTGTGCCCCCTCCAGGGTTTCTCGGGACTTCTGGAAGCTTCCAGGACTTTTGGCTTTCGAATATTACAATTTCGAGAATATTTCTAGAACAACTTTTCTGAAACTAAAAACAGTAGAAAATAGGGAACTGGCTCTGTGGCATCTTGTTAATAGGTTAGTCCCGGAAAACGTGTAAAAATGACATAAAGTGTAAGGAAAACATGTGGGAAACAACATGAAAATAACATGAAACATCAGAAATTAAGGATATGTTTATGACATATCAAGCATCCCCAAGCTTAGTTCCTAATCGTCCTCGAGTAGGTAAACGATAAAACAAAATAATTTCTGAGGTGACATGATACTTTCATAAACTTGATCATTATAATGTAAAAGGATATGTACGTCGAGATCATAGAACTTCAAACATAAACATGATAAGAACTTTAATAATAAAGCATAGCAATCACTTTGCATCATGAAGAGTATCTTAAATAAAGGATCATGGATAATAATGCAAAGAAAGGTAAACGTTTGTTTCAGGTATAGAGAAAGCATGACAAAGTGTTATTTCGCTAGTACTTAAGAGTGGGACAAAACATAAATGCCAGGACAGTTTCAAAGTTCATGAGGAAGACTAGAACAATTAATTTAAGAACAAATAATATCACATTATGAAGCAATTATTGATGTTTATGGGACAAATGCACATAGAACTCAAAATGTCAGAAATGCTCTCTCAACTGCGCATAAAGTTAGAAGATGGAGACTCAACATTAACTAAAAGAAAGACCCTTCGCAGAGGGAAGCAGGGATCACTCATGTGATAGATCTTTTTATTTTATTAAACAGAGGCATTAACAGTTTGACACCATGGAGGAGTGTCTATTTTTTTAGGAGAGGTGTATGTTAATGTCAACGAATGGTAAACATACAATACAGTACGTCACAAGCCAACTGGATTCACAAGAGCGTCTCCCATGGTGAAGGATCCAACTGGTGTAGAAGGGCATCCCTCTTTCTCTTTTGTTTACACAATTATGCTTTGACTCATAAATAGGGGGCAAAAATAGTGCAGAGAATTTGTGTTATTAATTTGGGGCTGGGCACCCCGCTGCTCGCTCTTCTATCATTTGGATAAGAGGATGAAGCCACTAGTCCAGGGTGTGAAATCCAATCAACAACTGAGATAAAGAATCTCTATTGACGTCCTCGTGAGAAAAAACGAGAACACAAAACATGAGTAATTTGGAAAGTTTTAAAGGTAACACATGAGCAGTTTACTTGGAGTGGCAGTGAAATACCACATGTAGGTACGTATGGTGTACACAATGGGAAAACTTTGGTTTAAGGGAGTTGGATGCACGAGTAGAGCTAATACTCAGTAGAGGTGGAGGCTAGCAAAAGACTAGGAGCGACAAATCAAGAGAGCATAAGAGCCATAATCATGCATAGTGACATAAACATCATTAATTAAAGCATAAGCGGTATCACAAGTTCAAAAATTAAGTGGTCATGGAGGCTATTCGTGACTGGTTTGTAGTCATAAACATGGTGTGAGCTCTCATCTAAAACATTCGAAAGAGAATACCACAAATTGATGCTTTACTATGACAAGAACAACTCATGAATCTTTCAAGACATATTAAACGCTCTCATCTATTTAAGGCTATTCATGCTAATCAATAACTACAAGTACTTAAAGATAAAATAACATTTAGCATGACATGAAAAAGTTCTAGCCACAGTTTATACAAGCTTCTACGTGCACCGCTAAAAATTCTACTTCAAGCAGCAGTTTTTTTCCCAACAAGCACCATACAAAACATTCTTTAACAAAAAATACTCTACATGATAAAGCAAGCAAACATGAGAGTAATAACAAAACTCTACTAAAACTAACAGCTCTGAATAAGAGATGCATAAAAACAAAGGCTAAACGCAGTACTAGCAAAAAGTAAACACTCACAGAATAATAAGAATGAAAACTAGAGTGTTCTAAGCAATAAAAACAGAGCGTGTCTCTCTCACACACATGTATGATAGGATCTAACTATTTATTACAGCAAAGAAAACCAAACAAACTGAAAACAAAAATAAAAGACGCTCCAAGTAAAGCACATAAGATGTGACTGAATAAAAATATTGTTTCACTAGAAGTGACCTGATAATTTGTCGATGAAGAAGGGGATGCCTTGGGCATCCCCAAGTGACGAAGGCATGGATCCTGGACCCTGCGGGTAAGGACAACCCGTCTCGGGCCCAATGTTAAGGCCCAAGAAGAGGAGCCCTTGGAGTGTTCCAGAAGACCCACGTGAAGCCCACCCGCATTGCCTTGCGGGTTAAGATTAGGAAACCTGTAACCGACCTAGGGTTAAACTTCGAGTCCTCTCCGGGTAGGGTTTGAGACCTGGCCACCTATATAAGGCCAGGAGAGCCACCAGAGGAGGACCAAGCAACACCGCAGCACCAAAGCCTTAAGCTCGAGATCATACTCTTGACTTGAGCCACCATCATTGTAACCGATCTATTCGATTAATAAAGATCGACAGAAGCAGGAGTAAGGGTTTTACCTCTACGAGGGCCCCGAACCTGGGTAAATCTTGCCCCCTGTTTAGCCGACGATCGCCACCAGCGCTCATGGGTTCTCCTATTCGAAACCCGATAGGGTCACCTGAGGGATTTGCCGAACAACAGATTCGACAATTGGCGCCGTCTGTGGGAACGGCGGGCGCTGGATCACCGGCGTCTTCGGCTTCATCGACAACCAAATCTCGTTGGCAACCTTCGACTGCGGCTCCGTACAATCCTATACGGATCGGATCTGTCGTGGTCACCCCTCACTCGCCGGAATCACGCCCGGTATTCGACGATCTGGAAAAGAGCGTCGCGTTGACGTTCGGAAGCCTGAAATTCGTGACCGACAGGGACGGAATCTTCCACTTCCCTGAAGAATCAGAATCTGAGTCAGGTGCCGTTGACTCGCGCCTTCGTCTAGAGAAGAGCGGCGAGTCCGCCCGCTTCAATGCCAACGACTACCATACCCTCTCGACAGAGGAACCCTCATGAGTACAAAGAGCTTTCCGATCTACGCCTAGGACGCGTGAGCCACGACTGGCCCAAGTCTGCATGGCAGGATCGGAGCAACCCCCGGAGACAGAACATAGCGCAGCAGAACGCGCCATAATCGGCGTCTCGCGGGAAGCTTGGGATCGCGCCAAGGAGGCTATGCGAACGAGCAAGCCACCCGCGGCAGATTCGCCACACGAAGATATGGTCGCCTACCACTATCATCTGGTGCGAGCGGCCGCAACTATCAAAGACGCTCGGATAGATCTAGCCCGTCGAAGAAGAGCGGCGGATGAATCAAGTCAACGACGAGCTGAGCTATCCCTAGCACCCTCGGTCGGTACCCGAACCGCGAGGAAGGGATACGCGTCAACTTCCAGGGACATCGAGTCCTTAGGCGGAACCAGCCGGTCGGTCACGCCCTCCCTGATGCGAGTCGATGATGACGGGAACGTCTACCCGCAAACTCCTGCCGCCGCGGTCCTGGCCGCAGCAACCTACATGCCGATGAACCAGCCGACGGAAAGTGACCCTCGGGCAGAACAGTATAAACAAGTACGCAAGAGGCTAGGACTGGCAGCCGCAAGGCTTGCCTCCTACGACCGCAGGAAGGCCGCGGAGCAGCTAGAGAAGGAGAAGGAGAAGGAAAAAGAAGCGCGCCGCAGGCACAGGAGCCCTTCGCCAAGAAGAGACAAGTCGCCACGCCGTGGTCGAGGAAAAGAAGCTCGACGCCGCGGCGACAATCGAAGCAGCAGCGAGGACAGCCCGAGAGACAAAGGCTCGCGACATCACAGCAGCCGCTCGCGAAAGCGAAGCAAGGATCCAAGGAAAGATACTGACCGCGACAAGTCAGGATACGACGCACGATCGGATCATGCACAAAATAAGGTGGACAAGGCAAGAGCACCGCGATATCGCGAGCGCTCTTCGTCCGGCTCTTCGGATGATGAAACCTGCGGTGCACTTTGCTTCGCCCGCAGCATCCGAGAAGCACCCTTGCCCAAAAGATTCAAGCTCAGCACGGAAGTAACGAAGTAGGACGGCTCACTCGAGCCCTCTTCGTGGCTAAACGATTACCTCACGGCAGTAAAATGCCAACGTGGGAACAAGAACACGGCTATGCAATACCTCAATTTGCATCTTATTGGCGCGGTTTGTAGCTGGTTGGAAGCGAGGCCAAGGTCCTATTACGCATCGTGGGACGACCTGCAACGCGACTTCTGCAAAAACTTCCGGTCGACCTACAAAAGACCAGCCACCATTGAAGAGCGGCGAGCATGCAAGCAGAAAAGCGGCGAGTCCACCCGCGAGTATATCCAGCGATGGACCACGCTCAGGAACACCGCAGGAAACATCTCGGAAGAAGTAGCGGTTGAAGCCTTTGCAAAGGGCGCCCGACAAACTGCTTTCAGAGAAGAGCTAGGCAGAGCCGCACCCAAAACTATTGGGGAGCTGATGAACATAGCCGACAAATGGGCTAACGGAGAAGACGCAGTGCGCAATGAGAGAGCGTCATCACCCGCACACGATGAAGATCGCCATGGCCGAAGAAAGAGAAGGAAATACTACGATCACGAAGATCGAGAGGAAATGGTAGCAGCGGAATTCACGCGAAGTCGCGATACCGGACGACGTGGAAGTCGCGAATGGAAACCAAAGGTTGAAGAAAAAAGTCCCGAGGAGGACCTTGATGCTTACTGCTCGCTACATCTGTTTACAGATAAGCGTACGGGCAAAACCAAGGCAACGCACCTCCTCAAGGATTGTCGGAAGTTCCATGACATTCATGAGGCTTTCTCGAAGAAAAGCAGATCAGCAGCTATTCCAAATTACCCGCCACTTCCAGGAGGAGGCCACCAAGGATTCCAGCCGCCACAACCCCTACCTCCACCAGCAAATCAAAACATGGAGCTAGCTGCACTGCCAGCACCACCTGCACAAAACTCCGGAGCCAATGCGTACCCAAATCCGGCAGGGCAACTGGCAATGATCCAGAAGGTATGTCCATCCCGCAGAGCTCAAAAGACTAACACGAGGCAGTTATGCATGGCTGTGCAGACTCCGCCAACAAAGCCCGAATACCTGAAGATGGCGGACCAACCGATCACATTCTCGATGAAAGACCACCCACCACGAGTCTATCGACCAGGACACGCCGCTCTTGTCATCCAAGCGCAGATTGGCAACTACGACCTGGCCCGTGTGTTCATGGATGGTGGCAGTGGCATCAACATTATCTACGCGGACACACTCCGTCGGATGAACAGGAACCTAGATGGCCTTGCGGAATCAGAAACATCCTTCCACGGGATAGTTCCGGGAAAGGCAATCCGTCCACTCGGAACAATTAACTTAGAAGTTGTGCTGGGCACCCAAAGCAACTACAGAAGAGAATTCCTCGACTTCGAAGTCGTCGACTGGCCCTCACAGTACCACGCCATTCTTGGTCGAACAGCATTCGCCAGATTCATGGCAGTACCGCACTACGCGTACCTAAAGCTCAAACTACCTGGGGAATACGGTGTAATCACCATCGACGGAGATTTTCAGAAATCCAACAAATGCGACATTGAATTCAACAAAATCGCAAAATCTTTCGGGATGCAAGAAGAACTGCAAGAGCTGGCAAAAACCACGGATCACCCCGTGATGCCTCTCACGAAGAAAAACGCGCCCGAGTTGGAGTTCAGCGCCAACAGTGACACCCGAAAACATCAAGTGCACCCGACAGATTCTGCGAAGACAGCGATGGTCTCAACTACCCTCTCGCAAGCATAGGAATGCGCGCTCGTCGAACTCCTCCGTGAGTACTGGGAAATTTTTGCCTGGCAGCCCTCAGATATGCCAGGAATACCCAGGGAGTTCGCCGAGCACTCACTCGAAGTCTTCCAGGATGAAAAACCCATCAAGCAGACTACTCGACGATTTTGAGAACCCAAGCAGAAAGCGCTTGGAGAAGAAGTCAACAGATTGTTAGCAGCAAAATTCATCAGGGAGATCAAGATATCCACTTGGTTAGCAAACCCAGTGCTAGTCCCCAAAAAGAACACTGACATCCTTCGGGTGTGCATCGACTACACATCGTTAAATAAGCATTGCCCCAAGGATAACTTTCCCCTCCCGCGAATCGACCAGATCGTGGACTCCACGGCAGGCTGTCAACGCCTCTCCTTCCTGGACGCCTATTCGGGATATAATCAAATCCGTATGAAACAGGAGGACGAAGAAAAGACAACATTCATCACACCACACGGTGTATACTGCTACACGACAATGCCCTTCGGGCTAAAAAACGCAGGCGCAACATATCAGTGCTGCATGCAAAAATGCCTCGCCAAGCTCATTGGCAAGAACGTACAAGTGTACGTTGACGACATCGTCATCAAGACTCGGGTAGAGGACACACTCCTCGAGGACATTCGAGAAACATTCGACGCCCTCAACGTATACAGGATCAAGCTCAATCCGACCAAATGCATCTTCGGCGTTCCAGCAGGAAAACTTCTCGGGTACCTGGTATCCGCCAGAGGCATCGAGGCCAACCCAGAGAAAATACAAGCAATCTTAACGATGAAGGAGCCCACCAATCTACGCGGAGTCCAACAGCTCGCAGGGCGACTAGCCGCCTTGAGCAGGTTCATCGCACGATTGGGAGAGCAAGCATTACCCTTCTATAAGCTGCTAAAGAAAACGGACAAATTCGAGTGGACACCAGAAGCTAAACAAGCATTCGCAGACCTGAAGAGATCGTTGCAAAGCAGGCGCGTCCTTGCAACGCCGCAAGAGAGGGAGCCACTTTACTTGTACCTAGCCGCCACAAACCAGGTCATCAGCACAGCAATCGTAGCCGAACGACCTGAGGAAGGCAAAGCGTACGGAGTCCAGCGACCGATCTATTACATCAGTGAAGTGCTCTCGCCATGCAAGCAACGATATCCTCATTACCAGAAGCTCGCATATGGAGTTGTTCTTACAGCTCGAAAACTCAAGCACTATTTCCAGGAACACGCCATCATAGTGGTTAATGATGCGTCACTCGGTACAATCATGAACAACCCTATGGCATCCGGAAGAATAGCAAAATGGAGCATCGAGCTAGGCGCTTGGGACATCACCTATGCAGGACGCAATGCAGTCAAATCCCAAGTACTCATGGAATTCCTAAGCGAGTGGACAGAGCTACAAACGCCCGGACCGCCTGAGTACACGAGCAATTGGATAATGTATTTTGACGGGTCCAAAAGAAATGAAGGAGCAGGAGCAGGAATCATCCTCATATCGCCTAGGGGAGACAAGCTGCAATACGTCCTACGATTGGACTTTCCACCCGATGATCCAGCATCGAACAACGACGCAGAATATGAAGCCCTGTTTGCATGGGATGAAGATGGCGGTCGCCTGTGGAGCCACCCGATTAATGATCTAGGCGACTCCAATCTCATCGTGCAGCAGACAATGAAAGAATGCGACGCAATTGCTGAAAACATGGTCGCATATCATGACATGTACAACCTACTCGAAGGAAGCTTCAAAGGATGTGAGCTGAAGCATATTGCGAGATCCAGCAACGAAGAAGCAGATAGGCTGGCAAACATGGGTTCCACAAACACACCCATACCGCCAGGGATATATTTCGAACGGATGACTAAGCGATCAGTTAAAATCAAAAAAGCTGCAGGAGCACCCGCAGCACCAGAAACAGAGGTCAGCCTGTAAGTTGCCATCATCGAGCTTATTCATAACATTTCACGGCAAGTTTTTCTGGTCGAGCCAGTCTGGATGCGGAAATATCTCGACTACTTGTCCACCAAACAGCTCCCGGCAGATCCTCGCGAGGCTCGACAGATAATCAGACGCAGTAAATCCTTTCGGGTGATCAACGGAGAATTATACAAACAGAGCATCTCGAGTATACTCCAGCGCTGCATCGCACCCGAAGATGGCAAAGAATTACTCCAAGACATCCACCAGGGAGAGTGCGGACATCATGCTAGCTGGAAAGCAATCATGGGAAAAGCCTTCCGAGCAGGATTCTACTGGCACCGACGCAAAGGCACTGGTCGACGGGTGCAACGCTTGCCAGTGATTTACACCAAAACCACATGCACCCGCTACGGAATTGCATATGATACCCATCGCCTGGCCCTTTGCACAATGGGGGCTGGACATGGTAGGACCACTACGCAAGTTCACGCCGGGTGGATACACACACTTGCTGGTCGCAGTTGACAAATTTACCAAATGGATTGAGGCCATGCCAGTAACCTCGGCTAGCGTTCAATGCGCCGTCAAGTTCCTCGATTCCATCCTATGCAGATTTGGAGTACCACACGACATCATTACAGACAATGGTACAAACTTCACAGCAAAGGAAACACAACAGTTCGGCGAGGAAAAGGGCATCAACTTCAAGTTTGCTTCAGTCGCCCATCCGCAAACGAACGGACAAGTCGAAAGATCCAACGGCTTAGTTTCAGCTGGCATCAAGAAACGTCTACTCGATCGACTGCACCCAGCAGCAGGACAATGGGCCGAAGAGCTACCCTCCGTACTATGGAGCCTCCGCACAACTCCAAACCGATCCACAAACTACACACCATTTTTCATGGTATACGGGGCAGAAGCAGTCCTTCCCGAGGATGTCAGATTCAGCGCCCCACGGGTTGTGGCCTACAGCGAAGAAACCTCCAACAAGGCACTCGCGGAAGATGTGGACGCATTCGATGAAATGTGCGATATTGCACTCGCGAGATCCGCAGTATATCAACAATCACTGCGAAACTATCATAGTCGCCGCATACGCCACAAAGCATTCGCAGTAGGAGATCTGGTGCTGCGACTCATGCAGAAGGAAGGAAACAAGCTCGAGCCACCATGGGAAGGACCCTTCATCATACACGAAGTTATCCCAGGTGTAGCCTATAGGCTGAAGAACCCATCGACTGGAGGAATCTATTCCAACCCTTGGAATATCGCACACCTTCGCAAATTTTATCCCTAGACTTACTTTTCTCGCAACAATAAGGTTATATTAGCCACTCTTGTAGCTCGAATACATGACTTCTCAGTCATCGCAATAAAATACATGGTTTCTCAACCATATTTACTCGAAGATTATTCATCCGTACATGCTAAAAAGTTACAGGTATACACCCCATAAACACACGGGGGCTACGCCTAAACTCAGCATCACAGGAAAATTTATATATACAAGGTTACACACCTTACAAATTTTTTTACAAACTATGCGTCACGACAGGATATATACATCCTACAATCATGTATGGCGCTGAGCATTCTCGGTCACCAGCACACGATCTACCTGGTTATAAGTCAATCGAATGATTTCTTCCGCTGCTGGACGAACAGCTCTATAATGCGGAAAAATATCGACGATTGGACCGTCCGGAAGTCTAGCTACGGAGTAGAAATTCACTTTAGGATGCCATAATCGGACAAAGGCGAGAGCCACCACCGAGCCGCAAGTCATTTGATTGCGAACACACTCGCGAATCTCTCCCTCCTGCCCGAATACCCTAAGAAGATGACTCCAATCCTCTGGACCCCTTTGCAGCGGATAGAATGCAGCGTTCATTGCAATCAAGACCTCGTGAAAGGAACTCACGAGTATCTTCGCCTGGATGACTCGGAACTTCAAGGTAGCCAACACGAACCCTCGACCGCGATCAGTCCAAAAATTGTTCGCATGAGGCTTCGAGCTGCTAGCTTCTTGACAGATATGGTTTTCTACCCAGTGTTTCTCATCCTTATCATCCAGCTGAACAACTGAAAAATAAAAAAGTTCACGATCAAACAAGGAAGCAAGACAAAAAAGACGTGGGGGCTGTATTACTTACACAGAAATCCCTAGCGACAGAAGCTAACTCATCCATCAAAAATTGTTCACGCTCAGTCGCCAGTTTTTGTTTGGACTTAGCAACATCGGCTACACCACGCAACGCTTTCAGCTTGCGCTCACCATCAGCTACACGATCACGAAGACCTGCCAAAGTACCAACAACGGTGACAAGAGGATCGGCTGGAATAGCAGGTCCACCCGAAGACTCCGTAGCCACCGCGGACACCTGAAAAATACAAGGAAGATTGAGGAATAAGATGCCCTACTCGAGATTTATTAACCACATATTCGACAGGTGCTCGGGGGCTACTCCCATCGGGAGCACACATACAATCGAGGGAAGCATTTCAGCAAAACATCTCGATTAAACTATTGAAAATACGGGAGCACATCCCAAGGTTCATTACAATCGAAACTGCGAAGTACAAGCAAAATAAGCTAAGAAGCTACAGTTGTGCTACCACTCGCGGCGGTCGTCCCTCCCTTAGCACGGGCAAACAACTCGGATAACTTCCGAGCAAGGACTCCGGCGGCATCACCAAAACGACGAAGCCCTACCTTTTTTCCCGTAACGGGATCGACGGGAAGCTCCGAGAAGGCTTCCTCCAAGCCAGTGACCCCATGCTCCAGCGCGAACTGGATGGCGGTCTTCGCTCCAGATTCTGACTGGGCAACCGCGTAAGCTTCAAGGAGGTTGCCCTCCGAGAAAACCTTCAACAGATCGCCCAACACGGGTGGAGATACAGCGTTCACGAGAAGGCGGCCGTGCAGTAGCGTCAACACCCGAATGGCATCACCAATCAAGGTGCAAATCCCTGCAGCATGCCTCCTAAGCTGGGCGCAAGAATCTGTCAATGCGTCCACTCGAGGAACCCCAGCAAGCTCCAAAGGAACACCCAGGAGGCCTAAGAAAAGAAAATGTTAGTCCAGAAGATTCACCAATGCAAAAAGCAGATCGTAGATAAATACAACTTACTCGCGAAGCGCTCAGCAAGAGGGCGAAGGAAATTGACAAGATTGGCGTCCGCCTTAGTGCCAGCATCCTGGGCAGCCGCAAGTCTTCCCTCGTAATCAGCCGATAGCATGCGGGAAGACTCGAGCTCCCGTCGGGCGGTCGCCAACTCTGCCTCTAGAGCTGTTACCTGAGTGGAGGCACTCTCTTTCTCGGTCTTCAAAAACTCAAGTTGAGCTGCATAGCAACATTCATCAGAGTCGAAGAATTGGCGAAAAACGAAAACAAGAAAAGATGGTAAACTCACTTCGAAGAAGTTCATCCTAAGTGGTGAGTCGACTGCGGTCCGCTCTGAGGATTCCGCATTCCGATTCAGCAAGAACAACGCGGCGCCCAATCGCCGCAAGGGAGTCAACGAGCGACTACAAAGAACACAGAGATAGAAGAATTAGAAAAATGAAGTTGGAGCCTATACCCGATTGCAACCATTCGAGTATAGCCTCGGGGGCTACTCCCATCGGGAGCACTGCCGTGCACCCGATAAAAGTAAGAGGAAGAAAAAGACAATCTCTGAGCCTGTAGCCGATCGCATGCGATCGACTATAGCCTCGGGGGCTACTCCCATCGGGAGCACTGTCGTGCACCCGATAACAAATTCGAGGATGTTAAAAGCATTAAAAGGCGAATAACGGAATTTACCTGGCCCTTAGCAAGAGAAAGGGGATCAGCCGAGCTGCCCGACACCTCTTTTGAAGCCGAAGCCCCAGCAGCAGAACTAGGAATTATATATTCCGTAGTCGCCACATTGGGAGCTACACCTGGCGAATTTTGAACGGTGCCGGCAGTAGGAGTCTCACCCGCAGCTCCCGCTTTATTCCTCCTTTTGGGAGGAAGGGAAGAGGCGTACCTGCGAGGACTAATAGCTTGCAGGCTGCAATAGAAACAAAGTGTCAGCAAGATGCAAAAAGAAACGCTCGACTAAGGACAGAGAGAAAAACTTACTCGTCATCATCGTCCTCCTCATCCAGCATATCCGCATTCCAGGTGGTTTGGATTACTGGGAACGAAGGAGAAGGGGCGAGTGAGCGCAGCGGAGTTGCAGAAATGGGCCCCTTCCCGGGCGATTCCTCGAAGGAGTTGTCCTTGGAAGTAACCTCGTCATCCTCCACTCGACGGCGTTTGCGATGAAGGATACCGCCATTCGAGTCCTCTGCACCATCCGAAGAATCGTGCTTGGAACTCGAAGAAGCGTTGGCAACACTGGTATCGGCCGGGCCGTCCAGGTTACTCGCCAACAAATCTGAGGCCTCCTCCCCAGAAACTGGAGGGTAGCAGTTGGCCACGGATAACCTCTACGAGAGAAGACATAAGAAAGAAAGAGAAAATTCAGTCGACCAAAACTCATAACAAGCACCAAAAATAAAAGAGAAGAAGAAGAACAAACTCACCTCGGCTGGCGGAGGCTTTGACGCATCGAAGGCTGCGACTGTGCAGTCGGGAAATTTCTCTCCCACCTTCAGGCTAGTGATAGCCGCGATCTTCTTCTCGAACTCGACGTTCGAGAGGTCTTCACGACTCACTCGGCTAGGATCCTCAGAGCCCTGGTACTCCCACATCGTGGAAGGTCTGAGCTGCAGGGGCTGGATTCTGCGCTTGAGGAAGATGCTCGCCAGGTGCAGCCCATTTAGCACGACTCCAGCTCCCTGGTCACGGAGGGCGGCCACCCTGGCGAGTAGAGGTGTGACGACTTCGGTTTCCTCAGTCGACAACTTGTGCGCCCAGGACTTCCTCTTCTTCAAAACAGCGAGCGGATGGAAATCCTGGATCCCATCCGAGCTGTTGTCGATGACGTAAAACCACTTTTTTGCTCCATCCCTGGGCGGAGTCGATGAAGTACATGTTAAAGTAGCTGGTCTCGGACTTCGCTTGGATCCCAAAGCCACCCTTGCGCAGTGGCTCGTCGGGCTCGGACTCTACCCACGACCTCTCGCGGAAGATCCGAACTTTGAAAAGGGCCTTCCAGAGCCCCCAGTGTGGGCGAATGCCCAAGAAGCATTCGCAGAACACGATGAAGCACGATATGTGCTGCACCGCATTCGGAGGAAGATCGTGGAGCTGTATGCCATAGACATACAGCAATGCCACGAGAAATGGATGGAGGGGAAAGAAAGACCGCGCGACACATGGTCCGCGAAGACCACGCGTTCGTTCGTTTGCGAGTTGGGTACCTCCTCCTTCTTGCCGAGGCGCACCCGCTTCTCGGACTCCGCAGGCAGCAGCCCCTCCCGCTGCATCTCCTTGATGCTTTTCGCCGTGGTGTTGGGCGAACGCTAGTCGCCAAAGCGAGGTGCAGGTTGTGCCGAAGCTTCCCCGGACGCGGAAACGGCAGCGCCATGTCTCTTGCCTCCCGCCATCGCTGCTAAACACGAGCTCTAGGAAAGAAGGGAGACGAGCGCGAGGAAGAAGATGAACTGGAAGATGAAGGCTGGGAAAATTTCACCGCATCACCAAGACCTGTACTTATACACGGAGCTACTCGATCCTGGCCACCCGATGCGCCATGTGGCGCCCATTGCAGCCACCACGTGCGAAGGCGAAACGAGTAGGCGGTGGATGCTGTTCCCTTCCACGATCTTAACAGTAGATCGTGCGCATTTACTGCATGGTTTGCGTGAAAACCGGGAACGACGTCTCGTTTCCGGTCAAAAAGCTGATTAGGTGGGCCAGCACTTCTGCTCTCGCCCCGTCATGTCCCATCGGGAGGACAAAGTGCGCCATGACGTCATAGCGTGCATCATCAAGATGAAGAAAAATTTCGAATGAAGAGTTCAAGCACGAAAACAACTTCATATGAACAAAACTTCTTCGGATAAGAAAATCCAAACATGGAAGCGATTTTTCATGGACAAATCGAGAAGAAGGATCTCTTTCCAACAGAGAAAAATACCCTACACACGAAAACTCTTTCGTATGGGCACAATATCCCAAACATGAAAACTCTTTCATATGGGTATAAAACTCCTAACACGAAAACTCTTTCGTATGGATAAGCAACTACAAGCTTAAAAATTACGCGAGTAGGCAGAACCTGCCCTTTCATTCACATGATATTTTTACGTCATAAAACCTGGATTGTTCAGCCGACTAGGAACATCCGGATGCCATATTTCTTTCGAATATGAAGGTAAGACCTGAAATATCTCTCTTGAGGGCCTGGAATCGCACTCAAGCTGCGTCCTCCGGTATAATTTCGTGTCAACAACACGAAGAAAAATCGCAGCGGACGCGCCGGGTACCCCCATAGGTTAAGTTCGACTCAATAAGACCACAACGGCCCAGTCGCAACAATCACCTCATCGGGTTCGAGTCGGAGGTCTCGAACCTGTGTAGGCCAGAAATGTTTTTGCCCTAGTTGCAATTAATTGGCCCTGATCTTTCGGGAGAGCCAAACTACTGTGCCATATCCTTCTGCGATAAAAAGCCATAAAGACAGGCACTTGCATTACTCGATACTCGGGTATAAAGACCATACTGTTTATCCTGAAGAGAGAAAGACCGAAAAAGGTTTGACCGTCTACTCGACTGGAAAAATCCCACTCGAGCAAACGCTCGGGGGCTACTGACTAAGGCATGGATCCTGGACCCTGCGGGTAAGGACACCCCGTCTCGGGCCCAAGGTTAAGGCCCAAGAAGAGGAGCCCTTGGAGTGTTCCAGAAGACCCACGTGAAGCCCACCCGCATTGCCTTGCGGGTTAAGATTAGGAAACCTGTAACCGACCTAGGGTTAGAGTTCGAGTCCTCTCCGGGTAGGGTTTGAGACCTGGCCACCTATATAAGGCCAGGAGAGCCACCGGAGGAGGACCAAGCAACATCGCAGCACCAAAGCCTTGAGCTCGAGATCATACTCTCGACTTGAGCCACCATCATTGTAACCGATCTATTCGATTAATACAGATCGACAGAAGCAGGAGTAAGGGTTTTACCTCTACGAGGGCCCTGAACCTGGGTAAATCTTGCCCCCTGTTTAGCCGACGATCGCCACCAGCTCTCATGGGTTCTCCTATTCGAAACCCGATAGGGTCACCTGAGGGATTTGCCGAACAACAGATTCGACACCAAGCTTAGACACTTGAGTCTTATTTTAATTTTCTGGGATGTACCACGGGGGCATCCCCAAGCTTACCCTTTTCACTCTTCTTGATCACATCATATCATCCTCTTCTCTTGACCCTTGAAAACTTCCTTCACACCAAACTTCTCACAATCTTTATTAGCAACGTTAGTGCAATCGAAATAATAAATTCACATGGTTCCGTTTTAACACAATACTAACACTCATAAACACATTATCTACTGTCACAACTTATTTTAAAACTCTTTTTCTCAAAAGAACACCAAAAGAAAGAGATTAAGATGCAAATGCAATTATTGGCAGAAATCTGTCAAAACAGAACAACAGGTAAAGATGATTTTTTTTCGAAAACCTTCTATTGCTCAAATCAAAAAGTGGCCAACTAAGAAACTTTGCGTATATATCCCAGGATAAAGCACAAAAAAGTTTAGGTCATTTTGAATATTCTGTGAGTTTAGACGTATTTAACACTGGATAGCAGAAATCTGTTTCCTGCGCAGAAATCCGAAATATAGTCTCAACTTTCCACTAGAGGCTTTACTTGGCTCAACAAAAACTCAAAGGAAAACATACATCGGGGTTGGTAAGGAAATAGACAACACACAGGTGCAAAGCGCACCAAAGAAAACAAAGGCAAACGGGTTGAAAACGGAGAAATAAAACGGGTTGTCTCCCGGTAGTGTGTTTCTTTAACGCCTTTCAGCTAGTCACAATGATTTTTTAAAAGATGCTCACATAAGAATAATAGTTGAAGCACAATAAGAGAGCATCAAGAAGCAAATATAAAACACATTAAGTCTAACCCACTTCCTATGAAACATAATCTTGTAGAAAAACAAGTCATGAAAACACAAAGCAACAAGCATAGGAAAGCAAAACAAGTGCAACTTCATAATTTTCAACATAAAGAGGGGAAATTGATATTGTTAAGATGCATAAAATTATGTTTCTCTCTCATAATAACTTTTAGTAGCATCATGAATAAAATTAACAATATAACTATCACAAGAAACATTCTTATCATGAGCCACATGCATAGAAGAATTATTATTCTCCACATAAGCATAGTCATTCTTATTAATAGTAGTGGGAGCAAATTCAAAATAGTAGCTATCATTATTATTCTCATCACCATAATCATAAAATATAGGAGGCATTTTGCAATCATAATTAATTTTCTCCTCAGTAGTAGGTGGACTGAAAATATCATATTCATCATTGTAATCATCATATATAGGAAGAATAATATCATCATAAGCAATAGAATAGTTATCCTCCAAAATGTGTTCATTTGTAAACATATCATCATTTTTACTAGGAGGAGATGTATCAAGCATATAATCATCAGTAGTAAATATATTTTCAAACACATCATCCACAAGTTTAGAGCTTTCTATATCATCATTTTAAATATCAAAAGTAGTGTGCTCTTCCCAATCATGATCACTACTATATGTAACATGCATAGGCTCATCATCAAAGCAAATTTTCTCCTCCGTGCTTGGGGAACTAAAAAGTCCATTTTCATATAAACTAGCTTCCCCAAGCTTAGACTTTTAGATAGCATTAGAAATAATAGTGTTCAAAGCATTCATACTAATAACATTGCTATTACCAGACGGTACCGTTTCGCTGCCCACGCCAGCAGAGGCGATCGGGGAGGCGAACACATCTGCGCCAAACTACACAGCCGCCGCCCGTCCCTGCCTCCTCCGTTGACCACTCCGGCGACACGAGGAGGTGGGGACCATGGCGTTTTGGCGCCGGCCTGTAGTTAGGAGTTGTCTAGTATTTTCTTGGGGCGTCGTTGGGGTGGTGGGAGCGACGCCTCGGCAAATAAATCTGCCTCAACTCCACTCCCACACCGGCGGCGATCTTTACGGTGACGTCTTGGAGTTGATGGCAACGTGTGCTGCTCGGTCCTTCAGATCGGCAGCGTGGTCTTCTCGTCATCTTCAGATCTGGCGAGATCTGTTTCTCAGTGTGTTGCTGCCGTTCGTGGTTCGCGACGAAGCTGGCGGCCGAGACAAGGTGGTTCTTCTGAAGCGAGGATGTTGGTCCGGAGGTGGTGTATCTGATATTCCTCTCCGACTTTGTGGATGGGAGGCGATAGATCTTGGTCCAAGACAGCACGGGGACGTCCCCCGGTCGACGTGCCACAGCGACATGTGCCTTGCTGCGTGCAGCGGGCCTGTTCATCGACTCCCAAAGCCTCGTTGGCCATGGTGCTTTCTCGGATCTTTCAATGGTGGAGGCTAGGCGTCTCTTCAAGCGTTCGCATTGGCGGCACTAGAGTTCGACGGCGGCCGCTCGCTACGGTGGTTGCAGTAAACCCTAAAGACTGTTTTGTATTTCTCGGTCTTTTTAGTTTTTTACTGCAAATTCAGGATAATTATTTTATCCTGGTTTGTCTTTTAGTTTCCACGTGTGTTACTTATTGTAACTTGATCTTCGATTAATGAAATATGTGGTTGCTCTCAAAAAAAAAAATTTGCTATTACCATGCATATAAAGTTCCATAGGTTTTTTTAATTTTCTCTTCAAACACTTCATGCCCTAACTCAAGGTAAATATTATAAAGCTCTCTCATATTTTTGTTGTTTTCCATTAAGACTAACTAGTAAAAATAAAAACAAGCAACAATTAAAAATAAGCCTAACTAGTGAAAACAAGAAACAAAAGGATATAATTGCAGAATCTAAAGAAAATAACTTCAAGCACTCACACCCGAGGATGTGTGTACCTTTGACCTTACATCCCCGGCAACGGCGCCAGAAAAGAGCTTGATGTCTACACACGCTTCTATTCTTGTAGACAGTGTTGAGCCTCCAAGTGCAGAGGTTTGTAGAACATAAGCAAGTTTCCCTTAAGTGGATCACACAAGGTTTATCGAACTCAGGGAGGTAGAGGTCAAAGATATCCCTCTCAAACAACCCTACAATCAAGATACAAGAAGTCTCTTGTGTCCCCAACACACGCAATATACTTGTCAAGTATATAGGTGCACTAGTTCGGCGAAGAGAGACTAAAATGCAAGTAATATGGATGATAATAAGTGATAATAGCAATCTGAAATACAAATGGCAGCAAGCAAGCATGTAGCAGAACAGGAGGGAAACAGTGTTTCAATGCTTGGAAATAAGGCCTAGGGCTCCTACTTTCACTAGAGGACACTCTCAACAATGAAAACATAATTGAATGCATAAATATCATTTCTTCACTATGCTACTCCGAACCACTCTCCGGTCGAATAACGAACACTAATCATTGTGTGGGGCTCTAACAGCACTCCTCAGAATACGCCCTTTCCCAACCAAGTAACCCCCATGCTATCACCATGAAACCTAGATGGTTCCACGCAAACACTACAATTTCATAGGTTCATCTTCCAACACAAGATATAAATATCAGGCTTAACCACATGGTGCACACACTATCACCTTTACCCCGTGATCAAAGAGTTTACGGAGATAACAAAACTACTTTAGTAGCGTAGCAGATGAAGATCAATCTACATATTCAACTAGATTACAAAAGCTCATGGTCACCTAAAGATCACACCATGGGAGAGAGAGATGAACCAAATAGCTACCGGTAGAGCCCTCCGCCCCAGGGGAGAACTACTCCCTCCTCATCATAGGAGACAGCAACGATGATGGAGATGGCGGTGTAGTCGAAGGAGATGGCTTCCTGTAACATCCCTGATTTTTGGAAAGTGCAAAAATCACAAAAATTTGAAACTTTTTATTTTCATACATGACAAGTCACCAAAAACCAAATGAGATGTAAGAAACCAAAGAAAACAATATGTAATCTTAATAAAGAATCCAAATTTCCTTAATTCCATAAACCCTAAAGCCTATTACTAAAATAAAATATGTTCCCCCATGTGAATAAAATATTATCTTAACAAACATCTTTATCAGACATGTTTTCAACTCAACTACCATTTTTAAAATGATTATAATAATTAAAAACCCAGAGAGTTACTATCTCTAATATATTTTCTCTTTGTCTCCAAGAAATTATGTCACTATTATTATTAACCTCAAATGGATAAAAGTTGGTTAATTGTTTTCTAAGAATTATGTCAATCAACAAAACAATAAGGTGTTATATATATTATTGAATTATGAAAACAAGTAAAGTGCCTTGGAAAAATAATGTTTTCAATTGGGAAAACAACATCTTCATTAGATAAAATCACTCTGTTCTTACTCACCCTCAATTTAAATTTTATTAATAAATTCTCTATTTTGATTATGTTAATAAGATACCATGAGTGAATTACTCATATGCTGAACACATTTTTAAAGGGCCTAGAAAACAATACTTGAACCATGGAAATATTTCTGAAAATATTCAAATCATATTTCACTTTAAAATCCTTGTTTTCTATTAAGTTGCTATTAATGTTTTCTCATATTTAAAACTAAAAAAATATGAAAACAAGTTGAAATATTATTGAAAATAATAATTGACAATAAGAAGGTCTCTGTAATTTTATAAAACCCAATTTTCCTTTTTTTTAATGGTATTAAGTACTATTAATGATTTATTCATATTTTCAGAATTGAAAGAAAATGGGTTGGAAACAGCACAATTACGTTCATATTTGAAAGATAATAATTTTACAAGATTATAGAGATTTAAATGAGCTCATTTGCATACTTAAATCAAGAGATATGAATTTAATAAGAAAACAGAAAAATAAAAATAAAAATGATGACGTCATGCTGACGTCTCATCGTCTTCATCCTCTGGTAACTGAAGAACCCTAGAAACTGCCGAATTGATTTGGCTTTAATTCGGCGTTTAAGACCACCATTTGCAGCCCCGTATCCTCCTATTTAATCTCCCGAAACCCCTCTCCATTTCCCCCTTAAACTCCAAGCCAAAGACAACCCGACACATCTCTAATTCCTCGTCGGAGATCGCACGCCCGCCACCGTAAATTGTTGTTCCCGACCACACTTTAAGTTCTCTGCCTCCCTCTCTTGGTCCCATGTCTCCCCCTTCTTTTTGCGCGTCTATTGATAGCCTTGTTCAGTGTCTTTCTGCAGCCATCACCCTCCTCGACGAGCACCGGGACCGCGGCTATTTCCGTGCTCGTGGGCGCCACCGGTGATACCCCCATCGGAAGAGCCAACCATTGCCTCGATCTCTCCGTGATGTGACGTCCGTCTCCGCACCCTCTCCGAGCCGAAGAGCGCTTGGAACACTGTCTCCCTCGAAGACCGAGCAGGCGTCGCCGCGTTTCGAGCTCACCGGAGCAACTCCGGCCAGTCCCCTTTCGGCCAGGTGAGCTGACCATCTCACATCCCTCGGATCCAATTCGAACGGATATGATTAGATTCGAACAGGTACACGATCTGGCGCGTTGGATCGAGATCTAACCGACCATATTTGATCACTTAAGTGAATTAGCGCAGCCATTCAGAGCGCGCCGCGTGGCGCACAGTCAGCAGCGCGTTAGCTTCCTATCCGTCGCTCAGAGCAGAGCGTAACGGGCCCAAGCGCACCTCTTATCCGTCGCACCGCGCAGTAAATAGTCAAATTGAGCCCAACTGTCTCTGGATTTAATTCCGTATAGAAAATAAGAAGTAGTTTTTGTAGATTAGTCCCTAGAACTTAGAAACATCATATCTTTTTAATCATAAGGCCAAATTTAGCAAACTTGGACTTTTTAGAATCCGCAGAACATGTAAAAACTTTTGACACTGGCCAAATTTAAAATTTACCATTTAAAATTTGTTCAAATTCAAATATGCTTGTTTGATGAATTTTGGCATAATTCAAATTCTACAAATCCAAAAATTTCAAATAAAATATATTTGGAAACCTTAAGATGTGTACTTTCACACGCTCTGTCCCAAAATAATAATTGAACAAATCAAAATTGAATTTAGAATTAATTGGTACATTTGAGTATTTTTTACATAGATTTAATTCCATAAATATTTTCAATATAGTTCCTTTTGCAAAATTGCTCCTTTTGGTAACCTTGAACCAGAGACATCAGTACCTAAACCTTTTGGACAACCTTGAACCATTTCCTTGTAAGTTGGACCAAAAATCCATCTTAGTGAACCACCTAGTTGATCATGCCTTAGATTTTGTTTCTATTCTTTCTACCATTGTTTGGTGTGGCCATTTTGAATCCAAGACCAAGTTACTAGTATGTAAACCATATAAGAGACCAATTAGTGAACCTCAAACACTAGTACTATAGTTTTCTATATACTTCTCCATCCCCCTATTCTTGCTTCAAGAATCAGTCCAGTTAACAAATGGAAAACAAGACTCAAGCAATAGAAGGCTCTTCACTTTCAACTTGGTGGCAACATGAAGAGCTACAAGGAGGATCAGTGAAGAAATTTTGAAGAAAAGACTCCACCACTAGAAGCAACTCAAATAAGTACAAGTGTGAAGAAATCCAGAAATAAACATCTCCCTCTCTCTTTCTATCTTTCTTCTTATTTTCTTTCTCTTGACTTAGTGGAATTTTGTGCCCATCCCATACCCAAACCAAATTAGTGAAGTGAAAGCCATGAAGAAATCTATCTAGATCAAGAGAAGAATCCATCCAAGGAAAAGACTACAATAGAAGCATGAAGATAATCTTCAAGAAGACAAGCATATGAAGACTTGGAGCCATCCACACAAGTTGAAGAATAACAAGTTATTTTTGTTCAGCCCTTGACCCAAATGGAAAAGAACAAGACTTAACTTGTTATATACTTTTTTATGAAGTTAGTTGAACCTAGACCTTGTCCTAGACAACTAGGTTAAACCCCTTTGGCTATATATGTATTTGTTTTCACTTGTTTGTTTGCTTGCTAGTATGCTTGCTTATTTGTTATTGTGTTTTCAATGAATAGATTGTACGGAGAGCAACGATCTTTGTGAAGAGTGTGTTTTCTTCACCAACTTTAACAAGGCAAGTAACACACCATCAACTACCTATTATTTTTATTATGCATTACTAGAGTTTTGAGTAGTATGCATGGTAGGAAATTTATCTAAGTATTATGCTATGCTAATATCCCAAGTAGTGTGTAGCCATCCTTCTATATCCTACTAGTATAGAAGACATTGAACTTAGTAGAATTGCTATGCTCTTCAAATGTTTTATTTAGATGTTGAGGATAAAACTACTAAGTTTAATGAAACACCTGGGTGGAAGTGGCAAGACTGGTTTATGTTGAGTGTTGCCTCAGGGCCCTTATCTAAGGGTTATTCCACTTGAGGATGGCCACTCAGGAACAAAGAGATTAATATGTCCTTCTAAGTTTAGTAGCTTCCCGTGCAGCCTTTAGTCATATGGGCTCTGTCTTGATCACCTAAGTTGAATGAACTCACCAGTGCTTGACAAGCAGATGTACGGGGTATAGGTTGGAACGGGTCAAGCCTGACGGTGGTGGAATTTCTTCTGAAAGATCTCGTCTCAATCTTCTCCTTTCCTTAATGCACTTAGGGTGTATAGGATGTTTGGGCTGATTTGAGTCTAAAGGTGAAAGTGCACAAACTCTGCAGAGTCAACAAACTAAGATCTTAGCCGTGTCCCTGGTCCTGGACAATTTGAGCAGCTGGACAAGGAATGACGGAAGAATCTCATCATGCCAACTTCATAATAAATTTTTGATGGGTGAACAAGGGTAGGAGTTACCCTGATTTCTATCAGAGGTACTCCTTAATTTAGTTAAGGTTCACTGGTTTCTATCAGTGATACCTGTTACAGATGAAATTGTTTTATGATAAAAGATAGGAGAAAACTGGCTTTAAGCAAACTTAGCCAAAACTCCACTCAGCCAAATAAGCATGTAGTATTAGTATTGCCATTTATATCCACCATAGTGTTACTTGCCAATACATTAAATTGTATTGACTCCCTTGTGGCTGCATATTCCATATTGCAGATGTTTCTGAACACGAGTGAGGATTTCGTTTAGGATCTCGAGACTATCGCCAACATGTTTTTCCTGTGGCACATGAAGAAGATGGGCTCAATGTTGTACTATGTCTTCCTCTATATATCTTTGTTTTCTGCTAGTCTTCTAAGACTATGCAAGTTGTAATACTATTTTGTAAATACTGGATCATGCGATGTAATAGAATTTGATGCATTTGCATGATATTTGATTTTGTACTGTGGTGCTAGCAATTGATCCGGGGACTAGCACAATAACACAGGTATTCCACTTTTACTAAAAAGTGGGATGGTACACTTCCGGGGGCACTTCCCCGTCCCTGCAGGGTGCCAGAACATACATCTGTCCCTCGAAACGTGTCGGTGTCGGCGGCGGATGTATTTTGCGGAAAAGGTCGATTCTCCTAGGGTTTATGCATCGGGGAGTATATATGGGCGAAAGGACGATGACGGGAGGTGACCATGGGGCCCACACCCCTAGGTGGCGCGGCCAGGGGGACCCGCGCCACCACATGGTGTGGCCACCCTGTGGCCCCCCTTCGAGACTCTTTGGGACTTCTAGAAGCTTCCGGGAATTTTAGGACTTCTGACTTTCGAATTTTCCAGTTCCGAGAATATTTCTAGAACAAATTTTCTGAAACTAAAAGCAGCAGAAAACAAGGAACTAGCTCTATGGCATCTTGTTAATAGGTTAGTCCCGGAAAACGTGTAAAAATGACATAAAAAGTGAGGAAAACATGTGGGAAACAACATTAAAACAACATGGAACATCAGAAATTAGGGATACATTTATGACGTATTAGTTATCTTAATTTAAACTTTTCAAAGCTTGAACATGATTGGATTTTGTTTAATTAGTACTAACCCTACTAATGAGTTTTTGTCAAGTTTTATGTAAATCTAGTATTTAACATCCAATAGAGATGGTGATACGAGATAAATGAGAAGAGAAAAAGCTCAATCTTGGGAACTCCCGAGTGCACCTCAATTAAATATTCAAGAATATTAAATCATCAAAGCTTGGGGATGCCCAAGGCATCCCTCCTTTTTTCATGCCTAGCTAAAAGACGTTAAAGGAAAGCACTTCTTGGGAGATAACTCATGCTTTATTCCGTTTTCGTGTTGTTTTCTTTTAGTTTATTTTGTTTTCTTTCAGTCTTGGAAGGTGTTACCTCTGTAGCAACCCCTTCTTATCCTTTTTATTTTGTTTTTGTGCCAAGAATAGACTCTAATCTGGAGGAAGTAAGATTTAGGGAAGTTGTTGTCCTAAAACAGATTTTGTGCATATGCCCCAGGTTGTTATACAACTTTCATTACTTTTGCACTTTTTGATTTGATGAACAAATCTTTTCGAAAAAAATCGATCTTTACCCGTTGTTCTGTTTTGACAGATTTCTGCCAATATTTGCATTTGCCTCTTAATCTTTTTATTTTGGTGTTATTTTGAGGGGAAGAGCTTTAAAGGAAGTTGTGACAGTAGCTAATGTTTTAATGGGTGTTAGACTTGTGTTGAAACTGAACCAAATTGTATTTACTATTTTGGTTACACTAACGTTGCTAATGAAGATTGTGTGAAGTTCTGTATGGAGTGACTTTTCAAGTGTAGGGAGAGAAGAATGATACGAGAAGATGAAGAATGGACAAAAGCTCAAGCTTGGGGATGCCCATGTCACCACAAGATATATCCAAGAAGTACAAGCATCAAATCTTGGGGATGCCTAAGGCATCCCCTTCTAGATCAACAAAAATATCAGAAAAGAAGGGGAAAGTTTTTGTGTTGAAGTTTTTTCACGGAGAATAAAGGAACACCAAACAGAGAAATATTGAAGAATGGCCAAAGTCATAAGCTTGGGGATGTCTCCGCATCCCTCTACATCAACAACCCCCCGGTTTGCAAACCTTTAAACTTTGTTTTTCGAGTAACATAAAAACTTGAATAAACTTGGAGAGTCTGTATCTTACTATTTATTTGTCTTAGCATCAAACACCAGTTATATTAATAAATTGATCATCATATCTTTTATTTATCTCCTGTTTAGAGAGGTGGTTCAAAGTTTAGTGAACTTAAAAATGATGTGCAAATGATATTGTTTAGTAGTTTATGTTTTCTTATGGTTAGTTTCAACTTTCTAATAGTGTATATTATGTCATTTTGATTTTAACATGCATTGTCCTATTCATAGTAGGGTATGGCATTGTGGTATCCTCCTCTGTTTGTTTCATTTGAATCGACTTGGCACATGCTCACGCATGCTAAGACTGAAAACAAAAAGTCAATAATCCTCGATGATTTATTTTGCCTCAGAGTTCTAGTATCAATTTTATGCCTTAGTTAATTTTACTTTGTCGCAAACATGATTATGGTAATTATTTATCTCTTGATTGTCGCTTCCCAGTCTATTGCTAACCTTCACTTGCACTGAGTATGAGCTCTACTCGTGCCTCCAAATCCCTGAAAACCAAGTTATTCCATAGAGTCCACTATAAACTCCCATGTGGTATTTAACTTCCACTCCAAAGTAAATTGCTCATGTGCTACCTTTAAAACTTTTAAAATTACTCCTGTTTTGTGTTCTTTTTTTTGCGCATGAGGACGTAAATACAGAACCTTTATCTCACTTGTTGATTGGATTTCACACCCTAGACTAGTGGCTTCATCCGCTTATCCAATTGATAGAAGAGCTAGCAGCGGGGTTCCAAGCCCCAAATTAATGCAAACAAGTTCTCTTCACTATTTTTACCCCTGATTTATCAGTCAAAGCATAATCGTGTAAACAAAAGAGAAAGAGAGATGACCTTCTACCCTGATGCGTCCTTCATATGGGAGCCTCTCTTGTGAAATCTAGTTGGCCTTTGACGTACTCTATTTTTTGTTTACCATTCGTTGACACTAGCATACACCTCTCTTAAAATATAGACACTCCTCCATGGTATGTGATTGTTGGTAGGCAACCGAGGATTCAGTTAGCCATGGTTTTTGTAAGATGGATGGGAGGAGTGTCAAACTTTAATACCTCTGTTTAATAAAATAAAAGCTCTGGCACATGAGTGATCCCTTCTTCCCTCCGCGAAGGGACTTTCTTTTACTTTTATGTTGAGTCTCCACCATATTCTTTGAGCACCTTCTTGAGAGCATAATCTTCGTTCTTAGTGTGATATGTTTGTCCCAAAGCACGGTTTATTGTGGTATAACTTTGATACTTGTATCTTTTATATCTTTACTTCTAGTCTTCCCTTGAACTTCAGAGGTGCCCTGGCATTTATGTTTTGCTCCACAATTAAGGGCAAGCGAGATACCACTCTACCATGCTTTATTATGATCATAACAATCTTGTTGATGTTAATAAATTTCATATTATGAGCTCTTAGTTCGTTGATACTTTTCATTAGGTAACATGATTGCTAAGTTTTACTATCCATACAACATGAAGTTGTTAAGGACCTGACCATAGCATTTAGAATCAAAAATAACTTTATTATCATTTACCTACTCGAGGACGAGCAGGAATTAAGCTTGGGGATGTTGATACGTCCATAACGTATATATAATTTTTGAATGTTTCATGCTAATTGTAACATCCCAAGTATGACAACAACCCCTAGAATGTTTGTTTTCTTGTTTTATTTATGTTTTGCATCATGACATCATCATTGCATTTGTTTTGGCATTTGTTTTCCATTTGTTTTCATCTGTTTTCCCTTGTTTTCCCATTTGAAATTCAAACAATATTCAAATATTTGTTTCATACTTGTGCTGTCACAATTTTTTTTCAAATGAAAATCTCAAATCAAAACATCAAATGGTTCCCAAATAACTTGGAAGTTCAAACCATTTAGATTGTTTCTTTCAATATTTCAGTTAATATCAAATTCATTTAAATTTAATCAAATTTCCAAACAGCAACCATTTTTGAAATTTATGAAAATTACAAAACACTTCCATCATTTGTTTCAATTAAACTTGAGGGTTCAAACTATTTAAATGGTTCTTTTAATAATAATTCATTTAATATCAAAATTCAAACAAATGCAAATGAAGTGCAAACAGCAACATAGTTTCAAAAGTTTGTATTATGTTGCTGTTACAAAACTAACCTCTACAATTTTTTTCCCCTAATTTTTCTAAACCCTAAAACCTTTCATTTTCTCCCTTTTCCTTTTCAGCAAAAAAAAAACAGAAACAAAAATAAAAAAATAAAGCAAAGAGAGGGGGAAAAGGGCAGGCCAGCCCATTTGGGCCAGCCCACCAGTCCCCACGGCCTGGTACCCCCCCCTCATCTCTTTCCTCGGTACTGCATGCCATCGGGCATGTCCACGTCGAGGTGCAGAGGGGAGGAACGGCCACAGCTCCTCCTCCTCCCCCTTAAAAACCCTACCCTCGAGCTCCCCCGTGCCCTATTTCTCTTCCACCTCCTTCTCCCTCACGCAGCGCCGCCGATTTCTTCCTCTCCCTCTGCCCTGCTCCTCTCTCTCTGTTTCTCACCGCACCACCGCCGCCTGAACCTCCGATGATCGCCGCGTACCCGATGCTCCTCCTCGCTGGTTAAGTACGGGGATCAAACCCCCGTACTGTCGCCGTTCTCCTTGACACCCCACCGGTGGCTGAGAGCCACCGGAACGACGCCGCCATCCGCTCACTGTCGCCGCCGTCCTTCCCCGTCGACCTCCTCCTCCCCTGCTTCTTCCACACCACGGTGAGCCCGCCTCCCACTCTTTCCCTTAACTCTCTGTATCTCCACGACGCACGCACGCCCACAGCAACGCACTCGTGCACGCACAGCAGCCAGCAGCAGCAGCTCGCCGCCGGCGACTGCCTCCGTTCTGTAGAGTTTCAGCAACCTGAAACTTACAGTTTCAGTTACACGCGCGCTTTCTGAACCTCAACCTCCCCACGCATGCTATACTGACAAGAAACTCGAGCCAGCGCAGTGGCAGCAGCCCTGCTCGCGCGAGCCCGCGGCCAGGGTTCGATCCCTGCCTTCCGCGGAATAAAAACCCACCCTTTTTACCATCAAAGGCTGACAGGCGGGGCCCTCTGTCAGCGGCTCTGCTACCACGCGCACACACGCGTGCCTCCGTGGCCCATGGGCCCCCCTCGTCAGTGGCCCAGGCTAGGCCACTGCGAGGTGTAACTCGTTTCTGGCCTTTTTCTTTTAATTTAAGTCCATTTTATTTACAGATTAATCCCTAAATTTCAAATCTTTATAAAAATTGCATAACACATCCAAATAATACAAATAAAATATGTAATCTGAACCAAATTAAATTCTCTACCCAAATATTTTTTTTTTCTGTTTTGAATATTTCAAATTGTTTCAAAAATTCAAATTCAAACTACTAATTAAAATTTGGTTAAATTCATAACTATTTCAAATTAATTTCAAATGTCACATATAAAATATGTTTTCCATGCTAAATTGAACCACCTTTTCAAATATAAACTTTGTTTCATGTTTTGAATAATTAAAATTGGGTAAATAATTTTAAACCTTGTTTAAATCATTATAAATTGCTAACTCCATAACTTGGTCAAATTAAATTCTTTTTGAACATGTAAAATATGTTTTCAAACCAGAAAAATATAACCTTTTCAAATATGAATTTTATTAAATATTTTGAACAAATAAAAAATTCAAATGAATTCATACTTGATTTTAAATCCTTTTAAATCTTGTGCAAACTTGTTTAATTCATAATTAATTCATCTTAATTACTTTTTCATTAATTGAAACATGTATTCCACCTAAAATTTTGTGTACTTTCCAAATATGAACTTTGTTACCTATTTTGAACAATTAAATTGGTGAAAACAACAAATGCTTGTGTAACACCTTTAAGAAACCAAAAATTCATAACTTGATAAATAAAATTCCAAACTTGGTAAACTTCATTTCAAATTGATTCTATTGTTGTTTTCTTTTGTTTTCCTCATCCATGCATCATGCTAATCCACTTTCACATGTTGTTTAGTTGTAGATCATTTAATCCAACCATAATTCATGGGCTTTCCATATGCAATCCAAATTGCATGTGGGTCCACTTAATTATGTTATGTTATCATGTCAACTAGCTTATTTTGATGCATCAGTTAAATTGTCATGCATCATCCCATGATTGTGCATTATGCCATGTTATTGATTGTTTGTCTCTCTGTGTTGTTTGTTTGCTTCTTCCCGAATAGACGACGACGTTGAGACAGACGAGGTTTACGACACTACTTCTGAGGAGTTAGCCCAGTACCAGGCTACTGAGTTTGCAGGGAAGTGTTCACTCACATGAACCATTGTGTTCCTTTCCACATTGGATACCGATACTTTCCGTTGTCTATTCTGCTAGCCTTAAGATCGTTGCTTGTGTTCCGATCCTATCACATGTTATCCTGTATACCTGATATAGCCTCACCTCCACACCTATAACCTTGTTGCTTGTTGCCTGTGTCTTACTAGCATGCTTAGGGTTGTTTATGCTCGAGTCTGCTGTCCGTTATTTCTGTTACCATATTTATTATATTCTGGGGCTCGATGTTTAAACAATCAACCTGTTAATGTTTGAGGTAATGCTAATTTGATGATAAGGCACCGGCAGGAGGCCCGGTGTGGTTTTGAGGCCTGCTAGTGTCGACCCTAATTAGGAAAAGGGTCTTGTCTACTGATCCATGATGAGCGCACTATCCGCATGTGGGAAGCGTGTATGGGCGCCCCCCTCAATTTGATTCGATTCGCATCTCGTCCAAATCGCCACACTTAGTTCGGGCTTTCCATTTGATGCACGCATATGCAGGTACGAACCCGAGGCCAGGGTGGAACTTTTGTAGTCGGCATTTAGGGCGGCGTGGTCTTCCAGTGCTATGAGGGTCCCCCTTTTCTTCGTGGGGGCTCGATTAGCTGCGCACGCACAGCACGTGGTTCTTTGGGCTTGATGCGAAGAAGAGTTGAGTTGTGTTGAGTGCCTCGCTTGGTGGGTTTGATTCCCGTCTGGCGGGATATTCTTACGTGTACGGCCAAATTGGTGCACCCCTGCAGGGTTAAGTCTTCTCGAGAAGCCGTGTTTTCCGCGGTTATGGATGACTTGGTGAAAGTACTGGCTAACAAGTACTCAGAACAACTTGCACCTAACTAATGATAACTTGACTAGTAATAACCTTATTGACACAATAACTTGAACCATCATTAATCCAACTGTGTGAGTTATCCTCGGATTGCTTCTTTGGATAAGGGGCGAGATCCAGGATGGGTTTGTTTGAGGTTAGTTATAGTTGGTTACGATACGCTATCTTATCCCTGTCTTATAGCCGGAAGTTGTAGCATGTTTCTGTAGTTGGTTAGAGCAGCCTGCTGCCGCACTTTTGTATCACCTATTCTTCCGTTGAACCCAAAGCATCTGTACTTGGTGTTGCCGGGTACACTAAGGTATCTTGTGAGTCTTGCTTGCCAGTACTTGTCTATACTGACCCCTTTGGGGCTGTGGTTTCCGCATACTACGTTTCCGAGGATCTACATGGTGGCTACTACGTGGAGTATGACGAGGCTGCTGACGAGTAGATAGCGGACCCGGGCAGAATCCGAGACATCGTAGATGGGCTCCGTCTTTTCGTTTCCGGCCTCTTAGGCCCATTTGGATCTTGTCTGTACTCAGACACTTTGGATGCTTCCGCTGTGTTGTAATGATGAATTGTTGGGACATGTGTCCTCTGGATGATTGTATTTGCCATCTCTGCTCTAGTGAGAGCTATTTGCAACTTATTTCAATCTTTTGTGTCTTAGAGATATGTTGTGATATCAGTTGTTCTAAAGCCGTTGACGTACCATGTGTGTATGTTATGAAGTACGTCAACGGAAGTTGTCGCACCCGGACTTCTAAAGGATACTCGCCGTTCCGTTGAACAGTAGTAGATTGGATTACGGGGCTTACCGGCACCCGCGTCCTCTTACGAGTAGGCCAACACACGTATGTGTGACAACCAACCCCTATCTGTTCAGCGTCGACGTAAACTATCCCATAGAAATCAGGATACTTCCATTGACGTACTTCAAAACATACACACATGGTACGTCAACGGCATTGGAACAACTGATATCACAACAGATCTCTACGACACAAAAGATTTGAAATAAGTTGCAAACGGCTCTCATTAGAGCAGAGATAGCAAATACAATCATCCAGAGGACACCTGTCCCAACAATTCATCATTACATCACAGCGGAAGCATTCAACATGTCTGAGTACAGACAAGATCCAAATAGGCCTAAGAGGCCGGAAACGAAAAGACGGAGCCCATCCACGAAGTCTCGGATCCTGCCCGGGTCCGCTATCTACTCGTCAGCAGTCTCGTCATACTCCACGTAGTAGCCACCATGTAGATCCTCGAAAACGTAGTCTGCGGAAACCACAGCCCCAAAGGGGTCAGTACATAAACGTACTGGCAAGCAAGACTCACAATTCACCAAAGTGTAACCCGTCAACACCAAGCATAGATCCTTTGGGTTCAACGGAAGGAAGGGGATATAAAAGATGCTGCAACTGGCTGCGCTAACCAACTACAGAGAACTACAACTTCCAACTAACAGAAAGGGGATAAGATCGAGTATTGTAACCAACTGAAAGATAACTTCAAACAAACCCATCCTGGATCTTGCCCCTTATCCGAAGAAGCAATCCGAGGATAACTCACACAGTTGAAATAATGATGGTTCATATTATTGTGTCAATAAGCCTATTACTAGTCAAGTTGTTAATCATTGGGTGTAAGGTTGTTAATCATTAGGTTTAAGTTGTCCTGAGTACTTGTTAGCCAGTACTTTCACCAAGTAATCCATAACTGCGGAAAACACGGCTTCTCGAGAAGATTATCCCTGCAGGGTTGCACCAATTTGGCCGTACACGTATGAATAACCCGCCAGATGGAAAGGCCCTTCCACCAAGCGGGGCACTCAACACAACTCAACTCTTCTTCGCATCAAGCCCAAAGCACCACGTGTTGTGCGGGCGCGGCTAATCGAGCCCCACGAAGAAAAGGGGACCCTCATAGCACTGGAAGACCACGCCGCCCTAAATGCTGACTACAAAAGTTCCACCCTGGCCTGGGCTCGCAAGATCATGCATGCAGCAAATGGAAAGCCCGAACTACGTGTGGCGATTTGGACGAGATGCGAATTGAGTCAAATTGAGGGGGGCGCCCATACTCGCTTCCCACATGTGGTTAGTGCGCTCATCATGGATCAGTAGACAAGACCCTTTTCCTATTAGGGTCGACACTAGGAGGCCTCAAAACCACCCTGGGCCTCCTGCCGGTGCCTTATCATCAAATTTATTATTAAACAATAACAGTAGCATGATTGATTGATTAAACATCGAGCCCCCAGAACATAACAGTAGTAACAGAAAGTAACGGGTAACAGACTCTAGCAAAACAACCTAAGCATGCTAGTAAGACACTGGCTCAACCAAAGGGTGATAGGAGTGGAGGTGAGGCAATATCAAAGGTAAGGGATTCATGTGATGGGTTCGTAACAGAAACAACTACTACTAAGGCTAGCAGAAAAGAACAACGGGAAGTATCGGTAACCAAGGTTGAAAGGAACACAGTGGTTCATGTGAGTGATAACTTGCCTGCAAACCCAGTAGCCTGGTACTGAGCTAACTCCTTAGAAGGGGTGTCGTAATTATCGTCGGTCTCACGTCGTCGTGTATCCGAGAAGAAGCAAACAGACAATGCAGAAAAGGTAGACAATCAATATCATGGCATAGTGCACAATCATGGGATGATGCATGTCAATTTAATGGTTGCATCAAAATAAACTAGTTGATGAGGTGACACAATTTAAATGGACCCCTATGCAACTGGATTGCATATGGAAAAGGTCCATGCATTAAGTAGAAACAAATGATCTATAATTGATTAACATGTGAAAGTTTGATTATCATGATGCATGCATGATGATAACAAGAAGTAAACAACAGTAGATGCAAAGGAAAAGGAAATTACCAAGTGTGGGATTTTAGTTATCATGTTAAGAATTTTTGGTTCCTTATTGATGTCACACCAATAATTGTTGTTTTCATCAAGTTTTAGTGTTCAAAACAAATAACAAAGTTTATATTTGAAAAGAACATCAAATTTTAGTTGGATTACATGTTTCAATTATTGAAAATAAGAGTTAGGATGAATTTATTATGAATTAAACAATATTAAACAAGTTTTAGATGATTTTAAAACAATTTTGAATTTAATTGAATTTTTATTTGTTCAAAACATAAATTCAAACTCACATTTGAGAAGTTCACACTTTGGTGGTTTGAAAACATATTTTGCATGTTCAAAAATAATTTAATTTGAGCAAGGTATGATTTTATCAAATTTAATTGAATTAAACAAGGATTAAATTATTTAGGCAATTTTAATTATTCAAAACAGGAAACAAAAATTATATTTGGAAAGATGAGTTGAAATGGTATGGAAAACATATTTTATTTGCATTTATTAGATTAACAATGAATTAGTTATGGAATTTAAGAAATTGCATTTGAATTATTCAAAGTTGAATTTTAAATGCATTTGGGAATTCCAAAACAGTACACAAATGGATTATTTGGATAGATGATTAAATTTGGAACAACAAACTTATATAACTTTTATTAATTGGAATTATAGATTAAAAGTTATTCAAGTTTTAGTTTTAGGGTTTAATTCTGCAATTAAAAGAAATAGATTTTTGGGACAGAAACGTGATAAAACTATTTGCACCGCACAGGCTCCTACCCACTGTCACTGCAGCGTGGGCCTGGGGCTAGCGGTGCTTGCGTGGCAAGCGAGAGGCTGACAGGGGGCCCTCCCTGTTAGCGCGGGTGGAAAAAAGTGGGGATTTTATCCCGTGCGCGAGCCAGGGATCGATCCCTGGGCTCGGGTGTGCGCGCAGCGTGGCGTTGCCACTGCGCTGTGTTCGGTTGCTTGACAGTAACAGCGACGCGAACAAGGTAAGGTTCAGTTAGGGCGTTTTCTGAACTTTTAACTGTCGACAAAAACCTTCCGCGACCTGACAGAGGATTTCGCCGGCGAACGACAGCGAGCTCGTGCTAGCGTCGCGAGGTGGTGCTATGCTAGCCGGGGGGTGCGTGCGGTGGCCGTGACAGAGAAGTTGGGGGCGAGGGAAAGACGGTGAGGCTCACCGCGATCGCAGACGTGGCAGAGGCTCGGGGAGGTCCACGGCCGGCGGCGAGGTAGCAGATGGCGGCGGTGTTCTGCGCGTGCTCCGGGATCGCGGTGACGTCCAGGAGGTCGAGGACGAAGTGGCGCGTCGATCTCCGCGTTCAGCGTGGTCGACGGTGGGCTCCTGCGACGGCGGCGAGCTCGGATTCAGATACGGCGAGGTGGAGGAAGCGGACGGTGGCGAGGACGGCGGCGTGGAAGCAGGGGATCTCCGGGGCTGCTGGGGTGTGCAAAAGATCGAGGGAGGTGAGACGAGCTCGTTCCCGCAGCCAGGTTAGTGAGTGGCGCGTCGAGGCGGCGGTGTTCGACGGAGTTCAGAGAAGTGCGCCGGTTGGGCAGTGACAGAGAAGGAGGAAAACATCGGGGAGAGAGAGAGAGGGACGGCGGCGGCGCGAGGGGATAGAGCTAGGGTTAGGTCTAGGCTGCGTCAGGGGGGTCTAGGTGGTCTTATAGGGTTCAGACGTCGAGGGATGCCGTCGGTGGGCAGTGGCTGCCGCCTTGGCACGCCCCGATGCCCTGCCGTACGCGGGGCAGACGACGGGGGCGGCCACGAAGGGGTACGCGGGCCGCGGTAGGGTTAGCTGGGCTGGGCCGGGGTAGTTAGGTGTTGCACGCGTGCGTTAGTTAGTTTTCCTTTTTCTTTTTCTGTTTTATATTTTTTTTTTGCAGAAAACAGATTTGGAAGAAAAAGATGGTTTGTAGGTTAATAATTTTTTTAGAAAAATTAGTGTTAGCTAGTTAGGTTAAAAGAAAACAAATGCCAAGTTTGGTTTTTCAAAAGATTAATTTTTAATTACTGTTTTGTAATTTTAAGTCAATATTTGAAAGAAATGCTTCTTATTTGGTTCTTATTAAAATGAACATGTTTATTAGGGGAACCCTAATGATTAAAATGGAACAACTGGCTTGGTTATAATGCTGATTTTATAAGTTGCATTTGGGTGCTGTTTGAATGTTTCTGATTGAATTTTGAAAGCAATTTAGAATTGTTTAATTGAAATAAAACCACCATTCTATTTGTTGATTAAGCATGGAATAAAATGAGAACAATTGGGTTGTTTTTATTTGTGATCTTTATTCCAAAAGTTGTAACAGAGCAAGTATGAAAACAAAGCATTTGAAATTGTTTGAGTTTCATTGTGAAAACAAAGAATAACAGATGCAAAACAAAAGAAACAAATGCAACAATATGATGACATGATGCAATACCTTAACAACAAGAAATCAAACATTCTAAATGGTAGGTTTTCATACTTGGGCTGTTACAAAACGCCCCCCCCCTTGAAGGAATCGCGCCCCGAGATTCCTACTGAGAAAAGAGAAGGTCCGGAAACTTCTAGGGAAGATCCTCTTGAGCTGTGACACGTGAAACACATCGTGCACATTGGATAGTTTAACTGGAAGTTGAAAACAATAGGAATTCCTGGCAACTCTTCTGGAAAGATATCAGGGAATTTGGAAACCACCGGAACATTTCAAGTAAAGGGAGAGGTATAGGTGTTGTATGGAGGATGTATAGCTGAATGGAACTTGATTCATTTGGAGAATAGATTATCTGGGTAGAATGGTGTAACAGAGTTATTGACATCAATCCAATACCAAGAATGACATCAATGTCAGAATTGCCAAGCAGTATGAGAGAAGCAAGGAATATGTGGCCTCCAATTAGGATTTGATTGTCCTTACCTATCTTGGAAGTCAACATTTGAAATCCCGGGGAGTGAACGGTGATTTGATTGCTTAGCGGAACCAGAATTAGGTTGTATGTTGTGGAAAAGATTGTTGACACAAAGGAAAGTGATGCTCCGGTATCAAACAACACTTTAGCTGGAATAGAGTTTAGCAGATGAACGGGGAAACGTTGATTAGACGCCGGTAGAAGAATTGAAGTGGAAACAACAACAAGATTTCAACGGACGAAATGTTCTTTAGAAGAACAGGATAACGAAGCAACACCGGGGAAACGAGACCAAAAACCTGAGGTACTACGGAGAACCCAAAACACGTGAAATCCTAACTTGAAAGTTTAGATGAGAAGGGAAAAATCAACGTTGCACTTCCTTACCAGAAAAAGGGAGGGAGGGTGGTGAAAAGAAGAAAAAGAACAGAGTTCCTACTCTCACGTTTCATTTTTCCTATATAGCTACAAAATAGTTTCTAGACTCAACTGCGACCAGTAAAAAGGGATCCTACAGGCAGACAGGCTCTGATACCATTTGTCGCACCCGGACTTCTAAAGGATACTCGCTGTTCCATTGAACAGTAGTAGATTGGATTACGGGGCTTACCGGCACCCGCGTCCTCTTACGAGTAGGCCAACACACGTATGTGTGACAACCAACCCCTATCTGTTCAGCGTCGACGTAAACTATCCCATAGAAATCAGGATACTTCCATTGACGTACTTCAAAACATACACACATGGTACGTCAACGGCATTGGAACAACTGATATCACAACAGATCTCTACGACACAAAAGATTTGAAATAAGTTGCAAACGGCTCTCATTAGAGCAGAGATAGCAAATACAATCATCCAGAGGACACCTGTCCCAACAATTCATCATTACATCACAGCGGAAGCATTCAACATGTCTGAGTACAGACAAGATCCAAATAGGCCTAAGAGGCCGGAAACGAAAAGACGGAGCCCATCCACGAAGTCTCGGATCCTGCCCGGGTCCGCTATCTACTCGTCAGCAGTCTCGTCATACTCCACGTAGTAGCCACCATGTAGATCCTCGAAAACGTAGTCTGCGGAAACCACAGCCCCAAAGGGGTCAGTACATAAACGTACTGGCAAGCAAGACTCACAATTCACCAAAGTGTAACCCGTCAACACCAAGCATAGATGCTTTGGGTTCAACGGAAGGAAGGGGATATAAAAGATGCTGCAACTGGCTGCGCTAACCAACTACAGAGAACTACAACTTCCAACTAACAGAAAGGGGATAAGATCGAGTATTGTAACCAACTGAAAGATAACTTCAAACAAACCCATCCTGGATCTCGCCCCTTATCCGAAGAAGCAATCCGAGGATAACTCACACAGTTGAAATAATGATGGTTCATATTATTGTGTCAATAAGCCTATTACTAGTCAAGTTGTTAATCATTGGGTGTAAGGTTGTTAATCATTAGGTTTAAGTTGTCCTGAGTACTTGTTAGCCAGTACTTTCACCAAGTAATCCATAACCGCGGAAAACACGGCTTCTCGAGAAGATTATCCCTGCAGGGTTGCACCAATTTGGCCGTACACGTATGAATAACCCGCCAGATGGAAAGGCCCTTCCACCAAGCGGGGCACTCAACACAACTCAACTCTTCTTCGCATCAAGCCCAAAGCACCACGTGCTGTGCGTGCGCGGCTAATCGAGCCCCACGAAGAAAAGGGGACCCTCATAGCACTGGAAGACCACGCCGCCCTAAATGCCGACTACAAAAGTTCCACCCTGGCCTGGGCTCGCAAGATCATGCATGCAGCAAATGGAAAGCCCGAACTACGTGTGGCGATTTGGACGAGATGCGAATTGAGTCAAATTGAGGGGGGCGCCCATACTCGCTTCCCACATGCGGTTAGTGCGCTCATCATGGATCAGTAGACAAGACCCTTTTCCTATTAGGGTCGACACTAGCAGGCCTCAAAACCACCCTGGGCCTCCTGCCGGTGCCTTATCATCAAATTTATTATTAAACAATAACAATAGCATGATTGATTGATTAAACATCGAGCCCCCAGAACATAACAGTAGTAACAGAAAGTAACGGGTAACAGACTCGAGCAAAACAACCTAAGCATGCTAGTAAGACACTGGCTCAACCAAAGGGTGATAGGAGTGGAGGTGAGGCAATATCAAAGGTAAGGGATTCATGTGATGGGTTCGTAACAGAAACAACTACTACTAAGGCTAGCAGAAAAGAACAACGGAAAGTATCGGTAACCAAGGTTGAAAGGAACACAGTGGTTCATGTGAGTGATAACTTGCCTGCAAACCCAGTAGCCTGGTACTGAGCTAACTCCTTATAAGGGGTGTCGTAATTATCGTCGGTCTCACGTCGTCGTGTATCCGAGAAGAAGCAAACAGACAATGCAGAAAAGGTAGACAATCAATATCATGGCATAGTGCACAATCATGGGATGATGCATGTCAATTTAATGGTTGCATCAAAATAAACTAGTTGATGAGGTGACACAATTTAAATGGACCCCTATGCAACTGGATTGCATATGGAAAAGGTCCATGCATTAAGTGGAAACAAATGATCTATAATTGATTAACATGTGAAAGTTTGATTATCATGATGCATGCATGATGATAACAAGAAGTAAACAACAGTAGATGCAAAGGAAAAGGAAATTACCAAGTGTGGGATTTTAGTTATCATGTTAAGAATTTTTGGTTCCTTATTGATGTCACACCAATAATTGTTGTTTTCATCAAGTTTTAGTGTTCAAAACAAATAACAAAGTTTATATTTGAAAAGAACATCAAATTTTAGTTGAATTACATGTTTCAATTATTGAAAATAAGAGTTAGGATGAATTTATTATGAATTAAACAATATTAAACAAGTTTTAGATGATTTTAAAACAAGTTTGAATTTAATTGAATTTTTATTTGTTCAAAACATAAATTCAAACTCACATTTGAGAAGTTCACACTTTGGTGGTTTGAAAACATATTTTGCATGTTCAAAAATAATTTAATTTGAGCAAGGTATGATTTCATCAAATTTAATTGAATTAAACAAGGATTAAATTATTTAGGCAATTTTAATTATTCAAAACAGGAAACAAAAATTATATTTGGAAAGATGAGTTGAAATGGTATGGAAAACATATTTTATTTGCATTTATTAGATTAACAATGAATTAGTTATGGAATTTAAGAAATTGCATTTGAATTATTCAAAATTGAATTTTAAATGCATTTGGGAATTCCAAAACAGTACACAAATGGATTATTTGGATAGATGATTAAATTTGGAACAACAAACATATATAACTTTTATTAATTGGAATTATAGAAGTTATTCAAGTTTTAGTTTTAGGGTTTAAATCTGCAATTAAAAGAAATAGATTTTTGGGACAGAAACGTGATAAAACTATTTGCACCGCACAGGCTCCTACCCACTGTCACTGCAGCGTGGGCCTGGGGCTAGCGGTGCTTGCGTGGCAAGCGAGAGGCTCACAGGGGGCCCTCCCTGTCAGCGCGGGTGGAAAAAAGTGGGGATTTTATCCCGTGCGCGAGCCAGGGATCGATCCCTGGGCTCGGGTGTGCGCGCAGCGTGGCGTTGCCACTGCGCTGTGTTCGGTTGCTTGACAGTAACAGCGACGCGAACAAGGTAAGGTTCAGTTAGGGCGTTTTCTGAACTTTTAACTGTCGACAAAAACCTTCCGCGACCTGACAGAGGATTTCGCCGGCGAACGACAGCGAGCTCGTGCTAGCGTCGCGAGGTGGTGCTGTGCTAGCCGGGGGGTGCGTGCGGTGGCCGTGACAGAGAAGTTGGGGGCGAGGGAAAGACGGTGAGGCTCACCGCGATCGCAGACGTGGCAGAGGCTCGGGGAGGTCCACGGCCGGCCGCGAGGTAGCAGATGGCGGCGGTGTTCTGCGCGTGCTCCGGGATCGCGGTGACGTCCAGGAGGTCGAGGACGAAGTGGCGCGTCGATCTCCGCGTTCAGCGTGGTCGACGGTGGGCTCCTGCGACGGCGGCGAGCTCGGATTCAGATACGGCGAGGTGGAGGAAGCGGACGGTGGCGAGGACGGTGGCGTGGAAGCAGGGGATCTCCGGGGCTGCTGGGGTGTGCAAAAGATCGAGGGAGGTGAGACGAGCTCGTTCCCGCAGCTAGGTTAGTGAGTGGCGCGTCGAGGCGGCGGTGTTCGACGGAGTTCAGAGAAGTGCGCCGGTTGGGCAGTGACAGAGAAGGAGGAAAACATCGGGGAGAGAGAGAGGGACGACGGCGGCGCGAGGGGATAGAGCTAGGGTTAGGTCTAGGCTGCGTCAGGGGGTCTAGGTGGTCTTATAGGGTTCAGACGTCGAGGGATGCCGTCGGTGGGCAGTGGCTGCCGCCGTGGCACGCCCCGATGCCCTGCCGTACGCGGGGCAGACGACGGGGGCGGCCACGAAGGGGTACGCGGGCCGCGGTAGGGTTAGCTGGGCTGGGCCGGGGTAGTTAGGTGCTGCACGCGTGCATTAGTTAGTTTTCCTTTTTCTTTTTCTGTTTTATATTTTTTTTTGCAGAAAACAGATTTGGAAGAAAAAGATGGTTTGTAGGTTAATAAATTTTTTAGAAAAATTAGTGTTAGCTAGTTAGGTTAAAAGAAAACAAATGCCAAGTTTGGTTTTTCAAAAGATTAATTTTTAATTACTGTTTTGTAATTTTAAGTCAATATTTGAAAGAAATGCTTCTTATTTGGTTCTTATTAAAATCAACATGTTTATTAGGGGAACCCTAATGATTAAAATGGAACAATTGGTTTGGTTATAATGCTGATTTTATAAGTTGCATTTGGGTGCTGTTTGAATGTTTCTGATTGAATTTTGAAAGCAATTTAGAATTGTTTAATTGAAATAAAACCACCATTCTATTTGTTGATTAAGCATGGAATAAAATGAGAACAATTGGGTTGTTTTTATTTGTGATCTTTATTCCAAAAGTTGTAACAGAGCAAGTATGAAAACAAAGCATTTGAAATTGTTTGAGTTTCATTGTGAAAACAAAGAATAACAGATGCAAAACAAAAGAAACAAATGCAACAATATGATGACATGATGCAATACCTTAACAACAAGAAATCAAACATTCTAAATGGTAGGTTTTCATACTTGGGCTGTTACAGAAGTGTCCTGATTTCTATGGGATGGTTTGCGCAGACGATGGATAGTAGAGAATGGTTGTCACACGTTTACGTGTTGGCCTGCTCATATTGAGATGCGGGTGCTGGTATGCCCCGTAAGCCATTTGTTCTACTATTTAGCGGACTGTGAGTATCCTCTAGAAGTCCGGGTGCGACAAATGGTATCAGAGCCTGTCTGCCTATAGGATCCCTTTTACTGGTCGCAGTTGAGTCTAGAAACTATTTTGTAGCTATATAGGAAAAATGAAACGTGAGAGTAGGAATTCTGTTCTTTTATTTCTTTCCCCACCCACCCTCCCTTTTTCTGGTAAGGAAGTGCAACGTTGTTTTCCCTTCTCATCTAAACTTTCAAGTTAGGATTTCTCGTATCTTGGTTTCTCTAGGATAGTTATATCTACTAGACCATAGGAATGGAGGTGGTTGTGACATGATTTATCATGTTGCCTACTCATGATTGAGAACGGAGGCGTGTAAGCCCCGGAAGCAGATCCTCTATTCCTTAAGCAGTAGATATTGATCCTTTAGAAGCCTGGATGGGTTTTCCGTAGTACCTCAGGAGTGTTCGGTCTCGTGTTTCCCCGATGTTGCTTCGATATCCTGTTCTTCTCAAGATCCTTTTCGTCCGTTGAAACCTTGTTGTTGCTTGCCACTTCAGTTCTTCTACCGGCGTCTAATCAAAACTTCCCCGATCATCTGCAGATGGATCTCAGGTTCTACCCGCAGGTGGTTCGTATGACTCGTTGCGAGAGCACTGCCGGTTATCCGGAGATGCTGAGAGACATGGTCACTTTTCTGGGGTTCCGTTGGGCACCAGAGTACCAGGTCTACGAGCAGCAGCGAGAGTTTGACCAGACCTACTACCAGGCTATCGTCTACATTCTGTCAGATGATGGCATGAGCGTTGTCCACCGCTACGAGGCAGTAGGTTCCACAGTGGATATGGCTGTGCAGCAGGCAGCTTATGTGAGTCTCACCGTCCTTCGTGCTGACTACTGGGGATTTGACGATTCCATCTATCGCCACATCCCCCGTGGTTACATCACCTCGGAGGGAGCTCACTTCACTCTCTACGACAACCTGGATGTCTACGAGCATGATAACTCCAGGCTGCACACCACCGCTCAGTTTGTGAGACACAGTGACGCACTTGCCAGCACACTATCTCAGGAGTTGGCTTCAGTCAGGGAGCAGCTCTACCTTGCTTTGACTCGTCTGGCGACTTACACCACAGACTTTGTTGGAGACGAGTGCTTTGCACGTTTCGATCAGCCAGTTGGTCGTCGTCTGCCAGATGCTGGAGGTTACGAGCCGATCAGAGGTCCACTCCTCAACCTCGGTGCTGGTTACACTGGGATTCCACGCTTTGGAGCACAGGGAGTCGACGCTATGTACTTCACCACACCTAGAGTCGCTCTCAGACCACGTCAGATCTATGTGGATCGTCGTTCTACCTACTTTCGTGGGCGTGCTCCTCACCGTACCTCTCGCCGTACTCCTAGTCGCCGTCCTGCATGATGAGCATGGGAGTACCGATGTATCCATTCTTAGCTATGTTTAGTTATCCTTTGGCATTTGAACCATTTATGGTGTGTTGGATATTCTGATGTATTTGAACATGTGATGATGTACCCGTTGGTTATCTATTCATGCGTCGGAATAATCTCTCTTTCGGTTTCCAAGTCTATCCTTTTCTATTGTTGTGCTAAAATGCATTTCCATTCAGGATGCCGCCAACAAGGAACAACCCGCCTGAGCCACCGCCAATCACGGAGCTGTTGACTCAGATGACCCAAGTCATGGCGCAGATGGCCCAGTTTCAGACTAATCAGCACAACAACCAGACGGCTCCACGGGTCAGCATCAAGGAGTTCCTCAGTCTGGGTCCGAGAGCTTTCGTGGCCACACGCGAGCCTCTGGATGCTGATGACTGGATCCGTGAGATAGCTAAGGCTCTGGAGATTGCTCACGTTGCTGAGGAAGACAAGGTCAAGTATGCCTCCTATCTGCTGAAGGGTCAGGCAGCTACTTGGTGGGAAAACTATCAGGCCATGAGAGCTGGCTTTCCAATCAACTGGAATTGTTTCAAGGAAGCTTTCCTGAAGCACCACATTCCAAATGGTCTCATGGAAAGGATGCGTGAAGAGTTTTGCTCACTCAAGCAGGGCAAGCTGGACGTCATTGGCTATCAGAGTGAGTTCAATCGCCTCGCTCGTTACGCTGGTGATGAGGTGTCCACTGAGGCTAAGAAGATGGCAAGGTTCCGCAGAGGTTTTAACCCGGAACTCAAGTACGCCCTCACCAATATCAAGGCCAACAACTTCGAGGAGCTCGTTAACACCGCACTCAGTGAAGAAAATGGGCGCAAGGCGTTCGAGGAGTCTCGCAAGCACTCGTGTGAGGGTGGTTCCTCCTCCAACATGACCACCCCTCCGCAGAAGCGCCGCATCTGGGTGCCAAATGGTGCTGTCACTCGGGCTCCATACGCCCAAGCTTCTCCAGGCTTCGCTACCCGCCCACCCAACCCTGCTCAGATGCATGATCAGAGGGCTTCGATGGGGCAGCCAAGGCCAGGGCCTCCTCGTGTCGTCACTTGCTATAAGTGCAAGCAGACGGGGCACTACGCTGACAAGTGCACGCAGAGGCAGCTACCTCCACCACCACCTCGTCCCAACACAAACCAGACAATGGTGCACGCTCTCCCGCCTAAGGCCTTCAACTCCAACAATAGGCCTATCGGGAGGACCGCGAGGGTGAATCATGTCAAGATCGACAAAGCTGAGGAAGCTCCTGACGTCGTTCTCGGTACATTTCCCGTAAACTCTAATCCAGCTAAAGTGTTGTTTGATACCGGGGCATCACATTCTTTCGTGTCAAAGATCTTTGCGTCAACAGTTAAACTCCCTTTTGTTGGTTTGGGTTCCCCACTAGTGGTAAACTCCCCTGGAGCAACCATGCAAACTTCCAAGATCAGTCACAAAAATCAAATCCTAATTGGAGGCCACATATTCCTTGCTTCTCTCATATTGCTTGGCAATTCTGACATTGATGTCATTCTTGGTATGGATTGGCTGAAGCCCAATAAAGCTAGAATTGATTGTGCTCAGAAGTCAATAACTCTGTTCCACCCTTCTGGCCAGATAGTCTATTCTCCAAATGAATCAAGTTCCATTCAGCTATGCAACCTCGATGCAAAACCTCTACCTTCACTTGAAAATGTTTCGGTGGTTTGCGAATTCCCTGACGTCTTTCCAGAAGAGTTGCCAGGGATGCCTCCGGACAGAGCTGTTGAGTTCGTGATCGAACTTGAGCCAGGTACTGCTCCAATCTCTAAGCATCCTTACAAGATAGGAACTCCCGAGCTGAAGTTGTTAAAGGAACAAATTGATATGTACATGGAGAAAGGTTAAATTCAACCTAGTTCCTCGGCTTGGGGTTGCCCAACTCTGTTCGTTGCGAAGAAGGATCACACAAAGAGACTCGTTGTTGACTATCGTCCTCTTAACGAGAAAACCATCACAAAGAGACTCGTTGTTGACTATCACACAAAGAGACTCGTTGTTGACTATCGTCCTCGTAGCGATGATCTTTTTGATCAACTTGCAGGAGCCTCAATATTCTCAAAATTGGACTTGAGAATGGGTTACCATCAAATAAAGATCAGAAAAGAGGATATTCCAAAGACAGCCTTCACCACTCGCTACGGTCTATATGAATTCACCGTCATGTCCTTTGGTCTCACCAATGCACCGGCGACATTCTCTCGACTCATGAATTCTGTCTTCCATGAATACCTCGACAAGTTCGTTGTGGTATATCTTGATGACATTCTTGTCTACTCAAAATCCGAGGAAGAGCACGAAGAACATCTTCGTCTAACACTCATGAAACTTCGCGAGCATCGTCTATATGCCAAGTTCTTCAAATGTGAGTTCTGGATTCCAGAAGTTGCTTACCTTGGTCATGTCATCTCTGCCAAGGGCATAGCCATTGATCCAGAAAAGGTTGAGGCAATTGTTGATTGGAAACCTCCAAAAACGGTGAAGCAAGTAAGAAGTTTTCTTGGCTTGGCTAGCTATTGCCGTCGTTTCGTCCAAAACTTTTCCAAGATTGCCAAACCTCTCACTGATCTCACAAAGAAGGACAAGAAGTTCGTTTGGTCTCCACAATGTGATGAAAGTTTCAATCTCCTGAAGACAAAACTCACTTCTACACCAGTTCTGGTTGGCCCAGATCCTACCAAACCTTTCCAGATATTCTGTGATGCTTCTCTCCAAGGTCTAGGTGCATTTCTTATGCAAGAACGTCAAGTTGTGGCTTATTATTCATGTCAGTTGAACGCACATGAGCTCAATTATCCCACTCATGACCTTGAACTTGCAGCAGTTGTGTTTACCCTCAAGAAATGGAGACAATACTTGTTGGGTAATCGCACTGAAATCTTTTCCGATCATAAGAGTCTGAAATACATCTTCACTCAACCAGATCTAAACCTCAGGAAAAGGAGATGGATTGCAAAGATTAAAGATTTTTATCTTACCATTTCTTACACTCCAGGCAAGGCTAATGTTATGGCCGATGCTCTCAGTCGCAAGTCATATTGCAATAATCTCATGATCATGGAAAGCCAACCTCCTCTTCATGAAGAATTCCAGAAGCTGAACCTTGGTCTTGTGCCTCAAGGATATCTTGCGAGCTTGACAGCCAGTCCAACTCTCGAGGACAAGATTCGTTCTGAACAACTTCGTGATGCTGAAATCAAGAAGATGGTAGAGCACATCAAAGAAGGCAAGGAGAAATTTAAGTCCTTCTCAATTGATGACAAAGGAACTGTGTTCTTCGAAGGACGCATTGCAGTTCCTCAAGTTCAAAGTCTCAAAGATGTCATTCTCAAGGAGGCTCATGAAACTCCTCTCTCCATACACCCTGGAAGTACAAAGATGTACCAGGATCTCAAGACGCTGTATTGGTGGCCTGGCATGAAACGTGAAATTGCTCAATACATTTCTGAATGCGACGTTTGTCAACGTGTTAAGGCAGTTCATCAGAAAACAGCCGGTCTTCTCCAACCTCTGAAAATTCCTGAGTGGAAGTGGGACATGATTGAAATGGACTCCGTCACGGGTTTCCCATAGTCCAAGAAGGGAAACGATGCAATCTTCGTTGTCATTGATCGTCTCACTAAAGTAGATCACTTCTTTGCTGTCAAAGAAACAATCTCAGCTAGCCAGTTAGCAGAGCTCTACACAGCAAAGATTGTTCCTCTTCATGGTGTTCCATTGGAAATAAGCTCAGACCGTGGAAGCATATTCACTTCTCATTTCTGGAAAAGCTTTCAAGAAGCATTGGGCACCAAACTTCTGTTCAGCACAGCTTACCATCCTCAGTCTCAAGGGCAAGTCGAAAGAGTCAATCAGATTCTCGAGGATATGCTCATAGCATGTGGTATCTCCTTTGGCATGAAATGGGAGGAATGCCTTCCATATGCTGAATTCTCTTACAACAACAGCTTCCAGGCAAGCCTAGGCATGGCACCATTTGAAGCTCTCTATGGCCGCAGATGCAGGAGTCCAATCAATTGGTCTGGAGCTGGTGAACGTTCACTCTTAGGCCCTGACATTGTTAAGGAAGCCGAAGACAAAGTTCGTATCATTCGTGACAATCTCAAGATTGCTCAGTCTCGTTAGAAAAGCTACTATGACAGCAAGCACAGGGATATGATCTATGCACCTGGTGACAAAGCATACCTCCGTGTAAGTCCCCTCAGAGGCACTCATCGTTTTGGTGTGAAAGGAAAGCTAGCACCGAGATACATTGGTCCTTTCAACATTCTCTCAAGGCGTGCAGAAAATGCTTATCGTCCTTAACTTCCAGAAAAACTATCCAAGGTGCACGATGTGTTTCACGTGTCACAGCTCAAGAGGTGCTTCAAAGATCCAGATCGTGCAGTTGATCATGATTCCATTGAACTGCAAGAAGATCTATCTTATGAGGAGCACCCTGTTCGTATTCTCGATGAGACCGAGCGTAAAACTCGCAACAAGAGCACCAAGTTCTTGAAAGTGCAGTGGTCTCATCATTCCGATAAAGAGGCAACGTGGGAGACCGAAGAGGATCTTCGCAAGAAGTATCCGGACCTTTTCTCTTCTCAGTAGGAATCTCGGGGCGCGATTCCTTCAAGGGGGAGCGTTTTGTAACATCCCAAGTATGAAAACAACCCCTAGAATGTTTGTTTTCTTGTTTTATTTATGTTTTGCATCATGACATCATCATTGCATTTGTTTTGGCATTTGTTTTCCATTTGTTTTCATCTGTTTTCCCTTGTTTTCCCATTTGAAATTCAAACAATATTCAAATATTTGTTTCATACTTGTGCTGTCACAATTTTTTTTTCAAATGAAAATCTCAAATCAAAACATCAAACGGTTCCCAAATAACTTGGAAGTTCAAACCATTTAGATTGTTTCTTTCAATATTTCAGTTAATATCAAATTCATTTAAATTTAATCAAATTTCCAAACAGCAACATTTTTGAAATTTATGAAAATTACAAAACACTTCCATCATTTGTTTCAATTAAACTTGAGGGTTCAAACTATTTAAATGGTTATTTTAATAATAATTTATTTAATATCAAAATTCAAACAAATGCAAATGAAGTGCAAACAGCAACATAGTTTCTAAAGTTTGTATTATGTTGCTATTACAAAACTAACCTCTACAATTTTTTCCCTAATTTTTCTAAACCCTAAAACCTTTCATTTTCTCCCTTTTCCTTTTCAGCAAAAAAAAACAGAAACAAAAATAAAAAAATAAAGCAAAGAGAGGGGGAAAAGGGCAGGCCAGCCCATTTGGGCCAGCCCACCAGTCCCCACGGCCTGGTACCCCCCCTCATCTCTTTCCTCGGTACGGCACGCCATCGGGCATGTCCACGTCGAGGTGCAGAGGGGAGGAACGGCCACAGCTCCTCCTCCTCCCCCTTAAAAACCCTACCCTCGAGCTCCCCCGTGCCCTATTTCTCTTCCACCTCCTTCTCCCTCACGCAGCGCCGCCGATTTCTTCCTCTCCCTCTGCCCTGCTCCTCTCTCTCTGTTTCTCACCGCACCACCGCCGCCTGAACCTCCGATTATCGCCGCGTACCCGATGCTCCTCCTCGCTGGTTAAGTACGGGGATCAAACCCCCGTACTATCGCCGTTCTCCTCGACACCCCACCGGTGGCTGAGAGCCACCGGAACGACGCCGCCGTCCGCTCACTGTCGCCGCCGTCCTTCCCCGTCGACCTCCTCCTCCCCTGCTTCTTCCACACCACGGTGAGCCCGCCTCCCACTCTTTCCCTTCCCTCTCTGTATCTCCACGACGCACGCACGCCCACAGCAACGCACTCGTGCACGCACAGCAGCCAGCAGCAGCAGCTCGCCGCCGGCGACTGCCTCCGTTCTGTAGAGTTTCAGCAACCTGAAACTTACAGTTTCAGTTACACGCGCGCTTTCTGAAACTCAACCTCCCCACGCACGCTATACTGACAAGAAACTCGAGCCAGCGCAGTGGCAGCAGCCCTGCTCGCGCGAGCCCGCGGCCAGGGTTCGATCCCTGCCTTCCGCGGAATAAAAACCCACCCTTTTTACCATCAAAGGCTGACAGGCGGGGCCCTCTGTCAGCGGCTCTGCTGCCACGCGCACACACGCGTGCCTCCGTGGCCCATGGGCCCCCCTCGTCAGTGGCCCAGGCTAGGTCACTGCGAGGTGTAACTCGTTTCTGGCCTTTTTCTTTTAATTTAAGTCCATTTTATTTACAGATTAATCCCTAAATTTCAAACCTTTATAAAAATTGCATAACACATCCAAATAATACAAATAAAATATGTAATCTGAACCAAATTAAATTCTCTACCCAAATATAAATTTTTTTTCTGTTTTGAACATTTCAAATTGTTTCAAAAATTCAAATTCAAACTACTAATTAAAATTTGGTTAAATTCATAACTATTTCAAATTAATTTCAAATGTCACATATAAAATATGTTTTCCATGCTAAATTGAACCACCTTTTCAAATATAAACTTTGTTTCATGTTTTGAATAATTAAAATTGGGTAAATAATTTTAAACCTTGTTTAAATCATTATAAATTGCTAACTCCATAACTTGGTCAAATTAAATTCTTTTTGAACATGTAAAATATGTTTTCAAACCAGAAAAATATAACCTTTTCAAATATGAATTTTATTAAATATTTTGAACAAATAAAAAATTCAAAAGAATTCATACTTGATTTTAAATCCTTTTAAATCTTGTGCAAACTTGTTTAATTCATAATTAATTCATCTTAATTCCTTTTTCAATAATTGAAACATGTATTCCACCTAAAATTTTGTGTACTTTCCAAATATGAACTTTGTTACCTATTTTGAACAATTAAATTGGTGAAAACAACAAATGCTTGTGTAACACCTTTAAGAAACCAAAAATTCATAACTTGATAAATAAAATTCCAAACTTGGTAAACTTCATTTCAAATTGATTCTATTGTTGTTTTCTTTTGTTTTCCTCATCCATGCATCATGCTAATCCACTTTCACATGTTGTTTAGTTGTAGATCATTTAATCCAACCATAATTCATGGGCTTTCCCTATGCAATCCAAATTGCATGTGGGTCCACTTAATTATGTTATGTTATCATGTCAACTAGCTTATTTTGATGCATCAGTTAAATTTTCATGCATCATCCCATGATTGTGCATTATGCCAGGTTATTGATTGTTTGTCTCTCTGAGTTGTTTGTTTGCTTCTTCCCGAATAGACGACGACTTTGAGACAGACGAGGTTTACGACACTACTTCTGAGGAGTTAGCCCAGTACCAGGCTACTCAGTTTGCAGGCAAGTATTCACTCACATGAACCATTGTGTTCCTTTCCACATTGGATACCGATACTTTCCGTTGTCTATTCTGCTAGCCTTAAGATCGTTGCTTGTGTTCCGATCCTATCACATGTTATCCTGTATACCTGATATAGCCTCTCCTCCACACCTATAACCTTGTTGCTTGTTGCCTGTGTCTTACTAGCATGCTTAGGGTTGTTTATGCTCGAGTCTGCTGTCCGTTATTTCTGTTACCATATTTATTATATTCTGGGGCTCGATGTTTAAACAATCAACCTGTTAATGTTTGAGGTAATGCTAATTTGATGATAAGGCACCGGCAGGAGGCCCGGCGTGGTTTTGAGGTGTAACAGCCCAATTTTTGGAAGACAAGAAAATTTGTTTTCAAGAACCCAAAAACCAGGGCCAACAAAAACTTTTTAATATGTTTGACTTATTCTTGTGTTTTCATTTCTATTTGGTTGTTGTATGTGTTTGTGTTTGAGTTTGTTAACAACTAACATTAAAAACAATGATCATAGCTTTCTTAAAACACAACCCTGGTGATCAAGTCATGACAAGAAAGCTTATCATCTTCATCCATCACACTGTTTTGGCAAAAACCTTTTCGAAAATGTTTTGATTTTAAAAGAAACCCAAAGACCAAGTTTTGAGGAAAACAAAAGATAATTTCCAAAACTATATGAAAAGTATTTTTGGAGCTAATCATCTCCAACCTGTTTTCAATCAATATGTTTTTGCAAGTATTTCAAAAACACCTTCTCACTTCCTTCTTTTGCAAAAACTATAAGAGGGGATTATGTTACCCCTGTGTTTGACCTAAATTATACTCTTTTGGAGATAACAAGCTTTGAGATAAACATTTTTACAAAACCCTCTTGTCATGGTATGCCTTGATCACTACCTCTATTTAACACTTGAGAGAAACACCTGGAAATTATTTTGAAGAACTCAGTTGCTTGAGTGATCTGGTGTGACTTGTTATTTTATCTGCTTGTTGTGTGATTTTATCTTGTGTTTGCTTTCAAGTATTTATTTCTGTTTGTTGATAAGTGTGTGCTGTTTTAAAGATAATAAAACCTAGTCATAGCAAGATTAAACCTCAATACCATATTCCATCTCATGTCCATATCATCTTCTGTTTTCCCAAAAAAATCTCCAACTTTGGAGACATGCTTCTATGACAGATCTTGAGCTAATCATCAGTGCATCATCATACATCTCAATGTCTACATCTATGCTATCTATCCAAGTTGTTATCTTGGATATTGAAACTCTTTTGTATCATCTATTAAAGTCCTTTGGAAGGCATCCCCAAATTAATGAGCATATCTCCCTCATTATGAAGCAATTTTCCCTTGTTACTCCCAAACCACTCCTCTTTGTTTTCAGGGCCAATAAACCTACCCTTGTAATATTCATGACCTATACATCACCTTCACATGGTCCAGTTATTTTCCAAAGACCATTTGATTATTTATCTCTCATGGTTTTTCAACTACTAAATAAACTCATGTTTTCACCATCTTTCCACTTGGTGCCTCAAATATTTTCAAAAGAGTTGTTTATTAAAAATCACTTTTGAGACCTATATTATGTACTCTATCATCCAACTCAAAAATATTTGTTTTAAAAGCATTTTACTATTTATTATTTTCCATTTTCCAAAAGGCCAGAAATGGAATTTAAAATATTTTGTGAAGAAAAGTATTTCCTAAAATCATGGAAAAATTACTCAACATGCCTATGGTCATGTGGGACTTACCTATACAAAAACATTTGCAAGTTGTTTTGAAAATTTTGGAGAAAACATTTAAAAACAGTTTCTGCCATTTTTGAAATTCCAAAATTTTGTGAAAGACATATTTTCAAAAACTCTTGAGGGCACCACCCCTAGACTCCATTTTTGATTCTCTATCCAATGGACATGATTTTGCACTTGTGTTCTGTTCAATAAATTAGAGAAAACAACCAAAAATCCTCACTGATTATTCTGGTCACTAGTGGGTTCATGCATGTTCTGGCCAATCATTTCTCTCCCTCTACTTCTCTCTTGATCTGTGGCAGGGGAAACACTTCCCTTAACCTCCTAGACATGGTCTACCTGCTCCCTTCTCTCTCTATCTGAGCCACCAACCAATGGATAAGGAGTGATCACCCACCTCATTTCCAATCCCTCACCATAGTCCACTCTAGAAGAAACACTTGCGCCAGAAGGTTTCTCTTGCACCCCGTGACTCCCTGGCAAAGCCCCTCCCTCTCTGCTTGTCCTCTTATTCCTTGCTCATGCGCTGGCCATGGCACCCAGGACGTCCACGACACGTCGCCCGTGTTCCAACGCGTGGGCATCGCTCCTCGACACCTCCCCTTGTCTACAAGCTTCACGGGACATCCAAGATCGTACCCGTGCCCCCCATCCATCTCCTCTCGCTCTCCTTCTTCCTCTAACCACGGTCGAACACCTACGGGTGCTCCTCGCCCTCTCTCAAATCCACTCTCCTCCGATCCTCTCGACCTCAACACTCTGTCCCTTAGGCATCCACACCTCCCCTACATACCGCTAGACAAGTTGCTTGTGCTCAGTCGCCCTCCAACACCCCTACCCGTGTCCGCCATGGCCAAGCTCACCGTGGTCGTCATTTGCTCGGTGTAGACCCCCTCCATGCCTCTTCTTTCCTCACCTAGAACCTCCTTTCATCCAGTACACTCAACCCCCTTCGATTTTTCCTTTTCATGCCTTGCAGGTTCAAGATCGACGGTGGCCGAGCTCCACCGCCGCCGCACCCGCCGGGATTCCCCTTTTCCGCTATTTCCAGGAAGCGCAGATGGGGGCATCAGCTTCGCGTCACCGCCCTGGTCATCCTCGACCTTCCGGCGCATCTCGGGGACCTCCAGAGGGGCGGGCGGCGAATCTCCGGCGAGGCTCCGCCCCTGGCCGCCGTCCCTATCCTTTTCCGCCGCTCCTTTCAGGTCACCGCCGGCCGGGGTGACGCGGGCCATCGCTGGCCATCCGATGTAAATCCGACGGCAGCTTACCGGTCAGCCTGACCACGTCACGCCGACAGGCGGACCCGGCACGGCCCACTGTCAGGGTCAAACCCCGCTGGCGCGGGAGATGCTCGTGGGCCGGCCCATCTCCTCTCTGCTCTCCGCGCCGCTCAGCTCGGAGCAGATCCGGCCCACTAATCCTTTTTTCTGCAGGTTGTTTTTCTTTTTCCTACAGCTCTTTTTCTGATGGTTGTTTTAATTCGAAATAAAAATGTAGATAAGCAAATCTTGCCAAACTAAAAATAAAAGTTGTAGATCTACAAAATATTAACCATATCCAACTTGTAGATCTGCATTTTGTGCTATATTTTAGGAGAACTAAAATAAATGGCAGAGGTACTCTGTTTCACTATTTAATCCATAACTTGGGTTTTAAGTATCCAAGTCTTGCAAACTCAACTGTTCTGAGTAGCCCTTGAATATATCTATCTGTTGCAGTTGACCTTGTATTGACTTGAGTTGTTATGTGAAAATGACATGCATGTTAGTTTTTAGACCAAAGAGCACTTCTGGGAATTGTTTAATTTTATTGGTGATGAATTTTGATGTGAATCCAATTGTGTTGGTTTGATAATGACTAGGAGCACCTTATGCTAGATTTTCATGATGTTAGGAGTTACAGAATAGGATTGGTGCAATATTTAGTGTTTATCCATTGTCTGCATATTATTGCTATGCCTTTATTAAATTGTGTGTTATATTGTTTTGTTATAAAATTGGTTCCTAGAATGTGTAGGGTATCAATACATGCTTTATTTGTGCTTGAGTGTGTCATTATCATGTTAGGAAAATGTGTGTGAAAAGCATGTTGTTGTAGTATATTTTCCATAGGGTTGTTTTCCTTGTAATATTAGGATAAATCTTGTATTTCTTCTTATGAGTATGATGACTTCCATAAATGTTTTAGTAATTTTATGCATAGCATAGATACTGTTATTTTTGCATGTTATAATTGCTTGCATGATTGGATAAGTTCTAGATCATGTTAGCATGCCATGCTAGTTGTAGGTGATTTCTGCCATAGTAGTTATATTGCATGCTTAATTTTTAAGGCATTAATTAGATTGTTATTTTGTTATTACTAGCATGTATAGGTCTTGTTTTCTATGTTATTTGGATGCCATATTACATATCCATCATGTTAAAATAAATCATGCTTGATGATCCCTTATGGTTATGCATGTCTGCTTGTCTAAATAGCCATTTTCATGTCTAGTTTTAATAGTTGTTTTGCTCCATGATTATTTCCATGCATTGAGTGATGCCATGGTATTTTGGTATGGTTTTGTATCTGTTATTAGGTTTCTTAGGTACTGGTTATATTAATTCTCCATGATTAGAAAAGCATGTGTTACTTTGGGCTTGTAGTATTGCTTGATAATATTTTCCTATGCATGTGTATGTGTTCCTAGGTAGTTTTCTTGTTATTTTGCTCATCCTCATGAATGACCAGAGAGTCATTTAACCTTATTTGAGCATGATATGAGAGTGGCACACCCACTGAACTCATGCCATTTTGGTTGAGGATCCATAGCACCTATTCTAGTGCTATTCATGTGGGTTGTCTGTGCATGTTTTGCTTGATGGTGTGCACCCTAGTAATTTTGTTTGTGAGTGTACTTGATTGATGAAATGCTTGCTGTATGTGTACATTTTATCAAGTGCATGCCTTTGTTTGGTTCTGATTGTGTGTTTTTCCTTTTTGTATTTACGACGTTAGATAACGAAGACGGTATTATTTTCCGGAGAGGTTTTTATTGCAACTCTTGTTTATTTCAAGAGCAAGACCAAGACCAGTGCCAAGGCAAGCCATTCTAAATGCTTGCTGTTGTTTTACTTATCATTATCTATCATGCATGTGTTACTTCTGAAGGTTTACAAAAGTTTGATTCAAAAACTATCTTTTTAAGTGGACTATACCACTATCTGTTTTTATGTATCTAATATGCTATATCCAATATATAATCTTGGTGTTACCAAGCCCTTTAGGTTTTTAGTATCATCACTTAATCAACTTAAGTCCCCTAGTGGACATTTTAACTTGATGTTTTTGGAAAACAAAAGCTTGGAAAAAACCCGAGGAAAGGTGGGACCTTGTCCGAGGGAGGTTTGTGAAGAAGGAAATGTTTTCGACTTCTTTTTCCAAAAATGACACATAACCTAGTCTTCGCCGGACAACCAAGTCGTGCTGCCACATTACCTCAATATGGGAACGAGGTCTAGCTAAATACTTGTTGGTGTTAGTCTGTGTCTACCTCAATGTGCTATAGGGGTTAGAGTCCCCCGAACCGAATTGTCGCCAGGAGGGAGAATGGGACATTCAGAGTGTGGGGATTAAGTTCGCCACCGGGTGCAGCAATTGGGTCTCCTGCCATGGCGGTGTGTTGTCAGGGGAAACCGGATCGATACGGCTGACTCACTCGGTGCCGGGGAGAACAAACCAAGTTGAAGAGGTAGTCATTTACTAGCGCTGACATAGTGGATGGTTAGGACCAGTTATCCGATGTTTGCATACTGTCTCGGACAGTCCGTGGTTGTTCACGGCGGATGTACTGGATCTTGTGGATTGTGTACACCTCTGCAGAGTAAAACTATTCAGAATAGCCGCGTCCTCGGATATGGACAGTTGAATTGCCATGTAGCTAGCATTGTGTCAATGTTTTCGAAAAGCTGGAAAAGTGTTTTGGAACTTGTACCTGGGAGGTACGTTGAAAGGGAATGATTGTACCTTTGAGGTACCAGATAAATGAGGATCTCAAAGATGTGTTTTTCCAAAAAGTTTTGCAAAAAGAAATGTTTTCTTTAATTAGAATGCTTTATCAAAACCTTGTGGACATGCTATATCTACAAGAGAAATGAAATATCTTTTGAAGTATCTTCTTCAACAAAGAAAAATAAAACTTGTGCAACTATGATGAGTCTTAAATTCATCATGGCTAGTCGAACCCTAATTAAAGCCTTCCTACCACCTATATATATGCATGCTTGCATGTTTAGCTTTCATTTGGGGTGGCTTGCAAGAGTACCTTCAAACGTACTCATATTGGTTTCGTCCCTGGCTATTGTCTTAGCCAGACTTTGAGCAGAAAAACCGGAGAACCTGAAGAAGATGGTGTCGCTGACGGCTAAGCGAACTAGGAACGTCTCTGAGTCAGTAGCCTGTAGGTAGTCAAGGCGTGACTTGGGTTTACCACGAGTGTGTTTTGTAGTCTTCCGCTATTTTTAGTGTGTGTGTTCCTGCCCTGCGTGGCAGTTGTTTTCAACTGAGTCATGTGACCAGTTGTGTAAGCCGTGTATTCGTGTAGTGGATGTTGTAATCTGCAATGCCAACTCGAGTATGTTGTTCACGACTAACTGATCATGGGATCGTGAATGTATGCATACTGGAGGTCTCGGACTGCTAGTCTGGGGTCCCCACAGAGTTGGTATCAGAGCCATCCTGACTTTAGGAGACCTTAGTTTAGCATGGACGCCAGATAGGAAACAAAACTATTTTGGTAAAAACTATGTTACTGCCTAAAATGTTTTATCTAAGGAACCCTAAGCATGATTTCCATTTTTTCCTCTTACTTTCAAAAATTATTGCCTTGTTTATAAAACTGAAGTTTTGAAGAAAAACAATGAAAATAGTAAACATACATTTTTGTCCTTTGTTTTCATGGCTCAAAATGTTTTGTAAATAAATAAACATGAGTTTATAAAATTTTGGTTTTCATTTAAAAGTATATCAAAAAGTTTTCTTCTGTTATCTTTCTATAAAACAATTACATACTTGGCGATGTCCCGAGAAGACCTTAGTACTTAGCAACCCGAAGAAAAAGAAGCTTCCTTCCGAAGAACTCAACGTCAAGATGAGATAAAGAAATCCTTTAGATCCGAAGGCTCTGTCATGTATCAAGATCAACAATGGCGTCAGCGACATGAAGATTTCAACAACCCCTGGTCGACCCAGCTCCCTAGGAATCGATAGGTTTCGCTCAGTTGTTTTACTTGAGCTACCCGTTCTTCAGCGGTAATAGACGTTTGCTGGAACTAGAGGTACCTTGTTTGTTCTTCGTTTGAGCGTCGTTGGTGTGGTTTACATTTGCGTGGTGTTTTTACTTGCTCCCTTTTTTTGTGTGCTTTTGATTTTGTTTGCTTGAGTGTCTCACAAGCACGCCTTTTCGGCAAAACAAACTCACCACACATCTATCTCTTGCTTTGTTCCTGCTTGATTGCGAAAAACCTTTTTGCCATGTCGGCCTTAGCTACCCTTTTGGTATCTTTTCAAAAGTCTGACTTAGCAAAAGACCTTTTAAAAAGTTTTATCTCCCATTCTCTCATGAGAACTGCAAGATTGTGAAGCGCTCTCTACTCCAACCCGAGAGCCCAAGATCTCTTAAATCTTTTTCAAGATGGACGACGGACTTCACGCGCCATTTTGTGCAACTACATCAAGAACTGTCATGAAGAACAATAAATTCAGATTCAAGCCCGAGAAGACGCGAGATGTGTCTCGCGACAACAACAAAAACTTTTACTAGTCTAACACTACTAACATAACTGTCTAATTGTTAGACTAACATCTAACCGAAGGTTTGCAAAAAGGCACTAGCTAGTTTTTCCGAGGAAAAGCTAACTATGTGATCCTAAATTACCTATGAAGACGCCTACAAAGCTCCATGAAGATCAAGACCCAACAAATTCTTCCACAACCTGCCGTCGCCACCAAGCAAAAATGAGACGAAGGCAAACATAATTCCCGACAACCTACGAAGATCAATCAAAGGGGGGAAGCATCCGCACTTCAACGCGGTCGACCACTCAAGAAGTCAAGAAGCATATAGGAGTTTCTAACAGCTTTCATAGCAATAATCGGAGAGAGTCAAGTCTACGGACCTGACGCCCTGTGAGACTCGATCGTTGTCATGGGTAACTACCTGTGAAACTCCTAAAGAAGATCAGGTCCAGACAACGACAGAAGGTCTACGAAGCAGAAACAAATCAAGACCCTTCATTAGCTTGTGTCGTCCACCAACATCAACAACAAGGACATGTAGTGTTCAGTGAACATATCCATCTTCTCGACAAGCAACATTCTAACAACATCAACACCTCGAGTTATCAGAAGACCACCTCGTCAAAGGATCTTCATTTACAAAAATTGAAGAAGCCCGGGACTCTTGTTTTTAGTTACACTCTTAAGTACCCACTTACGAATCTCGAGGACGAGATTCATTTTAAGGGGCGAAGAGCTGTAACAGCCCAATTTGTGGAAGACAAGAAAATTTGTTTTCAAGAACCCAAAAACCAGGGCCAACAAAAACTTTTTAATATGTTTGACTTATTCTTGTGTTTTCATTTCTATTTGGTTGTTGTATGTGTTTGTGTTTGAGTTTGTTAACAACTAACATTAAAAACAATGATCATAGCTTTCTTAAAACACAACCCTGGTGATCAAGTCATGACAAGAAAGCTTATCATCTTCATCCATCACACTGTTTTGGCAAAAACGTTTTTGAAAGTGTTTTGATTTTAAAAGAAACCCAAAGACCAAGTTTTGAGGAAAACAAAAGATAATTTCCAAAACTATATGAAAAGTATTTTGGGAGCAAATCATCTCCAACCTGTTTTCAATCAATATGTTTTTGCAAGTATTTCAAAAACACCTTCTCACTTCCTTCTTTTGCAAAAACTATAAGAGGGGATTATGTTACCCCTGTGTTTGACCTAAATTATACTCTTTTGGAGATAACAAGCTTTGAGATAAACATTTTTACAAAACCCTCTTGTCATGGTATGCCTTGATCACTACCTCTATTTAACACTTGAGAGAAACACCTGGAAATTATTTTGAAGAACTCAGTTGCTTGAGTGATCTGGTGTGACTTGTTATTTTATCTGCTTGTTGTGTGATTTTATCTTGTGTTTGCTTTCAAGTATTTATTTATGTTTGTTGATAAGTGTGTGCTGTTTTAAAGATAATAAAACCTAGTCATAGCAAGATTAAACCTCAATACCATATTCCATCTCATGTCCATATCATCTTCTGTTTTCCCAAAAAAAATCTCCAACTTTGGAGACATGCTTCTATGACAGATCTTGAGCTAATCATCAGTGCATCATCATACATCTCAATGTCTACATCTATGCTATCTATCCAAGTTGTTATCTTGGATATTGAAACTCTTTTGTATCATCTATTAAAGTCCTTTGGAAGGCACCCCCAAATTAATGAGCATATCTCCCTCATTATGAAGCAATTTTCCCTTGTTACTCCCAAACCACTCCTCTTTGTTTTCAGGGCCAATAAACCTACCCTTGTAATATTCATGACCTATACATCACCTTCACATGGTCCAGTTATTTTCCAAAGACCATTTGATTATTTATCTCTCATGGTTTTTAAACTACTAAATAAACTCCTGTTTTCACCATCTTTCCACTTGGTGCCTCAAATATTTTCAAAAGAGTTGTTTATTAAAAATCACTTTTGAGACCTATATTATGTACTATATCATCCCAACTCAAAAATATTTGTTTTAAAAGCATTTTCCTATTTATTATTTTCCATTTTCCAAAAGGCCAGAAATGGAATTTAAAATATTTTGTGAAGTAAAGTATTTCCTAAAATCTTGGAAAAATTACCCAACATGCCTATGGTCATGTGGGACTTACCTATACAAAAACATTTGCAAGTTGTTTTGAAAATTTTGGAGAAAACATTTAAAAACAGTTTCTGCCATTTTTGAAATTCCAAAATTTTGTGAAAGAAATATTTTCAAAAACTCTTGAGGGCACCACCCCTAGACTCCATTTTTGATTCTCTATCCAATGGACATTATTTTGCACTTGTGTTCTGTTCAATAAATTAGAGAAAACAACCAAAAACCCTCACTGATTATTCTGGTCACTAGTGGGTTCATGCATGTTCTGGCCAATCATTTCTCTCCCTCTACTTCTCTCTTGATCTGTGGCAGGGGAAACACTTCCCTTAACCTCCTAGACATGGTCTACCTGCTCCCTTCTCTCTCTATCTGAGCCACCAACCAATGGACAAGGAGTGATCACCCACCTCATTTACAATCCCTCAACATAGTCCACTCCAGAAGAAACACTTGCGCCAGAAGGTTTCTCTTGCACCCCGTGACTCCCTGGCAAAGCCCCTCCCTCTCTGCTTGTCCTCTTCTTCCTTGCTCATGCGCTGGCCATGGCGCCCAGGACGTCCACGGCACGTCGCCCGTGTTCCAACGCGTGGGCATCGCTCCTCGACACCTCCCCTTGTCTACAAGCTTCACGGGACATCCAAGATCGTACCCGTGCCCCCCATCCATCTCCTCTCGCTCTCCTTCTTCCTCTAACCACGGTCGAACACCTACGGGTGCTCCTCGCCCTCTCTCAAATCCACTCTCCTCCGACCCTCTCGACCTCAACACTCTGTCCCTTAGGCATCCACACCTCCCCTGCATACCGCTAGACAAGTTGCTTGTGCTCAATCGCCCTCCGACACCCCTACCCGTGTCCGCCATGGCCAAGCTCGCCGTGGTCGTCGTTTGCTCGGTGTAGACCCCCTCCATGCCTCTTCTTTCCTCACCTGGAACCTCCTTTCATCCAGTACACTCAACCCCCTTCGATTTTTCCTTTTCATGCCTTGCAGGTTCAAGATCGACGGTGGCCGAGCTCCACCGCCGCCGCACCCGCCGGGATTCCCCTTTTCCGCTATTTCCAGGAAGCGCAGGTGGGGGCATCAGCTTCGCGTCACCGCCCTGGTCATCCTCGACCTTCCGGCGCATCTCGGGGACCTCCAGAGGGGCGGGCGGCGAATCTCCGGCGAGGCTCCGCCCCTGGCCGCCGTCCCTATCCTTTTCTGCCGCTCCTTTCAGGTCACCGCCGGCCGGGGTGACGCGGGCCATCGCTGGCCATCCGATGTAAATCCGATGGCAGCTTACCGGTCAGCCTGACCACGTCACGCCGACAGGCGGACCCGGCACGGCCCACTTTCAGGGTCAAACCCCGCTGGCGCGGGAGATGCTCGTGGGCCGGCCCATCTCCTCTCTGCTCTCCGCGCCGCTCAGCTCGGAGCAGATCCGGCCCACTAATCCTTTTTTCTGCATGTTGTTTTTCTTTTTCCTGCAGCTCTCTTTTCTGATGGTTGTTTTAATTCGAAATAAAAATGTAGATAAGCAAATCTTGCCAAACTAAAAATAACAGTTGTAGATCTACAAAATATTAACCATATCCAACTTGTAGATCTGCATTTTGTGCTATATTTTAGGAGAACTAAAATAAATGGCAGAGGTACTCTGTTTCACTATTTAATCCATAACTTGAGTTTTAAGTATCCAAGTCTTGCAAACTCAACTGTTCTAAGTATCCCTTGAATATATCTATCTGTTGCAGTTGACCTTGTGTTGACTTGAGTTGTTATGTGAAAATGACATGCATGTTAGTTTTTAGACCAGAGAGCACTTCTGGGAATTGTTTAATTTTATTGGTGATGAATTTTGATGTGAATCCAATTGTGTTGGCTTGATAATGACTAGGAGCACCTTATGCTAGATTTTCATGATGTTAGGTGTTACAGAATAGGATTGGTGCAATATTTAGTGTTTATCCATTTTCTGCATATTATTGCTATGCCTTTATTAAATTGTGTGTTATATTGTTTTGTTATAAAATTGATTCCTAGCATGTGTAGGGTATCAATACATGCTTTATTTGTGCTTGAGTGTGTCATTATCATGTTAGGAAAATGTGTGTGAAAAGCATGTTGTTGTAGTATATTTTCCATAGGGTTGTTTTCCTTGTAATATTAGGATAAATCTTGTATTTCTTCTTATGAGTATGATGACTTCCATAAATTTTTAGTATTTTTATGCATAGCATAGCTACTGTTATTTTTGCATGTTATAATTGCTTGCATGATTGGATAAGTTCTAGATCATGTTGGCATGCCATGCTAGTTGTAGGTGATTTCTGCCATAGTAGTTATATTGCATGCTTAATTTTTGAGGCATTAATTAGATTGTTATTTTGTTATTACTAGCATGTCTAGGTGTTGTTTTATCTGTTATTTGGATGCCATCTTACATATCCATCATGTTAAAATAAATCATGCTTGATGATCCCTTATGGTTATGCATGTCTGCTTGTCTAAATAGTTGTTTTGCTCCATGATTATTTCCATGAATTGAGTGATGCCATGGTATTTTGGTATGGTTTTGTATCTGTTATTAGGTTGCTTAGGTACTGGTTATATTAATTCTCCATGATTAGAAAAGCATGTGTTACTTTGGGCTTGTAGTATTGCTTGATAATATTTTCCTATGCATGTGTATGTGTTCCTAGGTAGTTTTCTTGTTATTTTGCTCATCCTCATGAATGATCAGAGAGTCATTTAACCTTATTTGAGCATGATATGAGAGTGGAACACCCACCGAACTCATGCCATTTTGGTTGAGGATCCATAGCACCTATTCTAGTGCTATTCATGTGTGTTGTCTGTGCATGTTTTGCTTGATGGTGTGCACCCTAGTAATTTTGTTTGTGAGTGTACTTGATTGATGAAATGCTTGCTGTATGTGTACATTTTATCAAGTGCATGCCTTTGTTTGGTTCTGATTGTGTGTTCTTCCTTTTTGTATTTACGACATTAGATAACGAAGACGGTATTATTTTCCGGAGAGGTTTTTATTGCAACTCTTGTTTATTTCAAGAGCAAGACCAAGACCAGTGCCAAGGCAAGCCATTCTAAATGTTTGCTGTTGTTTTACTTATCATTATCTATCATGCATATGTTACTTCTGAAGGTTTACAAAAGTTTGATTCAAAAACTATCTTTTTAAGTGGAATATACCACTATCTGTTTTTATGTATCTAATATGCTATATCCAATATATAATCTTGGTGTTACCAAGCCCTTTAGGTTTTTAGTATCATCACTTAATCAACTTAAGTCCCCTAGTGGACATTTTAACTTGATGTTTTTGGAAAACAAAAGCTTGGAAAAAACCCGAGGAAAGGTGGGACCTTGTCCGAGGGAGGTTTGTGAAGAAGGAAATGTTTTCGACTTCTTTTTCCAAAAATGACACATAACCTAGTCTTCGCCGGACAACCAAGTCGTGCTGCCACATTACCTCAATATGGGAACGAGGTCTAGCTAATTGCTTGTTGGTGTTAGTCTGTGTCTACCTCAATGTGCTATAGGGGTTAGAGTCCCCCGAACCGAATTGTCGCCAGGAGGGAGAATGGGACATTCAGAGTGTGGGGATTAAGTTCGCCACCGGGTGCAGCAATTGGGTCTCCTGCCATGGCGGTGTGTTGTCAGGGGAAACCGGATCGATACGGCTGACTCACTCGGTGCCGGGGAGAACAAACCAAGTTGAAGAGGTAGTCATTTACTAGCGCTGACATAGTGGATGGTTAGGACCAGTTATCCGATGTTTGCATACTGTCTCGGACAGTCCGTGGTTGTTCACGGCGGATGTACTGGATCTTGTGGATTGTGTACACCTCTGCAGAGTAAAACTATTCAGAATAGCCGCGTCCTCGGATATGGACAGTTGAATGGCCATGTAGCTAGCATTGTGTCAATGTTTTCGAAAAGCTGGAAAAGTGTTTTGGAACTTGTACCTCGGAGGTACGTTGAAAGGGAATGGTTGTACCTTTGAGGTACCAGATAAATGAGGATCTCAAAGATGTGTTTTTCCAAAAAGTTTTGCAAAGAGAAATGTTTTCTTTAATTAGAATGCTTTATCAAAACCTTGTGGACATGCTATATCTACAAGAGAAATGAAATATCTTTTGAAGTATCTTCTTCAACAAAGAAAAATAAAACTTGTGCAACTATGATGAGTCTTAAATTCATCATGGCTAGTCGAACCCTAATTAAAGCCTTCCTACCACCTATATATATGCATGCTTGCATGTTTAGCTTTCATTTGGGGTGGCTTGCAAGAGTACCTTCAAACGTACTCATATTGGTTTCGTCCCTGGCTATTGTCTTAGCCAGACTTTGAGCAGAAAAACCGGAGAACCTGAAGAAGATGGTGTCGCTGACGGCTATGCGAACTAGGAACGTCTCCGAGTCAGTAGCCTGTAGGTAGTCAAGGCGTGACTTGGGTTTACCACGAGTGTGTTTTGTAGTCTTCCGCTGTTTTTAGTGTGTGTGTTCCTGCCCTGCGTGGCAGTTGTTTTCAACTGAGTCATGTGACCAGTTGTGTAAGCCGTGTATTCGTGTAGTGGATGTTGTAATCTGCAATGCCAACTCGAGTATGTTGTTCACGACTAACTGATCATGGGATCGTGAATGTATGCATACTGGAGGTCTCGGACTGCTAGTCTGGGGTCCCCACATGAGGCCTGCTAGTGTCGACCCTAATTAGGTAAAGGGTCTTGTCTACTGATCCATGATGAGCGCACTATCCGCATGTGGGAAGCGTGTATGGGCGCCCCCCTCAATTTGATTCGATTCGCATCTCGTCCAAATCGCCACACTTAGTTCAGGCTTTCCATTTGATGCACGCATATGCAGGTACGAACCCGAGGCCAGGGTGGAACTTTTGTAGTCGGCATTTAGGGCGGCGTGGTCTTCCAGTGCTATGAGGGTCCCCCTTTTCTTCGTGGGGGCTCGATTAGCCGCGCACGCACAGCACGTGGTTCTTTGGGCTTGATGCGAAGAAGAGTTGAGTTGTGTTGAGTGCCTCGCTTGGTGGGTTTGATTCCCGTCTGGCGGGATATTCTTACGTGTACGGCCAAATTGGTGCACCCCTGCAGGGTTAAATCTTCTCGAGAAGCCGTGTTTTCCGCGGTTATGGATGACTTGGTGAAAGTACTTGCTAACAAGTACTCAGAACAACTTGCACCTAACTAATGATAACTTGACTAGTAATAAGCTTATTGACACAATAACTTGAACCATCATTAATCCAACTATGTGAGTTATCCTCGGATTGCTTCTTTGGATAAGGGGCGAGATCTAGGATGGGTTTGTTTGAGGTTAGTTATAGTTGGTTACGATACGCTATCTTATCCCTGTCTTATAGCCGGAAGTTGTAGCATGTTTCTGTAGTTGGTTAGAGCAGCCTGCTGCCGCACTTTTGTATCACCTATTCTTCCGTTGAACCCAAAGCATCTGTACTTGGTGTTGCCGGGTACACTATGATATCTTGTGAGTCTTGCTTGCCAGTACTTGTCTGTACTGACCCCTTTGGGGCTGTGGTTTCCGCAGACTACGTTTCCGAGGATCCCCATGGTGGCTACTACGTGGAGTATGACGAGGCTGCTGACGAGTAGATAGCGGACCCGGGCAGGATCCGAGACATCGTGGATGGGCTCCGTCTTTTCGTTTCCGGCCTCTTAGGCCCATTTGGATCTTGTCTGTACTCAGACACTTTGGATGCTTCCGCTGTGTTGTAATGATGAATTGTTGGGACATGTGTCCTCTGGATGATTGTATTTGCCATCTCTGCTCTAGTGAGAGCTATTTGCAACTTATTTCAATCTTTTGTGTCTTAGAGATATGTTGTGATATCAGTTGTTCTAAAGCCGTTGACGTACCATGTGTGTATGTTATGAAGTACGTCAACGGAAGTGTCCTGATTTCTATGGGATGGTTTGCGCAGACGATGGATAGTAGAGAATGGTTGTCACACGTTTACGTGTTGGCCTGCTCATATTGAGATGCGGGTGCCGGTATGCCCCGTAAGCCATTTGTTCTACTATTTAGCGGACTGTGAGTATCCTCTAGAAGTCCGGGTGCGATGCTAATATTATGCTTTTGACACTTTTTATATAAAGTTTATGATTTATTTGGACTAACCTATTAATAGTTGCAAGAGTGCACAATGTTCTTGTTTTACTCTTTGATGTGTAGGAATTAACGAGAAAACACAAAAGGAGACTTGTTCGAAAAGGACTCTGACTTTCCTGAAATCTATCCACCAACAGTTTTTAGAGATCATCATTTTTACCACCAAAGACAACGTCAACTGAAGATCAAATTTCCTACAAAGTTGTTAACCATTTCCATACCTTTCATTTCAACCCAAGAACATCCCAATCCGAGTTTGTATGCGACCTGTGGACCCATTTTACTGGAGGATATATATCTGATTACGGGATTATGGGAATCGGTGATGGGATTGAGTCCAACTCTTACCATATTTGATGGACTCGGCCAGCCATGACTTTCGGGCTGACAGGGGTCCCTATGAAGGTTATATACGTTCCCAAGAGCCTTTGGATAAAGGGGCCATCCATCGGAGCGTCGGGGAGCATTGTCCCATCACATATAAGGAGAGGAAATTCTTGGGCAGCCACCAAAAGCCACGAATTTTGCCTCCCCCATGGTCTCATCTCCATGGGGGAGGGCTCGTCTACAGCACCAAGAAGCCATGGAGGAAGGGGGCTAATGGGCGGAGCTCCCCCATGATGGCCGGCCGGCGCAGGAGGAGCCCCCTGCGCCGCCGACGGCCGCCGGCACCGCCCTGCACCTCACGTGCTGCCCCTTCTCCATCCTCTCCGCCATGATGCCACCTTCACCAACACCTCCATCATAGTCTCCTCCTTGTATTCAGTAGTTCATCCCCCCACAAACCTCTGTACTGTCCTATGTAAACATGGTGTCTGATGCTATAATATTTATCCTATGATCTATGTCATGTTTGTGTAGTTTATTTGTCTTTTGATTGCTTGGTTGAATGTCTTTGGTTACTTAGAGTTGTATGTTGATATAGTACTGTTCTTTGGTGTCCATTATATTTGTATGTGCTTGGATCAACACCATAGGGTTAGTAGTATGTGCAAATGAAGGGGCGTAGTTCTGCCGGAGTGACAGAAACCTAAGGACTCAAACCGGTTAGTTGCACGTATGGGAATAAGAGGACCATTAACTTAAGGCTATGGTTGCGTATTTTTACCTTAATGTATCTTCTAATATTTACGATGTTTGCTAGAGTTCCAACCATAAGTACTTGCAATCATTGCATAGTGAGAGCTTGTTAGCTTTCCCTCTCCCACATAGAAAGCTGCATCGAAAACAATGAGCCTGATATCATCACTAATTAATCTTGGACAAAGCCACCACAATTACGACCACTTTTCCACACTCATGGTACTGTAAATTTATGGTTACTTAGTATATTTTATTGCTGCAGCACTAACATTTACTTTCTTGTATTTATTATTTTGCAAAGCTATCTCTCATACATGTATTATTGCTCTAGTTTTATTTTCTATATAATGCAAACGTTTAGTGTGTGTAGAGTTGTATCAGTGGTTGATTGAACTTGAGAGAATATTTATCCTACCTTTAGCTCCTCGTTGGGTTCGACACTCTTACTTATCGAAAAGGCTACACATGATCCCCTATACTTGTGGGATATCAGCAACAAGGGGACGAACCAAGGAGGAAAATTTTCAAACCAATCCAAAACAGCTTAGTCAGGCACAATATCACATGTTCACTACCAGTTCCAGAAGGGATAGGAAAGTATCCAAGATGGCTAAACTGGTCATAGCAGCCTATAACCTAAAGTCGAGCATATCATCCTCTAAGAGTTAATAATCCAAGAAGTGTTACTTTGGTCATGGCTCCACACGTTGGAGAATATAAACTCGATAAAGTGTTGATGGATGGCGGGAGTAGCATAAACATACTCTATTACGATACCTTCAAAAGGATGAACGTAGAGAGAAACAACTCCAACCATCATCAACTGTTTTTCATGGAATTGTCCCAGGTAAGTCTGCACAGCCTATTGGCATAATTTACCTTGAAGTTGCATTTGGAGTATTTGAAAATTACAGAACTGAGATGTTGGCGTTCAAAGTTGTCAAGTTCAAAAGTCCATATCATACTCTGCTCGGGAGACCAGCTTACACCAAATTTATGGCGAGACCTTGCTACGTTTATCTCAAAAGTCCATATGATACTTTGTTCAGGAGGCATCTCCGCCATCGCCACACGGAGCTGGCGCTGCCGGCTGCGGCGTAGGATCGTTTCTTGGTTGCGTGAAATTTTCTTGCCTTGTTGATGGCAGAGTTGGGGCAGAGAGCTAGATGTCAAGTTGTGTCTGGGAGGAGGGATCGATCGGGGGGACAGTGCTTATATGGGCAGGTTGTGGAGCTGTGGCGGCGTCCCGGATTTGCGGATGGGGACGGAGGTGTTGGCGAGCTGTGCAGAAGGTGTTCGATGGAATGGCCTAGTCGGACTACATCTTGTGGAACGCTATGGTTGTTGCCTTGCTAGGGATCGACGCCGGAGCAGCTGATTTTGGGGCCTTCCATACGGGATCGTCGTTTTTTGGGGGCGTTCTTTCCTACTCGCTGTCCCACAAATCTATTTATTTTAAAATTCAAATTGTGCAAATGCAAAAAATATAAACAAACACTATAGATTTAATGTCTTGTCACATTAATTCGAATTTTATGCCATAATTTAAAGATGTGACCCATTACAAAATGAAGGAAAATCACATGAGATTGACGGTTTTGGATCATGCTAGGCCGACGACGTTGTTGGGGCTGAGGAAACCTGTGGCGCTGGTGGAGCCGAGGAACTCACCCTCGACGAAGTCCGCCCTTGCCGCCGTCGGGTGTGTTGTTGTTGTTGCAGTGAATACTGACACTCCGTGAGCCTCCACGCGCGCCGAGGATGTAGCGGCATTGAGCATCGAGGACGCCGATGTCAGGGCAAGCCCATCTGGGCTTAGATCGTCGCACAAAGGCGACGCGCTCCTCAAACCGCCGCTTGGGCTGTTTCCGATGACGCTGAGACCGCTATCCACGAAGTTCAGGATTGTCGACATCACTTGTGCATCCTTATTCTCCCGCCTTTGAATGTGCTCCTATGTGCCGATCTGGCGCATGTGATAGTCCTCTGCACACGTGGCGCCCGACATGCCCTCCGGCCTCTTCTTTGCCAAGCGTGGTTTCAGCACGTGGCGCTTCACGCCGAGCGTGTCGGTCTCCACAGACTTCGCCTTCCCGACATCCTTCATGGTCTTGGTGACCCTTTCGGAAGCATTGGCGGTAGCGGAAAGGTGGAACGAGACTGGTGGCGGAAGTGGAAAAGGCGGGGGTGTCGGGGTGGACGAGGGATTTGGAGGATATTGCACTGTGTCGCTCATAGGTGAAAGCTCATGTTTCCTCTCATTATTTTGGTGGTGATAACAACATGTATTATTCTACTAACATATTATTTAAGTGTTCACAGCTGGGACTATAGTCTTGATCAAGAACAGAAGAAACACTTTGGAGAAAAAACAGGCAAGAAAATGAGGCTAGAAAATTCAGAATGAAGGCGGGAATATCCGGTTCCTAGAGGGCGGAATTTCCGGGCTTCACGCCAGAAATTTCTGACCTGTATGAAGACTAGCCTCAAAGGACTGATGCGCCCTAGTTGCGCGCTCTCGGATGCCAGGGCGAAATTTTGTCGGAATATTTCCGGGGAAATATCCGGCCAATATATCCCCCCACGAAGATGACACATCGTTGGTGCCCGCTCTCTGGAAAGAGGGCGGAAAATTGGGCGAGAATATTCCGGCCCCCGGATTATTGAAATATCCGCCACCCTCCCCCCCCCCCTCGGGACTTTTGGAAATGTCCGGCCGGTGTGCCCGGAATTTTCCGGCACTAATCCTGGAAATTTCCATCCCTAGGGAACAACAACGGCTACATTTCGGAGGAGGCTATAAATAGTTGTCTTCTTTCTTGGGACAGCTAGATTGTCCATTCCTCTCTCTCATCCATTGTTGCAAAGCTTTAAATGCCTAGATCTCCCTAGTCAACCAACCAAACTTGATGCCCTTCAATGATTTGGTGGAGAAGACCTAGATCAACATCTTTAACGAGCCAAAAATCTAATTCCTTCATATCCCTCTTTGGGATCTTATAAATCTCTTGGTTGACTTGTCATCCTAGAGAAACCCTAGTGCTTGGAGCTTCCACCTTACTGCAAGAAGCTTCGGATCATTGAGAACCTCCATCCAACTTGTGGAGTAGCATCAATCTTGTGTAAAGGTTTGGTCAACACCTCCGAGTCGACCTCATAGTGGAAATGAGAATCTCCCTCGCCGGAGAAGGTCAAGGAGAATAAGGTGTGCACATCCGTGCTATTGAGGAGCGCCTAGGTGGCTCCCTGAAGGGAATATGCCCGATAGGCAATAATAAAGTGGTTATTATCTTATTCCTTGTTTATGATAAATGTTTATTTCTCATGCTAGAATTGTATTAACCGGAAACGTTGATACATGTGTGTTTAATAAACAAACAATGGTTCCTAGTAAAGCCTCTCTTTTAACTAGCTCGTTGATTAATAGATGATCAAGGTTTCCTGATCATGAACATTGGATGTTGTTAATAACGAGGTCATATCATTAGAACAATGATGTGATGAACATAAACCCAATAACAAGATAACAATACGATCAAGTCATTTAGTTTATATTGTTATATCTTGCATACGAAGTAACTTATTCCTTAGACCATGAGATCATGTCAATCACTGATACCGGAAGGGTGCTTTGATGTCATCAAACGTCACACCGTAACAGGGTGACTATAAAGGTGCCGTTAGGTATTCAGAAAGTATTAGTTGAGTCTCATGGATCAAGAGTGGGATTTGTCCATCCAAAATGACGGAGAGATATACTCTGGGCCCTCTCGGTGATATCACATCGAAACTGCTTGCAAGCACGTGATATGATCACAAGGATGTTATATCATGGGAACGAGAAAAGAGTACTTGTCGGTAACGAGATTGAACAAGGTATGGTTGATACACTTGATCGAATCTCGGACAAGTAAAATATCGCGAGACAAAGGGAATAGTTCACGACGTTGATGGTTCACATGATCACGAGAGTCATCGTTGAATATATTGGAGTCATCACGGATTTCTAGATCCCGATGTTGATTATTGATCGGAGAGGAGTCTCGATCATGTCTATCTTATTCGCGAAACGTAGGGTGACACACTTAAGGTTTGATGACGCGTTTGAGAGGATACGAAATATCCGAGAATAGTTTGGACATCACCGAAATTGTTTCGGGGAATATTGAAGTAGTCACCGGAATTGTTTCGGGTAATTTTGAAATAGTTCAAGGTATTCTTATCAAATGGTTGTTAATAGATTTAACAACTAACTCAAGGGGTTATATGTTAATGTTTGTTAATGGAATTAACAAATATTAAAATAAAGAAATAAAATTGTTTTATTTATTTATTAAAGAAAACCCTTGGGATTTTTAGTGGGAATTAACGGAAGAATGGGTGGGTTGAGTGGAGACTCCACTCACATGATGAGGGAGAGGTGGAGACACCCAAAAATTCGTGGCTGACATCCCCTCCTATATAAGGAGGGGTGGAAGCTCCCTCTCCCACACACACAGACACTTGTGTCATCTCTTCCTCCCTCCTGCCGCTGCTCCACTACTTGTTCGTGCGCATGGCGAAGCCCTGAGCAATATTTTTCTCCACCACACCACGCCGTCGTGCTGTTGGAGTTCCGAGGGATCCTCTACTTCCGCACCCTGCTGGAACAAGGGAACGGAAGTCGTCATCAACCGTACGTGTGACCGATCACGGAGGCACCACCGGATTGCGGTGCACATCTTCTCGCTATCTGGATCGGTGTGAGTACGACTACGCCAACAACGAGATTTGATCTCGTAACTCTTTGTGTCTTCGAGGGTATGTGTTCTCCTTAACCCTCTCTTTTCCCGTTGCACTTCGTCTCCTAGATTAGATCTTGGCCTTTCGGGTGCCTCTCGCGTAGGAAATTTTTTGTTTTCTATGCAACGACCCCTTCACTCCCTACCGCTCCAACGTAGATGTACTACTCTTAAGAAGGAACTACAGGAAACATATTCTTATCTCCTTGTTTACACTTGTGGTTATCTTGTACTTCATATATTTCTTCTATTTCGTACTTGGTTTCGTATCACATAGGGTGTTCATCTAGTTGCATATTGATAACCCACAAGTATAGTGGATCGCAACAGTCTTTGAGGGAAGTAAAACCCAAATTTATTGATTCGACACAAGAGGAGCCAAAGAATATTTGTGAGCCTTAAAAAGTGATTTGTCAATTCACTTGCACCTGAAAGTGGACTTGCTCGCAGTTGTTTATCGGTACTAACAGTTTTATAGTAGCAGCAGTAGTGAAATAATAGAATCAGTGGAATGAAAACAGCAGTAGTAGTGTTTGAAGTAAACAGCGGGATTAAATACTGTAGGCATAGGGATAGCTGAACGGGCGTTGCATGGATAAGATAGTTCATGTAACATCCCAAGTCTGAAAAATAGAGCCTTTAGAATGTTTTGCTCTCTGTTATTTTATGTTTTGCATCATGGCATCATGTTGATTGCATTTGTTTTTTTTGTTTTCCATTTGTTTTTCTCTGTTTTCATTTGTTTTCCTTTGTTTTCTATTTGAATTTCAAACCAAAACTTCAAACCTTTTGTTTCATCCTTGTGATGTTACAATTTCCAAAATGTTATTTCAAATACAAACAACCAATTGTTCTCATTTTATTCCATGTTGATCAACTAATAAAATGGTGCTTTTATTTCAATTAATTAAATCCAACTTGCTTTCAAATTCAACCCAATCACTAAACAGCACCCCAATTTGAAATTATAAAAAATAACCAAAACAAAGGTGTTCATTTGTTTCCAATTAGAATCATATGATCACCATAAGTAATTTCTTGTCTTAAATATTTCAATCAATATCCAAACTAACTCCAATTTGAAACCTATGCAAACAGCACCAATTTCCAAATCATTAAAACTACCAATCTATTCTAATAATTTTAACCACTTTAATCAATAGGGTTCACCCTATTAAAAACCTTTGTTTTCAATACTATTTTATTTAATAACAAAATACCTCTAAATTTGGTTTATTTTCCAAACAGCACAAAAACTTAAATAATTTTGAAGTCCAAACTTGGTAGTTGGTTGTAGTTGACCTAACCCACTCCCATGAATTTTTCCAAGATTTTATCAACTCCAAAAACTATCTAATTCTTCCATTTTTCTCTCTTGCTACAAAAAAAAAACAGGAAAGCAAATAATAAAAAGAGAGCAGAGGAGCAGCAGCAAGCCCACCCCATCCAATTTCTCCCCCAGCCCATCTACCTCTTCCAGCCCGATACCTTTTCTCTCCCCCCTTGTCGTCTTCCTCCTCCAACTGTACGAACCTCCCCTGTACCACACGATCCTCTCCTCCCCTCCTCGATGGCAGCCGTACCTAGCTAGGGCTCCCCATAAAACGGCCACCGATCCCCCTGCAAACTCTAACCCTAGCCTAGCGCCTCCATCTCTTCTTCCTTCTTCCTCCTTTCCCTCTCTGCTCTCTGTATCCTCTGTAGCCTATACTGAACCCAACCGAAAAAAAAGCTCTCCTTCCACCGGCAATCGCCGGAGCTCCGGACCTCCTCCGGCCGGGCCAAGCATGGGAATGGAACCCCCATGGTTCCATCTCCCTTCGCCCCCCCTCGGCTTGGGCCGGGAGGGCCTGAGTCGCCGCCGCCATCGCCGACTTTTCGCCGGCCAAGCTCCTGCTGCTCCCTGCCAACCTCCTCCATAGAGCGCTCAAGGTGAGGCCGCCCCCCATCGATCTCCTCCCTCTACTCCTCCTCCCTCATCTCCCTTCCCCCCTTGGCCGCCCCCTCTCCGGCGAGCCCACGGCGCCCTAGCGAGAGCAGCCATGGCGTCCTCCCCTCTGATCGCTGTCCCTGTCGTGGTACCTGTTCGAGTTCAGTTAGTATTCAGAAACATCACGTAAAACTGCAGCACATAACCCCAAGTTCCCCTTCCCTGTCACAACTCGAGCACCAGCCCAATGGTTCTGTCCCCTTTGCGCGTCCAGGAGGTGGGGGGATCGAATCCCACCCCCTGCAGAATAAAACCCCTTTTTATTTTGCAATGCCTTGGTACAGGAACTTCCAGCAAATCACACATAGGCCCCTGGTAATTAATTATAGCCCCTGCAAATTATTTTCCAAGTCCCTGTTTCACTAAAAAATGGCAGATTTGCACTATATCTTGTAAATGGCATAAGAAAATCATTGTAACTCCAAATTTGACTTTTTAAATATGTTTTCAATACCAAATTAAATGTTCTTTCCAAATATAAAAATTGTTTACTGTTTTGAATATTTTAAATTGGTGCAATATTTGAATTCTTGTTAAATTCACTTAAACTTGCAAAAATCATAACTTGTTCATAAAAATTCCAAATTCCACAAACTAAATATGTTTTCCAATCAACTTTTCATGTACTTTCCAAATATAAATTTTGTTTGCTGTTTTGAATAATTTAAATTGCTGAAAACAACTGTTTCTTGTTTAATGCATTTAAAATTGCCAAAATAATAACTTGCTCATTTTAAATCCAATTTCCACATATGAAATATGTTTTCCATGCAAAATTAAACCACCTTTTCAAATATAAAATTTGTTTCATGTTTTGAATAATTAAAATTGGTTAAATAATTTAAACCTTGTTTAATTCATTTAAAATTGTTAATTCCATAACTTGATCAAAACAAATTCTCTTGGGACATATAAAATATGTTTTCCAACCACAAAAGTATAAACTTTGCAAATATGAATCTCACTTAATGTTTTGAACAAATAAAAATTCAAATAAGTTCATGTTTGAATTAAATTCATTTAATTCTTGCTTACACTTGTTTAATTCATAAATAATTCATTTGAAATCCTTTTTCAACAAGTGAAACTTGTATTCCAACTAAAATCTTGTTTTCTTTTCAAATATGAACTTTGTTATCTGTTTTGAACAATTTAACTTGATGAAAACAACAAATGCTTGTGTGACATCTTTAAGTAACCAAATTTTCCAAACTTAATAAATGATTTCCAAACCTTGTTAAACTTCTTTTCCACTTGCATCTATTGTTGTTATTTTGTTGTTATCATCATGCATGCATCATGCTAACAACTTTCACATGATAATTAAATTGTAGATCATTTGTTTCCACTTAATTCATGGACTCTTGCCATATGCAATCCAATTGCATATGGGTCCATTTAAATTGTATTACCATGTTAGCAAGTTTATTTTGATGCAACCATTAACTTGACATGCATCATCCCATGATTGTGCACTATGCCATGATATTGATTGTCTACCTTTTCTACATTGTCTGTTTGCTTCTTCTCGGATAAACGACGACGTTGAGACCGACGATCCTTACGACACCCCTTCTAAAGATCTAGCTCAGTACCAGGCTACTGGGTTTGCAGGCAAGTTATCACTCACATGAACCATCGTGTTTCTTTCAACATTGATTACCGATACTTTCCGTTGTTCTTTTCTGCTAGCCTTAGTAGTAGTTGTTTCTGTTACGAACCTATCACATGTATCCTTTAACCCTGATATTGCCTCACCTCCACTCCTATCACCCCCTTGGTTGAGCCAGTGTCTTACTAGCATGCTTAGGTTGTTTTGCTCGAGTCTGTTACCCGTTACTTTCTGTTACTATTCCATTACGTTCTGGGGGCTCGATGTTTAATCAATCAATCATGCTAATGTTACTGTTAATAATAAATTTGATGATAAGGCAACGGCAGGAGGCCCAGGGTGGTTTTGAGGCCTGCTAGTGTCGACCCTAATAGGAAAAGGGTCTTGTCTACTGATCCATGATGAGCGCACTAACCGCATGTGGGAAGCGAGTATGGGCGCCCCCCTCAATTTGATTCGATTCGCATCTCGTCCAAATCGCCACACGTAGTTCGGGCTTTCCATTTGCTGCATGCATGATCTTGCGAGCCCAGGCCAGGGTTGAACTTTTGTAGTCGGCATTTAGGGCGGCGTGGTCTTCCAGTGCTATGAGGGTCCCCTTTTCTTCGTGGGGCTCGATTAGCCGCGCACGCACAGCACGTGGTGCTTTGGGCTTGATGCGAAGAAGAGTTGAGTTGTGTTGAGTGCCCCGCTTGGTGGAAGGGCCTTTCCATCTGGCGGGTTATTCATGCGTGTACGGCCAAATTGGTGCAACCCTGCAGGGATAAATCTTCTCGAGAAGCCGTGTTTTCCGCGGTTATGGATTACTTGGTGAAAGTACTGGCTAACAAGTACTCAGGACAACTTAAACATAACGATCAAACATGTTACACCCAATGATTAATAACTTGACTAGTAATAGGTTGATGACACAATAACTTGATTCACCTTTAATTTCAACTGTGTGGGTTATCCTCGGATTGCTTCTTCGGATAAGGGGCGAGATCCAGGATGGGTTTGTTTGAAGTTATCTTTCAGTTGGTTACAATCCTCGATCTTATCTCCTTTCTGTTAGCCGGAAGTGGTAGAATCTCTGTAGTTGGTTAGCGCAGCCAGTTGCAGCATCTTTTATATCCCCTTTCCTCCGTTGAACCCAAGGCATCTGTGCTTGGTGTTGACGGGTTACTCTTTGGTGAACTGTGAGTCTTGCTTGCCAGTACGTTTATGTACTGACCCCTTTGGGGCTGTGGTTTCCGCAGACCTACGTTTCCGAGGATCTACATGGTGGCTACTACGTGGAGTATGACGAGACTGCTGACGAGTAGATAGCGGACCCGGGCAGGATCCGAGACTTCGTGGATGGGCTCCGTCTGTTCGTTTCCGGCCTCTTAGGCCTATTTGGTTCTTGTCTGTACTCAGACATGTTGAATGCTTCCGCTGTGATGTAATGATGTGATGTTGGGGCATGTGCCCTCTGGATGATTGTATTTGCTATCTCTGCTCTAATGAGAGCTATTTGCAACTTATTTCAATCTTTTGTGTCGTAGAGATCTGTTGTGATATCACTTGTTCAAACGCCGTTGACGTACCATGTGTGTATGTTTTGAAGTACGTCAATGGAAGTATCCTGATTTCTATGGGATAGTTTACGTCGACGCTGAACAGATAGGGGTTGGTTGTCACACATACGTGTGTTGGCCTACTCGTAAGAGGACGCGGGTGCCGGTAAGCCCCGTAATCCAATCTACTACTGTTCAACGGAACGGCGAGTATCCTCTAGAAGTCCGGGTGCGACAAATGGTATCAGAGCCTGTCTGCCTGTAGGATCCCTTTTTACTGGTCGCAGTTGAGTCTAGAAACTATTTTGTAGCTATATAGGAAAAATGAAACGTGAGAGTAGGAATTCTGTTATTTTTCTTCTTTCCCCACCCACCCACCCTTTTCTGGTAAGGAAGTGCAACGTTGTTTTCCCTTCTCATCTAAACTTTCAAGTTAGGATTTCACGAATCCTGGTTTCTCTAGGATGGTTATATCTACTAGTCCATAGGAATGGAGGTGGTTGTGACATGATTTATCATGTTGCCTACTCACGATTGAGAACGGAGGCGTGTAAGCCCCGGAAGCAAATCCTCTATTCCTTAAGCAGTAGATATTGATCCTTTAGAAGCCCGGATGGGTTTTTCCGTAGTACCTCAGGAGTTTTGTTCTCGTTTTCCCCGATGTTGATATCCTGTTCTTCTCAACATCCTTTTCGTCCGTTGAAATCTTGTTGTTTCTTTCCATTCCAATTATTCTACCGGCGTCTAATCAAAACTTCCCAAATATCAAGTCTATCTGGTCAGAAAGATTGTTGTTGTTGTTGTTGATTCTAGGCTATGAGAGCTGGCATTCCTATCACCTGGGGTTGTTTCGAGGAAGCATTCCTGAATCACCACATTCCAGATAGTCTATTCTCCAAATGAATCAAGTTCTATCAAGCTATACACCCTCGATACAAAACCTCTCCCTTTACTTGAAAATGTTCCGGTGGTTTCCAAATTCCCTGACGTCTTTCCGGAAGAGTTGCCGGGAATGCCTGTCATCTTGAACTTCCAGAAAAACAAATCCAATGTGCACGATGTGTTTTACGTGTCACAGCTCAAGAAGATCTTCCCAAGAAGTATCCGGACCTTATCTTTTCTCAGTAGGAATCTCGGGGCGCGATTCCTTCAAGGGGGGGCGTTTTGTAACATCCCAAGTCTGAAAAATATTGCCTTTAGAATGTTTTGCTCTCTGTTATTTTATGTTTTGCATCATGGCATCATGTTGATTGCATTTGTTTTGTTTGTTTTCCATTTGTTTTTCTCTGTTTTCATTTGTTTTCCTTTGTTTTCTATTTGAATTTCAAACCAAAACTTCAAACCTTTTGTTTCATCCTTGTGATGTTACAATTTCCAAAATGTTATTTCAAATACAAACAACCAATTGTTCTCATTTTATTCCATGTTGATCAACTAATAAAATGGTGCTTTTATTTCAATTAATTAAACCCAACTTGCTTTCAAATTCAAACCCAATCACTAAACAGCACCCCAATTTGAAATTATAAAAAATAACCAAAACAAAGGTGTTCATTTGTTTCCAATTAGAATCATATGATCACCATAAGTAATTTCTTGTCTTAAATATTTCAATCAATATCCAAACTAACTCCAATTTGAAACCTATGCAAACAGCACCAATTTCCAAATCATTAAAACTACCAATCTATTCTAATAATTTTAACCACTTTTATCAATAGGGTTCACCCTATTAAAAACCTTTGTTTTCAATACTATTTTATTTAATAACAAAATACCTCTAAATTTGGTTTATTTTCCAAACAGCACAAAAACTTAAATAATTTTGAAGTCCAAACTTGGTAGTTGGTTGTAGTTGACCTAACCCACTCCCATGAATTTTTCCAAGATTTTATCAACTCCAAAAACTATCTAATTCTTCCATTTTTCTCTCTTGCTAAAAAAAAAAACAGGAAAGCAAATAATAAAAAGAGAGGAGAGGAGCAGCAGCAAGCCCACCCCATCCAATTTCTCCCCCAGCCCATCTACCTCTTCCATTTCTCTCCCCCCTTGTCGTCTTCCTCCTCCAACTGTACGAACCTCCCCTGTACCACACGATCCTCTCCTCCCCTCCTCGATGGCAGCCGTACCTAGCTAGGGCTCCCCATAAAACGGCCACCGATCCCCCTGCAAACCCTAACCCTAGCCTAGCGCCTCCATCTCTTCTTCCTTCTTCCTCCTTTCCCTCTCTGCTCTCTGTATCCTCTGTAGCCTATACTGAACCCAACCGAAAGAAAAAAAAAGCTCTCCTTCCACTGGCAATCGCCGGAGCTCCGGACCTCCTCCGGCCGGGCCAAGCATGGGAATGGAACCCCCATGGTTCCATCTCCCTTCGCCCCCCCTCGGCTTGGGCCGGGAGGGCCTGAGTCGCCGCCGCCATCGCCGACTTTTCGCCGGCCAAGCTCCTGCTGCTCCCTGCCGACCTCCTCCATCGAGCGCTCAAGGTGAGGCCGCCCCCCATCGATCTCCTCCCTCTACTCCTCCTCCCTCATCTCCCTTCCCCCCTTGGCCGCCCCCTCTCCGGCGAGCCCACGGCGCCCTAGCGAGAGCAGCCATGGCGTCCTCCCCTCTGATCGCTGTCCCTGTCGTGGTACCTGTTCGAGTTCAGTTAGTATTCAGAAACATCACGTAAAACTGCAGCACATAACCCCAAGTTCCCCTTCCCTGTCACAACTCGAGCACCAGCCCAATGGTTCTGTCCCCTTTGCGCGTCCAGGAGGTGGGGGGATCGAATCCCACCGCCTGCAGAATAAAACCCCTTTTTATTTTGCAATGCCTTGGTACAGGAACTTCCAGCAAATCACACATAGGCCCCTGGTAATTAATTATAGCCCCTGCAAATTATTTTCCAAGTCCCTGTTTCACTAAAAAATGGCAGATTTGCACTATATCTTGTAATTGGCATAAGAAAATCATTGTAACTCCAAATTTGACTTTTTAAATATGTTTTCAATACCAAATTAAATGTTCTTTCCAAATATAAAAATTGTTTACTGTTTTGAATATTTTAAATTGGTGCAATATTTGAATTCTTGTTAAATTCACTTAAACTTGCAAAAATCATAACTTGTTCATAAAAATTCCAAATTCCACAAACTAAATATGTTTTCCAATCAACTTTTCATGTACTTTCCAAATATAAATTTTGTTTGCTGTTTTGAATAATTTAAATTGCTGAAAACAACTGTTTCTTGTTTAATGCATTTAAAATTGCCAAAATAATAACTTGCTCATTTTAAATCCAATTTCCACAAATGAAATATGTTTTCCATGCAAAATTAAACCACCTTTTCAAATATAAAATTTGTTTCATGTTTTGAATAATTAAAATTGGTTAAATAATTTAAACCTTGTTTAATTCATTTAAAATTGTTAATTCCATAACTTGATCAAAACAAATTCTCTTGGGACATATAAAATATGTTTTCCAACCACAAAAGTATAAACTTTGCAAATATGAATCTCACTTAATGTTTTGAACAAGTAAAAATTCAAATAAGTTCATGTTTGAATTAAATTCATTTAATTCTTGCTTACACTTGTTTAATTCATAAATAATTCATTTGAAATCCTTTTTCAACAAGTGAAACATGTATTCCAACTAAAATCTTGTTTTCTTTTCAAATATGAACTTTGTTATCTGTTTTGAACAATTTAACTTGATGAAAACAACAAATGCTTGTGTGACATCTTTAAGTAACCAAATTTTCCAAACTTAATAAATGATTTCCAACCTTGTTAAACTTCTTTTCCACTTGCATCTATTGTTGTTATTTTGTTGTTATCATCATGCATGCATCATGCTAACAACTTTCACATGATAATTAAATTGTAGATCATTTGTTTCCACTTAATTCATGGACTCTTGCCATATGCAATCCAATTGCATATGGGTCCATTTAAATTGTATTACCATGTTAGCAAGTTTATTTTGATGCAACCATTAACTTGACATGCATCATCCCATGATTGTGCACTATGCCATGATATTGATTGTCTACCTTTTCTGCATTGTCTGTTTGCTTCTTCTCGGATAAACGACGACGTTGAGACCGACGATCCTTACGACACCCCTTCTAAGGATCTAGCTCAGTACCAGGCTACTGGGTTTGCAGGAAAGTTATCACTCACATGAACCATCGTGTTTCTTTCAACATTGATTACCGATACTTTCCGTTGTTCTTTTCTGCTAGCCTTAGTAGTAGTTGTTTCTGTTACGAACCTATCACATGTATCCTTTAACCCTGATATTGCCTCACCTCCACTCCTATCACCCCCTTGGTTGAGCCAGTGTCTTACTAGCATGCTTAGGTTGTTTTGCTCGAGTCTGTTACCCGTTACTTTCTGTTACTATTCCATTACGTTCTGGGGGCTCGATGTTTAATCAATCAATCATGCTAATGTTACTGTTAATAATAAATTTGATGATAAGGCACCGGCAGGAGGCCCAGGGTGGTTTTGAGGCCTGCTAGTGTCGACCCTAATAGGAAAAGGGTCTTGTCTACTGATCCATGATGAGCGCACTAACCGCATGTGGGAAGCGAGTATGGGCGCCCCCCTCAATTTGATTCGATTCGCATCTCGTCCAAATCGCCACACGTAGTTCGGGCTTTCCATTTGCTGCATGCATGATCTTGCGAGCCCAGGCCAGGGTGGAACTTTTGTAGTCGGCATTTAGGGCGGCGTGGTCTTCCAGTGCTATGAGGGTCCGCTTTTCTTCGTGGGGCTCGATTAGCCGCGCACGCACAGCACGTGGTGCTTTGGGCTTGATGCGAAGAAGAGTTGAGTTGTGTTGAGTGCCCCGCTTGGTGGAAGGGCCTTTCCATCTGGCGGGTTATTCATGCGTGTACGGCCAAATTGGTGCAACCCTGCAGGGATAAATCTTCTCGAGAAGCCGTGTTTTCCGCGGTTATGGATTACTTGGTGAAAGTACTGGCTAACAAGTACTCAGGACAACTTAAACATAACGATCAAACATGTTACACCCAATGATTAATAACTTGACTAGTAATAGGTTGATGACACAATAACTTGATTCAACTTTAATTTCAACTGTGTGGGTTATCCTCGGATTGCTTCTTCGGATAAGGGGCGAGATCCAGGATGGGTTTGTTTGAAGTTATCTTTCAGTTGGTTACAATCCTCGATCTTATCTCCTTTCTGTTAGCCGGAAGTGGTAGAATCTCTGTAGTTGGTTAGCGCAGCCAGTTGCAGCATCTTTTATATCCCCTTTCCTCCGTTGAACCCAAGGCATCTGTGCTTGGTGTTGACGGGTTACTCTTTGGTGAACTGTGAGTCTTGCTTGCCAGTACGTTTATGTACTGACCCCTTTGGGGCTGTGGTTTCCGCAGACCTACGTTTCCGAGGATCTACATGGTGGCTACTACGTGGAGTATGACGAGACTGCTGACGAGTAGATAGCGGACCCGGGCAGGATCCGAGACTTCGTGGATGGGCTCCGTCTGTTCGTTTCCGGCCTCTTAGGCCTATTTGGTTCTTGTCTGTACTCAGACATGTTGAATGCTTCCGCTGTGATGTAATGATGTGATGTTGGGGCATGTGCCCTCTGGATGATTGTATTTGCTATCTCTGCTCTAATGAGAGCTATTTGCAACTTATTTCAATCTTTTGTGTCGTAGAGATCTGTTGTGATATCACTTGTTCAAACGCCGTTGACGTACCATGTGTGTATGTTTTGAAGTACGTCAATGGAAGTATCCTGATTTCTATGGGATAGTTTACGTCGACGCTGAACAGATAGGGGTTGGTTGTCACACATACGTGTGTTGGCCTACTCGTAAGAGGACGCGGGTGCCGGTAAGCCCCGTAATCCAATCTACTACTGTTCAACGGAACGGCGAGTATCCTCTAGAAGTCCGGGTGCGACAGTTCATATCATAATCAAGACATCGGCATTGAAGATAAATAAGATAAAGCATCCAAGCACTAAGTAACCATAGGCATGTGTTCCGTAAATAGTCGTACGTGCTCGCAATAAGAACTTGCACAACATCTTTTGTCCTACTAGCCCATTTTCAGCAGGGCCTCAAGGGAACTATTGGTAATTAAGGTGTTCCTTTTAATAGAACACCGGAGCAAAGCATTAACACTACGTGAACAAATGTGATCCTCACATCACAGTCATCCCCTCCGGTTGTCCCAATTTATGTCACTTCGGGGCCTCGGGTTCCGGACAATGATATGTGTAAGCAACTTGCAGGAATGATCAAGAAACACTAATTATCATCGTGATTCAATAACATGATCAGATCTGAGATCATGGCACTCGGGCCCAAAGTGACATGCATTAAGCATAACAAGTTGCAACAAGGTCAATAGCACTAATAAGGGATACTAGACACTATGCCCTAACAATCACGTCATTGTTACATGAAAAATCGCATCCAATCCCTACCATCCCCTTCACCCTACAGCGGGGGAATTACTCACACATGGATGGGGGAAACATGGATGGTCGATGGATAGGCGTTGATGATGACGATGGCGATGATCTCCTCCAATTCCCCGTCCCAGCAGGGTGCCAGAACGGAGTTTCTGAACCCCGAAAAAGGATTCACGATGGCAGCGGAGCTACGAACTTCTTTCTCGAAAAGGATCGAACCCCCTCGAGTTTTTAGGTTTTGGGTCATATGTAGTCGAAAGGGAAGACCGAGGTGGGCTCACCATGCCCAGGCGCGGGCCCACCTTGGCCGCGCTTGGGGATGGTGAGGGCACCCCCTTGCCCTTCTCCGACTCATCTTCTGGCTCCAGGAGTCTTCGGGTAAAATATGGACTTTCCCTTCGTTTCCGGGTATTTTCCTAAAAGTTGATTTTCAGCGCAAAAACGAGACACCAAAGTAATTTTGCTGAAAACATCGTTAGTCCGTGTTAGTTGCATTCAAAACACACAAGTTTAGAGGGAAAACATCAGCAAAGTGTTCGGAAAAGTAGATACGTTTTTGACGTATCAACTCCCCCAAGCTTAGCTTATTGCTTGTCCTCAAGCATTGCAGTTAACAACTGAGTGCGATAAAAGAACTTTTACGAACACATTTGCTTTATATGATGTAAATATACCCACTATATAATCAAATACTTAATTATGCTCATGATAATATACATGCAAGATACTGTCACTTAATAGCTATGCAAACCATGGAGAGATAATAATATATTAATAATAAACAACATGAAGCATAACTATTTGCAAGACCGTTTTCATAATAGGATCTGATAAAGTGGTATCTCGCTTACCCTTATGTGTGGGGTAAAACATAAATGCCAGGGCACCTCGGAAGTTCAAGGGAAGACTAGAAATAAACATATATATGAGTGTGATGTCGGTATACCTCCCCCCAAGCTTAGGCTTTTGGACTAAGTGGGGCTCAATCATAGCGATGCTATTGGCTCCACGCCGGTGGATCATACTGGGCATGCTCATAATCAGGCTCCCGCGAAGAAGAAAATCAAGGCGTGTAGTCGTAATCTGAGGGCTGATGTGAACTCTCTACATGTCAGGTGGTTGGACATCATTTGTTGCGGCCTCCCTCTTGACGTCCTCTGCACACTGATATTCCCCAATGTACGCATCGAGTTCTTCCTCCATTAGTGACCATCCTTCCCTGTTATCAAGGTTAAACAAAGCATGTGTAGGCAAAGGGGCTACTCGCTCTCTAGTGGATCCCCACCGTGATTTCTTAGGGAATGAAATATCATATGGCAAACTATACGCGTCAGTCCCATAAGCAATAAAGTGATGATGTAACATGGAATTAAGATCAAGCCTCTCTAAGGGAAACTGAACATCTAAGCGATGTGGCAACACTCCATGAAAAGCTAATAAACGGGAGGCATTGAGACCTCCACAAACTCCTCCTTTCTCACGGTTAGTGGCAAGACGATAAGCAACTAAAGCTCCTAAATTATAAGTCCTATCTTTCCTCAAGGTAGCTAACAAGAATGCTAAATCATGAGCAGATAATTTACTTGCTACCTTCCTAGCTAGAACACACTTTGAAATAAACAGGGCAAAATATCGAATGGATGGGAGATGTATATTACGAATTTTTCCATTCTCCTTCGTGAAGCTTCTCCCATCGCATATTTTTGCATATAATTCCGTCAATGGCTTGGGATATCCCTTTATCTTCTCACACGTTCCCCACTGCTCCACCTTAATTACTGCACAAAAAATTCTAAAAGGCAGACTGACAGGTTTGTTATAAATTTTGTAATGCGCCATGGGGTTAGGTGAAGGCAAGTCAAAATGAAAATCCTGCACCACGTACTTAACCAATTTCGCATATTGGCTTGGTTCGTCATCAATGAAATGTGTCAATCCTGCATTAGATAGTAATGTCTTAAAATCATGCATATTCCTGCAGCAATCATGAACCCTGGCATGGGTAGACAGCTAGAAACACGCCCTCTTCGCGATGAACTATCATAATATCTGTTACCACTAACTCATGCTGGTTAAGTTGATATGCACTTGCCTCCATTTTTTAAATTTTTAACAAGCAACTTAAGAAAATTATTTGAATCAACTATATGGTAGCAACTACTATAAAGACTTGTATGAGTACTAAACATGCATCAAAACTAACTTAATCAAGCATCAAACAAGCATGAAAGCTCACATAACCTGTCACCTACGGCAGAAAAATACACAAGAAATACTCCACTAAACAAAATTCTATTTGGATCGTCGGAGGAGTCACATACCAGAGAACAACTGCCCCAAATCTCAGCAGAAAAGATGGGCTGGACAAGGAGATCAAAAATCGCGAGGAAGAATAGCAAGAACTCGGGTTTGGATTAACTGGGTGAGTTTCTATGGGCAAGAGGAAGGTGTGGTAGGTGGGAGAGCAAGTGGGGGTCCAGGGGCCCCCCTCACCATAGGCAGGCGCGCCCAAGGGCAGGCCGTGCCTGGCCATGGTTAGCTGTCCTGGGTGCCCTCTGGGGTCACCCAGGTGGCTTTCTGCCCTTTTTTTATGCAAAAACTTCGAATATAAACTTTTCGGGATTTTTCGAGAAACTTTATTTTTTGGACTTTTCCAGAATTTTAAGTAATAATAATATAGCTAGAAAACGAACATGGAATGATGGAAAACTTTAGCAAAACCAAACCTACAGCAGTTCTAAGACACTCTACTAAACATATACCCACGGAAAACGGAAGAAAATGTAGCAAAAACGTGATTGTGGATAGCAAAAACATGAGTAGACGATGGAAAACGAGCGAAAACAAGGTGAAAACGTTGGACACGAGTGAATCAGGTGAGAACAATATGAAAACATGATATACTTTATGGAAGCATAGCGAAAACGAGTATATGAATAAGAAAACGTAACCAAAACATAGTGATAACATTGTTTCCTTCATTTAAAATCACTTTGTTAACAAGTTTGATCAAGTCTTCCTACCAAAATAATTTTATATGAAATAAAACTTTGTTTCTCACTAGATATTTATGTTACCTCAACCTTGATTGATATAGTCCCAACCATGACAGTCTCATATTCTTTGGATGGCTTTGGAATAGGACAATAAAATTCTCCAATCTTGATGGTCTCAATATTTTCAATTGAATTTAGACCATATTTCTTATAATTATTCTTGAAAAAAAACAGTGTGATCTTTATCATTAACATTAAAAATAAATTTTCCTTGATTTCAATCAATAACAGCTCGTGCAGTATTAAGAAAAAGGTCTTCTAAGAATAATAGACATATTATCATCTTCATGCATTTCCAACACAACAAAGTCAGTTAATATCAGACAATTATTAGCAACTTGAACGGAAACATCCTCACATATACCCACGAGAATAGCAGTGGATTTATCAGCCATTGGCAAAGATATATCAGTTGGTATCAATTTTTCTAGGAGGAGTCTTCTATAGAGAGTAAAAGGCATGACACTAACTCCAGCTCCCAAATCACACAAAGCAGTTCTAACATAATTATTTTTAATAGAACAGGGAATAGTTGGTATACCATGATATCCAAGCTTCTTAGGAACCTTGCCATTAAAAGAGTAATTAGCAAACATAGTGGAAATTTCCTCATTAGGAATCTTCCTTTTGTTAGAGACAATATCTTTCATATATTTTGCATAAGGAGGCAATTTAATAGCATCAGTTAAAGGAATTTGCAAGAACAAAGGTTTCATCCATTCACAAAACTTGTTGCAATGTTCTTCTTCTTTTGATTTGTGTTTCTTATTAGGATAAGGCATTGGTTTTTGTACCCAAGATTCTCTCTCATTACCATGTTTATTAGCAACAAAATCTTCCTTAGTGTACTTTGTATTTTTAGTTTTCTTTTCAGGTTCCTCTTCAATTTATTATTTATCAGAAGCATTATTCTCTTCATTATCACTTTTAGTTTCAACATCAGAGATAGATATACTATTAGGATCTTTAGCAAGTTCAGAGGATTCTACAGCAGTTTTATGTTTCTTCTTCTTTTTCTTCTTAGTATGAATAAAATTATTATTAGTTTGCTGAGAATCTTGTTCAATTCTTTTAGGATGTCTCTCGGGATATAAAGGATCTTGTGTAGCAATACCACTTCTCGTTCTTATTTCATAAGCATGTTTTTCTTTAGAAGCATTAACTAGCAAATCTTTTTGCACTTTAGCAAGTTGATCAATTTGAGTCTGAACCATTTGAAAGTGTTTAACAAGAATTTTAACATCATTAGAGGTTCTTTCTAAAATACCCTGCAAATTATCAATAGCTCTAGAGTTTTCCATTAGGTATTTTGCACTCTCATATTAAAATTATCTTGCTTAATAACATAATTATCAAATTCATCTAAACATTTATTAGGAGGTTTATTATAGGGAATATCTCTACTATCAAAATGTTGGAGAGAGTGTACCTCAATTGTGGATGAGTGAGGGATTGGCTTACATAATTCTTCTATAGGTGGAAGATTCTTCATATCTTCAGATTTAATACCCCTCTCTTTAAGAGATTTCTTGGCTTCTCTCATCACTTCATCATTTAATTCAATCATTCCCCTCTTCTTGGGTGTTGGTGTTGATACTGGAGTAGGGGTCGGATCAGGCTCAACCATAGTCCAATCATCATGATTTTGGCTTATTTTATCTATTAATTCCTCAGCTTCATCTAGAGTTCTTTGCCTGAAAATACAACCAGCACAACTATCCAGGTATGTCCTAGATTCAACAGTTAGTCCATTATAGAATATATCAAGAAGTCCATTATTTTCTAGCTTATGCCCAGGTGTAGCCCTAACTAAAGAACAAAACCTTGCCCAAGATACAGGCAATTTCTCTCCTTCCAATTGCTTGAAATTAAATATATTTTGTAAAGCAGCATGTTGAGCAATAGCAGGAAAATATTTCTGAAAGAAAGCATTAACCAAACCAATAGGACTATCAATAGATCCCGGAGACAAATTATTAAACCAAGTTTTAGCTTCATCTTTTAATGAGAAAGGGAATATTTTAGCAACAAAATATCTATGTTTCTTAAGATCATCAGAGAATAAACTACTCAAAGAGGAGAGCTCATTCATAAGTTTCATAGCACTTTCATTTTCAGTACCACAAAAAGGTTCTTTCCCAACAATAGATATATGAGATCAAGAGAGAAATCATAATCCTTATCCCTAATATTAATGGGAGAAGTGGAAAACTTAGCATCAGGAGATAATTAATATTTGACAGCACGACTTTCAATAAGACTTATAACAGCATCTCTATCCTTCATAGCATGTATTTCATCAATACGATCATCATTAAGTTCAATATAGGAATCTTCAAAATCATCACTAGGATTCTCTCTAAGCTCAGGTGAAACAGCAGGAGTAACTAGATTTTTATCAGGAGTTTCAGTGTTTGCAATTTTTTTTAGCTTTAGCAATACTAGCATCTAAGAAAGGACCGAGAGAACCACTCTCATCAAGCACAGTAGAAGCATCATCAAAAGTATCAGAAGTATTTTCAGATTCAGCAGAAGTAGCATGTGTAGCATGTGTATGTGGTGGTGTAAGCAGCTTACTCATACACAGACGGTGAATCAAGAGCAACAGAGGTGTTCAGAGTTGTACCTCTTCTTGTAGTGGATGGTATTATAGGAAACTTTCCATCACGAGTCTTACCCATGATGAATGATTGGCAGTATATAATAGTACTCTCTGATGAGCTTGCAAATAAAGTTGTGCTCCCCGGCAATAACGCCAGAAAAATAGTCTTGATAACCCACAAGTATAAGGGGTCGCAACAGTCTTCGAGGGAACTAAAACCTAAATTTATTGATTTGACACAAGGGGATCCAAAGAATATTTGTGAGCCTTAACAAGTGAGTTGTCAATTCACCTGCACCTTAAAGTGGACTTGTTCGCAGGGGTTTATCAGTAGTAACAGTTTTATAGTAGCAGAAGTAGTGAAATAATAGCAGAAGTGAAATGAAAACATCAGCAGTAGTGTTTTAAGTAAACAGCGGGATTAAATACTGTAGGCATAAGGATAGATGAATGGGCGTTGCATGGATAATATAGTTCATATAATAATCAAGACATGGGCATTGCAGATAAATAAGATAAAGCATCCAAGCACTAAGTAACCATAGGCATGTGTTCCGTAAATAGTCGTACGTGCTCGCAATGAGAACTTGCACAACATCTTTTGTCCTACCAGCCCGTTTTTAGCGAGGCCTCAAGAGAACTACTGGTAATTAAGGTGTTCCTTTTGATAGAACATCGGAGAAAAGCATTAACACTCCGTGAACACATGTGATCCTCACATCACAGCCATCCCCTCCGGTTGTCCCAATTTCGGTCACTTCGGGGCCTCGGGTTCCGGAAAACGATATGTGTAAATAACTTGCAGGTATAATCAAGAAACAATAAGTATCATCGTCATTCAATAACATGTTCAGATCTGAGATCATGGCACTCGGGCCCAAACTGACAAGCATTAAGCATAACAAGTTGCAACAATGTCAATAACACTAACAGAGGATACTAGGCACTATGCCCTAACAATAACTTCATTATTACATGAACAATCTCATCCAATCCCTACCATCCCCTTCAGCCTACAGCGGGGGAATTACTCACACATGGATGGTCGATGGAGGGCGCTGGTGATGACGATGGCGATGATCTCCTCCAATTCCCCGTCCCGGCAGGATGCCAGAACTGAGTTTCTGAACCCCGAAAAAGGATTCGCGATGGCGACGGATCTACGGACTCCTTTCTGGAAAAAAGATCAAACCCCCTTGGGATTTTAGGTTTCGAGGCATATGTAGTCGAAAGGGGAGTCCGAGGGGTTGCCTGAGGTGGGCTCACCTTGCCCAGGCACGGGCCCACCTTGGCCACGCCTGGGGTGGTAAGGGCACCCCCTTGCCCCTCTCCGACTCATCTACTGGCTCCGGGAGTCTTCGTGTAAAATATGGACTTTCCCTTCGTTTCCGGGTATTTTCCTAAAAGTTGATTTTCTGCGCAAAAACAAGGCACCAAAGTAATTCTGCTGAAAACAACGTTAGTCCGTGTTAGTTGCATTCAAACCACGCAAGTTTAGAGGGAAAACATTAGCAAAGTGTTCGTAAAATTAGATACGTTTTTGACGTATCACATATCTAGACAACCATGTCTTTTAGTTGTTTAGCCTAATTAAAAAGGGAAAAATATTAAAATTTGTAGGTCACCTATTCACCCTCCCCCCCACTAGTTGACCATATTGTACTTTCAATTGGTGTCAAAGCTTTGGCTCTTACATCAGGCTTAACCGCCTAAGAGTATTATGGCCAACGGAGATGATCCTGAATCTTATAAGGAGGAAATATCCCAAATGGCCGACACTATAGCTAACCTAGAAATGACGGTTGGAACCATCCAAACCCAATCGACCAAGGTTAGCTCTAGTGTTGGCTCAGAGATATCTTCCATCAAGAAGATGTTGGAGGACATGATGGGTAAACCTAAGGTGCACGAGAATTCTCCTGATGGTTCCGATGAGACTCTTTTGCTTCATTCATTTAAAGCAGGGCCGTAAGCCTTTTATCTAAAAAAATGTTTCCGATGAGAAAAGTTCATAAGAGGAAACTCTTTCGGATATTGCTGAAATGGAAGAAAACATTGCCCAAGCCAAGGCGAAAAGCTGCAAGAAAGGCTAAGGAAAGGGAGAATTCCGAAGGCTCCAAGTCTCAAACGGCTAATGGTTCGGGGTCTATCTCAAGAGTTCCACCACCCCAAAACTATGACTCCATACATCCCATTGTTTCTATGCCACACATTATAAATGTTGGACTTCTTCCCATGCTTAACACTAATGAATTTTCTTCTTGGAAGTTTGAAATGGAGTCACGCATTTCCAGCTCTTGCACTGCCTTGTGGAGAAGCGTTGTCCACGGATTCCATCCTCATGACGCAAGCAATTTGACTCCGAGAGAGGATATTGAATCCCAACTCAACAAGATCGCTCTTATCATCATCCAAAAGGATCTCCCACAGGAGCATCTCACTCACATCCGTGGATGCAAGACCGCCAAGGAAGCTTGGGATAAGCTTGGCACTTTGTTCCAAGGAAATTCAAGCATCCAATCATCCAAGTATGACGTCGCCATTGACAAGTCCGAGAACTTTTTCATGCAAGAGGACGAATATCCCAAAGAGATATATAGAAGTGTTGTCACCCTTGCCGATCAATTGAGGGACTTTGGAAAAGAGAAAATATCCGATGAGTGGATAAAGAGGAAGTTTGTCAAAGCAATAACATCTTTTGAGAAGAATCTCTCCACTAGTATCCGGACAAGAGCGGAATATAATTCCCTCAATTTCATTGGTGTTCTTAGTGAATTCATCGCCATATCTCTATCTCACAAAAGTGCGGATGATGCTCATGCCCGCTCAAGAGGAATGGGAAAGTCTCCTGTGGTGACCCAGCACACCACTGCATGTGTAGTGCACAAGTCGGTGACATAATACTCACAGAAGGACTTATCCGTGAATATTACATCTCTTAGAGTTGTACAACAGAAACACAGCGGGACCAAGCAAAGCTATAGGATACAAACTTCATTACAAAATCTTGAGAATCTCCTTGATGAATCAAGAAGATCTCATGCTAATGAAACATCAGAAGAAGCAATCCGAAGCTCCAAGCCGGAGAAGAACTCTAGCTCAGAACTAATCCACTACGGCTGATGTCAGCCCTAAACTATGGCTTATAACTGCTAAGTCCAAGAATGGACTCCACCTAAATCTAGATAGATTCTCCTCCACCAGCGTTGTTGATGACGATGCTTTGACGACTAAGTAATAGATCACTCCACCTAGCTTCACGAGGTAGCGATGGCTTCACGATGTCGACTTCCAAAGGCTTCAACTCTAAGAAGGGGGTCAAACGGGATAGAATGAGTAACGAGCGTTACTCAGCAAGTTCATGATATATAGTGGGTGGTTTGATGCACTAACTACAGCTTTAGACTCGAAAGAGTCATAAGCTAATGCAAGGTTTTTGTAAATCTTTATTCAAGAGGTTGCTTTTAATTCTGAAAACTATGCCCGCCAGATCTTCACCGGATTAGAACTTTCATGGAGTTGCCTTTCCTGCGGCATTCGCAGCTCCTTCCCAGAACGGGGGGTAACATGCCACATCCTTTTACACTCTGCAGAGGTGCGTTACTTTACCCATGGACGACCAAGACCATGTTGCACAACCAGGTGTACATTCATGTCCACTCCCACTCAGGTGTGGGGCCCGGTTGTTGGTCCAAGCCAAACCGTGCTTCTCCGCACAACGCATGCCCACCCATTTCTGCCAGCAGGTTGAACGCCTGATTCCACCCCTCACGATGGATATCTACGCTGTAACATCCCAAGTCTGAAAAATAGCCTTTAGAATGTTTTGCTCTCTGTTATTTTATGTTTTGCATCATGGCATCATGTTGATTGCATTTGTTTTGTTTGTTTTCCATTTGTTTTCCTCTGTTTTCAGTTGTTTTCCAACTGTTTTCATTTGTTCTCCTTTGTTTTCTATTTGAATTTCAAACCAAAATTCAAACTTGTTGTTTCATCCTTGTGATGTTACAATTTCCAAAATGTTACCTCAAATAAAAACAACAAATTGTTCTCATTTTATTTCCACATTGATCAACCAATATAATGGTGCTTCTATTTCAAATAAATAATTCCCAAATTGTTTTCAAACTCAAACTCAAATTCAACAACACCTCATTTGGAAATTATAAAATATCAAACCATTCCAATAATTCTAATCCAACTAATAATAGGGTTCACCCTATTAAATTGTTGTTCCTATATTAATTAACAAAATATTCCAATTCAAATCAAATATTTTCAAACAAAACCAATTTGAAACTATAAAAATAATAACCAAAACTTTCTCTCATCCCTTGTTTTCCAATTAATTCTTTTGGGTCACTTTATTAACAGGTTGATTTCATTAATCATTTCAAATCTTCAAAATAATCTAATTTTGGTTTATTTCCAACAGCACCAAAAACTTAAACATTTTTGAAATCCAAATTGGTTATCTGTTTGAAATTAACATGACAAGTTCACCCTATTAACATGTTGTTTACATTAATGTTTAGTTAATATTAAAATTCACCAATTTTTGTTTTATTAACAAACAACAATTAAATTTGAAAAAACTTTGGAAAACAAAATTTAGTTTGAGTGGCTAATTGAAAAACTCAACTAACCAAAAATTTCCTAAATTTTAGTAACTTAAAAACCCCATCCTGTTTCTCCCAATTGGTTTTCAGCAAAAAATAAAATAAAACAAAGGGAGAATGGAAAGAAAAAAACGCACAGCACAAGGGAGAGGCCCAGCCCACCTCTTCTCTGTCTTTGGGCCCGATACCCCTTCATCTACGTTGTCGTCTTCCTCCCAGCGCACGTCATCCTGTACGAACACCTCCATCACCGCTTGATCTCTCCCTCCTCCGCTACGATGCTGCCGTACAAGCTCATCTGCCACCATAAAAACAAGCACCCACCTTCCCCCTCTGTAACCCTAGGCCGCACCTCTCCCCTCTCCCTAACCCTAGCGCCGTGGCGCCCTCCTCTTCCTCTAACCCGATCTCCCTCTGCTCTGAAAATCGACAGACTGAACCAGCACAGAGAACCACCACCTCCACCCTCATCGCCGGTCACATGTCCACCTCGGGGAGCCTCCGAGGAGGAAAATGGAACCGGGGCGGTCCCCGGCGCCTCCCCATCCCCTCGCCCGCTGCCGGGAGCGCCCGAGGACGCCATGCCATCGCCGGCCACCTCCCCTGCATCGCCCCTGCCTGCTGCTCTCTGTCCGCCCCAACTCCCTCGATGGCCTCTCGGGTGAGTTCCCCTCCATCTCGCCTCCCTCCTCTCCCTTACGTCCTCTCCCGCACCACCGCGAGCCGCACCCCACGGCGCCTCCCGCAGCCATCAACCGCCGGCGAACCCTGCTGCCTCCGTTGGCTGTAGATGTACAGAGACAACGATTGAATTCAGTTCAGGTAAAAACCCCCCGCGGAACAGAAGCCCATACCCCCTTGAGGCCCCTCCCTAACACAAAAACCGCATCAGCCCATCTGGTTCAGTCCCTTGAGCGCAGCAGAGAGGTTCAGGGTTCGATCCCCCTCCCACACAATAAAACCCACCTTTTTATTTTGCAATATTTTGGTCACAGAACTTCCTGGTAATCACCAATAGGCCCCTGGCACTTATTTCTAGCCCCTGGAAAATATTTTCTAAGTCCCTAGTGCAGTAAAAATGGCAGATTTGCACCCAAAATTGTAAATTGCATAAGAAATTCATCCCAACTCCAAATTCAACATTTTTAATATGTTTTCTGTCCCAAATTAAATGTTCTATCCAAATATAAAATTTGTTTACTGTTTTGAATATTTTAAATTGGTGCAAAACTTGAAAACTTGTCAAATTCACTTAAACTTGCAAAATTCATAACTTGATCATAAAAATTCCAAATTTCACAAACTAAATATGTTTTCCAATCAACTTTTCATGTACTTTCCAAATATAAATTTTGTTTGCTGTTTTGAATAATTTAAATTGCTGAAAACAACTGTTTCTTATTTATTGCATTTAAAATTGCCAAAATAGTAACTTGCTCATTTTAAATCCAATTTCCACAAATGAAATATGTTTTCCATGCAAAATTAAACCCTCTTTCCAAATATAAACTTTGTTTTCTGTTTTGAATAATTAAAATTGGTTAAATAATTTAAACCTTGTTTAATTCATTTAAAATTGTTAATTTCATAACTTGATCAACTAAAATTCTTTTGGGACATATAAAATATGTTTTCAAACCACAAAAGTATAATCTTTTCAAATATGAACTTCACTCCATGTTTTGAACAAATAAAAATTCAAATAAGTTCATGTTTGAATTAAATTCATTTAACTCTTGCTTAAACTTGTTTAATTCATAAATAAATCATTTGAAATCCTTTTTCAACAAGTGAAACATGCAATCCACCTAAAATTGTGTGTTCTTATCAAATATGAACTTTGTTATCTATTTTGAACAATTTAACTTGATGAAAACAACAAATACTTGTGTGACATGTTTAATTAACCAAACTTTCCAAACTTAATAAATGATTTCCAAACCTTGTTAAATTCCTTTTCCACTTGCATCTATCATTGTTGTTTGTTGTTATTTTGTTGTTATCATCATGCATTCATCATGCTAACCACTCTCACATAATAATTAATTGTAGATCATTTGTTTCCACTTATTTCAATGGAGCTTTTCCATATGCAATCCAATTGCATATGGGTCCAATTAAATTGTGTTATCTTGTCAAGTAGTTTATTCTGATGCATCTATTAACATGACATGCATCATCTTGATTGTGCACAATGCCATGATAATGATTGTTTATCTTTCTGCATTGTTTGTTTGCTTCTTCTCGGATACACGACGACGTTGAGACCGACGATACTTACGACACCCCTTCTAAGGAGTTAGCTTAGTACCAGGCTACTGGGTTTGCAGGCAAGTTATCACTCACATGAACCACTGTGTTCCTTTCAACATTGGTTACCGATACTTTCCGTTGTCTATTCTGCTAGCCCTATGATTAGTTGCTTCTGTTACGAACCTATCACATGTATCCTTTAACCCTGATATTGCCTCACCTCCATACCTATAACCTTTTGTTTGAGCCCGTGTCTTACTAGCATGCTTAGGTTGTTTTGCTCGAGTCTGTTACCCGTTACTTTCTGTTACTATTTCTATTATGTTCTGGGGGCTCGATGTTTAATCAATCAATCATGCTAATGTTATTATCAATAATAAATTTGATGATAAGGCACCGGCAGGAGGCCCTTTGTGGTTTTGAGGCCTGCTAGTGTCGACCCTAATAGGAAAAGGGTCTTGTCTACTGATCCATGATGAGCGCACTACCCGCACGTGGGAAGCGAGTATGGGCGCCCCCCTCAATTTGACTTGATTCGCATCTCGTCCAAATCGCCTCATTTAGTTCGGGTTTTCCATTTGCTGCATGCATGATCTTGCGAGCCCTTGGTACCCGGGTGGAACTTTCGTAGTCGGCATATAGGGGGACACGGTCTTAGAGTGCTATGAGGGTCCATTTTCTTCTGGGCTCGACTAGCCGTGCGCCCAAGGTTCTTTGGGCTTGATGCGAAGAAGAGTTGAGTTGTGTTGAGTGCCCCGCTTGGTGGAAGGGCCTTTCCATCTGGCGGGTTATTCATGCGTGTACGGCCAAATTGGTGCAACCCTGCAGGGATAATCTTCTCGAGAAGCCGTGTTTTCCGCGGTTATGGATTACTTGGTGAAAGTACTGGCTAACAAGTACTCAGGACAACTTAAACATAATGATCAAACATGTTACACCCAATGATTAATAACTTGACTAGTAATAGGTTGATGGCACAATAACTTGATTCACCTTATTACAACTGTGTGAGTTACCCTCAGATTGCTTCTTTGGATAAGGGGCGAGATCCAGGATGGGTTTGTTTGAAGTTATCTTTCAGTTGGTTACAATCCTCGATCTTATCTCCTTTCTGTTAGTTGGAAGTTATAGATTTCTGTAGTTGGTTAGCGCAGCCAGTTGCAGCATCTTTTATATCCCCTCTCTTCCGTTGAACCCAAGGCATCTGTGCTTGGTGTTGACGGGATACACTTTGGTGAACTGTGAGTCTTGCTTGCCAGTACGTTTATGTACTGACCCCTTTGGGGCTGTGGTTTCCGCAGACCTACGTTTCCGAGGATCTCCATGGTGGCTACTACGTGGAGTATGACGAGACTGCTGACGAGTAGATAGCGGACCCGGGCAGGATCCGAGACTTCGTGGATGGGCTCCGTCTTTCGTTTCCGGCCTCTTAGGCCTATTTGGTTCTTGTCTGTACTCAGACATGTTGAATGCTTCCGCTGTGATGTAATGATGAATTGTTGGGGCATGTGCCCTCTGAATGAGTGTATTTGCTATTCTCTGCTCTAATGAGAGCCATTTGCAACTTATTTCAATCTTTTGTGTCGTAGAGATCTGTTGTGATATCAATTGTTCCAATGCCGTTGGCGTACCATGTGTGTATGTTTGAAGTACGTCAACGGAAGTATCTGGATTTCTACGGGATGGTTTGCGCAGACGATGAATAGTAAGATAATGGTTGTCACACGTTTACGTGTTGGCCTGCTCATATTGAGATGCGGGTGCCGGTATGCCCCGTAAGCCATTTATCTACTGTTTGACGGACTGTGAGTATCCCCTAGAAGTCCGGGTGCGACAAATGGTATCAGAGCCTGTCTGCCTGTAGGATCCCTTTTTACTGGTCGCAGTTGAGTCTAGAAACTATTTTGTAGCTATATAGGAAAAATGAAACGTGAGAGTAGGAATTCTGTTCTTTTTCTTCTTTCCCCACCCACCCTCCCTTTTCTGTTAAGGAAGTGCAACGTTGTTTTCCCTTCTCATCTAAACTTTCAAGTTAGGATTTCACGTATTCTGGTTTCTCTAGGATGGTTATATCTACTAGACCGTAGGAATGGAGGTGGTTGTGACATGATTTATCATGTTGCCTACTCATGATTGAGAACGGAGGCGTGTAAGCCCCGGAAGCAGATCCTCTATTCCTTAAGCAGTAGATATTGATCCTTTAGAAGCCCGGATTGGTTTTTTCCGTAGTACCTCAGGAATCTTGTTCTCGTTTTCCCGGTGTTGCTTCGTTATCCTGCTCCTCTAAACATCCTTTTCGTCCGTTGAAATCTTGTTGTTGTTTTCCACTTCAAATCTTCTACCGGCGTCTAATCAAAACTTCCTCGTAAACTCTTGTCCAACTAAAGTGTTATTTCATACCGGAGAATCACATTCCTTTGTGTCAACAATCTTTTCCACAACATACAACCCAATTCTGGTTCCACTAAGCAATCAAAACTCTGTTCACTCCCCGGGATCTCAAATGTTGACTTCCAAGATAAGTAAGAACAATCCAATTCTAATGGGAGGCCACATATTCCTCGTTACTCTCATGTTGATGATTCTGACATTGATGATTATTCCTGGTGTTGCATTGATGTCAATAACTCTGTTCCACCCTTATTACAGATAGTCTATTCTCCAAATGAATCAAATTCTATCCAGCTACACCCTCCATACAAAACCTATACCTCTACTAATTTTGTTCCGGTGGTTTCCAAAATTCCCTGATATCTTTCCAGAAGAGTTGCCAGGAATTCCTATTGTTTCCAACTTCCAGTTAAACTATCCAATGTGCACGATGTGTTTCACGTGTCACAGCTCAAGTGGATCTTTCCAAGAAGTATCCGGACCTTTTCTTTTCTCAGTAGGAATCTCGGGGCGCGATTCCTTCAAGGGGGGGCGTTTTGTAACATCCCAAGTCTGAAAAATAGCCTTTAGAATGTTTTGCTCTCTGTTATTTTATGTTTTGCATCATGGCATCATGTTGATTGCATTTGTTTTGTTTGTTTTCCATTTGTTTTCCTCTGTTTTCAGTTGTTTTCCAACTGTTTTCATTTGTTCTCCTTTGTTTTCTATTTGAATTTCAAACCAAAATTCAAACTTGTTGTTTCATCCTTGTGATGTTACAATTTCCAAAATGTTACCTCAAATAAAAACAACAAATTGTTCTCATTTTATTTCCACATTGATCAACCAAGATAATGGTGCTTCTATTTCAAATAAATAATTCCCAAATTGTTTTCAAACTCAAACTCAAATTCAACAACACCTCATTTGGAAATTATAAAATATCAAACCATTCCAATAATTCTAATCCAACTAATAATAGGGTTCACCCTATTAAATTGTTGTTCCTATATTAATTAACAAAATATTCCAATTCAAATCAAATATTTTCAAACAAAACCAATTTGAAACTATAAAAATAATAACCAAAACTTTCTCTCATCCCTTGTTTTCCAATTAATTCTTTTGGGTCACTTTATTAACAGGTTGATTTCATTAATCATTTCAAATCTTCAAAATAATCTAATTTTGGTTTATTTCCAACAGCACCAAAAACTTAAACATTTTTGAAATCCAAATTGGTTATCTGTTTGAAATTAACATGACAAGTTCACCCTATTAACATGTTGTTTACATTAATGTTTAGTTAATATTAAAATTCACCAATTTTTGTTTTATTAACAAACAACAATTAAATTTGAAAAAACTTTGGAAAACAAAATTTAGTTTGAGTGGCTAATTGAAAAACTCAACTAACCAAAAATTTCCTAAATTTTAGTAACTTAAAAACCCCATCCTTTTTCTCCCAATTGGTTTTCAGCAAAAAAAAAAAATAAAACAAAGGGAGAATGGAAAGAAAAAAACGCACAGCACAAGGGAGAGGCCCAGCCCACCTCTTCTCTGTCTTTGGGCCCGATACCCCTTCATCTACGTTGTCGTCTTCCTCCCAGCGCACGTCATCCTGTACGAACACCTCCATCACCGCTTGATCTCTCCCTCCTCCGCTACGATGCTGCCGTACAAGCTCATCTGCCACCATAAAAACAAGCACCCACCTTCCCCCTCTGTAACCCTAGGCCGCACCTCTCCCCTCTCCCTAACCCTAGCGCCGCGGCGCCCTCCTCTTCCTCTAACCCGATCTCCCTCTGCTCTGAAAATCGACAGACTGAACCAGCACAGAGAACCACCACCTCCACCCTCATCGCCGGTCACATGTCCACCTCGGGGAGCCTCCGAGGAGGAAAATGGAACCGGGGCGGTCCCCGGCGCCTCCCCATCCCCTCGCCCGCTGCCGGGAGCGCCCGAGGACGCCGCGCCATCGCCGGCCACCTCCCCTGCATCGCCCCTGCCTGCTGCTCTCTGTCCGCCCCAACTCCCTCGATGGCCTCTCGGGTGAGTTCCCCTCCATCTCGCCTCCCTCCTCTCCCTTACGTCCTCTCCCGCACCACCGCGAGCCGCACCCCACGGCGCCTCCCGCAGCCATCAACCGCCGGCGAACCCTGCTGCCTCCGTTGGCTGTAGATGTACAGAGACAACGATTGAATTCAGTTCAGGTAAAAACCCCCCGCGGAACAGAAGCCCATACCCCCTTGAGGCCCCTCCCTAACACAAAAACCGCATCAGCCCATCTGGTTCAGTCCCTTGAGCGCAGCAGAGAGGTTCAGGGTTCGATCCCCCTCCCACACAATAAAACCCACCTTTTTATTTTGCAATATTTTGGTCACAGAACTTCCTGGTAATCACCAATAGGCCCCTGGCACTTATTTCTAGCCCCTGGAAAATATTTTCTAAGTCCCTAGTGCAGTAAAAATGGCAGATTTGCACCCAAAATTGTAAATTGCATAAGAAATTCATCCCAACTCCAAATTCAACATTTTTAATATGTTTTCAATACCAAATTAAATGTTCTTTCCAAATATAAAATTTGTTTACTGTTTTGAATATTTTAAATTGTTGAAATATTGAAAACTTGTCAAATTCACTTAAACTTGCAAAATTCATAACTTGTTCATAAAAATTCCAAATTCACAAACTAAATATGTTTTCCAATCAACTTTTCATGTACTTTCCAAATATAAATTTTGTTTGCTGTTTTGAATAATTTAAATTGCTGAAAACAACTGTTTCTTATTTATTGCATTTAAAATTGCCAAAATAATAACTTGCTCATTTTAAATCCAATTTCCACAAATGAAATATGTTTTCCATGCAAAATTAAACCCTCTTTCCAAATATAAACTTTGTTTTCTGTTTTGAATAATTAAAATTGGTTAAATAATTTAAACCTTGTTTAATTCATTTAAAATTGTTAATTTCATAACTTGATCAAAACAAATTCTTTTGGGACATATAAAATATGTTTTCAAACCATAAAAGCATAACCTTTTCAAATATGACCTTCACTCCATGTTTTGAACAAATAAAAATTCAAATAAGTTCATGTTTGAATTAAATTCATTTAACTCTTGCTTAAACTTGTTTAATTCATAAATAAATCATTTGAAATCCTTTTTCAACAAGTGAAACATGCAATCCACCTAAAATTGTGTGTTCTTATCAAATATGAACTTTGTTATCTATTTTGAACAATTTAACTTTATGAAAACAACAAATACTTGTGTGACATGTTTAATTAACCAAACTTTCCAAACTTAATAAATGATTTCCAAACCTTGTTAAATTCCTTTTCCACTTGCATCTATCATTGTTGTTTGTTGTTATTTTGTTGTTATCATCATGCATTCATCATGCTAACCACTCTCACATAATAATTAATTGTAGATCATTTGTTTCCACTTATTTCAATGGAGCTTTTCCATATGCAATCCAATTGCATATGGGTCCAATTAAATTGTGTTACCTTGTCAAGTAGTTTATTCTGATGCATCTATTAACATGACATGCATCATCCCATGTTTGTGCACCTATGCCATGATATTGATTGTTTATCTTTCTGCATTGTTTGTTTGCTTCTTCTCGGATACACGACGACGTTGAGACCGACGATCCTTACGACATCCCTTCTAAGGTTTTAGCTCAGTACCAGGCTACTGGGTTTGCAGGCAAGTTATCACTCACATGAACCACTGTGTTCCTTTCAACATTGGTTACCGATACTTTCCGTTGTCTATTTCTGCTAGCCCTATGATTAGTTGTTTCTGTTACGAACCTATCACATGATATCCTTTAACCCTGATATTGCCTCACTCCATACCTATAACCTTTTGTTTGAGCCCGTGTCTTACTAGCATGCTTAGGTTGTTTTGCTCGAGTCTGTTACCCGTTACTTTCTGTTACTATTTCATTATGTTCTGGGGGCTCGATGTTTAATCAATCAATCATGCTAATGTTACTATTAATAATAAATTTGATGATAAGGCACCGGCAGGAGGCCCTTTGTGGTTTTGAGGCCTGCTAGTGTCGACCCTAATAGGAAAAGGGTCTTGTCTACTGATCCATGATGAGCGCACTACCCGCATGTGGGAAGCGAGTATGGGCGCCCCCCTCAATTTGACTCGATTCGCATCTCGTCCAAATCGCCTCATTTAGTTCGGGTTTTCCATTTGCTGCATGCATGATCTTGCGAGCCCTTGGTACCCGGGTGGAACTTTCGTAGTCGGCATATAGGGGGACACGGTCTTAGAGTGCTATGAGGGTCCATTTTCTTCTGGGCTCGATTAGCCGTGCGCCCAAGGTTCTTTGGGCTTGATGCGAAGAAGAGTTGAGTTGTGTTGAGTGCCCCGCTTGGTGGAAGGGCCTTTCCATCTGGCGGGTTATTCATGCGTGTACGGCCAAATTGGTGCAACCCTGCAGGGATAATCTTCTCGAGAAGCCGTGTTTTCCGCGGTTATGGATTACTTGGTGAAAGTACTGGCTAACAAGTACTCAGGACAACTTAAACCTAATGATTAACAACCTTACACCCACTGATTAATAACTTGACTAGTAATAGGCTTATTGACACAATAATCTGAACCATCATTATTTCAACTGTGTGAGTTATCCTCGGATGGCTTCTTTGGATAAGGGGCGAGATCCAGGATGGGTTTGTTTGAAGTTATCTTTCAGTTGGTTACAATCCTCGATCTTATCTCCTTTCTGTTAGCCTGGAAGTGGTAGAATCTCTGTAGTTGGTTAGCGCAGCCAGTTGCAGCATCTTTATATCCCCTCTCTTCCGTTGAACCCAAGGCATCTGTGCTTGGTGTTGACGGGTTACACTTTGGTGAACTGTGAGTCTTGCTTGCCAGTACGTTTATGTACTGACCCCTTTGGGGCTGTGGTTTCCGCAGACCTACGTTTCCGAGGATCTCCATGGTGGCTACTACGTGGAGTATGACGAGACTGCTGACGAGTAGATAGCGGACCCGGGCAGGATCCGAGACTTCGTGGATGGGCTCCGCCTTTCGTTTCCGGCCTCTTAGGCCTATTTGGTTCTTGTCTGTACTCAGACATGTTGAATGCTTCCGCTGTGATGTAATGATGAATTGTTGGGGCATGTGCCCTCTGAATGAGTGTATTTGCTATTCTCTGCTCTAATGAGAGCCATTTGCAACTTATTTCAATCTTTTGTGTCGTAGAGATCTGTTGTGATATCAATTGTTCCAATACCGTTGGCGTACCATGTGTGTATGTTTGAAGTACGTCAACGGAAGTATCTGGATTTCTACGGGATGGTTTGCGCAGACGATGAATAGTAAGATAATGGTTGTCACACGTTTACGTGTTGGCCTGCTCATATTGAGATGCGGGTGCCGGTATGCCCCGTAAGCCATTTATCTACTGTTTGACGGACTGTGAGTATCCCCTAGAAGTCCGGGTGCGACATACGCGCCCCTGGCAGACCATCATAGACCCGCAGAGTCCGTGGGAATTAAGGGATCCCACCCATGTGCATGTAGTCCCGCAAGACCTACAGCGTACGTCTGTGGCAGTCCGTTGACATGCGAACGAGAAAAGTATCACGGCTGACTTACTCCCCCCATAGAAGACCCATGGTTAACGCGAATTTACGGCGCGAGAATCCTGACGGCAATTGTTGTTAATTCCTAGGTAATACGTTCCCATGCAGATGGAACCTTCCTTTGACCTATTCATCTTACCATGGTTCCATCCGCCCACCATATGGAACACTACCACTCGGGTAGTCATTCAAGTAGTCATATTATTATAAAAATAGGATCATGCATTCTTTTGAGAGTAGGTGATAATACGATAGGGTTTTTGCAAATAGTTTGTTATGAGATACTGCAAAGGATATGAGCAAGTGATGAACTTGCCTGAGATTGAAATAAAAATAATAATCCAGGTCTTCGGGGTTCGAGGGTTGCGTAGAAAATCCCGACTTCTGAAAGATAGCAAAGTAGTCCCAGTAAGAACTACAGAAAACATTGGCAAGATGATACATGCATAGTAATGAGATGCATCGTGAATTACCCTGGAAAATACCCCAGCTTAGAAGTGTAAGCTACGATCGATACAATAAGTTGATCACACAGGTTTCAGGTGAGTTGTTTCGTTACTTGTGGTGATGTTGTTATTACTTGTTTTAGAGTTACATGGGTTTCACTTTTACTTGGCAAACAATTGTTATCATGTTTAAGTAGAAGTGTTTATTACTTGATTAGATAACAAAACAACAACACATGGAAAATAATTATTGAGTAGATAACAGACACGTTTTATTTTATGTTCAAAAGTGTAGAGCTAATGTCATCAAGTTTATTTGAAAATAAGGAACTAATACAACTAATTCTATCATCACATTACTTTCTAATAACTTGTGATGATAGGTTTAGTAGTTTTGAAAACATGAGGTTTTATTAATAAAGAAAATAATGTTGTGGTAATAGTTTCTGGTTGTAATAAAACATTATAGAATTTCAGTATACTTTTAAAAGAACAAGTTTAAAGGTTAAATAAAATGTTTTACAATTGACATATTTGAGTTGGAAATGTTGTTCTTTTTAATTTGGTATATCACTTGATGTTTTCTAAAAATGTTTGAATAAGCTATTAATTTGTAAATTTTAAATGAATTAAAATGAGTAGGCAAATATAGCACACATGGAAACTTGGTCTAATGACCATGAAAACATCATAGATAAGTTGTATATGTCATTTGGAGCATTTTGGTATATAACTTGTATTTTTCTGATTTTATGAATTATTTCTAATTTTTCTCTATTTTAAATGATTTAATTTAATTAAAGAAAATATTAAATTTTAAACTTTATTAAATATTTTTGAAAAGTTGATAATCATTTAGATTATATTTTTCTAATCAATTTGGGATATTATTTATATTTTTCTGATTAATAGAATTAAAGTTATTGATTTTATAGGAATAATGATTTTTCTGCCTATTTTAAATTGACAGGTGGGGTCCACGTGGCAGTTGTAATTCAGTTAAATGGAAAACAACTTATGACGTTATGCTGGCGTCATTGTGATGTCAGCACGGATATGATCTCACAGATCCCTCCCAATTCCGTCGATTTAATCCAAATTGGTTCGATTCGTTTGAACTACTAGCTAGAGGATGCGCTAAGGAATCTAGGGGTGGTGGTGTGGTGACCAAATGGTCAAGGGGTCGCCGGCGGCGAGCACTATGGCGGCGGCGCGGTACGGTCTCCGGCGATACCTTGAACCCGTGGCTTAAATTCTTAATGGAAGACACCCAAATGTTGCTCAGCTCACCCTGAATCTCGTGGAAGAGGCGGGGCAGCAAGGCGAGGTTTAATTCGCCGGTGAACTTCCACAGCGGCCGGCGGCAGAGCAAAAGGGAACGGCGCGATTCCGCGGTTCCCGGCCTTCCCAGATTCCGCGCGGGCTCGAGGGAGTAGAGGAGACTGCGGCGAGTCTTATGGTGGCTTCAATTCCGGCGGAGGTGGTCGGAATCGACGGCGCACGGCGGCGGCCGGACAGCTAGGGTTTCGGGTTCCTCCTCGATTTAGACAAAGAACGAGCAAACGAGGAGAAGTGAGAGTGAGAGAGAGATGCGGATGCCTCTCGGATGGTCTTATCCTCGCGGTATGGCGGCGGCAGGAGGTGGAAAAACGGTGGCGTGGCCATCCAATCTTCTCCTCTGCCTTCTGGCTCGAGGTAGAAGAAAAAGAAATGGCATCTTATGATAACCCCCTGGGATTTGTGAAATTTACAACTAAGTCCTTCTGTTTAAAAGAAACAATGTTTCCAGGGCCTTTCTGTAAACATAAAAATTAATAAAAATCATTTTTGAAATCCTTATCAAATTTTCACCCTCACCATGTTTTTCTTTTTCCATTTTGAGGAAGATTTGAATTTTATACTTAGGGTGCTAGATTAAGTGATTTTGTTGTTTTCTCCTCTTTTAATCTATTTAATAGCTTTAAAATTATGCTAAAGTATGTTTAATAAAAGTACACACTCCATCTTGTGGATACCAAGGTGGTGTATCATAATTGGACAATTTTAAGTATAATCCCTTATAGAAAATAGTTTGATAACACTACATAGTAGTGTTTTTATGTGTTATGGAAAATTCACCAAATATGGAATATTCTTCCAAGTCCTACCAAATACTTTGGTTAGTAAATGTAATTGTTTTCTTTTGTGAAACTTTGTAATTTTCATAAATGAAACTCTTCACAATTTTAATTGAAATTCTCTTAGGAAAGAGTTTGGTAAATTACTTAGTAGTGTTTTTCTTTTATGCATTGTTCACAAAATCACCATGTAGGGAGTTTTATTCTAGATCATGCCAAATGATTTTAGTGGATGAATAGACTTGTTTCCCTTCATGTATCTTTGTGGTTTTCATAGTCCTTGATTAAATGGAAACATGTGTGGCTTTGGAATCTTGTTGGTTTGTTTTCCACACAAGTTTCAAGTATGGCTATTATGCTCTTTTGGTTTTATAACATGTATTCAGTTGCATAATTATGTATAGATGAATTTTTGTTATTACACTTTTGTCTTATGGATGAGAATGATCTGGAAAACAAGGTGTTTAGCTTGCTACCATTAACCTCCACATATCACAGACATGTGGATGTAATGGCTTCTTATTATATCATACTTGATAATTGTTTTCCCTTGAAGTAATTATTAGTTGTTCCTCATCTAGGATGAGTCTTGACAATGAATAGAGATTATAGATCTCTAACATTACCTAAGTATTAACTCGATAACTTCTGATGTTCCCTTACTGAGGCAGTGTTGCTTCTTGTGGTCTTCTGTTGCTTGATGTTCTTGTCTCTAGTTGTCACTAGTCTTCAGACATTGCCTTGGTCCTTTGCAAGTAATATATTCCCTTGATGGTATCTTGACTTAAGAAATTCACCACTAGAGCTGATAGGGTATATATGGGGTGGTTCCCAGATACTAACTTCAGTAATAAACTGTAGCTCCTGATAAGATGAGTTCATTTGAATCCATAACCATTTCCTTCTTATGGTGTATTCAATTATGATGAAAATAGATTATTGAAACTCAGTTGTTTTAATGCTTACATGAATATTCTGTTCACAAGGTTGATCTGACCTTGTAATCAAATTATTCTTATATAACATCAAACACTTGGATTTCAACATGTTGCTTGTTTTCTTCCTTATCTTGGTTTCTTCCTTACTTATAACTTGTAGGTGTGGTTCAAGTTATAATGTGGTTTCTTGTTTTCCTTAGTGTTATTCTTTCTATTGGTTGATGATAAAAGGAGTGTAGGTGTAGTTTATGACATCAGTTAGCCTTAAGCATATAAGAAGAATCTGTTGACAAGTTTGCAAGGCTTGTCCCCAAATTACTTTTCATATACAAGAGACTGAGATGTACTAGGTTATTCAACCTTCTGTTTATTTGTGTATGACACTCAATTGTTTGAGTATACAAAAGTGATCTGTTAACAAGGTCTAGAAACTTGTTACCAAACCACTTCTATATAACACTAACATCGGAGTATCACACTGTTTCAAGAGTGTTAATAAGAATTGATCTTGGTGTATGATTTTCCAAATTCTCCAGGATAGATTGAGTTAGCACTTCTAAGACAACCTAAAGAATCCATATGTAGATCTTCTTGTGGTAGTTCCTCCTTTCTTGTGGGTTGCTTCTCTTGCAGAATGGTTCAGAGAAGATTGTGAAACAAGATAGAATGGTCTTGACAACATAACAAGATCTAGATTAAGATTTAGTTCATTCTTTTATTATCCTTCCATATAATTATTATTTTATTTCCCATAAGATATGGGCTTGTTCATATATGTTTGGTGTTACTTAGCTATCCATTCAATTCCTCTAGTAGAGGTTATAACTTGTTGGTATTCATTAATTATATCAGAGATACTTTAGTTGTTGAATGATGATTTGGATAGAAATGTGGAGTGTTTGTGGAATGATGCCTTAATAGTAAGTTGATCAAATGGTTCATTGATGTGTTGAGATTTCATATGTTCACTTGTATAAGATGATTGAAACAATGAGCATGTGTATGTTATTAGGTTTTAATGACTTATGTAATAGTTGTTAGTTGGTTACTCATAGTGTCATGTTGTTATTTATTTTCTCTGGTGTCATGATTTTACTTTATATTCTCCCCTGGTATTCTTTGTCAAGCATAATGTAGACATAGAGATTTGGAAAGGTCATGTGCAATGGTCAAGGTTTAACAGTGGTTGAAGAAGATTTGATTCTTCTTTTAGGTACTTCTTTTATGGTTTATGAGATATGTACATATTCGATAAATATGTTATTAATGATAATTAAGTTATTTCCCACTTGTGGGACTTGGGTTAACACTTGTTTGTATCACTTGTGTTCTGTTGAACCTTTGTTATTTATTTGTGAAGGTTCACTTAGTAGTTACTAAATAAGTTGGAAAGATGTGGTGTGGAATGGTTGATAACTTAAAGAGTTATTGTTTGAGAGGACATAACATCTCTGTTGATGAGATGGTTTAATTGTGGATTACTCATTGGTGGAATGATTATCAGTTGTGTGTTTTGGGTACTCACCCCTCTTTGGGTTGTAGGTATCTAATGAATTATCCCAAGTCACTTAAAGACTTGAGGTTAAGGTTGTTGAGAGTGTGTGTTGGTCAAAACCAATTATGGTTTGTGTAACCAGATGATTTGGTTTCTTAATATACTTGTTATAAAGATCATTCCAAATGTACTCTTTTATAGATGAACTAGACCTATTTCATCATGTCAAGTGAAACATTGGTCACTTTGGTTAGTTTAAACTTTCGCGCCAAAATTTCCCGTATTTTTAGATGCATGCTTTGCAAATGCACATATTATATTTAGATCCTTATAACCTCCCAAACACTGGGATGTTACATCTCCCAACCTAGACATCAAGTCAAAGGCGATTGCTTAGATGGAACGACGAGCCACCGAGTGACTCTAACGATGAGGGCGGTGACTACACATGGATCTACAGGGCACTCGTTATCAACTAGCCGATTTTAGTTTAATTTTAGTTGCATCTACTATGTAGTCGCCTATATTTTGGGAAATTTAATGGAATCGCCTAAAATTTGATAAAAAGTTTCTCGATTTTGGTCCTTTTTATAAATTTTCGTAAACTTTCGTCATCGCCTATTGGGGTCTCACGACTGGGAAATGGTGCCCCCGTGCCGATATTAGCACCGACCACCCCTAGGCGGCTCAACTTTCGGTAAAAAGATGGCCTTGGGTCACCAACGGCCGGAGACTGGGGGCAGCTAACTTTCGACCGGCCTTTGGGCACCAACAGCCGGAGATGCTCTTAGCATCACAAAGTAAAGAAATTGTAGGTAGATAGTAGCAGTACTACAGCATTGTGTAGAATCTTTGGGCTACAGCATTGGTGCTGCTGCAAGCGATGTTTGGAGACACTCATGGATGAGGATCTTTTTGAAGAAAAGCAACAGTCACAATCCTGCTTCTCAAAATGCCCAGCTAATCTTAGGCGTTAATCGGTCTGCTACCAGCTGATGACTTGACAGAATACGTTGATTATTTGATGACGTGGAGGTGTGCAAGTCCCCAACTAGGAAAGCCAACCAGGCAAAACCTTCCTTCTTTGCCCAAGGCCGCCCCCGTTCGTGGGGAGGACGCGAATCCGATATCAAGCCATCGCGCGTCGCATAGCATCGAACACCTTCCGTGCAGCCCCCGAATTCAGCCAAAGTCCGACTTTGGGACGAGGACGCGAATCCGACATCAGCCAGAACCGCGTGGCAGCCCGCCCATATAGGCAGGGCAGCCCCCGATGGCCATGGCGAATCCCTCCTAGTACCAAGAAAGATCGAAACCAAGAAACCACTCGGCTCTCCACTCGGCTTGCCCATGGCCATCAAGGACGCAAGAAAGATGGAAAACAAGAAACCAACCCGCGCCAAGGCCGCCGCTGCCGGTGCGAACCATGTTCAGCGGCTCCCGGCACGAGCCATGGTCCCGGCAGAGTGCTTCGACGCCATCGCCGCGCTGCTGCCGCAGGGGAGTGTCCATGGTGGTGTCGGCCAAGACCACGTACAGGCGCCACAGCCGCAGCCGCAAGTTCTTCTTGATAAATAGTTAACATGCTCGAAACGATATATGTCCGATTTGGGGAAAAATGTTTTCTAGTCTTCTTGCAGTACTTGGCTACACAATTTGGGGACACATTTTTGTAGTGTTCTTACAATTTGGGGACAAATTAGACTGTTTGTATTTGATGATTACACGAAGCAATTGTTGGTTTAGTACTCTGTTTTCAAATTACTGCAGTTTTTATTTTATCTTTTAGTAGTATATATACTACTTGATAGTTGACAGGAAATTACGAACATGGTATGGGTGGCAGGAAAGGCATGCAGAAGGAACAAACTGATGACGCTAGTAAAAAAATTGAGCATATAATTACCAAACCCGACAGTTGAACAAACCCGACCCCCGCGTCGCCCTCCCCTGGCGACACGGGGGGAACCCTAGCCGCCGGTCGCCGGCCCTTCCTCCCCTCCCCCCGCGCCGCCGCCGCCGGAGGGGCCACCGGCAAAGCCGTTGCGCGCCCCAGGGAAGGTGGCGGCGGGGCGTTCCTTCTCCCTTCCTCGCGTCGGTCGAGGGCGAGGCCCCTGCTCGGATGGAGGCGCGAGCCCGGCTCCGGAGGCTGCCGGCGACGGCGCCTAGGAGGTGGAGGCGTGCTGGTGGTGGTCGGATGCTGTGGTGGGAGGCGGTCCGGCGTGCTGCACGCTGCGGTGGCGGAGGGCCCGATCTGGGCTCCGATGGGCCTGGCGGGCCGCGGCCGTCGCGCGTGTTGTGGCCGACTCAGTTGCGGCGTGGGTGGCCTGCGATGACCCTGGCTGCCGGCTTGACGGCGCTCGGCCGGTCGCGCCCCCGCTGCTGCTTGCTGGTCGGTCCCCGTCACCGGAGAAGGCAAGGTTTGCGCCGCCGCACTCCTCCTCCTCCCGCACCCCTACCGCACATAGCTGCATCCTCGTCCTCGCGCCTCTCCACCACTCTGGTTGGCGGTGGCTGCGGGGACGTTCGAGGCGCTTTGCGGTGGGGCAGCTGTGCCACCATTGGTGGCAAGTTGCTGTGCTCTCCCTCTACCCCGATGCACCGGCTCGACGACCTCTAGTGCCGGCGTTGCTTGCTCTTGTCCATGCCGGGAGGGTGGAAGAAAGGCTGCGCCTTGGCGCGCCATGGGTGCTTGTTCGTCGCGGCGGCTTTGGCCGGCGTATACGAATGGTAGAAGGTTGCGGCGCAGAGTTGATGGATGCGCCTTCTTCGCCACGATATTGACTACGATGGCGGGGGGCTGCGGCAACAGCGTTGTGTAAGACAAGGACGACTAGCCCAATCCGCGGGGTAGGGTGGGAGGAGGGTCACAACGGACGAAAGTCTTGCCCGTCTTCGGTCGGTGCCGGCGGCGATGGCGCCCGTGGGCGCCATTCCCCTCCTTGGAGGCGTTGCTGTGTTTGTCGGCACCTCCTCGCCCTCTCTGTGTTTGATTGAGATCTCCGGGTGAAAGCCTAGATTCAGGTGAATCGGCGTGATGGCGACGTCCTCGGCGTCGTGCCTCTGTTGGGAGCATTGCGTTTGGATACATGGCATGAGGTTCCTTGCTGCTTTCCTCCGGTGTTCGCCGCTGTCCAAGGTTGAGGTTTCAGAGGCGCAATGCACGCTGTCGCCGGTGAGTCCAAGGAGGTGTCTCTCTCGGGATCGACCAAGTCCCGCCATCTACTTGCCACCTCTTAGGCATCCAGAGTGGTTGGTGCGTCGACAAGGGGAGTTCAGGTGGAGTTGTCTCTTCGGAGGTGACTGGCGACGGTCGAGACGCGGCGATGTTGCTCAATTTAGGACAAGCTCTTTTGTTTTGTAGTTTTGTTGTCGGTGGTGGTTGTCCTCGGTATAGCCGAGTGTGGAGTGCGTGCTACGCGCATTGCTTGCAGTGTAGTGTAGCCGTTATGCTCTACTGGTTGTGTCAACTGGGTGGTGTCCGCTCTATTTTTGAGCATGTAAAACTATTCTTTTCTATCAATGCATCGAAACGCAAAGCTTTTGCGTTTTCGCGAAAAAAAAAATTACCAAAAATTATATCTCTGTCTCATCGTCGCCCCTTGAGGGCGCGAGCCTCCGGTGATCATCAAGCGCACAGTACGAACTTTTATGCAACGATTAGGTTCGGCATTTTTTAGAAGAATTTTTTACTGAAGAAGAGCTAATTTTTCTTTGATTTTCACCAAAACAACCGCGATCCAATGATAGCATTCACACCTACTTAGGCAGTGTTCCTGCAAAGCATAGATCGTTCCTTAGTTGCCAACCACCCTAAACTAAACAAGCAGGAAAATTATAGTGAACACTTGACACTGAATTTAAAGCAGCAAAAGTATATTGAACACTAACACATGTACATTGTTTCCTCCAAATCGCTGAAGGAAACTGAACCAGCATACATTTAGCTTGATTCCAAGTAGTAGAGCTAAATCTCCAAACAAGAATGCTCTCCTATTTCCATGGTTGAAACAGAGAAGGCTTTGGCAAACTGGAAAAAAAAGATCTTCAGATGCATCTGACATTTCCTAACCAGAGAATTATGTCCCACGACAGAAATCAAATCGTATCCGCCATTTATTCTAAAATACAATACATACAAAAAAACAGAGAAGGGTTTGGGAGGAATATCAAACCACAACAGAAATCAAATCGTATCCGCCATTTATTCTAAAACACAATACATACAAAGATACAATACTACATGGACGGCTTGAGTCTGCTCCCACGATGTACTCCCATTACTCTTGACAGTCCCCATGTTTGTTCTTCCTCCTTCAGCTCCAACCCAGAAACATGAGCACCACATTATGGCTGTGGGATGCATCATGGACATTCAGACACATATATAAACACCGGCGGGGAACAGATATCACCGGTAATGCATGGATGCTGCTTCCGCGTGCATCTGAAAAAAGGGTTAAGGATCAGTACACAATTCATCAGCTGCAAGATCAGCAAGATAGCATAATTCAGCACAGTGCAAGAGTTGGTGTTAGACCCTGAACCAGACAGTGTAACAACTAGGGATACCATCTGCGGGGTTCAATTTTTTTCCAGTACAACATCGCTAGAAAATCCAAGGGCTGCATCAAGTACGGTGAATTGGCGAGTATTCTTCTGCTCTGCACGACAAGGAAATCGATTGCTGACAACTAAAGACCTTCTCAACTTTAGTTAGGTGTTAGCTAGCATCACAAGGTACAATCTTACGGTCTATGCAAGACGTCATTCTACATGGTTAGAAAGTAGCATCGTGTAACTGGTTAAATATGCAATATATCTACACCAAGCAAGTTCAGTTTAATCTAATAGTTAAGCTACCATCCTCTAGTTTCATGTAATTGCTATTGAAAAGACTAATCAAGGACTCCTTGTGTACTGAGGTAATTCTCGTAGAAGCATGGATTGACAGTAAGATAAAAGCAACATGAGGATCAAGTTTAGTAGTATCTGTTCATTCATATGTTTTCGTTTCAATTAACATCAGTTAAATCCTAAAAATGCAAGAGGAAACGATACACTTCAATGAACATCAAGTTCAACGGTATGTACATTAGTAATATCGACTCACGAAGAACAGTATACAAACTTGGTGAAATAAGAGTGATAAATAGAAATTACGCTGAAAATGCAGAGGCAATTTTTTCCGTGTTGAATTTCTTTCTAAAGGAAGGGCATGAAAAAAATGCCGAATTTAGGGGCACACTGTGCTGCGCCATGTAATGTAGAATTCTGACCCAAAGTAAACAGAAAGGAGCGTGGACAGTGTAATATGTAGCCTCTTGTATGAAACCTCTGTCAGCACCGTCAGAATGATACTTGTAACACAATGCTCTTGCACCTCATGCTTTATATTCTTGACTAAACAATCATAAGAATTTCAGTGTATATAGATTTTTCCTCCTGGCCCTGCTTCATCGTCATAGGTTTGATCACATCAGCTGGGTCGCTGAATGCAGTTGCAGACAGACCAGAGGCAACACAGGCCAATGACATAGATTATTGTGAAGATCTTCTTGCGAACCATGAAATGCTTTGTCTGGTCACAGTAAGTCAACTCGCCCATGTTGACAAGAAATACTCGCTGGACTATTAGGAACCACTTATGAATAGTTTTACTCAGATCGGTGCTGAGAGGAGTTTACACAAAATTAGGAAGCACTTACGAAACCATTTGACCGAGCTGGTTGTTTGCTACATTTGATTTGGATGCTAAATATCAGACACGACATTTCTTTTATAAACATACCTTGTGACAGTGCCGGCAACTTAAGGGTCTTCCGTCTAGCTTTGAGCTGTACATAATTTTTTTTTATGTTTTCCATTTCCACAATGATCAATAGATGAACATTAAGAAGAGACAGCTGGGAAGTCTTTTTGGTGTGTACTGACGGAACTAACACTATAAATATAAAGTACTGTTTATATAATTCCATAGAAATATACAACATTATTTACACACGAGCTCGAAATGACAACAAACTTAAAGCTCAAATAATCACCTGCTACCACCTAAAACCCAGTTCAGCATCGAAGGCATTACTTGATGAAGAATCTTCCGCGAACTCTTCCAGGATGTGGTATCCTTAACTTTGTCAAAAAAATACATATAGAAATATCCATGTGTAGCAAGTTTAGTATGCATTGTTCGACAGTACTCTTCTGAGTTCTGACACAAGGTTTAATCTAATTGCAAACCTTGTTTCATAATATTTAGTATCATTTAGTGGAAGTGACACTATCTGCAGGCATTTTGTTTGGTCTTGGGATATGTGCTAAACAATAAACGCCTAGCAACAAGCTTGGGGCAAGTTGGCCTGATGTAATTGAAGGGCCATAAATAATCAATGAAGATGCACATTATTCCTGGATTCTAGATCCCGAGAGACAAGACTGACGACCAATGCAGAAAGGGAAGACAAACTAAAACACACCCAAAACCAAACAATGGAGACATATGTATCCAGTAAGACAAAACGTGAGCGAACATCAACATAGACACATAATCTTTTCTTGTGTGAGCTGCCACCTGCTTGAGATTTTCATCGGCTTTGTTAGAGCGATTTATTTAAAAGACACTTTCCAGTTAAGCATGCAAGTGTAATGATTTTTACAGAAAATCCACTCCCCGAATTAGCTTGCAAATGGAAATCCAAACACGAAAGTATCTAAGAAGCAGGCAACATATTAAATAAGAGAAGAAATTTAATGGTTAGAAACTTGACATTGAGATGTAGAGAAAACTGAAACATGTATCTAAGAAGCAGGTATATCTAGCATTGCTATTTTCCCATTCACCAAGGACATTGGAACATGTATCTATTTTAGTAGGAAGAAAGCCTAAAGGTTCACACGACAGAGATAACACTTGAAATATCAGACTGCGTAGTTGTGTCTACCTTGAATAGGCAGACAACATCTTAAATAAGAGAACAAATTTAAAGGTTAGAAACCTGACACTATATCTATTTTAGTGGGAAGAAAGCCTAAAGGCTCACATAACAGAGGTAACACTTGAAATATCAGACTGCTTAGTTGCTCGTCTACCTCAAACAGCGGGGTTCCAAATAGGATTAAGCAACAACAGAACTACAAATTAAGTAATTTACACATCAAACTCAATTTTATTTTATCCATGTCTAGTAGCTTAAAGATCCTCGGGTGCTCATAGTAGAAAACAGTGAATGTATACCTCAATTTATTATATTTTTACATGGTAATGATACTATTGGCATGCAAAATATATGTGGGAGCTACTACGGTTATGGCCATGTGACTGTTTTGCATGAGAAATTATGGTCAAGGCAATGAAAAGTAATGGCTACTCCTACTTATATTTTTGTACCACATATAAAACTTGCTAAAAGTTGAACTAAATACCAGTGGATAGACTAATTTTACCCCCATCCCAAACAGGGCCTCATGGGTTATCTGGTACTAAGAAGAGAGAATGCCATGCTGAATTTAGACCTTGATGAGCGAGGGAGGTGAGCACAAGTGTGCGCATTATAAATTGTGTTCCCCAGCCCATCGTCAAATTTAGTTGGATAATTGCTGTTCTAGATGATCTGACCCACAAGTTATTTACAATTGTGATCATAACATTTCGCTGCTGCACTACAAATGCACTAAACCAAGATTACAGGCCACTCAAAGACCAATGGATGGAACCTCTTTAAATGAAAACACCAAGTCAGAACTTCTTTGAGATCTGTATGCTACTCCCTCCGTTCCATATTAGATGACTCTCAAATGGATGTATCTAGTACTAAAATATGTCTAGATACATCTATATGAGAGTCATCTAATTTGGAACGGAGGGAGTACTTTGCAGTTCAATGCTTCTATTTCTGTTTTTTCATTGAGAGCACTGTAAGTCGCAAGTTTTCTTCAAGATGAAATAACTCATTTCAGAAAGTTGGATGGGAAATAAAAATAGTAGCGGTGATTGATGGCAACTTGGGATGTAACTTATGAGGTGTTTAAAATGATAGCACTGCATATAGCTAGAGTGCTTGCTAGGAAGCAAAACAAGTATATTGCTGCGACATTAAGCCTAACTGTAGTATTGCTATGCTAGGGTACAAAACCAGTGAATTTCAGCAGCAGCAAATGTTTTCAGTTATAATTAATCATGAGCAGGAAAAGAATATATGACGCTATATGATCAGATTTACTATATCCAGAGAAAAGAACCTTATATGAGCATGCATTAGAGAAGACACTAAGAACTCCCTAAGGTGATAGACCCTCCATTGTTGTACACGCCCATGGAAATATGAATTATCACGGGGAGATATCCAAGTGTTCCACAACATTATGCCACCAGTCTGCAATCCGCCAGAATGCATCCATTGTAAAGTGTCAAAGCAACGGACTGCTAAATACACTCAATAATGCACTATATCTAGTAGAGTACTGAGAATTAGAAATCATATCTCTGACCAATGACCTTCTGAAAAGGAGGTCAACTACCGACTGCTCAATGATCATCTCTGGCCTGAGATACCAGAGAGCAGAGAACATGGACACGCTGACTGCTGTAATCCAAACATTAACGGGCTGCTTCTGCTAACATCTTCTTTGTGCATAAACCACTAGGGAACAACGTGTGTGGATAATCACTAGCAAATTTATTTGTTTGTAAATTGATCAGGCTGCTGCTAAGATCTCAATAAAACCCTGGGCTCTACATGATGGCTACTACCATCGAACCATGTAAATTGATATCCTTCCATAGACCGCAAGAGTAACTGAACCGGAAACCTTGTGATGCTTTGTCAAACAGAAGAATAATTCCATTTACTCGCCAATTCATGGTGCTTGATGCAGCCTGTCAGCTGATCATCTCAACTATCTAGTAGTAAAAGTGCAGTGATTTCACAACAGAGTACTAAACTGCAAGAACACTAGATAAATTTGTCCCAAATTGATCAGACGATCGTCTCAATCATGCTAATCTATACGGCGCGGAGCACTGTCGTCCTGTGATCAACCCTCACCGTTGGGATCGGACACAGTGATTTCGTCAGCTGGCTCGCTTTGATTCAAGCAGGCGATCTCAGCAAGAATGCTCGGCGATGCAGGCGGAGGGACCAACGACACAGTGATATTGTCAGTCGGCGGCTCCCCCAGGATCGCAGCAAGAAGGCTCGGCGATGGTGATACTGACAGTGGAGGGATCATTGGAGGGACCACCGTCGACGGCTCGTAGTCGTAGTAACCAAATAGCTCGAGTTGGTAGTAAGCCGGCTGTTCGTCCTGATCAAGATCGTGCTCCTGCTGGCCACAGTGTCCTTCTGGTGCCTCCGCCGCCGGTACGCCACCACCACGGACACTCCCGAGTGGCAGCCGTGCGACGACGCCGTCGAAATGGTCGTTCCAGACAATGGCTCGTGCAGGCTTCTTCTCCTGTTCAGGGCCAGGCCAATGCTTCACGCCGTCCTCCCCAAAGAGGTCTCTCAGCTGGTCGTCCGTGGCGTTGGGCGAGAGGTAGAGCCTGCAGAGCGTGGGCACGCCCCGCTTGCCGGCGCCGTCGTCGTTGGCGCTGCTGAACTCGTGCATGAGCCACGGCGTCTTCTTGGAGGGCCCGTCGAGGTAGAAGGAGGATTTGATCTTGACGCCGTCGTCGTCCAGCTTCTCCTTGCCCCCCTCGGTCTTCCAGTACCCACCGGCCCCCACCCGCCCTACGTGACGGGTCCGCTTGCTGGCGCCGCCGCTCGCGGTCTCGTGCTTGAACAGCGTCTCGCCAAGAAACCACCACGAGCGCTCGTGCTCTCGGATGCTGGCCCGCGGGTGCCACCGCCACACCGTGTCGGGCATCTCGCCGCACACGTTGGCGTGGAAGACGAAGCCCCGCGTGTCGCGCATCACGTTGTCGCCGGCGATCCACCGGTTGAGGAGCCCCAGGGATTCGTACGACGTCGGGCTGAAGTAAACGCCGGGAGGGAGCGGCGGCCATGGCGGCAAGGTGTGGTTCGGGCCGTGGGGATGCGTCTCCGCCATGGCCACGGAGCTGCTGCTGCCGGCGTCGGCGTAGGATGGTTTCTTGGTTCCGGAACTTTCCTTCTCTTCTTGATGGCCGTGGGGAGGCATCTCCGCCATGGCCACGGAGCTGGCGCTGCCGGCGGCGGCGTAGGATCGTTTCTTGGTTGCGGGGAATTTTCTTGCCTTCTTGATGGCAGAGTTGGGGCAGAGAGCTAGATGGCAAGTTGTGTCTGGAAGGAGGGATCAATCGGAGGGGCGGCGCTTATATGGGTAGGCTGTGGAGCTGTGGCGGCGTCCCGGATGTGTATATGCCAACTGCGGGATGTTGGGGGCTGCGCCTGCACAGAAGGTGTTCGACGGAATGGTTGCTGGGCATTTTGAGGATGAATTGCAGCCAAGACTGAAGTGATGTTGCAGTTTAGCAACTGGTCTGAAGTATATTTGCAACTTTATGTTCTTAAATGAAGTAATGTTGACTTCTTTGACTGCCATGCATCTCTTATACTCCCTCCGTCCTCAAAAAATAAGTGTACATTTTACTTTTATGGATGTCAATTGTTTTAAAGTTTGACCAGGTTTGTTGGAAAATGTAACATCATTTATGATACTAAATTGGTATCGTTAGATCCGTTTTGAAATATACTTTCATAATATATGGATTTTCTATCATATATTGATGTTATTTTCTATAAAGTTGGTCAAAGTTTAAAAAGTTTGACCACACCAATTTTAGTTGTACACTTATTCGAGGACGGAGGGAGTAGTGTTAAAAACGGAACGGAAAAGGACGCAAACATGCTATATCCTTTTTGTTTCCGTTTTTCTTGCAAGAATCGGAAAAGAAACCGGAAACTCCGGAGACGAATATGGAAGCGGAAATCACCGGAAACGAATATGGAACGGATACAGGGCGGGTACGATACAAAAGCGAATATTTGTCGAAACATAATAGTTGTATTTTGTTCCATACATCAAACGACACATATGAATAAGTAGCTAACAAGAAAACTTCCAACATTGACCGTTTAGCATGAAGCACCGCACCGGCACACCCATAGTTTCACATAGACACTATGATCATCAACACACTATTAACTAAATACTAGAACGTCTTAAGAAACTCGATTCCCACGTGACGTTTTGATTTATACGAACATATGCACTATACTCACCGATCGGAAGCGGAGGCGCGGATAAGCGACGTCCTCGTGGCGACCTAGGCGTATGATCGGCTAGTTGCACTTTTCTTAATTGACTGAGATTCTGAGATTTAAGCAAAAATCCGTCGACTGAGACATAGGTAGTCCCTATTAATTATCCTTTCTTCCATATGCGACCAAGGTCTCGTTGCTTGCATGTACGTACGTCTGGTGGGCTGCGACATGCATATCCGGGCAAAGCCTACTTTTCACGCACGGGTCTGCTGTATGTGGAATATTTCCGTCCTTATTTTTCGGGAATTTCTGTTTCATTTCCTTTTTCGCCGGAAATTGCTTTTCTCATTTCCTTTATCATTTCCATTTTTGAATATGCCGTTTCCGCTTCGTTGCCGCAAAATGCCATTTCCTTTTCCCTTTTTTATTCTTCCTTTCCATTTTTTACGGAAACGAACAGGAAATTTTCCTTATCATTTTTAACCTTAATCTCTTGTTTCATCTAGCCATTTATCATATTTCAGCACATTATGCAGTATTGACGTTTGGATCTTGACATTCAGATAGTTTTTTGTACAATACTAGTTGGTCCAGATCAAATTACAGACAACAATCTTGAAAGATCGAGAGGGTTAATTACAAGGGGTTGAATAGATTTAATTCTTTTTCTTTTAAGGATATTGTTCAATTTATAGACTGACTAGATTATGCAACTACATGAACAATCCTAAATGAGCAAATACACCAACGAAAAAAACCCTAGCTTGCTCCCGCGTCGCCTCAGCGTGGTGACCGGGAGCCTTCTCTGGGCCGCTGACCTCTAGCTCCCCTTCTCCCTCATCGCCGCCGTCAGGGCGCGTTGCCGGCCAAAGCCTGGTGACGTCGGTGGTGGCGGGGTTTCCTCCTCCTCGTTCAGTTGCCGACGGCGCGGGACGCAGACGATGACGGGGTGCAGCGCTGACGATTGGGCGCGACGGCGAGGTATCTTAGCAGCGGTGCACAGGTGTGGGCGGGCTACGACATCGACGTGGGGTGGCTGCACGGTGGTGTGGTGCTCAGGATGGCGTGAAGATCTCGGGCGCCATGGTCCCTTGCGGAGGTGGCGACGGTTGAGATCGGCAAGCTGCTGTGCAGCGCGGCGCGTGCTGATTTGGGCCCTCTAGGGCCCAATCTGGTCTCGTTCTTCCAGCATGTCCGACCACTAGGAACAGGGAGGTCCTGGCTGACGGTGGTCTCCATGGAGGCGACGCTTACTTCTGGGCCTGTGACGGAGTAGGTCGGGCTGAGACGATCCATGGACGGCTGCCGGTGGAGCTGGCCAGCGATGGCGGCGTGTCCAGCCTCGGCCATGATCTGAGCCCTATGGGGTTGGATCGGGCTGGCTGGACCCTGCTAATCGCCTAGTTTCAGGGGATGCCAACTTGGGAGCTACCCTCTAGCCATGATTGGTTGGGGTGCCGGATCCGGGACAATGGCCTAGATCTAGCAACCGTCTGGCGCTCCCGTATGGGCTCTGTGGGTTTGACCCGCAGGTGCGTCCTTCTTGCTGAACCTCACTGTCCGAGGGTAGTTTTGATGGCCCCTCCCTCTCCTGCCCGCTCCGATGTATTTGTTGTTGTCGTGGTTTCCCGTACCATGGGTGAGTGATCTCGGACGTCGGGGCGGCGACCTCGGAAGGTGGATTGCGCAGGTGCTTTTCGGCGAGCGACGCAGAGGTGGTGATGGTCTTGCTTTTCTGGCCATATGGGTGGTGAGGAGCGGCCGGTGGGGGACCCCGCGGAGTTTCTACTCATGTTCCTTTTCTTCTTATGTTTAATCTACTTGTTAGAAGGTTCCGTCATCACTTGTATCAGTTCGACCATTGTGGCTTTATTCATAAAGCGGGGCTATGGCCTGTTTCGGTAAATGATGAGCAAATACTACTAACACTAGCACTATATATGTAAACAATTAAGTTACTAATAATAAGTAAAGGTAAGTTAAGAAATATCCCAACACAATGACACGGAGATTTATCCCGAAGTTCACTTTCCAATGGAAGATAGTCTCCTTGGAACGATGCGGTGCCAAATAGCCGTCAAATGGCACACCGTATATCCTTTGTATCCTACACCAATGTGGAGAGGAACGAACCAATATGTTGTCATTGACGTTGAAAAATAGAATTTTCACAATGATGAGACACACTCCACAACTTGAAGGATTCTTACCAAATTTACCGAGCCACCAAAACTCGATGCTTCAAGGCCGGGGCACACACCATAACTCAATTGGTGGCTTCCGACAATGTATTCGTGGCTACCTAATCCTTGAAGGACGATAACCTCCTAGGGTTCCATCAAATCAGTTTGGTACGAATGTAGATCTATGGATTATCTCTCAAGTCCCCAAAGGGCAAGGTGTTTGAGTGGTTAGAGAGAGAGACCTATGAAGTTTAACCTCCTGAATTTGGGTGTTCTTGTAGTTCTGGTCGTGGTGCCCTTCTCAAGGTAGGAGAAGGGTTTTTAAAGTGTTTCCAGAAATGTAGCCATTCCAGGAAACATAACACTGGAGTCTCCGAACTGGAAGACAAGAGTCTGCGGCCTGCCACAGAGTCTCCGGACTGAGTTATCCGAAAGAATCCGGGCAGGCCGGAGACTTCCAAAGTCTACGGGCTTACTCTAGTCTTACTCTGTAGAGGGTCCAATGGCACACGCCAAGACGTTGCATCTTCACCACCATTCCAAAATATGTATGGCCGGAATCTTTGGCTTCCCTGAGTCTGGATACTCCGTTCTTATCACACCGGAGTCTCTTGGCTATTTCCCGCATCCACTAAAATCTAAGTATGGGGATTGTTTATTTGTCTCAAAGATGTCACTGGGATGTGTATATAGATCTTAAAGTGGTTAATTTATTTCCCGAGATTATCCATTGAGAAAGCACCTAAAATGTTACTAGTCCTTTGAATATTCAACTAAGGAATTGATATTTGATCCTTTATCCTTTTAAAGTTGTTTGCCACCGTCTTGTGCTAAGCAGTGTATTGTCTATACTATAATATGTCTTAACGCCGTGATGGTACGTTTTGGTTGGTACGTGGTACGTCAGAGAAAAAGAGCAAATAAAACCAGCGATCCGGCCACTATACGGGTCCATCCCGGAAACAACCAGGGATCTGATGCTGGCAAAGCCTGTTGGGAACCCCAAGAGGAGGTTGTGATGAGCATAATGGTAGGAATTTCCTCTTAGTTAAGAACCAAGGTTATCAGTCCAGTAGGAGAAAGAGGATCTTCGGAAGGTTGATGCCACTAACGGTGGTAACGGCGCCTCACCGTTGTCAGCAACAACGCGGAACCTGTACACAACACAACCAAAATACTTTGTCCCAACGGTACAGTGAGGCTATCAATCTCACCTGTCTTGCTGAAACCAAAGATTAGACGTATAGTGTGGAAAATGGTGTATGCTTGCAGTAAGTAAACAAAAGCAGGAAATTGTAGAGGTTTGTTTAACAGTGTAGGAAAATGGACCGGGGTTCATAGGTTCACTAGCGGTGTCTCGCCATAAAAGACTGCATGTTGGGTGAACAAATTACAGCTGGGCAATTGACAAATAGAGGTTGCACCGTAGTGCACATTCATGACATGATGACTACTATACTATTTAGTGCGGGCATTACAACAATATACATAGATCGTAATATAACTTCATCTATGACTAATAATCCACCCTCAGGTTATCATCCGAACCCCCTTAGGTATTAATTTGCAAGCAACAGATAATCGCATTAAGCAATGTGTGTAATGTAAGCAATGATTGTACACGCAGCACATCCTCCCCCGTCATGTTCTGTCACTCGAGCACAGGCGAAAAGGAGGCATGAACCCACTATCGAGCTTAAATACTCCCTCTTGGAGTCACTAGCAAATACTTGGCCAGAGCAACCACTAGCAACGGAAAGCATGCGAGATCACAAATAACATATGCAATAAAGACTATAGTCAACTTGCCATAAGTTCAATATTCATCGGATCCCAGCAAACACAGCACATAAAATTACATAAGAACAATCTCGATCATGTTAGGAAGCTCACGAGATCTAAACATTGAGGCATGGGAGGAGAAGACAACCATCTAGCTACTGCTATGGACCCGTAGTCCAAGGATGAACTACTCACGCATCACACCGGAGGCAGGCATGGTGATGAAGAGGCCTCCGGTGATGATCTCCTCTCTAGCAGGGTGCCGGGAGACAGCTTCAGAACCCTCCCTGATCTAGGGTTGACGACGATGGCAGCTGCGGAACTTTTCACGGATATTTGGTGAGGCGCTTAGGGTTTTCCTTTGGAGGGGAATATATAGGCGAAAGGGCAAAGGCGGTGGAGCCCTAGGGGCCCCACACCACCCCCCGCGCGGACAAGGGGGGGCGCCGCCCTATGGTGTGGGCCCCCTGAGGCCCCTCTCCGGGTCTCTTCGGGACTCCGTGGAACCTTCGGGAATTCTAATACTTCCGGGCTTCGAATTTTCCAATTCAGAGAATATTTCCAGAACAACTTTTCTGAAACTAAACACAACAGAAAACAAGGAACTGGCTCTGTGGCAGCTTGTAAATATGTTAGTCCGAAAAATCGATAAAAATGACATAAAGAAGGGATAAAACATGTACCATTGGCATAATACCATCATGGAGCATTAGAAATTATAGATACGTTTGAGACGTATCAAGCATCCCCAAGATTAGTTCGTACTCGTCCTCGAGTAGGTAAACGATAAAAACACACTAATTTCTGAGAGGACATGCTACTAACATAAACTTGATCATTATAATGTAAAAGCATATGTAAGCTGAGATCATAGAACTTTAAAGACAAACATGATAAATAGAACTTTAATAATAAAGCATAGCAATCACTTTTCATCACGAGAAGTAACTGAAATAAAATATCATGAGTAACAATGCATTGAAAGTTATACGTTTGTTTCAAGTATAGAGAAAGCATGGCAAGGTGGTATTTCGCAAGTCCTTTAGAGTGGGACAAAACATAAATGCCAGGACAGCTCAAAGTTCATGAGGAAGACTAGAACAAATAGTTGGAGAACAAACAATAACAATCCATGAATCAACTAATGATGTTTATGGGACAAATGCACATAAAATTAAGAATGGAAAAAATGCTCTCTCAATTGTGCATCAAGTTAGAAGATGGAGACTCAACATAAAAGTAAAAGAAAGGCCCTTCGTGGAGGGAAGCAGGGATCAACTCATGTGCTAGAGCTTTTATTTTATTAAACAGAGGTATTAAAAGTTTGACACTCCTCCCATCCATCTTTCACAAACCACGGCTAACCGAATCCTCGGGTGCCTGCCAACAATCACATACCATGGAGGAGTGTCTATATTTTAGGAGAGGTGTATGCTAATGTCAACGAATGGTAAACAGAAAATACAGTTTGTCACAAGCCAACTAGATTTCACAAGAGCGGCACCCATGTGAAGGACGCATCTAGGTAGAAGGTCATCCCTCTTTCTCTTTTTTTACACAATTATGATTTGACTGATAATTCAGGGGCAAAAATAGTGAAGAGAATTTGTTTGCATTAATTTGGGGTTGGGAACCCCGCTGCCAGCTCTTCTATCAATTGGATAAGCGGATGAAACCACTAGTCCAGGGTGTGAAATCCAATCAACAAGTGAGATAAAGATTCTCTATTGACGTCCTCATGAGCAAAATCAGGAACACAAAACATGAGTAATTTTGAAAGTTTTAAAGGTAGCACATGAGCAATTTACTTTGGAGTGGTAGTGAGATACCACATGTAGGTAGGTATGGTGGACACAATGGAAAAACTTTGGTTTTAGGGAGTTGGATGCACGAGTAGAGCTCATACTCAGTACAGGTGCAGGCTAGCAAAAGAGTGGGAGCGATAAATCAAGAGAGCATAAGAGCCATAATCATGCATAGAGACATAAACATCATCAAACAAAGAATAAGTGGTATTACAAGTTCAAAAACTAAGTGATCATGGAGACTATTCATGACTGGTTCATAACCATAAACATGGTGTGAGCATGCGCCAAGTCAACCAAATAAAAAAAATTCAAAGGAGAATACCACTAATTTATGCTTTAATATGCCAAGAACAACTCATGATTATTTCAATGGTATATTAAACACTCTCAGCTATTTGAGGCTATTCATGATACTCAATAACCACAGGCTTTGAAACTAAAATAACATTTAGCATGGCATGAAAAAGTTCTACCACAGTCTATACAAGCTTCTACGTGCACCGTTATAAATTCTACCTCAAGCAACAAAATTTTTCCAAACAAGCACCATACAAAACATATTTTAACAAAAAATACTCCACATGATACAGCAAGCAAACATGATAGTACTCACATAATTCTACTAAAACTAATAGCTCTGATAAGAGATGCATGCAAAACAGGAGCTAAATAAATGCAGCAGCCAGAATACAAAGTATTCCCATGAAAAAGTATTCCCATGAAAAAGCGGAGCGTGTCACTCTACAATAAAAGAATGTTGGGGGTCCAACCAAGCTTATTGAAAAAATAAAAACAAACTGAAAGCAAAAATAAAAGACTCTCCAAGTAAAGCACATAAGATGTGACCGAGTAAAAATATAGTTTCACTAGAAGTGACCTGATAATTTGTCGATGAAGAAGAGGATGCCTTGGGCATCCCCAAGCTTAGACGATTGAGTCTTCTTGGAATTTTATGGGATGTACCACCGGGGCATCCCCAAGCTTATGCTTTTCACTCTTCTAGATCACGTCATATCGTCCTCTTCTCTTGACCCTTGAAAACTTTCTTCACACCAAACTTCTCACAATCTTCATTAGCAACGTTAGTGTAATCGAAATAATAAATTCACATGGTTCAGTTTCAACACAAGACTAACACTCATAAACATATTAGCTACTGTCACAACTTCTTTTAAAACTGTTTTGCTCAAAAGAACACCAAGAGAAAGAGATTAAGATGCAAATGCAATTATTGATAGGAATCTGTCAAAACTTGACGGCAGGTAAAGATGATTTTTTTCGGAAATCTGATGTTGCTTAAATAAAAAAATGTTCATCTGAAAAAAGTTGCGTATATAGCCCAGGATTATGCACAAAAAAACTCAGCTCATTTTGAATTTTCTGTGATTTTATACGAATTTAACAGTGGGCAGCAGAAATCTTTTTCCTGCGCAGAAATCCGAAATATAGTATCAACTTTCCACTAGAGGGTTTACTTGGCTAAAAAAAACACAAAATAAAAAAAACAGAGGGGTTGCTAAGGAAATATACAACACCCAGGTGCAAAGAACACAGAAAGACCTCTCCATATTGGCTCAGGAGAAGCTTGATGACCCACAAGTGTAGGGGGGCCGCAACAGTCTTCGAGGGTAAATATAGCCCAATTTATTGATTCGACACAAGGGAGCAAAAGAATATTTATAACCCTTAACAACTGAGTTGTCAATTCTGCTGCACGTAAAAAGTATCTTGCTTCACACAATTTATTAGTAGTAACGTTGATGTAATTACACAAGTAGTTCAATAGTAACAGTAGCAGTAAAACAATAGTAGCAACAGTCACGGTGAAAATATACGGAGTGGGCAATAGTGCTAAAAACACCGTAGGCATAGGGATGGATGTGCGGGTGTTGCATGAATGATATTAACCATTTAATATGGGTAACAAAGGGCAACACAAATATATAAGAGAGTATCCATGTCACAAACTATCGTAGGCACGTTTCCCTAGAATTTTTGTATGTGCTTGCAATAAGAACCCGCGCGACATCTTTTGTCCTACCATCCCATTGTTGCAGGCCAAAAAGAACTAATAGTAATTAAGGTAATTTTTCCACCAAGCACCGGAGAAAATCATTAACATACGATGGACACATGTAATCCTCGAAATAGAGTTCATACGGGTTCCGGACAATAAAGGTGTATACAACTAATTGATATGATCCAAGAAAACAAGTATAATCGTGAAAACATAACATGTTCATATCTGAAATAATGGCACTTGGGCCCTAATTGACAATCATTAAGCCCTCAAAGTTGCAACAATGACAATAAACAACAATAGTGGATCCTAGGCATCAAGCCCCAACAAAATAGTGATCTATTACACGATGAATCTCATCCAATCCCTACAACCCCTCTGCCTACATCAGGGAATTACTCACACATAGAAGGGGGAATCATGGAGGGTTGACGGAGAGGTTATGGAGACGGCGATGGAGACGATCTCCCTCCAATCCCTGTCCCGGCAGGGTGCCAGAATAGGAACTTCTGTCTTCCGAACTAGGGTTTCGGGTGTCAGCGGAGCTGCGGATCGTTTTTAGGAAAAATCTTTCAGGGGTTATGCGAATCGGGGGAGACGGAGTTTTTATGCCAAAGGGGAGCCCTGGGGGCAGTCCCAGGCACTCGAGGGCTCACCAAGCGCAGCCAGAGGGGGGATATGGCCACCACCCTCCCGAAGGCCTAGTGCCTCCTCTCAAGTTGTCCTTTGGGCTCCGGGAGTTTTCCCGGGAGAAATATTTTCTGTATTTTTTCTAGAATTTTCTGAGAAACTTGAATTTCTACTCAAAACTAGACACCAAGGGTAATTCTGCTGAAAACATTGTTAGCCCATGTTAGTTTGATCCAAATTATGCAATGTGAGGGAAAACAATAAGAAAAGTGGTTGGAAAAGTGGATATGTTTGCGACGTATCAACTCCCCCCAAGCTTAGCTTATTGCTTGTCCTCAAGCAATTCAGTTGACGAACTAGACTCGATAAAGAAAACTTTGATAAACACTTTTTAATTCATATGGTCTACATAAGACTATTCCATGATGAGTATTTAACAAGTACATGATAACTGCTATAGGGATAATAAATCTTATGAACTCATTATAGCTTATAAAAAATAAACAAAAAACCATGGGTAAACAATATGAAATTATAACATCAACTAGGTTGCAACGATAATAATAAAGCATGGTAAGATGGTATCTCGCTTGCCCTTAATAGTGTGGAAAAACATAAATGTCGGAGCACTTCCAAAGATCAAGTGGTGAGTAGATATAATAATTTAAGGAGAAACAATATTGCAAACATGCAATGTACAATAATATTTTGGCACATTGCACATTATACTCAGAATGATAATCATGCACTCCTAATCGGTGCAGAAAGTAAGATGGACACCCAGCATGCTAGTAAAATAAGAGCCCTTCGCATATGGAAGCAGGGATTACTCATGTGTGAGAGGTTTTTAGAGAGGTGTACTTCTATGTCCACGAATGGTAATGAAAAACTTATCATAATCCATGCCAAGCAAAGTTTATAGACTTTTGAGAGCGGTTTCCATTACTTTTTTTAGTTTGGCACTTCCCCCACCTTTCCTTTCAGAAACAGGGCTAGCCGTATCCACGGGTACCCACCAAGTTTCATCAAACCATGAGGAAGTGCCTTTTATATTATCTGAGTTCTTATTATTTGGCACCAACTCTCGGAAAATTTAGATGAGTACCAATTCCATACTCATCGGGTGAAAATAATAGAGAAGAACTTTGCTTGACACAAACCATAATAAACTTTAAACTACTTCCTCATGAGCTAATGCAGGAATAATTTTTTTTAATTATTTTGAAGGTTTAAAGGTAGCACATGAGCAGTTTACTTGGAGTGGCGGTGAAATACCACATATAGGTAGATATGGTGGAAACATTTAGCAAACTTTGGTTTTTGGGAGTTGTATGCACGGGTAGAGCTCATACTCAGTATAGTGTGAAGGATATCAATAGACGGGGAGCGACCAACTTGGAAAGCAACAACTGTCATAATCATACATTGCGACAAAACAATATTGAATAAAGCATGGATGTAAAATTATAACCCGGAAAATAAAAGATCATCGAGGCTTAAACTAACTTTTACTTTATAGTCTATCATGCATGACCATGTGCCAAGTCGATCCAAATAAGTTCTTAGGAGGGGAATACCATCAAAAATACCATGTTATGAACAAAACAACACATGTGACATTCTAACAACATATTGAGCACTCCTAATCATTTGAGACTAGTCATAAGAAAACATGAACTACTAAAGCAATATTAGACATAAAGCTATCTATCAAGACGAGCTAATATAAGATCGTGCAAATAAACATATGTACAAAAATGAAGTGGAGTTCGTTATTCTCACAATATGTCCCATCTTAGGCACGTTGATAACCCTGCAAAAATCATCAAGGGACATTGTCCTCTTTCTATCATAGAGAGAGAACTCCACATGCGGGTTAACACCATCAAATAATTTGAATGTTTGCACAAATATGAGGGTTAGTTTCCACAATTGGGCCACTTCGTTTTTCCCAAAATCTAGCAAACTTGCAATAGAAACAAGTTCATAAAAAGAATTGTAGATACCCAAATCCGTCAAAAGCTGATTGCAAGGATACGCGGAAGCTCGCACATCCTTCATTACATCAAAGTTCAGCATACTAAGATCAACAATTTCCTCGTTGAGAGAAGGTCTCATAGTTGATTTCCTTTTGGAATACCTAGTCTCCCTTGAGGAGGAAGGAGCAATCTTCCCTCCAAACCATCCACCCATCTTCCCGAGACTCCTATTCTGAAATTTTTACCAAGACCAATAAAAGTTAACTAGAAGGAGAAATATTATAGGACACCAGTCTAGCAACCTTAGGGGGGCTAATACATGCATTAGAACAATTCAAATCGGCTCAAAACAAGCATGCAAGCTCCAACAACCAGCCACATAGTGCAACAAAATACTCGAGATATACACCACTAATCAAATACTACAACTATAGGTGGAGGAGTCACATACCGGAAAAGAGATGTATCAAATTTCAGCACATGATGGGATAAATAAGAAGATATAGGAAATCCGAGGAGGAACAGCAAGAACTCAAAAATATTCTGGAGCAATGGCGTTTCGCGGGAGAGAGAAAGAATGGGGAGGCGGGCATGCAAGTGGCAGGGCCCTAGGGCCCTAGGAGCCTCCTGGGTGCGTCTTGTGGGGTGGTCGCGCCTGCTGCCCCTTGGGTGACAGGTGGGTCCCCCAGGTGCCACTTTGCTCCCTTTTTGGCATAAAACATTAATATAATTTTCCTAGCATTTTTGGGCAATTCCAAAATTTCAATGAATAACTATAACACCGAAAAAAAATTATCAAATAATGGAAAATAAATACAAAACTAATTCTACAGAAGTTCTAAGACATGCTATATTGCAAATAACAAGTGATAACATGAGAAAACAAGGAAAAAACAAGAATGGGAGTGATGGAAGCATGTGATAACATGTTAAAACAAATGGAAGAAACAGAGAATAACGGAGAATAAGAAGGAATAATCAAGAGAATAAGATGGAACAACAAAGAATAACAACAGAATAACAGGTAATAAAAAGAAATAACAAGAGAATAACAAGGAATAACATGAAAATAACAAGGAATAACAAGGAATAACAAGAGAGTAACAGAGTGAACATATAGTTTCATTCAAAATTAATTTGTTAACAAGGTTGATCAAGTCTTATCACGAAATCAATTTGATATGAAGTAAAACTTTGCACTTCACTCTAACAATCATATTCTTTTTGTGGCGTTGAAATGGGACAATATAACTCTCCAATATTGATGGTCTCAATATTTTCAACTAAATTTAGACCATAATTATTATCAATCTTCTTTGGAAAATAAACAGTATGTTATTTATCATTGACATTCAAAGTGACATTCCCTTTATTACAATCAATAACAGCCCCTGCTGTGTTAAGAAAAGGTCTTCCAAAAATAATAGACATATTTTCATCCCCATACATTCCCAACACAACAAAGTCAGTTAATATTAAACGATTATTAACTTGGACAGGAACATCCTCACAAATGTCAATGGGAATATTGGTAGATTTATCATCCATTTGTAAAGAAATATTAGTATGAATTAATTTTATCCAAATAGAGCCTCTTATAAAGAGAGAGAGGCATAACACTAACTCAAGCACCAAGATCACATAAAGCAGTTCCCACATAATTATTTTTGATAGAGAAAGGAATCACAGGAATACCTGGGTCTCCAAGCTTCTTAGGAATTTTACCATTGAAGGAATAATTAGCAAGCATAGTGGATATTTCCTCATTAGGAATTTTCCTGTTATTAATAACAATATCTTTCATATCCTTGGAATAAGGATGTAACTTAATAGCACTAGTCAAAGGAATTTTGTAAGAAGAGAGGCCTCGTCCACTCAAAAACTTTACTATAACGTTCTTTTTCTTTAACTTTGAGAGGCTTACTAGGAAAATACATAGGTATTTGCACTCAAGGTCCTCTTTCTTTACCATGCTTCCTAGAAGTAAAGCCTTCTTTATCCTAGTTTTTATTCTTGGGAGGGATTTCAGGTTCTACTTCACTTCCATCATTATTAGGAGCATCATTCTTATCATTATCATGCTCATTACCACTTTCAGTTTTAGCATCGGAAATAGATATACTATTAGGATCTTTATCAGGTTCTTTATTAGCATCATGCTAATATCATTAGTTTCTTTAATTATTTTATGTATCTTATTATTTCTATTTTTAGGAGAGCTAACAAAATTTTCATTTAGCATTTGAGAATCTTGTTCAAGACTTTTTGGGTATCCTTCGGGATAAGGAGGATCCTGAGTGAAAGCACCACCTCTAGTTTTAACACTACTAGCATGTCCATTAATTTGACCAGACATTTCGGCAAATAAATCTTTTTGTACTTCTGCAAGTTGCTCTAATTGAGTCTGAATCATTTCAAAGTGTTTAACAAGACCTTTAACATCATTAAAAGTTCTCCCGAAAGCACCATGCAATTTTTTGATACACAGAGAATTCTCATTCAATTGATTTTGCACTTGTGCATTAGAATGAGTTATTTTAACAATGAAATCATCATATTCATCTAAGCATTGTTCAGGAGATTTATCATAAAGAATATCACTAGCATTAAATTTGTGAAAGGAATGTACCTCTACCATAGGAGGGTGAGTGGTAGACTCGCATAGAGTTTGAATTTGAGGTAAATTCTTCACAACTTTAGATTTAATACCCTTCTCTTTAATAGATTTCTTAGCTTCTTGCATGTCTTCAAGATTAAGGAAAAGAAATCCTCTCTTCTTGGGTGTAGGTAATGGTGCAGGGTCAGGAATATCCCAATCATCAAGGTTCTTGGCTATATTTCCCAATAATTCTCTAGCTTCATCAACAATTCTTTCCCTGAATATACAACCAACACAACTATCCAGGTATGTCCTAGATTCAGTAGTTAGTCCATTATAAATATATCAATAAGATCATTATTAGGTATATAATGATTGGGTCTACTCTTGAGGGTAGCACAAAAACTCCCCCAAGCTTTAGGAAGTTCCTCATCCTCCAATTGATTGAAGTTAAAAATGTTTTGTAAAGCAGCATGTTGCATATGAGCAGGAAAATATTTCTCGCAAAAGACACGAGTCAAGCATTGAGGAGTCTTAATGAAACCATAAGGAAAATTATCATACCAAATTTTAGCATCCCCTTTTAATGAGAAAGGGAACAACTAAATAACATAATAGCCTCTTACCAAATTATCATCAGAAAATAACATGCCAATCTCAAATAATTTAGTCAAGTGGTCTACAACATCATTATTTTCTATACCATCAAAGGGTCCAGTTTCCACCACAGGAATAAGTGAAAGATCAACAGAGAAATCAAATTTCTTATCCCTAACGTCCATAGGAGATTTAGCAAATTCAGGATCATGAGTAAACTTGTTTTTCATGGAATATTTCTCAAGTAATTTCTTAAAAGTCTTAGGATACGGATCAGTTTCATAACTCATATATTATTTAAAGAAGTCATCATAAAGTGTATAGGTTTCCTTTAAATAATCGCTCTGTCATTGTCAAGATCCGTTCATTCAGGTGATTGCCTAGGAGTAGATAACAGTTTATCAAAAATTTCAGCATATTCAATTTGTCTAGCTCTAGAAATTTGTGTGTCTAAAAAGGAACCTAGAGAATCATAAGCATAAAGCATAGTAGAAGCATCATCAAATTCATCATACATAGTATCACACTCAACAGTAATAGCATGTGAATCATGTGATGGAGTAACAAGCTTAGTTAAAACAGAAGGTGAATCAAGTGCAACACTGGTGTTTAGAGCTGTACCATTCCTTGTGGTGGAAGGTAATATTGGAAATTTTGGATCAATAGTCTTTGCCATGATAGATAATAAATTATAGATAATAATATTATTCTCAAGTGAGCTTAAAAATAAATCTATGCTCCCCGGCAATGGTGCCAGAAAATAGTCTTGATGACCCACAAGTGTAGGGCATCACAATAGTCTTCGCGGGTAAATATAGCCCAATTTATTGATTCGACACAAGGGGAGCCAAAGAATATTATAAGCCTTAACAACTGAGTTCTCAATTCAGATGCACCTGAAAATTATCTTGCTTCACACAATTTATTAGTAGTCACGGTGATGTAATGGCAACAATAGTTCAATAGTAACAGTAGTAGCAATAGTAACGGTGAAAGTAAACGGAGTGGGCAGGAGTGCTAAAAACACGGTAGACATAGGGATGGATGTAGCATGAATGAGATTAACCATGTAATAGGGGTAACAAAGGATGGCACAAATATATAAGAGAGTATCCATGTGAAAAACTATCATAGACATGTTTCCCTAGAATTGTCGTATGTGCTTTCAATAAGAATTTGCATAACATATTTTGTCCTACCATATCGTTGCTGTGGGCCAAAAAGGAACTAATGGTAATTAAGGTACTTGTTCTACCAAGCACCGGAGCAAAGCATTAACAACAGTGGAAACATGTAATCCTCGAACTAGAGTCCATCCCCTCTGATATCCCAACCATATCATCTTGGGGTCTCGGGTTCCGGACAATAATAAGAGCATCTCTAACAGCAGCCCTAAATAGGCAGGGATGTAAACAACCTGTCATATAGGGAAGGAAACAGCGAAAAACAGCCTCCAACGGCTGCCCCAAGTAGGCCAGCTAGCAAAAACAATTCAAGGCATTGCCCTAAAAACTATTAAAGTGATGTATTTTTGGGGCAGCGAACGGGCTGCGCCATAATCACAACCCCCACGCGCGCAACCTACAGTCACCCAGAAACTTCCCTCTGTCCCGCGTTCTGCCCTTTTAATCCCTCCCTCCACCCCCGTAGTCACACAACCAAATCCATTGCCACCAAGCCCCAATCCACGTCCCGCGAGCGACTGCCCGTCGCCGTCGCCCGCGAATCGGCCTTCCCCGGCCTCGAATCGACCTCCGCCACCGAGATGGTAGTGCACCATGTAGCGAAGAGCTCTGTCGGCTTAGTAGGCGTGCGGCTGCGCCCCTCTGTCCGCTACGCTACGGAGATCTCCACGGACGTCGTCTGCTGGTGGATAGGCACGTTCGACACCGCGGAGCTGGTCGCGCGCATATGACACGGTCGCGTGGCGGTTCGGATGTCCCCGCATGGAGATGAACTTCCTGGCGGAGACGGGCGATACGGCAGAGTTCTTGGTGCTGCCTCTACAGTTCGTCGACCGGGCCACCCACGAGCAGGCACGCCGCGCAGATAGACAACCTCTGCATGTCGCTCCTCTGCTGCGACCACCCTGGGCTGATGCAGGCCAAACTGGTCTTCTATGCGTCTAAGAAGAAGTCGTGTTGTAGCGATGAGGCGGGGCCATCCACTGCGCCACCCACCGTTGTCCTCGACGACTTTTCGTCGGAGTTCAGCTCCAGCTTCTGGGATACCACCAACACGATCTCGTCGATTGGAATTGGGATTAGCTTTAGATTTAGGACAAATCGTCAAATTTAGCTATTAATTTCTATGTTTCAATGTCACATTGTGGAATGTTTTTTGAACCATTTGAATGTAGTTAAATTTTGTTCAAAATTTGTGTGTCATCTCTGTTTAAAGGGCAGCTATTGGAGCATTGCAATGTCCTATCTTAGTCTGCTGGAAAAGCAGCAGCCGTTGTGCTTCCCTAAAACAGCAATAGGGCAGCCCTAAAACACACAAAGTGGCTTACCTATTTAGGGATGTTGTTAGATATAATCTAAGTGTATACAACTAGTATATATGATTCAAAACAACAATTATACTCATGAAAACATAACTTGTTCATATCTGAGATCATGGCACTCGTGCCCTAAGTGACAAGCATTAAGGACACCAAGTTGCAACAAAAACAATAAAAACAATACTGGATACTAGGCATGAAGCCCTACCAATCTACTGATCTATTATATGATAAATCTCATCCAATCCCTACCATCCCCTCCGCCTACAGTAGGGAATTACTCAAACATCGAAGGGGGGGATCATGTAGGGTTCATGCAGAGGTGATGGTGATGACGATGGCGATGATCTACCTCTAACCCCCATCCCGGCAGGGTGCTAGAACAAGAACTTCTATCTCCCGGACTAAGGTTTCGGGTGTCGGCAAAGCTGCATATCATTTTTAGAAAAATCCTTCGGGGTTTTCGTGTTTCGAAGGAGACGGGGTTTTTATTCTAAAGGGGCCCTAGGTGGTCCCACGACCCCATGGGGCCCACCAGACGCGGCCATAGGGGGGGCACCATACTCCTGGAGGCCCAGTGCCTCCTCTAGTTGTCCTTCGGGCTACGAGAGTTTTCCGGGGAGAAATAATTTATGGAAGTTTCCGAGAAACTTGAATTTCTGCACAAAAGTAGACACCAAGGGTAATTCTGCTGAAAACAGGTTTAGTTCGTCTTAGTTTGATCCAAACCATGCAAATGTGAGGGGGAAAAAAGAAAAGTGGTTGGAAAATTAGATACGTTTGCGATGTATCGAAGCTCAAAGTGCTTCTTGGTTTCACCTTGCAAGTTATCCATACAGAGATCCATAGAGACAATTTTCTATTCTACACCAAGACTAGCAAGATCATGCTTTCCATTTTGGGTCTTAGAGAGGGAAGAACATGATACCTCGGTGGCCTTGGCCATGAAGCATCTTGCGGATTGGATTGGACGGTTCTCATTGGGGATTCGAAGACCGATGGAGATGATGAAGACGCAATTGCAATGGTGGCCACTTCACTTGTGGTCTCTTCTTGTTCTTCTTCTTCTTCATCATCATCATCATCATCGCTAGAGGCATACTCTTCTTGAGTCACAAACATAGTCCTAGAGCATAGCTTCTTGTTGGAGTTGTTCTTCTTGAAGAAAGGCTTCTTGGGAGTAATCTTTGACTTGTCCTTGACGATGATATTTCCTCCTTGAGATTATCTGTTCTTGAAGGGACACTCGGAAATGAACTGATATTTGTCTTGACAATTGAAACAAGACCTCACTATTTGAGCTCCTTACTTGGCACCACTTGCCTTGGTCTTTTCTTTCTACATAATTCTTGGCCTTTCCGGGATTCTTCCAAAACTTGATGGAGGAAGATCCATATAGTATTTATGGACCATCTCATATCCTTTGGGGGTTAAAGGAACCATTTAATCTTCCGAATCAATATCATCTTCTTGATGCACCACCTTGGTCACAAATTTGGCCTTCAAAGCAATAGAGACTCCTTTGTGCATTCCAATAGCACGAGCACGAGAATCTTGGGCAAACTTGGTTTGCCCTTCAAATGATTCCATCTTTTGCATAACCTCATTGGAAGACATGTGATGGTAGTTGTGTCTTCCTTGGATTCTCTTCAAGTCAATGGGCTCAAATGGCATGAGGTAACTCACATACTTCCTCTTGATCCATGCCTCATCGACATGAGTGGCACCGAGGCCACTAAAGGAAGCAACAATGGTCTTGAGCCTCTAATACATATATTAATGATTTTCACCATCAGGCATATAGAACCCTTCATCCTCATTGCTCAAGGCATCAAATGTATTCCTCTTCATGCTCTTATTTCCCTCAAACATGGAGACAAGAGCACCCATGTTTCTTTCGCGGTAGAGAATTGCATGATCTTCTCTTCCGCGGCTTGTTGGATCATGTGAAAAGCCACATAATTGAGTTGACAATCAACCACTTCTCTTCTTGCCAAGTTATTAGGATCAACGGGTTTGTATCCATCTTCCATGATTTCCCATAGCTCAATGCAAGAACTGTTCAAATGAGTTTTATCAAATATTTCCATTGATTAAAACATGATGCATTATAGGTGGATGACCACAATTTTTTATATGAGGGTGAGGAATAGGAGGGTTGGGTGTGTACTAATCGGGATCCTCATGGTACTCCTCCCTCACATCCTTTCCCTTAGAAGATGAAGAGGTTTTAAAGGGTGGATCGGTTTTAAGCGAAGGATATTCATCTTTAGTTTCTTCACCCCCTTCCTTACCCTCGTTGTCAACCGGAGAGGTATTCTATAGATACATAGAGGAAGAAGGAGCGGTGTCCTTGGCTTTCACGATTTGCATTGTCATTTCATGCAACCCATTTATTTGGGCTTCCATGGAGGAAGTCAAGGATGTTTCCATATTCTTGAGATCATCCATGGTAGCCATAGCCCCGGACATAGTTTTCTCTCCGGTGTGCATACTTTCTCTTAGGCGGTTAAGCCCGAATTAAGAGCCAAGGCTCTGATACCAATTGAACGAATCAGATGGGAACATAGAGGGGAGGGGGTGAATTGGTGCTACCTCCAAATTTTAATACTTTTTCGATTTAGGATTGACACAAAGGTAAATTATATAGATATGCAACTAAGGTGAATATATCTATATGACAAGGGATACGCTAAGAAGATAAAAGATCAAAGTAAAGCTAAAGGATAGAAGTAACCGAAGTGGAAGCACACAGAGACAAGGATGCATTCCTGAGTTCCTATTTTTGAGGGGAGTACGTCTCGTTGGAGGTGTGTGAGTTTTGCCATAAAGGCCTACTCGACGCCACAAAGGTGTCACCCTAATCTCTGATGAACCTCGCTCCAAAGGCCTAGTTCACCTTCCACTATTGGAATCCTCAATGTTCCTAGAAAGTTATGGGGTTCCAGATTTCACCTCAATCGGACTTCATTAGCAAAAGTTATGGGGTTCCAGGTTTTGTTAACTGGTTGTGGAAGCAGCCCGGAGTTCCGATGTTCCTAGGCTGGAGTCTTCGGACTTAGGATTTCATTCAAAGAAGTCCAAGTCGTATCTTGCACTGGAGTCCCTATGGAGACCTGGTGGAGTCTCCGGCCAGGCTGGAGTAACCGGGTTTCCAGACTCCGGCCTAAGGATTTTCCCAGCGCTATGTCCAAGCCATGTCACGTACTAACATCGATCCGGAAAGTTGCTGGAGTCTCCCCACTTTTGGCAAAGTTTCTGGCCTAACGGAAATTGTCCGAAATCTTTGAAGGACGGAGTCCATGGACTTTAGACCGGAGTCTACGGTGTGAAAAGTCCCCAATGACTCCAAACAGGTCTATCTCGTGGGGACCTATAAAAGGGCCCCTTCTTCCTCAAAGTCCTGAGCTTTGCCAAGAATGTTTTCCCCTCTCTGTCCTAGAATTGTTGACCTTGGAAAGCTTGCCCTCTCTCAATCCCTCCTATTATTCTTGGATATCTTTGAGGGAGAAGTGATAGGATATCTAGATACCCATTTCCACCAATCCATTCCTCCTCTAAGTGAAGAGAACCTAGTAGATCTTGATCTTGGAGTTCTTAGTGTATCTGCTCCTTATTCTTCCTCTCTTATTCCCCCATAAGAATTTGTTGCTTTGTCGTAGTTTGAGACTAAAGGATTTATCACTTGTGCTCTTTTGCCATTTGCATTGGCTACATCGGTTTGCTCTCTCCACGAGGATCCGTGGAAGTGAAAGTTTATGAACTTGTTACTCTTGAGTCTTCAATCCTAGACGACTTTGTAGTGTTGTTGGGAGCCTCCAATTCAGTTGTGGATACGTGCCCCAAGTTTGTGGTAACCTTGAGAGCCTCCAATTAAGTTGTGGATGTGTGCCTCGAGATTGAAGGTTACCAATAGTGGAAGGTGAACTAAGCCTTTGTGCCAAGGTTCATCGAAGAATAGGGTGAGTCATTTGTGGCGTTGAGTAGTCCTGATGTGGCGAGCTCACACCCCTCCATCGAGACATACTCCCCTCAAAGGGAGGAACTTGGAAATGCATCATCGTCTTCCTAGGCCTTGGATATTTTATACCCGAGCTATTTACTTATGCATTTTCCATTGTGATAGTCTTCCTGCTTGAAGTCATATATCTTGTTATCACCTTGTTACTTGCCTTGCTTAGCATAAGTTGTTGGTGTACTTAGTTGAGCTTAGTTTATTTAGGTTGTGTGCTTGTTATTTTAAACACCTAGTTTATTTACGCATTCAGCAGGACTTAAACGGGAAAGTTTTAATCGCCTATTCACCCCCTTCTAGATGACATCGTTGTCCTTTCGTATGTTCATGACCAGGAAAACATAGTCATCAAGCATACACCAAAATTAGTTTGAAATGCAAGACTAGGGTATGAAATACTTGTCCATGTTACTACACGTGATCATGAGTTTTCCACTGAATATCACAAGATCCACGTCAATTATAGTATAATAACATGAATCATAATTATGAAACAAATGTATAAATATTATTGCCTTTTGCACATTTGTCTAATAGATCGAAGCCGGGTCGAAAAACGAGGCGACGCAGACCAGGACAGCCACTTCAGAGGTGTCCGTGGCTCTCCCCAGAGCATTGAATTAGGGCTGAATTGGACGAGCGTGTGGAGCGCTGCAAGATAAGCTGAATTGGGCGAGCATGGAGAGCACTATAAGAGAAGACCAATTGGGTGCGTAAAATGGATGATGAATAGGGAAACTAAGATTCGATAGAGGTGCAACACGACCTTTCGTCGCCATCGGCGAACGGGGTCTGCTCCGCTAGCATGGTGGCGGGGGCGGCGGGAACAGTGGCGGGCAATGAGGGTAAGATTGGGCAAACTGGGTGCATTCCATGGACGAGTGATGAGGGGAAATTAGATACGATAAAGGTGCAACTCTGCCTTTCGTTACCATCGGTGAACGAGGTCTAGGCGGCAGGCAAGGTAACGAGAACTTCGGGATATGGCCGGGTGCGGCAGGCAATGTGGTCACATCGAGCTATGGGCACGTTCAATGGACGAGACAAGGGGGGAAATTAGATTCGATGGAGGTGCATTGCCACCTTTATACGCCATCAGTAAAGAGGTCTGGGCGGCGGGTACGGTGGCAGATGCACGCGTGGGGGGGGGGGTGGGCAGCCGGTGTGGCGGGCAATAGGGGGGTCAGATCGGGCTCATGGAGGATTTGAACGAGATTTTTTCTAAGTGAATGGTCCCACAGCCTCGAGCGGCAACGTGAAAGGCATATGCACGAGAGGTAATAATTATGTGGCTTTTATCTTATTATATGTTTATGATATTTTTTTACTTCTCATGCTATAATTGTATTAACCGAAAACGTAAATGCATGAATGAGAGTTCCTAGCATACGAAGAACATAAAGTTCAATTCCCCATCAAGACACGGGGTATTCTCTAGTTTATCTAGCATAGGAACCAAGTTTCATCAAAATATAGTATCGTTCACGATGTACGCAAAACAAAACAAAATGTGTGATCAAAACAAATTTTCTTTCCTTTTTAGATCAAAAATTGTGTCTTTCGTGTAACCAAAAGTACGATTTTTTTTTGGAAAGTAAATACGGATTTTTACAGCCCTAAAATATCATTTATCTTTTATCTAAAATAGGATGGTTCTTTCTTTTGTACTATAGCCAAAGCTAAGAGCATATCCAACGGTCGTTGCATACTAAGCGCCAGCAAAAAAAATCTATTTTCATGTGCCGCGGGCCGCTTTGCACTCAGCGCCAAATTGCTGCGCGCTTGAAATGTGGGAGCATGCACGGCTGCTGCGTGGGAAGTCAGGCACGTGACGAACCACGCGCTCCATAAACCTCTGTCCGCGCCACGCCATCTCTGCCTATTCTCCCTCCTCTTCCACGTGCCGCGCCCGCGCCTTCTCTGCCGCTTCAAGCTACACCGCTTCGGGCCACCATCCCGCCGTGCCCGAACAACACCGGTACCGCGGCATCCAGGAGCGGCCAAACTACACATTTTACTTGGAGATCTGCAGCGACACAACCCGCATCGGCCTTGGCATATTCGGAGCCGCCCACGAGGCTGCCCGCACGTGGGACGCAACGGCGTGCGGGCTCGGGCGGACGCATGTCGGCATGAACTTCCAATATGCGTGGACGAGGCAGCTGTCACATCCTCATTTGAGAACCTTTTTGTAGGGGGGGGGGGGGACTCAAAATTTAGTACCAACAAAAACTTTTATGTTGATCCTATTGTTTTTCTGGATTTTTAACTCCTTATGTGAACCCCTATGTTTTCAATGAGAATAATGAGTGGAATATTGAGATCATTGTTTCCTTTTTATCAAAATCATCCTTTATATCTTTCCTTGTTATCACCCAAAAACTAGAAACAAAAATCCTTTGAAAACCCTAAAGAAAAACATGAGTTTTTCATTTCTGCTTCTGGTTATTTTCTTCCTTTTTTATCACCTTGTATAATTGTGGATCTCATCTCAAATGTTTGTTTTCTTTGGATGTCATCCATCCATGATTTATGGTCTTTCTCACCATGCTCAAAGAAATAATTTTTGTTAAGTGAATCTCCTGTTTTCAAGTGTGTTTTCCTGCGTAGTTTATAAAACATGAATTGGAAAAATAGAGAAAACAGAAATCATCACCTCTTTCTGTCTTGTGTTTAGTGCCCAAAACATTTTTTAAAATTAAATAAAAATGGGTTTATGAACTAGACATCATACTCATCAATTCCATATCTTCATTTTTACAATTGGAATTCATTTGGTATTTTTACCAGATACAATCTTTTCTCTATTTATAACAGAAAACCATACTTTGAAAAATTCCTAAGTCCTAACTAAACTTCTCTGATTTTTTTCTGTCAGTTTTTAACTGAAAACAAACTTGATCAATTTCATGTTTTGGATCATCAACTCGAGCTGAAAACATGTCAAAACAGTGCACCACAAATCCCTCTTCCAAAGCATGAGCTGGGTTTCTTCTAGAAGGGCTCAGGGAGAGAGAGCAGCTAGCTGCCAAGGATGGTGGCCATAGGCCCGAGATGTCATTGTTTCGGGGGATCTCCTCCATCGCCCGTGCTCCTTCTTCCACGGCTTTGATCTAGTGGCCTCTTTCTCTTGGTGCCACAAAGCTCACCTATCGCCTCCACGTGTTGATCTTCTCATGTAGAGAGCACACGAGCTCGGGAGCTCTCCACTGTATTATTGCCGAACACCCGAGAAAGGCACACTCGTGCACCTAGAGTATAAAGCCACCCCCTTCCCTTATGCCTCACTACACCGCTCCTCACACCTCACTAACTCACTCCACGCAATGCCCAGCTCCCGCCTCTCTCTGTGAGAGCGAGGAGAGTCACGCTCTCACGTTCTCTCCGAGAAGGAAGAGAAGAGCCAGATCGACCTCGTCTCTCTGTCACCTTGCCCCTTTGTTTCACCCTCATCTATCCCTTGCCATGGCATGCATGCTTGACATAGTGTCATGGTGACTTGGATGCAGGAGCAGCGCCGCTGAGCTCGACGTCGCCGGAGTTGATTTGGTGCACGTCGGATGCGTTCGGTTGTTCTGTTGCTGCTGTTGCTCCATCGACCCTACCCCGACATATCTCATCATCATCGACCTCTCTGTGCACACCAGAACGCGCCCTAGGTGAGCTTTTGATCGAGATCGCGTAGCTAGAATCGCCGGCGTCGTTGGCCGCGTCGCGAGGAAGGAGATGAACACTAGTTGTCGTACCCTGACTTCTAGGGGATACTCATCGGGCCGAACTGGATAGCAGATGCTTGGATTATGGGGCATAACTGCTCCCACGTCCCAGCTTCCTGGTAGGCCTGCGCTTATGCGCGACAACACAAGCCCTGCTATTCCATCGTCGATGTAAACTATCCACTAGAGATCAAAGGCACTACTGTCGATGTACTTCATACCAATCACACATGGTACGTCAACTGCGTTAAACGAATGATAATCACAACATATCTCTACAACACAAAAGATTGAAATAAGTTGCAAATGGCTCTCATTAGAGCAGAGATAGCAAATACAATCATTCAGAGGACACATGTCCCAACAATACATCAGTACATCACAGCGAAAGCATTCAACATGTCTGAGTACAGACAAGAACCAAATAGGCCTAAGAGGCCGGAAACGAACAGACGGAGCCCATCCACGAAGTCTCGGATCCTGCCCGGGTCCGCTATCTACTCGTCAGCAGTCTCGTCATACTCCACGTAGTTGCCACCATGTAGATCCTCGGAAACGTAGGTCTGCGGAAACCACACCCCCAAAGGGGTCAGTACATAAACGTACTGGCAAGCAAGACTCACAGTTCACCAAAGTGTAACCCGTCAACACCAAGCACAGATGCCTTGGGTTCAACGGAAGAGAGGGGATATAAAAGATGCGGCAACTGGCTGCACTAACCAACTACAGAGATTCTACCACTTCCGGCTAACAGAAAGGAGATAAGTTCGAGTATTGTAACTAACTGAAAGATAACTTCAAACAAACCCATCCTGGATCTCGCCCCTTATCCAAAGAAGCAATCCGAGGATAACTCACACAGTTGAGTTAATGATGGTTCATATTATTGTGTCAATAAGCCTATTACTAGTCAAGTTGTTAATCATTGGGTGTAAGGTTGTTAATCATTAGGTTTAAGTTGTCCTGAGTACTTGTTAGCCAGTACTTTCACCAAGTAATCTGTCGCACCCGGACTTCTAGAGGATACTCACCGTACGAACTGAACAGTATTTTGGTTGGATTACGGGGCTTAACGGCTCCCGCGTCCCCTTACGGGTAGGCCAGCACTTATGTGCGACAACCAACCGTTACTGTTCACCGTCGATGTAAACTATCCCGTAGAAATCAGGATACTACCATTGACGTACTTCATACCATACACACATGGTACGTCAACGGTTTTGAACAAAAGGATAACACAACATGCCTCTAAGACACAAAAGATTGAAATAAGTTGCAAATGGCCTTCACTAAGGCAGAAATAGCAAATACAATCATCCAGAGGACACACGTCCCACATAACATTCATTACATCAGCGGAAGCAATCAAAGGTGTCTGGGTACAGACAAATCCAACAGGCTTAAGAAGCCGGAGAAAACAAAGAAGACGAAGCCCATCCACGTAGGTCCTGGAACCAGCCCTGGTCCAGCTATCTACTCGTCTGCAGTCTCGTCAAACTCCACGAAGTAGCCATCCTGGTGGTCATCGTAGCCGTAGTCGTAGTCTGCGTAAACCACAGCCCCAAAGGGGTCAGTACACCAACGTACTGGCAAGCAAGACTCACAGTTCACCAAAGTGTAGCCCGTCAACACCAAGCACAGATGCCTTGGGATCAACGGAAGAAAAGGGTATGAAAGATGCTGCAACTGGCTGCACTAACCATCTACAGAGCATACTACAACTTCCGGTGTAACAGAAAGAGATAAGATAGCGTATCGTAACCAACTATAGTTAACCACCAAACAAACCCATCCTGGATCTCGCCCCTTATCCAAAGAAGCAATCCGAGGATAACTCACACGGTTGGATTAATGATGGATCAAGTTGTTGTGTCAATAAGCCTATTACTAGTCAAGTTGTCATTAGTTAGGTGTAAGTTGTTCTGGGTACTTGTTAGCCAGTACTTTCACCAAGTCAACCATAACCGCGGAAAACACGGCTTCTCGAGAAGATTTATCCCTGCAGGGGTGCACCAATTTGGCCGTACACGTAAGAATAACCCGCCAGATGGGAAGGCCTTTCCCACCAAGCGGGGCACTCAACACAACTCAACTCTTCTTCGCATCAAGCCCAAAGCACCACGTGCTGTGCGTGCGCGGCTAATCGAGCCCCCCGAAGAAAAGGAGGACCCTCATAGCACTGGAAGACCACGCCGCCCTAAATGCCGACTACAAAAGTTCCACCCTGGCCTCGGGTTCGTACCTGCATATGAGTGCAGCAAATGGAAAGCCCGAACTAGGTGTGGTGATTTGGACGAGATGCGGATCGAGTCAAATTGAGGGGGGCGCCCATACACACTTCCCACATGCGGATAGTGCGCTCATCATGGATCAGTAGACAAGACCCTTTTCCTATTAGGGTCGACACTAGCAGGCCTCAAAACCACGCCGGGCCTCCTGCCGGTGCCTTATCAGCAAATTATTATTACCTCAAATTAACAGGTGTTGTTTAACATCGAGCCCCAGAATTTAACATATATAATAACAGAAAGTAACTGATAACAGACTCGAGCAAAACAACCCTAAGCATGCTAGTAAGACACGGGCCCAAGCAACGGGGTTTTAGGACTGGAGGTGTGGCAATATCAGGGTTTAGGGTATCATGTGATAGGTTCGTAACAGAAACAACTACCACTAAGGCTAGCAGAAAAGAATCAACGGAAAGTATCGGTAACCAATGTTGAAAGGAACACAGTGGTTCATGTGAGTGATAACTTGCCTGCAAACCCAGTAGCCGGGTACTGAGCTAGATCCTCAGAAGGGGTGTCGTAAAGGTCGTCGGTATCAACGTCGTCGTCTATCCGAGAAGAAGCAAACAAACAAGGCAGAAATATAAACAATCATCATCATGGCATAGTGCACAATCAAATATGATGCATGACAAGTTAATAGATGCAACAAAATAAACTAATTGATATGATAACATAATTTAAATGGACACATATGCAACTTTGAGTTGCATATGAAAAGCCCATGGATTTTGGTTAGATTATTTGTTTTCCAACTAAACAACAGGTGCTGGTGGTTTAGTATGATGCATGAAAAGGGAAAACAGCAAAATAACAACATTAGAACCAATTTAAAATAGGGTGTAGCAATTTAGAATTTTATTATTAATTTTTAGGGAATTTTGGGTGCCTTAAAGGTGACACACAAGTATTTGTTGTTTTCAACCATTTAAATTGTTCAAAACAAATAACAAAGTTTATATTTGAAAAGAACATCAAATTTTAGTTGGATTACATGTCTCAAATTTTGAAATTGGAATTTGGATTATTTAATTATGAATTAAACAATATTAAACAAGTTTTAAATGAATTTAAAACAAGTTTGAATTTAATTGAATTTTTATTTGTTCCAAACATAATTTCAAACTCACATTTGAAAAGTTCACACTTTGGTGGTTTGAAAACATATTTTGCATGTTCAAAAATATTTTATTTTGAGCAAGTTATGATTTTATCAAATTTAAATGAATTAAACAAGTATTAAATTATTTAGGCAATTTAAATTATTCAAACCAGAAAACAAAAATTATATTTGAATAGGTTATTTAAAATGGTATGGAAAACATATTTTATTTGCATTTATTGGATTAATAAATAATTAGTTATTGAATTTCTAAATTAGCATTTGAATTATTTAAGTTTGAATTTTAAATGCATTTGTAATTGTCAAAACAGTACACAAATAGGTTATTTGGAAAGATTAGGAAATTTGGAACAGAAACATATAAACTTTTTATTTATTGGATTTACAGAATAGAAGATATTAAAGTTTGAAGTTTTTGATTCAAATCTGTTATTTAAATGGATTTTGGAATTACAGAAATTCGCGTGAAACTTTTGTTACAGCGCTGGTATCTACACGCTGCCACTGCCGCGTGGGCTAGAGGCCAGCGTGGCGCTGCGCACGCACGCGTGGCAGTGGGGGTCTATGACAGGTGGGCCGCTGCGCTGTGGAAAGAATTCCACCAAAAAAGTGGGGCGCTGCGGCTCGAACCCGCGCCCTCGCCTTGGCACAGCGCAGTCCAAACCACTGCGCTAGATGCAATCGTTTGACAGGGAAGCGAACGCAGTGAGGTTAACGTTCACTAGCAACGTTAACTGAATTTCTGACGAGCGATTTCTTCCTCGACTGACAGAACAGATGGCTCGCCGGCGTTGAGGTAACGCTGCTGTGCTCGAGGCAGACGGGGTGGATGTGCACGATAGATGTGATGGATGTGCTCGGAAACAACAACGGGAGAGATGGGAGAGGGGTATCGCGGGGAGCTCACCGGGATTTCGTCGAGTTGCAGAGAGCTGACGACGGCGGCGTCCGCGGCGTGGTCGAGGATGGCGGGGGAGGTGTGGTTGATCTCCGGTGGCGCTCCCATGTCCGAAACGTAGAGGAAGCAGTGGCCTTCCGATTCCAGGTGGTAGATGGCTAGGTAGAAGTGGGAGGTGGCGGCGCCATTGACGGATTCAGAGCTTCGTTTTCCGGCGAGGGTGACAGAGGAGGGGAACTCGACGGGGAAGAAGGCGATTGACGGAGGCGGAGAGGGAATAGGAGCCTAGGGGGGTCTAGGGTTAGGTCTGCGGCCCTAGGGCGTGTTTTATAGGCGCGGAAGCAGGGGTTGGCCGCCGGAGTCGCCGCGCTGTCGCGGTGGCGGCACGGATGCGTTGCCGTACGCCAACAAGACGATCAGCACGCTTTTTGAAGCGTTAAGTGGTGGCTAGGTGGGCTGGGCCTGGCGCGCGCGGTAGATAGAGAGGGAACGGGCTGGGCCAGCTAGGGTAGCTGTCACGCGCGCAAGGTTTTGCTTTTTTTTTTTTTTGCTCTCTGTTTTTTTTTTGCTGAAAGAGAATTTGGAAGAAAAACATAGTTTTTAAGTTAGGGAAAAATTTGGAAAAATTAGGGGAGTTTCCTTAGGTCAAAAACTAACAGTTAGCAACTTTTATTTTCAAACATTTAAATGTTTGATTGCTTTTTGAAATTTGAACCAAATTTGGGTGAAATGGTTAATATTAATAATCATTAACAAAAACCAAATTTTTAAATAGGGTAACCCCTAAGGTAATTAGACAAATTGAGTTGGTTTGATTTGGTAACAACATAAATTCAAAATGGTTCTGTTTGTGGGTGCTTGGATTTCAATTTTTAATTGTGTTTGGAAAATGAATAATTGATTTAAAACCATCCTTTTCACAAGTGATCAATATGGAAAAACATGGAACCAAATGGTTGTTATTATTTGTGATTTTTATTCAAAATGTTGTAACAGATCAAGTATGAAACCATTGTTGAATAAGGTTTGAATTTGAGTTGTGAAAACAGTGGAAAACAATTGCAACAAATAAGAAACAAATGCAACCAACATGGAAACAATATGATGACATGATGCAATAATTAAATAAACATGCAACAAACATTCTAAGGGGATGATTTTCATACTTGGGATGTTACAAAACGCCCCCCCTTGAAGGAATTGCGCCCCGAGATTCCTACTGAGAAATGAAAAGGTCCGGATACTTCTTGCGAAGATCCTCTTCGGTCTCCGACGTTGCCTCTTTATCGGAATGATGCGACCATTGGACTTTCAAGAACTTGGTGCTCTTGTTGCGAGTCTTACGCTCGGTCTCATCGAGAATACGAATAGGGTGCTCCTCATAAGAGAGATCATCTTGCAGTTCGATGGAATCATGATCAACTGTACGATCTGGATCTTTGAAACACTTCTTGAGCTGTGACACGTGGAACACATCGTGCACTTTGGATAGTTTTTCTGGAAGTTCAAGACGATAAGCATTTTCTGCACGCCTTGAGAGAATGTTGAAAGGACCAATGTATCTTGGTGCAAGCTTTCCTTTCACACCGAAACGATGAGTGCCTCTGAGGGGAGTTACACAGAGATATGCCTTGTCACCAGGTGCATAGATCATATCCCTGTGCTTGCTATCTTAATAGCTCTTCTGACGAGACTGAGCAATCCTGAGATTGTCACGAATGATACGAACTTTCTCCTCGGCTTCCTTAACAATGTCAGGGCCTAAGAGTGAGCGTTCACCAGCTCCAGACCAATTGATTGGACTCCTGCATCTGCGACCATACAGTGCCTCAAATGGTGCCATGCCTAGGCTTGCCTGGTAGCTGTTGTTGTAGGAGAATTCAGCATATGGAAGGCAATCCTCCCATTTCATGCCAAAGGAGAGACCACATGCTCTGAGCATATCCTCGAGAATCTGATTGACTCTTTCGACTTGCCCCTGAGACTGAGGGTGATAAGCTGTGATGAACAGAAGTTTAGTGCCCAATGCTTCTTGAAAACTCTTCCAGAAATGAGAAGTGAAGATACTTCCACGGTCTGAGCTTATTTCCAATGGAACACCATGAAGAGGAACAATCTTTGCTGTGTAGAGCTCTGCTAACTGGCTAGCTGAGATAGTTTCCTTGACAGCAAAGAAGTGAGCTACTTTAGTGAGACGATCAATAACAACGAAGATTGCATCGTTGCCCTTTTTGGACTTTGGAAACCCAGTAACGAAGTCCATTTCAATCATGTCCCACTTCCACTCAGGAATTTTCAGAGGTTGGAGTAGACCGGCTGTTTTCTGATGGACTGCCTTAACACGTTGACAAACGTCGCATTTAGAAACGTATTGAGCAATTTCACGTTTCATGCCAGGCCACCAATACAGAGTCTTGAGATCCTGGTACATCTTTGTACTTCCAGGGTGAATGGAGAGAGGAGTTTCATGAGCCTCCTTGAGAATGATATCTTTGAGACTTTGCACTTGAGGAACTACAATGCGTCCTTCAAAGAACACAGTTCCTTTATCATCAACTGAGAAGGACTTGAATTTCTCCTTGCCTTCCTTGATGTGCTCAACCATCTTCTTGATTTCCGTATCACGAAGTTGTTCAGAACGAATCTTGTCCTCGAGAGTTGGACTGGCTGTCAAGCTAGCAAGGTAGCCTTCAGGGACAAGACCAAGGTTCAGTTTCTGGAATTCTTCATGAAGTGGGGGTTGGCTTTCCATGATCATGAGATTATTGCAATATGACTTGCGACTGAGAGCATCGGCCATTACATTAGCCTTTCCTGGAGTGTAAGAAATGGTGAGATCAAAGTCTTTAATCTTCTCAATCCATCTCCTTTGCCTGAGGTTCAGATCTGGTTGAGTGAAGATGTATTTCAGACTCTTGTGATCGGAAAAGATTTCAGTTTTGTTACCCAACAAGTATTGCCTCCATTTCTTGAGGGCAAACACAACTGCTGCAAGTTCAAGATCATGTGTGGGATAGTTTTGCTCATGTGGGTTCAACTGACGTGAAGCATAAGCCACAACTTGACGTTCTTGCATAAGAACTGCTCCTAGGCCTTGGAGAGATGCATCACAGAATATCTGGAAAGGTTTGGTAGTATCTGGGCCAACCAGAACTGGGGTGGAAGTGAGTTTAGTCTTCAGGAGATTGAAACTCTCATCACACTGTGGGGTCCAAACGAACTTCTTGTCCTTCTTGGTGAGATCAGTGAGAGGTTTTGCAATTTTGGAGAAGTTTTGGACGAAACGACGGCAATAGCTATCCAAGCCAAGAAAGCTTCTAACTTGTTTTACCGTCTTAGGGGGTTTCCAATCAACAATTGCCTTAACCTTTTCCGGGTCAATGGCTATGCCTTTGGCAGAGATGACGTGACCAAGGTAAGCAACTTCTGGAATCCAGAACTCACATTTGGAGAAGTTGGCATACAGACGATGCTCGCGAAGTTTCATGAGAGTGAGACGAAGGTGTTCTCCATGTTCTTCCTCGGATTTTGAGTAGACCAGAATATCATCGAGATATACCACAACGAACTTGTCGAGGTATTCATGGAACACAGAATTCATGAGTCTTGAGAAGGTCGCCGGTGCATTGGTGAGACCAAAGGACATGACGGTGTATTCATATAGACCGTACCGAGTGGTGAAAGCTGTTTTTGGAATATCTTCCTTCCTGATCTTTATCTGATGGTAACCCATCCTCAAGTCCAACTTTGAGAATATTGAGGCTCCAGCAAGTTGATCAAAAAGATCATCGATACGAGGAATTGGATACTTGTTCTTGATGGTTTTCTCGTTGAGAGGACGATAGTCAACCACGAGTCTTTTTGTTTGATCCTTCTTGGCAACAAACAGAGTTGGGCAACCCCAAGCGGAGGAACTAGGCTGAATGTAACCTTTCTCCATGTACATATCGATTTGCTCCTTCAACAATTTCAGTTCAGGAGGAGCTATCTTGTATGGATGCTTAGAGATTGGTGCAGTACCTGGTTCAAGCTCGATCACAAACTCAACTGCTCTGTCCGGAGGCATCCCTGGCAACTCTTCTGGAAAGACGTCAGGGAATTCACAAACCACCGGAACATTTTCAAGCAGAGGTAGAGGTTTAGCATCCAGGGTGTACAGCTGAACAGAACTTGATTCACTTGGAGAATAGACTATCTGGCCGGAAGGGTGGAACAGAGTTATTGACTTCTTAGCACAATCAATCGTAGCTTTATTGGCCTTCAACCAATCCATGCCAAGGATGACATCAATGTTAGAATTGCCAAGCAGAATGACGGAAGCAAGGAATATGTGACCTCCAATCAAGATCTGATTCTCGTGACTGATCTTGGAAGTTTGCATAGTTGCTCCAGGGGAGTTTACTACTAGCGGGGAACCCAAACCAACAAAAGGTAGTTTAACTGCTGTCGCAAAGATCTTTGACACGAACGAATGCGATGCTCCGGTATCAAACAACACTTTAGCTGGGTTAGAGTTTACGGGGAATGTACCGAGAACGACGTCAGCAGCTTCCTCAGCTTTGTCGGCCTTGATATGATTCACCCTCGCGGTCCTCCCGACAGGCCTGTTGTTGGAGTTGAAGGCTTTAGCCGGGGGAGCACGAACCATTGCCTGGTTGGTGTTGGGGCGAGGAGGTGGTGGAGGTAGCTGCCTCTGAGTGCACTTATCAGCATAGTGTCCAGTCTCCTTGCACTTGAAGCAAGTGACGACACGAGGAGGACCTGGCCTTGGCTGCCCCATTGGAAACCTCTGACCCTGCATCTGAGATGGGTTGGGTGGGCGGGGACCAAAGCCTGGAGAAGCTTGGGCATTTGGAGCCCTAGTGACAGCACTGTTTGGCACCCAGATGCGGCGCTTCTGCGGAGGGGTGGTCATGTTGGAGGAGGAACCACCCTCACGCGAGTGCTTGCGGGACTCTTCGAACGCCTTGCGCCCATTCTCCTCATTGAGCGCGGTGTTCACGAGCTCCACGAAGTCCTTGCACATGATGTTGGTGAGAGCGTACTTCAGTTCCGGGTTAAAACCTCGGCGGAACCTTGCCATCTTCTTGGCTTCAGTGGACACCTCGTCACCGGCGTATCGAGCGAGACGATTGAACTCGTTCTGGTAGCCGAGGATGTCCAGCTTGCCCTGTTTGAGAGAGCAGAATTCCTCACGCATCCTTTCCATGAGACCATCTGGGATGTGGTGCTTCAGGAAGGCATCCTTGAAACAACCCCAGGTGATAGGATAGCCAGCTCTCATGGTCTGGTAGTTCTCCCACCAGGTAGCTGCTTGACCCTTCAGTAGGTAGGTGGCATACTTGACGTTATCTTCCTCAGCAACATGAGCAATCTCCAGAGCCCTGTTCATCTCCCTGATCCAGTCATCAGCATCCAGAGGCTCACGTGTTGCCACGAAAGCTCTCGGCCCCATGCTCAGAAACTCCTTGATGCTGACTCGCGGAGCATTCTGGTTGTTGTGCTGGTTAGCCTGGATCTGGGCCATCTGAGCCACGACCTGAGTCATCTGAGTCAACAGCTCCGTGAGCGGAGGTGGTTCAGGCGGGGAGTTCCTGGTTGGAGGCATCCTGAACAGAAATGCATTTTAGCACAATAACAGCAAAGGATAGACTTGGTAACCGAAAGAGAGACTATTCCGACGCATGAATAGATAACCAACAGGTACATCATCACATGTTCAAATACATCAGAATATCCAACACACCATTACATGGTTCGAAAGCCAAGGATAACTAAACATAGCTAGGAATGGATACATCGGTACTCCCATGCTCATCACGCAGGACGGCGGTGAGTAGTACGACGATAGATACGGTGAGGAGGAATCCCACGGAAGTAGGTATGACGACGATCCACGTAGAGCGGGACTGCTCTGAGAGCAACTCTCGGGGTGGTGAAGTAGAAAGCGTCGTCTCCCTGTGCTCCATAGCGGGGAATCCCTGTGTAACCAGCTCCAAGGTCGAGAAGTGGACCTCTGATCGGCTCGTAACCTCCAGCATCTGGCAGCGGTAACCCAGCTGTCTGAACGCAACGTGCAAAGCGCTCATCTCCAACAAAATCTGTGGTGTACGTCGCCAGACGAGTGAGAGCAAGGTGGAGCTGCTCCCTGACTGAGGCTAACTCCTGAGAAAGTGTGGAAGCAACTGCGTCACTGTGCCTCACGAACTGAGCAGTGGTGTGCAGCCTGGAGCTATCAGACTCGTAGGTATCCAGGTTTCCGTGGAGAGTGAAGTGAACTCCCGCCGACGTGATGTAACCACGGGGGATGTGACGATAGATAGAATCGTCAAACCCCCAGTAGTCAGCACGGAGGACGGTGAGACTCACGTAAGCTGCCTGCTGCACGGCCATATCCACTGTGGAACCTACTGCCTCGTAGCGGTGGACAACGCTCCTGCCATCATCCGACAGAATGTAGACGATAGCCCGGTAGTAGGTCTGGTCAAACTCTCGCTGCTGCTCATAGACCTGGTACTCTGGTGCCCAATGGAACCCCAGATAAGTCACCATGTCTCTCAGCATCTCCGGATAACCGGCGGTGCTCTTACAGCGAGTCATCCGAACCACCTGCGGGAAGAACCTGAGATCCATCTGCAGATGATTTGGGAGGTTTTGATTAGACTCCGGTAGAAGAAATGAAGTGGAAAACAACAGCAAGGTTTCAACGGACGACAGGTTCTTTAGAAGAACAGGATATCGAAGCAACATCGGGAAAACGAGACCAAAAGTCCTGAGGTACTACGGAGAACCCAAAACACGTGAAATCCTAACTTGAAAGTTTAGGTGAGAACAGAAAACAACGTTGCACTTCCTTACCAGAAAAGGGTGGGTGGGTGGGGAAAGAAGAAAAATGGCAGAATTCCTACTCTCACGTTTCATTTTTCCTATATAGCTACAAAATAGTTTCTAGACTCAACTGCGACCAGTAAAAGGGATCCTACAGGCAGACAGGCTCTGATACCATTTGTCGCACCCGGACTTCTAGAGGATACTCACCGTACGAACTGAACAGTATTTTGGTTGGATTACGGGGCTTAACGGCTCCCGCGTCCCCTTACGGGTAGGCCAGCACTTATGTGCGACAACCAACCGTTACTGTTCACCGTCGATGTAAACTATCCCGTAGAAATCAGGATACTACCATTGACGTACTTCATACCATACACACATGGTACGTCAACGGTTTTGAACAAAAGGATAACACAACATGCCTCTAAGACACAAAAGATTGAAATAAGTTGCAAATGGCCTTCACTAAGGCAGAAATAGCAAATACAATCATCCAGAGGACACACGTCCCACATAACATTCATTACATCAGCGGAAGCAATCAAAGGTGTCTGGGTACAGACAAATCCAACAGGCTTAAGAAGCCGGAGAAAACAAAGAAGACGAAGCCCATCCACGTAGGTCCTGGAACCAGCCCTGGTCCAGCTATCTACTCGTCTGCAGTCTCGTCAAACTCCACGAAGTAGCCATCCTGGTGGTCATCGTAGCCGTAGTTGTAGTCTGCGTAAACCACAGCCCCAAAGGGGTCAGTACACCAACGTACTGGCAAGCAAGACTCACAGTTCACCAAAGTGTAGCCCGTCAACACCAAGCACAGATGCCTTGGGATCAACGGAAGAAAAGGGTATGAAAGATGCTGCAACTGGCTGCACTAACCATCTACAGAGCATACTACAACTTCCGGTGTAACAGAAAGAGATAAGATAGCGTATCGTAACCAACTATAGTTAACCACCAAACAAACCCATCCTGGATCTCGCCCCTTATCCAAAGAAGCAATCCGAGGATAACTCACACGGTTGGATTAATGATGGATCAAGTTGTTGTGTCAATAAGCCTATTACTAGTCAAGTTGTCATTAGTTAGGTGTAAGTTGTTCTGGGTACTTGTTAGCCAGTACTTTCACCAAGTCAACCATAACCGCGGAAAACACGGCTTCTCGAGAAGATTTATCCCTGCAGGGGTGCACCAATTTGGCCGTACACGTAAGAATAACCCGCCAGATGGGAAGGCCTTTCCCACCAAGCGGGGCACTCAACACAACTCAACTCTTCTTCGCATCAAGCCCAAAGCACCACGTGTTGTGCGTGCGCGGCTAATCGAGCCCCCCGAAGAAAAGGAGGACCCTCATAGCACTGGAAGACCACGCCGCCCTAAATGCCGACTACAAAAGTTCCACCCTGGCCTCGGGTTCGTACCTGCATATGAGTGCAGCAAATGGAAAGCCCGAACTAGGTGTGGTGATTTGGACGAGATGCGGATCGAGTCAAATTGAGGGGGGCGCCCATACACGCTTCCCACATGCGGATAGTGCGCTCATCATGGATCAGTAGACAAGACCCTTTTCCTATTAGGGTCGACACTAGCAGGCCTCAAAACCACGCCGGGCCTCCTGCCGGTGCCTTATCAGCAAATTATTATTACCTCAAATTAACAGGTGTTGTTTAACATCGAGCCCCAGATAACATATATAATAACAGAAAGTAACTGATAACAGACTCGAGCAAAACAACCCTAAGCATGCTAGTAAGACACGGGCCCAAGCAACGGGGTTTTAGGACTGGAGGTGTGGCAATATCAGGGTTTAGGGTATCATGTGATAGGTTCGTAACAGAAACAACTACCACTAAGGCTAGCAGAAAAGAATCAACGGAAAGTATCGGTAACCAATGTTCAAAGGAACACAGTGGTTCATGTGAGTGATAACTTGCCTGCAAACCCAGTAGCCGGGTACTGAGCTAGATCCTCAGAAGGGGTGTCGTAAAGGTCGTCGGTATCAATGTCGTCGTCTATCCGAGAAGAAGCAAACAAACAAGGCAGAAATATAAACAATCATCATCATGGCATAGTGCACAATCAAATATGATGCATGACAAGTTAATAGATGCAACAAAATAAACTAATTGATATGATAACATAATTTAAATGGACACATATGCAACTTTGAGTTGCATATGAAAAGCCCATGGATTTTGGTTAGATTATTTGTTTTCCAACTAAACAACAGGTGCTAGTGGTTTAGTATGATGCATGAAAAGGGAAAACAGCAAAATAACAACATTAGAACCAATTTAAAATAGGGTGTAGCAATTTAGAATTTTATTATTAATTTTTAGGGAATTTTGGGTGCCTTAAAGGTGACACACAAGTATTTGTTGTTTTCAACCATTTAAATTGTTCAAAACAAATAACAAAGTTTATATTTGAAAAGAACATCAAATTTTAGTTGGATTACATGTTTCAAATTTTGAAATTGGAATTTGGATTATTTAATTATGAATTAAAAAATATTAAACAAGTTTTAAATGAATTTAAAACAAGTTTGAATTTAATTGAATTTTTATTTGTTCCAAACATAATTTCAAACTCACATTTGAAAAGTTCACACTTTGGTGGTTTGAAAACATATTTTGCATGTTCAAAAATATTTTATTTTGAGCAAGTTATGATTTTATCAAATTTAAATGAATTAAACAAGTATTAAATTATTTAGGCAATTTAAATTATTCAAACCAGAAAACAAAAATTATATTTGAATAGGTTATTTAAAATGGTATGGAAAACATATTTTATTTGCATTTATTGGATTAATAAATAATTAGTTATTGAATTTCTAAATTAGCATTTGAATTATTTAAGTTTGAATTTTAAATGCATTTGTAATTGTCAAAACAGTACACAAATAGGTTATTTGGAAAGATTAGGAAATTTGGAACAGAAAACATATAAACTTTTTATTTATTGGATTTACAGAATAGAAGATATTAAAGTTTGAAGTTTTTGATTCAAATCTGTTATTTAAATGGATTTTGGAATTACAGAAATTCGCGTGAAACTTTTGTTACAGCGCTGGTATCTACACGCTGCCACTGTCGCGTGGGCCAGAGGCCAGCGTGGCGCTGCGCACGCACGCGTGGCAGTGGGGGTCTATGACAGGTGGGCCGCTGCGCTGTGGAAAGAATTCCACCAAAAAAGTGGGGCGCTGCGGCTCGAACCCGCGCCCTCGCCTTGGCACAGCGCAGACCAAACCACTGCGCTAGATGCAATCGTTTGACAGGGAAGCGAACGCAGTGAGGTTAACGTTCACTAGCAACGTTAACTGAATTTCTGACGAGCGATTTCTTCCTCGACTGACAGAACAGATGGCTCGCCGGCGCTGAGGTAACGCTGCTGTGCTCGAGGCAGACGGGGTGGATGTGCACGATAGATGTGATGGATGTGCTCGGAAACAACAGCGGGAGAGATGGGAGAGGGGTATCGCGGGGAGCTCACCGGGATTTCGTCGAGTTGCAGAGAGCTGACGACGGCGGCGTCCGCGGCGTGGTCGAGGATGGCGGGGGAGGTGTGGTTGATCTCCGGTGGCGCTCCCGTGTCCGAAACGTAGAGGAAGCAGTGGCCTTCCGATTCCAGGTGGTAGATGGCTAGGTAGAAGTGGGAGGTGGCGGCGCCATTGACGGATTCAGAGCTTCGTTTTCCGGCGAGGGTGACAGAGGAGGGGAACTCGACGGGGAAGAAGGCGATTGACGGTGGCGGAGAGGGAATAGGAGCCTAGGGGGGTCTAGGGTTAGGTCTGCGGCCCTAGGGCGTCTTTTATAGGCGCGGAAGCAGGGGTTGGCCGCCGGAGTCGCCGCGCTGTCGCGGTGGCGGCACGGATGCGTTGCCGTACGCCAACAAGACGATCAGCACGCTTTTTGAAGCGTTAAGTGGTGGCTAGGTGGGCTGGGCCTGGCGCGCGCGGTAGATAGAGAGGGAACGGGCTGGGCCAGCTAGGGTAGCTGTCGCGCGCGCAAGGTTTTGCTTTTATTTTTTTTTGCTCTCTGTTTTTTTTTTTTTGCTGAAAGAGAATTTGGAAGAAAAACATAGTTTTTAAGTTAGGGAAAAATTTGGAAAAATTAGGGGAGTTTCCTTAGGTCAAAAACTAACAGTTAGCAACTTTTATTTTCAAAAATTTAAATGTTTGATTGCTTTTTGAAATTTGAACCAAATTTGGGTGAAATGGTTAATATTAATAATCATTAACAAAAACCAAATTTTTAAATAGGGTAACCCCTAAGGTAATTAGACAAATTGAGTTGGTTTGATTTGGTAACAACATAAATTCAAAATGGTTCTGTTTGTGGGTGCTTGGATTTGAATTTTTAATTGTGTTTGGAAAATGAATAATTGATTTAAAACCATCCTTTTCACAAGTGATCAATATGGAAAAACATGGAACCAAATGGTTGTTATTATTTGTGATTTTTATTCAAAATGTTGTAACAGATCAAGTATGAAACCATTGTTGAATAAGGTTTGAATTTGAGTTGTGAAAACAGTGGAAAACAATTGCAACAAATAAGAAACAAATGCAACCAACATGGAAACAATATGATGACATGATGCAATAATTAAATAAACATGCAACAAACATTCTAAGGGGATGATTTTCATACTTGGGATGTTACATAATCCATAACCGCGGAAAACACGGCTTCTCGAGAAGATTATCCCTGCAGGGTTGCACCAATTTGGCCGTACACGCATGAATAACCCGCCAGATGGAAAGGCCCTTCCACCAAGCGGGGCACTCAACACAACTCAACTCTTCTTCGCATCAAGCCCAAAGAACCTTGGGCGCACGGCTAATCGAGCCCCGAAGAAAAGGGACCCTCATAGCACTCTAAGACCGTGTCCCCCTATATGCCGACTACGAAAGTTCCACCCGGGATCCAAGGGCTCGCAAGATCATGCATGCAGCAAATGGAAAACCCGAACTAAATGAGGCGATTTGGACGAGATGCGAATCGAGTCAAGTTGAGGGGGGCGCCCATACTCGCTTCCCACATGCGGTTAGTGCGCTCATCATGGATCAGTAGACAAGAACCTTTTCCTATTAGGGTCGACACTAGCAGGCCTCAAAACCACAAAGGGCCTCCTGCCGGTGCCTTATCATCAAATTATTATTAACAATAACATTAGCATGATTGATTGATTAAACATCGAGCCCCCAGAACATAATATCGATATAGTAACTGAACGTAACGGGTAACAGACTCGAGCAAAACAACCTAAGCATGCTAGTAAGACACTGGCTCAATCAAAGGGGTGATAGGAGTGGAGGTGAGGCAATATCAAAGTTAAGGGAATCATGTGATGGGTTCGTAACAGAAACAACAACTACTAAGGCTAGCAGAAAAGAACAACGGAAAGTATCGGTAATCAATGTTGAAAGGAACACAGTGGTTCATGTGAGTGATAACTTTCCTGCAAACCCAGTAGCCTGGTACTGAGCTAACTCCTTAGAAGGGGTGTCGTAAGTATCGTCGGTCTCAACGTCGTCGTTTATCCGAGAAGAAGCAAACAAACAACGCAGAGAACAAACAATCAATATCATGGCATAGTGCACAAACATGGGATGATGCATGACCATTTAATTGATACATCAAAATAAACTAGTTGACAAGATGACAACATGATTAAATGGACCCACATGCAATTGAATTGCATATGGAAAGCCCATGAATTATGGTTAAATTAATTGTTTAACAACTAACCAATAGGTGAAAGTGGATTAGCATGATGCATGGATGAGGAAAACAGCAAAATAACAACAATAGAATCAAATAGAAATAAGGTTTAACAAGTTTGGAAATTTGTTTATTAAGTTAAGAAATTTTGGTTACTTAAAGGTGTCACACAAGCATTTGTTGTTTTCACCACTTTTAATTGTTCCAAATAGATAACAAAATTCATATTTGATTAGAACACCAAATTTTAGGTGGATTACATGTTTCACTTGTTGAAAAAGGATTTCAAATAAGTTATTTATGAATTAAACAAGTTTAAGCAAGAATTAAATGAATTTAAGTCAAACATGAACTTATTTGAATTTTTATTTGTGCAAAACATTGAGTGAAGTTCATATTTGAAAGGGTTAGGCTTTTATGGTTTGAAAACATATTTTATATGTCCCAAAAGAATTTGTTTTGATCAAGTTAGGAATTTAGCAATTTTAAATGAATTAAATAAGATTTAAATTATTTAACCAAGTTTAATTATTCAAAACATGAAAAAAAAATTATATTTGGAAAGGTGGTTTAATTTTGCATGGAAAACATATTTCATTTGTTGAAATTTGATTTAAAATGAGCAAGTTAGTATTTTGGCAATTTTAAATGCAATAATTAAGAAACAGTTGTTTTCAGCAATTTAAATTATTCAAAACAGCAAACAAAATTTATATTTGGAAAGTACATGAAAATTTGATTGGAAAACATATTTAGTTTGTGGAATTTGGAATTTTTATGCCCAAGTTATGAATTTTGCAAGTTTAAGTGAATTTAACAAGAATTCAAATGTTTCACCAATTTAAAATATTCAAAACAGTAAATCAATTTTATATTTGGATAGAACATTTAATTTGGGACAGAAAACATATTTAAAAAGTTAAAATTGGAGTTGGGATGAATTACTTATGCATTTTAGAACATTTGATGCAAATCTGCCATTTTTTAGTAACTAGGGACTTAGAAAATATTTTCCAGGGGCTAGAATAATTTGTAAGGGCCTATTGGTGATTTGCAGTTGTTCTGGATCTGAAGAAATAAAACAGAAAAAAGGATGTTTTAATTTGCAGGGGGTGGGATTCGAACCCACCCCCTCTGGCTTGTGCGCCTGGGACCTGAACCAGTGGGCTGGTGTTGCTCTGTTGTAACAGAAGGGGGGAAGCGGGGGGTAAGTGATGTTGCTCGCGCTTATTTATGAATTCTACCGAACTGAACCCGAACTGTACCACGACATGGACAACAGAAGGGCAGCGATGGCTGCCGCTCGCCGGAGGGAACCAACCGTGGGGGCTATGGAGGGCGGTGGCGGTTAGAGGAGAGGGGAGAGCGAGGAGAGAGGTCGGACTCACCTTGAGGCTCCCGAGCGGAAGGAGAGGAGCAGGTCGAGTGCAGGTAGCAGGGCGATGCAGGGAGGCCGACCGGCGAAAGGAGGGGACGGCGCCGGCGGTGGGGGCCCTCCCGGCTCGAGCCGATGGGGGGAGACGGTAGCCCGCGGTGAGGGCTTTCCATTCCCGCCCTCACCGCGGCCGGAGGGGGACCGCAGCTCCGGAGATCGCCGGTGGGAAAAGAGGAGGTATTTCGGTTGTGGGTGGGTTCAGGTTACAGAGAGGTTGCAGCGAGATGGAGAAGATGAGGGAGGAAGAGGATGGCGGCGCAGGAGAGGGAAGAGTGGGAGCTAGGGCTAGCAGAGGGGAAGGAGGTGGAGGTTCCGTTTTATGGGGTTGAGTGAGCTCGTACGGCATGGCATCCGATGGAGGAGGGGGTGATCGGGTGGAGGAGAAGCAGTTCGTACAGGGATGACGTCTGGGGGAGGAAGATGACATGGGATCGAAAGGGTACTGGGCCAACTAGGAACAGAGGGAGGTGGGCTTGGGGAAAAAAAATAGATGGGGTGGGCTGCCTCTCTCCTCACCCCTCTCTTTCTCTTTTTTTCTTTTTGCTTTGTTATTATTATTTTTTTGCAGAAAAGGATTTGGAAGAAAAAGAGGATTTTTGAGTTAGCAAAAATGTTAGAAAAATTAGGGTGAGCTGTTTGGGTCAACAGTAAACAAAATGCCAAGTTTTGTTTTACAATTATTTCGAATACTTTGCTGTTTACAACAATGTTTTAAATTTGAGTTAATTTGGGTATTGAAAGAAATATGGAAAACAAAGGTTTAAGTATTTGGAACCCTATTGATTTATTACAAACAATTGATTTGGATTGTTGTATAATTTGCATAAATTCAATTTGGTTGTTTTTTGATGCTTTGATTTGAATTTGAAATAACAATTGAATTAAGTTTGGATTAATTAAATTATTAAAAGCCATAATTTTAATGGTTGAACCTTATAGATTAATGGAAACAAATGATTGATTTGTTTTGCAATTTTCATAACTTTCAACATGGTTGTTGTTTGGAAGAAAAATCATAACTGAATTTGAAAGGGGTTTGATTATTGGATGCATTTTTATAGAAACAGAACAACAGTTTTGAAATCACACTTTAATGGAAACAATTGGTTGTTTTGATTTGAAATATTCATTTGGAAATTGTAACATCACAAGGATGAAACAAAAGGTTTGAATTTTGGTTTGAAATTCAAATAGAAAACAAAGGAAAACAAATGAAAACAGTTGGAAAACAAAGCAAAACAGAGAATAACAAATGGAAAACAAACAAAACAAATGCAATCAACATGATGCCATGATGCAAAACATAAAATAACAGAGATCAAACATTCTAAAGGCTATTTTTCAGACTTGGGATGTTACAAAACGCCCCCCCTTGAAGGAATCGCGCCCCGAGATTCCTACTGAGAAAAGAAAAGGTCCGGATACTTCTTGGGAAGATCTTCTTGAGCTGTGACACGTAAAACACATCGTGCACATTGGATAGTTTTTCTGGAAGTTCAAAACGATAGGAATTTCTGGCAACTCTTCTGGAAAGACGTCAGGGAATTTGGAAACCACCGGAACATTTTCAAATAAAGGGAGAGGTTTTGTATTGAGGGTGTATAGCTGGATAGAACTTGATTCATTTGTTGAATAGACTATCTGGAATGTGGTGATTCAGGAATGCTTCCTCGAAACAACCCCAGGTGATAGGAATGCCAGCTCTCATAGCCTGGTAGTTTTCGAAACAACAACAACCTTTCTGGCCAGATAGACTTGATATTTGGGAAGTTTTGATTAGACGCCGGTAGAAGAATTGAAGTGGAAAACAACAACAATGTTTCAACGGACGAAAAGGATGTTGAGAAGAACAGGATAACGAAGCAACACCGGGAAAAACGAGAACAAAACTCCTGAGGTACTACGGAAAACCCATCCGGGCTTCTAAAGGATCAATATCTACTGCTTAAGGAATAGAGGATTTGCTTCCGGGGCTTACACGCCTCCGTTCTCAATCATGAGTAGGCAACATGATAAATCATGTCACAACCACCTCCATCCTATGGTCTAGTAGATATAACCATCCTAGAGAAACCAGAATACGTGAAATCCTAACTTGAAAGTTTAGGTGAGAAGAGAAAACAAAGTTGCACTTCCTTACCAGAAAAGGGAGGGTGGGTGGGGAAAGAAGAAAAAGAACAGAATTCCTACTCTCACGTTTCATTTTTCCTGTATAGCTACAAAATAGTTTTCTAGACTCAACTGCGACCAGTAAAAAGGGATCCTACAGGCAGACAGGCTCTGATACCATTTGTCGTACCCTGACTTCTAGGGGATACTCATCGGGCCGAACTGGATAGCAGATGCTTGGATTATGGGGCATAACTGCTCCCACGTCCCAGCTTCCTGGTAGGCCTGCGCTTATGCGCGACAACACAAGCCCTGCTATTCCATCGTCGATGTAAACTATCCACTAGAGATCAAAGGCACTACTGTCGACGTACTTCATACCAATCACACATGGTACGTCAACAGCGTTAAACGAATGATAATCACAACATATCTCTACAACACAAAAGATTGAAATAAGTTGCAAATGGCTCTCATTAGAGCAGAGATAGCAAATACAATCATTCAGAGGACACATGTCCCAACAATACATCAGTACATCACAGCGGAAGCATTCAACATGTCTGAGTACAGACAAGAACCAAATAGGCCTAAGAGGCCGGAAACGAACATACGGAGCCCATCCATGAAGTCTCGGATCCTGCCCGGGTCCGCTATCTACTCGTCAGCAGTCTCGTCATACTCCACGTAGTTGCCACCATGTAGATCCTCGGAAACGTAGGTCTGCGGAAACCACAGCCCCAAAGGGGTCAGTACATAAACGTACTAGCAAGCAAGACTCACAGTTCACCAAAGTGTAACCCGTCAACACCAAGCACAGATGCCTTGGGTTCAACGGAAGAGAGGGGATATAAAAGATGCTGCAACTGGCTGCACTAACCAACTACAGAGATTCTACCACTTTCGGCTAACAGAAAGGAGATAAGTTCGAGTATTGTAACCAACTGAAAGATAACTTCAAACAAACCCATCCTGGATCTCGCCCCTTATCCAAAGAAGCAATCCGAGGATAACTCACACAGTTGAGTTAATGATGGTTCATATTATTGTGTCAATAAGCCTATTACTAGTCAAGTTGTTAATCATTGGGTGTAAGGTTGTTAATCATTAGGTTTAAGTTGTCCTGAGTACTTGTTAGCCAGTACTTTCACCAAGTAATCCATAACCGCGGAAAACACGGCTTCTCGAGAAGATTATCCCTGCAGGGTTGCACCAATTTGGCCGTACACGCATGAATAACCCGCCAGATGGAAAGGCCCTTCCACCAAGCGGGGCACTCAACACAACTCAACTCTTCTTCGCATCAAGCCCAAAGAACCTTGGGCGCACGGCTAATCAAGCCCCGAAGAAAAGGGACCCTCATAGCACTCTAAGACCGTGTCCCCCTATATGCCGACTACGAAAGTTCCACCCGGGATCCAAGGGCTCGCAAGATCATGCATGCAGCAAATGGAAAACCCGAACTAAATGAGGCGATTTGGACGAGATGCGAATCGAGTCAAGTTGAGGGGGGCGCCCATACTCGCTTCCCACATGCGGTTAGTGCGCTCATCATGGATCAGTAGACAAGACCCTTTTCCTATTAGGGTCGACACTAGCAGGCCTCAAAACCACAAAGGGCCTCCTGCCGGTGCCTTATCATCAAATTATTATTAACAATAACATTAGCATGATTGATTGATTAAACATCGAGCCCCCAGAACATAATATCGATATAGTAACTGAAAGTAACGGGTAACAGACTCAATCAAAACAACCTAAGCATGCTAGTAAGACACTGGCTCAATCAAAGGGGTGATAGGAGTGGAGGTGAGGCAATATCAAGGTTAAGGGATTCATGTGATGGGTTCGTAACAGAAACAACTACTACTAAGGCTAGCAGAAAAGAACAGCGGAAAGTATTGGTAATCAATGTTGAAAGGAACACAGTGGTTCATGTGAGTGATAACTTGCCTGCAAACCCAGTAGCCTGGTACTGAGCTAACTCCTTAGAAGGGGTGTCGTAAGTATCGTCGGTCTCAACGTCGTCGTTTATCCGAGAAGAAGCAAACGAACAACGCAGAGAACAAACAATCAATATCATGGCATAGTGCACAAACATGGGATGATGGATGACCATTTAATTGATACATCAAAATAAACTAGTTGACAAGATGACAACATGATTAAATGGACCCACATGCAATTGAATTGCATATGGAAAGCCCATGAATTATGGTTGAATTATTTGTTTAACAACTAACCAATAGGTGAAAGTGGATTAGCATGATGCATGGATGAGGAAAACAGCAAAATAACAACAATAGAATCAAATAGAAATAAGGTTTAACAAGTTTGGAAATTTGTTTATTAAGTTAAGAAATTTTGGTTACTTAAAGGTGTCACACAAGCATTTGTTGTTTTCACCACTTTTAATTGTTCCAAATAGATAACAAAATTCATATTTGATTAGAACACCAAATTTTAGGTGGATTACATGTTTCACTTGTTGAAAAAGGATTTCAAATAAGTTATTTATGAATTAAACAAGTTTAAGCAAGAATTAAATGAATTTAAGTCAAACATGAACTTATTTGAATTTTTATTTGTGCAAAACATTGAGTGAAGTTCATATTTGAAAGGGTTAGGCTTTTATGGTTTGAAAACATATTTTATATGTCCCAAAAGAATATGTTTTGATCAAGTTAGGAATTTAGCAATTTTAAATGAATTAAATAAGATTTAAATTATTTAACCAAGTTTAATTATTCAAAACATGAAACAAATTTTATATTTGGAAAGGTGGTTTAATTTTGCATGGAAAACATATTTCATTTGTTGAAATTGGATTTAAAATGAGCAAGTTAGTATTTTGGCAATTTTAAATGCAATAATTAAGAAACAGTTGTCTTCAATAATTTAAATTATTCAAAACAGCAAAAAAAAATTATATTTGGAAAGTACATGAAAATTTGATTGGAAAACATATTTAGTTTGTGGAATTTGGAATTTTTATGCCCAAGTTATGAATTTTGCAAGTTTAAGTGAATTTAACAAGAATTCAAATGTTTCACCAATTCAAAATATTCAAAACAGTAAATAAATTTTATATTTGGATAGAACATTTAATTTGGGACAGAAAACATATTTAAAAAGTTAAAATTGGAGTTGGGATGAATTACTTATGCATTTTAGAACATTTGATGCAAATCTGCCATTTTTTTAGTAACTAGGGACTTAGAAAATATTTTCCAGGGGCTAGAATAATTTGTAAGGGCCTATTGGTGATTTGCAGTTGTTCTGGATCTGAAGAAATAAAACAGAAAAAAGGATGTTTTAATTTGCAGGGGGTGGGATTCGAACCCACCCCCTCTGGCTTGTGCGCCTGGGACCTGAACCAGTGGGCTGGTGTTGCTCTGTTGTAACAGAAGGGGGGCAGCGGGGGGTAAGTGATGTTGCTCGCGCTTATTTCTGAATTCTACCGAACTGAACCCGAACTGTACCACGACATGGACAACAGAAGGGCAGCGATGGCTGCCGCTCGCCGGAGGGAACCAACCGTGGGGGCTGTGGAGGGCGGTGGCGGTTAGAGGAGAGGGGAGAGCGGGGAGAGGGGTCGGACTCACCTTGAGGCTCCCGAGCGGAAGGAAAGGAGCAGGTCGAGTGCAGGGAGCAGGGCGATGCAGGGATGCCGACCGACAAAAGGAGGGGACGGCGCCGGCGGTGGGGGCCCTCCCGGCTCGAGCCGATGGGGGGAGACGGTAGCCCGCGGTGAGGGCTTTCCATTCCCGCCCTCACCGCGGCCGGAGGGGGGCCGCAGCTCCGGAGATCGCCGGTGGGAAAAGAGGATGTATTTCGGTTGTGGGTGGGTTCAGGTTACAGAGAGGTTGCAGCGAGATGGAGAAGATGAGGGAGGAAGAGGATGGCGGCGCAGGAGAGGGAAGAGAGGGAGCTAGGGTTAGCAGAGGGGAAGGAGGTGGAGGTTCCGTTTTATGGGGTTGAGTGAGCTCGTACGGCATGGCATCCGATGGAGGAGGGGGTGATCGGGTGGAGGAGAAGCAGTTCGTACAGGGATGACGTCTGGGGGAGGAAGATGACATGGGATCGAAAGGGTACTGGGCCAACTAGGAACAGAGGGAGGTGGGCTTGGGGAAAAAAATAGATGGGGTGGGCTGCCTCTCTCCTCACCCCTCTATTTCTCTTTTTTTTTTTGCTTTGTTATTATTATTTTTTTGCAGAAAAGGATTTGGAAGAAAAAGAGGATTTTTGAGTTAGCAAAAATGTTAGAAAAATTAGGGTGAGCTGTTTGGGTCAACAGTAAACAAAATGCCAAGTTTTGTTTTACAATTATTTCAAATACTTTGCTGTTTACAACAATGGTTTAAATTTGAGTTAATTTGGGTATTGAAAGAAATATGGAAAACAAAGGTTTAAGTATTTGGAACCCTATTGATTTATTACAAACAATTGATTTGGATTGTTGTATAATTTGCATAAATTCAATTTGGTTGCTTTTTGATGCTTTGATTTGAATTTGAAATAACAATTGAATTAAGTTTGGATTAATTAAATTATTAAAAGCCATAATTTTAATGGTTGAACCTTATAGATTAATGGAAACAAATGATTGATTTGTTTTGCAATTTTCATAACTTTCAACATGGTTGTTGTTTGGAAGAAAAATCATAACTGAATTTGAAAGGGGTTTGATTATTGGATGCATTTTTATAGAAACAGAACAACAGTTTTGAAATCACACTTTAATGGAAACAATTGGTTGTTTTGATTTGAAATATTCATTTGGAAATTGTAACATCACAAGGATGAAACAAAAGGTTTGAATTTTGGTTTGAAATTCAAATAGAAAACAAAGGAAAACAAATGAAAACAGTTGGAAAACAAAGCAAAACAGAGAATAACAAATGGAAAACAAACAAAACAAATGCAATCAACATGATGCCATGATGCAAAACATAAAATAACAGAGAGCAAACATTCTAAAGGCTATTTTTCAGACTTGGGATGTTACACTAGTCGTTCATCTCCAGATCTGCGTTTCCCTTTGGATCCCTCCGTGTTTGTTGTGCGCCATTTGATCGAGATCTCACAGCCGCTTACCGGTTTGCTCCCGCGCAATGCGCACTGGGCCGGACCAGCGCCGCGCACCCAGTCACTGGCCAAATGGGCCCATGGAGCTATTTCTCTACTATTTTTATTCATTTCTGTTTTTCCAGAAAACTTCCTAATCACTTTTGATCCAAATAAAATGCTAAAGTTGCAGATCTGGCCACACCCTTTTTACTTGAGGTAAATGCATGTTTCTTAACCACATGCAAGTGGTAGATCTAAGTATGCACCTCTGGATCATCCAAGAAAAATCGCCAAACTCAACCTATCTGAAAGAGAAAACGTGGGATATATTTTGATTTAGGAACCCAATGGAAGTGAGGTTAATTTCTCTAGATAGATCTTGTTGATACCTAATTAGAGCAGTTGTCCCCACATGCACTTGAGTTTCCTATAAAAAATTACATGAAAAATGGTAAATGACTAGAGAGCTAATAAATTATTTTTAATAATTTTTCTAAGATGATTTTTGAGATGAATCCTTTTGGATGTGCTTCTATATGAATATATCTATCATATCCTAGATTGGTCTTATATTTTGAGCTATAGATTATTTTTGGCATGCATTACAAGATCTAGTGGTTTTCTCCCATTTAGGATTACTATGTGTTTGTTGTTTGATATTTGTCTAGATGCTTTGTTTGATCATACTAGCATGTGTAGCTGTTGTTTTCACTGTCTTATGGTTGTAACCTTGTAGATATACCATGTTAGAATCTCACTGGTTCATGAAAAAAGTATGGTTTTGCATGCATGTTGTGTTTCATGCTTATTTTCTAGTTTATATGTCTAGTAGTTTTGTTCCTCATGATTATATCCATGCCCTATTTGCTTCCATGCCATGTTTGATATGTTTATGCTTCTTTTGTATTTATGCTTAGCCACTGGTTGCATGTTCCTTCCATGTATATAAGTGTTTGAATTGTTACTTGTCCATACTAATGCTTATCTCTACTTTTATATGCATGTGTAGTTGTTTCTAGATTGCTTTCTAGTTGTTTTATTCATCCACTTGAATGACCAGAGGGTCATTTCACTCTGTATGGCATTGTATGATAGTGTTACACCCACTGGACTCATGCCATTTAGTTGGTGGATGCTTAGTATCAAACTATACCATGGTTTGTGTGCTATCTATGCATGTTTGAGTATTGTAGTGTTCCTTAGTGCTATTAATTTTGAGTGCTTTTATTTGAGTAAATGATTTTTGTATGTGTGCTTTCGTAGCTTGTGCTTTCCTTTGTTGTGTACTGATTGGGTGTTTTCTTTGTACTTTTTACGACGTTAGATAACGAGGAAGTTGTTAATCCTGAAGTGGTTTTCTGTAACTCTTGTTTATTTCAAGAGTGTGATCAAGACAAGAGCCAAGGCAAGCCACTCTATATTCTTGCTTGTTGTTTACTTATCATTATCTATCATGCATGTTTTACTTCTGAAGTTTTACAAAAGTTGATGCAAAAACCGTTCTGCCAAGTGGACTATACCACTGTCTATACCATTATCTAATATGTTGTATCCACTACATAATCTTGGTGTTACCAAGACCTTTAGACATTTTAGTATAATCACTTCATCTACTTAAGTCCCTTAGTGAACATTTTAAATTGGTGTTTTTGGAAAACAGAAGTTTTAGAAAAACCCCGAGGAAAGGTGGGACCTTGTCCAAGGGAGGTTTGTGGAGGAGGAATTGTGTTCAACTTGTTTTCCAAAAATGACACATAACCTAGTCTTCGTCGAACAACCAAGCCGTACTGCCACATTACCTCAATAGCGGAACGTGGTCTAGCTAAAAGCTTGTCGGTGTTAGTCCGTGTCTACCTCAAAGTGCTATAGGGGTTAGAGTCCCCAAACCGAATTGTCGCCAGGAGGGAGAAACAGGGACATGTAGAGTGTGGGATTAAGTTCGCTACCAGTTGCAACAGTTGGGTCTCCTGCCATGGTGGTGTGTTGTCAGGGAAAACCGAATCGATACAGCTGACGCACTAGGTGCCGGGGAGAACAAACCCAGTTGAAGAGGTATCCATTTACTAGCACTTGCATAGTGGATAGTTAGCACCAGTTATTTGGTGTTCGCATACTGTCACGGACAGTCCGTGGTTGTTCACGGCGGATGTACTGGATATTGTGGCTTGTGTACACCTCTACAGAGTAAAACTATTCAGAATAGTGGCATCCTCGGATATGGACAGTTGAATGTCCATGTAGCTAGCATTGTGTCAATGTTTTAAAAAAGCTTAAGAAATGTTTTGGTATTGTACCTGGGAGGTACTAGAAAGGGAATTGTCGAGACATCATAGTAGAGTTTATAGACGGGGGTGCCATGAGACTACTGATAGAGACGTGGCGGGGGAACGTGGTAGTATGACAACTAGGGACACAAAAGTTACCCAGGTTCGGTACGTCGCAACTAGGAGGCGTTCCTACTCCTGCAATCTCACTAAATCAGGGTTGAAGCCTGAAGTATACAAAGTACAATGTTAGTTGGTTTAGCTACTCGACGAGTATCAACTTCTCGGTGAGTTGGCTTCTAGCTAATTGTCCATATGATTCTTCTCTCCCGTCCGGCTTTATATAGATAGCCGGGTTAGGGCTTATAGAAAGGAAACCCAGAAGACTACGGTAAGCTTCTAACTTGGAAAGCAAGAATCCTCCTTCTACTCCAAGCCGTACCACGTGGGCCGTGGTCCGGGTCCTTCTAGAATCCGTATTCTGTGCATCAGCTTACTGGGCCGCCTAATGGACTGTGATCCATTACCATTCAGGCCACCCTGGTAATAATCACGCATCCCCTCATTTCCTGGATTTTCCGGCGAGTGACACGCGTCGAAGATTTAACGGTCAAAAGAGCCGTTGCAGCGCATCTTAAAGCTTTTCCGGCTATAAATAGCCTTCCTCGGGCCCTCCGGTATTCCTTCCGCTCTCACATCACCTCCCAGCCCTCAAGAAACATATCTCCCGAGCCAAGGTTTCACTAGTGCGAGCACAGCCCGTGCACGTGCCGCACCGTACCCGGAAATTCTTCATCGGAAGCTCGAGATCTTCTCCGCGCCGCCCGCAAATGGCCACCGGCGACTCACCGCGCGCCGCAGAGGAGCACTCCGTCTCCATCGACATCGATGAGATCATCAACAATATGGACCAGCAGCTCGATTCTTCGAGCCGCGCCGTCGTGAACACGCCAGAGAAAACTACCAGCGACCAGGCCTGCAAGGATCCTCCTATTGAGGCCGAGAACCTGGCATCCTCCTCTTCTGCGCCGCCTCCACCATTCGCCCCAAAACGGCGGAAGAAAAGATCCTCCTTGTCGGTGAGGAGCTCGCCGCTGGAGCGGAAGATGAAGGCGAGATGTCCGGGAACTGGAGCCGGTGCAACTTAGCCCCTTACCTTCTTCCGACAATGGAGAAGGAGGGGCTGATTGTGAAAGGGAAATGGCGGCACGAGGAGGACAACTCCGATCCCTTGCCCAAAACCGGGGAAAGGGTTCTCCTCACCTCGCATCTTAGCCGAGGTATGGGAATTCCACCTGCTCCTTCTTTCTCCAGGTCCTTAATCATTACAACATCCAACCCCACAACCTTCCTCCAAACTCCATTCTATATCTAGCCGGGTTCCAGGCTCTCTTTTAAGGGTATCTAGGATTAGAGCCTAGGTAGATTTTTGACAATACTGCTTCGAGGTTAAGCGAAACCCCTCTGAGGGTGCACTCCCGACTTGCAGGACCATATCCTTTACCCTACGTAGATTTAGGGAGGATTGGTTCCCCAAGATCAAAACATCGGAATCCGTCAAATTTTGGACGAGTTCCTTCTTCTACCACCAAGACGTCTCGTTTCCTAGAAAGGAAGCGGGGATTCCACCTTTTGTCAATTATGCCACCACTCCTGAGGAAAACTGGGCACTGGAGGCAGTTCAGACTCTTCCGGATGATCTGATGAAAATCAAACGGCGCATCGCTAAACTCGTCTCTTCCAATCCTCCTCTAACTGGAACCGACACTGTTTTATGTTCGTTCGGGAGACGTATCCAGCCTCTGGCGCATAGAACTCAGCTTCTGTGTGAATACAAGAGCCCGAAAGATACAATGAGGGGAACGGACAAGGCGTTCTCGAAAAGGAACTTCAAGAAGCGGATTAATCATTTGGTCGCCACCCGCGACCAATATGAAGAAAGCCGAGAGATGTACCATGAAGGAAACCCGGTTCCAAAGGTAATATTTTTCCCTCTTTGGGCAATTTATCGGATTTTTATCTTTCTCCGATTTCCTGACTTAGTCGGATATTGTTCTTTTTCCATAGTTCGCCGACCTCACCGACAAAGATCTTGCAACCGATGCCGAACTGGACGCAATGCGTGCCAAGTTTTCTGGTGGTCGGAGACGCAAGAAGCCATCAACTGCTGAAGAGGTGGTGGAACTTGACGGAGTCCCCGTCGTTACTTCCAGGTAATCCTCTGTGTTTCCGTTTTTCTCTAGGTTTTTTTTCGCAGGAGTCATTTTACTTTCTCGAAATACTAATTTCTCAGAATTTCTTTCACTTCTTTTCTTTTTCAGCCTTGTTCCTACTTCTCTGAAACCAATGAAATTGAAGAGACATAAGGCAGCTCCTGGCAAGGGGGTGCACCAACCCCCAGCTGCAGCTCCTGCTACCAGCTGCCCCAGGAGGAGAGAACCAATCTGCAAGGGAGGAAGAATATCCCCTGCCGACCAGCCAGCCCATTGCGTCCGAGATGGATACGAGGGAAAGGTCAGTGCCGGAAATGGGTGACCCTTCTCGTGCAACTGAGGAGGAACCAATTCCGACTTTTGACAAGGAATTTAAGGTAAAGGAAGAACCGTTTGCTGAACACGGATATATTCATCCGTGGGCTACCAAATTCTTCACTCCAGCACTTCTAATCCTTCCTTGGCCACAAGGCGGGCTTATTGTAAGGAATAACTTCGTGTTTTCACCTCGGCATGTCATCCAGGACGGCCTTTGCAACGTCGGGATTCTTTTTGCAGACTATGCAAATGAATTCAATGAAAACCTGGCAAACTTGACCAGGATGAGCCAGGTAATATCTCTAGCCCCCAAGCAATAAGCCGAATGTATACTTTTGACTTAATACTTTTTTCATTGTTATGCTTGTTTTTTATTTAAGCATTTTTCTTTCTTTTCCGTGTTTCAGCAAACTGCTGAGAACATCAACGTGGAAGTTTTCGACAAACTTACCATCAAGAACAAGGAGGTGAAAACCCTTCTTAGAATTCTTGAAGATAAGGATGCGGAACTGGCATCTACTCAGAAGCAGCTGAGTGAATCAGCAGGTAATAAACTTTCTCTGCTTTCATTCGCAATATTGTCTAACTATTTTTCCGAGTTTCTAACTCTTCTTTTTACTTGCTTTTCAGCTTCTTTGGCGAAATCCAAACAAGTTGCTGAAGATGCCGGCAACGCCGAGAGCCTCAGCCTCGAGAACCTGGATCTTCACAAACTGACCGTGCAGCTCCAGAAGGAAATGGAGGCCAGCCAACTAGCTGTGGGAATTGCCGAATCCAAGGCTTCCAGCCAGGCCGAGAAGGATAAGGCCACGATCAGGGACCTGGAGAACGCTCTGAACCAGCGCCTGGAAGAAGGCACCGAGATGGATCGGATTCTCGGTAAGTTACTTTGTCTTTTACCGTATTTTCTATGTTTTCCCTTCTTCTGTTTTTCCTAACACTTGTGTGTTGATTGAAACAGGAGGTAACCCCCAGCTTACCCGGATTGAAATAATACGGGCTTTCGGGAAGGTCTTCACCGCGATCAAAGCTATGGTGATGTTACTTATCAATAGGTACATTCCCGCCAGATCTGGGGAGTTCTCGGAAGTTGAAAAACTTCCAGACATGGAGGTGGCGGATCGCAAGGAGTCCCTGCTCCGTTATGCGGCTCGTGGTGGTGCACGCATGGCTCTTGGGCTCATGTGCATGCACTACCCCACTGCCAAATCTTGGAGTGTGGCGTCCGACATCCCTCGGGGATACACGGAAGCTCAACGGGCCAGCATCTTTGATGAAATCAAAGGTCACGCCACCAAGATCGCCAACATGGTGAACATCTCCACCTTCTACCCCGAGGAGGAAATTCCGAAAACTCCCGAGGAATCCAGGAGCGAAAATGACGACTTGGATGCCTGAAGAAGCTGCCTGGTCCCGAGTAGAGATAGAAAAATAGAAGCATTACTGTTCTTACAATGTAACAGTTATTGTAATGCTTTCTATTCTTTTGTATAAACAAGTACTCCACTTTTGCAGCTAAATTATTAAGTCACTACAACGGAATCGGTCTATTGCAACGAAAATAGTCGTAGTAAAAAGTGACTTATCGTCGCAATAGGGTTTTGTTGCACCGAAATCGGTTTCGTTGGGAGGCGTCGCGAAAACCTCCGTGGTAGAAGCCTGTCTCCGCGCACTTAGATTCGTCGCTAAAAAAAATCCAGTTGCAACCATTTCATAGGACAATTGCCACGCACGTTTCCGTCGCGTCTCGCACATAACGCAACGTACGTATTTCGTTGGTACACCTCTAGTGCAACAAATACCCAAACGTGGCGAGTGACCAATGTGGCAACGGCGAGTGTTCCGTTGCGCTTGTTCTTTCGTTGCAAAACTCGAGTTTATTTGCCACGTCCAATTGTGTGGCAAAAAACTATGGCAACAAACATTATACGCGTGGGAACAACGTTTTGCCACACACAATCAATCGTGGTAAGATGATTTTGAAAATAGTAATCGCAACGGCCTTCATATTAGTAGCCATAAGCAATCGCGACAATTTCAACTATTCGTGGCGTCATTCAATTTCTACAAATTTTAGTTTCGTGGCGAGATGTAGTATTCGCAACATCCACATTTTATGTTGCTAGAAACAACTGCGACAATAACAACTTTTCGTGGCGCCATTGTATTTCGACAAATTTTATTTTCGTGGCGACATATACAATTCGCAACGTACAAATTTTAGTAGCTAGAAACAACTGCGACAAATTCAACTATTCGTTGCGCCTTTCTATTTCTACAAATTTTAGTTTCGTGGCGAGATGTAGTATTCGCAACATCCACATTTTATGTTGCTAGAAACAACAGCGACAATAACAACTTGTCGTGGCGCCATTGTATTTCTACAAATTTTATTTTCGTGGCGACATGTACTATTCGCAACGTACAAATTTTAGTAGCTAGAAACAACTGCGACAACTTCAACTATTCGTTGCGCCTTTCTATTTCTACAAAATTTAGTTTCGTGGCGAGAAGTATGGGAATTCTCTATTGCAACGAACATAGTTTGGTGGCGTGAATGAGCTATCGCAACAAAGTTAGTTTGGTGGAGAAAAAATATTGCGACGATGTCTCCCTCATGGTGGTGAGAGTCTATTTCAACAAAACACTTTGTTGTGGTGACTGAGGCTTCACGCAACACTACAATTATCGTGGTAAACTACCTATTGCCACGTTATAGAAAAAAAATAAAAAAAAATAAGGAAACAAAAAATACGGGCATTGAATTAAAATGTTCAAAACGGTACGTAAAATATGTTTATTTACACAAAATAATAGTTCTCATAGCTATTTTTAATATATACTAATGAAATTCTCGTACAACATGGATCAAATCAAGATCAAATCAAACTGAAATATCCAGTGCAGCTATTTTTTTTCCTCAGAAGTTTGATTGACGTCTTGCAATCAATTGTAAAAAAAAAGGTGTGAGTCTAGTCAGCAATAACACATGCTGAAACATAAGAACCAACAGGCTATAGTGTGTGGATGAAGCAAAAACAGTTGTTGTAACTCTACGAAGCCACAACCCATAGTGAAACATAAACTGCAACAAGTATAGGGTGGGTGCAGCAACGTTATAGTGTGGGTGAAGCAAAAACAGAATGTACTAGTACCGAACTGTACAAGATTGTGACTTACAAATGCTTTAAACATTCGACTATTCTGTATCGTGCTGTGCGGAGGAACTATTTTCTTAGCAGGACTGTTGGTAAGTGATGGTTGCTGGTTCGACTTCTTAAACGTCTGCAAAAACAAAGTGCACTGTTAGCAACGCAAGTAAACAACTAAATCTTACTAGTTTGCAATTGTATGACTATCATCACCTGAGGTGTAGTCGTCTTCTGCTTTTCCATCTGTGCGGAGAGCTCGTCAAACTTTGCCTGGAACCGTGAGTTAAACTGTGCAACCAAGTTATTTTCAAATTCTTTTCTTGAGTTTCTCTCCGACTCCATCAGTTGTTCCCTTTGAGTAAGCTCTTCCATTAATCTCTTCTCAAGATTTTCTCTCTCAGCCCGCTCTACATTAATCTTCTCTTCCATGCTTGTACGTTCATCTAGTAACTTATGTTCTAAAGTAGTGACCTTCGTGGTGAGCTGGGAGTTAACTTTTTGGGTCTCTGCCGTAGCCCGAGCTTGCTCCTCTAACAGGAACTTAGACCGCTGAGAACTAGTTTGCACCTGGGCCATGTATCCGAACCCACGAGGCTGCGATGACTTGCATTGAACTTTAGATTTATATGCTTTCTGGAAAATATTGATTCTTTGTTCAGCTGACAATGGAACACCAGTTTCCTTTAATCTGTTTTCAATCTCTTTACATGTTGTTTCCTGATTACGAAAAAAAATCTCAAATCAGATGAAGAAACATCCAAGATGGAGAACAGTAAATATGTTTAGAGTAGCTTCTAAGTCAGTTAACTCACGTAAACATCCTTGGACTCTTCTGTAGTCCATGTTTCATTCTTTGTGTGGGTCAGTCTCCAGAGAGCAACACAGTCTGGCTCTTCTCCAGTTTCCGAATTCCTCTGCAAGTAGTGCAACAATTAGATACTATAAACATTAAAGCAAAGTGAACACCGACGCATGCATAGTGAGTAGGCCCATACATTCTCAAAACTGAGTTGAGAGTAGGATTTTGATCCTACTCTGTGTTTTGTCTTCATCTTCGTACGGTTATCCTTGTTCTTTTGGCTGAGTTCCTGCTCATTCAATTATAAAAAAAAACTTGTCAGACAAGCCATTTGATGATAGTACAAAATTCACAAACAGGTAGTATAGAAATAACCAGGAATTTCGGATCAGTGCCAAAGTACTCGATCAACCATTCCCACTCTTCTTTTTGTAAATCTTCTGGGACAACTGCCCTTCTGGCATCATCTGTTTTGTATGCCTTGTAAGTGTTGCTTAGGTTTCCTCGCCAGCCTCTGTAGCGTTCTTTTGCAATTTTAAGATTTTTCCGTGTGTTTCGTCTGTATCTGGCATATCGTATCTGTCCTGTAATGCGTAGAACAAACATATAGACTTAGTTTAGTAGTAGTACATTAATTATGGACGAAAAAAGCAGACAACACATGTGAGAAAGGTTGTACTCACCAACATATCTGTGACGATCATGCGATGGATGTTAGGGTGAATGTCTGTCCACCTCCTCACTCCAATAATTGGTAACCTTCTTTTCATTATGATTACCACGTCATCCTTGAATGAACGGTTGTTCATTCCTACTGGACCACCCAATGTTTCAGAGAAATCAACACCTAGCTTTGCAGCTCCATTGGCATGACGCTTCTTATTGGCTTTCAAACCTTTCACTACACCTCGCCCTTTCTTCTTCGGTATGTCATCACCTACATCCCAAAACACACACAAAGAAACAATTTATTTTGTAGTTGATTGAAAGAAATTAGGACACAGCGGTAAAAAAAATAGCTAGTACCTTCTTGTAGTTGTAGCTTCGGGCGATAGCAGCGTGCATGGGAAGGCCAATCCTCAACGGAACACATGTCAGTTTCAGACATATCAGTGTTAGGTTCAGTTCCTGTTTCAGGGTTAACATTTGTACTGAATCAGCAATCCTAGATTTTATCCATTAAAACAAATATTAGACAGAGCTTAAATGTCAAAAATAAATTACCACGTCTACGTTTTCCCTGACTTTTTTTATATTGTAGTATACTTTCAACCCTTGTCATGCAGACAGATCCTTTCTTTATTACTGAAAATGTTAACAATAAATGGACAAAGCATTAGCATTGTGCATAATTCAGAAAGCTGATTAAGAATTAATGAACTTGTGTACCATTCCCAAAGGAGTAATCTGTATCTTCTTCTTCGTTTGAAGCTTGTTCCTCTTCGGTTGCATCCCTAACTGCATGTTTATCAAAATTGTGGATTAGGTAAGGAATGCATAAAATAGTTACCGGGGAAAATATTTATTAAAGTCTGTATTGAAGGAGTTGCGAGTTGGATATTTGGCATGAAAGTATAACCTGTGATAGTGATCTGTCGCTTTTTTCTGGTGGATCCGGTTGCATCATCAAGCAGAGACTCTATTGTTGCAATATCAACCGCCGTGGCCTTCTCCCTAAACACACACAGGGAGATCTTCTTATCATTAGAGTGTCTGCGTTTCAATTGCTCGAAATCACTACCATGGTCTATTGGAACAAGTTTTCCTTTGCCAGGGCCATTATTTAGCCTGCAGTACAGGTAATCACGCGCGCCACTGAAGCCAACGTTTTCAATCAAATTGATGAATTCCATATAGCAGATTTCCTCCGGTTCCATGGCTGCTACCACAACTTTTTTGTTTTTATCACCGTCCTCATAGAAAAGTCTAACTTTCCAAATGGGTTCGGTCGTCTACAATTAGATAGAAGGAAAAAATGAGAACCCAAATAATCAGTGAGTTAGCAGATCTGAAATAAAAAAAATAGTTACATGGCATTATTCACATAGAAAACCAGATACACATATGATCGACTAGGTGTTCATACACGGATTAACGCTTCAACCAGAGGAAGAACAGAGAATAACAACCAATATCGAGACCATATAAGAGACGGCGAGATCACGGAGATGGACGAGAAGCAGATTAGACAGGAAAACCTGAGAGGATTCGTGTTCCATGGAGTCCGATCGCGACATCGACATGTGTAGAGCTCTGAACGTGATGAGGGCGAGATGAGATCTAATCTGCAATGGCGAAAGAGGTGGCCCATAGATTATGCTATGGCGAAACAGGAGGGGCATCGTGCACTTATACATACACTTTAGCGGGAAATTTAAAGTGACTGCTTTTATTTTTTGGTGGGAACACAAAATTTCGCTACACTTGGCGTTTAGCGGGAGGATTTAATTTTTTTTGGTGGGACATCGTATTCGAGCAACCACAACGCCTTGTCGACAATATAGCCGCTAATTGAGCAGTTAAACAATGCATGCAATCGCCGGCTGCCTAGAAGGCATATTTTGCATTGAGTTTCAAGGCGTCAGGCTCTTAACTATCGAGGGAAAACTAATCGGATTTATTCCCTAGCGCTTACAACGTAGGATTGAAAACATGTGGAAGCCTCGCATGAGTCATGTAATGCACTGAACAATTATTTCATGCAACTTATTAGCTGTCGTCGCCTTGTTTATTTCTGCAAACTTCAAATTGCCACTGAAAATATAAACAAGACAAGTAATCTTCACTGCAGATGAAGGTTTGGGTGATCAAACCACTGAAGCACATCGCTGATGGCAGTACGATAATTACATACATCCATACGTTCATGATCCGATGAGAATGTCCAAGTTGGCAGACTACGTACTACAACCAGGGCGACACCGCCCGCATCACGATCTTCACGTCCAAGTGGCGGTTACGGGTGCTCCTAAGTGTAATGAGAATAGCTTGCTTTTCATATAAATGCTTGCCTTCAAGGAATTCCCGCCATGCATTCCTGCCAAACATAATGCGGCCGTCCCTGTCCGTGTTGTATGGAACGGTGGTGAACGCCTCTGATGATCCGAGGCATAGCCCAGCATGGCCTGAAGACGGAATGCCAGCACTGTCCGCTATGGACTGAGGTAGTTTCTGGATTTCGAGCGTGTGGATGACATACAAAAAGAAGTAGGTCATAGTAAAGCACACGTTGTAAGCATAAATTGCGTTGAAAAACATAAATAGCATTGGCACCTTACGTACCATCTCATATCTGGCCACATTTGTCCACGTCAAACGAGTCACGTATGGCACTCCAATGTACTCATCTATCGTGGGTAGAAGCTCACGAACGTGGTCCTTCTCATCATCATCAAGATCAGCTCTCTGGGAGAAGATGATGGAAGAGTCGAATGGGTCATCCTCATCCATGGACTGCTGATCCGTGGACTCCTCATCCGTGGACTCCTCATCAGTCCTGGGATCTGTGTCAGTTTCATTGCTTGTAGTAGCGTCGTGGTCGTACAAGTAGTGCCTGCGGCACATGTCGAACTTGAACACCTTGACGGTGAGCAAGGCGTCGCCGTCGTAACTGAAGAGGAGGAACATGCCGCGCTGCAGGAAGTAATATTGGGCGAACTGGTCCCAGCCATGCCCGAGGAAAATGCGGCCAGCTTCATCGAAAAGCACATCCATGTCCCAGTTCTTTCTACTCGGATCGTCCGCCTCACGCAGCTTAAGTTCACGTGGTTCACGGCCCTTCAGCAACTCCACAAACTTCTTAGGCAGCACCTGCAGCAATATGAAAGTTAAATAGATAGAAAAGAGTGCTTACTATAAATAAGTTTACTGTTTGATGATGGATGAGTACTATAAAATGTAAACAAGTAGTACCTAGTAATCAGTTATACTAAATCTTAGTTGAGCAATGAGGGTGTTTGCCACATTAATTCAAAAAGATGAACTTTCGGTGGGAGCTGAAATGTACCATATCGAGTGAACATATTCACGTAGAGCAATTGAGCTACTACAACCCATCTACTAGACCTTAATTTGATTCACAAATTTAACTAGCTACATGATCATAGCTCAGACACTATGTCAGACTAAATAACTGAAGTGGTGGTGTGGGTCGATGAAGCGTACCAGTTGGTCCGATGTAGCGTCTACTACGAGGGAGTAGAACTCAAAGTCTGCCAACTCCATCTTAACAGATCCCTCTGTTCATCATATAATAGAAATGCAAATCAATTTCCGGCTACATATATAATCGAGAATTAACATTTTGGTGATACAGTCCACGTACTGAATGCCGCGTTGTATTGCAAGCGGCAACTGCTTAGGTCGAACATCTTTACTGTGATGACATTGCGGCCGTCGTAATTGCAGATCAGAATAAAGCCTCTCTGCAGTTTGTAGGTCCGGGCGAAACACTCCCAGCCGCGCTTGAGGAACATGCGGCCAGTGCTGTCGAACCACACATCAACGTCCCACGTGGTGCTACGCCGATGGCCGACCTCAAGCAGCTTCAGTGCACGGGGTTTACGGTCCCCTAGCAACTCTGCGAACTTCTTAGGCAGTGACTGCAGCAGAGGATAGAGCAAACCATGAACATCATTCCACCTATCTGACTAAAATGACAAGTAAAATGAGTACAATACATGTTTGTCCGATGAAGCATCATCTACGTAAGCGAGGAACTCGTAGTCCATCGTATGCAAACCCGCCTGTAGATCGTACTAAAAAGTATGACTTCAGTTACATTTAGCAGACGTGCCAAAACAGCAGAGGTTAAGAAACATGAAGGTTCACTACAAATTTAGGACTAAATGCAGTCTAGCAGCATCATGGTTCAGAGACATTCATACACAGGTGCAATTTAAATTTGACATGCATTCAAGAATTTCATGGAAGTACGGAACTTCAGAAAAGAAAATCTACTAGTATGTCAAGGAAATGGTGTGCCGACAATCAATTGTACTGCTTTAGCAAATTAATTGAAATAGCTACTGGTCCTAAAAAATGGCTCACATCTATTGTCCTGCTGAAGATTAAAAATGGTACTAAAAATAGCTAGTGAACCTAAAAAGGGGTAAAGTCAACTGTACTTGTGAATAGTAAAAAGGAAAATTACTAAAAGTAGGTACTGGTCCTAGATATGCCAGTGTGAGTACCAGAGGTCTTACTTTCAACATCACTAATTACCTACCTAGAAAAAGGCACACACACAACAACAACTACCAACATCAATTGGGCACCTGGAACTATCAAAATTAACATGAAGGTATAGTGCAACATCTCAATCAGATGCATGTAAGCACCATTTATTTTAGTCATAAACGTGTAAAAGACAAATCAATCATGAATGACATCGAACATAAATACGTGCTACCATCTATATGTAGCACAAGATTTCACATTTCTTTCCTGTCTAGACAAGTAGGACACTAGTTACCTTATAGAAAATGAGTGTTTGAACTTAAATCGTTCTGCAATGCATCCACAAGAGGTGAAGTTCTAACCTGAGTGTCGCCCGCGATGGATCAGTGGTGAATCGACGCGCCGTGGGTCAATCTACAGCGCGATGAAGAGACTGGCGACGACGGCGGTCGCGAGAATGCGGTGGCCCAGAGAGGGATGCTGATCGAGGGGCGGCGAGGTAGAGAGATGGATGGCGGCGGCGGCGGCGGCGACGGTGTCGGTGAACTGCGGAATAAGGGTTTTCTCGGAGCAAATAACTGTAGGTACACAAAGAGAAGGAGTGCGAACTTGACGTGACAATACGAGAGGAAGATGATACTTGGGCCCACCTGTAAGTCTGTTACCACAAATGGTGGGTACATTTCCGTGGGGCAGTTGCCATTTTTATGGTTCCTATCTGAAGTGCCACCGAGCGTCTCCCTTCCCCTCCCCTGCTTTCTCCTCTGTTTCTCCACTGACGATCTTCGTCCTACTCCACGCCATGGAGCAGCCAGACAAGTTTTGCACTTTTTTTTTGTAATTAATGGCTGTCAGACCAATGGTGTGTTCAATTTTAGAAATGTTGGTACAAAAGTATTCCATTCCAAATTATTATGGTAAACAGCCGCATTGCCCGCTTGTAATAACCGCGCCGCTTCCAACCCATGTCCATAGTCGAAATCATGATGCATTCCAAGAACCTCGCTTCATTTCAGCAACATTGCACGTGTGGGATCTCAAAAAGCCGCTTCCATTCTCAAGTTGCGTACCAATCTTATGTCGTAGCCGTTTCCGGGCACTTTCGGTCCAGAATAGTGTTCCCTTCCACCTAGGATGCCTGGAAAACAGCAGAGATGAGAATGTAAGCCACACTTGGCAATGTGGGCCCACACAAAATGCTTGAACCCCATTGCAGGACTTGTATGGTGCCGCCGTTGCGCTGGGTGGCGTCGAAGCACCAGACGTTAACCGGGACGATTCTCGCCGCTTCTCGCTCTTGCATGCCAGCCTCGACACCTGGGGCATCCTTACAACCCACTCCAAGAAACTCACTCCATATGCAACACTCACTAGTAGGGAATGGCTTATAGCCACCAGCATACTGCTGGCCAACAATAATTGCTGTTGCCTAGCGCTAACAGCACTGGCGAACAGAAATATCAGTTCGCCAGCGCTATGAAGACTACCGCTGGCGAACCACCCCCCTTGTTCGCCAGCGCTATGGCCGGGCCCCACCTGCGCGCGCTACAGCCGCTGCCCAATATTAGCGCTGGCGAACAGGGCAAAGAGTTCGCCAGCGCTACGCCCACCACCGCTGGCGAACAGGTGGAGCTGTTCGCCAGCGCTAATATGTGGGCCCAGCACGCATCTTAGCGCTGGCGAACAGAACCACCTGTTCGCCAGCGGTATTCCGCAGATCTAGCCATAAGTGGCACCCCCACCCACCCACTTTCCCCTCCACTCTCTCTTCTTTACCTTGTCCCCTCTTCTCTCTCTAGCTCGAAATTATGCCAATTTCTCCACCCTCCTACTTTATTTTGAACCAACTAAATTTATTTAAGTTGGTATATATATGTTTTTCTCCCTCCTAACATCATTTCTACCCCAAATTTTCCCTCCCTAGCCATCTAGATCTAGAATTACCCCCTTTCTCTCCAAAGCTCCAAAATTCTCCGGATATCATCGTGTAGCCATCTATTCATTTGAGGTGGGATGAATGATAATATATAATTAAATGAGTTTGTATATAAATTTTGTCCGGATACACGCGATATGCAATATGTGTGAAATTTCACCGGATTCAACAATGGTCGTGTGATGGAGACGATAAATGCATGTGTGCGCAATTTGTTGTGGAATGAAATTGAGTAGCCAACTATCGCCGGAATGTTGATTCATTTCCGTCTCGGCATAGTTTGGCACTCCCTAATAACCTCCTATTTGTAGGAAGGTCATGCCGAATTTTTTCGTGAATACGACATGAAGTGAAATTTTTGATATGAAAATGAGTTGCCACTTTGCCGGAATGTTGATTCATTTCCGTCTCGGCAAAGTTTGGCACTCCTCTAACCTCCAATTTGTAGGAAGGTCATGCCGATTTTTTTCGTGAATATCGAAATATATATATATATATTATGTTTGGTTCTAATATTAATTATATCGGCGCGCGCTCTCGTGCAGGCGACATATAATGGTGGTCGTTAAGAGTGAACGTGTCGTGAATAGTTACTTGAGACACGCGACAGAAGACATGTTACAAAATGGCCGCAAGGAGATACGATGTCCATGTCGAAAGTGCAAACTAGGGGGCTTGCTCAATCCCTTTACCGGAGACTTGCTCAGTCACCTCCTAAGGTATGGTTTCATGGATGGGTATAACAGTCAGTGGGTAAGTGATGATGAAGATGATGAAGTCCATGGGGCGGCGGCGGTAGGAAATGATGTGCAACAGGACAATAGCAACGATCGACTAGAACTACAGCAGGACCAACTACAGCAGGACCAAGATCAGCCTCATGACCCCGCACATGATCATGGAGAAGATGTTGAACAAGACGTGGAAGAAGATCACGAGGACACAGGGACACCCCTAACGGAAGTTGTGCGTGACCCTCATCTGAAAGAACTGCTTTTGAGAAAGACGACTAACTCGATATCTGCTGCTAGAGAGCAATCGAAGTTGGCGCAACTAGAGATAGATTCGAAGACACCGTTGTATGCAGGCTGCGGTCCGGGAGAGTCCCGCCTGAGAGTGGCCCTCGATGTTCTGCAGATGAAGGCGAGATACAAATGGAGCGACATAAGCGTCGATGCAAGCCTGCAATACTGGCACGATGTCCTTCCAGAGGGCAACACATGTCCTAAAAGTTGCGACGAGGCCAAGAAAGTCGTGTGCCCCTTTGATTTACCTCACGAAAAATACCCGTTTGTCCAGTTTGCAGCGCCGCTCGATACAAGAAAGGGAAGAAGAAAGCTCCTCGGAAAGTTGTGTGGTACTTTCCGCTCATTCCCCGTCTGCAACGGTATTTCGCGGACCGCAAGGAAGCAGAGCTCATGCGCTGGCACGTGAAAAGGAGGAATAAAGTTTTGAAAGATCCAAATCGGAGTGAAAAAGTAATTCTGACACATCCTTCAGATGCAAGTCAATGGAAAGCAATTGACTGTGAATATCCAACGTTCGGGGCGGAGGCAAGGAACATCAGGTTGGGTGTGAGCACCGACGGACTCAATCCGTTTGGCAACCAGAGCAGCACCCATAGCACCTGGCCCGTGTTTGTATGGATGTACAACATCCCTCCCTGGTTGTGCATGAAGAGGAAGTATATTCACATGAGTATGCTAATTCAAGGGCCGAAACAACCAGGCAACGACATAAATCTATACCTGAAGCTGCTTAAAGATGAGCTGGAAACGCTATGGGCCGAGGAAGGGGTGAACACATGGGACGCCTTCGGTGAACAATATTTCCCAATGAGAGCTGTCTTACTCTGTACGGTTCACGACCTACTAGGCTACGGATATGTGGCGGGCCAGGTGTGCCACGGACATAACGGTTGCGTGAGGTGCATGGATGACCCCACGTTTATGCAACTTCCGAAAGATCCTGGGTCTTCGAAAACAGTTTTCGTTGGCCATCGAAGGTGGCTACCCAACAAAGACCCGTGGAGAAGGCGAGGAGACCTTTTTAACGGTGAGGATGAGCTCCGTGGACCTCCACGTAAGAGGTGCGGCGAAGAAATCTACAATTTGCTGAATGATTGGAAGGAATGTCCAAAGCCGGGAAAGAAGAAAAAGGCGCCAAAACCGCTTCTGGATGTATGGAAGACGAGGTCGGTGTTTTGGGACTTGCCATACTGGCCCATTCTCGATACGCCTCACTGCCTTGATCTGATGCATATCACGAAGAATGTGTTTGAAAGTTTGTTTGGCACGCTGCTCAACATGCCGGAGAGGACCAAAGACGGGGTGAAAGCAAGAAACGACCTGAAATATTTTGGTATTAGGGTAGATCTTCAGGGGGGACGCCCGGATGATGACGACGGCGATCAATCGTGTGATGACGAGACGGATGGTCGCAAGGACAAAAGGGTTAAGAGGAATGACTATTACTGCCCCCCCTCCTGCTTCACTCTTAGTCCGGACGAGATCACAAAATTGATGATGTGCCTTCTCGGAGTCAAAGTCCCTAGCGGTTACTCAGGGCTAATAAGCAGATTCCTCGACGCGCAGAAACAAAAGTTTAGCGGGATGAAGTCTCATGACTGTTACGTGATGATGACGCAGATACTTCCAGTTGCGATCCGCGGAATAATGGACAAACACGTCCGGGAAACCCTGTTTGGCCTCTGTAACTTCTTCGACGTTATATCTCGAAAGTCGATCACGGGGAAGCAGATCTCAAGGCTGCAGGAAGAGATTGTCGTTATACTATGCGAGCTTGAGATGTACTTTCCACCATCATTCTTTGACATATGTGTTCATCTGTTGGTCCATATCGTGGACGATATCATCCATCTCGGGCCGTTGTTCCTGCACAACATGATGCCGTTTGAAAGGATGAATGGGGTCATCAAAGGATATGTTCGCAACAGAGCTCGTCCGGACGGAAGCATCGTTCAGGGCTTTCTCACCGAAGAGTGCATCTCTTTCTGCACGAATCATATGGACGTGGAGGACCCAGTTGGTCTGCCCAGAAACAAGCACATTGGCAAGCTCGATGGAGTAGGTCACAAAAATGGACGTAGAGAAGTGCATGTGGATCGGGCTTGTCGACGCACCGACTTTAACAGGGCAAACTTAGTAGCTCTCCAACACATTGACATGGTCGATACTTGGGTGGAAAAACACAAGAGCTCGATTATGAAAAAGTACAGTGAACAAGGCAAGCGGAGGACCGAAGGAGGAATAATCAGAGAGCATAACTCCACTTTCTTGCGTTGGTTTAAAGATGTGATCGTCGCTAATCCACCGCCAAGGGATTGTGCGAAAAATAAACTATTGTACGCCTTGGCACATGGCCCAGCTCCCAACCTAGCGACGTTTCAAGCATATGATATCAACGGGTTCACTTTCTACACAGAGGAGAAAGACAAAACTTCCGATTATCAAAACTCAGGGGTAACGATGGAATCCTACACCGGTGACAAAAAGTTAAGATACTACGGAAGGATCGAGGAGATATGGGAGCTTAACTACTCTGGAGAGAAGGTGCCTATGTTCCGCGTCAGATGGGCTAGGATGTCGACCGTCAGAAAAGAAGACCAATACTTTACAACCATGGTTATTCCCGAAGCCGGAACCTCATCAAGCGCGAATGTCACAACGCAAAATGAGCCATGGGTATTGGCTAAACATGTGTCCCAATGCTTCTTCATAACAGACCCCGCAAGGCCTAGCCGTGTTGTCGTGAGGAGAGGGAAAAGAAATATCCTCGGAATGGATGGAGTCGTTGATGAGGACGAATTCGACACGTTCGGCGACCCAAATATTGACGATGATCAAGAAGATGATGATGATAGTCATGCAACATACACAACAAGAAGAAGCAGAACAACGCTACCTAGGCATGGTCTTCCATTCATAAGAAGAAGTCATAATGTGGGGTTAAATTATGCAACTGCGACCAAAAAAGGCAAAAAGATCAAACACTGAGAAACTATGTATGCATTTGTCTGCCAATTGTATGCGACGAAATTATGTATATGCATGGGGTCTGATATCGATGTGCACTTATTATAAATTTAATGTACCTTGTTCTGTATTTCAAATGTGTGGACTTATTAGTAGAAAACAAAAATAAAACAAATAGAGAAAACAAAAAGAAAATAATGGAAAACAAAATAAAACAATATAAAACATAAAGGATATAATGGAAAACAAAATAAAACAAATAGAGAAAACAAAAAGAAAATAATGGAAAACAAAATAAAACAATATAAAACATAAAGGATATAATGGAAAACAAAATAAAACAAATAGAGAAAACAAAAAGAAAATAATGGAAAACAAAATAAAACAATATAAAACATAAAGGATATAATGGAAAACAAAATAAAACAAATAGAGAAAACAAAAAGAAAATAATGGAAAACAAAATAAAACAATATAAAACATAAAGGATATAATGGAAAACAAAATAAAACAAATAGAGAAAACAAAAAGAAAATAATGGAAAACAAAATAAAACAATATAAAACATAAAGGATATAATGGAAAACAAAATAAAACAAATAGAGAAAACAAAAAGAAAATAATGGAAAACAAAATAAAACAATATAAAACATAAAGGATATAATGGAAAACAAAATAAAACAAATAGAGAAAACAAAAAGAAAATAATGGAAAACAAAATAAAACAATATAAAACATAAAGGATATAATGGAAAACAAAATAAAACATTATTATTTGTAATGTGTTTGAAATTAATTTGTAATGTGTTTGAATTATTATAAATGAAATGTCTTTGAATAATCTAAACAAATAAAGAAAACAAAAAGAAAATAATGGAAAACAAAATAAAACAATATAAAACATAAAGGATATAATGGAAAACAAAATAAAACATCATTATTTGTAATGTGTTTGAAATTAATTGTAATGTGTTTGAATTATTATAAATAAAATGTCTTTGAATAATTTAAACAAATAAAGAAAACAAAAAGAAAATAATGGAAAACAAAATAAAATAATATAAAACATAAAGGATATAATGGAAAACAAAATAAATATTATTATTTGTAATGTGTTTGAAATTAATTTGTAATGTGTTTGAATTATTATAAATGAAATGTCTTTGAATAATTTAAACAAATAAAGAAAATAATGGAAAACAAAATAAAATAATATAAAACATAAAGAAAATAATGGAAAACAAAAAGAAAATAATGGAAAACATAGCGCTGGCGAACATAGGCCACTGTTCGCCAGCGGTAAGGTACCTTAGCGCTGGGCAACAGATGTTGTTCGCCAGCGGTGACTTACCACTGGCGAACAGTTGCCTATGTTCGCCAGCGCTATGTGGCGCTGTGACACTTACGCGCGGTCCCCCCGCCCCTCCCCTCTCTCTCTCACTAGTATTGTCACTTAGCCGTTTTCGCGATCGATCACAACCACCCGCGCACGAGCAACTCCCTCTCTCTGTTAACTCCGGCCGGCGAGCAACGTCTCCGGCGAGCAACCACCGCACCCCTCCCTCCCTCTCCTCGCCCCTCCCTTCCCTCTCCTCGCGAGCCCCTCCCTCTCCCCACTGCCCCCGCGCGCGAGCACCACCGGCCTACTGCCCCGAGCCGCCGGCCACTGGCCCTCCCTCACCGGCGATCACCATCGGCCCTGGCCACTCCCCTACCCCTTCTCATCACTCCCTCCTCCTCCCCTGCGGCTGCCGCACTTCCTCCTCAGCGGCGCCGCCCGTTCTGCCGTGCTGTTGCCCCCTCTACTTCCACGCACACAACATGTTCGACGCCTGTTCTGCAAGAAATATCGCAGGTAATTCTTCCTTCTCTTCTCTCTCTTGTTGATTCTTCAGCTATCCTAGGTAGACATAGTCAATGAGTGCCGAAACTGCAGCTATGCCCATGCTTATAGTTGAAAATAACAGTGACAGAAAACTGTTATTTCGTGGAAAATAACAGTGACAGAAACTGCAGCTAAGCCCAGAGTGCACGATTTCCTTGCTCCTTGTTTCTGTTTACCTTTCATTAGTGGAACTAGTCAAAGTTATTGTCATGCACTCCATATGTTCAGAGTTCGTGACCACACTTAATAAGGAATTCTGTACAACATTATTATTATTATTCTCTACACTATTTAATAGGATTGCCTCACTTGCTTTCTAGCTGCCAACTGGTTTGCATCCAAGATTTGGTAATGCCACAGTAGTTTTATAAATCAACCATTTCGTCAACAAAATGAAACTGTGAATACAGATTGGTCCAACTAGTACATTCCATTGTTTTTTTAGAAGATGCTGAATTGTGGACACACGAATAGGTGGACAGGCAACAGATATAGCAGTTCTATATTAGGAACACACCAACTCTATCAATAGTATCAGTAATGATTTAATGTGGTTGGGTAGAAAGTAGTCCATTGTCCCTTAAACAATTAAAAACTTTATGAAAATTTTCAGTAAATTCTTATTTAACATAAAGAGATCGTGGTAAAATTTTGAGATCATTTGGATGAGTTTGGTAGAACAAACTTGTTCTAATTTCAATTCTGCCAAAATTTAAATTTAATTACTTTGGGCAGTTAACAAACTTCAATTGTTATAAAATTTTGTGTGTCACTCTTATTTGGCAATAAAAGGCCATGGTACAAATTTCAAGTCATTTTGATGATATTTTTAAATCACACTTGTTTTCATTTTATTTTTGCAATTAACTTCCAATAATTAATTGAGGCACTTAACTAGTTCAAAACCACATGAGATTTGGTGGAAAGTTATTATTTACCATAAGGAGGCACTGGTAGAAATTGGAGATCATTTTGATAAAGTTTGTAGAACAAACTTGTTAAATTTCTGATTTGTTGCTGTGGAGAAAACCATGATTTTTGGGGCCTTAAACAACTTAATTTTTGGTGCCACTTCTTGTGCTACTCTCATTTGATATAAAGACCATGTGATTAATTTTACAAAGTATTTCGGCAAAGTTTGTAGAAGTAACTTGTTTGCGTTTTCACCTTATGGCAATTCTGCCATTTTTCAAACAGAAAAGAATTCATTCTGTTTTGTGCCCATGTGCTTATATATCTTAACATAAATCATAGTTTTGTGCCCATGTTATGTCACAATTGTTTTTGGTGGTTGGTGATGGTTGGTGGTGATGGATGGTGTGTATGGATGGTGGTGATGGATGGTGGTGGTGATGGATGGTGGTGTATGGATGGTGGAGATGGTGTGTGGTCGTATTGATATGTGCCCACCTTCGTGTGGATGACGATGATAATATGAGGGGTGGGTTTTTATGTGCAGGTACCCCACGTGAGTCCTTATTTGCCGGAATGTTGATTAATTTCCGTTCCGGCAAATTTGGGTACTCCATTTGTGATATTTTTAGCAAAGGTCATGCCGAAATTTTCCGTGAATTTTGGCATGATCTTTGCTAAAAATATCACAACTTAGAGTGTCCGAGAAATTTGGACTCATATGGGGTACATCGTCTAAATTGTAGGATTTGTTGAACTTATTTCGGGTTTTCTCTCCTTCATTAGATATCGCTCACAACGACGAGGCGGGTGGTTCTGGTCTCGGACACGGCGGAGACAACGACGATGCGTGGCTTTCCATGCTAAGCACGGGAGGCGGACCCGTAGATCCGCACCCGGATCTAGAGATGGAGGGCGACGATGCAGACGACGAGATGGACGAAACCGTTCGCCAGGAGCTAGAGCCACACAACGATACATCGGGCGCAGAAGGTGATCAAACCGGTAGTGGCACCGGGGATACCGCCTCCGGTAGCGAGGCGGCGGCTAAGCGCAAAGAGAGGCGGCACAACTTGCTCGCCCCCATGCGGGAAGAGTTCATGGAAGTGTGCCCCAAGAGCGGTGCTCCCCTCGAGCCGGAGATTTATGCCAAGGGCTATGGAAACCAGATAGGCTGCATAGCTCGAGACTTCGGCAACGTTAATATGGAGCACCTCAAAGCTAAAGAAAACAAGGCTAATGCCGCCCTGCTGATTGAGAAGCTGCACACAAGGTACAAATTCCCGGATCCTTACGACAACCAGGACCTGAAGAAGAATCTGGTCAACTCCTTAGCACTGGAAAGTTCGCCAAGGCGTTTACGACTTGGAGATCCAGTTTGCGGGAGATGCTTGCGAAGGGTAAGGATTTTGATGAGATCCATAAGATGTGGCCCTCCATTTCCGAGGAAGACTTGGCCCAATTCAAGATCGACGAACTCAAACCGGAAAGGATTGCGCTGACTAAATGGGGGAAAGAACAGCGAAAAAAGAACATTGGCCCTCACAATCTTGGAAGCCGGGGTTACCTTGGGAAGCAGAAAGTATGGGAAAAGGAGGATTCGAAGAGAGAAGGGCCGAACCCGTTTGACAAGATCACCGACCCGCAGGTGAGAAATTTTGTCAGGGCCCATTATAGGGAAGATCCCAAAAAGCCCGGCGATCTTGTGTTGAACGAGAAGGTCAAGCTGCTCGAGAATAAGTATCTCGAGGAAGAAGAAAAAGAACGCCTATCTCAATCTGACGGGGGGTCCTCGGCGACGACGAACAAGGACCCGTATGACACCCCTTTCATTAGGGCGCTTAACGCGATGAAGGGAGTGCCCCTTGACAAGAAGCCGAATCGTGGCCATGTGCATGGCCTCGGAAAGGGTCATCGGCATGCGCACTACTACCCCGACACCAAGGAAAAGCGTAAGGAGCGGAACAAGGGCCCGGAGAAGACGGTCGACGAGCTTGTGAACAAGAGGCTCAATGAGCTCCTCCCTACCATCTGTTCGACCGTCGCTCAGTCCTTAGCGCCGTGGATGCTAGGTGGAGGACAAGGGCCGCTCCCGCAGATAAACATAGCCCAAATGGTGCAGCCAGTGCCGCAGAACGTGGCCCCCGTCGTGGCGCCGCAGAACGTGGCCCCCGTCGTGGCGCCGCAGAACGCGGCCCCCGTCGTGGAGTCTGCTGCGTGGAACGAGCCGGCCCCCAACCCTCAGCCGGAAGGTCGCAAAGATCCGTCGCCGCCCCGCCACATCTCTTCAACGCCGCCGCCGACACTTAGCGGTCCATCCCCCTTGTCCGAGCTCAATGCCCTCACGGTAATTCAACGTGCACTGCTTAATTATATATTATGACTTGATTCGTGACGGCATCAGTCTCTAACAACGATCGCGCGACGTTTCGCAGGCCGACGAGACGGGATGCACATTGCTCCTTAATGTGAACGGCGAGTTAAAGGACGTCGCCAAAGGAAAAATCATCACACCTCTGAACCGCGTATCCCACGGCGTTCGTATGCCCGAGGACGTGTTCAGAGTGACATTAAGTCGGGTGCTCCCTGGTTGCGGTGCTCTCGATCCTCCGAACCAACCATCCGCAGCCGACAGCGAGTTGAACCTGGAGCAATGCTTGGTTTGGCCATTGACCTGGCCGAAATCACTAATTCGTTTGGAAAGTACTCCTGCCAACACTCCAACACCGGTCCAGGGGTCGGGGCACCCGAGCCAACACAAGGATTTCTCACCTACAAAGTCCGTGCAGCACGACGGCGACGATGCTGAAGATGAGAACCCGAATGACTACCTCGTCGACAATCCTTACGAGGGGGCGCCCGGCCTGGATGATCTTGATCAACTTCTCTTGCCAGCGGAGGAAGCGGATAAATATCGATGCACAAAGCGTCTTTTCTCTTCTCAAGAGCCGGCAGTCCCCGAGCAAGAAGTCATCAGCCAGGATGCCCTCAAAGAGGCGGTAGCGGATGTATTTCATAAGACTCAGCCTAAGAAGACGACACGGAAAAGAACTAAGAAGAGTTCTGCCGTTGCATCGATGAGCCAACCGGTGGAGGGGACCAAGTCTAAGCCGCAGACAGGACGTGTATTGGACAGGATACCCATAACCGACTGGCATCAGATCCATCAGTTGGGCAAACCGATGCTTCCGCCGAGGTTGGTCGCCTTGCTGACAGGTGATATGCGTAGCGTCCATGACGGTGTACTATATATGGAGGAGATGCTTCTGAAAGAGAAAAATCCAACGCTGCCGGTTTTGGTCGCAAAGGTGCCATCTACGGTGGGATTTGTCACTGAAGGCAACGCAAACAAGATCATCATTAGATTTGACGACATTTTTCGGATGTTCCACATGAAATCACTCCACTCGTCAATCGTCCGTCTGTTTACGCTCAGCTTGGCGCATCAGCTATCCGTAGAGAATGCCAGAAACATCGGGCTAGCAGACCCCTACTACATGCACGACATGTACTTGAACAACCCCAGGGGCAGGGCAAAAGCGACAAAGTACCTCGAACAAGTGTTGCTCACTAACCATATGAACAAGAGGATCACCCTCGTGCCCTACTTTCCTGAGTAAGTTATATTTCCCATCTTTACATAAGTTTGCGCATATACAATTTTTGAGGATTATATATATGGACTCTCCTGTTTTGCGCAGAAACAAATACGGCACCCTCATCATGCTCTACCCGAGAGACGCGCACGCAGTATATCTCGACTCCGGGAGTACGATGAAGGAGAAAAACTACACCCTCATCAAGTCTGTTCTCAATGATGCTATGGATGGCTACATCAGGGGGGAAGGATTCTGCGACAGGAAGAAACAAATTCAAGGCAAATATGTGTTCAGACACAAAACAGAGTTTCCCTGCCCCAAGCAGGCGCCAGGCGGCCAAATGGAGGCATGGTACCTCATCCAACACATGACGGAGATCGTGAAGGACCAACATAGTCTGCAATACATGTCTGCTGTGGACAAATGGTCTCGCAGCATCGTGGAATGGTCTGATGCTGAGTACAGACAAAACTTTGGTCGCATCCAGCGCAAGCTCTGCACAATCATCTATAAGGATGTAGTAACTTCAGGATCTACCTTCCACTGGAACACCCCACCATCTAACAATGAGTTGCGATAATGTGTGCTAGAGCAGACTGACGAGAGACCATTCAACTCGTTAGAAGGTGCTCTTCCGTTCCCGCCGGAGAAGAAACAGAAGATCACAACATCGAGGAAGAAATGATCGACGGTATGTATTCGATTCGCTACGAATTGCTCCTAATAAGAACTTGTTATTTCCTTTGCCGGTCTAATGCTTTTATCTTGGTCTACAGAGAGATGAAGAAGTGGACGGCGCGCTGGACCTAGCGAAAGATCGCAAGCGGAGGCGGAAGCTAAAGCGGAGGCGGACCGTATATCTAGTCTTCTTTGCGATTGATCTCTATATCGCGCGTACGTTGCATAGATGTAGTAGTCATACCTTTGTAATCGTTGAACTAATTAGATGGCTATATTTTGGGTTCGAAATCTTCCGACATAAACGTGTTATTGAGATCAATGTGTTGTATTCGTACTTATGAGAATTGGATATGGATGCATATGTATAGATGTGTTAATTTCGTTATCGATGTGTTAAATTCGTTATGGATGGATGCATATGTATCTATGATTTATCGATGTGCTATCAGTGATTTATATGTGTGAAGTTTATAAATTATAGAATTTGAATGTATTTGGACCTGGGAATATACAGAATCAGAATATACAAACTGTTATACAAAAAAAAAGAAAAAATACAAACCTGTGAAACTTACCACTGGCGAACAAAGTACCTACCGCTGGCGAACAATACCACTGGCGAACAGGATGACTACCGCTGGCGAACCAATACCGCTGGCGAACAGAGGAGCTACCGCTGGCGAACATAGCGCTGGCGAACAAGGCCTTGTTCGCCAGCGGTAACATGCACTACCGCTGGCGAAGTGGTGTTCGCCAGTGGTAACCTGCTACCATTGGCGTGGTAGCGCTGGCGAACACATGTTCGCAAGCGGTAGCTGAAATTTGTTCGTCACTGGTAGCCCTTTTCCTACTAGTGACTGCACCTTGTTACCCATGCCCATGAGTGGGCGATGCGTGATCTGGCTTTATATTGCCTTCGAAAGCGGAAGGAACGGCCGAAAACGGGGATTTCCTTGGCCAACTTGTTGTTTCCCATGCCCATAGTCGAAATCATGATGCATTCCAAGAACCTCGCTTCATTTCAGCAACATTGCACGTGTGGGATCTCAAAAAGCCGCTTACATTCTCAAGTTGCCTACCAATCTTATGTCGTAGCCGTTTCCGGGCACTTTCGGTCTAGAATAGTGTTCCCTTCCACCTAGGATGCCTGGAAAACAGCAGAGATGAGAATGTAAGCCACACTTGGCAATGTGGGCCCACACAAAATGCTTGAACCCCATTGAAGGACTTGTATGGTGCCGCCGTTGCGCTGGGTGGCGTCGAAGCACCGGACGTTAACCGGGACGATTCTCGCCGCTTCTCGCTCTTGCATGCCAGCCTCGACACCTGGGGCATCCTTACAACCCACTCCAAGCAACTCACTCCACATGCAACACTGCACCTTGTTACCCCTGCCCATGAGTGGGCGATGCGTGATCTGGCTTTATATTGCCTTCGAAAGCGGAAGGAACGGCCGAAAACGGGGATTTCCTTGGCCAACTTGTTGTTTCCCATGCCCATAGTCGAAATCATGATGCATTCCAAGAACCTCGCTTCATTTCAGCAACATTGCACGTCTGGGATCTCAAAAAGCCGCTTCCATTCTCAAGTTGCCTACCAATCTTATGTCGTAGCCGTTTCCGGGCACTTTCGGTCCAGAATAGTGTTCCCTTCCACCTAGGATGCCTGGAAAACAGCAGAGATGAGAATGTAAGCCACACTTGGCAATGTGGGCCCACACAAAATGCTTGAACCCCATTGCAGGACTTGTATGGTGCCGCCGTTGCGTTGGGTGGCGTCGAAGCACCAGACGTTAACCGGGACGATTATCGCCGCTTCTCGCTCTTGCATGCCAGCCTCGACACCTGGGTCATCCTTACAACCCACTCCAAGCAACTCACTCCACATGCAACACTGCACCTTGTTACCCCTGCCAATGAGTGGGCGATGCGTGATCTGGCTTTATATTTCCTTCGAAAGCGGAAGGAACGGCCGAAAACGGGGATTTCCTTGGCCAACTTGTTGTTTCCCATGCCCATAGTCGAAATCATGATGCATTCCAAAAACCTCGCTTCATTTCAGCAACATTGCACGTGTGGGATCTCAAAAAGCCGCTTACATTCTCAACTTGCCTACCAATCTTATGTCGTAACCGTTTCCGGGCACTTTCGGTCCAGAATAGTTTTCCCTTCCACCTAGGATGCCTGGAAAACAGTAGAGATGAGAATGTAAGCCACACTTGGCAATGTGGGCCCACACAAAATGCTTGAACCCCATTGCAGGACTTGTATGGTGCCGCCGTTGCGCTGGGTGGCGTCGAAGCACCGGACGTTAACCGGGACGATTCTCGCCGCTTCTCGCTCTTGCATGCCAGCCTCGACACCTGGGACATCCTTACAACCCACTTCAAGCAACTCACTCCACATGCAACACTGCACCTTGTTACCCCTGCCATGAGTGGGCGATGCGTGATCTGGCTTTATATTGCCTTCGAAAGCGGAAGGAACGGCCGAAAACGGGGATTTCCTTGGCCAACTTGTTGTTTCCCATGCCCATAGTCGAAATCATGATGCATTCCAAGAACCTCGCTTCATTTCAGCAACAATGCACGTGTGGGATCTCAAAAAGCCGCTTCCATTCTCAAGTTGCCTACCAATCTTATGTCGTAGCCGTTTCCGGGCACTTTCGGTCCAGAATAGTGTTCCCTTCCACCTAGGATGCCTGGAAAACAGCAGAGATGAGAATGTAAGCCACACTTGGCAATGTGGGCCCACACAAAATGCTTGAACCCCATTGCAGGACTTGTATGGTGCCGCCGTTGCGCTGGGTGGCGTCGAAGCACCGGACGTTAACCGGGACGATTCTCGCCGCTTCTCGCTCTTGCATGCCAGCCTCGACACATGGGGCATCCTTACAACCCACTCCAAGCAACTCACTCCACATGCAACACTGCACCTTGTTACCCCTGCCCATGAGTGGGCGATGCGTGATCTGGCTTTATATTGCCTTCGAAAGCGGAAGGAACGGCCGAAAACGGGGATTTCCTTGGCCAACTTGTTGTTTCCCATGCCCATAGTCGAAATCATGATGCATTCCAAGAACCTCGCTTCATTTCAGCAACATTGCACGTCTGGGATCTCAAAAAGCCGCTTCCATTCTCAAGTTGCCTACCAATCTTATGTCGTAGCCGTTTCCGGGCACTTTCGGTCCAGAATAGTGTTCCCTTCCACCTAGGATGCCTGGAAAACAGCAGAGATGAGAATGTAAGCCACACTTTGCAATGTGGGCCCACGCAAAATGCTTGAACCCCATTGCAGGACTTGTATGGTGCCGCCGTTGCGCTGGGTGGCGTCGAAGCACCGGACGTTAACCGGGACGATTCTCGCCGCTTCTCGCTCTTGCATGCCAGCCTCCACACCTGGGGCATCCTTACAACCCACTCCTAGCAACTCACTCCACATGCAACACTGCACCTTGTTACCCCTGCCCATGAGTGGGCGATGCGTGATCTGGCTTTATATTGCCTTCGAAAGCGGAAGGAACGGCCGAAAACGGGGATTTCCTTTGCCAACTTGTTGTTTCCCATGCCCATAGTCGAAATCATGATGCATTCCAAGAACCTCGCTTCATTTCAGCAACATTGCACGTCTGGGATCTCAAAAAGCCGCTTCCATTCTCAAGTTGCCTACCAATCTTATGTCGTAGCCGTTTCCGGGCACTTTCGGTCCAGAATAGTGTTCCCTTCCACCTAGGATGCCTGGAAAACAGCAGAGATGAGAATGTAAGCCACACTTGGCAATGTGGGCCCACACAAAATGCTTGAACCCCATTGCAGGACTTGTATGGTGCCGCCGTTGCGCTGGGTGGCGTCGAAGCACCAGACGTTAACCGGGACGATTCTCGCCGCTTCTCGCTCTTGCATGCCAGCCTCGACACCTGGGGCATCCTTACAACCCACTCCAAGCAACTCACTCCACATGCAACACTGCACCTTGTTACCCCTGCCCATGAGTGGGCGATGCGTGATCTGGCTTTATATTTCCTTCGAAAGCGGAAGGAACGGCCGAAAACGGGGATTTCCTTGGCCAACTTGTTGTTTCCCATGCCCATAGTCGAAATCATGATGCATTCCAAGAACCTCGCTTCATTTCAGCAACATTGCACGTGTGGGATCTCAAAAAGCCGCTTACATTCTCAAGTTGCCTACCAATCTTATGTCGTAACCGTTTCCGGGCACTTTCGGTCCAGAATAGTGTTCCCTTCCACCTAGGATGCCTGGAAAACAGCAGAGATGAGAATGTAAGCCACACTTGGCAATGTGGGCCCACACAAAATGCTTGAACCCCATTGCAGGACTTGTATGGTGCCGCCGTTGCGCTGGGCAGACGTTAACCGGGACGATTCTCGCCGCTTCTCGCTCTTGCATGCCAGCCTCGACACCTGGGACATCCTTACAACCCACTCCAAGCAACTCACTCCACATGCAACACTGCACCTTGTTACCCCTGCCATGAGTGGGCGATGCGTGATCTGGCTTTATATTGCCTTCGAAAGCGGAAGGAACGGCCGAAAACGGGGATTTCCTTGGCCAACTTGTTGTTTCCCATGCCCATAGTCGAAATCATGATGCATTCCAAGAACCTCGCTTCATTTCAGCAACATTGCACGTGTGGGATCTCAAAAAGCCGCTTCCATTCTCAAGTTGCCTACCAATCTTATGTCGTAGCCGTTTCCGGGCACTTTCGGTCCAGAATAGTGTTCCCTTCCACCTAGGATGCCTGGAAAACAACAGAGATGAGAATGTAAGCCACACTTGGCAATGTGGGCCCACACAAAATGCTTGAACCCCATTGCAGGACTTGTATGGTGCCGCCGTTGCGCTGGGTGGCGTCGAAGCACCGGACGTTAACCGGGACGATTCTCGCCGCTTCTCGCTCTTGCATGCCAGCCTCGACACATGGGGCATCCTTACAACCCACTCCAAGCAACTCACTCCACATGCAACACTGCACCTTGTTACCCCTGCCCATGAGTGGGCGATGCGTGATCTGGCTTTATATTGCCTTCGAAAGCGGAAGGAACGGCCGAAAACGGGGATTTCCTTGGCCAACTTGTTGTTTCCCATGCCCATAGTCGAAATCATGATGCATTCCAAGAACCTCGCTTCATTTCAGCAACATTGCACGTGTGGGATCTCAAAAAGCCGCTTCCATTCTCAAGTTGCCTACCAATCTTATGTCGTAGCCGTTTCCGGGCACTTTCGGTCCAGAATAGTGTTCCCTTCCACCTAGGATGCCTGGAAAAAAGCAGAGATGAGAATGTAAGCCACACTTGGCAATGTGGGCCCACACAAAATGCTTGAACCCCATTGCAGGACTTGTATGGTGCCGCCGTTGCGCTGGGTGGCGTCGAAGCACCGGACGTTAACCGGGACGATTCTCGCCGCTTCTCGCTCTTGCATGCCAGCCTCGACACCTGGGGCATCCTTACAACCCACTCCAAGCAACTCACTCCACATGCAAAACTGCACCTTGTTACCCCTGCCCATGAGTGGGCGATGCGTGATCTGGCTTTATATTGCCTTCGAAAGCGGAAGGAACGGCCGAAAACGGGGATTTCCTTGGCCAACTTGTTGTTTCCCATGCCCATAGTCGAAATCATGATGCATTCCAAGAACCTCGCTTCATTTCAGCAACATTGCACGTGTGGGATCTCAAAAAGCCGCTTCCATTCTCAAGTTGCCTACCAATCTTATGTCGTAGTCGTTTCCGGGCACTTTCGGTCCAAAATAGTGTTCCCTTCCACCTAGGATGCCTGGAAAACAGCAGAGATGAGAATGTAAGCCACACTTGGCAATGTGGGCCCACACAAAATGCTTGAACCCCATTGCAGGACTTGTATGGTGCCGCCGTTGCGCTGGGTGGCGTCGAAGCACCAGACGTTAACCGGGACGATTCTCGCCGCTTCTCGCTCTTGCATGCCAGCCTAGACACCTGGGGCATCCTTACAACCCACTCCAAGCAACTCACTCCACATGCAACACTGCACCTTGTTACCCCTGCCCATGAGTGGGCGATGCGTGATCTGGCTTTATATTGCCTTCGAAAGCGGAAGGAACGGCCGAAAACGGGGATTTCCTTGGCCAACTTGTTGTTTTCCATGCCCATAGTCGAAATCATGATGCATTCCAAGAACCTCGCTTCATTTCAGCAACATTGCACGTGTGGGATCTCAAAAAGCCGCTTCCATTCTCAAGTTGCCTACCAATCTTATGTCGTAGCCGTTTCCGGGCACTTTCGGTCCAGAATAGTGTTCCCTTCCACCTAGGATGCCTGGAAAACAGCAGAGATGAGAATGTAAGCCACACTTGGCAATGTGGGCCCACACAAAATGCTTGAACCCCATTGCAGGACTTGTATGGTGCCGCCGTTGCGCTGGGTGGCGTCGCAGCACCGGACGTTAACCGGGACGATTCTCGCCGCTTCTCGCTCTTGCATGCCAGCCTCGACACCTGGGGTATCCTTACAACCCACTCCAAGCAACTCACTCCACATGCAACACTGCACCTTGTTACCCCTGCCCATGAGTGGGCGATGCGTGATCTGGCTTTATATTGCCTTCGAAAGCGGAAGGAACGGCCGAAAACGGGGATTTCCTTGGCCAACTTGTTGTTTCCCATGCCCATAGTCGAAATCATGATGCATTCCAAGAACCTCGCTTCATTTCAGCAACATTGCACGTGTGGGATCTGAAAAAGCCGCTTCCATTCTCAAGTTGCCTAACAATCTTATGTCGTAGCCGTTTCCGGGCACTTTCGGTCCAGAACATTGTTCCCTTCCACCTAGGATGCCTGGAAAACAGCAAAGATGAGAATGTAAGCCACACTTTGCAATGTGGGCCCACACAAAATGCTTGAACCCCATTGCGAGACTTGTATGGTGCCGCCGTTGCGCTGGGTGGCGTCGAAGCACCGGACGTTAACCGGGACGATTCTCGCCGCTTCTCGCTCTTGCATGCCAGCCTCCACACCTGGGGCATCCTTACAACCCACTCCAAGCAACTCACTCCACATGCAACACTGCACCTTGTTACCCCTGCCCATGAGTGGGCGATGCGTTATCTGGCTTTATATTGCCTTCGAAAGCGGAAGGAACGGCCGAAAACGGGGATTTCCTTGGCCAACTTGTTGTTTCCCATGCCCAAAGTCGAAATCATGATGCATTCCAAGAACCTCGCTTCATTTCAGCAACATTGCACGTGTGGGATCTCAAAAAGCCGCTTCCATTCTCAAGTTGCCTACCAATCTTATGTCGTAGCCGTTTCCGGGCACTTTCGGTCCAGAATATTGTTCCCTTCCACCTAGGATGCCTGGAAAACAGCAGATATGAGAATGTAAGCCACACTTGGCAATGTGGGCCCACACAAAATGCTTGAACCCCATTGCAGGACTTGTATGGTGCCGCCGTTGCGCTGGGTGGCGTCGAAGCACCGGACGTTAACCGGGACGATTCTCGCCGCTTCTCGCTCTTGCAAGCCAGCCTCCACACCTGGGGCATCCTTACAACCCACTCCAAGCAACTCACTCCACATGCAACACTGCACCTTGTTACCCCTGTCCATGACTGGGCGATGCGTGATCTGGCTTTATATTGCCTTCAAAAGTGGAAGGAACGGCCGAAAACGGGGATTTCCTTGGCCAACTTGTTGTTTCCCATGCCCAAAGTCGAAATCATGATGCATTCCAAGAACCTCGCTTCATTTCAGCAACATTGCATGTGTGGGATCTCAAAAAGCCGCTTCCATTCTCAAGTTGCCTACCAATCTTATGTCGTAGCCGTTTCCGGGCACTTTCGGTCCAGAACATTGTTCCCTTCCACCTACGATGCCTGGAAAACAGCAGAGATGAGAATGTAAGCCACACTTGGCAATGTGGGCCCACACAAAATGCTTGAACCCCATTGCAGGACTTGTATGGTGCCGCCATTGCGCTGGGTGGCGTCGAAGCACCGGACGTTAACCGGGACGATTCTCGCCGCTTCTCGCTCTTGCATGCCAGCCTCGACACCTGGGGCATCCTTACAACCCACTCCAAGCAACTCACTCCACATGCAACACTGCACCTTGTTACCCCTGCCCATGAGTGGGCGATGCGTGATCTGGCTTTATATTGCCTTCGAAAGCGGAAGGAACGGCCGAAAACGGGGATTTCCTTGGCCAACTTGTTGTTTCCCATGCCCATAGTCAAAATCATGATGCATTCCAAGAACCTCGCTTCATTTCAGCAACATTGCACGTGTGGGATCTCAAAAAGCCGCTTCCATTCTCAAGTTGCCTACCAATCTTATGTCGTAGCCGTTTCCGGGCACTTTCGGTCCAGAATAGTGTTCCCTTCCACCTAGGATGCCTGGAAAACAGCAGAGATGAGAATGTAAGCCACACTTGGCAATGTGGGCCCACACAAAATGCTTGAACCCCATTGCAGGACTTGTATGGTGCCGCCGTTGCGCTGGGTGGCGTCGCAGCACCGGACGTTAACCGGGACGATTCTCGCCGCTTCTCGCTCTTGCATGCCAGCCTCGACACCTGGGGTATCCTTACAACCCACTCCAAGCAACTCACTCCACATGCAACATTGCACCTTGTTACCCCTGCCCATGAGTGGGCGATGCGTGATCTGGCTTTATATTGCCTTCGAAAGCGGAAGGAACGGCCGAAAACGGGGATTTCCTTGGCCAACTTGTTGTTTCCCATGCCCATAGTCGAAATCATGATGCATTCCAAGAACCTCGCTTCATTTCAGCAACATTGCACGTGTGGGATCTGAAAAAGCCGCTTCCATTCTCAAGTTGCCTACCAATCTTATGTCGTAGCCGTTTCCGGGCACTTTCGGTCCAGAACATTGTTCCCTTCCACCTAGGATGCCTGGAAAACAGCAGAGATGAGAATGTAAGCCACACTTTGCAATGTGGGCCCACACAAAATGCTTGAACCCCATTGCGAGACTTGTATGGTGCCGCCGTTGCGCTGGGTGGCGTCGAAGCACCTTACGTTAACCGGGACGATTCTTGCCGCTTCTCGCTCTTGCATGCCAGCCTCCACACCTGGGGCATCCTTACAACCCACTCCAAGCAACTCACTCCACATGCAACACTGCACCTTGTTACCCCTGCCCATGAGTGGGTGATGCGTTATCTGGCTTTATATTGCCTTCGAAAGCGGAAGGAACGGCCGAAAACGGGGATTTCCTTGGCCAACTTGTTGTTTCCCATGCCCAAAGTCGAAATCATGATGCATTCCAAGAACCTCGCTTCATTTCAGCAACATTGCACGTGTGGGATCTCAAAAAGCCGCTTCCATTCTCAAGTTGCCTACCAATCTTATGTCGTAGCCGTTTCCGGGCACTTTCGGTCCAGAATATTGTTCCCTTCCACCTAGGATGCCTGGAAAACAGCAGATATGAGAATGTAAGCCACACTTGGCAATGTGGGCCCACACAAAATGCTTGAACCCCATTGCAGGACTTGTATGGTGCCGCCGTTGCGCTGGGTGGCGTCGAAGCACCGGACGTTAACCGGGACGATTCTCGCCGCTTCTCGCTCTTGCAAGCCAGCCTCCACACCTGGGGCATCCTTACAACCCACTCCAAGCAACTCACTCCACATGCAACACTGCACCTTGTTACCCCTGTCCATGACTGGGCGATGCGTGATCTGGCTTTATATTGCCTTCAAAAGTGGAAGGAACGGCCGAAAACGGGGATTTCCTTGGCCAACTTGTTGTTTCCCATGCCCAAAGTCGAAATCATGATGCATTCCAAGAACCTCGCTTCATTTCAGCAACATTGCATGTGTGGGATCTCAAAAAGACGCTTCCATTCTCAAGTTGCCTACCAATCTTATGTCGTAGCCGTTTCCGGGCACTTTCGGTCCAGAACATTGTTCCCTTCCACCTACGATGCCTGGAAAACAGCAGAGATGAGAATGTAAGCCACACTTGGCAATGTGGGCCCACACAAAATGCTTGAACCCCATTGCAGGACTTGTATGGTGCCGCCATTGCGCTGGGTGGCGTCGAAGCACCGGACGTTAACCGGGACGATTCTCGCCGCTTCTCGCTCTTGCATGCCAGCCTCCACACCTGGGGCATCCTTACAACCCACTCCAAGCAACTCACTCCACATGCAACACTGCACCTTGTTACCCCTGTCCATGACTGGGCGATGCGTGATCTGGTTTTATATTGCCTTCGAAAGCGGAAGGAACGGCCGAAAACGGGGATTTCCTTGGCCAACTGGTTGTTTCCCATGCCCAAAGTCGAAATCATGATGCATTCCAAGAACCTCGCTTCATTTCAGCAAATTGCACGTGTGGGATCTCAAAAAGCCGCTTCCATTCTCAAGTTGCCTACCAATCTTATGTCGTAGCCGTTTCCGGACACTTTCGGTCCAGAATATTGTTCCCTTCCACCTACGATGCCTGGAAAACAGCAGAGATGAGAATGTAAGCCATTTTTGTCTTCATTTTTAGTCTTCAATTTTAGCCATTTTTGTGCAAAAAATATGGAAAAACAACTGTACAAAAAGAAACCCTAGATTCACGCATGCACATTGCGTCAGAGGGAGAGCAAAAGGGAAACTCCATAAATACACGGTTTGACGCATATCCACTTCCTTTCTTCCTCCGTCTCTGCATCAACTTTTCCCCAAAAAACGCATCCTCCCCTCCACTTCCACCGCAAAACCCTCGACGGTTCCCCTGTCCTTCCCATCCGCCATGAAGAGATCACGTGAAAGCTTCGACGCCATGAAGGTAATGAGGTGGCGTCCGTCGTCGGCGAGCCATCTTCTGCTGTCGTCCCAGCCGCGGCCATCTCTGGTACAGTGGCTGCTGCTTCCGGCGAGGTCACGCCGGTGGAGGAGGCGCTCCGTGATGTCTCTTCGAAGATAGATCGGAAGAAGACGAAGAGCGGGGACGGAGAAGATGGCCCATCCCACGCCGCCGTGCCATCTGACCTCGAGGCGGCGTACAAGGAGATTGACGAAAGCTACGACCAATCAGCTGAATACGCCATGTGGGGGGCCATCTCCGCTAAGCTGACCAACGCTCCGACCGCCGCGCCGACTGAGATAGTAGATCTATTTTTAGTGAACTTGCCATGTATTTTTGATAATGTCCTTGTATTCACAGACTGGTAGTAGATCGATTTTGCTTTGCACTATGTGGTTGTTCATGTTTGCCACTTATTTTGGTTGTGAGTTGTGACTTCTGTGAGTTGAGAGAACTAAGATAGAAACCTCTATGTGTGCTGTTTGCTACTTTACTCTTTTTTGTTCTTGGCTGGATTGGAGCACAACCTGATGGTACCGTGTGTGTGCCTAGGAAATTTAGTTTGTTCTATGGTGGATTGGAGCACAACCTGATGGTACTGCATGCACGTGTATGCCTAGGAAATTTCTTTTATTTTTTGATGGATTGGAGCACAACCTGGTATATATGCACGTGTGTGCCTAGGCAATTTTATTTCTCACCTGTTATTTACATTAGTTCAAATGCCATTGTATATCTCATCATGTAATAATTACAACTGCAACTTCATATGTAATGTTCAAATAATTGTACAGTGTGTTATCATCCTAGATTCTCCTATTTATGATGTTACAACCTATTTTGGGTTGCAATAATCTTCACATTATTTCAACTTCAATTTCATATCTCATTTTGTAATAATTGTACACTCTGTACTATGTTTTAATAAAATTCAATTCATATAGCTTGGGTAATTTGATACGCAAGATTTTAGTTATCTGTTTTTGTTATGAAATACTGGGGCATATTACTCTATGGTTGCATGGCACATTGACATCAATGAGCACCATTCTATGTGGTAGAATCGAAAAAAATTCCTCATTGCAAGAGTTAGCGGTCTAGCGTACATAGAAATTGTATTTTTGATAGTGGCCTTGTATTCAAAGAAAGAGAGAGTAGATCGATTTGGCTTTCAAATATTATTCTGTTATTTCTCAACTGTTATTTACATTAGTTCAAATGCCATTTTATATCTCATCACGTAATAATTACAACTGCAACTTCATATCTAATGTTGAAATAATTGTATAGTGTGTTATCATCCTAGATTCTCCTATTTATGGTGTTACAACCTTTTTTTGGGTTGCAGTAATCTTCACATTATTTCAACTTCAATTTCATATCTCATTTTGTAATAATTGTACACTCTGTACTTTGATTAATTAAAATTCAATGAATATAGCTTGGGTAATTTGATCCGCAAGATTTTAATTATCTGTTTTTGTTATGAAATACTGGGGCATATTACTCTATGGTTGCATGGCACATTGACATCAATTAGCACCATTCTATGTGGTAGAATCGAAATAAATTCCTCTTTGGAAGAGATAGCGGTCTTGCATACATAGAAATTTTATTTTTGATAGTGGTCTTGTATTCAAAGAAAGAGGGAGTAGATCGATTTTGCTTTCTAATTTTATTGTTTTATTTCTCAAGTGTTATTTACATCAGTTCAAATGCCATTTTATATCTCATCATGTAATAATTACAACTGCAACTTCATATCTAATGTTGAAATAATTGTGTAGCGTGTTATCATCCTAGATTCTCCTATTTATGGTGTTACAACCTTTTTTGGATTAATCTTCAAATTATTTCAACTGCAATTTCATATCTCATTTTGTAATAATTGTACACAGTAGCTTTTAGGTTAATTAAACGTGCATGCCTACATGGATTCTAATTATCAGATTTGGTTATGATATACTAGGTTTAGTATAGGTTGTACATTTCATATCCATTTGAATTCTTCGGCAATAAATGATATAAAAGTTAAAAACGAATGAGCAACTTCAGTTTTCAGTTAACATATTGGCTTATTGCATTTTAGGAGCCGAGAGTTGAAGAAGAGTCATCTGATGGCGGACTGGCCTTGTCAGATGGTCATGGTTCTGGGGATGGAGGCTCTGGAGAAGATGATGAAGATGTTGAAGAAGTACCTCCAACATCACCAAATGTTGATGAAAAATCAGCTTGCAACGTCCATGTCTTCCATCTGGTGATACTTCAGCTAAAGGAGCAAAAGGGGGTGCACACCGACTTTGTTCTTCAAGCTGTGGTAAAGCCGAACCAGCGACCATCGTCTTTCATGGTTTCGCGTGTACTCCTTAGCAAGTTGGGTACTACCAACTGGTGCATTGTCCAGTCTCACGAAGAGGGAGACTCCGCGTATCTTTACATCAAGATGCGTAGACAGGATCTGCTAAGGTGTCACGGGAAGAGGTATGAGTGGGAGGGAGAACAAGTCACCTTCCGTAAGGTGAATAGACTCATTCCACTCATACCTGATCCCATGGAAGCTGGCCCAGTTCACAAGATCTTCTAAGTTGTGCCTGTGAAGACAATGTTTCTTTTGTTTAAACTATGTGTTGCTTTCCGTACTCCTGCATGATGCACTATGTGAAACATTATGTCCTTTTTATGTTATCGTTTAGCAGAGCTTATTAATATTGTTAAAGAGTTGTTTCTTTTTTGGAGGGCACGCAATTGGCACCTGATTTTTATAGGAGATAGTGGTTTGAGTACATGAACTTGACAGTTCGTTGCGAGCAACACTATCACTTACACCACTCCACACCGGCTAGTCCGAGAACTGCCCCACAGACTCAAAAACCAAACACAAGAGAAGGCCTTTCCTAAACAAAGATCAGAGCCGCGTTGCCACAGATGCTGGTGCCTCTTAGGAATAACAAACTCCATCTTGACATCCCTAGTCGTCGAACCACCCAAAGGAGAATGGCGGCAGGACTAGTTCTGCCTCGAGGAGGGAACTACTCGAACACCGCCAGCGAGGGAGAGTTGTCATTGAGTTCAAACCAGACTTCACGTAGCATAATTTGCACTACTAGTTAGATATAGCACTTGCAATATGAACAAAAGTACCAAGATTAATCCATAGCTCAAAAGTAGCATATATACTACTCGAATAATTTTACATATACTCTAATTACAAAGAACAAAAGTACCATATATACTACGCCGCAGCAGGTGATCTAGTGCCAAGTGTGGGTCGCACTCGCCCTCCTTGATCTTCCTCCCTCTTCGGCCTTCTTGGCGTCACTCATGAGTTTGAGCTTACGGTACAACTCTAGGGAGAGGAACCCATCAATTGCAGCATAGGTGATGTATTCCATGTCTAGCATTTGGTTGTCCCAGTAGCTGTGCCACCAGTAATCCTTCTTCTTCATGTTTTTGTAGCCGGGATCAATAAATTTTGCTGCCATGGTAGCCATTCCAACTTTCTTTTGTTTGAACACATGAAAGTATAAATCTTGGATATCCTCATAGTTTTCTTTTGGAATAGAAAAATTCCAGGTTCTCGCAAACATTTTCTTGTCGTTGTTGGTGTCAACACTTGCAAATTTGACGCCGCCAAAACGAAAAAGATCAGCCAGCGTCGCAGATTGCCACCAGTCACCACTGAAGTACACAAGTAACAAGAGTTTAGAAAAGTACTACTCCCTCCGATCCGAAAAAAAGTGCGTGAGAAAACTGTTACGCATGCACGTCTGGATGAGTACTAGTTGCATAAAATCTAGATGAGTACTAGTTGCCGAAAAAAAGAGGAAAAAAGTAGTAGTAACACCAATCACAAGAACCAGGAATAACCAAATAGCAATCACAAGAACATGGCGGCGGAGCAGATGAGTACTAATTGCAGAAAACAAGATGAAAAATGACTTTAACCTGGAGTGACGGTACACCAGGACGTGGCGGCGGAATGCAAGCTAAAGGACGGCGACCTTCTTCTCGATATCAACCTTGTGGGATGTGTACTCGAAATCGAGCCCCATGAACCTTTCTTCTCCTTCATCAATCCACTGCTCGTACATGTCTACGACACGCTGCACCTCGGCAGGGTCGTTGGTGTACGTGACGTCGATGCTTTCCTCGCCATGGATGGGGACCTGAATCGTGCGGCAGAAATACTTCTCTTCGTCCATTCTTGGAAGAAGAAGAGAGGGGAGCGGATGGAAGAAGAAGAAACTCGAGTGCAGCGGTTGGAAGAGATGCAGTGGTGAATACGAATGGAAGTACAGGGGAGTATTAATATTAATTCTGTACGGAGCAGACTCGAAGTGGTTTCCGTGTGAAAACGATAGAAAAAGTTTGGGAAGCACATGTGCCGTGTGTGTACATAGACACAAGGTTGTACATAGTACTCACTTGTTTGTGGGCCTAAACTAATAAGCCTATTTTTAATCTACTAAACCTACACAATGGCCAGCGCGGCCCATGTCGGATATATACTGAATAGGGGTATAGAAGATGGTAGACAAAAGAGCCGGACTACCAGGGTGGCCTACATGGTAATGGGCTTAGGTCCATTGGGCGGCCTAGTAGTCCGACGCGCAGAAGCCGGATTCTAGAAGAACCCGGATCACGGCCCGCGTGATCTGGCTTGGAGGAGAAGACGGATTCCTTACTTTCCAAGTTACAAGTTAAACGTAGTCTTCTAGGTTTCTTGTTCTGTAAGCCCTAATCCGGCTATTATATAAAGCCGGACGGGAGATAGATTACATAAGTTAAGTGAGACACAAGTTCAAGCCTTACGCAACTCGCCGAGAAGTTCATCCTCGTCGAGTAGCTAGATCTATTCCCTCACATTGTAACCCTGTTATACGGGCTTTAGTCCCACTTAGTGAGAAGTGCAGGAGTAGGTACGCCGTACTGTCGCGACGTACCGAACCTGGGTAAAATCCCGTGTTCTGTGTTACTACGCTATCCCGTTACCCCACGTCTCTACCGTAGTCTCATGGCACCCCAGTCTATGAAAACTACTACGATGTCTCGACAGTTGGCGCCCACCGTGGGGCAAACGACGTCAGGCGTGAAGTTCCGATCTGGGATACTAGGCGGAATTGGAAGATCGATCACTGTCGGAAGCTTGGAATTCGACGACGACGTCGGGCGCTTCCTCGACAATGGATCCTACATACCGGCGCAAAACCACCTGGTAAGTGCCTGCGTTTTACCGATTGGATCTGCTAACATCTTTATCGGATTAACCGCGGAGGCAATGGGGTTTTGCGGTGGAAGCAAGTATTTCCCACCCGCCCTATACCCAGTCGAAGACGACTATGATGCCGGATTTTGCTCAGATCGCCGACAAAACAGTGATACGCACTTTATCGGCATGGTGCAATCCGAGATCGCTGAAAACACGGATGACGGAAATCCCGTGAAAGAGGCAGACAACAATACACCCGTCACAGAGACGGAAGAACCAATACCCGTCACAGAGACGGAAGATCCGACATCCGTCAACCAGACGATGAACTCGAAAACAGAGTCCGTGCTTGCCGCCATTGAGGCGAGATTGGAGTCGGAAACCGGATCGGATAACTTCGACTCCGAAGACGAAGACGATGATGCCTTCGTAAGAAAAGTTAAATCCTTTCAAGAGGGATTCCATGAAGTGCTAATGGCAAAACCAGCTGATACAACAGGTGCCGACAGCCAGGAAAGCCCTAAAACCCCTCCGCCAGTGGAAGAGAGGGAAGACGGAGAAACTTCTCCGATATTCCCTAATGTCAAGGAGATGACAGAAGATGAACCTGTCAAAAAACCTCCTTCTTCCAAGAAAAAGCATCGTGCTTCTAAAAAACTCCAGTACAAACTCCGGAAGAAAAAGTCAGCTGATCTCGCTGATGAAAACCTGGAAGTTGGAGATATTAGTGGCACAAAGCCTACGGAAAAGAAATCTAAGGAAATCACCGCTCCGCCAATGACAGAACTGGAAGAGCAAGAGCTATTACAAACTCCAGTGGGACCCAATGAACCCCCTGAGATGCTGGAAGCCAGGAGACAAGCTTTCCAACGGCAACAGCAACATCTGCTTAGATCTCGGCAACATCTCCAACAAACCCATAATGACATCAAAATCATGAAGGAAGAAATAGAGGAGTACGAGAGAAAGCATAGATCTGCCTTAAAACCTACTAGGTTACCCGGAATCGCAAAACCGGAAGAACTGCCGCCGAAAGAAAGGTTTTATAACCCATCTTGGCAAAAGCAGTTAAACGGCAAAGATGCCAAGGGCGAACCAATATACAAAACTGCAGCGGAAAACGCGGAAGCAGCGTTCGCCATCCTCAATAACGATCTGTATTCCAACGGGGAAAAACTCCAAGGGGTGTATGCTTTCCTAGGAAAAGCATTACAGCAGCAACAGCGAGGCCAAGAGCGATCAGGGAGGCTGCATGATAATTCCGCCCTCTGCAAAACGGTTACTTGCGCTGCTGGAGCACCTGGACCGGAAGAACCCGGAGATTCGGATAAAAAAGAGGATCCGAGAAAAGACAAGAAAAACCCCGACAACCGGGACGCAGCGTCTAGAACCGGACCTCATCTCCCGAAAGATGGATATAAACCACACGATCGGGAAGACAAACACCGGAATGACGGCAAAATAATGCCACCTCCGAGAAACCCAGCTGAAAAAGCCGGAAGATATGATACACCTCACAGACGTGAAAGATCTCGGACACCGCCTAAGGATAAGGAAAGGTACAGGAGCAGGACTCCACCTAATCCCAGGGGGCGTGACAACGGAAGAGATAGAGATAACCTCGGAAAAGCGCGTCCGCGCAACAATGGAAAATAAAGGAGCAGATCCCCTTCTGTCCATTCAGCCGGGAGATATTCTGCACATATTGATAGAGCAGAAAAGGATGATCTATACTTTGGTCCTAAGTGTTTTACTGACAGGATCCGAAGGATAACCCTGCATTCTGGCTTCGCCAAAGTTGGTCCAACCTACCAAAAGTATACCGGCAGTACAAACCCGGATACCTGGCTTTCAGATTATTACACAGCCGTCCAGATCAACAACGGGACAGACCTGGAAGCTGTTAAGTTTCTTCCCCTAATGTTGCTAGACGGAGCCAGAGATTGGATCAATGGTTTACCATCAAGAACTGTCGACAGTTGGGATGATATGGCGAGAGTATTTACTCAGCATTTTCGAGGAACATACAAACGCCCAAATAGCATCAACCAGCTGAACCGTTGCACCCAATTTGAAGACGAACCATACGTGGATTTCATCTCCAGATGTACTGCAATGAAGAATAGTTGCTCTGGAGTAACTGACGTACAAGCAATGCATGCTTTCGTCAATGGCCTAAAACCCGGACTTGTACCGTTCATGGTTGGTTCTAAAAAGCACAAAGATCTCGGATCTATGCTTACAACCGCTAATGAGCATGCTGCAGCCGAAGACGATATCAGAGCAAGAGGAGGCAATATTGAGTCACTGATACTGGCCAAGAAAACACCTCGTTCTGATAAAAAAGGAACTCCGGAGTCAACAACAAAGCCCAAGGAGGTTAACATAGCCTTTGGAGGAGAAAAGGTGAACAAGTGGAAAGGCCGTAGTCCAGATCCAATCAATTACACTCCCGAAGAATGGGAGAGAATTAAGTCGGAACCCTGCGTCCACCACTCTCAGTTTGGGAAACCAACCCACACAAACGCGCAATGCCGGCTAAACAAGCATATGAAAGGCAATGCAGGATCCAGAAATAAAGGGAAGGGTTCCAAGAGGAAACCTGCCAAACAAAAGCCAGAAGCTGAAAAAGAAGACAGTGAATCGGACACTGATGACAAAATCCAGGAACAACAGCGAAAAGGCGAACCCAAATTTCCGAGAGTTGACGGAGAAGCAATGTTAACTTTCCTAGCAACCCCGTCAGCAAAGGTGGCCAAAAGGACACTTCGAGAAATAAACGCGGTTGTTCCTGCAACCCCAAAATTCTTGAAGTATTCCAACACACCGATAATCTGGGATCAGTCAGATCATCCCGGAAATATCCCTGAACCCGGCACACAAGCTCTTGTTGTAAGCCCTATTGTTCAAAACACTAGGCTAATAAGAGTGCTGATGGACGGAGGATCCAGCATTAACATAATGTACCTGGATACACTGAAACACTTGAAGATATCCGAGTCCCAGCTCAACTACAGCAATATACGCTTCCATGGCATTGTTCCTGGCAGGCAAGCACGATCCCTAGGAGAAATTTCCCTAGATGTCACCTTCGGAGATAAAGATCACTTCCGGCAGGAAAAAGTATCCTTCGAAGTAGTGCCGTTCGAAAGCGTGTATCACGCAATACTCGGACGTCCGGCTTTCGCCAAATTTATGGCAAGATTTTGCTATATCTACAACAAGCTGAAGATGCCAGGACCCAAAGGAGGAGTAATCACCATTGCCGGTGATTTCAAGCTGGCAAACGAGTTGGAGAAGCAAAACGCCCTTTGCGCTCAAAGAGTTATAGCTCAGGAAGAACTGAAGGAGTTAGCCAAGGAGGTATCGCCGAAAGAAATGCCGGCAGGAAAAGAAAGTCGGAAGCCAACAGATAGCTTCAAGGCGTCCGAGAATAAAAGACAGGTAATCCTAGATCCCAAAGATCCGACAAAATTTGTCGTAGTAGGGACTGGGATGACCGACAAATAGCAAGGCGAGCTCATCAAGTTCCTCCGTGAGAACTGGGATATTTTCGCCTGGTGTCCAGCTGACATGCCAGGCGTACCCAGGGAACTTGCTGAGCACCAACTCAAGGTTATTCCTGGATCAAAACCCGTCAAACAAGGTCTCCGTCGATTTGACGGAAGAAGACGGAAGGCTATTGGCAAGGAAATTATCCGGCTTTTAGCAGCGGATTTTATCAAGGAAGTAATCCATACTGATTGGTCCGCAAATCCGGTATTAGTACCGAAGAAAGACACAACTGCCCTCAGAATGTGTATAGATTACACAGGATTGAACAAGTTATGTCCGAAAGATAGGTTTGCGTTACCGCGAATCGATCAAATAATAGATGCCACTGCAGGCTCCGAGCTTTTATGCTTTTTGGATGCATACTCCGGGTACCACCAAATACGCATGAAAAAGGAAGATCAAATCAAGACTTCTTTTATAACCCCGTACGGGACGTACTATTACGTAACCATGCCTTTTGGCCTGAAGAACGCAGGTGCAACCTACCAGCGTTGCATGCAACGCTGTTTGCATAGTCAAATTGGCAGAAACGTCCATGTTTACGTGGACGATATCGCTGTCGTAACTAAGGAAAAAGATACACTCCTTGAGGATTTGCGAGAAACCTTCGAAAACTTGCGTACTTACAAGATGAAGTTGAATCCATCTAAGTGCGTATTCGGGGTTCCCTCAGGAAAACTTCTGGGTTTCATCGTTTCTCACAGAGGAATAGAAGTTAACCCGGAAAAGATCAAGGCAATCTTGAATATCTCAAAACCTACGTGCGTAAAAGATGTCCAAAGATTGACGGGTTCCGCCACAGCCGTCAGCAGATTTATCAGTTGGCTCGGGGCTAAAACCCTACCACTCTTCAAGCTGCTGAAAAATTTCGACAAAGTCAAGTGGATTGCAGAAGCCTGGGAACGTATAGAAAGTTATGTACCTTTCCGTACTTAGTTCAATTTCTATGTAAACATCTTTTGAGATCATGAAATAAAGTTGTCGGAATGCTGTCATCCATATTTCTTATAAGTGCAAAGTGTTTCCGCCTCATCTATTTCCCAATGATCTTACAAATTTCTCAACGTTAACCCGAATTGTGCTTGCGTACTCGGTGTTACATAACTGAATGATTTTTCAGCCTTTTAACGGCTAAAGGAAACTTTAATTGCCTGCGTGCCCAAGTTTCACTTAAAACTTTCCTTGTTTCTCTAAGTCTTATCTGATTGTGCGTATGCTGGGTTACTGGAACTAGTTAGTAAAAATGCCTTTAGCATGATTCATGTTTCCGAGTTTCAAAACTGATTGGTTCGTCCCCAGTTACTCGGCATAACGATTCATAATGCTATTTGAGCCATTTCAAACACTAAGGACAGTTAAAGCATATACACCAGAGAACTTAGAAGATAAAGGAATGGTAAAATCCAAACAACTTGCAAAGTAATTTCATAGTTTAAACTGCAAACGACGGAATTTTCATTCATACAAAAGAAGCATTACATTTTGGATTACAAATGAAAGAACAGTAATGCTCCTATTGTCTACTTTTTCTATCCAGGTTCCAGGTAACCTTTCAAGAATCCGACTCCTCCTCGCTGCTTTCTTCGTCGGGGATTGGAGGAGCTTCCTCTTCTGGATAGTTGACGGCGACATTTACCATGGCGGCAATCTGGGTGGCGTGGCCCTTAACTTCACCAAAGATGGTGGTTCGTTGCGCATCCGTGTATCCCTGAGGGACACCGGTGGCCACACGCCAGGATTTGGCACTAGGATAGTGCATGCGCATAAGGCCTAAGGCCATGCGCGCACCACCCCGTGCAGCGGAGCGGAGAAGAGACTCCTTGGACTCCGCCACCTCCATGATGATACCCGGAAGTTTTTCAACCTCCGAGCATTCCCCAGATTTATCGGGAAGAAACTTCTCTATGAGCTGCGTCCCGGCAGCCTTAATCAAATTCCATGTTTCCCCGAAAGCTCGGATGCCTGCAATCCGAGTTCCATCTGGGGTGTCTCCTGTTTGATCCAATAAAACATACAAAAGGGTTAAGCAGACAAACAGATAAAGCAAAACATGGAAAGATGAGGAAAAGGGTAAGAAATTTACCGATGAGCTTGTCGATCTCGGAAACTTCCTCCAGGCGAAGGTTCAGAGCTTCGGTCAAATCCTGAATGGTGGATTTGTCTTTCTCCGCCTGTTCGGAAGCCTTGGAATTAGCCATTCCAAGAGCCAGGTTGCTGGCTTCCAGGTCTTGTTGAGCTTTCACAAGATTCTTGTGAAGCTCAATGTTCTCATTGCGGAGAATTTCGGCGTTGCCAGAATCTTCCGCTGCTTGCTTAGCCTGAGCTAAGGCAGCTGAAAAGCAAGGGAAAATCCGAGTTGATCAATTTCCTCGGGAAAAAACTTAGACAAAGTCTTAAATCGGAAATTTCAAAACGAAAAAGCTTACCTTTCGTTTCCGTCAAAGCGAGCTGAGATGATTCCAGCTCCGCCTCCTTCTCCTCAAGAATAGAAAGAAGACTTCGAACTTCTTTATTCTTGATGGTGAGCTTCCTGAAAACTACCAGGTTTATGGCCTCGGAGGATTGCTGAAACATGGAAAGGAGAAGAATGAGTACAAAAAGCATCAAAGCAAAAAGCACGCATTTTAATTAATGCTTGGGGGCTAGAGTTATATACCTGGCTCATGCGCTGCAAACCCGCTAAGTTTTCTTTGAATTCTTTCGCGTATTCCGCGAAGTGATTTCCGGCTGCGTCCAAGCCGTCATTGATAGCTTTAAAATCCTTATCAAAGGTGGGGATTTCCTCGTCGAAAGTCCGAGAAGATTTCCCCACCTCTGGAGCCGCCCTTTCCCTCGTGTCCGACTCGGACACAACGGGCTGGCTGGGCTCTGGGGGCTTGGTGGTGGTGGCTGCAGTAGGCTCTTCCGCCATTGTCTGCGGCGTGTCCGGGGCGACGGCGGGAGATGGTTGGCTGCCTCGGTTGGAAGAAACTCTGAGTTTCTTCAGCTTTCTCGGCTTCAGGTTGGAGGGGGGTAGGCTAAAAACCAAAAACCCGGAAAAGGTTAAAACACCGAAGATGGACGAAAAAGATCCCATAAAAGAAAAACCCAGAAGAAAATAACCTGGAAGTGGCGACAGGGATTCCGTCAAGGTCGATAATCTCATCCGAAGAAATTATCTTCTTGCGCTTGCGCCCACCCGTAGCGGCGGTGCGCAGCGCATCCAGCTCGGCCTCGGAGGCTAACTCTGAGTCTGGAAGATCCGCAAGCTGTCGGAAGAACCAATCAGAGTCAAAAGGTAGATTATCCAGTAATTGAGATTATACCCAAATGACGGAAAATTTACCTTGGGAGCTGGGTTGTCGGCCGTGTACATTGGCCGACTCTCCGTGTATTGGTCGCGTGATGCGACCAACTGATTGATGCGCCGCCTAAGTTCCTTTGCGGGCCAATCCTTGTCGGTTGTCCGCATTGGATCCTTGGCTCCCGTGTATTCACACAGGAGACGGCCTCCGTGGTTTCACTACAAGAAATGTGTTGATACATGACGTTCTCTCAATGACGATGGACAAAATCGTCATAAAGTTATGACGATTTAGTGCCATGTCGTCGTAAGCTGTTATAGGGGGTTAAAACCCAGAATTATCACGACGATTTGGCAGAAAACGTCGCAATTTTATAAAACGAAATCGTCATAAACAGCCTAAAAGTGGGTGCATTGATATTACATTGTCAATTTCGCCTACGTGTCGTGTCTACTGGATGGCCATATCATCGTTTCGCCTACGTGTCAATATTTTTTACACAACTATTTGTCATATCACCAATTCCGCCTATGTGGCATGTCTACTGGATGTAAGAACTGGCATGTGGGACCGACCAACTGCACTGGGGTCCCACCGCACAGCAGCACCACCGAACGCTTAAATAGCAAAAATTGCCGGCCGGGGAACTCGAACCCGCGACCTCCCCCACACAGCAACAAGCACTTACCACCAGGCCATCCAACGCTACGTGATACAATACACTACCTGCGCTACTTAATGTTTCCTTTCAACTGAACATGGGCTTTCGCTGCATGTGGGACCCACCAACTGCACTAGGGGTCCCACCGAGTGAGTACATCTAAGCTGCACCAGCAGCACCACCGAACGCTTAAATAGCAAAAATTGCCGGCCGGGGGGCTCGAACCCGCGACCTCCCCCACACAGCAACACGCACCTACCACCAGGCCATCCAAGGCTACGTGATAGAATACACTACCTGGGCTACTTAATAGCTCCGTTCAACTGAACATGGGCTTTCGCTGCAGGCATGGGCCGAAACTGGGCCTAGCAAGCATGCGCTCAAATGGTCCCTAAAGGCCAGCAGCTGGCCTATTGTGGCCTGTGACTATTTTTTTTTTCTGTTTTCGTCTCTATAATTTGAATTTGGCCTCCAAATGGACCAAAATCATTTTTTAAATTTTTGTAAAAATAATCCTGGTAATTGTTGGTAATTTTCAACAATTTTTGTGCAAAAAATATAATCATGCCCATAGGCATATATTTCTTAAGACATTAAGCGATTTCAAATTACTCTTTTGAGGTCAAAACAACAGGCATGACCATTCTTACTTAGGTGTTGCATCTTGGTAAACTCTTATTGTTCCAATGATGAAATAGGTACTTGTGCATCTAAAAATTATTTTTACATAAAAAAATTAGCAAACTATGAGTCACCTGTAGTTCAAATTTCACCTGGTTCCAGCGGAATTCGCAGAAATTTGTCTTTTTCAATAGAGGTGTATAAAAAGCTATTGAGAGGTAGTAAATTTGTTATTTGTAGATAAAATATGACATAATATATTTAGAATTTTACTTGGTACAATTTTGCAACATATTTTTGGTAGGTGCTTCACAAAAAAACCAAGTTTTGACACTTCGGAGATGGAAAATGGTATTTTTATTCAACAAAAAATAAAACTTTCTTCGTGAACATTGTTAGTTGCACCAATATGCATCTTTGTGTGGAATATGGTCACATTTCAACAAACTATGCCATGGATGTGGCCAAAACATCCGTCATTTCGCCCGAAAGCCATGAATCTTCGTACGAGATAGCTCATTTTTGTGAACACATTTTCCACCAAATTGTCTTATTCGAAGTTTATTATTTTTTGTGGATACTAGGACATATATAACAACACAACGCGAAGATCTTGCATCGTTTCGAGTTTTTTTGAATTTTCTGGAATTTTCAAAGCCGGTTTCGGAAAACGGTCAGAACGGGGTGCATGACCGTTCGTAGCTAGGGGTTGAATATTGATGAACTCTTGGTACATCTATATTGAAATAGGTAGTTGTGTATCTAAAAATGATTTTTACAAAAAATCATGAGATACATATGAGGCACCTGTAGTTCAAATTTGGCCCGGTTTCAGCGGAATCGGCAAAAATTTGTCTTTTTCGAAAGAGGTGTACTTTGAGCTATTGAGAGGTAGTAAGTTTGTTATTTGAAGATAAAATATGACATAATATATTTAGAATTTTACTTGGTACAATTTTGCAACATATTTTTGGTAGGTGCTTCACAAAAAAACCAAGTTTTGACACTTCGGAGATGGAAAATGGTATTTTTATTCAACGAAAAATAAAACTTTCTTCGTGAACATTGTTAGTTGCACCAATATGCATCTTTGTGTGGAATATGGTCACATTTCAACAAACTATGCCATGGATGTGGCCAAAACATCCGTCATTTCGCCCGAAAGCCATGAATCTTCGTACGAGATAGCTCATTTCTGTGAACACATTTTCCACCAAATTGTCTTATTCGAAGTTTATTATTTTTGTGGATACTAGGACATATATAACAACACAACGCGAAGATCTTGCATCGTTTCGAGTTTTTTTGAATTTTCTGGAATTTTCAAAGCCGGTTTCGGAAAACGGTCAGAACGGGGTGCATGACCGTTCGTAGCTAGGGGTTGAATATTGATGAACTCTTGGTACATCTATATTGAAATAGGTAGTTGTGTATCTAAAAATGATTTTTACAAAAAATCATGAGATACATATGAGGCACCTGTAGTTCAAATTTGGCCCGGTTTCAGCGGAATCGGCAAAAATTTGTCTTTTTCGAAAGATGTGTACTTTGAGCTATTGAGAGGTAGTAAGTTTGTTATTTGTAGATAAAATATGACATAATATATTTAGAATTTTACTTGGTACAATTTTGCAACATATTTTTGGTAGGTGCTTCACAAAAAAACCAAGTTTTGACACTTCGGAGATGGAAAATGGTATTTTTATTCAACGAAAAATAAAACTTTCTTCGTGAACATTGTTAGTTGCACCAATATGCATCTTTGTGTGGAATATGGTCACATTTCAACAAACTATGCCATGGATGTGGCCAAAACATCCGTCATTTCGCCCGAAAGCCATGAATCTTCGTACGAGATAGCTCATTTCTGTGAACACATTTTCCACCAAATTGTCGTATTTGAAGTTTATTATTTTTGGTGGATACTAGGACATATATAACAACACCACGTGAAGATCTTGCATCGTTTCGAGTTTTTTTGAATTTTCTGGAATTTTCAAAGCCGGTTTCGGAAAACGGTCAGAACGGGGTGCATGACCGTTCGTAGCTAGGGGTTGAATATTGATGAACTCTTGGTACATCTATATTGAAATAGGTAGTTGTGTATCTAAAAATGATTTTTACAAAAAATCATGAGATACATATGAGGCACCTGTAGTTCAAATTTGGCCCGGTTTCAGCGGAATCGGCAAAAATTTGTCTTTTTCGAAAGAGGTGTATTTTGAGCTATTGAGAGGTAGTAAGTTTGTTATTTGTAGATAAAATATGACATAATATATTTAGAATTTTACTTTGTATAATTTTGCAACATATTTTGGGTAGGTGCTTCACAAAAAAACCAAGTTTTGACACTTCGGAGATGGAAAATGGTATTTTTATTCAACAAAAAATAAAACTTTCTTCGTGAACATTGTTAGTTGCACCAATATGCATCTTTGTGTGGAATATGGTCACATTTCAACAAACTATGCCATGGATGTGGCCAAAACATCCGTCATTTTGCCCGAAAGCCATGAATCTTCGTACGAGATAGCTCATTTCTGTGAACATATTTTCCACCAAATTGTCGTATTCAAAGTTTATTATTTTTGGTGGATACTAGGACATATATAACAACACCACGCGAAGATTTTGCATCGTTTCGAGTTTTTTTGAATTTTCTGGAATTTTCAAAGCCGGTTTCGGAAAACGGTCAAAACGGGGGACATGACCGTTCGTACCTAGGGGTTGAATATTGATGAACTCTTGGTACATCTATATTGAAATAGGTAGTTGTGTATCTAAAAATGATTTTTACAAAAAATCATGAGATACATATGAGGCACCTGTAGTTCAAATTTGGCCCGGTTTCAGCGGAATCGGCAAAAATTTGTCTTTTTCGAAAGAGGTGTATTTTGAGCCATTGAGAGGTAGTAAGTTTGTTATTTGTAGATAAAATATGACATAATATATTTAGAATTTTACTTTGTACATTTTTGCAACATATTTTGTGTATGTGCTTCACCAAAAAACCCAGTTTTGACACTCCGGAGATGGAAAATGGTATTTTTATTCAACGAAAAATAAAACTTTCTTAGTGAACATTGTTAGTTGTACCAATATGCATCTTTGTGTGGAATATAGTCACATTTCAACAAACTATGCCATGGATGTGGCCAAAACATCCGTCATTTCGCCCGAAAGCCATGAATCTTCGTACGAGATAGCTCATTTCTGTGAACATATTTTCCACCAAATTGTCGTATTCCAAGTTTATTATTTTTGGTGGATACTAGGAAATATATAACAACACCAAGCGAAGGTCTTGCATCGTTTCGAGTGTTTTTGAATTTTCTGGAATTTTCAAAGCCGGTTCCAGAAAACGGTCAAAACGGGGGACATGACCGTTCGTACCTAGGGGTTGAATATTGATGAACTCTTGGTGTATCTATGTTGAAATAGGTACTTGGGTACCTAAAAATGATTTTTTCAAAAAATAAAGAGAAAACTACGAGGCACCTGTAGTTCAAATTTGACCCGGTTTCAGCGGAATCGGCTGAAATTTGTCTTTTTCGAAAGAGGTGTATTTTGAGATATTGAGAGGTATTAAGTTTGTTATTTGTAGATAAAATATGACATAATATATTTAGAATTTTACTTTGTATATTTTTGCAACATATTTTGTGTATGTGCTTCACCAAAAAACCTAGTTTTGACACTCCGGAGATGGAAAATGGTATTTTTATTCAACGAAAAATAGAACTTTCTTAGTGAACATTGTTAGTTGTACCAATATGCATCTTTGTTTGGAATATGGTGACATTTCAACAAACTATGCAATGGATGTGGCCAAAACATCCGTCATTTCGCCCGAAAGCCATGAATCTTCGTACGAGATAGCTCATTTCTGTGAACATATTTTCCACCAAATTGTCGTATTCCAAGTTTATTATTTTTGGTGGATACTAGGACATATATAACAACACTACGCGAAGGTCTTACATCGTTTCGAGTTTTTTTTTGAATTTTCTGGAATTTTATAAGCCGGTTTCGGAAAACGGTCAAAACGGGGGACATGCCCGTTAGTACCTAGGTGTTGAATCTTGATGAACTCTTGGTGTATCTATGTTGGAATAGGTACTTGTCTACCTAAAAATGATTTTTCCAAAAAATAAAGAGAAAACTACGAGGCACCTGTAGTTCAAATTTGACCCGGTTTCAGCGGAATCGGCTGAAATTTGTCTTTTTCAAAAGAGGTATATTTTGAGCTATTAAGAGGTAGTAAGTTTGTTATTTGTAGATCAAATATGACATAATATATTTAGAATTTTACTTTGTACAATTTTGTAACATATTTTGTGTATGTGCTTCACAAAAAAAAACCCTTTTTTGACACTCCGGAGATAGAAAATGATATTTTTATTCAACGAAAAATAAAACTTTCTTCGTGAACATTGTGTATCTAAAAATGATTTTTACAAAAAATCATGAGGAACATATGAGGCACATGTAGTTCAAAATTGGCCCGATTTCAGCGGAATCGACAGAAATTTGTTTTTTTTTCAAAAGAGGTGTATTAAAAGCTATTGAGAGGTAGAAATTTTGTTATTTAAACATGAAATATGGTATAACAACTTTTTTAGTTGGTGCAATTTCTATAATCTAACGACGTTGGTGTCTAACACGGACGATGGCAGACGTGGTGTCGGACAAAAGTCGGATGAAAAGTATCGTACGTGTAGCAGCTCTCTTTTTTTCTATAATCATAGAGAAAATGAACTAGTTTATATAATTATATAAGTGACACTAAACCTATTTTATTGATACTAATAAATCCCCTAACTAGAGACTATGATGTGGGGTTAAGAAATGTCAGGTCCCATTTGCAGGCAGTGAGTGCCAAAGTAAGTATGAAAAGAAGTGTCCCTCATATCCCTAAACCGCGCATCTGTGTAAAATTTGTGTAAAATTTTTCGGAAAACCGCGGCCGCGTATCCCTAAACCTAACCCTAGACTCCCACATATCGCGCCGCCTCATCTCAATCCAATCCCCCCTGCCCCCGAATGGCGCCGTCTCGCGCCTCTCCTCCCATCCATGGCGAGCCCCGGCAAGGGCACCTCCTCCCTCACAGACGGCGGCCGCCACCTCTCCCTCAAGCTCTCCTCCTCGATCCCTCCCGAGAAACCACGCGCCGCCACAACTCGATCCCCTTCCGCAACCCTACCCACCCCCAATTCTGAAGCCGATCTAGATCCTCCTCCATCCTCTGAAGCCAATCCATCCTTCTACGCCGTCGATCTGGTCCTGGAGCACCACCTCCCGCGCTGCATCGAGCACCTCGTCGCCGAAAGGCTGCCCTCCGTGGAGCACATCGACCTAGCTGTCGACGCCCTCTCCAGGTTCATCGACCCCAAGGAGGTCGCCCGCCTCTCCGGCTGCACCGCCAGCATCGAAAACATCTCCGAGGTGCGTTCGTGCACCAATCTCTAACCCGCTTCCCCGACCGAGCTCTCCGGCGCTCCAGTTCAGATCTCATCCGCAGACATGGGGAAGAGGCCGAGGACACGGCAGCCTAAGCAAGACTTCCCCAAGTCCAAGCGCGCGGCCGAGCCGGCTGGGATGCTCTACTCAGACGACGATGAGATCGACGCATGTAATTTTGGGTGATTTGCTTGCAGGCTGGACGTCCATGGCGGCGCTACCATCCATGACGACCTCCACCGGTGGGGCTTCAGTTACGATGGTGCACTGGAGGACTCGAGGTCGTCACCGCCCTCTGTACTCCCCGCCTCCATGCTCACATCCCGGTAGCGGATGAGGTTCGGGAACCGCACACTCTCCAAGGTTTAATGGGCGGCCGTGCAGACGCTCGAAGACGCCACCCTCGGCAACATCCCAGGCTTGAGGAGTAAGGCCCCTGCTCCCGCCGTTGTGGATCGGGTTTCGATGGTCGCGGATCTGACGAGGTTTCTGTTTTTGGAGTGTCACTTGTAGTTAATTTTTCTAAGCGCCTCTGGTCATCACTGCAACCCTAAATGAGTGTCCTTGGTTTATTTTGGATCATCTGTATATGTCTAGTAACACACATGCTTGTTATTGAGATGATTTGCTTGATCTATTTGTGATCTATTGTCTTTGTGTGCTTATGATGGTCTTGCTTCAGCAGCTAGACAAACAATCAAATATGCTTGTACAGTTTCAGCTGTTGTATTTGTGTGATAGATAGGGATACTAGACAGAACGTGCATCTGGTTACACTAATGTACTCGATTTTTGCTTGCATATATACTCCCCAGCCATATCACAGATGCAATAGATAGAAAATTCCAGCACAACTGCACTAGTTGGGGACATAGAACAGCAAGGTGTGCTCAACATTTAGCCTTTTGTTTTGGGGTTTCTTAATGTACTCATGCTTTAGTGGTAGTTTGAACTGCTGACGATGGTTATTGTGCTCGACATAGAACATCGAGGTGTGCTCGACATTGTTAGTCTGGCTTGCCGCAGTTTATGTATGGCAGTAAATTTGAGGCTGACTATGTTGGGATTGCAGATAATTTTAGCGTGTTTCACATCATTTAGTTGGTTAATGTGCCACAACATCATGGTAAACCAGTAGTTGTTTCTATATAATACTAGTACTTTGCATCACCTGGTTCACTTCAATTAATTTGGCTGTGGTTATTAGTGATAGCAAGGATGAACCGAGACATGATTGTCCTTTTGTTTGGTTGTACCTAAGTATAGGCAGTGTGCAGCTGCAGCACTTCTGATGTTTGGTGATTCATGTCTCCTTATTTTCTGATAGTTGTAGATTGACCTTAAATTTTGTAATCCGAGGAGAAACATAAGCACTTCCCCTATGGTCTTTCAGTTCAAAAGAAATATGAGTGGCATCGAGCTTTGATATGTCGAGAAAATACACCTTAACTGCAATTTTTTCATTTGTTTGTTAGTTGCTGGAGTAGATGAGCAAACAATCACCCTTGCATAATATTGCTTTGTCTCGTGCAGGGGTGGGTGAAGCGGCATCGGGGGCTTAACCTGGACACCCACTGCTGCCGGAGAGGGCTATCCTCTCTTGGCATGCTGGCCTGGCCATGGCCTCCTGCCCTTCGGATGCTATACTGTCCGGCTGGCCGGTGCTCCCCCTTTCTTCGATGCCTACTCACCAAATCACTGCAACGCCAGTACCAGGTGAAGCAGGGCGGCCGGTGCTTCGATCTGTTTTGCGCTGCAGGTTTCGAGATGAAGGCCAAGGTGAGCATGAACCACCCCGTCTGATCCCGTCATCTCCCGTCTTCCCAGTTCGATTTCCTGTTGTTTAGCTTGCATGTTCGAGCGGTTCTGCGTCTGGTCTGACTCGATTTGTTGTTGGCTTTTTTGCTGCTGCGTGCAGGCTCATGGTGAAGAAGACAAGGGCCGAGAAGGACCCCAACAAGCCCAAGCGTCCACTGAGCGCCTTCTTCGTCTTCATGTAAGAAGCCTCCTTCCAGATATGCTTCCCACAGTTCGTGATTCGGGTTCGGTTTGTTTCTGCTGTGGTGTGGTGTTTCTGACGGATGTTTTGGGCTTGCTTTCCCTTCTGCAGGGAGGGCTCCTGGAAGGACTACAAGGAGAAGCACCCCAACAACAAGAAGGTCTCCGTGGTAAGCGCCCCCGTTCCCCGCCGTTTCTCTTCCAGTTTCGTTCATATTGCTGCGATGGATTTGCGTTGTGAGTTTTGAATCAATTTTGGTTGTGGTGGTGAATTGCTTGCAGGTTGGCAAGGCTGGTGGTGGTGAATTGCTTGCAGGTTGGCAAGGCCGGATGTGTCATGCTGCTGGAGAGTTCTGTTTTTCTCCACTGTCGTAGGTGAAGTCTAAAATAGCTCTTTGCCATTCTGCTCTACATGAGTACCGTGAAGCACTCCAAGAGGTTTCTATTTTATTGTATCGCTGTCATTATTTGCTAAATTTAGCAAACATTTTTTCTACAGATGGAAGGGATTCCTTCTAAAGTGAGAAGTCTAAAAATGAATCTGATGTTAGGCAAACTGTATAGGATATCCAGAAATAACCGTGCTGCGGCCATATGTTATAAAGAGTGTTTGAGGTTCAAACTTACCAAAGGATTTTCTTCTTCAATCATCGGTTATATAACTAGATAATCATACTATATACCCATTTTCATCTATAGCTGATATGATGATCCTAAGAATGTATCAGATGCTCAGTAGCTAAGATTTACTTGCAGCCATCCCATGCATGGTACCAGTAGTAGCGTTTTCATCCCATCCCTGTTACCAGTACATGTATTGTTCTGATGATATGATCTAAGAATGTATCATATGCTCGGTAGCTAAGACTTACTTGCAGCCATCCCATACCAGTACATGTACTGTTCTGATGATATGATCTATTGTGTTATGCCTCCTAGTCAGCACTCTCCTAATTAATTTAGTTTAATGCATTCTTTTCTTGTGGTTCTAAATTCGTGATTGCAATTAACTTGAGCTGGATCCTTTTAAAATTGGAAGGCATAAGTGTGTTTAAAGCAAGTTATTTTGTTGTTGCATCCTTTGATAGGTTAGATAATATAGTTGGTCCAATTTCAAGGAGGACTTGTTGCTGTGGAAATGCAGTATTAGATGTAGTCTGCTAGGTGTGCCAATGCTTGTACTGGTGTTGTACCTTTTTTATCAGAAAACAATTTTCTAATTTTCTTTGCTCTATCTTTGGTGTTTTTGCAGGTTGACCCGATACAAGAACTCAAGGCTGGAATGAAGGGCATGAAAGGAGCTCACATTGCTCTACATGTTGTTGAAGTACACTGCAGCTTCTGATGTTCGATTCAGCTCATGATCTTGAACTCTGGAATGGATGTTCCTTGCTATTTATGTAACATTGAATGTAATTCCTGTTTATACACTAGTGTCCTGCAGTCCAGTTTGCTGATAAGTTGCATGAATGCTGAAATTTATGTTCCTGTGTAATTTGATTTCTTATTCAAATTCGTTGATATATTCGATTGAAATGTGTACCTGGATAGAGAAGAAAAAAAATGTCCTCTTATCATGTGCATTAAGAACTAGAGGCCCAGAAGTTAGTGGATTGCTGAAAGGCCCATGCTTGGCAGAAGCTATGTGCTAAATACTCAGAATGGACTGAAAGATATGGGCTCGAAAAGGCTACGACCCAAATAGTAGTAAAATGAATACTTTCTAAAATTTAAAAGCAAAAAGATCATAAGAGGCCGAGGCCCATAGATGAAAAATGCCCAGACCCAAATAAGAAAAGTACCAGCAAAGGCCAAATTATTGGGCTAGGCCCATGCAGACCAACAAAATGGACCGGGCTGAATTATGTCCACGACGATTTCATTTCGTCACTATTTTGCCACGTAGGATAGGCCACGTCGGAGCTGAGCTGTCCTGGCTGGATTGCTCACGACGATTTTGGATCGTCATAGATTAATGACGTTCCTGTATCGTCGTGGATGTCCATGACGATTCCTACAAAATCGTCGTGGTGAACCATTACTGACGCTCGGTTTTCAACGATTTGTTTTTCGTCATAAGATCGTCATGGATGAAATTTGGTGACGATTCAGTGACGAAAATTGAGCGTCATGTATCAGCATATTTCTTGTAGTGTTTGCTAATGGCTGAATCCGCCTATCCAGCCAGCAAAAGACCGTGTCCATACCGGTCAAAGGAGGTTTGGAGGAGGTGAGCTTGGCGATGCGCCTCTTGATCCTTAGCAGATCTGGAGGCAGAACTTGGACGGCTTCTGTTACCCAGTTATCCTGGGGAACGGCGGCGGAGTTCACAAAAGGTGGAACCCCGACGGCCTTTTTAGGAAAAGGCACGTCGGGATGATAGAAAAAAGAACCCGTCCAAAATTTGACGGATTCTGAAGTTTTGATTTTGGGGAACCAATCCTCTCGGAATCTCCGAAGAGTAAAGGAAATGGTCCCGCAATTTGGCAGTGCGCCCTCCGAAGAGTTACGCTTGACCCCAAAGCAATACAGCCAAAAATCTAACCTAGGCTCTATTCCTAGGTAACCTTCGAACAAGGCCTGGAAGCCGGCCATGTACAGAATGGAATTGGGAGGAAGGTTGTGAGGTTGGATGCTGTAATGTGACAGAACCTGGAGGAAGAAAGAGGAAGGTGGGAGCCCCATACCTCGTAGAAGGTGGGAGGCAAGAAGCACCCTTTCGCCCTCTTGTGGCGTGGGTTCGGTCTCCTCTTCCGGGAGCCGCCATTTCTTTTTGAGCACCAAACCCTCCTTCTCCAAGTTTGGAAGGAGAGCCGGGGGAATACTGCAGGCACTCCAGTTGCCTGCAGTTTCCTCTTCCTCGTCTGCTCCAGCGGCGGCGGCGGCGGCGGCCTTCGCGGCGGCGATTTTGTCGCCGAGGAGCTCGATTTTTTCCTCCGCCGTTTCAGGTGCAAACGGCGGAGTTGTCGTGGCGCTTGGGCCCGCAACGTCCGCGGTGGCGGAAGCGTTTCCTCCGCCCGCCGCGGATGCCGTGGCCTTTTCCGGCTCGCCGCCGGCATGCTTGGGCGACCCCAGCTGTGGATCTAGGTCGCCCAAAAGTTCGTCGATGGAGGCGCGAGCCGGTGAGGACGACGGAGATGCCATCCTTTGGTGGTGCGTTTTGGAGCGCTCCGGCGTGCGAAGGGTTCGTCGGGGCAAGGTCTTGCTCTCGAGCTCGCGGTTGCGTCAATGGCGTGGGCAGTGAGGGAGTGAGGAAAGATTTCCGATGACGATGAGGACGGCTATTTATAGCCTGAAAACCTCTAGATACGTGCCAACGGCTCTTTTGACCGTTGGATGTTCGACGCGTGTCGCTCGCCGGAAAATCCGGGAAACGGAACGACAGAGGAATGATGGTTATCTCCTCGTTTCCCGTGAGAATCTGTCAGAGATACGTTGCAGGGTTTCCCGCGTGAAACCAAGCGGCGCTTGCGTCAGCGTGATTAAGGCGCTGATGTCATAAGTTCCTTTTCCGCGAAGGATCGCGAGAAGAAAAGCCGGATTTTCATAGTTCCGAGTTTTATGTTACCCTCTCCTTCAAAAGGAAAGAAGAAAGAATCAAGACTGCTGAATCAAGTTTTCCCGGACAAAATGTATTTGACGAAAGGCGGAGTTTCAGAGTTTTGATCCTTCCTGGGGGCTACTGTCGGATATATACTTAATAGGGGTATAGAAGATGGTAGAAAAAAGAGCCGGACTACCAGGGTGGCCTACATGGTAATGGGCTTAGGTCCATTGGGCGGCCCAGTAGTCCGACGCGCAGAAGCCGGATTCTAGAAGAACCCGGATCACGGCCCGCGTGATCTGGCTTGGAGGAGAAGACGGATTCCTTACTTTCCAAGTTACAAGTTAAACGTAGTCTTCTAGGTTTCTTGTTCTGTAAGCCCTAATCCGGCTATTATATAAAGCCGGACGGGAGATAGATTACATAAGTTAAGTGAGACACAAGTTCAAGCCTTACGCAACTCGCCGAGAAGTTCATCCTCGTCGAGTAGCTAGATCTATTCCCTCACATTGTAACCCTGTTATACGGGCTTTAGTCCCAGTTAGTGAGAAGTGCAGGAGTAGGTACGCCGTACTGTCGCGACGTACCGAACCTGGGTAAAATCCCGTGTTCTGTGTTACTACGCTATCCTGTTACCCCACGTCTCTACCGTAGTCTCATGGCACCCCAGTCTATGAAAACTACTACGATGTCTCGACAGCCCACGATTTGTCCCATCAAACCAGCTAGTCTACGGCCTGACCTAAGGCAGCGTGCGTGTAATCATTCTCCCACAGAAAACCGCCGACTTGACACGCCTCCCTCGCCACGTGGTGGCCGCCGCCTGCCCCTCCGCACAAGTTTGACCTAGAATTAGTCTACCGGTCGGCGCACCCTCCACTTCGATCATGAAGCCAACCAAAGATGTGCCAACTAGATCTTACGCATCATTTTGCATGTTTGATCATGATTATCACACCAGATCTGATCGTTTTTGTTCGTTTTTTCTCGCAGTGTCCAGTTTGTTTTGACAAACTAGGGATGTGTGGTAGTGATGACATGACGACTGATTATTTCGTCATAACCCTTGTAGAGGTATTTGAGGAGAAGACGGTAAGGATTCTAATCTACTCATGTACAAATTGGATTTGGATTTTTCGTGATTATTCACATGTAATATACGTAGCATATCTACCGGTCCTAGCTAGTACTCATTGTGTCATGTGTTAATCATTGATGTAATATACGTAGCTGATCTAGCTAGCAAATTTTTTGGGACTGTGATCTCTAGTAGCATTGGACGTGTTTTTTTTATGAACTACCTACATGCAATTTCAATACTTGAAGGGTACCATTCTGAAACTATGAGTGCATGTTCAGTTATTTGCAGTACAGGACTATTGCTTCAATGTCCAATTATAGGAAAAAAGTACAAATAGCTACTCTTGTAGGATATATCTACTTTTAGTAAGTCCAATTTACTACTGGCTCATAATTTAATAAAATACATGCTCTTATTTAGGTGATCCCGTGCTACATCAGACAATATTTCTTAAGAATGCATGTTGTTTTCCCTATGGAGGACAGAAATTTTCAAGCCACACTGATTACGAAGGAAGGATTCTCGTATATAGTTGAGCTTAGCAACATCGACGGGATAACCTTTCTGAAGGGAAATTACTGGAAAGAATTTAGTAGGGTCTACAAACTTGAAGTTGGTATGGAGCTTGTTTTCAAGACCGACACACAAAGAGGCCAAACTGAGGTCATAACCGGAAATGACCCAATCATCCATCCGTGTAAGCTCTTACTTAATACAAAATAATTATGTTGTGCACATAAACATTAATATATTACTTGGTTGCGGCATGTGTAATCCACTAATTTCAGGCGTATTACATTTTTACAGCATACTACCACATGTCCCCTGAGAGGCGTCACATTGTTGACTCACTCTCTAGCACTGATGGGACCATGATTAACTGGAGGATGATGGAGACGGTGATCGACGCTGTTGAAAACTTGGATTACACTGTTCTATTCCACAGAGCTGGAGAGTATGAGGAAGCAGAATTGGTTGTCGGGGTGCTGCATACTCTGAATTGGACAAACAGCGATAACTTCAATAAACACGTGGTAAATCTTTAAGAACACATCTTCTCTTATGCGCAAAGTAATACGTGTACACTTGTTCTATTTAATTTCCTTTCTTTTAACATGATTATTTCCCGATAGCTTTTTTCTTGACTTCTAGTCTTTGCATGCAACAGAAAATCCCAAGCCGTCTGATTCCTGCACATATGGCAAGAAATGGTACAATCACTATTGTTTGCTACCCGAGAACTGAGGTGACATCGACATATTCAATTTCTGATCTTGATGGTCGCTTGTGCGTCAGCGGGTGGAAAGAGTTCATGGCGAAGGAAAGTCATCTCAAACAGGGTGACAAGATGCTGTTCTTGCTATACCAGTGCGCTGAAGGGCTCTACTTGTTTGCTACCCATGTCCCTGAAGTTGGTCTGTAATAGGAATGCAGTGATATTGATGGTTTCTGTGTGCAACTATATGCATGCAGCCCCGTTGCTACAATATAAAAACCGTGTTAAGACTCTATATTAGATTGTTGAATTCTCACACAATTTAAATGTTATGTTCTTTTAGTTTTACTACTTTCATGATGTCATTTTGTTTTTTATGCTGAGCTTTACCATTTTTGCTTTACCATATTGGATTTTATGACTCATAAAAATGTAAACAAGGGTGCAAACCACACATGCTCAATGGAAAAAATATCCAGTGATACTAGCCCCTTGTTCTCCCATGCTACCATTTTAAAAAATCAACTATAGATGTTTCATAAAATTCCGGAAAAAATTATTAATGTTCCCAAAGAATTTGTGTACATAATGTAAAAAAAAACCAGGTCCAAATTCGACCTACACATTGAGAAACAAAAAAGTACAAATCAGCAAATATGCACTATATATTCACATTTGGATTTGTCTTTTTGGTTAGTCAATATTACTTTCGCATCTGGACATAAAATTATTACACATTGTAGTAACTCTACTCGTGATTTTTCCTAGATTTTTTTTGAATCACCAAAACTTCATTTATTCGAAATGGTACCATGGTAGCATGCAAGAGGGCTAGTATCACAGGATATTCTCCCCATGCTCTGGCGAAATAGGCTGAATCACCGCTATATTAATATAGCAACCACCCGGTGCAACAGTTTTGATACAACGCCGGCTGAGGCGACAACCAATAAACGCAAAAGAAGAAAAGAAAAGGGGACGCAAGTGGATCGACGAAACGACCACTGCGCCCACCTACAAACTACAACCAAGCTGCTAGCACCGGGACGTCAAATACCAATCAACACCTTCAACATAGATAGTCGCGCTTCTAGGGTTTCCCCCGGGACATCGGGGCGGCGGATGCAGGGTAGACGCGATGCCCTTCATGAAGGGAGGATGCCACCCGATGGCGACACCGCTCTAATATCGGTACTCCGACAAGGATTTCTCCCAAACACACCCTCACCATCATCCTTGACGATCCGTCGCCTAGGTGCCTCGCAACCACCGGACGAACCGACCACCAGCATGCGACACCACGGTGCAACAACATTTAACCAGGATGAGGGAATCATATGTGGTGGGAACGGTTTATCATTGGCTTCATCATTAAGGACCAATTTACGAAAGATCAAATGTGGAGGCACGTTCACATGATGAAAATTTTGAGGAAAACCATTTATACTCTAATTTAATCGATTGCTACACGCACACCAACTGCTACACACACGAACTCGAGTCCTCTCCCTCTCCACCCCCGATTCCCCACCGCCGCCACGGCTAGCCCTCTCCGCCCCCAGATCCCCCATCGACAGCCGGCGGAACGACGCCGCGACAAACGCCGCTGCAACCGCCACCGTCGTCCTCGCGCCGTCCAGCCGTCGCGCCGCAGGTAAGTTTCCCCGGCCGCCTTACCTTTCATTGTTAGGTTTAGATGTAGATTGAGTTATATGTTAGATGATTATTGTGATTTTAGATGTAGATCGACTTAGAAATTAGATTTTCATTGTTAGATTTAAGTTTATTCAGCCGCCAAAATTAGATGTACATTGTTAGATTTAAGTTGGTTTTTGAATGGTAAATGGTTAGATGTGTATCTGAATTCAGTGTATGGAACGCACCACCGCAGGCAATGGATGTATGTGAACAGTGTGGCTACGAGGAGTGCATGAACAAGAAATTTACCATTGTTCTACCATAGGGGTTTGAAAACAGATTGGTATATACTTTCGGTCAATCTACTTTTTGAAAACTGACAAAAAATTTGTACTAAAAATGTGTACTTCTTTTTTTTTACAGATCATACCTTGCAGATTCAGGCGTGACTTTTTGGAGCATATTCAAGTTGCAATTTGGGACCACCCTAGAACTCTCAAGGTGAACTTGGTGAGCTTGAGAGTGCCAGACCACCAGCACAAAGTTGAAGTCACACATGAGGATGGAAAAACATACTTCAGTGGTCAGCAATGGGGCCAGCTTGTGGAACGCTACGAGATGGATCCAACAGGGAGATTGACATTCTATCTCGATGAAGGTGATGTGTCCACCTACTTCCTCTACGATTGACCTGACGATGCTGAAGACACTGAAGATGATGTTCCCATAGCTCCCTACTGAGGATACACATGTTGTCATTATTCAGTCAGATGATGAGTAGGTATCGTGGTTGTAGCTGAGAGTTCTAGCTTTATGCGATCTTTTAGATTACATGTTAGTGCTGAGTACTATCTGGTTGAATCTTTGATTGTTTATGCGGTTTTTTTTAATGCTTGTTATGTTATCTCATAATTGAATACCATTTGTGCGCTTCTAGTCAATATTACATACCCTTTTTATTTACCGATTTCTATAGGATAGTGATGTGGACTATGACATCAATGCCAATGATCATGTAGTAACCTGTGTCGATTCCAGAAACACGCCAGTGGACACCTAGATAGTAGAGGCGTACGAGTTTCATGCCAGAACTGAAGAAAAACCACACCAATAACAGGGCTTTTCCGACTAGTGTTGAATATTAACACAACAATGCATTTCGAAATGAATTAATTTAATCATAAAATGAAACTAGTAAAACTTAATAGAGCATTTATAATACTTGAACGTTATTGCCAAGGGAAAAACATATTGTTCACAAGCCAAATGGGCTGTGAAGACAAATTGTACAATTAATAGGCCCATACTCCGGTTGCGCCATTGGGCGAGCGAAAGGGTTACGTTTGTCTGCCCGGTCTCCTCCAAACTGCTCTGCCCCCACACGACAACGCCGCCCTATCCGCCCTCAGGCGACTTCGCCGCCATATCGGCCCTGCGCGACCGACCAATCCGCCACTATTACCTCGCCGCCATCCGAACTCGATTAGCGTAAACTATTGAACTGCTGCCAACGCTGCCCCACCGACTTGTACTCAACCGCTGCTTCCGCCGCTCATCAGACGCAATTACAAGGTTTGTACCAATACTGATGATATCCTTGGTTTCCATCCTGCCGGTTCGATGAAGTTATTGCAATTGCTATCAGATAGACTAGCTGCTTGTGTTCACATATGCGTGTCTGTTTTATCAGTTTCAGTTGTAAGTGTTAGTTTAATATTCATAGCAATGTCAGGAATTCAGGTACGAACTAGGTTTTATATTTTCATAGCCATGTCAGTTTCAGGTGTAAGTGTTAGTTTCAATCGAACGCTGTGTTGTGAAGTAATGTCTAATGTAATCCCCTGCAATTCTTACTGACTTGAAAGACCAGTATGCCTGTCTCTCTGATGTATTTGTTGTTTTGAAACACTTACGTGTGAACTAATGCTGCTCCTTTTTTTTACAAGACCGGCTAAACGGAGATAACGCAAAATGTCACAAGACAAGAGCTGGATGGAGAAGGATAGAGATTCTGTGGAGTGGCAAAGTGGCATCGAGAGTTTTTTGGAACTTAGTTTTGACGGTGCTGAACCAGACGCAAGAAACTTTTGCCCGTGTACGAAATGTCTGAATAATGCTCAGAAAACTAAAAAGGAGATCCATATGCACTTGCTTAAGAATGGGATGGATCCGTCCTACAAAAATTGGGTATTCCATGGTGAACCCGAGGAGGACAACATGTCTGAAGATTCTGATGATGAAGACGCTGCAGGTGGTGGTGAAGGGATACGTGACATGCTGGATACTCTGATAAGGGCCACAAAAGTGGGAAGTAATGCAGGAGACACGAGCGGTGATGGAATGAAACAGGAGCCAAATGCATCTGCAAAGGAGTTCTACAAACTATTGGAAGAGGGAAAAACATCGTTGTACCCAGGTTGTGAGGAGGTCACAAAGATATCTTTCATTGTGAAGCTTTACCAAATCAAGTGCGTGTCTGGGATGACCAACAGAGCATGTGACTTAATGCTGCGGATGTTCACGGAGGTGCTGCCAAAGGGTCACTGCATTCCTACTAATCTCGCACAAGTAAGGAAGGTCATTCGAGAGTTTGGACTGGATTACAAGAAGATACACGCGTGCTATAATGATTGTGTGCTATTCCGTAATGAGCATGCTGATGCCCGAGAATGCCCTGTCTGTCATACGTCTCGATGGAAATCAAGTCCAACCGTAGACAAAGCTGATTCATCGATTCGTAAATCAAAGAAGCAAGTGCCACAGAAAGTTCTATGGTATTTCCCACTCATTCAAAGACTGCAAAGGTTGTACATGACAGAAGATATGTAAACTGATATGAAATGGCATAAGGAGAAACGTAAAGATGATGGCATAATGAGGCATCCTGCAGATTCGAAGGCCTGGAAAAGCCTTGATGAAAGATATAGTCAGAAAGAATTCGCAAAAGATGCTCGCAGTGTTCGGCTTGGCCTTGCTTCAGATGGATTCAACCCCTTTGGGCTCATGAGTATATCACACACTACATGGCCTGTCATTCTGATCCCATATAACTTGCCACCATGGATGTGTATGAAACAAGAGAACTGGATAATGTCAATGATTATTCCAGGACCAAAGTCAGCAGGAAATAACATTGATGTGTACTTACAGCCTTTGATTGATGAACTGTTAGTTCTATGGGAGGATGGTGTTGAAGCATATGATGCTGCAACTAAACAAAATTTCACGTTGTATGCATGCGTGTTGTGGACCATCAATGACTACCCGGCTTACGCAATGCTGAGTGGTTGGAGCACAAAAGGCAAGCTAGCATGCCCTTACTGTCACAAGCATACAGAATTTTTATGGCTCCGGTATGGTAGAAAGCATTGCTACCTTGGACACCGACGTTTTCTACGGAAACACCACAAATGGCGTCGAAACAAAGTTATGTTCAACAACATGGCAGAACATAGAGACGCCCCGGCGCAACTTACAGGCATTGAAGTTCTAAAGGAGCTTGATAGCATTCAGCATGAACCATTTGGGCGGTCAAATAAGAGAAAGCGACCGGAAACTAATCCCTGGCACAATTGGCGGAAGAAAAGTGTGTTCTTCCAGCTCCCGTATTGGCAGCACTTGCTCGTGAGGCACAATTTGGATGTTATGCACATCGAGAAGAACATTTGTGACAGCATTCTGGGTACTTTGCTTGAGATGGATGGGAAAACAAAGGATGGTACGAAGGCTCGCCTAGATTTGGAGTTTTTGAAAATTAGGGAGGATCAGCACGCAAAGCCCGCCGGTAAGGATAAGTACAAACTTAAGAAAGGCGTGTATGCTTTAAAAAAGGAAGAGAAGATAATGCTGCTCAGGTTTCTGCAGAGCATACGGATGCCTGATGGCTATGCTTCACACATTAAGCGATGTGTGGTCCTCGAGCAGTGCAAGTTTAGTGGACTCAAAACTCATGACTGCCATGTTATATTACAGAAACTTCTTCCTATTGCGTTGCGCAAGCTTCTGCCAGAGAATGTCCTTACCCCATTGCTTCAGCTCAGTAAATTCTTTTCCGATTTATGCTCCAAGGAGTTAAGGGATGACGATTTGTTGAATTTGGACGAACAAATTGCAGTAATTCTATGTCAGCTAGAGATGATATATCCACCAGCTTTCTTTGATATTATGATGCATCTCCTAATTCATCTAGCTCGAGAAGCATGGTTTGCAGGGCCTGTACAGTATAGATGGATGTATCCGGTTGAGATATACCTGCGTACGTTGAAGGGATATGTACGTAACAAGGCTCATCCAGAAGGTTCAATTGCAGAGGGGTACATACTTGAAGAGTGCATGACGTTCTGCAGTCGATTCGTTAAAGGCTCGCCTACAAAAATAAGTCAGTATGAACGCCATGCAGATGGAGCTACAGATGAGGCACCAATAGGGATTAGCATAATGAGTGCAGTTGATTACTCCAAGAAAGGTTTTGCCCGTGAATCACTGTCTTTGGAAGCTCTTAATCAAATGAGGCACTACATAATAACAAACTGCGAGGAAACCGAGCCATGGATTCAGTAAGGAAACTTATTTATGTGTTTCATATCATGATATGCATTAACACTTTGGTTATGAAGTAACCATATATCATTTCTTTTTGAAGGCAACATATTGACGAGCTCAAAAGGAACAATTGTCCTAATCCTGAAAAGAAACACAAGGAAGATTTTGTTGGCTGGTTCGAAAGACGGGTAAGTTACTTTAGCATTTTCATAAATGTTTCTCTTAATAAAAGAACAATGGTGTATAGTACACTCACACATATTCTATTCCATGAAACAGATCACACAACTCCATAAAGATGGGAAGGTCAACAGTCTGTTGTATACACTAGCTAAAGGGCCTGATCAAATTGCTCGTGTGTTCAACCGTACAGTACTGAATGGATATTACTTTCGTAATACCGAAATAGAGCTTGACTTGAGTACCCAAAATAGTGGCGTCGTAGTCAACGCGCAAGAAAGCACCGGCAGTACTGATTATTATGGGGTGATAAAGAAAATCATATTTCTTGACTTTCCTCCTGATAAGGAGGTTGTTCTATTGCAGTGCGACTGGTTCGACGTGCCTCCTGCCAATAGAAATCAGAGTAAGGGGTATAGGAGGGACAAATATGGAATTATTGACCTTGACACTAGTGTACACCGATTCACGGAAGACCCTTACATTCTAGGCATCCAAGCTGCACAGGTTTTCTATGTGAGAGATGTGAAGAGCCCTAATTGGGGAAGTGCTATAAAAATGAATCCACACAATTTGTTTGCTCCTTCGGTTTTAAATGGTGCAGACCTAGATGATCTTGCAGAAGGAGATGAACGTGGTGATGCAGATGTACAGGATGTCGTCGATGCAGGAATTACAGTTCCAGAATTTACTGTACCTGACGAGATGACTAGTTGGTGCAGAAATGATGATGATGGAACCAGCGTTGATGTTTCAGTCATAAATAATTTAAGACCTGCTGATTTTGACGAAGACCAAGTCGAATATGATGCTGATACTGATGATGATGAGGCTTACATAAATGATGGTCATGTTGCTCCTTTGGTAGAAGATGAATTGGATAATGACCATGGATTCTTTGTGTAGGCTGTCTCTGCACTGTTTGGCTTAAATGTTTTGCCATGAACATGCATGGATGAAAGATCGTGTAATAACATAATTTTTGTTTAAAGATTCCAAAGTTCCTGTGTTTAGAAATTTTGAATTTCCATGATAAATGTACTAGTGAAATTGCGTCTTATATGAGTTCTTGATTCATTATTAATTACTGTCACTAGTAAAATGCTAAGTGCTGCAGAAATTCAGTTGCAAACAATATTAAAAAAAATAATGTGCTCACCAAACTAAGATACTGAACCAAAAATGAAGTGTAGTCCTAAGAAAATTGCAACAGTGATCAAGGGCACGGCCCATGAGGCCCGTTAAGCTAGTCTATGAATGGTCGTTGCAAAATAACTTGTTCATTTTCGCAACAGTACGGTGATTGTTGCTTTACCTTTAACCTATTACCATACGACCCAAATTGTCGCAGTAAACAATAGGTATTGCCGCAAGATAAATTTGAGGCGAAAAACATATGGTATTGCCACACGGAAAATTTGGTTGCAATAGTTAGCTTTTTTTTTGCAACAATATTTGTAACTACCGCAACACAAATACAGATGTTGCAATAAATGACTGAATATCACCACGAATGCTTATTTCGTTGGAATACCATGTCTCTAAGGCAACAAAAGGAGTGCCTCGCGCAACGAAAATACTCTGTCGCAAAAACGCGGCTGTATTCCAACAGCAGTACAAATCGTGGCAATAGGAGGCCTCTACCGCAACAAAACGATAATTTATCGCCACCAAAATGAGTCGTGGAAATACGAGTGCCCTATCACCACAACCTGAGAGGTCGTGGTAATTTGTGATTATATCGCAACGAAAAAAAAACGTAGCTACGGATTTCATTGCAAGAGACCGATTCTCTTGTAGTGAGTCTTTGCGAGTTTTCTGGGTTTTTATTCCATTATCTTCTAAGTTCTCTGGTTTATATGTCTTAACTGTCCTTAGTGTTTGAAATGGCTCGATACTATCTAATCTTCATGCTGAGTGACTGGGTGTAACCAATTAGTCGAAACTCGGAAACATGGATCATACTAAAGGCATTTTTACTTACTAGTTCCAGAGACCCAACATAAAAAACAATCAGATAATACTTAGAGAAAAAAGTAAGGAATTTTTTTCTGAAACTCAGGCACGCAGGCACAATCTGGGTTTCCTTAGGCCTCCTCGGGCTGAAAATCATTCAGTTTTTTTAACTCCGAGCATGCAGGCACAATTTGGGTTAACATTGAGAATTTTGAAAGATCAATGGGAAATAGATAAAGAGGACTTATGATTTATACTATAATAAGCATGTAAAAGCATAGATATATGAATTCCGACAACTTTATTTAATGATCAAAGATGTTTACATAGAAATTGAACTAAGTGTAGAAAGGACGTAACTGCTGGATGCTCCAGGGTCTTTTGGTCTCCCCTAGTTCGACATATATCTTTCTCTTTCTTTTGCGATTCGGTCTTTTGGGATCATCCTCCGTATCCCGAATATTTACAACATAGTATGATCCATTTCTCATAGCTTTGCTAATGACAAATGGTCCTTCCCAAACTGGGGCTAACTTGTGCTTCTTTCCTGCACCAATCTTAGCACTAAGTCACCTTCTTTGAAAGAACGATGCCTGATTTTCCGACTATGATAGCGCCGTAATCCTTGCTGATAAATGGCGTATCTTTGAAGTACAAGTTCTCGTTCTTCTTCTAGAAGATCGACGGCATCCTGTCGTGCACTTTTGGCATCTGATTCATCAAAAACTTGCACTCTTGGGCTATCATGGAGCATGTTCGTTGGAAGCACTGCTTCTGCGCGATAAACCAGGACAAACGGGGTTTGCCCTGTTGATCTGTTTGGCGTCGTTCGAATACTCCAAAGCACAGAAGGTAATTCTTCTACCCCATGCTCCAGCTACTCTATGAAGAGGAGATTCGAGTCTTGGGCGTATTCCCTACAGGATTGAGCTATTCATTCTTTCAACCTGACCATTTTATTGCGAGTGTGCCACAGATGCAAGATCTAGGCGTATTCCCGTTTGTCGGCAATATTTTGCCAACTCTCCAATCGATAAATTTGTCCCTTTATCGGTTATTATGCTGTGTGGAACGTCGTACGTCATGACTACGTCAATGATGAAATTCATGGCAGTTACACCATCAAGCTTTTTGATGGGTTTTGCCTCCACCCACTTGGTATACTTATCTACTGCAACGAGTAGATGTGTGAGTCCACCTCTTGCAGTTTTGAATGGTCCCATCATATCTAGCCCCCAGACCGCAAATGGCCATGTAATAGGGATAGTTTTGAGTGCTTGGGCTGGCATATTCGTCTGCTTCGCTTAATACTGACATCTGGCACATGTATTTACTATATGTTCGGCATCTGTCTTGGCTGTTAGCCAGAAAAACTCTGCACGGAATGCTTTCTTAACTATGCTTTTTGATTGAGCATGATTTCCTTTGCTAAAAAATTCTAATAGTACTGTGTTTATATAGGCAACCATTGATTACCGTGTATCCTTTGCATCGGCATTTTATTTGTCTTTGCAAGACCTCGTCTGCTCCATCCGGGTACTTATGATCCACTAAGAAATTTAAATATGGAATCGTCCAATTCGGGTTAACGAGCAGGACTTCAATTGACTCGGAAATGCCAGGATAATCAACATCTCCGCCTTTTATCGATGGTTTATGCAAATGTTGGACAAACACACCTGGTGGTAGGGTTTTCACCTTTTCCGAGCCCATGCGGGCTAACGCATCCGCGTTCCAGTTTTCTTCCCTTTTTACATGAAGTACTTCAAATCCCAGGAAACAGAGGGCAAACTCATCCAACGTTCTCCGATATTCGGCCATGATGGGACTTTTGGCATCCCATGTTTGGTTAAGCTGATGTTGTACCAAATCTGAGTCACCATAGCATAATATGTGTTTGACACCTATTTCTTTTGCAATGTGCAAGCCATGAAGAAAAGCTTCGTATTCTGCCACATTATTGCTGGTGTTGAAGTGTATTTGTAGTACATACTCCATAGTATCTCCCTTTGAGGATTTTAGCACTACACCCGCTCCAGCGCCTTCCTTCATCTTGGATCCGTCAAAATGCATAACCAAGTATTCCGACTCCGGCATTGGTGTGTTTTCCATTGCTTATGTCCAATCAGCGACGAAATATGCCAACGCCTAGGATTTAATTGCTGTCCGGGGTTGGTACTTAATGTCGAACGCAGCCAGCTCGATGCCCCATTTGGCTACTTGGCCTGTTGCGTCCGCATTATTAATAATATCCCCTAGTGGTGCTTTACATACCACTGTTATGGAATGTCCTTGGAAATAATGGCGGAGTTTTCGAGATGCGAAAAATACACAATATGCCAGCTTTTGATAGTGTGGGTACCTTTGCTTGGACTCAGAAAAAAACTTCGCTGACATAATACACCGGATGTTGATCCGGTATGCTTTGCTCTTCTTTCTGCCTTTCCACTACTATCACAGCGCTGATAACCCTGTCTGTTGCTGTGAGATACAGTAACATGGGTTCTTCGTCTTTTGGTGATGCCAACATTGGAGCTTTGATCAAGGTTTCTTTTAACTGGGTTAATGCTTTGTCAGCCTCTTCTGTCCATACAAATTTGTTGGATTTTTTCAACAACTTGTATAATGGCAGAGCTTTGTCTCCTAGCCGGCTAATGAACCTGCTGACGGTGGCTTCAGAACCCGTCAATCTTTGCACATCTTTTAAGCACGTATGCCTTGAGATGTTTAAGATTGCCATGATATTTTCCAGGTTTACTTCTATTCCTATGTGAGAAACGATAAAACCCAGAAGTTTTCCTAAGGGAACCCCAAATACGCACTTTAATGGATTCAACTTCATTTTGGAAGTGCGTAAATTTTTGAAGGTTTCTCATAGATCTTCAAGGAGTGTGTCTTTTTCCTTGGAAACAACGGCAATATCATCCACGTAAACATGAACGTTTTTTCCAATCTGACTATGCAAACATCGTTGCATGCAACACTGGTAAGTTGCACCTGCGTTCTTCAGGCCAAAAGGCATGGTTATGTAATAGTATGTTCCATACGGGGTTATGAAGTAGGTTTTAATTTGTTCTTCTTCCTTCATACGTATTTGATGCTACCCGGAATAAGCATCCAAAAATCATAAAAGCTCAGAGCCAGCTATGGCATCTATTATTTGATCGATTCGCGGCAACACAAACCTATCTTTTGAACACAATTTCTTCAGGCCGGTGTAATATATACACATCTTAAGAACAATACTATCTTTCTTCGGGACCAATACTAGGTTCGCAGACCATTCAGTATGTATAACTTCTCGGATAAAATCAACTGCTAATAGCCGGATAATTTATCTTGCCAATAGCCTTCCGTCTCCTTCCATCAAATCGACAGAGACCTTGTTTGACGGGTTTAGATCCTGGAAACACCTTGAGTTGCTGCTCAGCAAGTTCCCTGGGTACACCTGGCATGTCCGCAGGACACCAGGCAAAAATATCTCAGTTCTCACGGAGGAACTTGATGAGCTCGCTTTCCTATTTGTCAGTCATCCCATTTCCCATTACGACAAATTTTGTCGGATCTTTGGGATATAGGATAACATGCCTTGTATTCTCGGAAGATTTGAAACTATCTGCCGGCTTCCGGCTGTCTCTTCCTGCCGGCATTTCTGTCGGCGATACTTCTTTTGCCAGCTCTTTTAATTCCTCCTTTGGTAGCACTTTTTCTGCGCAAAGGGTGTTTCCTTTTTCCAGCTCGTTTTCCAGTTTGAAGTCTCCCGATATGGTGATTACTCCTCCTTTTGGCCCTGGCATCTTCAGCTTGTTATAAATATAACATGATCTTGCCATGAATTTGGCGAAAGCTGGACGTCCGAGTATTGCGTGGTATACACTTTCAAACGACACGACCTCGAAAGAAATTTTTTCTGTCGCAAATGCTCTTTTTCTCCAAAGGTTACGTCTAGGAAAATTTCTCCTAGGGATTGTGGTTGTGTGCCAGGAACGATGCTGTGGAAACGTATGTTGCTATGATTGAGCTGGGTCTCGGAAATTCCCAGATGCTTCAGTGTATACAGGTACATTATATTAATGTTGGATCCTCCATCCATCAACACTCTTTTTAGCCTAGTGTTTTGAACAATAGGGATTACAATTAGAGCTTGTGTGTCGGGTTCTGGGATACTTTCGGGATGATCAGACTGATCCCAGGTAATTGGTGTATTCGAGTACTTCAATAATTTGGGGGTTGGTGGAACAACCGCGTTTATTTCTCGAAGTGTCCTTTTTGCCACCTTTGCTGAGGGAGTTTGCGAGGAAAGTTAAATTGCATTCTCCATCAACTCTCGAGAACTTTGGTTCGCCTTTTCGCTGCTATTCCTGGATTTTTTTCATCAGTGTCCGATTTACTGTCTTCTTTCTCAGCTTCTCGCTTTTGCTTGGAGAATTTCCTCTTGGAGTTCTATCCCTATTCCCAGATCCTGCACTGCCTTTCATATGCTTATTAAGCCAGTATTGTGTGTTAGTATAGGTAGGTTTCCCAAATTGCGAATGGTGGACACAGTTTTTTGACTTAATCTTTTCCCACTCTTCCTTTGTGTAGGAGACAGGTTCTGTGTTTCTTCGTTTCCATTTGCTGCTATTGTCCTTTCCAAAGGCTAGATTAACTACTTTGGGCTTCTGCTGTGACTCTGGAGTAGCTTTTTTCTCAGAACGAGGCATCTTTTTGGCCCGAGCCAAAGCGTCAATATTTCCACCTCTCGCTCTGATGTTGTCTTCGGCCGCTGCGTGCCCATTTGCGGTTGTAAGCATAGATATGAGATCTTTGTGCTTCTTTGAACGAACCATGAACGGTACGAGGTCGGGTTTTAAACCATTGATGAAAGCATGCATTGCTTGTACATCACTTACTCCCGAGCAGCTGTTCTTCATTGCAGTCCATCTTGAGATAAAATCAACGTATGGCTCATCTTCAAACTGGGTGCAGCGGTTTAGCTGGTTGATGCTATTGGGGCGTTTGTAGGTTCCCCGAAAGTGCTGAGTGAAAACTCTAGTCATATCATCCCAACTATCTACGGTTCTTGACGGAAGCCCGTTAATCCAATCTCTGGCTCCAACCAGTAACATTAGGGGGAGGAATTTTACCGCCTCTAAGTCTGTCCCTTTGTTGATCTGGACGGCTGTATAGTAGTCTGAGAGCCAGGTATCCGGGTTTGTACAGTCGGTATATTTGTGATATGTTGGACCAACTTTGGCAAAGCCAGAATGTAGATTTATTCGTCGGATCCTGTCAGTGAAACACTTAGGTCCAAAGTATAGATCATCTCTTTCCGCTTTACAGCGTGAATGGAATACCTGCCGGCTGAACGGATAGAAGGGGATCTGCTCCTTTCTTGTCCATTGTTGCGTGAGCGCGCTTTTCCGGGGTTATCCGTATTTCCTCCGTTATCGTGTCCTTTGGAATAAGGCGAAGTTCTACTCCTTTGTCTTTCCTTATTCCTAGGAGGAGTACGGGATCTCTCATGCCTGTGAGGAATGTAGTATCTTCCGGATTTTTCAGCAGGGCGTCTCGGAGGCGGCATTACTACTCCGTCTTTCCGGTTTTGTTCTTCCCGATCTCGGGGATTGATTCCACCTTTCGATGGATGGAATCCGGTTCTGGACGCTGCATCCTTGTTATCGGGAATTTTCTTGTCTTTTCTCGGATCTCCTTTCTTCTCTTTTGAATTGCCTGAATCTTCAGGTTCTCTAGGTCCAGGTGCTCTAGCGGCGCATGTGGCTGTTTTGCATAGGGCTGAGTCATCATGCAACTTCCCTGATCTTGCCTGCCCTCGCTGCTGCTATTGCAATGCTTTTCCTAGGAAAGCATACACCCCTTGAAGCTTTTTGTCATTGGAGTATAGATCATCATTGAGGATGGCGAATGCGGCTTCCGCGTTTTCTGCTGCGGTTTTGTATACAGGTTCGCCCTTGGCATCGATGTCGTTTACTTGCTTTTGTCAGGCAAGGTTTTGGAACCGTTCCTTTGGTGGCAATACTTCTGGTCTTGCGATTCCGGGTAACTGTGTAGGTTTTATGCCAGATCTATTCCTTCTCTCGTACTCCTCAATTTCTTCCTGCTGCAACTTAATGTCAGCCTCGGCTTTTAGGATATTTTCCCGAGTTTTGAATAGATGTTGTTGTTGCCTTTGGAGAGCTTGTCTCCTGGCTTCCAGCACTTCAGGGGGTTCGTGCAGTCCCACTGGTGTTTTAAGTAAACCCCGTTCGTCCAGTTCTGACATTAGTGGAACATGGATTTCCTTCGTATTTTTCTCCGCAGGCTTGACTCCGCTTCCTCCTCCTACTTCCAGGTTTTCATTGGCGATATCCGCCAATTTTTTCTTCCGGATTTTGTACTGGAGTTTCTTGGCAGTCTTGTTTTCTTTTCTTGGAAGAGGGATGTTTTTTACCAGGTTCATCTTCTGTCAATTCCTTGACATCAGGGTAAGTTGGATGTGTTTCACCGTCCTCTCTTTCCTCATCCGGCGGAGGTGTTTGAGGGTCTTCCTGGCTGTCGGCATTCGTGTTTTCAGCCAGTTTTGCCATAAGCACTTCATGGAATCCCTCTTGAAGAGATTTGAACTTTCTTTCGAAAGCATCTTCATCTTCGTCTTCGGAATCGAATTCGTCCGATCCGGGTTCTGACTCCAATCTCGCCTCAATGGTGGCTAGCACAGAATCGGCTTCTGAGGTCGTCGTCATATCGACGGGTGTCAGATCTTCCACCTCTACTATGGGATTGTTTTCTTCTGCCTCTTCCACGGGATTGCTATCGTCCGTGTTTTCGGCGCTCTTGGATTGCACCATGCCAATAAAGTGCGATCTCATTGCATGCATCTCCGAAGAGGCAACAAATTGAGCAGGATATTGGCGATCTGAGCAAAATCCGGCATCATAGTTTTCTTCAACTGGGTATAGGGCGGGTGGGATAAATCTACTTCCACCAGAGAACCCCGTTGCCTCTGCAGTCAATCCGATAAAGATGTTTGCAGATCCAATCGGTAAAACGCAGGCACTTATCAGATGATTCCGTGCTAGCATGTACGATCCATTGTCGAGGAAGCGCCCAACGTCGTTGTCGAATTCCAAGCTTCCGACAGTAATGGTACTGCCAATTCCGCCAAGTATCCCCGATCTAAACATAACGCCTGAGATTGCTAGCCCCACGGTGTGTGCCAACTGTCGAGACATCGTAATAGAGTTCATAGACGGGGGTGCCATGAGACTATTGATAGAGACGTGGGGGGAACGTGGTAGCATGACAACCAGGAACACCAAAGTTACCCAGATTCGGTACATCGCAACTAGGCAGCGTTCCTACTCCTGCAATCTCACTAAATCAGGGCTGAAGCCTGAAGTATACAAAGTACAATGTGAGTTGGTTTAGCTACTCGACGAGGATCAACTTCTCGGCGAGTTGGCTTCTAGCTAATTGTCCCTATCTTTCTTCTCTCCCGTCCGGCTTTATATAGATAGCTGGGTTAGGCTTACAGAAAGGAAAACTAGCAGACTATGGTAAGCTTCTAACTTGGAAAGCAAGATTCCGCCTTCTACTCCAAGCCGTACCACGTGGGCCATGGTACGGGTCTTTCTAGAATCCGGCTTCTGTGCATCAGCCTACTGGGCCGCCTAATGGACCGTGATCCATTACCATTCAGGCCACCCTAGTAATCCGACTATTTAGGACAATGCCGGATATACCCCTAATCGGTATATATCCGACAGGAATGATCGTACCTTTGAGGTACCGGAGGAATGATAATCTTGAAGATGTGATCTTCCAAAAAGTTTTGTAAATAATTTTTTTCTTTATTTTAGAATTATTTATCAAAACCTTGTGAACATGCAGTATCTATAAGAGAAACCAAATATATTTTGAAGTATCTTCTTCAACAAAGGAAAGTATAAAACTTGCGCAACCATGGTGGGTCTTCTATTCACCATGGCTAGTTAAGGCCTAAGTATAACCTACCGTATCCCAGGCGACGGCCCCGTGGCTCTGGGATCTTCAGGCTTGCCTTGCAGGCTGTTGCTTTTCTCAGCTAGGAAAAAATTGCTACCAAAGTGGAGTACTTGAAGAACATGTTCAGGTGGTCGGATGCCGAGGCGGGCATTGCTATTTCTAAGCTCTCGCAGGTGCTGGCACTGTCCAATGATGTGCTGCGGAGCAAATCGGAATTCCTTATCTCTGAGCTCGAGTTTGAACCGGCCTACAACCTACATTGCTCGTCTTCCGGCATTCCTCTGTTACAGCTTGGACGGCCGTCTCAGACCCCGCTACTACGTTCTGATGTTTCTCAAGGAAAATGGATTACTAGACCGTGACAGGAGCTACTATTCAGCTGTCACAGTGACCGAGAAGGTATTCGTGGAGAAGTACATATCCCCTCACAATGAGGCTGCACCGTACCTCGCTGAAGACTACACAACCGCTTGCAGAGGGAAAGTGCCTCCTAGATTCAGATTTGCTTGAACCAAGGGCGGGCTATGAAAAATGGTAGGCTTATTCTATGGTACCTTTAACTATACCCTCTAAAGATGACTAGTATGATTTATCATCCAGCCGTTGATCTACAGGGGCTATATGGGGTTTAAATTAGAATTTATTTACTGAGTTACAAATCCCACTAGATATTCCTATAATTCCGCCCAAAATATTGGTAATTAAATCCCGATATTTTCTATTCGTGATCTTCTCTGAGCGGCCAGGAAAACACGACGATGAAGTTTTAGAACAGCCTGGACATATGGCAGCCAAACTTGAGGAATTTTTGGCAGCACAACGGCAAAGTATTGTGCCTCGACCAAATTAATGAAGGCATGGCGGCCTGTCAGACGGGAATCATGAGTCCAAGGTTTAGAACGATCACGTCAAACTTCATCTACGCATGGCAAGCTAACTGGCGGGCCGCACGAACAACCTCGCCGTAGGTGATGTACGATGGCGGCCGGCCGGCCGGCCGGTAGCACGATGTCAAAACACATGGCCACGGAACTAGCCCGACCACTCATCTCAAACATTGGGCAACCGTTAAATCGTACTTTTATCAATTGGTTTCTAGTTTTATCTTTCAGCGATGACAACGTCCAACGATCTCAATAGCTTCAATTTAGACCACCATCAGGCCATGAAATAGCCATGCCTGGCTAGAATGCATGCAGTTATTGGTGGCATTATGAACCTTCCGTTTTTGCGAGATTTCCAGTCGTGTGCCAGATATTTAGTGGTAGATGTTGCCTGATTTAACCCTGCGTAGATTCTACTGCTTCGGTGTTACGGACTAGTATGATTCATACTACTGAGGTTTTACGCACTAGTACAAGTTAACATCAGTCGTTAGATCTGGAAAAATAAACGGTCCATATTTAGTTGGGGTACCATAGAAGACTATGTGTTGCTTGTTTGCTGTTGTATGTCTGTTAGATGCTGGTTTGGTCGTTACTAGTGAGTGATGAAACTGATAATTTTGTTCATGAATGGTGATATGTTAATGCCATCATTCAGTAGATAAGAAACCATGGCTTGGTTATGAACTTGTTCATCCACTCGCCATGTTATTAACACACATGCATATCGGAACTTTGAAAGTTTGAGATCAGGCCATTCTGCAATGTGCAGTGCATTAAATTTTCAATTTCCAAATTAGTTGCTGGCGATTTTACAGCTGTCCCTGCAATTGATAAAAGTGGTATAGTGATCCTCATTGAAATTAAGAAATTAGTAAAAGAATGCAGTTTAGAGTACAGAGTTATACTCATCATATATAAAAAGGTTCATACTTCTAGTTTGTAATCTATAACCTTGCTATCACCTCAGGCCGGATTTCTTTGTATGACCCTCCAGGAAAGCTAGCACGTCCTGGATTTGGCTGCCATTTAATATTGTATACTTGCAATCATATTTTGCAGTTATGATTTTTTTACCCTGTTTAACAGTTAGTTAATTATCTCAAACAATATATTTTTCAGTTATGTTTGTAGCAAGTCGTTGGGTCTTTCTAGAACAAATTCACCGTCTATAATGGGAATTATTGAGATATATACATTCTCGGATCCCCATCAATAATGTTCTGCGTGGACTTTCTGAACCTCTGCGGCAAGAATTTACTTTTTTTTAGATAAAAGGCAGCAGTTTTGCCCTGCTTTAATATTAATAAAGCAACCAGTTCGATCACACATCGACAGCCACAAGCTGCCCTACACAACACTCGATCAACACGCTAGAGTACGAGCATAACTAGTAGCCAGGACACAAGTCAACAGGGGCCGGCACCCCAAGAACAAGCCGGTAAAGCAAAATGACACTAAGTAGGGGTAGAGAGCTGCATGAGCGCCAACGTCCGATAGCGCCTTTTCAACTCGGTAGCCAGGAGGATCAGGTGCTCCTTATCACACTCCTTTGCCAGGTCGGCCCAATGCTGCACAAACAGAAGCATTTTGAAGATTAAGTCAGCCGGTTTGTTCGGAATACGCGACTCCAACGTCGCTTTGTTACGGATAAGCCAAATCGACCAGCACAACGCAGCGAACAGCACCCAGCTAGTTCGTCGCAGTTGGCTAGGAAGCACAAAATAAATCGCGAAGAACTGAGCGAAATTTGCGGGCCGCCAATCGCAACCTAGGGTGTCAGAAAGCTCATGATCCTTCTAATGATTTTGGTGATGATGATAACACGGATATCTCCTATCTAACAATGTGGTTTAGACTGTGCAGCTATTATCTCAGGTGATCATTGTTATATCCTCGTCAAAAGATCAAAGAGAAGAACTATATTGTGAAATTACTGCCACCGGATTATTCAGTTTGCAGGGCGGAAATTCCGGACATTAAAGGCCGGATTATCCGGCATTCACACCGGAAATTTCCGGCCCTCTTCTTGGCATCCATGAAAACGACTAAGTATTTTTCTGCCCACGCACAGAAGCCAGGGCGGAAATTTGCCCCGGAAATTTCCGGCACAAAAATCCGGCCCTCAAGGACTTAGCAGAAATTGGACTACTACATGTTGCCCGCGCACAGAGATGGGGGCGGAGATTCTGTCCGGAAAATTCCGGGCCCGGACATTTCAATTGTCCGCCCCCCGGATATTTCAATATTCCGGCCGTCCAGTCCTTAGCAGTTTTTCCATCATTGCTCGATGCCCGCGCACAGAAGGTGGGACGGAAATTTGCCCCGGAAATTTCCGGAGCAAATATCCGGCCCCTGGTCCTTAGCAGTTTTTCGACAACTATTTGGTGCCTGCGCACAGAGATGGGGGCGGAGGATTGGGGCGGAAATTTCCGCCCCCGGATATTTCAAATATCCGCCCCCCGGAGAATTCAAATTTCCGGCCAAGTAACACCGGAAATTTCCGGCCTTTGCCCCGGAATATTCCGGTCCCGCTGGACTGCAACGGTCAGAATTTGGAGGAGCCTATAAATAGCTGTCTTCTTCCTCTAGATAGGAAGCTCGTCCATTCCTCTCTCTCCTCCATTGTTATAGAGCTCAAAACGCCCCGATCTCCCTCCTCCTCCAACCAAACTCGATGCCCTTCAAGGATCTCATGGAGGAGGACTAGATCTACCTTTCCACCAAGTCAAAACGTGTGTACCCACACCACAACTCTTGGGATCTTGTAATCTCTTGGTTGCTTTGTCATCCAAGGGAAACCCTAGTGCTTGTAGCTTCCACCTTTTAGCAAGAAGCTTCGATTGTTGAGAGCCTCCATCTCACTTGTGGAGTAGCCTCAACCCCTTGTAAAGGTTTGGTCAACGCCTTCAAGTCGACCTCATAGTGGAAACGAGAATCTCCTTCACCGGAGAATCTCAAGGAGAACAAGGTGTGCACATCCGTGCTATTGAGGAGCGCCTAGGTGGCTCCCCACCTCTCCAACGTAGACGTACTTCTTTAAGAAGGAACTACGGGAAACATATCCTTGTCTCCGTGTTTTCGCTTGTTGTTTTCTTGTACCGTTCCTTTATTTCCGCTGCTACTTGCTTTGTATCACCTAGGGTACTCACTTAGTTGCACATCTAGGTAATCAAGCATTTACTTTCTTAAAAGCCCCCATTAAAAGTGAAAAAGAAGTAAAATTTGTAGGTCACCTATTCACCCCCCCCCCCCCTCTAGTTGACCATATTGCACTTTCAATTGGTATCAGAGCCTCGGCTCTTTTATCGGGCTTAACCGCCTAAGAGTAATCATGGTCAACGGGGATGATCCCGAATCTTCTAAGGAGGAGCTCTCCAAAATGGCCGACACTATAGCCAACCTAGAGACAACGGTTTGTACCATTCAAACCCAATTGTCCAAGGTTAGCTCTAGTGTGGGCTCGGAGGTTTCCTCCATCAAGAAGATGTTGGAGAACATGATGGGTAGAACCAAGGAGCCGTCTCACTCTCCCCATGTCACCGATGAGGATAGTTCGGATGAGGAAACAAATCCGGATATTTCCGAAATCGAAGAAAACATTGCCAAAGCTAAGGCTAAAGCCGCACAAAAGGCTAAAGCCAAAGCTAAGGAGAGTGACGGTGGCTCCAAGTCTCAAACGGCTAATGGTTCGGGGTCAAATTCAAAAGTTCCACCACCACAAAACTATGATTCTATCCACCCAATCGTTTCCATGCCACACATTCTTAATGTTGGAGTTCCACCCATCCTTAACACTAACGAATTTTCCTCTTGGAAGTTTGAAATGGAATCTCACATTTCAGGATCGTGTACGGCATTGTGGAGAAGCGTGATCCATGGATTTCATCCTCATGACCCAAGCAACTTGACTCCAAGAGAGGATGTTGAATCTCAACTCAACAAAACTGCTCTTGTTATTATCCAGAAGGCTCTCCCAAGGGAGCATCTCACTCACATCCGCGGTTGCAAGACCGCCAAGGAAGCTTGGGACAAGCTTGGGACAAACTTGATACCGCCAAGGGAAGTGCTTCCGGTTCGAGCAAATGGACGGTGGATAGTGGTGCATCCCAACATATGACCGGAAGCAATGAGTGATATTCATCCTCCATTACCTCATCTCAATTGCGTTACTATTGGTGACAACTCCGAACTAAAGGTATTGGGACGAGGCAAGGTAGCAATCTCAAATGACTTGTCAATTGAGAATGTTCTTCTTGTTGAGTCCCTTGGCTACAATCTCATCTCGGTTCTTCAACTTGCTAAAAGTGGTTTTACCTCTTTCTTTAATAAGTAGAATGTGATTGTCACTTGGGAAACGACTCTTAAAGTAGCCTTTGTTGGGCATGTCGAGAACGGCATGTATGTCGTGGACTTCTCCAAAGGAGACACGTGTGCCGCGACATGCCTAATGGCTAAAGTTGATGTGGGTTGGCTATGGCATCGCCGGTTAGCCCACACCAATATGAGGACGTTGCATGACCTTCAAAGTGGTAATCACGTTCTAGGACTAACAAATGCTAAGTTTGCCAAAGATCGTGTGTGTAGCTCTTGCGTTCTAGGAAAGCAACATGGAGAAGCACATCCCACCAAGACGAACATCACTACATCAAGAATCCTCGAGCTCATTCACTTGGACCTCTTTGGTCCTCTATCATATGATAGTCTTGGAGGCAAGAAGTATTGCTTGGTGATTGTGGATGATTACTCACGATATTGTTGGGTGTACTTCTTCAAGAGAAAGAGTGAGACTCAAAAGCGGGTCATCGAGTTCATCACTTTGGTGGAAAGACAACATAATACAAGCATCATGGCTATCCGAAGTGATAATGGCTCCGAGTTCAAGAACTACACCGTTGAGGGATTTCTTAGTGAGGAAGGCATTGCTCATCAATATTCCACTCCCTACACTCCTCAACAAAATGGTGTGGCGGAGAGAAAGAATCGGACTCTTATGGATGCGGCTCGAACCATGATTGCGGAGTTCTCTTCTCCTTATAACTTTTGGGCCGAGGCCGTCTCCACCGCTTGTCATGCTAGCAACCGATTATATCTCCGCAAGATCTTGAACAAGACCCCCTATGAGATTCTCACGGGCAAGAAGCCGGATGTTTCATACTTCAAGGTCTTTGGATGCAAATGCTTCATTCGCAAAAGAGGGAAACGCTTGTCAAAGTTCGAGACTAAATCCTATGAGGGTATCTTTGTTTGTTATGCCACAAACTCACACGCCTATAGAGTCTACAACAAGTCCACCGGACAAGTTGAAGAAGCTATAGATGTGGTGTTCGATGAGGATAATGGGTCCCAAGGAGGCCGTATAGATCATGGTTTTGTAGGAGATGCAATTCCTCCCATCGTCATAAGAAGAATGGGGATTGGTGAAATAATCCCCATTGAGGGACACCGGATGACGGAGGGAGAAGGACTATGCTCTACTCAAGTGGAGCCATTGACTACATCCATTGATAACCATGCTACCCAACAAGATGCACCAAGCCCTCATGCCTCACCACAAGGCCAAGCTAACAATCAAGGCCAAGCTCATGATGAAGGTCAAGCTCACAATGAAGAACAAGATACACATGGTGATGATGCAATTCGTCACATAAGGGATCCACCTCCCATCAATGATCAAGACCAAGGTGGACATGTCTCTGATGATGAAGGTGATGATCAAGTCCTATCCAAGGAAACTTTGGAGGAGATGCTAGCTCGTAGAGCAAAGAGAAGGCTAGATAATCTTGCTCGTGCCGGTCACACGGAGGACATGATTCTTGGACAAGTTCGTGGAAGGGTCGTCACAAGGAGGCAACTAGCGGATTTTAGCAAAGCTCATGCATTTGTCTCTCACATTGAGCCAAAGAAGGTCTATGAAGCTCTTGAAGATCAAGATTGGCTTGAAGCTATGCACGATGAACTCAACAATTTCGAGCGCAACAAAGTGTGGAAATTGGTTCCAAGGCCCAAGGATTGCAAGAACGTCATCGGCACTAAGTGGATCTTCAAGAACAAACAAGACAAGGACGGCATCGTCATCCGCAACAAGGCTAGATTGGTTGCTCAAGGCTTCTCTCAAGTCGAAGGTGTCGATTTCGGTGAAACATTCGCTCCCGTTGCTCGTCTTGAATCTATTCGTATCTTACTTGCATATGCCTCTCATCATAACTTCAAATTGCAACAAATGGATGTTAAAAGTGCTTTTTTGAATGGTCCCATCCATGAGTTGGTTTATGTCAAGCAACCTCCGGGTTTCGAAGATCCCAACCACCCCGATCATGTCTACAAACTCGATAAGGCGCTATATGGGCTTAAACAAGCTCCACGTGCATGGTACGAACACCTTAAAGAGTTTTTGGTAGATCGTGGGTTCAATGTTGGATTAATCGATCCCACCCTTTTCACCAAAAAGGTCGGAGGCGACTTGTTCATATGCCAACTCTATGTGGATGATATCATCTTTGGTTCCACTAACGTTGCATTCAATGATGAGTTTTGCAAGCTTATGACGGACAAGTTCGAGATGTCTATGATGGGAGAATTGGAGTATTTTCTTGGCTTTGAGATCAAGCAACATCCCGAAGGCACATTTATCAAGCAAGCCAAGTATACTCAAGATATGCTCAAGCGATTCAATATGCATGATGCTAAACCTATGAAGACCCCCATGTCCACGACTATTGATTTGAAACCTGATCCGAATGGTAAAGAGGTAGATCAAAAGGTATACCGCTCCATGATTGGCTCTTTGCTCTACCTTTGTGCATCTAGACCCGATATTATGTATAGCGTTGGTAAATGTGCAAGGTTTCAAGCCTCCCCAAGACAAAGTCACTTTGAAGCGGTTAAGCGTATCTTTCGATATTTAGTTCATACCCCAAACTTTGGTCTTTGGTATCCCAAGGGTTCAAGCTTTCAGCTCATTGGGTATTCGGATGCGGACTATGCGGGAGAGAAGACGGATAGGAAATCTACATCCGGAAGTTGTCAATTTCTTGGCCGCTCATTGGTATGTTGGTCTTCCAAGAAGCAAAACTGCATTGCTCTCTCCACCACTGAGGCTGAATACATCTCCGCGGCGAGTTGTTGTGCTCAATTACTTTGGATGCGGCAAACATTGAGAGATTATGGCATCATCTTCGACAACGTTCCTCTCTTGTGCGACAATGAGAGTGCCATCAAGATCGCCTACAATCCCGTTCTTCACTCCAAGACGAAGCACATTGAGATACGGCATCACTTCATTCGGGATCATGTTGAGAAGGGTGATATTGACCTCTCCTATGTTGCGACCAAGGATCAACTCGCGGATATCTTCACGAAGGCCCTTGATGAACCAAGATTTCGGGGTTTGAGGAATGAACTAAATGTGATCGATGCGTCTAACTTCTCTTGAACCCTTGCATGAGTACCTTCACTATTTGTACTATCTAGTCTAGATGTAGGCATGGACATACGGGGAGCGTAGTTCAACTCATGAGCAAACACTCCACCTATCATGCGTAAAACAATCAAATCGTCATGCATATCTAGTCAATTTGTGACTTATTGTGCTTAAAACGTGAGTGATACTCTTGAGTCCAAGATACATCTTCGCGACTCCTTGGTGTCACTCAAACACGGTGGCTCCGGCCACCAACTTTTTCCCATTTGAATTTGTTTCTTGTTGTTTTCCTCGTGTTCGTTCGGTTGTTTGTGTTTTTTGTTTTTGGAGGCTCACGATTTGTTCCATCTTCCACCACATACTCGGATGGCGTGGGAACACCGGAAATTCCGGCCCTCAGACATTTGTTCCAGAAATTTCGACCTTTCCGATGTGCCCGCTCGCAGAAGGCACCCCGGACAATTGGTGCGGAAATTTCCGGGGCCCGGAATATTCCGTGCCTTAAGTCCCGGAAATTTCCGGGTCCGAAAATGGACTCAAATAATCCCCCAAATATCCCGCATGCCCGCTCACAGAGGGCACACCGGATATTTGGGCGGAATATTCCGGCCCAAATTTCCGGACCCCGGAATATCCGGCCTTAGTACCGGAATTTTCCGGTGTGGCTGGCCTGGGGCTATATAAGGACGCCGGGAGGGAGCAGTTCCAGACTGTTTCCCTCCCCTCGCCTCCACTCGCCCCCAGCCGCCGCCGCCGCCTCCGAGACTTCCGGGAGGCTCTCCTCGCCTCCCCTCCTCATCCTCTACTCAACTCTTGCGGATTAAGAGACCGCACGCCCGTTCCTGCCATGGATCCCGGTATGTGTATGTTTTCTCCGCAAGTTTGGGTTTGTTTTGATGCTTTGTTCTCCCATCTAGTGATAAACTTGACCTAGCATGCTTATTTGTTCCCACTCTTATCACGTACTCTCCAGGATTCATTCTAGTACTAGATTCCTCGTTCTAAATCCATTATAGGCCCAGATTCAGATCTGGATTCGAAAATCCCGCAGGCCGGAAATTTCCGCCCCAGGACCGGAATTTCCGCACCCCGGAAATTTCCCCTGAGGCCGGAATTTCCGGCCTATACTGAATCTTGAACAGAGTTCACTGTTATTCAACTTCCACAACTCGTGAGCCCCCGTTTTTTATTCGTGTTTGGTTTTCTTTGCATTCTTTTTGGCTTTCCTCGCAGATGGTTCAAGCTCTAGGCCCCCCAAGTTGACCAGCTCTCGGAAACGGCTCCGTCACCTGACAGAAAATGAGGAAGGGACCTTTGTTGAGGACAATGAAACTCGCCGGCGTGCGAGAGATGCTGAGAGGGAGTATGAGCGTCAGCGTGATGCTGACAGGGCTGCCCGCAGGGGTGGCAGACAGTCAGGCAAGACCACTCTCAACGTGGGCACCATGCCCATCACAGAGTTTAAGGCATGGCGGGCCAAGGCTTGGTACACAGAGGGTCCTCAGGACCCCACCATTGATTCATGCTTCTGGCATGTTGAGCAGGAGACCCTATTCAAGCAGGTGTACACCGTGATGAGCAAGCCAGTGTGCCCCATGAAAGTGATCAACTTTGCTCATCTGGCTGCCAACCCTGACTACTTCAACAACTCTGTTCAGCTAGCTGAGGTTCTTGGTCTGCGTCCGCTTATGGAGACTAGATGCTCCTACAACACCACCTTCATCCAGCAGTTCTATGCCACTCTCGTGATTGATGATTCTGAAGAGATTGGGATGTCATGGATGTCTGGCCCTCACCTGCTCACCGCCAACTTCCACGACTTTGCCACTGTGCTTGACTATCCTTTTGCTGGCCTCAACACAATCCAGGGTCACCGCATGCATATCCATGGGGAAGAATATGAGAAGAATCGGCTAGCTGAGCTCTATGGTCCTCAGGGTACAATTGGATCGGCTAAAGGTCTCTTCGCCGTCTATGACATTCTTCTGCGCATGTTCAGGGAGTCCATTGCTCCAAGTGCGGGCAATAACGATGCTATTCGCGGTGGATTGGTCAACCTCATGTACCACGCCTACTTGACCTTCTCTCAGAGTGACATGACTGACATGGAGGCTCACAGGATTGATGTCATGGATTTCATTTTCAATGAGATCCACTTTGCCCTCTTTCACCGCAAATTGCCCCCGTACGCTCCCTATATCATGAAGCTCATCAAGGCCCGCTATCCTGAAGCACTCCGTGAGGACCTGGAACTCGACTGTGAGGAGCACAAGGACGTCACCTTGTACAAGAAGGCCGCCCACACTCAGCAGTCTTCCCGTGATGTTGGCGCCACTGGTCAGGGGCATCGTGATCCTCGCATGCGTCCTCCCCCTCCTGGCAAGAAGAAACGCTCGTGGCTCGTTCGTGCAGTTGAGAAGGTGCTGTGCATGAATATCTGCATCCACAAGGAGAACTACTCTGCCTATGTGGAGCGCCGCACCATCCTCGAGAACCAGCACCACATCATGACTGCTATTGGTGCTCCCAATGTGCCACCACTTCCTCCTCCCAGGATTGCATACAAGAACTGGAACAACCGTGACGTTGACTGGGATATCGGTGTTGATGCTGATGAGGACATGGAGGATGTCACCGATAGTGAAGCTGAAGAGGAAGAAGAGGACACCCAGGCCTAGAGTTTGCTCCATGGGACGTAGCTCTCTCTTTTCTCTTTTTGGTATCTTGATGCCAAAGGGGGAGAAGATCTAGATGATCGTGGGGATTTGCTTGGGAGGGTTTCTTTCGTTCTTTGTTGCCAGTTCCTATTTCGTGCGTCTTTTCGAACTTCGTTCTATCGTACTCGTTATTTGTGTTGAACTATTATTATTGGGAGGCATTAAGGATGGCAATTTTAACCGTGGGTACGGGTATTCGCGGGTATTCGACCCGTATGGGCAGGGTATGGATACACTTTTATACCCATGGGTAGTACGCCTACCCTACCCGTCAAGTCATGGGTAGGTCATGGGTATCGTGTTGTACCCATGGGTATACCCTTACACTACCCATTTATACTGACATGTGGGCCACTTTGGCCATATGTAGCCTATAAGGAAGCAGCCCCCAGCCTTGACTCCAGGGTCAAGGCGATGAGGTGAAGGGCCGGTCAAAGCGTCCACGTAATCCCCTCGTCTCTCAAATCTCCCCTAACTATCATCACTCATTAATCCTCTCATCTTTCAAATACTTAAATTAAGAAAATAAATTCCAAGCGATGAGGCATACAATTGATCAACCTGATAATTTTATCAAATATGCTATCAATAAATATAATAAGTTGTGTACCCGTTAGGTATCCAATGGTACGGGTATCCGCTGGGTACATGTATGGGTAGAGTTTCATACCCGTGGGTACGGGTATGGGTAGAGTTCTCTACCCGTTGACTATACGGGTATGGGTATGGTATTGCTCTACCCGCCCCATACCCTACCCATTGCCATCCTTAGGAGGCATGTCTCCTATATATGCTATCTGTGTTGTTTTCATTTACTGCATTGTTTGTTTACTCCTCCGCAAATACCCGTGTTGTCATCATTCACCAAAAAGGGGGAGATTGAAAGCTCACGATCCTTCTAATGAATTTGGTGATGATGATAACACGGATATCTCCTATCTAACAATGTGGTTTAGACTGTGCAGCTATTATCTCAGGTGATCATTGTTATATCCTCGTCAAAAGATCAAAGAGAAGAACTATATTGTGAAATTACTGCCACCGGATTATTCAGTTTGCAGGGCGGAAATTCCGGACATTAAAGGCCGGATTATCCGGCATTCACACCGGAAATTTCCGGCCCTCTTCTTGGCATCCATGAAAACGACTAAGTATTTTTCTGCCCACGCACAGAAGCCAGGGCGGAAATTTGCCCCGGAAATTTCCGGCACAAAAATCCGGCCCTCAAGGACTTAGCAGAAATTGGACTACTACATGTTGCCCGCGCACATAGATGGGGGCGGAGATTCTGTCCGGAAAATTCCGGGCCCGGGCATTTCAATTGTCCGCCCCCCGGATATTTCAATATTCCGGCCGTCCAGTCCTTAGCAGTTTTTCCATCATTGCTCGATGCCCGCGCACAGAAGGTGGGACGGAAATTTGCCCCGGAAATTTCCGGAGCAAATATCCGGCCCCTGGTCCTTAGCAGTTTTTCGACAACTATTTGGTGCCTGCGTCAGAGATGGGGGCGGAGGATTGGGGCGGAAATTTCCGCCCCCGGATATTTCAAATATCCGCCCCCCGGAGAATTCAAATTTCCGGCCAAGTAACACCGGAAATTTCCGGCCTTTGCCCCGGAATATTCCGGTCCCGCTGGACTGCAACGGTCAGAATTTGGAGGAGCCTATAAATAGCTGTCTTCTTCCTCTAGATAGGCAGCTCGTCCATTCCTCTCTCTCCTCCATTGTTATAGAGCTCAAAACGCCCCGATCTCCCTCCTCCTCCAACCAAACTCGATGCCCTTCAAGGATCTCATGGAGGAGGACTAGATCTACCTTTCCACCAAGCCAAAACGTGTGTACCCACACCACAACTCTTGGGATCTTGTAATCTCTTGGTTGCTTTGTCATCCAAGGGAAACCCTAGTGCTTGTAGCTTCCACCTTGTAGCAAGAAGCTTCGATTGTTGAGAGCCTCCATCTCACTTGTGGAGTAGCCTCAACCCCTTGTAAAGGTTTGGTCAACGCCTTCAAGTCGACCTCATAGTGGAAACGAGAATCTCCCTCACCGGAGAAGCTCAAGGAGAACAAGGTGTGCACATCCGTGCTATTGAGGAGCGCCTAGGTCCGCTCCCCACCTCTCCAACGTAGACGTACTTCTTTAAGAAGGAACTACGGGAAACATATCCTTGTCTCCGTGTTTTCGCTTGTTGTTTTCTTGTACCGTTCCTTTATTTCCGCTGCTACTTGCTTTGTATCACCTAGGGTACTCACTTAGTTGCACATCTAGGTAATCAAGCATTTACTTTCTTAAAAGCCCCCATTAAAAGTGAAAAAGAAGTAAAATTTGTAGGTCACCTATTCACCCCCCCTCTAGTTGACCATATTGCACTTTCAGTGTCCCGGATCACACTCCAACCTAGCTTCGGGAGGGCACACTGGAAGAACATGTGAGCCCCATCCTCCAGCGCCCCGCACAGGGCACATCTCCCGTCCGATGGCCCGTGCCTAGCCAACACCTGCAGGCTAGATGGCAGCCGGTCCAAAGCCAGCTGCCAGGTGAATATCTTCACCTTCAGGGGGGGCCTAGATCCCCAAAGTTCCGAGCAAAACGCAACCGTGGCCCCACTAGCTAGCAGCCTATAAGCCGAGGCCACCGAAAACCTTCCCGACCACGGTATCCGGTCCCACAACTGGTGTGACCTGACCTACTTCCTCCGCCAACAGCACCCATTGAGCTCTGCAATCGGGGTCGAAGGCACGTCTAAACCCAATGCCATCCCCCTCCAAGACCAGCGCCTGTGCTACCCGCAGGTTGGGCTTATCTCAGATATCAAACAACCTAGGGAAGTGGACCATGAGCGGCGCTTCCCCAATCCACCAATCCCTCCAAAAACACGTTCTAGCCCCGTCCTTAACAACGTGACGGTCACCCAAAGCGAAGAGGTGCTTTATCTTTTGGAGGATACGCCAAAACTGCGACCCTCCCCTAGAGGGCGAAGCACAGACGTTAGTCGCCTCCGGATACTTGGCCACTATCAATTTCTTCCAAAGCGGTTCGTCTTGTTGGTAAAGGCGCCAAATCCATTTCATCATAAGGGCCTTATTCATCGACTTGGTGCATGTGAGCCCCGGACCCCCACATTCCCTTGGCCGGCACAACGCAACCCAGTTAATCATATGGTATTTGCGCTTAGGTCCCGCTCCCTCCCAAAAGAAACGGGCCCTAACTGAGTCAAATTTCGCGTGAACCCCGTCCTGGAGCAAAAACAGCCCCATCGCGAAGGTCGGAAGGGCCTCGAGACAGGCATTGGACAGGATAAGTCTCCCACCCGAGGAGAGTAACCTGTCCAACCACACTTCCACTCGGAGCGTTAGTTTGTTGACTAGGAAATTCCATTGTTCTACTATAATCTTACGGTCCGAGATAGGCATCCCCAGATACATAAAAAGGAACTCTCCTAGCTTGCAGTTGAGCATATTGGCGATGCGGTGCTGTTCCTCCGGTACACGATCGAGCACAAAGGTCTCGCTTTTGTGGAAGTTTATCTTTACCCAGACATGTTCTCGAAGCATAGGAGGAGGAATTTGAGGTTCGAAATCGCCTTGTCGTCGTTCTGGATCAGAATCAGCGTGTCGTCTGCATTTTGCAGGTGGGTAACCCCCACTGGGATTAGATGCGGCACCACCCCGGCAATGTGCCCCGCGGCCGCTGCCGTAGAAAGCATGGCTGACAGAGCATCCACCACAAAGTTGAAGAGCGGGGGGAGAGTGGGTCCCCTTGACGTACTCCCCGCCGGTTCCGGAAGAAAGGGCTTGTTTCTCCATTAATGGAGATGGCTGTTTGGTCGCCCGCGATCAGCTGTTCGATTCTATGGATGTAGCCCGCAGAGAACCCCTTCCTGCGTAGCACCTCCAAGAGGAAGGACCAGTTGACTCTATCATATGCCTTCTCAAAGTCTAGTTTCAGCAGTACTCCCCCCCAGCTGTTTCACTCGCAGTTCATGAAGGATCTCGATGACAGCAAGGGGTCCATCAAGGATATTCCTACCCTTAATGAAAGTCGTCTGCAGCGGGCTGATGATCCTGTTGGCAATCCTGTCCAGTCTCGTTGCGTAGGCCTTAGAAATGATCTTAAAGATCACATTGATGAGCGCAATCGGGCGGAATTAGGAGATGAGGTACGCCCCTGGGACCTTAGGGGTTAGGGTCAAAACCCCGAAGTTCAGACAGGAGACGTCGATTCTACCCAGAACAAAATCATTTAACAAGTGCAACACCCCTAGTTTGCACCCTGGCCAGAACCGTTTGAATAAAGAGACAGGGAAGCCGTCCAGCCCCGGCGCCGTGTTGGTTTTCATGTCTTTCACAATAGCATCCAGTTCTGTTTCCGAGAAGGTTAGCATAAGTGCCTCGTTTTCAACGTCTGAAACCTGTGTCCCCTGACCCCAGATTCCTGCAGCCAACCCAAGTGGCGCGGGGATACTGACCCAAGCAGGTCACGATAGAACCCATAGATATGTTCCTGGATTTGCAACGGTTCACTCACTGGCCCGGCCGTGGTTTGAACGGAAGAGATAAGACATTTGCGGCGTCTTCCGTTTGCCACTGCCTGGAAGTACGCCTTGTTGGCATCCCCGTTAAGCGCCCAGCGCACCCTACCCCTTTGGCGCCAGTATTCCTCTTCGATCTTGTAGATCTGGAGAAGTTGCTCCTCTAGGTGATATCTAAACACCCATTCATCATCATCAAGCCCAGACTCGTCGGATTTAATGTCTAACTTCTTAATCTGCTCCAGGATCGAGAGCTTGCTAACTCTCACCTCCCTTCCCAGGTTCCTACTCCAGCCACGCAGGAATTGTCTCAGCCCAACACTCATATGATTCCACCAGTAGACTATGTCTCTACCCCCCGCAGTTGCCATAAGTCTGCCCCACTGGTGGTTTACCAACTCCTCGAAGCCTTCCACCTCGAACCACCCTAGTTCGAAGAAGAAGCGCTTGCTTCTAACCAAGAGTGCCCCTCCCCCATCGAATATCAGTGGGGTGTGATCAGAGCCAAGGCTCGTCTCCGCTCGCAGCCCAGCAAGCGGGAACAGGGCGTCAATCTCAGGGGCAACAAAAACTCTATCAAGCACGCAACGCACCGGGTTGCGTTGCTTATTTGTCCACGTGTATCACGCTCCCGATCTAGGTACTTCCTTTAGTGCCCAATGCGCAATCGCATCATTAAACATGTCCACCCTTGGCCAGTTGATGCGAGCGTTGTTCTTGTCCTGTGCGCCGCGCAACAGGTTGAAATCTCCCCCCATGAGAATAGGAAAACGGTTGCTCTCCACCTTGGCCAAGAGCTCCTCCAAAAAGGATTGGGAGAGGGCGTGATTGGCCGGGCCGTAAATTCCCATTATGGTCATCCGTTGTTGAAGTACGCGGTGTAAGCAGTTCACACTAAGGAAAAACTGCCTTTTGTCAAAGGATTCGATGTCAAAAGAACTATCTCTGAGGCCCAAAAGGATGCTCCCGAGCGGCCCTCCGCTGGTAGCCACATCCAGAAGAATTTCTCTCCTGTCTCGATGCTTTGTAGTTCATGGTCTGTAAAGTCCGGCTTAATCGTCTCTTGAAGGCACACCACATCAATATTGTGCTTGCACAGGAATTCTTTGAGTAGTTTCCGGCGTCCCGCTCGCCCGAAGCCCCTTATGTTCCAAAATAATATCCGCATTAAGACACGGCACCCAAGGCCCGTGCTTGGTGGGTTACTGGGCGCCGCCCCGCGGCGCCGCAGATTTGGCGCGTGTCCTCCTAGCAACCGTCTGTCGAGGCGATCTTGCCACCGCCGGATCCGACGTGGAGGCCGGCTGTGAATCAACTCCCAAAACAGACTCGGTAATCACCTCTCTTGGCACAGGCACCACCGAGAGGGCAAGCTTCCTTCTAGTCGCGCCGGAACGCGGCTTAGTCCCTGCCCGCTCTGGGCTCTGCACTACCACCGACATGGCCCCTGCCCTAACAGTTGCTTCAAGGGTTTCCTCCTTCGCTTCCTGGGGGTGGCACCGTCCCTCGGTTCCACCACCACCACAATCCCCTGGGACTTGGCCAACGCAGCCTCCTCTGCCACTGCCACCTTGATTCGAGCACTCGCAAGCGCGGCTTGCGCTAATTCATTCGCCCTAAGCATGGATAGAATCTCCGCTGGAGGCCCCGCGGCCGACGAGAACACTACACATGAATCGGCCGCTAAAGACAGCAGATGTGAATCCGGCACGTCTTGCAGAATCGCAAAGAGGGGATCAAGATTCGTACCTGGGTTGGAAGACTTAGAACTGGCAGAAGCATCCTTGCCCGCGGCCTTGCGGATCGCACGCTCCAGTACAGGCCCCGCCTTGTTCGCCACCTCCCTCGAGCTTTTCCGAATGGTCTCCACCGTCATGGCCTTGGTGCGAACTCCACGGGCCACCGGTGCTTGAAGCGCTTGGATCACCGGAGCCGAGAGAAAGGGGCCCAACGCCGCAGCCGGCGATGGCGCAGCACGAAACCCCTCCTGGGAGTCCACCACCACCGCCTCGGCCAGCTCCAGACCAAGACGGCGCGCGGCCCGGGCTTGGTTCATCTTTCTGCGCCGCTCCTTAAGGATCAACGGGAGATCCCCTGTAGTGCCACCCTCGGCCGGCGCCGACAAGACCGGCCCCTTCTCCGGCCTGGCAGGCGCAGCAACCCGCAGCGACGCCAGGGCTGCCCTGCCCGAAGAGACATCACCGCCTCCCGCGGGAGAGGACAGCAAGGCCTCGATGAGGTTAGTGCGCGAGGGCGCCTCGAGGGACACCTCCGAGCACGCATCGGTAACCACTCCGCCCAACGCCTTGAACACGTCGCCGTCCACGGTCAAATTTGAGCAGTATTGAGAGAACATGGAACCTGGCAGGCGGGGATGCGAATTGTCTTTGTCTTGCGGGAGAGGAGCAGCCGCACGGAGAGCCGAACACCCGGCCGCGAGCGCCACAGCACCCACAGCCATAGAGGGAGGTGCCGAGCCTCCCGCGCCCTTGGAGCGAGACCCCAACCCACCGCCATTCTCAGGCATCGAGCTCGCCCGCGCCCGTTCCCGCTCCCGCGCCTTCCTGCTATCCCAGTCCTCCTCGTCATCCGAGCCCGACAGGTCCGCCGAATGATCATCAACATCCTCCTTAGCAGGCGGAGGGGGTGGAGGGGGAGGGGCACCCTTTCCCTTGTCTCCAGCCTCCCGCACCACACGGATCTTGAATCCCTCCAAGTTCGCGAACCGCGTAATGTAGTCTTTGAGATTCACCGGGACCCTGCAACCAAACTTCATGCGGATAGGCGCATCCCCGTCCGACAGGGAGGAGGTGTCCACCTCGATAGGGCTCCCTAGCTCCAGAGTAGCCCCGAGCAGGATCCTTTCGTCCCTGAGTTGCTCCGGCACATCAAATAGTTTGACCCACACCACCTCCAAGGTCTCGGATGCCCGCGGATCCCCCACTTGCTCGAGTACCACCGCCCGAAACTCCGTAATAGGTAACACCAGCCCCCACCTCTGGTTGCCATACGGAGCAGCTCTTTCGACGGAAACACTAGCGAGAATTCCGTTGCGCCCACTTGCTTCACCCTCTAGTCCCACCCATCATCAACGAGCTCTTTAAACTCCTGTTCAACCTCCTCAACCGAGAAATTACCTTTCTCAATACGAACCAGAGCGGCGTTGACAGAGGGCCGGGCCAGTTTCGCCTCAGGAACCGCCACCACAAATAACCCACGGCCCGGGTCCCCAAACCCCGTCCACTGAGGCTTACCGCACCGCCGTGCACACCGCAGCCAGATGGCCCTTCTCTTCACACTTAATACAGAACTAGTCTTCGGTGCACATCGATTGGAAGTGGCCCGGCTGCCCGCATTTGAAGCAGGTGACCTTGGAGAGGTCCATCGCCCCCTGGCATTCTTCCGCTCCCCAGTTGAGTTAGGTTAGCATTGGACTGCGAGGACCCCCTTGGCATGCGGTCCTTCCCTCTGCCCGTCTCCCTGCCCGGGTCGCGCTCTCGCGCCGGTGGGATCTGGACCGCCACCCTCAAGCGCTCCTCCTCCCTCAGATCGTCTTCCCTTCGTCTTGCCTCCACCGTCTCATGCTCCCGCTACGCACGCCTGTTGGCCTCCTTCTCACGATTCAGCCTCACCCGCAGATCGTCGCCCTGGGCGCGCCCGTCGGCACGGTCGCCCTCCCGCGGACGCTTGTTGCTCCTCCTCTCCTGCCTGAACCAGTCACAGTCCATGGCCACCAAAGAGGGGGAGGCCGGACCAAGGAGGGCGAGGGGAGAGAAGAGCACCTTTGCCCTAAACAAGTGGCGGCAGAGGTCTTCTGTCGAAGCATGAAACCCTAACCGAGTGGAGAGAGTGCCCTTGGGCAACCACCACCAGATACTTATACGCGGCGTCTCCTGGGCCCTTCCCACCGACCGAACGGAAGTTGGGTCGCTCCCAACCGGTGCAGAGCCCAACAGGCGGTCCCCCTGGGCCGACGCAGAAACTCCATGGCCCAACTCCCCCTCCTGCAGCAAAGGAGCGGACGGCTCTAGCCAAACCTGGCCAAATGAGCCCGTGCCAGCGTGCCGGCCCGCGAGCACGCAAGCACGGCCCGCCGTGGGCCTGGCACGGCACGTGGCTTGGCGGGCCGTGCTCGGCCCGTGGCCCGCCGTGGGCCGTGCTGGGGCCTGCCGGCCAAGCCCGCGTGCCGGCACGGGCAAGGCCCGTTTAACCGGCCAGGCACGCGAAGGCCTGCCAGGCACGCGAAGGCCCGCCAGGGAGGCCTGTTAGGGGATTTTTAAGCGCGATTTTGGCCTGTTAGGTGATTTTTAAGCGCAATTAGGCCTATTTTAAGCGTAATTAGGCTATTTTAACTAGAATTTCGACCGGAGGGCTGTTTTAGCAAAAAAAAACACGCGGGCCGAAAAAAGCACGTGTGCCTAAACGTGCCGCGGGCCGGCACGATTAGCAGGTGGGCCGTGCCTGGGCCTGGCGGCCAGGCTCGTGTGCCGGCATGTTCACAAACCGGTCCTATAGGCCTTGCGGCCATTTGCTGCAGGGAGGGGGCCCAGCGGCCGGACCCTTTAGAACCGGTTTGTATCCACGGCACGTTTACTAAACGGGCCCACGCGGGCCGTGCCGTGCCAGGCACGTTTAGCGCCAGGCGGGCCCGTGCCGTGCCGTGCCGGCCCGCTGACCAGGTTTGGCTCCAGCTCCCACTCCCGTGGCTGGGCCTAAGCAGCCCGAGGCCCACCCAGCCTAGCAACGTGCGTCGTCTCTCCATCCGCAAACCCTAGCCGCGCATCCCCGCCCGGCCCCCTCGGCCATGGCGGCGCGCCCAACGCCGGCGAGGCAGGGACCGGCACCCTCATCGTCCCAAACCGCAGGAACAGGCCCTCCTCCGCCACCGCGCCGCCCAGGCCCCCCCACCCGGCGACGGGCACAACACCGGAAACTCCTCCAAATCCAGCACCCAGTCTTCAATCGGAGCGAACCCCCCGGTCCCTCCGGGCGGCGCCGGCGAAGAAAAGGGCGGAGGGGAACCCGCCTCCACCTCCGGCCGCGTCGCGCCCCCCGCCTGCATGAAGAGACCCAGCGTCACTCCCCCCCCCGGAGATCCGCGGTGATCCCTCCCGAGAACCTTCCGAGTCCGACGAGCAGCGCGAGCGGGGCCCTCCGGCCGGCGAGCCCGCGGCTACCACAAGATCCTCCACCGTCCGGGCGCGTCCCTTGCGCCGTCGACGAGCTTGCGACCCCCGTCGCGGAGTGCACGCGGTGGTGGGCTCGCCCCCCGCGTCGCCCGCGGGCACCGGTTGTCTCCGCGTGAGACACATCGTTTCGTTCCGTCTGTCTTCTGGCGATTTGTTGAGAATCAAAGTCATGCTCCAAGAATTTACTTAGAGAAGCCTATTTCTATTTTTGGATTTTGCAAGTTAGGTTTTGTCCTAGTTAGAGATATTGTAATGCACGTTGATTTTGCCTGCTGTCTTGGATTGATAAAGCTGAATAAATAATCCAATAGTGCATTGCTGTCTCGGATCTTCACTTGAATAAGTCGTTCATGTAAAAAAATCAACTGGGGTACTGTAATGATCGAAACGTAATTGCAATCTGAAGCATGTAGTGAGTTGTCATACACATTATGTTAATTTCAGTGAAAGGGGCATGCCCAACAAGTATGACGTTTACCATATTGATTCAAATACAGAACATGGAACATTTGGAAATTTGTTCAAAAAGGCTAATTAAATTATGTTAGTTTCTGCTACAAGTACCAACAGTGAACCTGATACTTGCATGACAAACTACTTTCACACTGAAGCAAATTTTGATTTCTGCGCTGACTCTGTGATAGAAACTCATGTTTTGGCCTTTCTTTTGTACAGCGTAATCGTCTGGTGTTATAGTAGTCTTTACTTTTACTCAATGCTAGCATTATTGCGGAATCCGGAATGTATTAGTAAACGCTTTAGATGACAAAGCTAATACTGTATAATGGACAGTTAAACGCTTTCAATTTTTATTTGAAAACAGAACTTATATGCCGGCAGGCGGCAAGACTAAAAAGAAAAGTTTCAGCAAGGTAACAATCATTACTAAATCAATGTTGTTGTATCATGATTTGTGCCCAGAAAATGATCGAACTTAGAGTATTAATCTCGGTTTTGTGTGGTATCTAATCTGCCTATGTTTTACATTTGCAAGCTGTGATTTATGCAAAACAGAATTAGCAGTTAACAGATGCACTGTCCCCTTGATTGCATCTATATTTCGGTGTTGTAAAAATATATCTTCATAACTGACCTTTTTAGCAAAACATAGTAATGCTGGATGTGAGACTGGACGGTATGAAGTATCAGCAATCTGGATTTTTTTCCTGTCCTAAGAACAGATTGCAAAATCTCTCTACATGTTTCACAAATTTTTGTGCACATTATGTTTTGCTTTCCTGGTTTGTAAGCTTGTGAGATACTGTTTTCATTTAGGCGTGAATGTGCTTCACAACTCAATACTCTCTTCTGCTATCTGTGTTAGCTTGCAAGTTTACAACAAAACCTATATGTTACTGCTTGTTCTCTGCAAAATCCGGTGTATTTATTTATTTTAGTCTACTATAGATATAATACTCGAGATTGTTAGGTAGTGGTCCATTTATGCAAATAGATAACCATGCAGTTGAGCTATTGACAGTTCATTTGCGAGTCCTACTTTCAACAGATATGTTGCAGGCATATTTGAATATCATCATGCAACATCATCCTCCCTGCTATACATGAATGTTCACGTCTCCTTATTTGTGATTTTGAGACAGAAAGAATGGAAAAACCTCTCCAAATAGAAAGAGTCTACCGTGTGCATGCATGAAATTCACATCTACTAAGTAGTAAGTAGTGACATGGTCACAGTTAAAGTGGAATTATCACTACTGTATCACAAAGAATGTTATACAACTTATGGGTGTGGAGCTCATTGTGATGGTGCTATTTCTGTGGATAGGGTACCTTCTCTGTCCACACAACGAGGAGTTGCAGTTGAATTATGAACGCAGATTTTGGGTCTGCAGGAGGGATTATTTGTTCGTTTAACTGCACTGCCAAAAGATTGTACAGTACAATTAGGACCTGCAGAAATTGGGAGGGTGAAAAAAGTGATCTTATGTCTGAAGAAGTCCCGCGTCTGCCTGTGGCCGAGCTCCAGATATAATGTGTCTGGGTCATTTTCCTCCCAGATTAGTGGTTGGGGATGCAGATGGACAGTCCAGCAGACAGGTGGACAGTACGCTTCCGCGTGCACCCCAGCTAAGCTACTTTGTTGAGCTAATCTTGTTGTAAGCAGACACATCACAATTTGTTTGGCGGACAACATCACAACGCAGGACGGCGACCGCCTGCATGCCTATTGGTGATCACTGGTCATGATGGTGGCATGGTGAAGGAGGTAAAAGCTTCAGGTAGAACACCGCCACTCAACAGCGTGAATGTTTTCTTGTCTGAAGCATTTGTCTGATTGTCCAACAGATGTTGTATACTCCTCGGTCCTCGCTACTGGAAGAATATAAAAACCCCTTTTTAAGTAATACGATTTGGCAGGCTCTTTTCTGTACTAATTGTAATACGATTCGGCAGGCCTTCAAAAACCTATGTCGCCTGTTTGGTTTTCTGCAACAACGAAATTCTTCGCCCTCTCCCATCATACAAATTTGCAGTTCGGAGGCATATTTTTGACATCCAAACTCTTGAAGCATGTTGTAATAAGGCAGGTGGAAGTTTCTGGCGATAGTTTAACCCTCGCGGGACGAAGGCCTTTGCTGGCTGCTACATTATTGGATTGATCAGAATTCAGATGAACAATCTCTTCCAGTGTGTATCTGCTGAACTACTTCCCTGTTATAACAAATACTCCCTCCATATCCAAAATATAAAATGTTTTTGCGTTTTCTAGACCAACACGCATACAGACATGTTTTGGTGTATATATTCATATGCATATTGCACTAAAACATGTCTAACTATGTGTTGTCTAGGAAATGTTAAAACATCTTACATTTTGATACGGAGGGAGTAATTGCGACCCAAACTAAAGGAACCTTCCAGTATATGCATACATTTTTTTTTCCAGCTCTTGTTATGGTTCCTTTTTGTGGCAGCTTGTCTCTTGGTAGGATCATCCTTTTGATTTATTTATTAAGCTGATAGCAAATGTATGATTGGGAGAAAATATTTGAGTTGTAAAAATAGTTGTTTTTCTTGATGGATGCCAGAACTCCATGGCAGTTTTGCAGTAAATTGTTCCTCACCACAATGTTTATGGACTAATATTATATGAGCCATTTGACAGCAAGTCGCAAACTAATAAAACTTGTGTTCTGGATCTGCGATTCGTCATGAGAGCGCACTGAACTAGCCAACTAATGCCACAAATCACTTGGATTTGGATGAATATAAAACATGGTGATACAAAAATTTATGCAAAATCTTCAACTTGTGATATGAATATCGGAAAATGAGTTGGTGCACGACAAATTGGAGTCTATTGGCTCATGTTTTTAATGTTTTGTTTTGCACTTTATCTTCATGCTTATTTTTCTTGCGTGAAATTTTACAGGTTTTACCTTATTCTACATGTAAATGTATATTCGAAAGTCCTGATTTTTCTCGCTTAAAAAAAGGAGTGTGAATTCCGATCGACTGTTGCTACAGTGATTAATATAACAAATTTATTAGGTTACAACGTAATTTTGGAATTGACCATTGTGATATAGAGAATGCATTTAGTACTTTTTTTCAAAATAAAGCACAAAATTAATTTTGTACTATTCAGCCTCCAAAATGGCATTAAATGTCGCTACAAAACAGGCATTGCAGAAAGCATATATGCGACACTTCCCATAGCCTTGGTGGATAGTTATGGCCATGTCACTTATGCATCACTTGGGATAGGTAAAATGGTGTCACATTTATGTTCGGTCTTAGTTACACCTTTCCGTCAACAACAATTTCTAGTGGGACTCGTTGCCATCGTGTACACCTCAGTGTCGGTGGGGTGTCGAATGGGATCCACTTCTTTACGGCTGCGTGCGACGCGTGTCCTGGTGGGCCCTATACAATATGCCGACCCGGCCGAGTAGAAACCATCAGGAGAGAGAGAGAGTCCACACAATAGTGTCCTCACTGGTCGAGTCCAAAGTGATATCCTCGAGCAGCTCCCCAAGAGTGACAAATTGAGAAATATGCTCAACCGTGAAGTTCTAGGCGAGATTCGCAAGAGTGTCGCGAACACTTATTTCCTTCTTTTTGGAAGCGGGGAAGAGCAAAGGGGAAATCAACTTTGGCGAGGACCAAATTGAGCCAAGAGGAGGACCAAAATGTGGCTTTTTGACCATTGCCGATCTTTCTGACCATTGCCAATGGTGATCTTAGTGGCGCCGTTGAAAAGATCTCGGTCAGTGTAGTCATTGGGGGTATCGAGGCCTATCCAAGGTTTTTCCGGAGCCACCCACTCGAACCAAAGCCAACGCAGCCGTAGGGCAAGAGCAAACTTCTCTAGATTGATAATACCCAGGCCCCCTAAATTCTCCGGGCGAAAAATATTGTCCCAATTGACTTTGCACTTACCCGATAACGGTATCGCTGTGGTTCCATAGAAGGGATCTTCTTAGTTTGTCGAAAGCCTTGAGAGTTGTTTTGTCGGTCTTGATGGCCGTAAGAAGGAAAACATGCATGGATGCGAGGAATGACTTGACGAGGGAAACACACCCTGCACGGTTGAGAAATTTTGCCTTCCAAGGGTTTAGAATTTTAGCAGGTTTGTCGACGTATGGTTGCAGATTCACCCTCCGTAACCTTCCGAGGGAGAGAGGGATCCCAAAATACTTGATCGGGAACTGTGTCAAAGCTGCTGGAAAGTTCTGCATGGTGGTGGGAAAGTCAATGTTAGAGCACGGAATTGACGCAATCAAACTCTTCTCCAAGTTGGTCACCAGCCCCTTAACTCACCAAAATTTGGAGCAGAGCCGTCGGGTTTGAAATGTCTTCGACAAGTCGGGCGCAGAAAAATCATTGTGTCACCAGCGTAAAGAGACATGCGTGACTTGATCAAGTTTCTTTCCAGAGTCCGTTGCAATCTCAAGGATCCGCGGCAGAGAGTCAATAGGGGTGTCGAAGAGCAGAGGCGAGAATGGATCACCCTGTTTCAGGCCCCTCCCGTGGATGATCTCCTTGCACGGAACGCCACCGAGGAGCACCTTGGAAGAAGCATCGAGAAAATAAGCTCGGCCCAAGCACGCCAACGTTGCGGGAAACCACGTCTTTGCATGATATCCAGTATGTAATCCCATCTAACAGAGTCGAATTATTTAGCGACGCCGAGTTTGATGAGGATAGCTGGAGTGCGGTTTCGGTGCAGCCGGTGGGTTATGTTTCTAACGTACATAAATTGTCATGGATATTGCGGGTTTTTATGAAGGCGCTTTGGCTACCGGAGATGATGTCGTTCATCCGAGGCCATAACCGGGTGGCCATTTCTTTTGAGATGATCTTGGGAATTATGTGGATCAGACTAATTGGCCAAAAAATAGAGATGTACCCAGAAAGAACCTATTTTCCGCGTCAGATCTTGCACAATAAACCGTGGTGATCTTGAAAGTAGTGATGCAAGCTCTATGACAACGTCAGCCGAAATTAGGTGGGTGCCGATGTGGATCTTGGTGATGTCTACATGGTCGTCATTCCATAAAAGCAGGATGCCGCCTCTAGTGCCGGTGGCGGGGCGATGAGCAAAAACCTCAGCTTGAAGCCTCCAATATAACCCGATGTTTGGTGATCGATGAAGTCTAGCTTCATTTCTTGAAGACAAGCAATTTGGTAAGAAGTGCGGGCAAGCAGTGTGTGCACCGTGTCTTTCCGAGCTTGATCATTCAGCCCCCGGACGTTCCGGCACATGATGTCGAGAATAAGGCCTAACATGATTGATTTAGAGGATTTTGTTGAACACTGCAGGTTGCGAGATTGGCGAGGAATTGCTTTGCAATACGGGATGACACGCATACTGAAAGATCATCGTCCGTTTTGGTAATTATATGACAACATATCCATTTGATCTAATGTGTGTTCAATAGATGGAAATGCACAGGTCAAAACAGGTTCACGGGCAAGTGTTCGTTTTATACGAAAAGTGCAAGGAGAATGGAATCCAGGAAACTGCACTGTGCAGGAGCGGAGGCTCCGGTGAATCCACCGGAGGCTCCGCCCAGGCTCCGGTGGGGGTCCGGTGGGGCCTCCGCCCAAATCCCTCTCTGGAGCAGAAGAGCGGACCCACGAGCGGAACCTCCGGTGGAGCTCCGGTGGGCGGAACCTCCGCCAGTTCCACCGGAGGCTCCGCCATCCTCCAACACATGTGCTGCACGCAAAAGGGGACCGGTGCGCCTCCGGTGGAGGCTCCGCCAAAATGCCCTTCTGTTTGAGAAGAGCGGAGGTTCCACCGGAGCCTCCGGTGGGCGGAACCTCCGTAGTACCCACCGGACCCTCCGCCCAGTATTCCAGCACTTGTGAGCTGGTGCGCTGCGCAACTGCGAAATGGACTGAAGACCACCGGAGCCTCCGGTGCTCCTGGACTGCAACGGCCCCTTAAATGAAAGGGGTATAAATACCCCTTCCCCTACCTCTTAAATGCAGAGCACAGATGCGCGTAGGAGGTGCAACTATGTACTTGCATCAACTGCCACAGTAGTGGAGAGATCAGAGCCCATGGACCAACCATGGCAATGAGGGCGTCGTCAACAGCATTGACAGATGGGATTTTCAGCTTGAAGAGAGTCCTTAGGGCAGCGTCAACGACGCTAGTCATGACAGAGCTAAAGCTGTCAACATATTTCTTCCTGGCTTCTTGGAGAGGCATAACCGCAACATCAAAACCCATGTTCTTGGAGAGAACCTGCACGGCCTTGTCCATGGCATGCAGATGAGCCATCGCCGGAGCTTCGAGCGACAGAGGCGGTGGTGCACATCGCCATTGTCGGCGAAAACAACGAAGTTGCAACTGCATCTTATCCGGTGGCTGTTGGGGTATACAATAGAGCGACAAGGACATGATAGGATTTGCACGGCCATGGCTGCGGAGAGGAGTTTTTTTGTGTGTGTTTTTTCCTGTGCAGAAATGGGTGCACGCCGTCATCCCTCGCTCGTGGTCCGAGATGGGACACATGTCATCGCGTCGACCCGGGGATGACAATTATCCCGGCGGACTCTCACCAGGACCTCGTCTCAAATGCCCTTCTTTTGACGTGATAAAGAAAATTCTACTATCTCCGGTCTGTTAAAAGTGTCGTGGAGACAGTGCTAAACTGGAACAAATTTCTACAAAGCTCCCGACAATCTTTACGGATTGGAGGGAGTATTTTTCTGTACCCACAAAGTTCTTGTTTATTCTTGAAAAAGAAACAGACCCTAGGTAGACTCTTATTGAAAGTTGAAGGACCGAGTAGTGAAATGCCAAACCTAGAGTCCCCATCCACCCCAAAACTGTACTACTCCGCTTCAAAGACCGCACCTACTCACCCTTTCCCCCCCACCCTTTCCCCACCCCAAAACCCTAGGTACCATCTCCTACCTACGGCTCTACGGCCATGGCGTCTCCTCGCTCTGCTTCCATCCCATGTAAGCGTTTCCCACCTCACCTACAGCGGTAAGTCGCGCGCCAACCTAGCTAACGCCATCTGTTCCTCGCCGCAGTCGGTGGTCGCCCCATGCTGGACCCTATATTCCAGGCGGTGTCGGACGGCGACTTCCCGCACTTCAAGGGTACTGCTGCAAATCGATCCATATAATTAACCCGTGGTCTTGCATCTTGCTTGATTGCTTGCTGAATTTTCTGTTCCAGCTCTGCTGATGCTGCTGGGCGCGGGAAGTGGCGCCCGCTCCATCAAGGAGGCGGTGGAGTCGCTGACGGTGGACGATGCGCGGCTGCCGACGGTGCAAGGCTACAACCTGCTACACCTCGCTGCCGTCAGAGGAGGGAGGGTGGATTTTTGCCGCTATCTGGTGGAAGGGCTCGGAGTGGATGTGAACTGCACCGACGGGAAAGGTTCAGCGATCCCTTAATTAATTCGAAATCCTTCAGTTCATACTATTTATTTATTTACTCCCAACAGTGGTATTGCTTTCTGCTTGCTAAAATCATCTGGAGTATATTCTTGGTAATTAATCAAGTGTGAATCATTGGTAGTACTTGACCAGCTAAATCAGCTGGCAGCACAAAATTTAACACAAATGGATATGAACGGTGCCAAAAGTTAGGAGAGCAATTTCGAACTTAATTTAAGTATGCATCAATGCTTGCTTCAAAGGCATCAATAGTACTGTATTTTGACTCACGAAATCTGTCAGCACTAAATTTGAATGTAAATGATCATGAACAGTGCCGACAAGACAATAGGATAGCATTTCAAGCATCAATGTTGTCTCATTTATAAGTGATGAAGATAATGTTCCTATGCTAGTAAACCACAAAAAAATGCTTTTCGTCAATAAGCTTCATTAGTAATTGTGTGCTTGGCAGGTAGCACACCTCTATTTCTTTCGCTACTCTCTGCCGATGTGGGCACCATTCATTATCTTCTTGATCATGGGGCCAATCCCAACAAGGCTAAACAGGGTGGGGTTTGCCCTTTACATCAAGCCGCTGGATCAGGTATACATCTCATATCTGTATGCAGTTTACTGTCATTTCTTTTGAAGTTGTAAGTTTTGTTATTCTGTGATGAGGGGTGCATGTGCTTTTCTTTTCTTATTGGAGTATATTCCTATTCTTCTAGCGATAATTTATCTTTCCTATCTGACAATTAAGTCCTATTGAAATATCATCAACACCAAACAAAAAAAATGTCACTGCAATTCTGAGGTGCATATCATGACAAACCTTAATTCTAATTGATAAAAAATAACCGCTTTTGAGTTTTGATATGTCAACTGTATTTTGGGGGATTTTTTAGCTGGTTTCGTACTTACCACTCCATCTGTTTTATAATTTAGTGCATTTTCTGTGAGAAGTACCAATCCTTTAATGTATTGAGTTCATGGATTCTTTTTCTAGAAACAGATGATTTTTAAGGATACGTCTTGGAAAGACGCATCGGATTCATAGAAGAGGGGGGCCAAGAGGCCAATACAACGCGTTGGACACAGACGTCCAGACGCTACGAGAAAACGAAATGAATTACTCGCGACATGTCCACTTTTCCACTGAACTAAGGCTATCCCTAAACAGCCCTGCGGCACGCCACAGAGCTGCCTCTTGCTCTATCATGCTAACCACGCTCTCCACTGAAGGAGAAACAGATGATTGTTGCTAAGAAGACTATAATCTTATGCAAAAACGTCTCGGTTTTTTTCTTTGCAGGAGATAGTGACATTGTAGAACTATTGCTTGCCAAAGGAGCTTATGTTGACCCGGTAGCCTCTAATGTGACACCACTTTATCTTGCTGCTAGGGAAGGTCATGATGCTGCTATGAAGATCTTACTGGAGCATAATGCAGATGTAAGTTCAATTACCTGTTGGTCGTCTGTCAAATGTACAAGGTTTTCCCAATTGTAGTTTCATTCCATATGGACTATAGCACCATTATCTGAATGCTAGGAACGTTGTACTTGGTTTTTAATGAGTACAGCTACCCTAGTGTAGATCTTGTCGTTGATATGATGGTTTCTTAGGGCGAGTACAACGCTGGGCGCTTAGCCCAGGCGCTAAGGAATTAATCCCAGCCGTTTTTTCTTGTTCCCAGCCGTTATGCCTTATTCCCAGCCGTTTTTTTAGCGTCGCCTGTTAAGTATGCGTCGGGCGCTTGAATAAATACGTGAAAATTAGAGGCCTTGGCGTCCGACGCTTGTGCATGTCATAACCAACTAATTAAGCGCTCAATTAAGGGGCTAGCATTGTACGTGCCCTTACATGGCAATTCATGAAACAACTTGCTGTTGCATTTTTGCATGTTTGCCATAATAGATTATTCTGCATCCCTTGCAAAAGGAAGAAGATTATTTGCAATCATGAATCATCTGTTTCATCTTAAGTTCCATTTATAATAAAACTTCATTTTTGTGATATATTGAGAGCTGTTTAATATTTACTAAAAGCTTGGCACAACAGTATGACTGCTTATGGCCATTCAGTCTATTATTTTTTACCTTTATCACTTTGAGGTGCACGTGCAATGCACGTATCTTAAGAGTTCAGAATTCAGATAATTGAAATTTAAAATTTCAATTCACATATATGTATTTCTAATTTTACATGTGCAATGATTTGCATGCATTCCATAAACTCTCGTTGGTTCAAATCTTTACGGTAAACTTCACAATTTTTTTACAATTTATCAATTAAATACATTGCCAAGATTCATCTATAGCACCGAGCAAATAAAATAGCTAGTCAAATCCAAACACTTGTATTACCAAATCATCATCCAAGGCGTCGTACAACCTAATGGTCCCGAAATTCCATATTTCATTATATCGCAATATATTTGTTTTCCCATTTATATTTAGTCAGATGATTACATATATCCAATCGATATATTTGAATTTAAAAGTGAGAGTCGACACATGGTATGGACATTGTCTTATACATTCTAAATTGTAGGAAAGTGGTATCAAATAACCCACAACGCAATATTTCTACTCCAATTAAATCTAGGAAGCGCACACACACAATAAAAATTCTAGGAAGCAACCAGCAACAGTGAGAGAGAAAATAGTGGCGCCAACAAATAAATGCAATAAGAATGTGAATGTGAAGATAAGAAAAGACCATACTATATTTTCACAATGCAAAGAGGAAAATTTTAGACCCGTGTGATAACACATCTACAACAAGAAAAGCATCAAAATAAATACAGTATACCACTTGTATATAACCGAGGACTCGATACATATATAGCACACGTTCAAAGTCTCCGATAGGCATTTGGTATATACAGTCTGGTACATACAACAGAAAAGGGTAGATATTCAACTCAATAAACATAACAGAAAAAAAAACGATGAGAACTATTCTTGTCACCAATGGAAGGGTGGAAACCAGACCTTGGGGGTAGATATTGTTGTAAATTCTAATAGCACGTTACTTCTTGTAATTTGTAGCCTTCATTTTACGGAGCATTATACATTTTTCCTTGCAAAACTATTAAATAAATAATCCGTCATGTTACGACCACCACCGAACATCATCACTCCTGGAGGCCCAAGTGATGCGGACAGAACCACCAGAGGCCGTCACACACAGAAGCGGGCATGCTGCAGCAAGCCACCGACCCAGACACAGACGCTCCGGTCGTCACCGCCTCGCACCACCCGCAACCGTAGGAGAGGGAAGGGCGCCGCCTCCCAACGCCATGGAAGCGACCATCGGAAGCCCCGCCGCCGCCGTGCCGCGCGGGGTTAGCCCGGCAACACCTTCAGCGTCAGCGAAGCATCAAAATAAATACAGTATACCACATGTATATAACCGAGGACTCGATACATATATAGCACACGTTCAAATTCTCCGATAGGCATTTGGTATATACAGTCTGGTACATACAACAGAAAAAGGTAGATATTCAACTCAATAAACATAACAAAAAAAAACAATGAGAACTATTCTTGTCACCAATGGAAGGGTGCAAATCCAGACCTTGGGGGTAGATATTGTTATAAATTCTAGTAGCACGTTACTTCTTGTAATTTCTAGCCTTCATTTTACGGAGCATTATACATTTTTCCTTGCAAAACTACTAAATAAACAATCCGTCATGTTACGACGACCACGGAACATCATCACTCCTAGAGGCCCAAGTGATGCGGACAGAACCACCAGAGGCCATCACACGCAAAAGCGGGCATGCCGCAACAAGCCTCCGACCCAGACATAGACGCTCCGGCCGTCACCGCCTCGCACCACCCGCAGCCGTAGGAGAGGGAAGGGCGCCGCCTCCCGACACCATGGAAGCGACCATCGGAAGCCCCGCCGCCGCCGTGCCGCGCCGGATTAGCCCGGCAACACCTTCAGCGTCAGCGATGGAGGGGGGAGGGACGGGAGGAGGCTTGGGCGCCAGCGTGTGGGATCTCCCCGGTGTGGCGTAACATGATGTTCGGTGGTGGCGTAACATGACGTTTTATATAGAGGCTGGGGTAGGACCTTCCTTTCTAAAAAAAAAATACATACTCCGTAGATGTAGCAACATCAAGAGGAAAACATTTACGGAAGTATACTTCCGTACATGAAGCAACGTCAAGAGAAAAACAAATGGAACCGCTAGCCTCCTGACTAACAAATGCCACACCTGAAGGCTGCCATGGCCTCGCAAGGGCTGAAAATTTGAGTGCGACAATGACCAGCTCATAGAGGAGCTTCAGCTCACTTGCGTCGTCGCCGCAGACGCACGTGGCCAGGGACCGCCATCCTTCAGCATTCATCTACATCTCACTCTCTACCATCTTCTCCAACACGAAGCAGACCTCGTCCGCCGGCTGAAGGTGTGCGCCAAAGGGCGGTGCTCGCCCGCCAGCATGGCGTTGAGGACCCGCAGCACCAGCCCTGTAGCACCCATCGGCCAGGACGCGGTATGTGTCCGTGCTCGCCACGCCGCCATCCTTTAGTTACATGTCCACCACTGACTTGTGCGCCTCTGCCACCAAACGCGATACGTGACCTTGTGGCCACCCTCGGCACGGTGCCGTCCTTCGGCTGCAACTCCACCAGCGGCTTGTGCGCCTCGGTAACCTTGTCGGCGCCGCCGAGGTCGTCCCAGAGAAACTTGATCGGGACGTTGTAGCTCGCGCTGTCGGGCTTGAGCGCCTGCACTGCGCCTCGGTAACCTTGTCGGCCGCCGCGGAGGTCGTCCCAGAGAAACTTGACCGGGACGTTGTAGCTCGCGTCGTCAGGCTTGAGCCCCTGCACATGTCGGAGAACAGCTCATGACGTCGTCGACGTCACCTCGGCAACCAAACGCGATACGTGGCCGTGTGTCCGCCCTCGGCATGGTGCCGTCCTTCGGCTGCATCTCCACCAGCGCTTTGTGCGTCTCGGTATAACCTTGTCGGCCACCGCCGAGGTCGTCCTAGAGAAACTTGATCGGGACGTTGTAGCTCGCGTCGTCAGGCTTGAGCGCCTGCACTGCGTGAGCGCCTGCACATGTCAGAGAACAGCTCCTGACGTCGTCGACGTCGCTTCGCCCGTGTGGCTCATCAGCACGCCGAAGTTGGCCAGCTCGATCAGGCACCCATGGTACTCCATATGAACATTGCTTACGTGATTGATCGGGACCATGCCGCATGAGAAGCACGTACGTGCAATTACGTGATCGATCAGGACCATGTTTGGACTTTTTTTTATAACATGCTCTGTTATGTTCGATCAATCAGGTTTTCCCTGTGACGTGAATTGTTTTTAGCTCAACATCCTGAACCGTTTTTTGCTCAACATTGGAAGGATCCGGATCGTTGATTGAAGCCTGTTGAACGCATTAGATTTAATGTATCCCAACATGTTTGCTCTTTTATAAGTAGTTTAGATACAAAATGATATATCAATTGTTACTCACCAGTACAACAGGATGGTAAACGGTAAGACACCACTTATGGCTGCTATGGATAGAGAATCAAGGAAATGTATGCATCTCTTGATCAAGGTATTGGATCTTCCTCTTATCATTTCGAGTCATTAAATTATGTTGGGTGCCTATTTTTACATTTAACCTTTTTTTTTACACTGAAGCTGGGAAGTTTTGACTTCCTTTGCTGATGGTTGATTTGTGAATATTGACCCAAGTTGTGGCCCGCTGTAACTTGTGACCCCCTTTGTCATAAAAATTCTCGTGTACCATTTTTGCCCCAAATTTATGACAAACACCTTCGTTGTAATGAGATGGCGCCAACAAACTAAACCAAATAAACTAGTACGATGTTTATGCAGAGGTAGTGCCGTATATAGTGGCACCAAGAGTTTTTCTTCATTCCTGAAAGAGCAGAAATTGTAAATTGTTGAAGACAAATTTGTTGACATTTTTTTTTCTATGATAGGCTGGTGCTGATATCATGAGAGCTGTGATGTATGCTGTAGAAAATTCCAATGCCGGGAAACTTCTTTCACCTGACTTCTTCAGTTGCGTACTGGAGGACATTGGTTCCCACCAGTATGGTCTTGATGAGGTAAGTTTTACCTCTTATCCACTAAATTCAGGTGGAGTTCATAAAAAGGTATGCACGCTAAAGGAGGCAGTAGGATGGATAGGCATTGGTCTCTACAGAACGGCATATTCGTGCACTTTGACACCCGCAAGTGCTATTGGTACATTTAGAAAATACCAAGGACAGCAGATTTCAGTAGCCTCTGGGACCTTTCACCATGCTATTGTTCAACTCTTGTGAGTACCGATTGACCTCTAGTGCGTATCTGGCATATCTGAATTATTTCCTCAAAGGAAGAACGAAGAACTTTGACATGGAGGGATACCGTTATGGTCTCGTTAGGTGCACATTAAATTCAATTCTACTCCATCAGGACTGAATTAAACCCACAACACAGCCCTCTCTGAAGCATCCCCAGTTTGCGCTGCATTATCCATTCTATATGGTTCAATGTTGCTTTGTTTTGTAAAATCTCATGGCTATTAAACTTGCATCCAATGCAACTGATAGTCTGGCCATGAAACCTGTTGTTTTCTGAAATTTACTAAAAACAAACAAGTTGGTCAAGAAAGGACCTATTCTCGGACCCCATTTAGAAGGAATTGTGGAAATATTATTTTTTCGCGAAAACGCAAAAGCTTTGCGTTTCGATGCATTGATAGAAAGAGATAGTTGATATTTACAAAACCCCCCATGGGGCGACCCCACACCGTACAACTCGGCCCAAGGAACCTAAGCTAGGGGAGGATCTGACGGATGCCGCGAGCGCCTAGTCTCGCGCTTCCGCCTTAATGGTGTCGACCAGGGAGTCCACGGAGGGTCGGGCATTGTCGAATACCGCTGCGTTACGATGCTTCCAGATTGACCACGCCGTCAGCATATTCAGCGACGAGGTGCCCTTGCGCAGAGCGCTAGGGACGGCGTCTAGCGCCTGTGTCCACCAGTCTGAGAAAACACCCTCGCTTGCGGGAGGTGCGGCGGTGGATCTGATCCAGGATAGCACCTCGTGCCAGATCACCTTCGAGAACACGCACCCAGTGAGGAGATGCGCCATGGTCTCGTCGGACTGGTCGCAAAGCGAGCAGTGCGCTGCGTGGGAGAGCCCATGCCTCGCAAGTCTATCACCCGTCCAGCATCTGTCCAGATGAAAATTTTCACCCTAGGGGGTGCCCAAGTCCTCCCATTGAGCCTCCAAGTCTCCGAGGTTACTGACCCGAGGAATAGAGCATCGTAGCAGGATTGGGCCGTGTAAAGGCCATCCGTCATACAAGTCTGTCCGGCAGCGCCGAAAGGTGAAAGTCGCGCAACCTAGTCTAGAGTTGGACGTACTGCCAGAGGGCTAACAGGCTCAGTGTACCCGTAATGTCCTGGTATCCAGGTGCGCTCCTCTATCGCCTGTCGAACCGTACGACATCCCCTACGGCGCTTAGGGATTAGCGTGAAAAGGTCTGGCGCTGTCTCCCTAATCGGCCTGTTATCCAACCATCTGTCCATCCAGAACAGAGTGGAATCACCATCTCCCACAACCATGAAGGTAGATGCGTCAAATATCTCCTTTTCCACCCGGGAGAACTGCATGTCGAGGCCGCGCCAAGGTCGCAGGGGGTCGGTGCGCATCCTCCACATCCACCGCACCCTCAGGCTGGCAGAAGTGCGTGCTAGGTCTGGGATACCCAAGCCCCCCAGACGAAGTGGCCGGCAGATCCTCGACCAGTTCACGTGACAATGCCCCCCATTGGCCTCCACCCTACCTGCCCAGAGAAAGCCACGCAGGATTTTGTTCACCTGTTTAAGAACCTTCTTGTTGAGGCTCAAGACCACGAGTTGGTGGAGCGGTATCGCCGCAAGCACCAACCTTATAAGCGCGAGGCAACCCGCCCTAGGCATCATGTCTGCCTTCCAGGTTGGAAGCCTGTCAGCTAGCCGGTTCACCAAAGGCTGAAGCGCCTCCCCCGGGAGTCATCCAAGCGAGAGTGGGATGCCTAGATATTTGACGGGGAAGGGTGCGATCTGACAGCCCATGCTATCAGCCGCTAGGGTGGCTTCGTCCTCAGTGCAGGAGATCAGCGAGACCGAGCACTTAGTGAAGTTTGTCGAGAGGCCCGAGGCTCGACCAAAAAGGTCGAGGAGCGCACGTACACTGTGCAACTCGGGGACATCCGGGTGATAGAAGAGGATCACGTCGTCGGCATAGAGCGACATGGATGTTGTCAGCTCCTGGCGCGCCAAGCGCCTGTGGATCCCCAACTAGAAGGCTTTGACAAACAACCTATTCATCATGTTCATCACAAGGACGAACAGGATTGGTGACAGCGGATCGCCTTGTCGAAGGCCCCGCCTATGCCAGACCGGGGGACCTGGATCACCATTGAGAAACACCCGTGTGCTAGCGGTCGACAGCAAGATCGCGACTAGCTCGCGGAATCTCGGGCCGAATCCCAGATTCCGAAGGACCTCAAAGAGGAACCCCCACGAGACCGAGTTGAATGCCTTTGCGATATCCAGCTTCAGCATCACCCGCGGCTCCCTGAGTTTGTTCAGCATTCTGGCCGTCTGCTGCACCAGCATGAAGTTATCATGTATGCAGCGCTTCCTAACGAAGGCGCATTGGTTACTATCTACTAAAGGTCCCACCCGGGGTGCCAGCCGCTCCGCAAGCACCTTGGCCACCAACTTGGCGAAGATGTGAATCAGACTGATGGGACGGAAGTCACCCAGAGCAGCCGCGTCGGGGTGTTTGGGCAGCAGAGTCAGGAAGGCCTGATTTAGGCCCTGGAACCCGCGCCCACACATCGTGAATAGCTTATGAAATCTCCTTTAACCGTTCCCCAGCAGCTTTGGAGGAATTCGGCCGTGAATTCGTCCGGCCCAGGCGCCTTCCCGTGGGGGAGTCGCCTGATCACATCCCACACCTCATCCTCCGTGAAAGCTACCTCCAGCTCCGAAAGATCTTCAGCATGCGCTCCCAAGAAATCTAAATCCAGCGAGCAGTCCCTGTCGTGCGGGGTCCCCAGCAACCCGACGAAGTGGTTGAAGGTTGCCTCCGCCATGGAGGCGTGATCCGAGAGGACCGCTCCACCCACCTGGAGGCTGTGGACCACGTTCTTCTGCCTCCGGTAGGAGGCGTGCTGATGGAAGAATGTCGTGTTAGCGTCCCCGTCGCGGAGCCATGCCACCTTGGCCCGTTGCCGGGCCATCGTGCGCTCTAACGAGGCCAGCCCTAGGTAAGTCTGCTTGAGGCGGGCCCAGAGCAGACGTTCATCAGAAGAGAGCTGGCGGGTCTCCATGGCGATATCCAGCCGCAGGACAACCTCCCGCGCTATCATCAGCTGCAGTTTAACGCATCCGACCGGTTTGTCGCTCCAGCTCATACGCCTACGCGCAGTGCGTTTGAGCTTGGCCGTGAGCAGGCGGAAGGGGTCCGGATCCCCATCCACCTCACCCCAGGCAGTTTCCATCACCTCTGCGAAGCCGTCCAGTTTCAGCCAAAAGCTTTCGAACTGAAAACGTTTCCGCCCCACCCGTTGCGAAGTGCAATCCAGGAGGAGAGGGCAGTGGTCTGCCACTACCGTTGCCAGACATCGGAGGGAGCCGTTGTTGTGCAGTTCGTCCCAGCCGGTCGTGACGAACACCCTATCAAGTCTTACGAGCGTTGGGGTTGCCCGTTCGTTCGACCAAGTGTAGCGCCGGCCTTGGAGGTATACCTCCTTAAGCTCGCTGACATTAAGGAAGCGTCTAAATCTCCCCATCATCCGCCTGTTGAGATTGCCGTTGTTTTTGTCTTCGTCGCGGTAGATCATGTTGAAGTCCCCACAGATGGCCCAGGGGCCCGAGCGATTGACCCGAAGAGCCCGTAGTTTAGCCAGGAAGGCGATCTTGTCAGCCTCATCCTGGGGCCCATACACGCAAGTCAGCCACCACCCTGCCGCCCCGTCAAGTGGGGACACCCATGCCGTGACGCTGTTAACATCTATGTGGGCGCTGTCCAGCTGCACCACTCGGCTAATCCAGGTAACGATAATACCCCCCCTCGTACCAACCGAAGGCAAGTAGAAGTAAGCGTCAAAGTCTGCGCCCAGAGTCTCCATAACAATCGAAGGGGTTACAACGGCAAGTTTGGTCTCTTGCAAACACACAATAGACGCACCCGTAGTACCCACTACACTCCTAACACCCGTACGACACGCGCGGTTGTTTAGACCACGCGCGTTACACACCAGAATCTTGGGTTCGTAAGACATAGTAACGTCTGGAACACCCGCAATGAAGAGCAAGGCGTGGTCATGCCTCAACGAGGTGACCACCCGACGAGCCGACCAACGACGGAGAGCAACCTCGCAGTATAGGAATCGTCCATCCGTAGAGCTCCGCGACCGCCTCAATCATCTCCTCGATCAAAGGCAGCTCGAACATCCTGTGGTACGCCTCCAGAGCGGCCTCGGAGGGTGTCTCATCCTCTGGGACGATGCCAAGCTTCCTCATGAGGTTCCACACCGCGCGCATCTCCGTGTTCGAACCCCCTCCTGGCTGACCCGCGATCCGTGAGCTCCGGCGCGGCTAGAAGTCCAAAGCCAGGAGTTGGCGGTGGAGAGTAGGGGCGTGAAACAGTGCACGCGTCTTCATCTTTGCGGCCGCAAGAAAACCCCCAAGTGTGCGCGGCCTCGCAGTCGACGTAGAGGGTGTGGCGCGGGCTGTGCGAGGGCGCATGAAGACCACAGGTGGGGTGGCGAACCTGTGCGCCGAGGGGACAGTGTCCTGTCTCGAATCGCCCCGGTCGGTACGTGTGGGGGTGTGCGGTGGGGGATCCATCTCGATCTCCTCATCCATCGTCCACCGTGTCCACGTCCGTGTCATCCTCTGACACCGAGAGGCGTGCCCCGGATACGTCCTCCGTCACGAGTCCCAAGATGGGGTCCGACTCATCATCCATCAGGAATGAGGCCGGTACCACACCACCAGTGTAGGTCGCACCATCACCCTCCAGGTGGGGCGGCCCCTCCGAACCAGCGGCAGCGTCGTCCTCCTTGCTGGACCGGAAGGCATCCAGCCCGAGAGGCCCAAGTGGAGCGAAGGCGGTGGGTGTGGGGGCGTGGGCCGTCCCAGGGGCTTCCACCTCCGGCTCTGTCCGGCCCATGACAGAGGAGAGGGAGCTGGGTTCGACAGACACGTGGCCCACGTCCTGCCCTGAGCCAGTCCGCGCGGGAGACACACTTTGGGGCGGTTGGTTCCCGCCAGGAGAGCCGTTCGCCCGGGTGCGGTCAGCGACAGCCGTGTCAGGCGCACCAGGACCATGCAGAGGCCCCACAGCGGAATCGTCTAGCAGCTCCCCTCGGGATCAATTTGGTGCATGCGAGTTTGAATTCGCGCCCGCTCCCACAGAAACCTCCACCGTTGTGACGTGCGCAGCAGGATTTCCAGAGCGTGGGGCCCGCGCTTTCCTTTTTCGGCCACGACCACGACCCCGTCTCCTCCTGCGCCCAGACGAGCGACGCTTTTGACCGAGTCCAACCGGTCACCTGGCCCATGCATGCGCTGACGTTCCCCTGGCCCAGCACCGCGTCCACCGTGGAGGGGAAGGGGAAGCCCTCCCGTCCCTGAGCCGCGCGCGCCCTGAGCGGCATGGTCACCGCCCGGCGGCGAGTCCGGCCTTCCTGGTTCATAGCCAAAGTTCCGCGACTTTGGCCAGCCTGGCGTCGGTCCGTCTCCACCATGATCATCAGGCCCGGCTCGACGGTAGTCCGTGAAATGTGTGATGTGAATGACGAGGGGATAAAGCATGGTGGGAACTTGCGGCGGCGTGACGGAGTTCGCCGGAGCCACCAGGACCTGCGCTGGCGGCGGACCACCCGGTTCCACGATGTGGAAGTCCACCTCCCTCGGGATCAGCGCGGGATCAAGGCACCATGCGGAGAGGCGGAATATGTCCATGTCGGCGCGTGTACGCGTAGAGGATCAAGCCGCTCGACCCAAGAGTTCGGCGCTAGAATCGTCTCCGCCGCAGCCATGCTCCAAGCGTTGGCCGGCACCCCTTCAATCTCGAGGTTGACGTGGACTCCGAGCGCATCGGCCGTGGCACCCACCCGGCGCGACCAAGGCTTCACGAGCAGGCGGAAGAACGGCGTTTGGATGTACTCGTTGGCAAGAACGGTCCTACGATTTTCACCGATGATGAGTAGATGAGGAATCCGCGCTCCCGGTGGCGGTGAACCGAGAAGACCTTGCTCGGGAAATCGTAGATGGCCGACACCGCAATCATTGCAGTCATGATGAAAAAGTATCTCTTAGTAGTTGTGTGTGTCATCTGAAATTTCTTTACACTTTCTTCAAAAAAAAAAAAAATTACACAATTGGTCACTAAGTATTTTGTGAAACAATTGGGCTCAATTGACACACAAGTTTTCTTATTTTAATTACTTTTTTAACGGGGAACACCGTGTCAATCTATTTTCCTTTTTTTTCTTGAGAAACTTTCAATCTATTTTCACTAGTTGTGGAAAGAGTTAGATTCCAATAGATATGAATCCCCCCCCCCCCCCTAAAATTATGTTAGCAAGGAGGGAAACCATCACTGTGTTGCTACTTCCTAGTTATTAACGGTCGAATTCTAACTTACCTATTGGTGGGTGAGAGTGAGACCCGTGGAAACTAGTGAGGATGTTCTTAGAGAAGGCATTAGGCCTTGCTTTAACTGATGAGGATGTCTGTATGTAAAAAGTACCATGTTGATGCTGGCAGTTACTTAAGTATTGTTAAGGAGTCCGTATTAGTCTAGGTTTCCTTACTTCTATCTCAAGTCATATGTAATATATATATGCCCCATGGGCCTCATAATAATACAAGTTGCCTATTCATAACAAGTATGATATTATCTGTTTCTGATAATTGTTGAAACTATTTTAGCTAAGCCAAATCTTTACAACATCGGTGCAACTAAATACTTTGCAATTGTCATATCTTTTCCACTCACTTTGTGCACCGTTCACTTTATATTCTTGATGGTTCAGGATGAGCCTGTGGCTGAACGGAGAAGTAGGATAGCAAGGTTCAAGTCACTGGGAGATAAATGTTTCAAGAAAAAAGACTATGTTTCTGCAGCAGGATACTACACTCTGGTATTATTACTTTCTTGACAGTAAACGGTCTGGTAAATTGGAAAACCAATGTTTCTTACTGTTTATCCTTTCCAGCATTTAGTCATTTACTGGCTTCCATAGCTCTCAGTTTGAAGCAGAGAATTCTAACGCCAACCTCAGATTAACATTTTCAATGAATTATAGAATATTTTTATGTTCGTTAGTGGTAGCACTTGAACACTGCTATATTTCCTAGTGTATTTTAGGCTGTCTTTGGTTTCTAGACTTGCTCATTTCAGTTTTGCTTGTAGTGTGAATATGCCTGCCTGCTAACTTGATTTTCCTTGTTGGTTCTAGGCGTTGTACCTTGTTCCTGATGATGCTGCAAGTGCAAACTTGTTGTCAAATAGGAGCTTTTCCTGGCTTCACATAGGTGATGGAGGCAAATCTTTGCTAGATGCAGAAGAATGCCAAAAGAAGCGTCCCGACTGGCCAAAGGCCTTTTACCGGCAAGGCACAGCTCTAATGTTATTGAAGGTTACTAACACACACTAGTGGCTATTTTTCTGTCTGCGGCTTGTGTATTATTGTTTATCATCATTAACTAGGGTGTTGTATCATCAGGAGTATGAGGCCGCTCGGGAACGTTTTTCTGAAGCACTCAAGTTGGATCCAGGGAGCGCCGAGATTGAGGAGGCACAAAGGTACCCAATGCCCTCTTAACTTTTTCTCTGTGTCTTGACGACAACCTTTCGGTGGTTTTTAACTTGATGTAATTTCTTTGTTTCAATCGAGCTACATCCTCTGGAAAGCCAATGCATATTATTTTCTTATCTACATGCATATGTTGTCTTGCACTGTGCCTACTCCTACGTAGTTACATGTGGCTGCCTCTAAATCTCTGATAGTTCATCTTGAATGGAACGTGCAGGAAAGCTTCCGAATCCTTGAAGGTGTCCAGGAGCAAGCAGGTCTGAGTGACTCTGGATGTGTAATGAAACGAACTCTGGAACTGTTTCCTGGAAGTTGTGGCAAACATTTCACATGTTGCTTTTAAGACTTGGATTTCCTCCTGGTGAACTGTACATTTTTTCCTTTCGGAAATCGATTAAATGGTGTGATATATATCTATCCGTTTGGACATACGCGCAGCGTGTTTGCAATGATCATTGATGCAGCAATACATTAAAATGAAGTTGTAATCTTTACCTTGCATTCTACTAGGGCACCAAATATCGCCGCCACCTAAACCCCTCTAACCCTCGGTCTCCACCCTTGCCACCACTGGAGGAAACTACCGAGCTAAGGTTGTGCATCAGATGGCGACGGCGGGGCTGTCTCCACTCGCTGCGGCGCCGGGTGTGTCGGGACCGGGTGGAGGCCCTCCTACGTGGTGTCGTGGTGGTAAGACCAAAGTTTTAAATAGCGCACTGGTAGAAAATAGGCCTATAGTCCCGGTTCGCCAGGGCCAGTAGTCCCGACCGAGTAACCGGGACTAGCTATGCGCGACTAAACCCCCCCCTATAGTCGCGTCGATTACGAACCGGGACTAAAGGCCCGCCACGTGGGCGGGTGGCGGAGCCGGGGGCGGAGGACCTTTAGCCCCGGTTGGCCACATGAATTCATTTGGGTTTCTAATTATTTTTCACACCAATTTTTCTCTCCCTTTTTTCACTCCCTTTTTTTCTTCAGAATTTGTATTATTTGCTTAGTGTCTAACTACAATTATCTCTAGTCAAATTACTTACTCATGGTCAAAAACTTCCCGCTCGGTCACCCATCCTCCCACTACTCTAGCACTAGCACGCTTAACTTCCGAGTTCCATACCGTCCCGCATCCAAGTGTTTTGCACGCATGTATGTGATAGTAGTAGCATATCAATCTTATTAACATGTTGGTCGATGCCACATTTCTTTATTGTTTGAATTTCAAATAAATCTTTTAATAAACAAAAGTAATGATGTAATTAATAATTTTGAATAAATAAATAAACATTAACTTTTTAATTTGTATTATTTCTAAAAATACAAATAATATATCAAAAAATTAAGAAAAATAAAACTAATTTATTTTAAAATCTTTAAAATACAAATAATATATCAAAAAATTAAGAAAAATAATACTAATTCATTTTAAAATCTTAAAAATACAAATAATATATCAAAAAATTAAGAACCATAATACTAATTCATTTTAAAATCTTAAAAATACAAATAATATATCAAAAAATTAAGAAAAATAATACTAATTCATTTCAATACTGGATGAGTTTGGTATTGACTAGATATATGTTTTCCTGGATTAGATTAATTTTTGGTGAACAGATATATAGAAACTGTAGTTTTTCTGTTTTGTTTTCTTGATGTGTTTTCGTTTGTTTTCTTGATGTGTTTTTGTTTTTGCTTGTTTTGAAACATGTGTTTGACATAATATAGAATTAGTATAGCTAGGAATTAATATAGAAATAATATTCATTACACTTTGCAACACTTTGCAAATTTTTCCAAGTCATTTAAAACTAGGAAACAAAAATAGTTTTATGAACAACAAAAGACAAGTGATAATTAAATCACAAGTAAAATACGAGTAGAGACATCACAATCATGAATAGAACACAATCATATCACATTCATAACATAGAGTCTTACGATCACACATAACACAAACATAAGTCTCACAATACTAAGATATCCATTACATATATATACTAAGATACCCATTACATGCATATATATCGAACGCATACATATATGGCTCCGTCGAGTAGATGCGGAACGACTCGTAGCAGACGAATGCATCTATGGCTGCATACTTGACGTTCGTCAAGTCCAGTGGGGTCTTCTCCCAATAAAAGTGATTCCTCGAGGGAAAACCAGACTTCATGGTTTCGTAGCCCTCGTGGATGAAGGCAGTTGCCATGCGAGCCATACCGGTCTTTGGCCCGTTCAAATGGATAAGATCCTGAAGATCAATGTAGTGATCTTCAGGTATCACAATACCCAAGCGCATCAACTTCGGACGGTCTTGCGTGATGTCAACGCTGCAAAAGTCATATCCCTTGTTGACAAGAAAATCAACAAGGGCCGGAGAATGCTTTGAACTACTGCGACAACAAAAATTTGATACGTGTTAGATATGTTGCAACACATGTATTCTTCACATGCAACAAACAAATCGAAGATGCAAGATTGTACGTGTGCGTTACCTTGACCATTGGAAGACCAAAACGGCCTCCTTGAACGCAATCTGGATGACGGCAACATCCCGTTGATCCGCCGTATACTCCAGATCAAGCCCGAAGAACCGGTGTTCATCGGGAGAGGAGAAATAGAGATTGGTCAAATGACCAAGATGTAACATCCCAAGTCTGAAAATAGCCTTTAGAATGTTTTGCTCTCTGTTATTTTATGTTTTGCATCATGGCATCATGTTGATTGCATTTGTTTTGTTTGTTTTCCATTTGTTTTCCTCTGTTTTCATTTGTTTTCCTTTGTTTTCTATTTGAATTTCAACTCAAATTTCAAACCTTTTGTTTCATCCTTGTGATGTTACAATTTCTAAAAAGATATTTCAAAATAAAACAATTGTTTGTTTCCATTAAAGTGTGATTTCAAAACTGTTGTGTTGTTTCTATCAAAAATTCATTGAATATCAAACCCTTTTCAAATTCAATTTGTTTTCCATTTGAAATTCCAAACCAACATCCAAATAGTTGTTTCCAAATAAAAACCTTAATTGTTTCCAATTATCCCATAATGTTCAACTAATAAAATGGTGTTTTTATTTCAATTAATTAATACCAATGTGGTTTCAAATTCAAAGCAAATCATCAACATCACCTAATTTGAACCTTTTGAAATTACCAAACAAATCAACCATTTGTTCTATCTTAAATCAATAGGGTTCACCCTATTCAAATCCTTGTTTCAATATTAATCAATTAATTCCCAAGTTGCTTTCAAATCCAAACCAAATCACTAAACAACACCTCTTTTGAAATTACAAAAAGAACCAAAACATTGTTGTACTCTTTGTTTCCAATTAAACTCATTGGTTTTCCATAATTAAAATTCTTGTTTTAAATAACCAATTATTAACCAAAATTTCATTCAAATGCAAGCCATTACAAAAACAGCAAATAAATTTAAATTCTCAAAAACCTAAGTGGCCAAGTGGTGGTTGTTGAGCCAACAAACTCACAGGAATTCTTCTCAAATTTTTTGCAACTCAAAACCCTCCAATCTCTTCCCTTTTCTAATTGCTACAAAAAAAAAAAATTGGAACAAAATATTAAAAGGGAGAGAGAGAGCACCATGCTAGCCCAGCCTTTTCTTTTCTCCCCTAGCCCACCTTTCCCTCAGCCCACTTCTTTCCCTCAGGGCCCGTACCCCTTCACTGCGTCTTCTTCCTCGGTACGGACGCACATCGGAGCTGTCCACGTATGTTCATAGAACCAGGCAACGGCCATCACCCCTCCTCCCCCTCTATAAGTACCCTAGGGTTTCCCCTCCATCTCCTTCTCCCTCCTCCTCTTTCTCCCCCGCCACCTTCTTCCTCTTCATCTCCTCCATCTCCCTTCTCTGTACTGAACCCAACCGAAAGAAAAAGCTCTCCTTCCACCGGCAATCGCCGGAGCTCCGGACCTCCTCCGGCCGGGCCAAGCATGGGAATGGAACCCCCATGGTTCCATCTCCCTTCGCCCCCCTCGGCTTGGGCCGGGAGGGCCTGAGTCGCCGCCGCCGTCGCCTCCTTTTCCGCCGGGTCGCTACTGCTCCGACCTCCTCTGCCCGACCCGACCGCCCCTGCTGCCTCGAGGTGCGCCTCCCCTTCTCTTCCCCTCGCCTCCTCATTCCCTCGCTCCGCTCGCCCCCTCCTCCTCTCTACCCGCAGCCCCTCCACCACGGCGCCCCCTCCGGCGAGGGCATCAGCCGTCGCTGCCATGTCTTTGATCGACCATCGCCCTGTTCGGTTCAGTTACGTGAACAAATTTCAGAAATCCCGCAACCATACCTTATCCCCCCGAGCCCCCTCTTCTGTCACAACAGCCGCACTAGCCTACTGGTTCTGTCCCTGTGCGCGCGCAGCGAACCCTCAGGTCGCGGGTTCGAGTCCCGCACCCCCACCTTTTGCTGTTATTTTCGTTTGGTTCAGAGTGGTTGTCTGAACCTTATCCCCCTCGCTGCTCCCATCCTAGCAACACACAGAGAAACATCCCACTGGTTAGGTCCCTTTGGTGCAGTTAGGAGGTGCTGGGTTTGAGTTCCCCCTCTCCCAATCAAAACCATCTTTTTATTTTCCATGTGTTTGGTCACAGCAACATCCCAAAATCCCACATAGGCCCCTGGTAATTAATCATAGCCCCTGCAATTTATTTTCTAAGCCCCTGGTTCCCTAAAAATGGCAGAATTGCACCCAATTTTGTAAATTGCATAAGAAATTCATCCCAACTCCAATTTTAACTTTTTAAATATGTTTTCTGTCCCAAATTAAATGTTCTTTCCAAATATAAAATTTGTTTACTGTTTTGAATATTTTAAATTGGTGCAAAATTTGAAAACTTGTCAAATTCACTTAAATTTGCAAAATTCATAACTTGTTCATAAAAATTCCAAATTCCACAAACTAAATATGTTTTCCAATCAACTTTTAATGTACTTTCCAAATATAAATTTTGTTTGCTGTTTTGAATAATTTAAATTGCTGAAAACAACTGTTTCTTGTTTATTGCATTTAAAATTGCCAAAATAATAACTTGCTCATTTTAAATCCAATTTCCACAAATGAAATATGTTTCCCATGCAAAATTAAACCACCTTTTCAAATATAAAATTTGTTTCATGTTTAGAATAATTAAAATTGGTTAAATGATTTAAACCTTGTTTAAATCATTTAATATTGTTAAAATTTATAACTTGATCAAAACAATTTCTTTTGGGATATATAAAATATGTTTTCAAACCATAAGAGCATAACCTTTTAAAATATGAATCTCACTTAATGTTTTGAACAAATAAAAATTCAAATAAGTTCATGTTTGAATTAAATTCATTTAATTCTTGCTTACACTTGTTTAATTCATAAATAATTTATTTGAAATCCTTTTTCAACAAGTGAAACATGCAATCCACCTAAAATTGTGTGTTCTTATCAAATATGAACTTTGTTATCTATTTTGAACAATTTAAATTGGTGAAAACAACAAATGCTTGTGTGACACCTTTAAGTAACCAAAATTTCCTAACTTAATAACTGAAATTCCAAACTTGTTAAACCTTATTTCCATTTGGTTATATTGTTGTTATTTTGTTGTTTTCCTCATCCATGCATCATGCTAATTCACTTACACAATTTGATTAGTTGTAAAACAATTAATTCAACCATAATGCATGGGCTTTTCATATGCAATCCAATTGCATGTGGGTCCATTTAATCCTGTTTCTATCTTGTCAACTAGTTCATTTCTATGCATCAATTAAATGGTCATGCATCATCCCATGTTTGTGCACTATGCCATGTTATTGATTGTTTGTTCTCTGCGTTGTTTATTTGCTTCTTCCCGGATAAACGACGACGTTGAGACCGACGATACTTACGACACCCCTTCTAAGGATCTAGCTCAGTACCAGGCTACTGGGTTTTGCAGGCAAGTTATCACTCACATGAACCACTGTGTTCCTTTCAACATTGGTTACCGATACTTTCCGTTGTCTATTATGCTAGCCCTATGAATAGTTGTTTCTGTTACGAACCTATCACATGTATCCTTTAACCCCGATATTGCCTCACCACCACTCCTACAACCCTATTGATTGAGCCAGTGTCTTACTAGCATGCTTAGGTTGTTTTGCTCGAGTCTGCTACCCGTTACTTCCTGTTACTATTTCTATTACGTTCTGGGGGCTCGATGTTTAATCAATCAATCATGCTAATATTATTGTTAAATAATGAATTTGATGATAAGGCACCGGCAGGAGACCCAGGGTGGTTTTGAGGCCTGCTAGTTTCGACCCTAATAGGAAAAGGGTCTTGTCTACTGATCCATGATGAGCGCACTAACCGCATGTGGGAGCGAGTATGGGCGCCCCCCTCAATTTGATTCGATTCGCATCTCGTCCAAATCGCCACACGTAGTTCGGGCTTTCCATTTGCTGCATGCATGATCTTGCGAGCCCATGCCAGGGTGGAACTTTTGTAGTCGGCATTTAGGGCGGCGTGGTCTTCCAGTGCTATGAGGGTCCCCTTTTCTTCGTGGGGATCGATTAGCCGCGCACGCACAGCACGTGGTGCTTTGGGCTTGATGCGAAGAAGAGTTGAGTTGTGTAGAGTGACCCGCTTGGTGGAAGTGCATTTCCATCTGGCGGGTTATTCTTGCGTGTACGGCCAAATTGGTGCAACCCTGCAGGGATAATCTTCTCGAGAAGCCGTGTTTTCCGCGGTTATGGATTACTTGGTGAAAGTACTGGCTAACAAGTACTCAGGACAACTTAAACATAATGATCAAACATGTTACACCCACTGATTAATAACTTGACTAGTAATAGGTTGATGACACAATAACTTGATTCACCTTTAATACAACTGTGTGAGTTATCCTCGGATTGCTTCTTTGGATAAGGGGCGAGATCCAGGATGGGTTTGTTTGAAGTTATCTTTCAGTTGGTTACAATCCTCGATCTTATCTCCTTTCTGTTAGCCGGAAGTGGTAGAATCTCTGTAGTTGGTTAGCGCAGCCAGTTGCAGCATCTTTTATATCCCCTCTCTTCCGTTGAACCCAAGGCATCTGTGCTTGGTGTTGACGGGGTACACTTTGGTGAACTGTGAGTCTTGCTTGCCAGTACGTTTATGTACTGACCCCTTTGGGGCTGTGGTTTCCGCAGACCTACGTTTCCGAGGATCTACATGGTGGCAACTACGTGGAGTATGATGACGAGACTGCTGACGAGTAGATAGCGGACCCGGGCAGGATCCGAGACTTCGTGGATGGGCTCCGTCTGTTCGTTTCCGGCCTCTTAGGCCTATTTGGATCTTGTCTGTACTCAGACCTTTTGAATGCTTCCGCTGTGATGTAATGATGTTATGTTGGGACATGTGTCCTCTGAATGATTGTATTTGCTATCTCTGCTCTACTGAGAGCTATTTGCAACTTATTTCAATCTTTTGTGTCGTAGAGATTTGTTGTGATATCACTTGTTCCAATGCCGTTGACGTACCATGTGTGTATGTTTTGAAGTACGTCAATGGAAGTATCCTGATTTCTATGGGATAGTTTACGTCGACGCTGAACAGATAGGGGTTGGTTGTCACACATACGTGTGTTGGCCTACTCGTAAGAGGACGCGGGTGCCGGTAAGCCCCGTAATCCAATCTACTACTGTTCAACGGAACGGCGAGTATCCTCTAGAAGTCCGGGTGCGACAAATGGTATCAGAGCCTGTCTGCCTGTAGGATCCCTTTTTACTGGTCGCAGTTGAGTCTAGAAACTATTTTGTAGCTATATAGGAAAAATGAAACGTGAGAGTAGGAATTCTGACATTTTTCTTCTTTCCCCACCCACCCTCCCTTTTCTGGTAAGGAAGTGCAACGTTGTTTTCCCTTCTCATCTAAACTTTCAAGTTAGGATTTCACGAATCCTGGTTTCTCTAGGATGGTTATATCTACTAGACCATAGGAATGGAGGTGGTTGTGACATGATTTATCATGTTGCCTACTCACGATTGAGAACGGAGGCGTGTAAGCCCCGGAAGCAGATCCTCTATTCCTTAAGCAGTAGATATTGATCCTTTAGAAGCCCGGATGGGTTTTTCCGTACTACCTCAGGAGTGTTTGGTCTCGTTTTTCCCGGTGTTGCTTCGTTATCCTATTTTTCTCAACATCCTTTTCGTCCGTTGAAATCTTGTTGTTGTTTTCCATTTCAATTCTTCTACCGGCGTCTAATCAAAACTTCCCAAATATCAAGTCTATCTGGCCAGAAAGGTTGTTGTTGTTGTTGTTGATTCCAGTCTATGAAAGCTGGCATTCCTATCACCTAGGGTTGTTTCGAGGAAGCGTTCCTGAAGCATCACATTCCAGATAATCTATTCTTTAAATGAATCAAGTTCTGTTCAACTATACACCCTCAATACAAAACCTCTCCCTTACTTGAAAATGTTCCGGTGGTTTGCAAATTCCCTGACGTCTATCCAAGGTGCACGATGTGTTTCACGTGTCACAGCTCAAGAGGATCTTCCCAACAAGTTTCCGGACCTTTCCTTTTCTCAGTAGGAATCTCAGGGCGCGATTCCTTCAAGGGGGGGCGTTTTGTAACATCCCAAGTCTGAAAAATAGCCTTTAGAATGTTTTGCTCTCTGTTATTTTATGTTTTGCATCATGGCATCATGTTGATTGCATTTGTTTTGTTTGTTTTCCATTTGTTTTCCTCAGTTTTCATTTTTTTTCCTTTGTTTTCTATTTGAATTTCAACTCAAATTTCAAACCTTTTGTTTCATCCTTGTGATGTTACAATTTCTAAAAAGATATTTCAAAATAAAACAATTGTTTGTTTCCATTAAAGTGTGATTTCAAAACTGTTGTGTTGTTTCTATCAAAAATTCATTGAATATCAAACCCTTTTCAAATTCAATTTGTTTTCCATTTGAAATTCCAAACCAACATCCAATTAGTTGTTTCCAAATAAAAACCTTAATTGTTTCCAATTATCCCATAATGTTCAACTAATAAAATGGTGTTTTTATTTCAATTAATTAATACCAATGTGGTTTCAAATTCAAAGAAAATCATCAACATCACCTAATTTGAACCTTTTGAAATTACCAAACAAATCAACCATTTGTTCTATCTTAAATCAATAGGGTTCACCCTATTCAAATCCTTGTTTCAATATTAATCAATTAATTCCCAAGTTGCTTTCAAATCCAAACCAAATCACTAAACAACACCTCTTTTGAAATTACAAAAAGAACCAAAACATTGTTGTACTCTTTGTTTCCAATTAAACTCATTGGTTTTCCATAATTAAAATTCTTGTTTTAAATAATCAATTATTAACCAAAATTTCATTCAAATGCAAGCCATTACAAAAACAGCAAATAAATTTAAATTCTCAAAAACCTAAGTGGCCAAGTGGTGGTTGTTGAGCCAACAAACTCACAGGAATTCTTCTCAAATTTTTTGCAACTCAAAACCCTCCAATCTCTTCCCTTTTCTAATTGCTACAAAAAAAAAATTGGAACAAAATATTAAAAGGGAGAGAGAGGCACCATGCTAGCCCAGCCTTTTCTTTTCTCCCCTAGCCCACCTTTCCCTCAGCCCACTTCTTTCCCTCAGGGCCCGTACCCCTTCACTGCGTCTTCTTCCTCGGTACGGACGCACATCGGAGCTGTCCACGTATGTTCAGAGAACCAGGCAACGGCCATCACCCCTCCTCCCCCTCCATAAGTACCCTAGGGTTTCCCCTCCATCTCCTTCTCCCTCCTCCTCTTTCTCCCCCGCCACCTTCTTCCTCTTCATCTCCTCCATCTCCCTTCTCTGTACTGAACCCAACCGAAAGAAAAAGCTCTCCTTCCACCGGCAATCGCCGGAGCTCCGGACCTCCTCCGGCCGGGCCAAGCATGGGAATGGAACCCCCATGGTTCCATCTCCCTTCGCCCCCCTCGGCTTGGGCCGGGAGGGCCTGAGTCGCCGCCGCCGTCGCCCCCTTTTCCGCCGGGTCGCTACTGCTCCGACCTCCTCTGCCCGACCCGACCGCCCCTGCTGCCTCGAGGTGCGCCTCCCCTTCTCTTCCCCTCGCCTCCTCCTTCCCTCGCTCCGCTCGCCCCCCTCCTCCTCTCTACCCGCAGCCCCTCCACCACGGCGCCCCCTCCGGCGAGGGCAGCAGCCGTCGCTGCCATGTCTTTGATCGACCACCCCCCTGTTCGGTTCAGTTACGTGAACAAATTTCAGAAATCCCGCAACCATACCTTATCCCCCCCGAGCCCCCTCTTCTGTCACAACAGCCGCACTAGCCTACTGGTTCTGTCCCTGTGCGCGCGCAGCGAACCCTCAGGTCGCGGGTTCGAGTCCCGCACCCCCACCTTTTGCTGTTATTTTCGTTTGGTTCAGAGTGGTTGTCTGAACCTTATGCCCCTCGCTGCTCCCATCCTAGCAACACACAGAGAAACATCCCACTGGTTAGGTCCCTTTGGTGCAGTTAGGAGGTGCTGGGTTCGAGTTCCCCCTCTCCCAATCAAAACCATCTTTTTATTTTCCATGTGTTTGGTCACAGCAACATCCCAAAATCCCACATAGGCCCCTGGTAATTAATCATAGCCCCTGCAATTTATTTTCTAAGCCCCTGGTTCCCTAAAAATGGCAGAATTGCACCCAATTTTGTAAATTGCATAAGAAATTCATCCCAACTCCAATTTTAACTTTTTAAATATGTTTTCTGTCCCAAATTAAATGTTCTTTCCAAATATAAAATTTGTTTACTGTTTTGAATATTTTAAATTGGTGCAAAATTTGAAAACTTGTCAAATTCACTTAAATTTGCAAAATTCATAACTTGTTCATAAAAATTCCAAATTCCACAAACTAAATATGTTTTCCAATCAACTTTTCATGTAGTTTCCAAATATAAATTTTGTTTGCTGTTTTGAATAATTTAAATTGCTGAAAACAACTGTTTCTTGTTTATTGCATTTAAAATTGCCAAAATAATAACTTGCTCATTTTAAATCCAATTTCCACAAATGAAATATGTTTCCCATGCAAAATTAAACCACCTTTTCAAATATAAAATTTGTTTCATGTTTAGAATAATTAAAATTGGTTAAATGATTTAAACCTTGTTTAAATCATTTAATATTGTTAAAATTTATAACTTGATCAAAACAATTTCTTTTGGGATATATAAAATATGTTTTCAAACCATAAGAGCATAACCTTTTCAAATATGAATCTCACTTAATGTTTTGAACAAATAAAAATTCAAATAAGTTCATGTTTGAATTAAATTCATTTAATTCTTGCTTACACTTGTTTAATTCATAAATAATTTATTTGAAATCCTTTTTCAACAAGTGAAACATGCAATCCACCTAAAATTGTGTGTTCTTATCAAATATGAACTTTGTTATCTATTTTGAACAATTTAAATTGGTGAAAACAACAAATGCTTGTGTGACACCTTTAAGTAACCAAAATTTCCTAACTTAATAACTGAAATTCCAAACTTGTTAAACCTTATTTCCATTTGGTTCTATTGTTGTTATTTTGTTGTTTTCCTCATCCATGCATCATGCTAATTCACTTACACAATTTGATTAGTTGTAAAACAATTAATTCAACCATAATGCATGGGCTTTTCATATGCAATCCAATTGCATGTGGGTCCATTTAATCCTGTTTCTATCTTGTCAACTAGTTCATTTCTATGCATCAATTAAATGGTCATGCATCATCCCATGTTTGTGCACTATGCCATGTTATTGATTGTTTGTTCTCTGTGTTGTTTGTTTGCTTCTTCCCGGATAAACGACGACGTTGAGACCGATGATACTTACGACACCCCTTCTAAGGATCTAGCTCAGTACCAGGCTACTGGGTTTTGCAGGCAAGTTATCACTCACATGAACCACTGTGTTCCTTTCAACATTGGTTACCGATACTTTCCGTTGTCTATTATGCTAGCCCTATGAATAGTTGTTTCTGTTACGAACCTATCACATGTATCCTTTAACCCCGATATTGCCTCACCACCACTCCTACAACCCTATTGATTGAGCCAGTGTCTTACTAGCATGCTTAGGTTGTTTTGCTCGAGTCTGCTATCCGTTACTTCCTGTTACTATTTCTATTACGTTCTGGGGGCTCGATGTTTAATCAATCAATCATGCTAATGTTATTGTTAAATAATGAATTTGATGATAAGGCACCGGCAGGAGGCCCAGGGTGGTTTTGAGGCCTGCTAGTGTCGACCCTAATAGGAAAAGGGTCTTGTCTACTGATCCATGATGAGCGCACTAACCGCATGTGGGAGCGAGTATGGGCGCCCTCCTCAATTTGATTCGATTCGCATCTCGTCCAAATCGCCACACGTAGTTCGGGCTTTCCATTTGCTGCATGCATGATCTTGCGAGCCCAGGCCAGGGTGGAACTTTTGTAGTCGGCATTTAGGGCGGCGTGGTCTTCCAGTGCTATGAGGGTCCCCTTTTATTCGTGGGGCTCGATTAGCCCCGCACGCACAGCACGTGGTGCTTTGGGCTTGATGCGAAGAAGAGTTGAGTTGTGTAGAGTGCCCTGCTTGGTGGAAGTGCATTTCCATCTGGCGGGTTATTCTTGCGTGTACGGCCAAATTGGTGCAACCCTGCAGGGATAATCTTCTCGAGAAGCCGTGTTTTCCGCGGTTATGGATTACTTGGTGAAAGTACTGGCTAACAAGTACTCAGGACAACTTAAACATAATGATCAAACATGTTACACCCACTGATTAATAACTTGACTAGTAATAGGTTGATGACACAATAACTTGATTCACCTTTAATACAACTGTGTGAGTTATCCTCGGATTGCTTCTTTGGATAAGGGGCGAGATCCAGGATGGGTTTGTTTGAAGTTATCTTTCAGTTGGTTACAATCCTCGATCTTATCTCCTTTCTGTTAGCCGGAAGTGGTAGAATCTCTGTAGTTGGTTAGCGCAGCCAGTTGCAGCATCTTTTATATCCCCTCTCTTCCGTTGAACCCAAGGCATCTGTGCTTGGTGTTGACGGGGTACACTTTGGTGAACTGTGAGTCTTGCTTGCCAGTACGTTTATGTACTGACCCCTTTGGGGCTGTGGTTTCCGCAGACCTACGTTTCCGAGGATCTACATGGTGGCAACTACATGGAGTATGATGACGAGACTGCTGACGAGGAGATAGCGGACCCGGGCAGGATCCGAGACTTCGTGGATGGGCTCCGTCTGTTCGTTTCCGGCCTCTTAGGCCTATTTGGATCTTGTCTGTACTCAGACCTTTTGAATGCTTCCGCTGTGATGTAATGATGTTATGTTGGGACATGTGTCCTCTGAATGATTGTATTTGCTATCTCTGCTCTACTGAGAGCTATTTGCAACTTATTTCAATCTTTTGTGTCGTAGAGATTTGTTGTGATATCACTTGTTCCAATGCCGTTGACGTACCATGTGTGTATGTTTTGAAGTACGTCAATGGAAGTATCCTGATTTCTATGGGATAGTTTACGTCGACGCTGAACAGATAGGGGTTGGTTGTCACACATACGTGTGTTGGCCTACTCGTAAGAGGACGCGGGTGCCGGTAAGCCCCGTAATCCAATCTACTACTATTCAACGGAACGGCGAGTATCCTCTAGAAGTCCGGGTGCGACACAAGAGCAACGGCCAGCCTCTCGCAACTGTTGGTGTAGCACACGTCGAGAAGCTTGCCGCATGGTGTGGGACCACTGTATGTCTCCCAAACTTCAGCCATGGTGTGCTTGGTGTGGAGGAAGATCAAAGAGATCGAGGGAAGACACAGAGAAGAGAGGAAGAAACAGAGACTCGGACGCGCACTGTGGAATGGCGCCCTTCTGCCTCGCTCGCGAAATAAAAACCGTCGCGCGGGAGGCGAGCAGTTTGATCTTTAGTCCCGGTTGGCCACGCCAACCGGGACTAAAGGACCAATAGTCCCGAGCGGCCAGGTCAACCGGAATTAATGCCCTCCACGCGCCTCAACGCGCTTCCCAACCCGCGACGCATGACCTTCTGTCGCGGGTCTCCTCCCGACCCGGGACTAAAGACTCATTAGTCACGGTGCGCACCGTTTGGGGACTGATGGGGGCGTATGGAAGGCCTTTTTTCTACCAGTGGCGGGCTATTGCATATAGCCCCGGCGATTTCAGAAGCTATGGAAGGCTATAGCCGGGCTATAGCTGAGATATAACCATATAGCCGTTTTGCTAGAATATTGAAAAAATTGTAAAATTTAGACAACATATGATCGTTTTTATAGTATTATTCGCAAATACGTAACGTAACAACATAGTCATATAAGATGAACAAACAATCAGGAGTTTAAATAACAACTATTCATGACAGAGTTCAGCAGTTCTGAAACCAGATCGCTATGGGTCGCACTCGCACCTTACAACAGCAATTCAACAACCAACGGTGATTGATTTGGGCTCCGAAGTTGATGGAGGTGACAAATTTTGGACCAAATTTTTTGGTCCCCTAGACGGAATATAGCCGGGCTAAGAGGCTATATCTGGGCTATATCCATACAGCCGGGTTATTAGCGGCTATTCTCCATATAGCCTCTGAAGGCTCTAGCCGTAGCCCCGAGCCTCTCGGAAGGCTATAGCCTGGCTTTAGCCGGCTATTTAAAACTTTGGGTAAGACCTGGCGATGGTTTTGGCACAGGGCAAAGAACTGATCTCCCGTAGTGAGGCACTGGATGCAGCGTAAGGTGAGCGGAAAAATTACTCTGACAGCTAAGGTACGATCCAGCAACCCCTTAATGTTGAGGTAGTTTACAGCCTGATAGACGAGTAAAAAGAATTAGAGGGTATCACATAGAAGCATCCATTCTGTCAAAACTAAAATAGAAAATAATAATTTGATGGGAATTGAATTTAAAGACCAGTCCACACAAGTGCTACCACGGAGGCCTTTTCTGTTGAGCGCTTCCCTCGTCCCCTCTCCTCTCCGCCATTCTCCACTCCGGAGGCGACGTCCACCATTGCCGACCATGCATGGCCTCTCCCACCCCCTCCCTCTCCCTTAGAGGTGGTCACGATGATTGTTGGCGCACGGGACACGACTCTGACAGCGATTCCTCTCCCATGTCCTACCGTGACACGCTGGCGGGATCTTCCGAGGGCGAGATGGTGGCGCGCGTCCGATCAGAGGTGTTCTGCGAGGAGACGATGGCGGCGATTGACGAGCTCAACAGGTTGGACGACATGGATGAAGGTGCGCCCTGCAGGGAACAGCCGAAAAGGAAAAAGAAGAGACTCCACGGCCGCCGCGTGGGCCGGCAGGTGTTGGACAAGGTGCGCCGCACCGAGCGTGAGGCTGGCGTCTTCACGGGGGTGTGCCTTGTCTGCAGGGAGCTAGGCCACCGGGAAAAGGAATGCCCCACCGGCCCTATTTGCATTCTCTACGACGTGGCCGGGAAATGGTTGCGTGATTGCACCGAGGCTTGGAGGCCGGCGTCGGGGGAGGAAGGCGAGTCGGCGAGGGAGCGTCGATCCGACATCGCAGTGTTGCAGTTGGAAGGCCTGAGGGCGCAGGGTGTGGCTACTTCTGAGCGCCTGGTGAGCAGATGTAACATCCCAAGTATGAAAAACACCTTTAGAATGTTTGCTTTTTGTTAAATTATGATTTGCATCATGTCATCATAAGTTTTGCATTTGTTTTCCTTTGTTTTCCTTTATTTTCCATATAAATTTCAAACCAATTTTCAAATATTTGTTTCATACTTGTTCTGTTACAATCTTCCAAATGAAATATTCAAATCAAACCAATCTTTTGTTTCCAATAAACTATAAAGTTCAACTATGAAATTGCTTAAGTTTCAATAATTTATTTATACCAATGTTTCACTCAAATTCAAATAAAATACAAACAGCAACCAAAAATTCAAAAATTTGAAAACAAACACTTGCACAGCTGGGCCTTTGAAATAATCAACCTATAATTTTTTTTTACAAAATTTAAAACCCCCAAACACCTTTCTTTTCTCTCCTTTTTCCTAGCTATTCTTTTCAGCAAAAAAAAGGAAGAAAAAAAGGAAAACAGAGAGAGGGAGAGGCAGGCCAGCCAAGTAGGCTGCGCCCACCAGCCCCAGGCCCAGCCCACCTCTCTTCTTTCCCTTACCTCTGTACGGCAGAGGATCGGGCATCTCCACGTCGACAGCAGAGGGGGGGGGGGGAACGGCCACAACTCCTCCTCCTCCTCCTTAAAAACCTGCCCGAGCTCCTCCCCCCGTGCCCTAGTTCTTCTCCCTCCTCTCTCTCCGCCGCCGCCGCCAATTCTCCCCTCCTCTCGGCCACTGTTCCCTCTCTGAACCACCACCGAGCACCACCTCGTCCACCTCCGGCGATCGCCGTCGACATGGACTTCCTCCGCGCGAGTTAGGGCCGGGAATCGGCTCCCCGTGACGTCGTCTACCTCCTCGACACCACAGCAGGGGCTGAGAGCCCCCGGATCGCCGCCGCCATCTCCATCCCTGTCCCTGTCGCCGTCGAGCACGAGCACGCCCTGCTCCCTCCTATTTTCCCTCGGTGAGCACCTCTCGCTCCCTCTCTCTTTTCTCCTCCTGCACGCACCAGCACGCCTCCCTTGTACGCACCCGAACAACAACCACGAGCAGGAGCAGCTTGCCGCCGGCGACTGCCTCCGTTCGGTGCAGTTTCAGCAAACTGAAACTTGCAGTTTCAGTTTCAGTTAACGCACGCGGCTGAACCTTATACCCCCACGCCCCCTAACCTGACAAGAAACTAAGCCCAGCGCAGTGGCACCACGCCGCGCACTCGCATCCGCGGTCGAGGGTTCGATCCCCGCCCCCGCGGGATTAATCCAACCTTTTTCGCCCGCGCGCGCTGACAGGTGGGGGCCCCTGTCAGCGACCCTACAGCCACACGCGCGCGCACACACTGCCACCGTGGCCCAGGCCCCCTTGTCAGTGGCCCAGGCTGGGCCACTGCGAGGTGTAAATAGTTCTGGCCCTTTTTCTTTTTAATTCCAGTCCATGTTATTTACAGAATAGTCCCTGGTTTCCAAATACAAATAACTTTTGTATTTTAAATCCAAACTTAACAAATTAAATATGTTTTCTGTACCAAATTTAATTCTCTACATGTTTAAGTCATTTGTTCACTGTTTTGAGCATTTCAAATGTTTTCAAAACTTCAAATTCAAACTACTAATTAAAAAATTGGTTAATTTCATAACTAAATCAAAATTAATTCAAATGGCACATATAAAATATGTTTTCCATGCTAAATTGAATCACCTTTCCAAATATAAACTTTATTTCCTGTTTTGAATAATTAAAATTGGTTAAATAATTTAAACCTTGTTTAAATCATTTAAATTGCCAAATTAATAACTTGGTCAAATTAATTTCTTTTTGAACTTATAAAATATGTTTTCAAACAGAAAAATATAATCTTTTCAAATATGAATTTTATTTAATGTTTTGAACAAATAAAAATTCAAATAAATTCATACTTGAATTAAATTCATTTAAACCTTGTTTAAACTTGTTTAATTCATAAGTAATTCATTTTAATTCCTTTTTCAACAAATGAAACATGTATTCCACCTAAAATTTTGTGTTCTTTTCAAATATAAACTTTATTATCTATTTTGGACAATTAAAATTGGTGAAAACAACAAATGCTTGTGTAACTCATTTAAGAAGCCAAATTCCTTAACCTAATAAATAAAATTCCAAACTTGGTAAACAACATATCAAATTGAAGCTATTGTTGTTTCCTTTTTTTTAACATCATCCATGCATCATTCTAATCAACTTTCACATGATGGTTATTTGTAGATCATTTAAATCAACCTTAAGACATGGGCCTTTTCATATGCAATCCAAATTGCATATGAGTCCATTTAATTATGTTACCATGTCAACTAGCTTATCTTTGATGCACCAATTGAATTGTCATGCATCATCCCATGTTTGTGCATTATGCCATGTTATTGATTGTTCGTCTCTCTTCGTTGTTTGTTTGCTTCTTCTCGATTAGACGACGACGTTGAGATAGACGAGGTTTACGACACTACTTCAGAGGAGTTAGCTCAGTACCAGGCTACTGAGTTTGCAGGCAAGTATTCACTCACATGAACCATTGTGTCCTTTCTACACTGGATACCGACACTTTTCGTTGTCTATTCTGCTAGCCTTATGACTCGATGCTTGTGTCCCGATCCTATCACATGTTATCCTATAACCCCGATATGGCCTCACCTCCACACCTATAACCCCGTTGCTTGTTGCCTGTGTCTTACTAGCATGCTTAGGGTTGTTGTGCTCGAGTCTGTTGTCCGTTATTTCTGTTACCCTATTTATTATGTTCTGGGGCTCGATGTTTAAACAACAATCATGTTAATGTTATGGTATTAATAATTTGATGATAAGGCACCGGCAGGAGGCCCGGCGTGGTTTTGAGGCCTGCTAGTGTCGACCCTAATTAGGAAAAGGGTCTTGTCTACTGATCCATGATGAGCGCACTAACCGCATGTGTGAAGAGTGTATGGGCGCCCCCCTCAATTTGATTCGATTCACATCTCGTCCAAATCGCCACACTTAGTTCGGGCTTTCCATTTGATGCATGCATATGCAGGTGCGAACCTGAGGCCAGGGTGGAACTTTTGTAGTCGGCATATAGGGCGGCGTGGTCTTCCAGTGCTATGAGGGTCCCCCTTTTCTTCGTGGGGGCTCGATTAGGCGCGCACGCACAGCACGTGGTGCTTTGGGCTTGATGCGAAGAAGAGTTGGGTTGTGTTGAGTGCCCCGCTTGGTGGAAGGCATTCCATCTGGCGGGTTATTCTTACGTGTACGGCCAAATTGGTGCATCCCTGCAGGGTTAAATCTTCTCTAGAAGCCTTGTTGTCCGCGGTTATGGATGACTTGGTGAAAGTGCTGGCTAACAAGTACTCAGAACAACTTACACCTAACTAATGCTAATTTGACTAGTAATAGGTTTATTGACACAATAATTTGACCTTCATTAATCCAACTGTGTGAGTTATCCTTGGATTGCTTCTTAGGATAAGGGGCGAGATCCAGGATGGGTTTGTTTGAGGTTAGTTGTAGTTGGTTACGATACGCTATCTTATCTTCCTTCTGTTAGCCGGATGTTGTAGTGTGTCTCTGTAGTTGGTTAGTGCAGCCAGCTACCGCATCTTTGTATCACCTATTCTTCCGTTGAACCCAGAGCATCTGTACTTGGTGTTGCCGGGTACATTTTGGTATCATGTGCGTCTTGCTTGCCAGTACTTGTCTGTACTGACCCCTTTGGGGCTGCGTGTTCTGCAGACTACGTTTCCGAGGATCCCCATGGTGGCTACTACGTGGAGTATGACGAGGCTGTTAACGAGTAGATAGCGGACCTGGGCAGGATCCGAGACTACGTGGATGGGCTCCGTTTTCTTTTCATTCCCGGCCTCTTAGGCCTATTTGGATCTTGTCTGTACTCAGACATTTTGTTTGCTTTCGCTGTGATGTAATGATGACTTGTTGGGACATGTGTCCTCTGCATGATTGTATTTGCTATCTCTGCTCTAGTGAGAGCTATTTGCAACTTATTTCTATTTCTTTGTGTCTTAGAGATTTGTTGTGATATCACTTGTTCAAATGCCGTTGACGTACCATGTGTGTATGTTATGAAGTACGTCAATGGAAGTGTCTGGATTTCTATGGGATGGTTTGCGCAGACGATGAACAGTAGAGATTGGTTGTCACACTATATGTGTTGGCCTACTCATAAGAGGTGCGGGTGCAGGTAGGCCCCGTAATCCAATCAGCTGCTGTTTAACGGACTGTGAGTATCCTATAGAAGTCCGGGTGCGACAGCAGAGCACCGCCGCCGCCGTCGGATGCGGGTGGTGCGGCTCCAGGGTCAGTACGGTTACCTGAGCTTCACGCGTCGGCCATGTCGACGAGCTACAGGCGAGAGAAGGAGGTGACGGTGTGCCCGCTCGCCTCGTTGTCGGGGGGCCGTGCGGCGTACGTTGATGGGGAACTGGCAAGGAGCCGGAGCGCGCTTCGTGTACACGCACGCAACATGTTGACGATGCAGAAATCGAGCGGAGGAATGTCGGGGTCTTCGTGGACAATAGATCGAGGCGGCCACTCTTGGTGCATCACGTGTCTGAGGCCGTGGTGGAGCTGCACTCCTTCCTGCCTGGTTCCTTCTCTGTACACCAGCATAGGGACGACCAAGGTTTTGGTTCCCGAAAATTTTCCGCGGGGTTCGGGGTTACCGGAAAATCCCAACCAGTTACCGGACGAATTTCAAAACCAAAATTTTAAAATTCTAAAAAATTGATTCCCAATATAACCATCTACCCAGGGTTTTGTTAAAATTCAAAATTTTCAAAAAAATTGGGATTTTTTGACCGGTATGAGCATTTTCCGGGGGTGGTCGGGATGTCCGGTTACCGGATTTCCCGACCGGTAACCAAAACCATGGGGACGACACATATCTCCTGTTTTTCGACTAGGTGAGGGACTGGGCGGCGGTGATATGGGACCCGTTCGTACGCGGCGGCGGGCGTGTTGTACGTCCAGGCTGAGATTGAGATTGATGGGCTCCTTGACCACTGTTGGGGGCTAGCGGCGAGCCGGCGACAGGGTGCTCACGCTGGCAGCCTGGGTTGAGCGCCTTCACCCCTGACCAGGACGAGGCTGGACCTTAGCTTCTTCCGTGTCTCGGCTTGGTGTACGGACCTGGCGGCGTTCCCCACGGTCATGGACTTCCATGTACCGAAGCCGGAGGAGCCGCCGTCGACGGTGAAGCTCGGGTGTCGCTCGAGATGGTGTTGCTGCTGAAGCTGAAGACATTCGTCTACCCACTTCTCATTCATGTCACCAAGACCACCGACTTCAATCTCCCTCCACCGCGCTTTGGGAACGCATATTAGGTAGGTCGCTCGTCGCCGGGAAGATATGCCGACACCAGGTTGGCCCTCTACACGGGGTCACATGTACACGCGGGAGTGCCAGGCTGATACATTCGGTCTGGATTATCGAATGTAGTATGTAACTTTTTCTCTTGAGACCCAAGGTTTTATCCAACCGGGAAGTAGATGCTTGATGAGACTAATCGCTGAATTCACAGAAATCTTGGTAATTCCTATTGTATCGGATCAATTCTTATTTTGCAAAAGAGAGTTGTTATCAATGACTAAAAATAAGCAAGGGCACCTGCGCGCAACACTGCATTAGTAGCATGGGATAAATAAGATAAAATTAAGACAATTTGGTATAATTAATATATATGCTATTTAGACGTATGTAGGTTGCATCCGTAGTCCACTATGCCTTCGAGCACGGGTTAACATAGGTTAACATAGACGTATGTAGGCTGCATCCGTATGTAGGTTGCAACCGTAGTCCACTATGCCTCGATCTGGGCCTTTTTAAAATTATGGTAGCGAGGAGGTTGGAGTACTCTAAAAGAATTAATGTGTGGGGTGTCTCAAACGTAAGAGGAAACCAACACTGTGTTGCTACTTCCTAGTTACTAACTGTGGAATTCTAACTTACCTGTCTGTGGGGAGACCCGTGGAGAAGGCATTAGGCCTTGCTTTAACTGATGAGGATGTCTATGTGTAGAAAGTACCATGTTGATATTGGCAGTTACTTAAGTATGGTATCATCGGATAGAGTCGAGAAGCCACTACTGGGACCGTCCCACCGCTCTCTGAGAGGATAAGGTTTTGAGAGTCGTCTCTCGTCGCCGGCACCCGGCTCGATCCCGGACCACCTCCAGCGGCGCAGCCAGCCGGAGAGGGGATGGGAGAAGAGTGCGGTGCTTTCCTGTATATAGTACTTGTAGCTGTAGCTTTTCTCTAGGTGTTTCCTCTGTGGAGTTTGGCGTCATGCCGTCGGGGGCTTGGCAATGGATGTATCCGATCTGCATCCGTTTGCTTCTCTGCGGGTCGCTCTCTGACTGCGTGCTCCGGTGGTTGGAGCTGAAGGAAGAAGTGGCGGCGGTGGAAACCCCCTTCAATAAGCTTGTTTATCGCAGGTTCGTCGACCGCGGCTGGAGCTCTTTCTCATCATCTGTTCCTCGCGATGGACGCGAGAAAGAAGATGGGCTTGTGCTTCTCTCCGATGGGGCGGCGGCTCTGCAGCAGGGGAGCTTGGAAGCTGCTCCCAGGAGGCTAATCATGGCGGCTCCATGTTGGACGCCATCTCTCAAGGTCGTTGGGCGACCCCTCCATCCCCTTTCGTTGGTTTCAGCTCGTGCTGACCGGCGACGCGAGGCGGAAAAAACCTCCAGGCCGATGTGCCACGATAGAGGCCCCTTAGCTCTGGCGCAGTTGGCTCTCGGTGCACCACCCCAAGTGGTCTTGTCCCCGGCGGTGGCGTACTTGGCTGCGCCGAGCTCCGAAGCAGCGGCAATGGAGCTGGACCTGATGGCGTTTCTAGGACTAGGTCTAGGGTTGTTGATGCAAATTGTAAGGACCTCGTTGCTATTTTTATTTTCTGCAGGTCCTCTTTGTAACAGACTGCTGCTCAATCAAAGCTTCTAGGTCCCTCTGGGACCAACCCCTGTTCAAAAAGAAAAGTATTGTATCATCTGTTTCTGATAATTGTAGGAACTATATTAGCTAAACCTAATCCTTACAACATAGGTGCAATTAAATGCAATTACCATATGTTTTCCACTCATTTTGCGAAGTCATTATTCATTTTATATCCTTGATGGTTCACGGTGAGCCTGTGGCTGAACGGAGAAGTAAAATAGCAAGGTTCAAGTCACTAGGAAATAAATGTTCCTAGAAAAAGGACTATGTTTCTGCGGCAGGAATGTTTCAAAAAAAAAGGACTATGTATCTGCACGGTTATTTTCAAAAACCAGTATGCCTGCTAATATTTCTTTCCATCGTTCGTTGTAGGCATTGTACCTTGTTCCTAATGATGATGCAAGTGTAGCCTTGTTTTCAAACTGGAGCCTTTAGCTGAAATAGGCTTGCGCCCCGCTATATTAATATAGCAAAGCCACCATACAAATTTGAGACCTCTGTTGGGACAAAACAGCACAAACCTTCCCAAAAGAACAACAAAATAAAGAGAAAAGAAACATATGTCAAAAGCTTCAGATCGACGAACACGATGATGTCCCGCAACCGCTGCGCCCACCAGAAAATTTCACCACACTCCACTGCCTTTGATGTGCCGTGTACCAAGCAACACCTTCAAAAAGGACTGCGACGACGATAACGCTGCTGCCCGGACTGGTCCTAGGATTTCTCCCGGTACACGGAGGGGATGACCGAGGGGGACAACCGATGCCCTTCAAGAAGGATAGCGGCGCCACAAGCGTCGCCGCGTCGGAGCCGACAATCACCAACAAGGATTTCTCCTGACCACAACATACCACCGTCCCGGGCACATCCCCGGCTCCATCAAACTCGCCACCCACCAACATGCGCCACCACGGTCTTGGAACCTTCATCGTCGTCTCACTGTGGCAAGTAAAGCGAGGTCGGCCAGACCGAGGGAAGAAATAGACAAATGAGGATTGGCAGTTCCGTCACCACGTGGGAGGGACCAACCTCCACCGCCCTATGGAGGTTGATCCCTCCCACGTGACTACTGATTCGTTAGCTAAACGAACTCACATTGTACTTTGTATATTTCAGGCTTCAGCCCTGATTTAGTGAGATTGCAGGAGTAGGAACAACGCCTAGTTGCGACGTACCAAACCTGGGTAATTTTGGGTGTCCCTGGTGGTCATACTACCACGTTTCCCCCACGTCTATATCAGTAGTCTCATGGCACCCTCGTCTATGAACTCTACTACGATGTATCGACAGTTGGCGCCCATCGTAGGGCCAGCGACGTCAGGCATTATGTTTCGATCGGGGATACTCGGCGGAATCGGCAGTACCATAACTGTCGGAAGCTTGGAATTCGACAATGATGTCGGGCGCTTCCTCGACAATGGATCGTACATGCCAGCACAGAATCATCGGGTAAGTGCCCGCGTTCTACCGATCGGATCTGCAAACATCTTTATCGGATTAACTGCAGAGGCAATGCGATTCTGTGGTGGAAGTAGATTTATCCCACCTGCCCTGTACCCAGTTGAAGAAAACTATGATGCCGGATTTTGCTCAGATCGCCAATATCCTGTTGAATTTGCCGCCTCCTCGGAGATGCCTGCAATGAGATCACACTTTATTGGTATGGTGCAATACGACATCGACGAAAACATGGATGAAAGCAATCCCGTGGAAGGGGCAGAGGAAAACAATCCCATGGTAGAGGTGAAAGATCCGACATCTGTCGATACGACGACGAACTCGGAAGCCGATTCTGTGCTAGCCGCCATTGAGGCGAGATTGGAGTCGGAACCCGGATCGGATGAGCTCGACTCTGAGGATGAAGATGAAGATGCTTTCGAAAGAAAGGTCAATCCTCTTCAAGAGGGATTCCATGAGGTGCTTATGGCAAAACCGGCTAAAAACACGGATGCCGAAAGCCAAGAAGACCCTCAAACACCTTCGCCGGATGAGAAAAGAGAGGACGGTGAAACCAGTCCAACTTACCCTGATGTCAAGGAGTTGACAGAAGATGAACCTGGCAAAAAACCTCCCTGTTCCAAGAAAAGAAACAAGACTGCCAAGAAACTCCAGTACAAACTCCGGAAGAAAAAATTGGCGGATAGCTCTAACGAAAACCTGGAAGTAAGAGGAGGAAGCGGAGTCAAGCCTGCAGAGAAGAAAACGAAGGAAATCCCTGTTCCGCCAATGTTTGAACAGGACGAACGTGATTTACTTCAAACACCAGTGGGACTCCACGAACCCCCTGAAGTGTTGGAATCCAGGACACAAGCTCTCCAAAGGCAACATCAACATCTATTCAGAACTCGGGAAAATCTCCTAAAAACCCAGGCTGACATTAAGTTGCAGCAGGAAGAAATTGAGGAGTACGAAAGAAGGAATAGATCTGGCATAAAACATGCACGGTTACCCGGAATCGCAAGACCGGAAGTATTGCCGCTAAAAGAACAGTTCCAAAACCCTTCCTGGCAAAAGCAAGTAAACGACATTGATGCCAAGGGAGAACCTGTATACAAAACCGCAGTAGAAAACGCGGAAGCCGCATTCGCCATCCTCAATGATGATATGTACTCCAATGACGAAAAACATCAAGGGGTGTATGCTTTCTTAGGAAAGGCATTGCAACACCAATAGCGGGGGAAGGCAAGATCAGGGAAGTTGAATGATGACTCGGCCCTATGCAAAACCGCCACATGCGCCGCTGGAGCACCTGGACCTGGGGAACCTGGAGATTCAGGCAATTCCAAAGAGAAGAAAGGAGATCCAAGAAAGGACATGAAAATTCCAGATAACAAGAATACAACGTCCAAGACAGGATCCCATCCACCGAAAGGTGGAATTAACCCCCGAGATCGTGAAGAACAAAACCGGAAATACGGAAAAGCAATGCCGCCTCCAAGACGCCCTGCTGAAAAAGCCGGAAGATACGACATTCCTCACAGGCGTGAGAAATCCCGTATTCCAAAGGACACGATAACAGAGGAAATAGGGACAACCCCGGAAAAGCGCACTCGCGCAACAATGGAAAAGAAAGGAGCAGATCCCCTTCTATCCATTCAGCCGGTAGATATTCCGTTCACGCCGATAGAGCGGAAAGAGATGAACTATACTTTGGACCTAAGTGTTTCACTGACAGGATCCGGAGAATAACTCTACATTCTGGCTTTGCTAAAGTTGGTCCAACATATCAAAAATATACATGCAGTACAAACCCGGATACCTGGCTCTCGGACTACTATACAACTGTCCAGATTAACAAAGGGACAGACCTAGAGGTGGTAAAATTCCTCCCCCTAATGTTGCTGGATGAAGCCAGAGATTTGATTAACGGGATTCTGTCAAGAAAACATGGATAGCTGGGATGATATGGCTAGAGTTTTCACTCAGCATTTTCGGGGAACTTACAAATGCCCCAATAGCATTAACCAGCAAAACCGTTGCATCCAGTTTGAAGATGAGCCATATGTTTACTTTATCTCAAGATGGACTACAATGAAGAACATCTTCTTTGGAGTAAGTGATGTACAAGCAATGCATGCTTTCATCAATGGCTTAAAACCCGGCCTCGTAGCGTTCATGGTTGGTTCAAAGAAGCACAAAGATCTCAGATATATGCTTATAACCGCAAACGAGCACGCATCGGTTGAAGACGACATCAGAGCGAGATGTGGAAATATTGATGCTTTGGCTCAGGCCAAAAAGACGCCTCGTTCTGAGAAAAAAGCTACTCCAGAAACACAACAAAAGCCCAAAGAGGTTAATCTAGCATTTGGGAAGGATAATGGCAGCAAATGGAAAGGAAGAAACACAGAACCCATCTCCTACTCAAAGGAAGAGTGGGAAAAGATTAAGTCGGAAAACTGTGTCCACCATTCGCAATTTGGGAAACCTACCATACTAACGCACAATGCTGGATCAATAAGGATATGAAAGGCAGTACAGGATCCGGGAACAAGGGGAAAAGGTCCAAGAGAAAAATTCTCCAAGCAAAAGCCAGAAGCTGAAAAAGAAGACAGTGAGTCGGACACTGATGAAAAAAATCCAGAAACAGCAGCTAAAAGACAAACCAAAGTTCTCGAGAGTTGATGGAGAATGCAATTTAACTTTCCTAGCAACTCCCTCAGCAAAGGTGGCAGAGAGGACACTTCGAGAAATAAACGCGGTTGTTCCACCAACCCCGAAATTCTTGAAGTACTTGAATACTCCAATTACCTGGGATCAGTCTGATCATCCCGGAAATATCCCAGAACCCGGCACACAAGCTCTAATTGTAAGCCCTATTGTTCAAAACACTAGGCTTCAGAGCGGCCTCGGAGGGTGTCTCATCCTCTGGGACGATGCCAAGCTTCCTCATGAGGTTCCTCACCGCGCGCATCTCCGTGTTCGAACCCCCTCCTGGCTGACCCGCGATCCGTGAGCTCCGGCGCGGCTGGAAGTCCAAAGCCAGGAGTTGGCGGTGGAGAGCAGGGGCGTGAAGCAGTGCACGCGTCTTCATCTTTGCGGCCGCAAGAAAAACCCCAAGTGTGCGCGGCCTCGCAGTCGACGTAGAGGGTGTGGCGCGGGCTGTGCGAGGGCGCACGAAGACCACAGGTGGGGTGGCGAACCTGTGCGCCGAGGGGACAGTGTCCTGTCTCGAATCGCCCCGGTCGGTACGTGTGGGGGTGTGCGGTGGGGGATCCATCTCGATCTCCTCATCCATCGTCCACTGTGTCCACGTCCGTGTCATCCTCTGACACCGAGAGGTGTGCCCCGGATACGTCCTCCGTCACGAGTCCCAAGATGGGGTTCGACTCATCATCCATCAGGAATGAGGCCGGTACCACACCACCAGTGTAGGTCGCACCATCACCCTCCAGGTGGGGCGGCCCCTCCGAACCAGCGGCAGCGTCGTCCTCCTTGCTGGACCGGAAGGCATCCAGCCCGAGAGGCCCAAGTGGAGCGAAGGCGGTGGGTGTGGGGGCGTGGGCCGTCCCAGGGGCTTCCACCTCCGGCTCTGTTCGGCCCATGACAGAGGAGAGGGAGCTGGGTTCGACAGACACGTGGCCCACGTCCTGCCCTGAGCCAGTCCGCGCGGGAGACACACTTTGGGGCGGTTGGTTCCCGCCAGGAGAGCCGTTCGCCCGGGTGCGGTCAGCGACAGCCGTGTCAGGCGCACCAGGACCATGCAGAGGCCCCACAGCGGAATCGTCTAGCAGCTCCCCTCGGGATCCGTTTTGTGCATGCGAGTTTGAATTCGCGCCCGCTCCCATAGAAACCTCCACCGTTGTGACGTGCGCAGCAGGATTTCCAGAGCGCGGGGCCCGCGCTTTCCTTTTTCGGCCACGACCACGACCCCGTCTCCTCCTGCGCCCAGACGAGCGGCGCTTTTGACCGAGTCCAACCGGTCACCTGGCCCATGCATGCGCTGACGTGCCCCTGGCCCAGCACCGCGTCCACCGTGGAGGGGAAGGGGAAGCCCTCCCGTCCCTGAGCCGCGCGCGCCCTGAGCGGCATGGTCACCGCCCGGCGGCGAGTCCGGCCTTCCTGGTTCATAGCCAAAGTTCCGCGACTTTGTCCAGCCCGGCGTCGGTCCGTCTCCACCATGATCATCAGGCCCGGCTCGACGGTAGTCCGTGAAATGGGTGATGTGAATGACGAGGGGATAAAGCATGGTGGGAACTTGCGGCGGCGTGACGGAGTTCGCCGGAGCCGCCAGGACCTGCGCTAGCGGCGGACCACCCGGTTCCACGATGTGGAAGTCCACCTCCCTTGGGATCAGCACGGGATCAAGGCACCATGCGGAGAGGCGGAATATGTCCATGTCGGCGCGTGTACGCGTAGAGGATCAAGCCGCTCGACCCAAGAGTTCGGCGCTAGAATCGTCTCCGCCGCAGCCATGCTCCAAGCGTTGGCCGGCACCCCTTCAATCTCGAGGTTGACGTGGACTCCGAGCGCACCGGCTGTGGCACCCACCCGGCGCGACCAAGGCTTCACGAGCAGGCGGAAGAACGGCGTTTGGATGTACTCGTTGGCAAGGACGGTCCTACGATTTTCACCGACGATGAGTAGATGAGGAATCCGCGCTCCCGGTGGCGGTGAACCGAGAAGACCTCGCTCGGGAAATCGTAGATGGCCGACACCGCAATCATTGCAGTCATGATGAAAAAGTATCTCTTAGTAGTTGTGTGTGTCATCTGAAATTTCTTTACACTTTCTTCAAAAAAAAAAATTACACAATTTGTCACTAAGTATTTTGTGAAACAATTGGGCTCAATTGACACACAAGTTGGGTTCGACAGACACGTGGCCCACGTCCTGCCCTGAGCCAGTCCGCGCGGGAGACACACTTTGGGGCGGTTGGTTCCCGCCAGGAGAGCCGTTCGCCCGGGTGCGGTCAGCGACAGCCGTGTCAGGCGCACCAGGACCATGCAGAGGCCCCACAGCAGAATCGTCTAGCAGCTCCCCTCGGGATCCGTTTTGTGCATGCGAGTTTGAATTCGCGCCCGCTCCCATAGAAACCTCCACCGTTGTGACGTGCGCAGCAGGATTTCCAGAGCGCGGGGCCCGCGCTTTCCTTTTTCGGCCACGACCACGACCCCGTCTCCTCCTGCGCCCAGACGAGCGGCGCTTTTGACCGAGTCCAACCGGTCACCTGGCCCATGCATGCGCTGACGTGCCCCTGGCCCAACACCGCGTCCACCGTGGAGGGGAAGGGGAAGCCCTCCCGTCCCTGAGCCGCACGCGCCCTGAGCGGCATGGTCACCGCCCGGCGGCGAGTCCGGCCTTCCTGGTTCATAGCCAAAGTTCCGCGACTTTGGCCAGCCCGGCGTCGGTCCGTCTCCACCATGATCATCAGGCCCGGCTCGACGGTAGTCCGTGAAATGGGTGATGTGAATGACGAGGGGATAAAGCATGGTGGGAACTTGCGGCGGCGTGACGGAGTTCGCCGGAGCCGCCAGGACCTGCGCTAGCGGCGGACCACCCGGTTCCACGATGTGGAAGTCCACCTCCCTCGGGATCAGCGCGGGATCAAGGCACCATGCGGAGAGGCGGAATATGTCCATGTCGGCGCGTGTACGCGTAGAGGATCAAGCCGCTCGACCCAAGAGTTCGGCGCTAGAATCGTCTCCGCCGCAGCCATGCTCCAAGCGTTGGCCGGCACCCCTTCAATCTCGAGGTTGACGTGGACTCCGAGCGCACCGGCTGTGGCACCCACCCGGCGCGACCAAGGCTTCACGAGCAGGCGGAAGAACGGCGTTTGGATGTACTCGTTGGCAAGGACGGTCCTACGATTTTCACCGACGATGAGTAGATGAGGAATCCGCGCTCCCGGTGGTGGTGAACCGAGAAGACCTCGCTCGGGAAATCGTAGATGGCCGACACCGCAATCATTGCAGTCATGATGAAAAAGTATCTCTTAGTAGTTGTGTGTGTCATCTGAAATTTCTTTACACTTTCTTCAAAAAAAAAAATTACACAATTTGTCACTAAGTATTTTGTGAAACAATTGGGCTCAATTGACACACAAGTTTTCTTATTTTAATTACATTTTTAACGGGGAACACCGTGTCAATCTATTTTCCTTTTTTTTCTTGAGAAACTTTCAATCTATTTTCACTAGTTGTGCAAAGAGTTAGATTCCAATAGATATGAATCCCCCCCCCCCCCCCCCCCCCCCCCCCTAAAATTATCTTAGCAAGGAGGGAAACCATCACTGTACTGTTGCTACTTCCTAGTTATTAACGGTCGAATTCTAACTTACCTATTGGTGGGTGAGAGTGAGACCCGTGGAAACTAGTGAGGATGTTCTTAGAGAAGGCATTAGGCCTTGCTTTAACTGATGAGGATGTCTGTATGTAAAAAGTACCATGTTGATGCTGGCAGTTACTTAAGTATGATATTATCTGTTTCTGATAATTGTTGAAACTATTTTAGCTAAGCCAAATCTTTACAACATCGGTGCAACTAAATACTTTGCAATTGTCATATCTTTTCCACTCACTTTGTGCACCGTTCACTTTATATTCTTGATGGTTCAGGATGAGCCTGTGGCTGAACGGAGAAGTAGGATAGCAAGGTTCACTGGGAGATAAATGTTTCAAGAAAAAAGACTATGTTTCTGCAGCAGGATACTACACTCTGGTATTATTACTTTCTTGACAGTAAACGGTCTGGTAAATTGGAAAACCAATGTTTCTTACTGTTTATCCTTTCCAGCATTTAGTCATTTACTGGCTTCCATAGCTCTCAGTTTGAAGCAGAGAATTCTAACGCCAACCTCAGATTAACATTTTCAATGAATTATAGAATATTTTTATGTTCGTTAGTGGTAGCACTTGAACACTGCTATATTTCCTAGTGTATTTTAGGCTGTCTTTGGTTTCTAGACTTGCTCATTTCAGTTTTGCTTGTAGTGTGAATATGCCTGCCTGCTAACTTGATTTTCCTTGTTGGTTCTAGGCGTTGTACCTTGTTCCTGATGATGCTGCAAGTGCAAACTTGTTGTCAAATAGGAGCTTTTCCTGGCTTCACATAGGTGATGGAGGCAAATCTTTGCTAGATGCAGAAGAATGCCAAAAGAAGCGTCCCGACTGGCCAAAGGCCTTTTACCGGCAAGGCACAGCTCTAATGTTATTGAAGGTTACTAACACACACTAGTGGCTATTTTTCTGTTTGCGGCTTGTGTATTATTGTTTATCATCATTAACTAGGGTGTTGTATCATCAGGAGTATGAGGCCGCTCGGGAACGTTTTTCTGAAGCACTCAAGTTGGATCCAGGGAGCGCCGAGATTGAGGAGGCACAAAGGTACCCAATTCCCTCTTAACTTTTTCTCTGTGTCTTGACGACAACCTTTCGGTGGTTTTTAACTTGATGTAATTTCTTTGTTTCAATCGAGCTACATCCTCTGGAAAGCCAATGCATATTATTTTCTTATCTACATGCATATGTTGTCTTGCACTGTGCCTACTCCTACGTAGTTACATGTGGCTGCCTCTAAATCTCTGATAGTTCATCTTGAATGGAACGTGCAGGAAAGCTTCCGAATCCTTGAAGGTGTCCAAGAGCAAGCAGGTCTGAGTGACTCTGGATGTGTAATTAAACGAACTCTGGAACTGTTTCCTGGAAGTTGTGGCAAACATTTCACATGTTGCTTTTAAGACTTGGATTTCCTCCTGGTGAACTGTACATTTTTTCCTTTCGGAAGTCGATTAAATGGTGTGATATATATCTATCCGTTTGGACATACGCGCAGCGTGTTTGCAATGATCATTGATGCAGCAATACATTAAAATGAAGTTGTAATCTTTACCTTGCATTCTACTAGGGCACCAAATATCGCCGCCACCTAAACCCCTCTAACCCTCGGTCTCCACCCTTGCCACCACTGGAGGAAACTACCGAGCTAAGGCTGTGCATCAGATGGCGACGGCGGGGCTGTCTCCACTCGCTGCGGCGCCGGGTGTGTCGGGACCGGGTGGAGGCCCTCCTACGTGGTGGCATGGCGATAAGACCAAAGTTTTAAATAGCGGGCTACTGCATATAGCCCCGGCGATTTCAGAAGCTATGGAAGGCTATAGCCGGGCTATAGCTGAGATATAACCATATAGCCGTTTTGCTAGAATATTGAAAAAATTGTAAAATTTAGACAACATATGATCGTTTTTTTAGTATTATTCGCAAATACGTAACGTAACAACATAGTCATATAAGATGAACAAACAATCAGGAGTTTAAATAACAACTATTCATGACAGAGTTCAGTAGTTCTGAAACCAGATCGCTATGGGTCGCACTCGCACCTTACAACAGCAATTCAACAACCAACGGTGATTGATTTGGGCTCCGAAGTTGATGGAGGTGACAAATTTTGGACCAAATTTTTTGGTCCCCTAGACGGAATATAGCCGGGCTAAGAGGCTATATCTGGGCTATATACATACAGCCGGGCTATTAGCGGCTATTCTCCATATAGCCTCTGAAGGCTCTAGCCGTAGCCCCGAGTCTCTCGGAAGGCTATAGCCTGGCTTTAGCCGGCTATTTAAAACTTTGGGTAAGACCTGGCGATGGTTTTGGCACAGGGCAAAGAACTGATCTCCCGTAGTGAGGCACTGGATGCAGCGTAAGGTGAGCGGAAAAATTACTCTGACAGCTAAGGTACGGTCCAGCAACCCCTTAATGTTGAGGTAGTTTACAGCCTGATAGACGACTAAAAAGAATTAGAGGGTATCACACAGAAGCATCCATTCTGTCAAAACTAAAATAGAAAATAATAATTTGATGGGCATTGAATTTAAAGACCAGTCCACACAAGTGCTACCACGGAGGCCTTTTCTGTTGAGCGCTCCCCTCGTCCCCTCTCCTCTCCGCCATTCTCCACTCCGGAGGCGACGTCCACCATCGCCGACCATGCATGGCCTCTCCCACCCCCTCCCACCCCCTTAGCGGTGGTCACGATGATTGGTGGCGCACGGGACACGACTCTGACAGCGACTCCTCTCCCATGTCCTACCGTGACACGCTGGCGGGATCTTCCGAGGGCGAGATGGTGGCGCGCGTCCGATCAGAGGTGTTCCGCGAGGAGACGATGGCGGCGATTGACGAGCTCAACAGGTTGGACGACATGGATGAAGGTGCGCCCTGCAGGGAACAGCCGAAAAGGAAAAAGAAGAGACTCCACGGCCGCCGCGTGGGCCGGCAGGTGTTGGACAAGGTGCGCCGCACCGAGCGTGAGGCTGGCGTCTTCACGGGGGTGTGCCTTGTCTGCAGGGAGCCAGGCCACCGGGCAAAGGAATGCCCCACCGGCCCTATTTGCATTCTCTGCGACGTGGCCGGGCAATGGTTGCGTGATTGCACCGAGGCTTGGAGGCCGGCGTCGGGGGAGGAAGGCGAGTCGGCGAGGGAGCGTCGATCCGACAGCGCAGTGTTGCGGTTGGAAGGCCTGAGGGAGCAGGGTGTGGCTACTTCTGAGCGCCTGGTGAGCAGAGCACCGCCGCCACCGCCGGATGCGGGTGGTGCGGCTCCAGGGTCAGTACGGTTACCTGAGCTTCGCGCGTCGGCCATGTCGACGAGCTACAGGCGAGAGAAGGAGGTGACGGTGTGCCCTCTCGCCTTGTTGTCGGGGGGCCGTGCGGCGGACGTTGATGGGGAACTGGCAAGGAGCCGGAGCGCGCTTCGTGTACACGCACGCAACATGTTGACGACGCAGAAATCGAGCGGAGGAATGTCGGGGTCTTCGTGGACAATAGATCGAGGCGGCCACTCTCGGTGCATCACGTGTCTGAGGCGGTGGTGGAGCTGCACTCCTTCCTGCCTGGTTCCTTCTCTGTACACCAGCATAGGGACGACCAAGGTTTTGGTTCATGAAAATTTTCCGCGGGGTTCGGGGTTACCGGAAAATCCCGACCGGTTACCGGACGAATTTCAAAACCAAAATTTGAAAATTCTAAAAAATTGATTCCCAATATAACCATCTACCCGGGGGTTTTGTTAAAATTCAAAAGTTTCAAAAAAATTGGGATTTTTTGACCGGTATGAGAATTTTCCGGGGGTGGTCGGGATGTCCGGTTACCGGGCGGTTACCGGATTTCCCGACCGGTAACCAAAACCATGGGGACGACACATATCTCCTGTTTTTCGACTAGGTGAGGGACTGGGCGGCGGTGATGTGGGACCCGTTCGTACGCGGCGGCGGGCGTGTTGTACGTCCAGGCTGAGATTGAGATTGATGGGCTCCTTGACCACTGTTGGGGGCTAGCGGCGAGCCGGCGACAGGGTGCTCACGCTGGCAGCCTGGGTTGAGCGCCTTCACCCCTGACCAGGACGAGGCTGGACCTTAGCTTCTTCCGTGTCTCGGCTTGGTGTACGGACCTGGCGGCGTTCCCCACGGTCATGGACTTCCATGTACCAAAGCCGGAGGAGCCGCCGTCGACGGTGAAGCTCGGGTGCCGCTCGAGATGGTGTTGTTGCTGAAGCTGAAGACATTCGTCTACCCACTTCTCATTCATGTCACCAAGACCACCGACTTCAATCTCCCTCCACCGCGCTTTGGTAACGCAGATTAGGTAGGTCGCTCGTCGCCGGGAAGATATGCCGACACCAGGTTGGCCCTCTACACGGGTCACACATACACGCGGGAGTGCCAGGCTGATACATTCGGTCTGGATTATCGAATGTAGTATGTAACTTTTTCTCTTGAGACCCAAGGTTTTATCCAACCGGGAAGTAGATGCTTGATGAGACTAATCGCTGAATTCACAGAAATCTTGGTAATTCCTATTGTATCGGATCAATTCTTATTTTGCAAAAGAGAGTTGTTATCAATGACTAAAAATAAGCAAGGGCACCTGCGCGCAATACTGCATTAGTAGCATGGGATAAATAAGATAAAATTAAGACAATTTGGTACAATTAATATATATGCTATTTAGACGTATGTAGGTTGCATCCGTAGTCCACTATGCCTTCGAGCATGGGTTAACATAGGTTAACATAGACGTATGTAGGCTGCATCCGTATGTAGGTTGCAACCGTAGTCCACTATGCCTCGATCTGGGCCTTTTTAAAATTATGGTAGCCCCTGCGCCCCCCGGCATGCCTACTGATATCTTCCCTTCAGTTCTACTGATCATCCTCTGGAAGATCTGGGACTCCAGGAACGCTATGGTTTTTAGGAAAATCCATCACCCTACCTCGCTCACGCTTTGTAACATTGTGGATGACCTAACCTTATGGTCTCACCGATGTCGAGACTCCCTGCGTAAGGAGCACGCCGGCTTGTGGCGTGACTTCATTTCATCCCGTCACATGTAACCTACCCTCCTTGTGCTTTTGAAGTAATATATTCAGGTGGGGACCCTCTCCCCCCCGGTGCTTGTTTCAAAAAAAAAAAAATTATGGTAGCGAGGAGGTTGGAGTACTCTAAAAGAATTAATGTGTGGGGTGTCTCAAACGTAAGAGGAAACCAACACTGTGTTGCTACTTCCTAGTTACTAACTGTGGAATTCTAACTTACCTGTCTGTGGGGAGACCCGTGGAGAAGGCATTAGGCCTTGCTTTAACTAATGTCTATGTGTAGAAAGTACCATGTTGATATTGGCAGTTACTTAAGTATGGTATCATCGGATAGAGTCGAGAAGCCACTACTGGGACCGTCCCACCGCTCTCTGAGAGGATACGGTTTTGAGAGTCGTCTCTCGTCGCCGGCACCCGGCTCGATCCCGGACCACCTCCAGCGGCGCAGCCAGCCGGAGAGGGGATGGGAGAAGAGTGCGGTGCTTTCCTGTATATAGTACTTGTAGCTGTAGCTTTTCTCTAGATGTTTCCGCTGTGGAGTTTGGCGTCATGCCGTCGGGGGCTTGGCGATGGATGTATCCGAGCTGCATCCGTTTGCTTCTCTGCGGGTCGCTCTCTGACTGCGTGCTCCGGTGGTTGGAGCTGAAGGAAGAAGTGGCGGCGGTGGAAACCCCCTTCAATAAGCTTGTTTATCGCAGGTTCGTCGACCGCGGCTGGAGCTCTTTCTCATCATCTGTTCCTCGCGATGGACGCGAGAAAGAAGATGGGCTTGTGCTTCTCTCCGATGGGGCGGCGGCTCTGCAGCAGGGAAGCTTGGAAGCTGCTCCCAGGAGGCTAATCATGGCGGCTCCATGTTGGACGCCATCTCTCAAGGTCGTTGGGCGACCCCTCCATCCCCTTTCGTTGGTTTCAGCTCGTGCTGACCGGCGACGCGAGGCGGAAAAAACCTCCAGGCCGATGTGCCACGATAGAGGCCCCTTAGCTCTGGCGCAGTTGGCTCTCGGTGCACCACCCCAAGTGGTCTTGTCCCCGGCGGTGGCGTACTTGGCTGCGCCGAGCTCCGAAGCAGCGGCAATGGAGCTGGACCTGATGGCGTTTCTAGGACTAGGTCTAGGGTTGTTGATGCAAATTGTAAGGACCTCGTTGCTATTTTTATTTTCTGCAGATCCTCTTTGTAACAGACTGCTGCTCAATCAAAGCTTCTAGGTCCCTCTGGGACCAACCCTTGTTCAAAAAGAAAAGTATTGTATCATCTGTTTCTGATAATTGTAGGAACTATATTAGCTAAACCTAATCCTTACAACATAGGTGCAATTAAATGCAATTACCATATGTTTTCCACTCATTTTGCGAAGTCGTTATTCATTTTATATCCTTGATGGTTCACGGTGAGCCTGTGGCTGAACGGAGAAGTAAAATAGCAAGGTTCAAGTCACTAGGAAATAAATGTTCCTAGAAAAAGGACTATGTTTCTGCGGCAGGAATGTTTCAAAAAAAAAGGACTATGTATCTGCACGGTTATTTTCAAAAACCAGTATGCCTGCTAATATTTCTTTCCATCGTTCATTGTAGGCATTGTACCTTGTTCCTAATGATGATGCAAGTGTAGCCTTGTTTTCAAACTGGAGCCTTTAGCCGAAATAGGCTTGCGCCCCGCTATATTAATATAGCAAACCCACCATACAAATTTGAGACCTCTGCTGGGACAAAACAGCACAAACCTTCCCAAAAGAACAACAAAAGAAAGAGAAAAGAAACTTATGCCAAAAGCTTCAGATCGACGAACACGATGATGTCCCGCAACCGCTGCGCCCACCAGAAAATTTCACCACACTCCACTGCCTTTGATGTGCCATGTACCAAGCAACACCTTCAAAAAGGACTGCGACGACGATAACGCTGCTGCCCGGACTGGTCCTAGGATTTCTCCCGGTACACGGAGGGGATGACCGAGGGGGACAACCGATGCCCTTCAAGAAGGATAGCGGCGCCACAAGCGTCGCCGCGTCGGAGCCGACAATCACCAACAAGGATTTCTCCTGACCACAACATACCACCGTCCCGGGCACATCCCCGGCTCCATCAAACTTGCCACCCACCAACATGCGCCACCACAGTCTTGGAACCTTCATCGTCGTCTCACTGTGGCAAGTAAAGCGAGGTTGGCCAGACCGAGGGAAGAAATAGACAAATGAGGATTGGCAGTTCCGTCACCACGTGGGAGGGACCAACCTCCACTGCCCTATGGAGGTTGATCCCTCCCACGTGACTACTGATTCGTTAGCTAAACGAACTCACATTGTACTTTGTATATTTCAGGCTTCAGCCCTGATTTAGTGAGATTGCAGGAGTAGGAACAACGCCTAGTTGCGACGTACCAAACCTGGGTAATTTTGGGTGTCCCTGGTTGTCATACTACCACGTTTCCCCCACGTCTCTATCAGTAGTCTCATGGCACCCCCGTCTATGAACTCTACTACGATGTATCGACAGTTGGCGCCCATCGTAGGGCCAGCGACGTCAGGCGTTATGTTTCGATCGGGGATACTCGGCGGAATCGGCAGTACCATAACTGTCGGAAGCTTGGAATTCGACAATGATGTCGGGCGCTTCCTCGACAACGGATCGTACATGCCAGCACAGAATCATCGGGTAAGTGCCCGCGTTCTACCGATCGGATCTGCAAACATCTTTATCGGATTAACTGCAGAGGCAATGCGATTCTGTGGTGGAAGTAGATTTATCCCACCTGCCCTGTACCCAGTTGAAGAAAACTATGATGCCGGATTTTGCTCAGATCGCCAATATCCTGTTGAATTTGCCGCCTCCTCGGAGATGCCTGCAATGAGATCACACTTTATTGGTATGTTGCAATACGACATCGACGAAAACATGGATGAAAGCAATCCCGTGGAAGGGGCAGAGGAAAACAATCCCATGGTAGAGGTGAAAGATCCGACATCTGTCGATACGACGACGAACTCGGAAGCCGATTCTGTGCTAGCCGCCATTGAGGCGAGATTGGAGTCGGAACCCGGATCGGATGAGCTCGACTCTGAGGATGAAGATGAAGATGCTTTCGAAAGAAAGGTCAAATCTCTTCAAGAGGGATTCCATGAGGTGCTTATGGCAAAACCGGCTAAAAATACGGATGCCGAAAGCCAAGAAGACCCTCAAACACCTTCGTCGGATGAGAAAAGAGAGGACGGTGAAACCAGTCCAACTTACCCTGATGTCAAGGAATTGACAGAAGATGAACCTGGTAAAAAACCTCCCTCTTCCAAGAAAAGAAACAAGACTGCCAAGAAACTCCAGTACAAACTCCGGAAGAAAAAATTGGCGGATAGCGCTAACGAAAACCTGGAAGTAAGAGGAGGAAGCGGAGTCAAGCCTGCAGAGAAGAAAACGAAGGAAATCCCTGTTCCGCCAATGTCTGAACAGGACGAACGTGATTTACTTCAAACACCAGTGGGACTCCACGAACCCCCTGAAGTGTTGGAAGCCAGGAGACAAGCTCTCCAAAGGAAACATCAACATCTATTCAGAACTCGGGAAAATCTCCTAAAAACCCAGGCTGAGATTAAGTTGCAGCAGGAAGAAATTGAGGAGTACGAAAGAAGGAATAGATCTGGCATAAAACATGCACGGTTACCCGGAATCGCAAGACCGGAAGTATTGCCGCTAAAAGAACAGTTCCAAAACCCTTCCTGGCAAAAGCAAGTAAACGACATTGATGCCAAGTGTAACATCCCAAGTATGAAATATCCCTTAGAATGTTTTGTTCCTTGTTTTATTTCAAGCAATGCATCATGTCATCATCTCATTGCATTTTTTTATGTTTGTTTGCATTTGTTACTATTTGTTTTCCATCTTTTTAGCTTGTTTTCATAATCAAACTCAAACTATTTCAAATGGTTATTTTCATACTTGATCTGTTACAACTCTTGGAATAAAAATAACAACTGAAAACAACCATTTTATTCGATGTAAATCACTCCTTAATTTGTTGGTTTTAATCAAACCATTAATCCAATCAATTAATTCTAATTCATTTCTAAATTCAAACCAATTCTCAAAATCATCACTATTTTGAATCCATGAAGTGCACCACACATTTGTATTCTTTAAATCACTTTAAAACTTAGGGGTGACCCTATTAAAAGTGTTGTTTTAAATAAAGGTTTATTTAATATTGAAAATTCTTTCAAATTGGGATTCAAATACAAACCTTATTTTAAATATCAAATTTTTGAAATCCAAACTTGGAATATGGTTTCTATTTAACTAATTAGCCTAACCTAATTTTCTGGAATTTTTATCAACCAAAAACCTTAACATTTTCTTCCAAATTCTGTTTCAGCAAAAAAAAAAAAAACAGAAAAATAAAAAAGGAGAGAAACCTGCAGCGCGCGCGGCAGCTAACGCAGCCCAGCCCAACCTAAGCCTAGCGCGCGCCAGCCCAGCCCGCCTAGCTCCCCCGTACCGCTTCGCTATTCGTGCGGATCTTCTAATCGTCGTCGTCAAGCAGTACGGCAAGCATCTCCGCGCGCCACCGCGACCGCGCGCGACTCCGGCGGCCAACCGAGCGTCCAGCGGCCTATAAGTACCAGCCCTAGCCCCTGGAACCTAACCCTAAGCCCTAGGTTCGCTGTCCCATCGCCAGCGCCGCCATCCCTGCCCTCTCTCATCGCTTTTCCCCCTCTCTGTTCTCTCACCGCCGGCGAGCCTCTGAAGATCGCCATGGCGCCGCCGCCTCCTACCCTCTCCTAGCCACTAGCCTACGGGAACCACACCGCCACCTTTCCCTCTTCGTGTTGGACACCCGATCGTGCACGGAGGAGCCGGGAAACAGCGCCGCCATCCTCGACCGCAACGTCACTGTCGCCGTCAGCTACGTCACCTTCGAGCTCCCTCGGCCAAATTCCGGTGAGATCCACCGTCTCACTCACCCCTCTCCCTCCTGTTGCATCCGCACAGTTCTGCGCACGTCTTGCACCCGCCAGATCCACCCCTTAGCGCGCGAGCACGCGGTGATCGCCGCCGGCGACACCTTCCGACAGTCGAGCAAAGTTTCGTCGTCAGTTTCGTCAGTGTAACGATTGGTTCTGAAACCATATCCTCCCTGCGCCTCGTATGTCTGACAAGCGAAACGCAACAGCGCAGTGGTTGCGCACACTCTGCACCTCCTCGTGGTCGCGGGTTCGAGCCGCGGGCGCGCGGAATAAACACACCTTTTTGCATCTATGTCTGACACCCGTGGCCCACATGTCATGCACTCCTGTGGCCACGCAAGCACAGCGCCACGCTGGCCCCCGCAGGCCCACAGGGCAGTGCCTGGGGTGTAGATCCAGTGCGGTAGCAAATGATTTAAAACAAATCTGTTTATTTCTATTTCTTTTTAAATGGCAGAATAAACAATAAACTTTAAAAATCAATAACTTTTAATCCATAAGTCTACTAAATAAAACTTGTATATGTTTATTGCTCCAAATTTCATAATCTTTCCAACTAACCTATTTGTGTTCCGTTTTGAGTTTTCAAAATACATCTAAAAATTCAAATTTGAATAATTCAAATGTAATTTGCAATAATTCATAAATAATTCATAATAATTCCAAATAAGGCAAATAAAATATGTTTTTCATACCATTTTGAATATCCTATTCAAATATAAAATTTGTTTCATTGTTTGAATAATTTAAATTGCCTAAATAATTTAATACTTGTTTAATTCAATTAAATTTGATAAAATCATAACTTGCTTAATATAAAATATTTTTGGACATGCAAAATATGTTTTCAAACCATCAAAGTGTGAACTTTTCAAATGTGAATTTGAATTTATGTTTTGAACAAATAAAATTCAAATAATATTCAAACTTGTTTTAAATTCAATTAAAACTTGTTTAATATTGTTTAATTCATAATAAATTCATCCTAATTCAAATTTCAAAATGTGAAACATGTAATCCAACTAAAATTTGATGTTCTTTTCAAATATAAATTTTGTTAATTGTTTTGCACACTTTAAATTGGTGAAAACAATAATTGTATGTGTGGCATGTTTAAGTAACCAAAATTTTCCCAACTTAATAAATAAGTTCTAAACTTGTTTTATTCCTTTTCCTTTGCATCTATTATTGTTATTTGTTGTTATCTTGTCATCATCATCATGCATGCATCATGATAACAACTATCACATAATAAATAATTGTAAATCATTTGTTCCACTTATTTCAATGGATCCTTTTCCATATGCAACCCTTGCATATGGGTCCATTTAATCTGTGCTATCATGTTAGTCAGTTTATTTTGATGCAACTATTAACTTGTCATGCATCATCTTGATTGTGCACAATGCCATGGCAATGATTGTTACATTCATGTTTTGTCTGTTTGCTTTTTCTCGAATAGACGACGACGTTGAGGCAGACGACCCTTACAGTACCCCTTCTGAGGATCTAGCTCAGTACCCGGATGTTGAGTTTGCAGGCAAGTTATCACTCACATGAACCATTGTGTTCCTTTCAACCCTGGTTACCGATACTTTCCGCTGTCTATATCTTGCTAGCCTTAGTGGTAGATGTTTCTGTACGAACCTATCACATGAATCCTTTAACCCTGATATTGCCTCACCACCCCTCCTACAACCCTGTTGATTGAGCCAGTGTCTTACTAGTATGCTTAGGTTGTTTGCTCGAGTCTGTTCCCCGTTACTTTCAGTTACTATATTTCATTATGTTCTGGGGGCTCGATGTTTAATCAATCAATCAATCATGCTGATGTTATTACTGTTAATAATAATTTGATGATAAGGCACCGGCAGGAGGCCCTGTGTGGTTTTGAGGCCTGCTAGTGTCGACCCTAATAGGAAAAGGGTCTTGTCTACTGATCCATGATGAGCGCACTACCCGCATGTGGGAAGCGAGTATGGGCGCCCCCCTCAATTTGATTCGATTCGCATCTCGTCCAAATCATCTCATTTAGTTCGTGCTTTCTATTTGCCGCATGCATGTTTTTGCGAGCCCAGCGCAGGGTGGAACTTTTGTAGTCGGCATATAGGGGGACACGTTCTTAGAGTGCTATGAGGGTCCATTTTCTTCTGGGCTCGATTAGCCGTGCGCCCAAGGTGCTTTGGGCTTGATGCGGAGAAGAGTTGAGTTGTGTTGAGTGCCCCGCTTGGTGGGAGGCATCCCATCTGGCGGGTTATTCATACGTGTACGGCCAAATTGGTGCATTCCTGCAGGGATAATCTTCTCGAGAAGTCGTGTTTTCCGCGGTTATGGATTACTTGGTGAAAGTACTGGCTAACAAGTACTCAGGACAACTTAAACCTAATGATTCACTATCTCACACCCCATGATTAACAATTTGACTAGTAATAGGATTATTGTCACAATAACTTGATTCATCTTAATCCAACTGTGTGAGTTATCCTCGGATTGCTTCTTTGGATAAGGGGCGAGGTCCAGGATGGGTTTGTTTGATGTTATTTTTCAGTTGGTTACAACCCTCGATCTTATCCCCTTTCTAATAGTTGGAAATGATAGAATCTCTGTAGTTGGTTAGCGCAGCCAGTTGCAGCATCTTATGTACCCCTTCTTTCCGTTGAACCCAAGTCATATGTGCTTGTGTTGACGGGCTATACTTTGGTGAACTGTGAGTCTTGCTTGCCAGTACGTGGATGTACTGACCCCGTTGGGGCTGTGGTTTACGCAGACTACGACTACGGCTACGATGACCACCAGGATGGCTACTTCGTGGAGTTTGACGAGACTGCAGACGAGTAGTTAGCTGGACCAGGGCTGGATCCAGGACCTACGTGGATGGGCTTCGTCTTCTTTATTTTCTCCGGCTTCTTAAGCCTGTTGGATTTGTCTGTACCCAGACACCTTTGATTGCTTCCGCTGATGTAATGAATGCTATGTTGGGACGTGTGTCCTCTGGATGATTGTATTTGCTATCTCTGCCTTAGTGAAGGCTATTTGCAACCTTATTTCAATCTTTTGTGTCTTAGAGATAAGTTGTGATCATCATTCGTTCAAAGCTGTTGACGTACCGTGCGTGATTGATATGAAGTACGTCGACAGTAGTGCCTATGACTTCTAGTGGATAGTTTACATCGACGGTGGAATAGCAGGGCTTGTGTTGTCGCGCATAAGCGCAGGCCTACCAGGAAGCTGGGACGTGGGAGCAGTTATGCCCCATAATCCAAGCACCTGCTATCCAGTTCGTACGATGAGTATCCCTTAGAAGCCAGGGTGCGACAAATGGTATCAGAGCCTGTCTGCCTGTAGGATCCCTTTTTACTGGTCGCAGTTGAGTCTAGAAACTATTTTGTAGCTATATAGGAAAAAATGAAACGTGAGAGTAGGAATTCTGCCATTTTTCTTCTTTCCCCACCCACCCACCCTTTTCTGGTAAGGAAGTGCAACGTTGTTTTCTGTTCTAACCTAAACTTTCAATTTAGGATTTCACGTGTTTTGGGTTCCCCGTAGTACCTCAGGAGTTTTGGTCTCGAGTTCCCCGATGTTTCTTCAATATCCTGTTCTTTTCAACATCCTTTTCGTCCGTTGAACCTTGTTGTTACTTTCCACATCAGTTCTCTACCGGAGTCTAATCAAAACTTCCCCGATCATCTGCAGATGGATCTCAGGTTCTACCCGCAGGTGGTTCGGATGACTCGCTGTGAGAGCACCGCCGGTTATCCGGAGATGCTGAGAGACATGGTTACCTATCTGGGGTTCCATTGGGCACCAGAGTACCAGGTCTACGAGCAGCAGCGAGAGTTTGACCAGACCTGCTACCGGGCTATCGTCTACATTCTGTCGGATGATGGCAGGAGCGTTGTCCACCGCTACGAGGCAGTAGGTTCCACAGTGGATATGGCCGTGCAGCAGGCAGCGTACGTGAGTCTCACCGTCCTCCGTGCTGACTACTGGGGGTTTGATGATTCCATCTATCGTCACATCCCCCGTGGTTACATCACGGCAGCGGGAGTTCACTTCACCCTCCACAGCAACCTGGATACCTACGAGTCTGATAGCTCCAGGCTGCACACCACTGCCCAGTTCGTGAGGCACAGTGACGCAGTTGCTTCCGCACTATCTCAGGAGTTAGCCTCAGTCAGGGAGCAGCTCCACCTTGCTCTCACCCGTCTGGCGACGTACACCACAGACTTTGTTGGAGACGAGCGCTTTGCACGTATCGTTCAGACAGCTGGGTTACCGCTGCCAGATGCTGGAGGTTACGAGCCGATCAGAGGCCCACTTCTCGACCTCGGAGCTGGTTACACAGGGATTCCCCGCTATGGAGCACAGGGAGACGACGCTTTCTACTTCACCACACCGAGAGTTGCTCTCAGGGCAGTCCCGCTCTACGTGGATCGTCGTCATACCTACTTCCGGGGGATTCCTCCGCACCGTATCTCTCGTCGTACTACTCACCGCCGTCCTGCGTGATGAGCATGGGAGTACTGATGTATCCATTCCTAGCTATGTTTAGTTATCCTTTGGCATTCGAACCATGTATTGGTCTGTTAGATATTCTGATGTATTTGAACATGTGATGATGTACCTGTTGGTTATCTATTCATGCGTCGGAATAATCTATCTTTCGCTTACCAAGTCTATCCTTTTCTGTTGTTGTGCTAAAATGAATTTCTGTTCAGGATGCCTCCAACCAGGAAAAACCCGCCTCCGCCACCACCAATGGGGGAACTGTTAGCTCAGATGACCCAAGTGGTGACACAGATGGCCCAGATCCAGGCTAACCAGCAAAACAACCAGAATGTTCCGCGAGTCAGCATTAAGGAGTTTCTGAGCATGGGGCCGAGAGCTTTCGTGGCAACACGTGAGCCTCTGGATGCGGATGACTGGATCAGGGAGATCAACAGGGCTCTGGAGATAGCTCATGTTGCTGAGGAAGATAAGGTCAAGTATGCCACCTACCTACCGAAGGGTCAGGCAGCTACTTGGTGGGAGAACTACCAGACCATGAGAGCTGGCTATCCTATCACCTGGGGATGTTTCAAGGATGCCTTCCTGAAGCACCACATCCCGGATGGTCTCATGGAAAGGATGCGTGAGGAATTCTGCTCTCTCAGACAGGGCAAGCTGGACGTCCTCGGCTACCAGAACGAGTTCAATCGTCTCGCTCGGTACGCTGGTGACGAAGTGTCCACTGAAGCCAAGAAGATGGCAAGGTTCCGCCGAGGTTTTAACCCGGAACTGAAGTACGCTCTCACCAACATCAAGTGCAAGGACTTCGTGGAGCTCGTGAACACCGCGCTCAATGAGGAGAATGGGTGCAAAGCGTTCGAAGATTCCCGCAAGCACTCGCGTGAGGGTGGTTCCTCCTCCAGCATGACCACCCCTCCGCAGAAGCGCCGCATCTGGGTGCCAAATGGTGCTGTCACTCGGGCTCCAAATGCCCAAGCTTCTCCAGGCTTTGGTCCCCGCCCACCCAACCCATCTCAGATGCAGGGTCAGAGGATTCCAATGGGGCAGCCAAGGCCGGGTCCTCCTCGTGTCGTCACTTGCTTCAAGTGCAAGGAGACTGGGCACTACGCTGATAAGTGCACTCAGAGGCAGCTACCTCCACCTCCTCGCCCCAACAACCAGGCAATGGTTCGTGCTCCCCCGGCTAAAGCCTTCAACTCCAACAACAGGCCTGTCGGGAGGACCGCGAGGGTGAACCATATCAAGGCCGACAAAGCTGAGGAAGCTGCTGACGTCGTTCTCGGTATATTACCCGTAAACTCTATTCCAGCTAAAGTGTTGTTTGATACCGGAGCATCGCATTCTTTTGTGTCAAAGATTTTTGCAAAAGCATACAACCTAGTTCTGGTTCCGCTAAGCAACCAAATGACTGTTCACTCTCCGGGACCGCAAATGTTGACATCCAAGATAAGCATGGACAATGAGATCCTAATTGGAGGTCGCATATTCCTTGCTTCACTCATGTTGCTGGGAAATTCTGACATTGATGTCATTCTGGGTATGGATTGGTTGAAGACCCACAGAGCAAAAATTGACTGTGCTCAAAAGTCAATAACTCTTTCTCACACTTCAGGCCAGATAGTCTATTCTCCATATGGATCAAGTTCTGTTCAGCTGTTCAACCTCGATGCCAAACCCCTTCCTGCAATTGAAAATGTTCCGGTGGTTTGTGAATTCCCTGACGTCTTTCCAGAAGAGTTGCCAGGGATGCCCCCGGACAGAGCAGTTGAGTTCGTGATCGAGCTTGAGCCAGGTACTGCTCCAATCTCTAAGCATCCATACAAGATAGCTCCTCCTGAACTGAAATTGTTGAAGGAGCAAATCGATATGTACATGGAGAAAGGTTACATTCAGCCTAGTTCCTCCGCTTGGGGTTGCCCAACTCTGTTTGTTGCCAAGAAGGATCAAACAAAAAGACTCGTGGTTGACTATCGTCCTCTCAACGAGAAAACTATCAAGAACAAGTATCCAATCCCTCGTATCGATGATCTTTTTGATCAACTTGCTAGAGCCTCAATATTCTCAAAGTTGGACTTGAGGATAGGGTACCATCAGATAAAGATCAGAAAGGAAGATATTCCTAAGACAGCTTTCACCACTCGGTACGGTCTATATGAATACACCGTCATGTCCTTTGGTCTCACCAATGCACCGGCAACGTTCTCAAGACTCATGAATTCTGTCTTCCATGAATACCTCGACAAGTTCGTTGTGGTATACCTCGATGACATTCTAGTCTACTCAAAATCCGAGGAAGAGCATGGAGAACACCTTCGTCTCACTCTCATGAAACTTCGCGAGCATCGTCTGTATGCCAAGTTTTCCAAATGTGAGTTCTGGATTCCAGAAGTTGCATATCTTGGTCATATCATCTCTGCCAAGGGCATAGCCATTGATCCTGAAAAGGTTAATGCAATTGTTGATTGGAAACCCCCTAAGACGGTGAAGCAAGTCAGAAGTTTTCTTGGCTTGGCTAGCTATTGCCGTCGTTTCGTCCAAAACTTTTCTAAGATTGCCAAACCTCTAACTGATCTCACAAAGAAGGACAAAAAGTTCGTTTGGACTCCACAATGTGATGAGAGTTTCAACCTCCTGAAGACTAAACTCACTTCTACCCCAGTTCTGGTTGGCCCAGATACTACCAAACCTTTCCAGATATTCTGTGATGCATCTCTCCAAGGCCTAGGAGCAGTTCTTATGCAAGAACGTCAAGTTGTGGCTTATGCTTCACGTCAGTTGAACCCACATGAGCAAAACTATCCCACTCATGATCTTGAACTTGCAGCAGTTGTGTTTGCCCTCAAGAAATGGAGACAATACTTGTTGGGTAACAAAACTGAAATCTTTTCCGATCATAAGAGTCTGAAATACATCTTCACTCAGCCAGATCTGAACCTCAGGCAAAGGAGATGGATTGAGAAGATTAAAGACTTTGATCTCACCATTTCTTACACTCCAGGCAAGGCTAATGTTATGGCCGATGCTCTCAGTCGCAAATCCTATTGCAATAATCTCATGATCATGGAAAGCCAACCTCCACTTCATGAAGAATTCCAGAAGCTGAACCTTGGTCTTGTCCCTGGAGGATACCTTGCTAGCTTGACAGCCAGTCCAACTCTTGAGGACAAGATTCGTTCTGAACAACTTCGTGATAATGAAATCAAGAAGAATGTAGAGCACATCAAGGAAGGCAATGATAAATTCAAGTCCTTCTCAATTGATGACAAGGGAACTGTGTTCTTCGAAGGACGCATTGCAGTTCCTCAGATTCAAAGTCTCAAGGATATCATTCTCAAGGAGGCTCATGAAACTCCTCTCTCCATCCACCCTGGAAGTACAAAGATGTACCAGGATCTCAAGACTCTGTATTGGTGGCCTGGCATGAAACGTGAAATTGCTCAATACGTTTCTGAATGCGACGTTTGTCAACGTGTTAAGGCAGTCCATCAGAAAACAGCAGGTCTACTCCAACCTCTGAAAATTCCTGAGTGGAAGTGGGACATGATTGAAATGGACTTCGTTACTGGGTTTCCAAAGTCCAAAAAGGGCAACGATGCAATCTTCGTTGTTATTGATCGTCTCACTAAGGTTGCTCACTTCTTTGCTGTAAAGGAAACTATCTCAGCTAGCCAGTTAGCAGAGCTCTACACAGCAAAGATCATTCCTCTTCATGGTGTTCCTTTGGAAATAAGCTCAGACCGTGGAAGTATTTTCACGTCTCATTTCTGGAAGAGTTTTCAAGAAGCATTGGGCACCAAACTTCTGTTCAGCACAGCTTATCACCCTCAGTCTCAGGGGAAAGTCGAAAGAGTCAATCAGATTCTCGAGGATATGCTCAGAGCATGTGGTCTCTCCTTTGGCATGAAATGGGAGGATTGCCTTCCATATGCTGAATTCTCCTACAACAACAGCTACCAGGCAAGCCTAGGCATGGCACCATTTGAGGCACTGTATGGTCGCAGATGCAGGAGTCCAATCAATTGGTCTGGAGCTGGTGAACGTTCACTCTTGGGCCCTGACATTGTTAAGGAAGCCGAGGAGAAAGTTCGTATCATTCGTGACAATCTTAGGATTGCTCAGTCTCGTCAGAAGAGCTATTATGATAGCAAGCACAGGGATATGATCTATGCACCTGGTGATAAGGCATATCTCCGTGTAACTCCCCTCAGAGGCACTCATCGTTTTGGTATGAAAGGAAAGCTTGCACCAAGATACATTGGTCCTTTCAACATCCTCTCAAGACGTGCAGAAAATGCTTATCGTCTTGAACTTCCAGAAAAACTATCCAAGGTGCACGATGTGTTCCACGTGTCCCAGCTCAAGAAGTGTTTCAAAGATCCAGATCGTGCAGTTGATCATGATTCCATTGAACTGCAAGATGATCTATCTTATGAGGAGCACCCTATTCGTATACTCGATGAGACCGAGCGTAAGACTCGCAACAAGAGCACCAAGTTCTTGAAAGTCCAATGGTCGCATCATTCCGATAAAGAGGCAACGTGGGAGACCGAAGAGGATCTTCGCAAGAAGTATCCGGACCTTTTCACATCTCAGTAAGGAATCTCGGGGCGCGATTCCTTCAAGGGGGGGCGTTTTGTAACATCCCAAGTATGAAATATCCCTTAGAATGTTTTGTTCCTTGTTTTATTTCAAGCAATGCATCATGTCATCATCTCATTGCATTTGTTTTATGTTTGTTTGCATTTGTTACTATTTGTTTTCCATCTTTTTAGCTTGTTTTCATAATCAAACTCAAACTATTTCAAATGGTTATTTTCATACTTGATCTGTTACAACTCTTGGAATAAAAATAACAACTGAAAACAACCATTTTATTCCATGTAAATCACTCCTTAATTTGTTGGTTTTAATCAAACCATTAATCCAATCAATTAATTCTAATTCATTTCTAAATTCAAACCAATTCTCAAAATCATCACTATTTTGAATCCATGAAGTGCACCACACATTTGTATTCTTTAAATCACTTTAAAACTTAGGGGTGACCCTATTAAAAGTGTTGTTTTAAATAAAGGTTTATTTAATATTGAAAATTCTTTCAAATTGGGATTCAAATACAAACCTTATTTTAAATATCAAATTTTTGAAATCCAAACTTGGAATATGGTTTCTATTTAACTAATTAGCCTAACCTAATTTTCTGGAATTTTTATCAACCAAAAACCTTAACATTTTCTTCCAAATTCTGTTTCAGCAAAAAAAAAAACAGAAAAATAAAAAAGGAGAGAAACCTGCAGCGCGCGCGGCAGCTAACGCAGCCCAGCCCAACCTAAGCCTAGCGCGCGCCAGCCCAGCCCGCCTAGCTCCCCCGTACCGCTTCGCGATTCGTGCGGATCTTCTAATCGTCGTCGTCAAGCAGTACGGCAAGCATCTCCGCGCGCCACCGCGACCGCGCGCGACTCCGGCTGCCAACCGAGCGTCCAGCGGCCTATAAGTACCAGCCCTAGCCCCTGGAACCTAACCCTAAGCCCTAGGTTCGCTGTCCCATCGCCAGCGCCGCCATCCCTGCCCTCTCTCATCGCTTTTCCCCCTCTCTGTTCTCTCACCGCCGGCGAGCCTCTGAAGATCGCCATGGCGCCGCCGCCTCCTACCCTCTCCTAGCCACTAGCCTACGGGAACCACACCGCCACCTTTCCCTCTTCGTGTTGGACACCCGATCGTGCACGGAGGAGCCGGGAAACAGCGCCGCCATCCTCGACCGCAACGTCACTGTCGCCGTCAGCTACGTCACCTTCGAGCTCCCTCGGCCAAATTCCGGTGAGATCCACCGTCTCACTCACCCCTCTCCCTCCTGTTGCATCCGCACAGTTCTGCGCACGTCTTGCACCCGCCAGATCCACCCCTTAGCGCGCGAGCACGCGGTGATCGCCGCCGGCGACACCTTCCGACAGTCGAGCAAAGTTTCGTCGTCAGTTTCGTCAGTGTAACGATTGGTTCTGAAACCATATCCTCCCTGCGCCTCGTATGTCTGACAAGCGAAACGCAACAGCGCAGTGGTTGCGCACACTCTGCACCTCCTCGTGGTCGCGGGTTCGAGCCGCGGGCGCGCGGAATAAACACACCTTTTTGCATCTATGTCTGACACCCGTGGCCCACATGTCATGCACTCCTGTGGCCACGCAAGCACAGCGCCACGCTGGCCCCCGCAGGCCCACAGGGCAGTGCCTGGGGTGTAGATCCAGTGCGGTAGCAAATGATTTAAAACAAATCTGTTTATTTCTATTTCTTTTTAAATGGCAGAATAAACAATAAACTTTAAAAATCAATAACTTTTAATCCATAAGTCTACTAAATAAAACTTGTATATGTTTATTGCTCCAAATTTCATAATCTTTCCAACTAACCTATTTGTGTTCTGTTTTGAGTTTTCAAAATACATCTAAAAATTCAAATTTGAATAATTCAAATGTAATTTGCAATAATTCATACTAATTCCAAATAAGGCAAATAAAATATGTTTTTCATACCATTTTGAATATCCTATTCAAATATAAAATTTGTTTCATTGTTTGAATAATTTGAATTGCCTAAATAATTTAATACTTGTTTAATTCAATTAAATTTGATAAAATCATAAATTGCTTAATATAAAATATTTTTGGACATGCAAAATATGTTTTCAAACCATAAAAGTGTGAACTTTTCAAATGTGAATTTGAATTTATGTTTTGAACAAATAAAATTCAAATAATATTCAAACTTGTTTTAAATTCAATTAAAACTTGTTTAATATTGTTTAATTCATAATAAATTCATCCTAATTCAAATTTCAAAATGTGAAACATGTAATCCAACTAAAATTTGATGTTCTTTTCAAATATAAATTTTGTTAATTGTTTTGCACACTTTAAATTGGTGAAAAAAATAATTGTATGTGTGGCATGTTTAAGTAACCAAAATTTTCCCAACTTAATAAATAAGTTCTAAACTTGTTTTATTCCTTTTCCTTTGCATCTATTATTGTTATTTGTTGTTATCTTGTCATCATCATCATGCATGCATCATGATAACAACTATCACATAATAAATAATTGTAAATCATTTGTTCCACTTATTTCAATGGATCCTTTTCCATATGCAACCCTTGCATATGGGTCCATTTAATCTGTGCTATCATGTTAGTCAGTTTATTTTGATGCAACTATTAACTTGTCATGCATCATCTTGATTGTGCACAATGCCATGGCAATGATTGTTACATTCCTGTTTTGTCTGTTTGCTGTTTCTCGAATAGACGACGACGTTGAGGCAGACGATCCTTACAGTACCCCTTCTGAGGATCTAGCTCAGTACCCGGCTGTTGAGTTTGCAGGCAAGTTATCACTCACATGAACCATTGTGTTCCTTTCAACCCTGGTTACCGATACTTTCCGCTGTCTATATCTTGCTAGCCTTAGTGGTAGATGTTTCTGTACGAACCTATCACATGAATCCTTTAACCCTGATATTGCCTCACCACCCCTCCTACAACCCTGTTGATTGAGCCAGTGTCTTACTAGTATGCTTAGGTTGTTTGCTCGAGTCTGTTCCCCGTTACTTTCAGTTACTATATTTCATTATGTTCTGGGGGCTCGATGTTTAATCAATCAATCAATCATGCTAATGTTATTACTGTTAATAATAATTTGATGATAAGGCACCAGCAGGAGGCCCTGTGTGGTTTTGAGGCCTGCTAGTGTCGACCCTAATAGGAAAAGGGTCTTGTCTATTGATCCATGATGAGCGCACTACCCGCATGTGGGAAGCGAGTATGGGCGCCCCCCTCAATTTGATTCGATTCGCATCTCGTCCAAATCATCTCATTTAGTTCGTGCTTTCTATTTGCCGCATGCATGTTTTTGCGAGCCCAGCGCAGGGTGGAACTTTTGTAGTCGGCATATAGGGGGACACGTTCTTAGAGTGATATGAGGGTCCATTTTCTTCTGGGCTCGATTAGCCGTGCGCCCAAGGTGCTTTGGGCTTGATGCGGAGAAGAGTTGAGTTGTGTTGAGTGCCCCGCTTGGTGGGAGGCATCCCATCTGGCGGGTTATTCATACGTGTACGGCCAAATTGGTGCAACCCTGCAGGGATAATCTTCTCGAGAAGCCGTGTTTTCCGCGGTTATGGATTACTTGGTGAAAGTACTGGCTAACAAGTACTCAGGACAACTTAAACCTAATGATTCACTATCTCACACCCCATGATTAACAATTTGACTAGTAATAGGATTATTGTCACAATAACTTGATTCATCTTAATCCAACTGTGTGAGTTATCCTCGTATTGCTTCTTTGGATAAGGGGCGAGGTCCAGGATGGGTTTGTTTGATGTTATTTTTCAGTTGGTTACAACCCTCGATCTTATCCCCTTTCTAATAGTTGGAAATGATAGAATCTCTGTAGTTGGTTAGCGCAGCCAGTTGCAGCATCTTATGTACCCCTTCTTTCCGTTGAACCCAAGTCATCTGTGCTTGTGTTGACGGGCTATACTTTGCTGAACTGTGAGTCTTGCTTGCCAGTACGTGGATGTACTGACCCCGTTGGGGCTGTGGTTTACGCAGACTACGACTACGGCTACGATGACCACCAGGATGGCTACTTCGTGGAGTTTGACGAGATTGCAGACGAGTAGTTAGCTGGACCAGGGCTGGATCCAGGACCTACGTGGATGGGCTTCGTCTTCTTTATTTTCTCCGGCTTCTTAAGCCTGTTGGATTTGTCTGTACCCAGACACCTTTGATTGCTTCCGCTGATGTAATGAATGCTATGTTGGGACGTGTGTCCTCTGGATGATTGTATTTGCTATCTCTGCCTTAGTGAAGGCTATTTGCAACCTTATTTCAATCTTTTGTGTCTTAGAGATAAGTTGTGATCATCATTCGTTCAAAGCTGTTGACGTACCGTGCGTGATTGATATGAAGTACGTCGACAGTAGTGCCTATGACTTCTAGTGGACAGTTTACATCGACGGTGGAATAGCAGGGCTTGTGTTGTCGCGCATAAGCGCAGGCCTACCAGGAAGCTGGGACGTGGGAGCAGTTATGCCCCATAATCCAAGCACCTGCTATCCAGTTCGTACGATGAGTATCCCTTAGAAGCCAGGGTGCGACACCAAGGGAGAACCTGTATACAAAACCGCAGCAGAAAACGCGGAAGCCGCATTCGCCATCCTCAATGATGATATGTACTCCAATGACGAAAAACATCAAGGGGTGTATGCTTTCTTAGGAAAGGCATTGCAACACCAATAACGGGGGAAGGCAAGATCAGGGAAGTTGCATGGTGACTCGGCCCTATGCAAAACCGCCACATGCGCCGCAGGAGCACCTGGACCTGGGGAACCTGGAGATTCAGGCAATTCCAAAGAGAAGAAAGAAGATTCGAGAAAGGACAAGAAAATTCCATATAACAAGAATACAACGTCCAGGAGAGGATCCCATCCACCGAAAGGTGGAATTAACCCCCGAGATCGTGAAGAAAAAAACCGGAAATACGGAAAAGCAATGCCGCCTCCGAGACGCCCTGCTGAAAAAGCCGGAAGATACGACATTCCTCACAGGCGTGAGAGATCCCGTATTCCAAAGGACACGATAACAGAGGAAATAGGGATAACCCCGGAAAAGCGCACTCGCGCAACAATGGAAAAGAAAGGAGCAGTCCCCTTCTATCCATTCAGCCGGTAGATTCCGTTCACGCCGATAGAGCGGAAAGAGATGAACTATACTTTGGACCTAAGTGTTTCACTGACAGGATCCGGAGAATAACTCTACATTCTGGCTTTGCTAAAGTTGGTCCAACATATCAAAAATATACCGGCAATACAAACCCGGATACCTGGCTCTCGGACTACTATACAACTGTCCAGATTAGCAAAGGGACAGACCTAGAGGCGGTAAAATTCCTCCCCCTAATGTTGCTGGATGAAGCCAGAGATCTGATTAACGGGCTTCTGTCAAGAAACCGTGGATAACTGGGATGATATGGCTAGAGTTTTCACTCAGCATTTTCGGGGAACTTACAAATGCCCCAATAGCATTAACCAGCAAAACCGTTGCATCCAGTTTGAAGATGAGCCATATGTTTACTTTATCTCAAGATGGACTACAATGAAGAACATCTGCTCTGGAGTAAGTGATGTACAAGCAATGTGTGCTTTCATCAATGGCTTAAAACCCGGCCTCGTACCGTTCATGGTTGGTTCAAAGAAGCACAAAGATCTCAGATATATGCTTATAACTGCAAACGAGCACGCAGCGGTTGAAGACGACATCAGAGCGAGATGTGGAAATATTGATGCTTTGGCTCAGGCCAAAAAGACGCCTCGTTCTGAGAAAAAAGCTACTCCAGAAACACAACAAAAGCCCAAAGAAGTTAATCTAGCATTTGGGAAGGATAATGGCAGCAAATGGAAAGGAAGAAACACAGAACCCATCTCCTACTCAAAGGAAGAGTGGGAAAAGATTAAGTCGGAAAACTGTGTCCACCATTCGCAATTTGGGAAACCTACCATACTAACGCACAATGCCGGATCAATAAGCATATGAAAGGCAGTACAGGATCCGGGAACAAGGGGAAAAGGTCCAAGATAAAAATTCTCCAAGCAAAAGCCAGAAGCTAAAAAAGAAGACAGTGAGTCGGACACTGATGAAAAAATCCAGAAACAGCAGCTAAAAGACAAACCAAAGTTCTCGAGAGTTGATGGAGAATGCAATTTAACTTTCCTAGCAACTCCCTCAGCAAAGGTGGCAGAGAGGACACTTCGAGAAATAAACGCGGTTGTTCCACCAACCCCCAAATTCTTGAAGTACTTGAATACACCAATTACCTGGGATCAGTCTGATCATCCCGGAAATATCCCAGAACCCGGCACACAAGCTCTAATTGTAAGCCCTATTGTTCAAAACACTAGGCTAAAAAGAGTGCTGATGGATGGAGGATCCAGTATCAATATAATGTACCTGGATAAACTAAAGCATCTGCGAATCTCCGAGACCCAGCTCAATCATAGCAACATACGTTTCCACGGCATCGTCCCTAGAAGACAAGCACAATCCCTAGGAGAAATTTCCCTAGACGTAACCTTTGGAGAAAAAGAGCATTTCCAATAGGAAAAAATCTCTTTCGAGGTCGTGTCGTTCGAAATTGTATACCACGCAATACTCGGACGTCCAAATTTCGCCAAATTCATGGAAAGATCATGTTATATTTATAACAAGCTGAAGATGCCAGGGCCAAAAGGAGGAGTAATCACCATATCAGAAGACTTCAAATTGGTAAATGAGTTGGAAAAGGAAAACGCCCTTTGCGCAGAAAAAGTGATAGCAAAGGAGGAATTGAAAGAGCTGGCGAAGGAAGTATCGCCGACAGAAATGCCAGCAGGAAAAGAAAGCCGGAAGCCGACAGATTGTTTCAAAGCTTCCGAGAATACAAGACAGGTTATCCTAGATCCCAAAGATCCGACAAAATTTGTCGTAGTGGGAACCGGGATGACCGACAAATAGGAAAGCGATCTTATCAAGTTCCTCCGTGAGAACTGGGATATCTTTGCCTGGTGTCATGCGGACATGCCAGGTGTACCCAGGGAACTTGCTGAGCATCAACTCAAGGTGATTCCAGGATCTAAACCCGTCAAACAAGGTCTCCGTTGATTTGACAGAAGAAGACGGAAGGCTATTGGCAAGGAAATTATCCGGCTATTAGCATCTAATTTTACCCGGGATGTTATACATATTGAATGGTCTGCGAACCCGGTATTAGTCCCGAAGAAAGATAGTACTGTTCTGAGGATGTGTATAGATTACACCGGCCTGAACAAATTGTGTCCAAAAGATAGGTTTGCATTGCCGCGAATCGATCAAATAATAGATGCCACTGCTGGCTCTGAGCTTTTGTGATTTTTGGTTGCTTATTCCGGGTACCATCAAATACGTATGAAGGAATAAGACCAAATCAAAACTTCCTTCATAACCCCGTATGGAACATAATATTACATAACCATGCCTTTCGGTCTGAAGAATGCAGGTGCAACTTACCAGCGTTGCATGCAACGATGTTTGCATAGTCAGATTGGCAAAAATGTTCATGTTTACGTGGACGACATTACTTTCGTTTCCAAGGAAAAAGACACACTCCTCGAAGATCTACGAGAAACCTTCAAAAATTTGCGCACTTACAAAATGAAGTTGAATCCATTAAAGTGTGTATTCGGGGTTCCCTCATGAAAACTTCTGGGTTTTATCGTTTCTCACAGAGAAATAGAAGTAAACCCGGAAAAGATCAAGGCAATCTTAAACATCTCAAAGCCCACGTGCTTCAAAGATGTACAAAGATTGACGGGTTCTGCAGCCGCCGTCAGCAGGTTTATAAGCCGGCTAGGAGTCAAAGCTCTGCCATTATACAAATTGTTGAAAAAATCCGACAAATTTGTATGGATAGAAGAGGCGGACAAAGCATTAACCCAGTTAAAAGAAACCTTGATGAAAGCTCCGATTTTGGCCTCACCAAAAGACGAAGAACCCATGTTATTGTATCTCACGGCAACAAACAGGGTTATTAGCGCCGTGATAGTTGTGGAAAGGCGGAAAGAAGAACAAAGCATACCAGATCAACATCCATTGTATTATGTCAGCAAAGTTTTTTCCGAGTCTAAACAAAGGTATCCACACTATCAAAAACTGGCATATGGCGTGTTTTTTGCATCTCGAAAACTCCGCCATTACTTCCAAGGGCATTCCATAACAGTGGTATGTAAAGCACCACTAGGGGATATTATTAACAATGGGGACGCAACATGCTGAGTAGCCAAATGGGGCATCGAGTTAGCTGCGTTCGACATTAAGTATCAACCCCGGACGGTAATTAAATCCCAGGCGTTGGCAGATTTCGTCGCTGATTGGACAGAAGCAATGGAAAACACACCAATGCCGGAGTCGGAATACTGGGTTATGCACTTTGACGGATCCAAGATGAAGGAAGGCGCTGGAGATGGTGTAGTGCTAAAATCCCCAAAAGGAGATACTATGGAGTATGTATTACAAATACACTTCAACGCCAACAATAACATGACATAATACGAACCTTTCTTTATGGCTTGCACATTGCAAAAGAAATAGGTGTCAAACGCATACTATGCTATGGTGATTCAGATTTGGTACAACATCAGCTTAACCAAACATGTGACGCCAAAAGCCCCATCATGGCCGAATATCGGAGAATGGCGGACGAGTTTGCCATTTGCTTCCTAGGATTTGAAGTACTTCATGTAAAAAGGGAAGAAAACTGGAACGCGGACGCATTAGCCCGCATGGTCTCGGAAAGAGTGAAAATCCTACCACCAGGTGTGTTTGTCCAACATTTGCATGAACCAACGATAAAAGGTGGAGATATTGATTACCCTCTCGTTTCCGAGTCAATTGAAGTCCTGCTCGTTAACCTGGATTGGACAATTCCATATTTAAACTTCTTAGTGGATCAGAAGTACCCGGATGGAGCAGACGAGGTCTTGCAAAGACAAATAAAACGTCGATGCAAAGTATACACGGCAATCAATGGTTGCCTGTATAAACGCACCACTATCGAAATTTTTCAGCGATGTATTTCGCTAGAAGAAGGCCGATAAATACAGCAAGAAATCCATGCAGGAGATTGCGGACATCATGCTCAATCAAAAAGCATAATTTAAAAAGCATTTCATGCAGGGTTTTTCTGGCTAACAGCCAAGACAGATGTCGAACACATAGTAAACACATGTGCCGGATGTCAGTATTACGCCAAGCAGACGAATATGTCAGCCCAAACACTCAAAACTATCCCTATTACATGGCCATTTGCGGTCTGGGGGCTAGATATGATGGGACCATTCAAAACTGCAAGAGGTGGACTCACACATCTACTCGCTGCAGTAGATAAGTATACCAAGTGGGTGGAGGCAAAACCCATCAAAAAGCTTGACAGTGTAACTGCTAGGAATTTCACCATTGACGTATTCATGAGATACGACGTTCCAAATAGCATAATTACCGACAACGGGACAAATTTCCCAATTGGAGAGTTGGCCAAATATTGTCGAGAAACGGGGATACGCCTAGATCTTGCATCTGTGGCACACCCGCAATCCAATGGGCATGTTGAAAGAATGAATAGCTCAATCTTGCAGGGAATACGCCCAAGACTCGTATCTCCCCTTCATAGAGTAGCTGGAGCATGGGTAGAAGAGTTACCTTCCATGCTTTGGAGTATTCGAACGACGCCAAACAGATCAACAGGGAAAACCCCGTTTTTCTGGTTTATGGCGCAAAAGCAGTGCTTCCAACGGACTTGCTCCATGATAGCCCAAGAGTGCAGGCTTTTTATGACTCGGATGCCTAAAGTGCACGACAGGATGCCGTCGATCTTCTAGAAGAAGAACGAGAACTTGTACTTCAAAGATCCGCCATTTATCAGCAAGGACTACGACGCTACCATAGTCGGAAATTCAGGCATCGTTCTTTCAAAGAAGGTGACTTAGTGCTAAGATTGGTACAAGAGAGAAAGCACAAGTTAGCCCCAGTTTGGGAAGGACCAATTGTCATTAGCAATGCTATGAAAAATGGATCATACTATCTTGTAGATATTCGGGATACGGAAGATGATCCCAAAAGACCGAATCGCAAAATAAAGAGAAAGATAGATGTCGAACTATGAGAGACCAAAAGGCCCTGGAGCATCCAGCAGTTACGTCCCTTCTACACTTAGTTCAATTCCTATGTAAAACATCTTTGAGATTATGAAATAACGTTGTCGGAATTCATACATCTATGTTTTTACATGTTTATTATAGTACAAAGCATAAATCCGTCTTATCTATTTCCCAATGATCTTTAAAAATACTCAATGTTAACCCGAATTGTGCCTGCATGCTCGGAGTTAAAAAAACTGAATGATTTTCAGCCTAAGGAGGTTTAAGGAAACCCAGATTGTGCCTGCGTGCCTGATTTTCAGACAAAATTCCTTACCTTTTCTCTAAGTATTATCTGATTGTTTTTATGTTGGGCAACTAGAATTAGTAAGTAAAAATGCCTTTATTATGATCCATGTTTCCGAGTTTCGACTGATTGGTTATACCCAGTCACTTGGCATCAAGATTATATACTATTGAGCCATTTCAAACACTAAAGACAGTTAAGACATATAAACCAGGGAACTTAGAATATAAAGGAATAAAAACCCAGAAAACTTGCAAAGACTTAATAAATTAACTGCAAAAGCGGAGTACTTGTTTATACAAAATAATAGAAAGCATTACAATAAGTGTTACATTATAAGGAAAGTAATGCTTCTATTTTCCTATCTCCTACTCGGGACCAGGCAGCTTCTTTAGGCATCCGAGTCTTCATCGTCGCTGCTGGATTCCTCGGGAGTTGTCGGGATTTCCTCCTCGGGGTAGAAGGTGGAGATGTTCACCATGTTGGCGATCTTGGTGGCGTGGCCTTTGATTTCTTCAAAGATGCAGGTCCGCTGAGCATCCGTGTATCCTTGAGGGATGCCGGACGCCACGCGCCTAGATTTGGCAGTAGGGTACTGCATACGCATGAGCCCAAGGGCCATGCGTGCACCACCGCGAGCTGCAGAACGGAGCAAGGACTCCTTGCGATCCTCCACCTCCACGATAGCTTCCGGAAGTTTCTCAACTTCCGAGAACTCCCCAGATCTGGCGGAAATGTACTTATTAATAAGTAACATCCCCGCATCCTTGATCGCGGTGAAGACTTTCCCGAAAGCCTGGATTCTTTCAATCCGGGTAAGCTGGGGGCTACCTCCTATTTCAATCAACAAACAAATGTTAGGAAAAACAGAAGAAGAGGAAACAAGGAAAATCCGGTAAAAGACAAGTTACTTACCGAGAATCCGATCCATCTCGGTGCCTTCTTCCACGCGCTGGTTCAGGGTGTTCTCCAGGTCCCTGATTGTAGCTTTATCTTTCTCGGCCTGGCTGGAAGCCTTAGATTCGGCAATGCCAACAGCTAGTTGGTTGGCCTCCAGTTCCTTCTGGAGCTTCATAGTAAGCTTGTGAAGATCCAGGTTCTCGCGGCGGAGGTTCTCGGCATTGCCAGCATCTTCAGCAATTTGTTTGGCTTTCGCCAAAGAAGCTGAAAAGCAAGTAAAAAAGAAGAGTTAGACACTCGGAAAATTACTTAGACAAATTTGCGAATAAAAGCAGAGAAAATTTATTACCTGCTGATTTACTCAGCTGCTGCTGAGTAGATGCCAGTTCTGCATGCTTATCTTCAAGAATATTAAGAAGGGTTTTCACCTGTTTGTTCTTGATGGTAAGTTTGTTGAAAACTTCCACGTTGATGTTCTCAGCAGTTTGCTGAAACACGGAAAAGAAACAAAAAGTGCTTAAGTTAAAAACAAGCATAATAATGAAAAAGGCACTAAGTCAAAAGTATACATTCGGCTTATTTCTTGGGGGCTAGAGATATTACCTGGCTCATCTTGGTCAAGTTTGCCAAGTTTTCATTGAGTTCTTTTGCATAGTCTGCAAAAAGAATCCCGACGTTGCAAAGGCTGTCCTGGATGACCTGCCGAGGTGAAAATATGAAGTTATTCCCTACAATAGGCCCGCCTTGCGGCCAAGGGCAGATTAAAGGTGCTGGAGCGAAGAATTTGGTTGCCCACGGATGAATATATCCGTATTCGTCAAACGGTTCTTCCTTTACCTTGAATTCCTTGTCGAAAGTTGGAATGGGTTCTTCTTCAGCTGTGTAAGAAGGGCCACCCATCTCCGGCACCGCCCTTTTACCTTGCGTCCGGCTCGGACGCAATAGGATGGCTGGTCGGCAGGGTATACTCTTCCTCCCTTGCAGATTGATTTTCTCCTCCTGTAGCAGTTGGGGTAGCTGGAACTGCAGGGGATGGATGCACCCCTCTGCAAGAAACTGCCTTATGTCTCTTCATCTTTTTTTGGCTTCAGAGAGGTAGGAGCAAGGCTGAAAAAGAAAGGAAGGGAAAGAAATTCCGAGAGATTAGAATTCCGAGAAAGTAAAAGAACTCTTGTAACAAAAAGCAGAGAAAAAGGAAACCCGAATGATTTACCTGGAAGTAACGACGGGAATTCCGTCAAGTTCCACCACCTCTTCAGCAGTCGATGGCTTCTTGCGTTTCCGCCCACCAGCGAACTTGGCGCGCAAAGCATCTAATTCAGCATCAAACGCAAGATCCTCGTCAGTGAGATCGGCCAGCTGAGCAACAAAGCACAAAATCCGGCTAAGTTAATCTGAGAAAGATAAAAATCCGACAAATTTCCCAAAGAAGTAAGTCATTACCTTTGGAGCCGGATTTTGTTCGTGATACATCTCTCGGCTTTCTTCATATTGGTCGCAAGTGGCGACCAAGTGATTTACCCGCTTTTTAAAGTCCCTTTTGGAGAACGCCTTGTCTGTTCCCCTCATTGTATCTTTCGGGCCCGTATAATCACACAGAAGTCGGGTTCCGCGATAAGCCAAAGGCTAGATGCGTCTCCCGAACCAACACAGAACTGTGTCGGTGCCAGTAAGAGGGGGAGTGGAGGAGACGAGTTTGGCGATGCGTCGTTTGATTTTCATTAAATCATCCGGCAGAGTTTGAACAGCCTCCACTGCCCAGTTGTCTTGGGGAGTGGCGGCGCAGTTGACGAAAGGTGGAATTCCCGTATCCTTTCCAGGATACGGGACATCTTGGTGGTAGAAGAAGAAACCCGTCCGAAACTTGACGGATTCCGAGGTTTTGATCTTGGGGAACCAATCCTCCCTAAATCTACGGAGGGTGAAGGATATGGTTCCGCAAGTCGGGAGTGTGCCCTCATAGGGGTTTCGCTTAACCCCGAAACAGTACTGCCAAAAGTCTAACCTAGGTTCTATTCCTAGATACCCTTCAAAGAGGGACTGGAACCCGGCTAGATATAGAATGGAATTTGGAGGGAGATTTTGGGGTTGAATTTTATAGTGGTTGAGAAACTGGAGGAGGAAGGCGGAAGGTGGAAATCCCATACCTCGGCTAATATGCGAGGTGAGGAGAACCCTTTCCCCGCCTCTCGGCATGGGCTCGGAGTCGTCCTCCTCGTGCCACCATTTCCCCTTCAAGATCAACCCCTCCTTCTCCATTATCGGAAGGAGGGAAGGGACCAGGTTGCACTGGCTCCAATTACCGGAAATCTCGCCTTCGTCCTCCGCTCCGCCGGCGGTCGCGGCAGCGAGCTCCTCACCGACGAGGGTGAGTTTCTCTTCCGCGGTTTTGACGTTGAAGGGCGGAGGCGGAGCGGAAGATGACGCCGCCAGATTCTCGGCCGCGAGAGGAGGATCCTCGCGGGCCAGGCCGCCGACAGTTTCCTCCGGCGCGTTCGCGGCAGCACGGATCAGAGAATTGAGCTGCGGATCCATGTTATTGATAATCTCGTCGATGTCGACGGAGACGGAGTGTTCCTCTGCGGCGCGCGGTGAGTCGTCGGTGGCCATTCATGGGCGGCGCGGAGAAGATCCCGAACATCCGGGGACGATGCGGAACATGCACGGGCTCTGCTCGCACTGGTGAATCCTTGGATCGAGAGCAATGGCGCTTGAGGGTTGGGAGATGGTGTGAGAGCGGAAGAACTACCAGAGGGCCCGAGGAAGGCTATTTGTAGCCGGAAAAGCTTTAAGATGCGCCACAACGGCTCTTTTGACCGTTAGATCTTCGACGCATGTCATTCGCCGGAAATCCGGGAAATGAGAGGATGGGTGATTATTGATATCTCCTCGTTTCCCGTGATAATCCGTCAGATATACGTTTCAGGATTTCACATTTGAACCCAAACGCCCCTGACGTCAGCATGATTTTATCGCTGACGTAAGGAAGTTCCTTCTCCACGAAGGCTCGTGGAAGAAAAAGTCGGATTTTCCCAAAACCCGAGTTTCACGTTAAAGCATGATTTGAGGAAAAGAAGAATCGAGAGGAAGCGCCAACATTTCTCGGAAAAGAATGCAAATTGATGAAAGGTGGCAGATTGGAGTCTCAATCCTTCTTGGGGGCTACTGTCGGATATTACCGATCAGGGGTATATCTGGCATTGTCCTAAAGAGCTAGATTACCAGGGTGGCCTGAATGGTAATGGATCATGGTCTATTAGGCGGCCCAGTAAGCTGACACGCAGAAGCCAAATTCTAGAAGAATCCAGACCATGGCCCACGTGGTACGGCTTGGAGTAGAAGGCGGATTCCTGCTTTCCAAGTTAGAAACTTACCGTAGTCTTCTAGGTTTTCTTTCTGTAAGCCCTAACCCGGCTATCTATATAAAGTCGTACGGGAGAGAAGAAAGATACAATCAATTAGCTAGAAGCCTACTCGCCGAGAAGTTGATCCTTGTCAAGTTAGCTAAATCAACTCACATTGTACTTTGTATATTTCAGGCTTCAGCCCTGATTTGGTGAGATTGCAGGAGTAGGAACGCCGCCTAGTTGCGACGTATCGAACCTGGGTAATTTTGGTGTCCCTGGTTGTCATACTACCACGTTCCCCCCACGTCTCTATCAGTAGTCTCATGGAACCCATGTCTATGAACTCTAGTACGATGTCTCGACAAGCAATCCGGATGCAGCAGCAGGAGCACACCAGGAAGCAAGCCCGGCCGTGGAGCTCACGTCTCCGCGCTGCAGCAAACATGGGAATGACTCCGCCAACCTGATCGTGATCCTTGACTCCGTATAGTAGGAGACGCCACACGGGAGCCCAAGGCCAGCCTGCCCGGACCCAGATCGGGCCCAACGGACCCAGATCTGGGCATTTAGGGCACCGCCGGCCAGGCACCACCTGCCCACACCTCTGTCTCTGATGCACACACGTTCGTTGGGAGACCCCAAGAGGAAGGTATGAAGAGTGCAGTAGCAAGTTTCCCTCAGAAAGAAATCAAGGTTGAATCAACCAGTAGGAGGAAGGAGTAACTTTAGAAGGTTGAAGCAGCTGAGATGGCAGGGCGCACTACTGGTTCAGAAGCAACGTGGAACCTACACAACACAATCAAATCACTTTGCCCCAACGAAGCAGTGAGGTTGTCAATCTCACCGGTTTTGTTCAACACAAAGAGGTTAAACGTATGGTGTGGAATACAGTAGGAAAACAGTATGAAAGCAGTTGGTGGTTATCAGTGTGAGGAAAATGGATCCGAGTCCACAATTCACTAGTGGTGTCTCTCCATGAAAGATAGATAACATGTGTGGTGAACAAATTACTGCTGGGCAATTGACAGAAATGAAGGCTGCACCATAGTGCATATGCAAGACATAAAGATTACTATGTGATTCACGCGGTATTACAACAAAATACACAAACCGTAATCCAACTACATTTATGACTAGTAATCCACCCTCCGAATATCATCCGAACAAACGTTGGGTATTAATTTAGAAGCAACAGATAATTTCATTAAGCAAACTGTGTAGTGTAAACAATAAAATCATCCTTAGACAAAGCATTGTTGTTTTCTCCCTAATGGCAACAACGCATCCTCCATCCGTCACGTTTCTGTCACTCGAGCACAGATGCAAAGGAGGCATGAACCCATTATCGAGCCTAAATACTCGCTCTATGAGTTACTAGAATCTACTTGGCCAGAGAATCTACTAATAACGGAGAGCATGCAAGATCATAAATAACATATGCCATGAAGATAACATGATAGATTGATAATCAGAAGACATATCATTCAATATTCATCAGATCCCATCAAACACAACATGTAGCATTACATTAAGATGATCTAGATCATGTTAGGCAGCTCACAAGATCTAAACATGAGGTACAAAGTGGAGAGAATAACCATCTAACTACTTCTATGGACTCGTAGTTCAGGGATGAACTACTCACACATCACTTCAGAGGAGCGCATGGTGGTGTAGACCCCTCCGGTGATGAATTTCCCTCCCGGCATGGTGCCGGGGAGAGCTCCAGAACCCTCCCGTTCTCGAGATGACGATGACGACGGCCTCCAGTTTTTTCGGGACGAAGTGGAATATATTTAGGGTTTACGTCTCGGGGGGAATAAATAGGCGAAAGTGTAAAGGCAGTGGAGGCCTGGGGGCCCCACACCACCCCACAGCACGGCCGGGGGGGGCGCCACCCTATAGTGTGGGCCCCCTGAGGCCCCCTCCGAGTCTCTTCGGGACTCCGTGGAACTTTCGGGAATTCTAAGAGTTTCGGGCTTCGAATTTTCCAATTTTGAGAATATTTGCAGAACAACTTTTCTGAAACTAAAAACAATAGAAAATAGGGAACTAGCTTTAGGGCATCTTGTCAATAGGTTAGTCCGGAAAATCGATAAAAATGACATAAAGTGTATAGAAAACATGTGGGAAACAATAAGAAAGAACATGGAACATCAGAAATTAAGGATACGTTTATGACGTATCAACATCTCCACGCTTAGTTTCAACTCATCCTCGAGTAGGTAAATGATAAAAACACATAATTTCTAAGGTGACATGCTACCAACATAAACTTGATCGTCAATAATATAAAAGCATAAGTAAGCTGAGATCATAGGACTTTAACACAAGCATGCTAAATAGAATTTTAATAATAAAGCATAGCAATCACCTTGCATCATGAGAAGTAACACAAATAAAAGATCATGAATAACAATGCAACGAAAGATATACGTTTCTTGCAAGTATAAAGAAAGCAAGATAAAGTGATATTTCGCTAGTCCTTAAGAGTGGGGCAAAACATAAATGCCAGGACACCTTCAAAGTTCATGAGGAAGATTAGAACAAATAATTAGAAAACAAGCAATAACACATCATGAATCAATTAATAATATTTCTGGGACAAATGCACATAAAACCAAGAATGGCAAATATGGTCTCTCAACTATGCATAAATTAAAGTCAGAAGATGGAGACTCATGTGATAGAGCATTTATTTTATTAAATAGAGGTATAAAATGTTTGACACTCCTCCCATCCATCTTACACAAACCATGGCTAACTGAATCCTTGGGTGCCTGCCAACATTCACATATCATGGAGGAGTGTCTATACTTTGGGAGGTGTATGCTAATGTCAATGAATGGTAAACAGAAAATACAGTACGTCACAAGTCAACTAGACTTCACAAGAGAGACTCCCATATGAAGAACGCAACTGGTGTCCCTCTTTCTATTTTGTTCACACAATTATGCTTTGACTGATAAATCAAGGGCAAAAATAGTGAAGAGAATATGTGTGTATTAATTTGGGCTGGGTACCCCGCTGCCAGCTCTTCTATCAATTGGATAAGAGGATGAAGCCACTAGTCCAGGGTGTGAAATCCAATCAACAAGTGAGATAAAGATTCTCTATTTACGTCCTCATGACCAAAAACAGGAACACAAAGCATGAGTAGTTTTGACGGTTTTAAAGGTAACACATGAGAAATTTACTTGGAGTGGTGGTTAGTTACCACATGTAGATAGGTATGGTGGACACAGTGGAAAACCTTTGGTTTTTGGGAGTTGGATTGTATGCGTAGATCTCATACTCAATACAGGTGTAGGCTAGCAAAAGATTGGGAGCGACAAATGAAGAGAGCATAAGAGCCATAATCATGCATAGCGACGTAAACATCAATAATCAAAGCATAAGTGGTACCACAAGTTGAAAAACTAAATGATCACATAAGCTATTAGTGACTGGTTCATAGTCATAAACATGGTGTGAGCATGCGCCTAGTCAACCAAATAAAACATTCAAAGAAGAATACCACAAATTTATGCTTCAAATGACAAGAACAACTCATGATTCTTTCAATGACACATTAAGCACTCTTAGCTATTTGAGTCTAATCATCCTACTCAATAACCACAAGGATTTAGAACTAAAATAACATCTAGCATGATATGAAAAAGTCTAGCCACAGTCTATACAAGCTTCTACTTGCACCGTTAAAAATTCTACCTCAAGCAGCAGTTTCTTTTCCCAACAAGCACCATACAAGACATGATTTTATAAAAATTCTCTACATGCTACAGAAAGCAATCATGAGAGTACTAACATAAAACTACTAAAACTAGCATCTATGAATAAGAGATGCAATGAAAACAAGAGCTAAACAGGAATTTTTGCAGCAACTAGAAGAAAAACTAAGAATACTAGCATAGCAAGTATTCAAATGAAAAAGCAGAGCGTGTCTCTCTCCCAAACAAGGATGCTAGGTCCAATGATATTATTTCAGCAAGGAAAACAAAAGAAAACAAAGGAAAACAAAAGAAAACAAAATAAAAACAAACAGACGCTCCAAGTAAACTTCATATGATGTGACCGAATAAAAATATAGTTTCACGAGAAGTGACCTGATAGATAGTTGATGAAGAAGAAGATGCCTTGGGCATCCCCAATCTTAGATGCTTGAGTATTCTAAAAATATGCTTGGATGAACCATGGATGCATCCCCAAGCTTTGACCTTGCACTCTTCTTGATCACATATATCACTTCTTCCCTTGACCCTTCAAAACTTCTTTCACACCATACTCAAACAGTAATTCGCATTAGAGGGTTAGTGGAACAATAAAAAATCCATGGGTTATGTATGGAACAAGTGATATTGATACATTAAAACATTAGCTACAATCACTGATGTTTTTTGAAGCAAAGAAATCCACTTAACATCGCAAAACAGCCAATGCAACAAAAATGGCAGAATCTGTCAAAACCACAACAGCCTGTAAAAATGAATTTTTTCGAGACACTTACGTTTGAGTCGAAAAAGTTTCAGAATTAGCCAAGGAATAAGCACAAGAAATTTAAGGTTGTTTCTATTTTTCTGTGAAATATAAGATTTTTTACGGTGGACAGAAGAAATCTGTTTCCTTTGCAGAAATTCGAAAACCAACTCCAACTTTCATCAGAAACTTTACTGGGGACTACTAAAACATGAAAATAAATACACAAAGGAGTTTCTACAAAAGTGTACAAACCCTTGACTCAATGAAAACAGAGACAAATAAAGCAAAAAATAATAATAAAATAAAATAAAACCATATCTCCGAAGAAGTGCTTTTCTTTAACGCCTTTTCGCTAGGCCTAGAAAAGTGGATTCAAGTGTTTTCAAATGAAGAAAATGCTCACATAAGAAATATGAATTAAAGCAAAAGAGAGCATCAAGAAGCAAGTATAAAACAAATTTAAGTCTAACCCTCTTCCTAAGCATACGAATCTTGTAAAGAAATAAATTAAAGAAGCTCAAACTAGAAATCGTGGAAAGGTAGAACAAAAGCAACATCAAAACTTTCAACAAAGAGGGAGGTGTTTTAGTAACATGAAAATTCCTACAACCATATTTTCCTCTCTCATAATAAATTCCAGTAGCATTATGAACAAACTCGACAATATAATTATCACATAAGGCATGTTTGTCATGGTCTAAAAGCACACAATTAATATCAAGCTCAAAAAAAGTGGGATCAAAATTTAAAATCAGCTCCTCTTTCTTCCCACTTTCAGAAATAGAAAAACGAGATGAATGGTCACTCATAAAAGGTATACGACACATTATAGCAATCATATTTTCAGTAGCCTTATAATTTATAACATCAAGTAACATAGGACCATCATCAAGAGCATTATCATATAGATTTTCTAAACAAACTTCCTCATTATCATGCATAACAATAGTTGGAATAAATAGAGGATTCTCATAAGATTTATCAAAGTAGCATGGATTATCATAAATAACAGTAGCAATATCATTCTCACAAGTTTCATTCATAGTAGTATCAAGGTCAGAAGTAGAGCAAGTATCATCTTCATCAAAAAGGGATATTTCAAAAGAATCAATAGGATCATCATAATTATGAATTAAAGAGTTACTATAATTGGGAGGTAGACATGGGTATCTCCATTCTTCCTCCTCTTGATCATCACTCTCCTCCTCTTTTTCATCTAATGAGCTTCCAGATTCAGCAATTTCTTCTTCCATAGGCTCCTGCAAGGCATCCACTTCCTTTGGTGAAGAGCATCTATTAAGATATTCCATTATGTAGTAATTACAATCCTTGTAATTATCAAAGCAATATTCAAGTATAGCATAAATCTTGTATTTATAAGGTGCATCATCAATACTTTCAAGCAAATAGGCAATTTCGAATACACCCTTCCAAGCAATAAATTCTTCAATTTGTTCCACATCATAAAATTCATAATTTCCCTTAACATAAGAAGATATGGTAATATTATCATTATACTCACATTAAAAGGGAGGTGTTTATACCTCCTACAGCAACGAGATTTATTAAAGCAATAAGTAACATTATAAGTACAGCATAAGTTTCTAGCATAGTCATGTAATTTATTAATTTGCTCCCATAAGTGTATCCATTTTTGTGACAAGCAGTGTTCCTTATAATATTTTTGTTGTTCTTCCATGAACCCAAAGAAATCACCCAATGATAGCAAGCATGATAAAGCAAGTAATAATAAAAACAATAACAAAGTAAAAATGATTGGAGGTGAGAGACTCCCCTTGCAGAAATTATCTTCCTCCCTGGCAACGGAGCCAGAAATTAGCTTGATGTGTGTGATCACACGATCGTTGGGAGACCCCAAGGGGAAGGTATGAAAAGTGCAGTATCAAGTTTCCCTCAGAAAGAAACCAAGGTTGAATCGACCAGTAGGAGGAAGGAGTGTCTTCAGAAGGTTGAAGCAGATGAGATGGCAGGGCGCACTACAGGTTGTCACTCTCACAATCAAATCACAATAAAATCACTTTGCCCCAACGAAGGAGTGAGGTTGTCAATCTCACCGGTTTGCTGAACAAAAAGAGGTTAAACGTATGGTGTGGAAAAAGTAGGAAAACTGTAGTAACAGTATGAAAGCAGTAGGTGTTTAACAGTATGAGGAAAATGGACCGGGGTCCACAGTTCAATAGTGGTGTCTCTCCGTGAAAGATAGATAACATATGTGGTGAAAAAATTACAGCTGGGAAATTGACAGCAATGAAGGATGCACCGTAGTGCATATGCAAGACATAAAGATTACTATGTGATTCATGCGGGCATTACAACAAAATACGTAGACCGTAATCCAACTTCATCTCTGACTAATAATCCACCCTCCAAATATCATCCGAACAAACGTTGGGTATTAAGTTGCAAGCAACAGATGATTGCATTAAGAAAAGTGTGTAATGTAAACAATAAAATCATCCTTAGACAAATCATTGTTGTTTTCTCCCTAATGGCAACAACACATCCTCCATCCGTCACGTTTCTGTCACTCGAGCGGAGATGCAAAGGAGGCATGAACCCACTATCTAGCATAATACTCCCTCTTGGAGTTACTAGCATCTACTTTGCCAGAGCATCTACTAGTAACGGAGAGCATGCAAGATCATAAATAACATATGCATGAAGATAACATAATAGATTGATAATTAGAAGACATATCATTCAACATTCATCAGATCCCAGCAAACACAACATGTGGCATTACATAAAGATGATCTTGATCATGTTAGGCAGCTCACAAGATCTAAACATGAGGTACAAAGTGGAGAGAACGACCATCTAGCTACTGCTATGGACCTGTAGTCGAGGGATGAACTACTCACGCGTCACTTCGGAGGAGGGCATGGTGGTGTAGACCCCTCCGGTGATGAATTTTCCTCCCGGAAGTGTGCCGGGGAGAGCTCCAGAACCATCCCGATCTCGGGATGACGATGACGGCGGCCTTCGGTGTTTTCTGGGAGTAGGTGGAATATATTTAGGTTTTACGTCTCGGGGGAATAAATAGGTGAAAGGGCAAAGGCGGTGGAGGCCTGGGAGCCCCACACCACCCCGCGGCGCGCCCAGGGGGCGCGCCGCCCTATGGTGTGGGCCCCCTGAGGCCCCCCCTCCGGGTCTCTTTGGGACTCCGTCGAACCTTCGGGAATTCTAAAACTTCCGGGCTTCGGATTTTCCAATTCGGAGAGTATTCCAGAACAACTTTTCTGAAACAAAAAATAGCAGAAAACAGGGAAATAGCTCTGTGGCATCTTGTCAATAGGTTAGTCTGGAAAATCGATAAAAATGACATAAAGTGTATAGCAAACATGTGGGAAACAATAAGAAAACAACATGGAACATCACAAATTAAGGATACGTTTATGACATATCAGTCGCCAAGGGGCGGCTCCTGCACTCCGCCAGCACCCGGCCACCGCGGAAAGCCCCTAGTCGAGGAGCACCGCCGCCCGAGCAGGGGTTGATGTCTACGCGCGCTTCTATTCTTGTAGACAGTGTTGGGCCTCCAAGTGCAGAGGTTTGTAGAACAACGGAAAGTTTCCCGAACTCAGGGAGGTAGAGGTCAAAGATATCCCTCTCAAGCAACCCTGCAATTAAGATACAAGAAGTCTCTTGTGTCCCCAACACACCCAGTATACTTGTCAAGTATATAGGTGCACTACTTCGGCGAAGAGAGAGTAAAATGCAAGCAATATGGATGATAATAAGTGATAATAGCAATATGAACTAAAAATGGCAGCAAGCAAACATGTAGCAGAACAAGCGAAAAACGATGTTACAATGCTTGGAAATAAGGCCTAGGGCTCCTACTTTCACTAGAGGACACTCTCCACAATGAAAACATAATTGAATGCATAAATATCATTTCTTCACTATGCTACTCCGAACCACTCTCCGGTCAAATAACGAACACTAATCATTGTCTGGGGCTTTAAAAACACTCCTCGGGTCTATATTCCCACTCTAGGGCACCCCAATGTCACTACGAGCATCATAAATTAGTAGTAAACAAACGCCACAATTTCATAGGTTCATTTTCCAACACAAGATATAAATATCATGCTAAATCACACGGAGCACACACTATCACCTTTACCCCGTGATCAAAGTGTTTACGGAGCTAACAAAACCACTTGAGTAGCATAACAGATGAAGATCAATCTACATATTCAACTAGATTACAAAGCTCATGATCACATAAAGATCACACCATGGGAGAGAGAGAGAGATGAACCACATGGCTACCGGTAGAGCCCTCAACCCCGGGAGAGAACTACTCCCTCCTCATCATAGGAGACAGCAACGGCAATGGAGATGGCGGTGGAGTCGAAGGAGATGGCGTCCGGGGTCACTTCCACGTCCCGGCAGGGTACCAGAACAGAGATCTGTCCCCCGAAACTTGTCGGCGGCGGCGGCGGAGCTACAGATGTATTTTGCGGAAAAGGTCGATTCTCCTAGGGTTTTCCCTCGGGGGAGTATATATAGGCGAAATGGCGATGCCGGGGGTGGCCAGGGGGGCCACATCACTAGGTGGCGCGGCCAGAGGGACCCGTGCCACCCCATAGTGTGGCCACCCTGTGGCCCCCCTCCAGGGCTCTTCGGGACTTCCGGAAGCTTCCGGGACTTTTAGGACTTCTGGCTTTCGAATTTTCCAATTCTGAGAATATTTCCAGAACAACTTTTCTGAAACTAAAAACAGTAGAAAACGGGGAACTGGCTCTGTGGCATCTTGTTAATAGGTTAGTCCCGGTAAACGTGTAAAAATGACATAAAGTGTAAGGAAAAATTGTGGGAAACAACATGGAACATCAGAAATTAGGGATACGTTTATGACGTATCAAGCATCCCCAAGCTTAGTTCATACTGGTCCTCGAGTAAGTAAACGATAATAAAAAAATTCTGAGGTGACATGCTACTATCATAAACTTGATCATTATAATGTAAAAGCGTATGTACGCTGAGATCATAGAACTTCAAACACAAACATGATAAATATAACTTTAATAATAAAGCATATCAATCACTTTGCATCATGAAGAGTATATTAAATAAAAGATCATGAATAATAATGCAAGGAAAGATAGACGTTTGTTTCAGGTATAGAGAAAGCATGGCAAAATGGTATTTCGCTAGTCCTTAAGAGTGGGACAAAACATAAATGCCAGGACACTTTCAAAGTTCAATATGAAGACTAGAACAAATAATTTAAGAATAAATAATATCACATCATGAAGTAATTATTGATGTTTATGGGACAAATGCACATAGAACTCATAATGGAAAAAATGCGCTCTCAACTGTGCATAAAGTTAGAAGATGGCGACTCAACATAAAAGTAAAAGAAAGGCCCTTCGCAGAGGAAGGCAGGGATCACTCATGTGCTAGAGCCTTTTATTTTATAAATCAGATGTATTAAAAGTTTGACATTTGTGGAGGAATGTCTATATTTTAGAAGGGGTGTATGCTAGTGTCAACAAATGGTAAACAGACAATATAGTACGTCACAAGCCAACTGGATTCCCAAGAGCGGCTCCCATGGTGAAGAACGCAACTGGTGTAGAAGGTCATCCCTCTTTCTCTTTTGTTTACACGATTATGCTTTAACTGATATGATCAGGGGCAATAATAGTGAAGATAATTTGTTTGTATTAATTTGGGGCTGTGCACCCCGCTGTCGGCTCTTCTATCATTTGGATAAGCGGAGGAAGCCACTAGTCCAGGGTGTGAAATCCAATCAACAAGTGAGATAAAGATTCTCTATTGACGTCCTCATGAGCAAATACAAGAACACATAGCAGGAATAATTTTGAAGGTTTTAAAGGTAACACATAAGCAATTTACTTGGAATGGCAGTTAAATACCACATGTATATAGGTATGGTGCACACAATGGGAAAACTTTGGTTTAAGGGAGTTTGGATGCACGATTAGAGCTTATACTCAGTACAGGTGGAGGCTAGCAAAAGACTGTGAGCGATAAATCAAAAGAGCATAAGAGCCATAATCATGCATAGCGACATAAGCATCATTAATTAAAACATAAGCAGTATCACAAATTCAAAAACTAAGTGGTCATGGAGGCTATTTGTGACTGGTTTGTAGTCATAAACATGGTGTGAGCATGCGCCAAGTCAACCAAATAAAATCGAAAGAGAATACCACAAATTGATGCTTTACTATGACAAGAACAACTCATGAATCTTTCAAGACATATTAAACGCTCTCAGCTATTTAAGGCTATTCATGCTACTCAATAACCACAAGGCTTTAAAACTAAAATAACATTTAGCATGGCATGAAAAATTCCTAGCCACAGTCTATACAAGCTTCTAATCGCACCGTTATAAATTCTACATCAAGCAACAATTTCTTTTCCCAACAAGCACCATATAAAATATGTTTTAACAAAAATTCTCTACATGCTACATCAAGCAAACATGAGAGTACTCATATAATACTACTAAAACTAACAGCTCTGAATAAGAGATGCATGAAAACAAGGGCTAACCTCTGTACTAGCAAAAAGTGAACACTCACAGAACAATAAGAATGAAAACTAGAGTGTTCCAAGCAATGAAAACGGAGCGTGTCTCTCTCCCCCACGAGTATGATATGATCCAACTATTTATTATAGAAAAGAAAACCAAACAAATTGAAAACAAAAATAAAATACGCTCCAAGTAAAGCACATAAGATGTGACCAAATAAAAATATAGTTTCACTAGAAGTGACCTGATAATTTGTTGATGAAGAAGGGGATGCCTTGGGCATCCCCAAGCTTAGACACGTGAGTCTTCTTAGAATTTGCTGGGATGTACCACCGGGGCATCCCCAAGCTTAGGATCTCCACTCTTCTTGATCACACCATATCATCCTCTTCTCTTGACCCTTGAAAACTTCCTTCACAACAAACTTCTCACAATATTCATTAGCAACGTTAGTGCAATCGAAATAATAAATTCACATGGTTCTGTTTCAACACAAGTATAACACTCAAAAACACATTATATACTGACACAACTTATTTTAAAACTCTTCTTCTCAAAATAACACCAAAAGAAAGAGATTAAGATGCAAATGCATTTATTGGCAGAAATCTGTCAAAACAGGACAGCTGGTAAAGATGATTTTTTTTAGAAACTCTTCTATTGATCAAATAAAAAATTGGTAAACTAAGAAAAGTTGCTGAATTATCTGATGAATAAGCATAAATTTTTTTAGATCATTCTGATCTTCCAGGATTTTATACAATGTTTTACGGTGGACAGCAGAATTCTGTTTTCTGCGCAGAAATCCGAAAACCAACTCCAATTTCGACTAGAGGCTTAACTAGGCTCAATTAATACATGAAAATAAAGATACAAAGGAGTTTCTACATAAGTATACAACCCCTTGACTCAAAGAAAACAGAGAAAAACAATGCAAAAACAAAAACATGGGTTATCTCCCAAGAAGTGCTTTTCTTTAACGCCTTTTAGCTAGGCATGATAATTTGAGAAGATGCTCACATGAGAAATATGAATTGAAGAAAAAGAGAGCATAAAGAAGCAAATGTAAAACAAATATAAGTCTAAACCACTTACTATGAAAAATAATCTTGTAGAAAAACAAGTCATGAGAGCACAAAGCAACAAGCATAGGAAAACAAAACAAGTGCAACTTCAAAATTTTAAACAAAAATAGAGGAAACTTAATATTGTTGATATGCATAAAACCATGTCTCCCTCTCTAATAATAAATTTCAGTATCATCATGAATAAAATTAACAATATAACTATCACATGAAACATTCTTATCATGAGCCACATGCATAAAAGAATTAATACTCTCCACATAAGCATAGTCATTCTTATTCATAGTCGTGGGAGCAAATTCAACAAAATAGCTATCATTATTATTCTCATCACCATAATCATTAAATTTAGGAGGCATTTTGCAATCATAATAAATTTTCTCCTAAATAGTAGGTGGACTGAAAATAACATATTCATCATTGTAATCATCATGTATAGGAAGAATAATGTCATTATAAGCAATATAATAGTTATCCTCCAAAATGTGTTCATTTATAAGCATATCATCATTTTAACTAGGAGGAGATGTATCAAGCATATAATCATCAATAGCAAAAGGATTTTCAAACACATCATCCACAAGTTTAGAGCTTTCTATATCATCATTTTCAATATCAAAAGTAGTGTGCTCTTCCCAATCATGATCACTGCTATATGCAACAGGCATAGGATCATCATCAAAGCCAATTTTCCCCTCCGTGCTTGGGGAACTAAAAAGACCATTTTCATACAAACTAGCTTCCCCAAGCTTAGACTTTTCCATAGAAATAGCAATAATATTGTTCAAAGCATTCATACTTATAACATTGCTATTAGCATGCAAATATAGTTCCATAGGTTTTTTTAATTTTCTATTCAAACACTTCATGTCCTAACTCAAGATAAAGATTATAAAGCTCTCTCATATTTTTGTTGTTTTCCATTAAGCCTAACTAGTGAAAATAAAAACAAGAAACAAAAAGATATAATTGCAGGATCTAAAGGAAATAACTTCAAGCACTCACACCCGAGGATGTGAGTACCTTTTACCTTACCTCCCCGGCAACGGCGCCAGAAAAGAGCTTGATGTCTACGCACGCTTCTATTCTTGTAGACAGTGTTGGGCCTCCAAGTGCAGAGGATTGTAGAACAACAGGAAGTTTCCCTTAAGTGGATCACCCAAGACTTATCGAACTCAGGGAGGTAGAGGTCAAAGATAACCCTCTCAAGCAACCCTGTAATTAAGATACAATAAGTCTCTTGTGTCCCTAACACACCCAATATACTTGTCAGGTATATAGGTGCACTAGTTCGGCGAAGAGAGAGAGAGAGTAAAATGCAAGTAATATGGATGATAATAAGTGATAATAGCAATCTGAAATAAAAATGGAAGCAAGCAAACATGTAGCAGAACAGGCGGAAAACGGTGTTTCAATGCTTGGAAATAAGGCCTAGGGATTCTACTTTCACTAGAGGATACTATCAACAATGAAAACATAATCGAATGCATAAATATCATTTCTTCACTATGCTACTACGAACCACTCTCCGGTCGAATAACGAACACTATCATTGCGTAGGGCCTCAAGTCTAAATTCCCTCTTTAGGGAACCCCAATGTCACTACGAGCGCCATAAATTAGTACTAGAAAAACGCCACGATTTCAAAGGTTCATCTTCCAACACATGATATAAATATCATGCTAAACCACACGGAGCACACACTATCACCTTTACCCCGTGATCAAAGTGTTTACGGAGATAACAAAACCACTTGAGTAGCATAAAAGATGAATATCGATCTACATATTCAACTAGATTACAAAGCTCACGGTCACATAAAGATCACACCATGGGAGAGAGAGATGAACCACATAGCTACTGGTAGAGCCCTCAGCCCCGGGGGAGAACTACTCCCTCATCATCATAGGAGACAGCAACGGCGATGGAGATGAGGGTGCAATGGAAGGAGATGGCTTCCGGGGGCACTTCCCCGTCCAGGCAGGGTGCCAGAACAGAGATCTGTCCCCCGAAACTTGTCGACGGCGGCGGCGGAGCTATGGATGTATTTTGCGGAAAAGGTAGATTCTCCTAGGGTTTTCCCTCGGGGGAGCATATATAGGCGAAATGGCGATGCCGGGGGGTAGCCAGGGGGCCCACACCACTAGGTGGCGCAGCTAGGGGGACCCGCACCACCCCATGGTGTGTCCACCATGTGGCCCTCCTCCGGGGCTCTTCGGGACTTCTGGAAGCTTCCGGGAGTTTTAGGACTTCTGGCTTTCGAATTTTCCAATTACGAGAATATTTCCAGAACAGCTTTTGGGAAACTAAAAACATCAGAAAACAGGGAAGTGGCTCTGTGGCATCTTGTTAATAGGTTAGTCCCGGAAAACGTGTAAAAATGACATAAAGTGTAAGGAAAACATGTGGGAAACAACATGAAAACAACATGGAACATCAGAAATTAGGGATACGTTTATGACGTATTAGGGGTCCACCGCCGAGGATGATCGCACCCGCCACCGCCGGCCCTCAACGACACAGCACGGGCGGAGCCCGGCAGCGCTTTTCGGTGGCGGCGGCGAGAGGGGAGAGGAGCGAGGGGAGGTTGGAGGCGGCGAGATGGAGGATGCACCCCGGTTGCCTCGCTCGGGGAGGCGACGCGGGGGGCATGCGGGCGAAGCGTTTTCCAAACATGAGCCTTTGCTGGCTTCACATGGGTGATGGAGGCAAGGCTTTGGTAGATGAAGAAGAATGCCAAAAAAAAGCGTCCTGACTGGCCAAAGGCCTTTTACCGGCAAGGCATAGCTCTGATGTTACTGAAGGTTACTAACATACATCGTCGGCTATTAAGTTTTATCTTAACCTTGCATACTATTTTTTTATCATTAACTATGTCTTGTATCATCAGGAGTACGAGACCGCTTGGGGGCGTTTTTCTGATGCGCTGAAGTTGGATCCAGGAAGCACCGAGATTGAAGCTGCAACTAAGGTACCCAATTTCCTCTGTTAACTACTCACTTCGTATCGAAATGTAAAATGTTTTAGATTTTCCTAGACAAAACATACCTAGACATGTTTTAGTGTAAGATTTATGCGAACCTACGCATTAAAACATGTCTTAATGTGTTTTGTCTATAAAACGCTAAAACATCTTATATTTTGAGACGGAGCGAGTATGTGTCTTGACAATAACTTTTCCATGGTTGCTAGCTTGATCTTCTTATGTTGTCTTGCATATTATTGTCGATGGCAGTGCATGGCACTTTCTATCTGAATATGTTGTCTCACTACCAGAAACGCTACAGACGCCGAAGGCCGTGACATACGCTGACGGCCAAACGTCAGGGTCGTAGGCATAGACCCCGACCAGGCCACCAACAGAAGAAAAAAATTATAGCTACACCAACGGCCACCCTCAGCCTAACTCGAATTTAGTTACGCCGACGGCTCCCCCTCGACCTCGCTCGAGCTACGCCGACGACCACCCTCGGCCTAGCTATATTTGTTTTAACTTAATCACCATTATGATCATAACTTTTGCATTCAAACTCGGATTTTGGTGTTTTTTACCTCGTTTCGAAGAGGAGAAGAAAATCTACGTCATCATACACATTATTCAAGCTATTTTATTTTAAAAAATCATGAGCAATGACGGAACCGACAATAAACCATGAAGGTCTTTTCTTCAACGGGGTTAGGTTTTTCACCGAAGAGGGGCTCCGGAGCGTCGGGATCCAACCACAATCTAGGGGGTTCCATACCATGTGTGTAAAAGTATGTTATGGGTTTTGGATGGCAAATAATGCACTCCGGGGTGTGACCTGCTTCACCGACATCTACCTCTCTCTAGAGAGTTTCATGACTTATAGCCTGAAAGTCCCAGATCGTACAAACCGGAGGGAATCCTGTTAAGAGTTGGGTTATACCTTTGTATTGTGACTTCCTAGGTCCTAGCCTAACACAAACAAGCAACTAGTTACACTTTCCCCCCACCCCTTTTTACGTTGGTATCTACTTTAGTTGTATAAGCCTAGTTCTTCTCCAACGGGGTTAGCTTTTTCACCGGAGAGGGCCTCCGGAGCGTCGGGATCCAACTACAAGCTAGGGTGTTCCATACCATGTGTGTAATTTTTTTATGGGTTTTGGATGGAAAATATTGCACTCCGGGGTGTGACCTGCTTCAACGACATCTACTCTCTCTAGAGAGTTTCATGACTTATAGCCTGAAAATCCCAGACCGGACAAACCGGAGGGAATCCTATTAAGAGTTGGGTTATAACTTTGTATTGTGACTACCTAGGGAATATCCTAACACAACCAAGCAACTAGTTACACTTTTCTACTCCCTTTTCACGTTGGTACCGACTTTAGTCGTATAAGCCTAGTATTTCTCCAACGGGGTTAGGTTTTCACCTGAGAGGGGCTCCGGACCGTCGGGATCCAACCACAAGCTAGGGGGTTCCATGCCATGTGTGTACAAGTGTGTTATGGCTTTTGGATGGAAAATATTGCACTCTGGGGTGTGACATGCTTCACCAATATCTACCTCTCTCTAGAGAATTTCATGACTTATAGCCTAAAAGTCCCAGATCGGACAAACCGAAAGGGAATCCTGTTAAGAGTTGGGTTATACCTTTGTATTGTGACTTCCTAGGTCCTATCCTAACACAACCAAGCAAATAGTTACACTTTTCTACCCCCTTTTGACGTTGGTACTTACTTTAGTCGTATAAGCCTAGTTTTTCTCCAACGGGGTTAGGTTTTTCACTGGAGAGGGGCTCTAGAGCGTCGGGATCTAACCACAAGCTAGGGGGTTCCAAAAAATGTGTGTAAATTTTTTGGTATGGGTTTTTGATGGCAAATATTTCACTCAGGGTGTGACCTGCTGTAACATCCCAAGTATGAAAATCACCTTTAGAATGTTTGCTTCTTGTTATTTTATGTTTTGCATCATGGCATCTTAATCATTGCATTTGTTTTCATCTGTTTTCCTTTGTTTTCCAAATTGAAATTCAAACAATTTTCAAATGTGTTGTTTCATACTTGCTCTGTTACAATTTTTCCAAATAAAAAGTTCAATCAAAACATCAATTGTTTCCATTAAAACTTTAAAGTTTAAACTATCAAATGGTTCATTTTAATAATTCACTTAATTCAAATTTTATTCAAATTCAATTTACAAACAGCAACATATTTTTAAACATTTTGTAAAACCAAAGTTGGCACTTTGTTGCTGTTACAATAAATAATTGTTACAAACTTTTTCCTAAATTTTCTAACCCTAAAACTCATTTATTTTCTTCCTATTTCTTTTCAGCAAAAAAAAACAGAAGGAAATAAAAATAAAAATAAAACAAACCGTTTCAGAGAGGGGTGGGCAGGCCAGCCCAGTTGGGCCAGCCCACCATCTCCCCTGGCCTGCTACCCCCCCACCCTCCTTCAACCTCCTGTACGGCTGCACATCCACTGCATCCACGTCAGGTGCAGAGGGCAGCAGACGGCCGGGAGCTCCTCCCCCTCCCCTTAAAACCCTAGCCCGAGGGCTCCCCTCTGTCCTACTCTCTCCCTCCACCTCTCTCCCTCTCCCCCGCCTCCATTTCCTCCTTCTTCCACCTCCCCCTCTGCCCTCTGCTTCTCTGAACCCAACCACCACCCGAGCGCCACCTCTCCCTCTCCGGCGATCGTCGACGACGTGGCCTTCTTCCGCGCAGAGTAGGGCCGGGAATGGAGCCGCCACGCCTCCCTCTCCCGCGCCGTCTCCTCGGTTTCCCCCGAGAAGCCCCACTGCGCCGCCGCCATCCTCTTCTCGCCGCCAGTCGCCTCCTCACCGAACTCTGCTACTCCGTCAGAGAGGTGAGCTCCACCTCGTTTCCCCTCCGTCCTTTTCTCTCTGCACGGGCCCTAGCACACCCAGCACCTAGCACGCGCACGCACACGTCCGCAGCAACCACGGCGAGCCGCAGCAGCCGCGAGCTGCCGCCTGCCTCCGTCGAGGTTCAGAAGAGAACCTGCAGAAAAATACTGTTAGCAGCTAACTGAAAGTTAACCCCCCTGTGCACCTTACCTGTCAACGAACAGAGCAGCAGCCCAACTGGCAACACCCCGTGCGCGCTAGCTGGACATCGCGGGATCGAATCCCACCCCGCGCAAAAACCCAATTTTTACCACTTTAATTTTTTCCAGGCCCAAAAACTTGACAGAATCACAGAACAGTCCTTGCTAGTTTCTTCTAGGTCCCTGCAATTAAATTCTAAGTCCCTGGATATTGTTTTAAATGGCAGAATAATACCTAATCTTGGAAATTGCATAACTAATTCATTTCAACTCCAAATTCAACATTTTAAATATGTTTTCAATACCAAATTGAATTCTCTACCTAAATATAAATTTTGTTTACTGTTTTGAATATTTTAAATTGGTGCAATATTTGAATCCTTGTTTAATTCATTTAATTTTGCAAAATTCATAACTTGGGCATAAAAATTCCAAATTCAACAAACTAAATATGTTTTCCATTCCATTTTTCATGAACTTTGCAAATATCAACTTTGTGTTCTGTTTCAAATAAATTAAATTGCTGAAAACAACTGTTTCTTAATTAATACATTTAAAATTGCCAAATTAGTAACTTGCTCATTTTAAATCCATTTTCAACAAATCAAATATGATTTCCATGCTAAATTAAACCCTCTTTCCAAATATAAACTTTATTTTCTGTTTTGAATAATTAAAATTGGTTAAATAATTTAAACCTTGTTTAAATCATTTAATAATGCTAAATTCATAACTTGGTCAAATTATTTTCTTTTGGGACATATAAAATATGTTTTCAAACCAGAAAAACATAATCTTTTCAAATATGAATTTTATTTAATGTGTTGAACAAATAAAATTCAAATAATATTAACACTTGAATTAAATCCAATTAAATCTTGTTTAAACTTGTTTAATTCATAAGTAATTCATTCTACTTCCTTTTTCAATACTTGAAACATGCATCCCACCTAAAATTTTGTGTTCTTTTCAAATATTAACTTTGTTATCTGTTTTGAACAATCAAACTTGGTGAAAACAACAAATGCTTGTGTAACACCTTTAAGCAGCAAATTTTCATAACTTAATAAATAAAATTCCAAACTTGGTAAACCTTATTTCAAATTGTTCCTATTGTTTTTTTCTTTTTGTTATCCTCCTCCATGCATCATTCTAATTAACTTACACATGATGGTTATTTGTAGATCACTTAACCCAACCTTAATTCATGGGCCTTCCATATGCAATCCAAATTGCATATGGGTCCATTTAAACATGTTATCTTGTCAACTAGTTTATTTTGATGCATCCAATTAATTTGCCATGCATCATCCCATGTTTGTGCATTATGCCATGTTATTGATTGTTCGTCTCTCTTCGATTGTTTGTTTGCTTCTTCTCGAATAGACGACGACGTTGAGACAAACGAGGTTTACGATACTACTTCTGAGGAGTTAGCTCAGTACCAGGCTACTGAGTTTGCAGGCAAGTATTCACTCACATGAACCATCGTGTCCTTTCCACACTGGATACCGATACTTTCCGTTGTCTATTTCTGCTAGCCCTATGAATCGTTGCTTGTGTCCCGATCCTATCACATGTTATCCTATAACCCTAATATTGCCTCACCTCCACACCTATAACCCCGTTGCTTGTTGCCCGTGTCTTACTAGCATGCTTAGGGTTGCTTGTGCTGGAGTCTGTTGTCCGTTACTTTCTTTTACCATATCTATTTATGTTCTATGGGCTCGATGTTTAAACAACAATCGTGTTAATGCTATGGGTAATAATAATTTGACGATAAGGCACCGACAGGAGGCCCGGCGTGGTTGTGAGGCCTGCTAGTGTCGACCCTAATTAGGAAAAGGGTCTTGTCTACTGATCCATGATGAGCGCACTAACCGCATGTGGGAAGCGTGTATGGGCGCCCCCCTCAATTTGATTCGATTCGCATCTCGTCCAAATCGCCTCATTTAGTTCGGGTTTTCCATTTGCCGCATGCATATGCAGGCGCGAACCCTTGGTACCAGGGTGAAACTTTTGTAGTCGGCATTTAGGGAGACACGTTCTTAGAGTGCTATGAGGGTCCCCTTTTCTTCGTGGGGCTTGATTAGCCGTGCGCTCAACTGCACGGGGTTCTTTGGGCTTGATGCGAAGAAGAGTTGAGTTGTGTTGAGTGCCCCGCTTGGTGGAATGGCCGTTCCATCTGGCGGGTTATTCTTACGTGTACGACCAAATTGGTGCATCCCTGCAGGGTTAAATCTTCTCGAGAAGCCGTGTTTTCCGCGGTTATGGTTGACTTGGTGAAAGTACTGGCTAACAAGTACTCAGAACAACTTACACCTAATGATTAACAATTTGACTAGTAATAGGCTTATTGACACAATAACCTGAACCATCATTAATCCAACTGTGTGAGTTATCCTTGGGTTGCTTCCTTAGTAGGGGGTAACATTGGATGGGTTTGTTTGGTGGTTAACAATAGTTGGTTACGATACGCTATCTTATCTTCTTTCTGTTAGCCGGAAGTTGTAGTGTATCTCTGTAGTTGGTTACCGCAGCCCGCTGCTATACTTTTTTATCATCTATTCTTCCGTTGAACCTAAAGCATTTGTACCTGGTGTTGCCGGGTACACTTTGGTGAAGTGTGAGTCTTGCTTGCCAGTACTTGTATGTACTGACCCCTTTGGGGCTGTGGTTTCCGCAGACTACGATTCCGAGGATCCTCATGGAGGCTACTACGTGGAGTATGACGACGCTGTTGACGAGTAGATAGCGGACCCGGGCAGGATCCGAGACTACGTGGATGGGCTCAGTTTTCCTTTCATTGCCGGCCTCTTAGGCCTATTTGGATCTTTTCTGTACTCAGACACTTTGTTTGCTTCCGCTGATATGTAATGATGATATGTTGGGACATGTGTCCTCTGGATGATTGTATTTGCTATTCTCTGCTCTAGTGAGAGCCATTTGCAACTTATTTCCATCTTTTGTGTCTTAGAGATCTGTTGTGCTATCATTTTGTTAAACGCCGTTGACGTACCATGTGTGTATGGTATGAAGTACGTCAAGGGTAGTATCTTGATCTCTATGGGATAGTTTACATCGACGGTGGATAGTAGAGTTTGGTTGTCACACATAAGTGTTGGCCTACTCGTAACAGGATGCGGGTGCAGGTAGGCCCCGTAATCCAATCATCTACTATCCAGTTTGGCCCGGTGAGTATCCTATAGAAGTCAGGGTGCGACAAATGGTATCAGAGCCTGTCTGCCTGTAGGATCCCTTTTACTGGTCGCAGTTGAGTCTAGAAACTATTTTGTAGCTATATAGGAAAAATGAAACGTGAGAGTAGGAATTCTGTTCTTTTTTTTTCTTTCCCCACCCACCCTCCCTTCTCTGCTAAGGAAGTGCAACGTTGTTTTCCCTTCTCATCTAAACTTTCAAGTTAGGATTTCACGTATTCTGGTTTCTCTAGGATGGTTATATCTACTAGACCATAGGAATGGAGGTGGTTGTGACATGATTTATCATGTTGCCTACTCACGATTGAGAACGGAGGCGTGTAAGCCCCGGAAGCAGATCCTCTATTCCTTAAGCAGTAGATATTGATCCTTTAGAAGCCCGGATGAGTTTTCCGTAGTACCTCAGGAGTTTTGGCCTCGCGTTTCCCGAATGTTGCTTCGATATCCTGTTCTTCTCAACATCCTTTTCGTCCGTTGAAACATTGTTGTTGCTTTCCACTTCAGTTCTTCTACCGGCGTCTAATCAAAGTTTCCCCGTTCATCTGCTAAACTCTATTCCAGCTAAAGTGTTGTCTGATACCGGAGCATCACATTCTTTTGTGTCAAAGATCTTTGCCACAACATACAACCTAATTGTGGTTCCACTAAGCAATCAAATCACTGTTCACTCCCCGGGATCTCAAATGTTGACTTCCAAGATAAGTAAGGACAATCAAATTCTAATTAAAGGCCACATATTCCTTGCTTCTCTCATACTAATTGGCAGTTCTGACATTGATGTCATTCTTGGTATGGATTGGTTGAAGGCCAATAAAGCAAAAATTGACTGTGCTCAAAAGTCAATAACTCTGTTCCACCCTTCTGGCTAGATAATCTATTCTCCACATGAATCAAGTTCCATTCAGCTATGCACACTCGATGCAAAACCTCTACCTTTACTCGAAAATGTTCCGGTGGTTTGCGAATTCCCTGACATCTTTCCAGAAGAGTTGCCAGGAATGCCTATCGTCTTGAACTTCCAGAAAAGATATCAAAGGTGCACGATGTGTTTCACGTGTCACAGCTCAAGAGGATCTTCGCAAAGAAGTATCCGGACCTTTTCACTTCTCAGTAGGAATCTCGGGGCGCGATTCCGTCACGGGGGGGCGTTTTGTAACATCCCAAGTATGAAAATCACCTTTAGAATGTTTGCTTCTTGTTATTTTATGTCATCATGGCATCTTAATCATTGCATTTGTTTTCATCTGTTTTCCTTTGTTTTCCCAATTGAAATTCAAACAATTTTCAAATGTGTTGTTTCATACTTGCTCTGTTACAATTTTCCAAATAAAAAGTTCAATCAAAACATCAATTGTTTCCATTAAAACTTTAAATTTTAAACTATCAAATGGTTCATTTTAATAATTCACTTAATTCAAATTTTATTCAAATTCAATTTACAAACAGCAACATATTTTTAAACATTTTGTAAAACCAAAGTTGGCACTTTGTTGCTGTTACAATAAATAATTGTTACAAACTTTTTCCTAAATTTTCTAACCCTAAAAATCATTCATTTTCTTCCTATTTCTTTTCAGCAAAAAAAAACAGAAGGAAAAAAATAAAAATAAAAAAACCGTTTCAGAGAGGGGTGGGCAGGCCAGCCCAGTTGGGCCAGCCCACCATCTCCCCTGGCCTGCTACCCCCCCACCCTCCTTCAACCTCCTGTACGGCTGCACATCCACTGCATCTACGTCAGGTGCAGAGGGCAGCAGACGGCCGGGAGCTCCTCCCCCTCCCCTTAAAACCCTAGCCCGAGGGCTCCCCTCTGTCCTACTCTCTCCCTCCACCTCTCTCCCTCTCCCCCGCCTCCATTTCCTCCTTCTTCCACCTCCCCCTCTGCCCTCTGCTTCTCTGAACCCAACCACCACCCGAGCGCCACCTCTCCCTCTCCGGCGATCGTCGACGACGTGGCCTTCTTCCGCGCAGAGTAGGGCCGGTGTAAGGACCCCAGACCGGCAGTCTGAAACCCTACATATGCATACATTCACGATCCCAGAAAGATCGGTCGTGAACAACATACCCAGTTGGCACACAGAAAAACATCATCCATTACACGAATACATAAAGGTATTACATAAAAATCACATGATCAAGTTTAACGCAACTGCCACATGGGGCAGGCAACTTATCAAACACAGCGGAAGACAAATAAAACATAACGTAGTTGAGCCCAAGTCACGCCTTAACCTACAGGCTGCTGACCCAGAGACGATCCTAGTTCGCAAAGCCGTCAACTCCGTACTTCTCTTCATAGATATCCTTCGGAGGCTCCTTCTCAAAGTCTGGCAAGTAGATACCAGGGGCGAAACCATAATGAGTACATTTGAATGTACTCAGCAAGACATCCATCATATCACTTACCAACATGCAAGTATGCTTATATGGTGGATTAGGTAGGCTATAAATAGGGTTCACTACCAATGGTGTTCATATATGATGACACCACAGTTGCAGTCAGGTTAATCTGTATCTTCGTCGAAGAAGATACTTCATAAGAAAATAAAATAATATAGTTTTATTTCTCTTGTAGATATCACATGTACAAGAGGTTTTGTAAAGTTTTGTTAAAGAATATTTTCTCTTTGCAAAACTTCTTGGAATCAGTTTCCAGAATTCTTGCTTAGAGTATAAAAGGTTTTCTTTGCAAAACATTTTGTTTTGTATAACAACATCAGGCTTTTCATCATCGACGATACCTCCACGGTATAAGTTTCCATTCCTTTCCGAACTTCACAAGTTCAAACACTTCCTTTCCAAAATTCCCTTTCAAAAACTCCTTTTTGAAAACATTGACACAATGCTAGCTACATGGCCATTCAACTGTCCATATCCGAGGACGCGGCTTCTTCGAAAAAGTTATACTCTGCAGAGGTGTACACATCCACCAGATCCAGTACACCTCCCGTGAACAATCACGGACTGTAACAACAGTATGTAAACATCAGGTATCTGATCATAACCATCCACTATGTTCAAACTAGAATATGCCTATCTCTCAGTTGAGTTTTACCACATCCCCGACACCGAGCTAATCCCCGCCAAGCCAGGATGCCTCATCTGATGCGACCGGAGGGAAAATTAATCCCACACTTTATATGTCTCCACTGACGACATTCGGTTCGAGGGTACGACGCCCCTTATAGCAAGTGAGATAGCACACACTAATAAGAACAAACTTCAAGTTAAGCCCCGTGCCCATGTTGGGGTAGGGTGGCAGTACGGTAAAGGTTGTCCGGCGAAGACTAGGTTATGTGTCATTTTTGAAAACACCACTTTCTCAAAAATGACCACTTCCACATTCCTCCGGAGAACAAGGATCCGCCTTTTCTCCGGGTTTTTCCGTAAAGCCTTTGTTTTGTAGAATCACAATTTTAGGGTGTCCACTTAGGGACTAGTATATTTGATGGTAATAAATACCATAGGGTGGCTTATGGGCTTGGTATTACCAAGTTTAACTACTGGCATGATAGTAACCTATAATATAGTATAGTAGTAAATTCCACATCAAAAATAGTTTTGATAATCAAGTTTTTTGTAAAACTTCAGAGGTAAAACATGCATGATAGATAATGATAAGTATTGTATCAGCAAGCATCAGGATGGCTTGCCTGGTATCTCCTTGTGTCCCTGGTTTTGGAGTGACTGGAACTTGAAACAGAGCTTCCCGACACTTCCTTCCTCTTCGTTTTCTAACGCCGTAAAAGGAATAAAGGACACACATTCAGAACCAATCAAGGCAAGCAACAACACATGACAATACATACAGCAAGGAAATCTAATAATAACCAATCACACAATTATTAACTCAGGCAAACAATCAAACAACCACACTTGGCAGAAATGCCATTTAATAAGACAGTTTAAGGTTGGAGGAACATATCTCACAACCTTAATATCATGGATTCAGTGGGTGTGCCACTCTCATACCAAGATATTAATAAACCCAAAATAAACTTAGTTTCACAAGGGTGAGACTACTAAAATTATATAAAACATGCACAAAAATAATCATGGCAATGGGTCTATCAACCACACCACAAAAAGAACAAGGTAGCTAATCTGCTAAGCCTAAATTCTCCTCAAGAATAAATAAGACACATGATTTGCAAAAGTTACTTTTACAAATCAGTGAGCCTACACAAGTGTAACAAGGTAATAGACTCATCACAAAACACACAATTTCTCATAGTGAGAACAATAGGAACTATGACTAAAAATGAGGAATCCTTATAGACATGCTTCTACTAAAGGTTTCTATGCAAGCAAGCATAATAAGTAAAGTGTTAAAATGCAAACAAGGAACCATGTTATCATAATGGAAAATGAAAACATGTCCTCATGCAAGGATACACACATATCTACCAAACACAAGTTGGCAGGAAAAATAATTCAACACAAAAACTGCTAAGGAATCTAGTACTACTCAAACATGAAGAATCAATGGATGCATTTCAATCAAGTAATTGAAATACAACCAGAGGGTCCATGTCACAAAAACAGGAGTGAAAAACATCTATACTTTCTATAACAAAAATATCCCATTTAACAAAACAATGCATCAATTTGCAGGGCAACTCCTACATACTAGTAGTGATAAAAAAGGGAATTACTAGAGGAATCAATCAACACTCCAAAGATGGATTTTTCCTAGCAAGCCACACATGATTACAACCACTTACAAACAGAAGCATACCCATTTTTGTTTAGCACAAAAATTCCCAAAGCAAAAATACTAGGCACTCATTAGTTATGAAACTACATAAGAGAAATGCATCTAGTTTGGGGAAATAATGTTTCCACCAAAAATGCAATGAAACCAGTGGGTGTTCCACTAGCATAACAAAGCATTAAGAGGTCACAAAGCCTCTGGTCACACTTGACAACAATTAGCAAAAACCTAAACTAGCACCTAGTGCAATAACAATACTAGCAGAAAATAATAGGGTGCTTAAATAAGCAAGGCAATGCTACTCATACTATTATTTTTACACAAGTGAAAACTCTAGGGGTCAAGTACTCATAATAACACCATAAAAATGCTACTGGTCCTATGGATACAACACAAAATTATGTGGCTACACAATCACAAATGTTCATGTCAAAAATTCCACACATGAGGGAATTTTTCCATAACAATTTCATAGTCATCACAAAGCTACTCATGCTTTTCTACCAACTCAAATGCAACCTATCAGAGGTGATAAAAACCCAAACTAAGTACCAACATGGTACTGGATACACTCAAAAATCCAAGTGTTTGCACATAAAGTTAACACTCAAAATTATATGTAAGTATCAAACTAGAGAATAAACATATGCTACTAATATAAATCATATTTCTTCTCCACTCAAGTCCACACAATACAACATGCTAAAATAGCTAAGAACATCTTATAAAACAAGTTCACACAACTTATACATGCTAGAAAACAATATTGCAACACAAAAATATCATCACACAAATTAATTGACTAAAAATGCCAAAATGGCAGAAACATGTGAAACAAAGATCTGTCCACCAAATTTTATAGGTTGCTCTAAAAATTAAACCCTTCTAGGTTTGGATAGTCCTAAACATATACAAGACCATCCAATTTAGTTTGCATCAAAATTCATCTTTAATTAATTTATAAAAATCACCAAAGTGCTCTCTGGTGTTTTACCAATTTGCATGCCATTTCAAAACTGCAATGAATTTGGAAGCAAGGTTAATTTCTTCAGTTAGGTAATTTCAAGGGCTTTCGAATGCAATTGGCCTCACTTCATTCTGAGTTGTGAAATAAAAATGGTGCTCATTTTTCCATTTCTGGTACCTGTTGCCAAATCATTTTTCAATTCAAAAATATACATCCAAAAGTAGATCTACAAGTTGGAGGTGGTTTAGATTTTGTTGGTGTACCACTGTGAATTTTGTCTTGCTCAACAACATCTTTTAGGTTGGCTTTTAGAGCTAAAAGTAACCATGTACTTTTCTGTCAAAAATTAAATGGAAAACAACCAGACTTGGGCCAGATCTGCTAATATGGGCCGGCCAGATCTAATCTACCGCGAGGGATCTAGCCCGAGTCGCTGACTCGCGGGCCAGACCGCCACGCGGCTGCCACGCAGGCGAGCGCTGGGGCCACCGGCCAGTTTGACTCACATGCGCGGGGTCAGGAGACGATGACGCCGTGCGCGCGTCACGGTGACCTCACTCGCCGGCGGGTGAGTCTCCGGCGAGCAAAGATCCAGCGATTTCGGACGCCATTTCGCAAAATAAAAGTACCAACACGTTGCTCTCATCGAGGGGAAGTGAATGAAGGCAGCGCCGCTTCCCGGGAGTGGCCGGAGGGCGGCGGCGACAGCGCGCCCGCGGTGGCCGGAAATGGACCACGGCCCGGCGTCGACTCGGAGGGAGAGAGAGAGGGGAAAAGGGTCGGGGGGACTCGCACGCTCACCGTGAACTCGAGGAGACACTCGGAGAGGTCGGAGGAGGGGCGAGGGAGCGGCAATGTCTCGCCGGAGCTCGTCGAGCTCGGAGAGAAAAACGGTCGGCGCGGGCTCCACACGGCGCTTTGGCCCGATTCCTTCTGCAGAGAGGTGTACCACGGCAAGGAGAAGAGGTAGGGCTCAACGGCTGCCGGCGGCGTGCTCTCTACCGGCTGGAACGACGGTGAAGTGTAGGGCTAGGGTTTCGGAATTGGGCTTTTTGTACAGTAGAGAGAGGAGCTCGAGTGGGGGGGGAGAGAGAGGGGGCAGGTAGAGATGCACTTGAGGGGTTTTTTATCTACCTAGCAAGCTTCCCTTCGAAGCAATGGGGCATGGGCAGCCATGCCCTCTACTGCTTGCTACAGGAAGAAGAAGGACAAGGATGACTAGGATTTCAATTTGGTCCCTGGGTATTTACAAGTAGGTCCTTTTCCTCTCTGAAAATGGTTGTTTCCCTAAGCAAACAAAGTCATAATTTGAAATCCTTTTGCCCAAAATTCTTATTAGTATAGATACACAACATATGTGAAAATTGGCTCATTTGCCTAAACTTGATAATTCAAAGTTGTTCAAATTTGAATTCTTACATAAATGGACATTGAATTTATTAACCTACTTAGGAGCTTCCAAAAATTATACTTTTTGGCACACATTCTTTATTTGGTGTGTTCCTTATGTGGTACAAAATTCAAGTCATTTTGAGTTACTTCATAGAACAAACTTGTTCAAATTTCAAAAAGGTGCTATCAAGAAAACAGGGTTTTTTGGCAACTTAAATTATTCAAAAACTTATGCCCTTTTGGTTTTTATCCTCATTTATGATATAGAGCATGTGGTATTTATTTCATGGCATTTTGAAACAGTTTGTAGAACAAACTTGTTCAAAATCCCAATTGTTGCTGTGGAGAAAAACCATGTTTTCAGGACTTTAATGGATTCAATTTTTGGTATCCTCTTGTGTGTGTTCCTTATTTGATATAAGGAAGCAATGGTATGAATTTCAAATCATTTTAAGAAAGTTTCCAATAGTAACTTGTTTTAGTTTTCTGTTTCTGGAAATATTGGAATTTCTATTTAATAAGGCACTTGGCTTTTCTTTAACAATACTTTGCCAAAATCTTTATGTGACTTGAGATAGCAAGTCAATGCTCTCCAATACCTTTGTTTTTAAGCTTGGCAAGGTTGGAAAAACATTTGATAATATTTTGGTGAAGCATTTAAGAATGCCTCTTTTTCTGATAATCTTTTTAGGGAAATTTATTAAGTGTTTCTTCTTTCTTAATTTAGGCCTTGGAATAATATCCAACAAGTATGAGTTTCATAAGATAGTTTTTGGAAAACTCTTTGATCAATATTTAATTTAGAAAATATTGCCAAGGTCATTGGAACAATATGTTGAATATTTTTATCCCTGGAACAATATGTTGAATATTTTTAGTTCACTGCTTTGCTATCCTTTTAAGTTTGCAAGTTTATATAATTAGTTTGTTTAGTTGAACTTAAACAACCACAAACAAACACAACCAAGGTTTATTAGTAAAGCAATTAGCAAAACAACTGTGTTAACAGGTATTCCAAAATTGGGATGTGACAGGTCTTCCCCCCTTAAAAAGAATCTCGTCCCCGAGATTCACAAGCGAGGACTAAGGGAGGGCCAACAAACACAATGTTAGTGTTGGAGTGAAGGTGCTTCCCCCCTTTGACTTTTCTTGGGAGGTGGGGTACTACCCTAAATTAGCAACTTCATTTTAAAAAGTACACCAGCACTGTGTTAGGTCCAAAACTTTTGTTTCCTAGTTTGAACAAAAATTAAGGTTAGTGCAGAACTACCTGGAAAAATACCGTCAATTATTACATGAGTTCTTAGCTATATCCCACATCTTACATAACACATATGGAGTGGTATACCACTCTCCTAACCAGGTATATAAGAAGCTAAAAATATAGCTTGTGGGTGCAAAGGTTAGGTTGCTAAGGTAAAACAAACAGACAGAACAATAGCCACGACAGTGGATATTACTCACCACCAGCAACTATCACTTAATACGTTCATGATTTTAGTTGGATGTTTTAGTTTCATAAGATACTCTTAATCACAATCATAACACAAGTATTAACTCATGCTAAGGTAAAAACATTTAAACAAAACCCAATAAGCAAGCAAACAACACCACAGATGAATAGACTATTTATTCACTAGGTTATTGTTTATTAGAGGTTTTGGAATCCATCAATCATGAACAATTGGCAAACAACCAGTAGTTAAAAACCAATGAAAACAATCATAAAGATATTATAAAACACCATCTTCACACAAGATAAAACTCCTATTACACAGGCATAACAAAAAAACAGGACTGCACAAATAACACACTAGTATGAAAAATCTACACCAACATGCTATAAGAGATAATCATATCCTATAACCATAGAACATGTAACTAAATAATTCAGGGCATGATAACAGAAGTAATAACTTCCTAAACATGCTATATCAACACATATACTCATAAAATAAAAAGAGGGTAATACTAGAGCAAAAATCACCATTTTCTAGTGGTGAACTAGTTTCACTCTAGAGAAGCAAACAATGCTATCATGATGTTTAAACTTAAACAAGCAAGTCATGAACATAAATGTACCTAATAACAGTACCCAAAACTTACTCATGTTAGTAAGCACAACATCAAAACAATCCCATGATACAACTATTAAACATGCAGAAATTTCTTCTAGCAATTTCTGTTTTTCTTAAACAATTACTAGCAAACAAGCAAGGTATAACTCACACAACCAGTAGCTATGAAATTAATGAAAAGTTATCTAAACCTTTTCAAAAATCCATACACTCAATTTAAAATTATTCACAAACAATCTACCAATCAAGAGGAATTTATTTTATTTTGTGAACAATTTAATTTTAGCACACGATAGTGAAACATTTCTTAACATGATACCCCTAAGGAATATTATGCTAACAAAAGGATCACACCTAAACATATTAGTATTTACTAATAAGAAATAAACTTCTCACTTTCATAGGTGAAAAGAAACAATTATATTTTCCATGGTGGAAAATAGAAATCAATCACATAGTGAAACATGCTATTTTTACACATGTGTATGGTTGGGGATTTTTCATCCTCAAGCCAAAATGCAATAGGACCAGTGGGCTATGGCCCACTAATACCAAGTAAAAATAGGTACTAAGCCTCTGGTTACTCATGAAAAACTTTGCATACAAGATAAAAATATAAGGCTATTTAATCTAGTGAAACAATACTAGTGCATACTGATAGCAATGCTTACACATGCTTTACTATTAAGAGACATGCAAGCTAACATAGGTACAAGACTCAAAATAACAGTACCTAAATGGTACTGGACTTAAAGAAAACATAGCACAAAATCTACTAAGAAAGTATACACAGATCTAGTTCTCACAATACTTCCAATTAATAAACTAGAAGGTAACAAATGCTATTTCATTTTTATTCGAGTTTCCAATCATGCACACACTTTCTAGGGTAGATTTATTTTAAGAAAACAACATAATAACAAGTCCTAACAAGTCCATATAAGTTAGGAAGCAAGATTGAATAAAGCACAAATTTATTTCAATCAAGAGCACACAAAGAAACAAAAACAGGAAAACTGTTGTTTCCGAGTTCTATCATAACCATTCCATCGTTCACTTTATTTCTAAACCTCGAATTTCATAGTACCTACAATGTCTACTAATATTTGGTTTCCAAAGTAGATACACATGATATCCTATTGACTAGTAAACGAATAGGTCATCATCTTATTTTCTCGTGACTTCTCCTTTTTACCAACTAGATTAAAAGTTGTCCTAAGTCACTTAATTTCTTGGTTTAGAAAGAGTTGTCAGTAGTTCGCATGCTTTGGTTAGGTGTCAACCTAAGATTAGAACAAAGCATGTTAATCTTGTTAGCTTTTTATTTAATAATGTTTGTCCGACAAGATACGACTAGCGTCATACGTCGAATATTGAATTGTGCTCTTCGGATCTGCTTTTGAGGGGGTTGCGCATCATGGCATGTGAAGACTTCTTTTGCACTTTTCTCCATAGGAGGGAGGTATATAGCTTTTTAAAAGGGGATTTCTCTTGTTTGGTCTTTTAAAAGGGGACATAAAAAACGTGCAACGTTTAGCCAACAGGGCAAAACGAGTCTTTTGCAAACAAACAAAACACAGAGGTTTTGGTCAATAGTGGTTGGTTTTCTTCACGCCTTTTCTTCTTTGAAGGTTGTCGTTGTTGGAGCTTTATCTGTTGGAGTGCATCACTGGTAGCAACGCTATCAGCTCGTGTGGCTTGATGGTCCTCTACTATTAGGCACAACGGTGCTTTCATTAATTGTGGGGGAGATGGTGGTGGTTCACGACGGGTCGCATTATGAAGCGAAAACAAGTATAAGTCTAAGCAACAAATTCTTGTTTTTGAATGCTATACAAACATTTTTGCTTGCAAAAATTTAACAGGAGGCGATTCAAAAACAAGAGCGGGGCAAGCACAAATCTGCAAATTTTGAGCACCCCACAGACATATAGAAGCCTAGATGAACCAAATTCTACACCACACAATAGCACAAAGTCCTACGGACACACATAAACAAGCCAAAACACACAAGCAAGGCTCCATTGGAGCTACGTCGGGGAAGGCGACTCATGGAGTCATCGCTAAATTACTCCAAACCAGACTGATCCAAAAATCCTAGAAGTGGCTTAAGAACTATATCTACTTCTGACCATCATCACTGTAGAGTCATGCAATTATTTTGGTCTTCTCGGGACATCGGCAAGTATACAAGATAATAGAAGTAAAGTTTTTGAATAAACTTTTAACTGAGAGAGGTAAAACTACGCAACAATCTGTTTTTGAAACCCCAACTATTTTCTGAACAGAAAACTTCAAAGACGAGAGATGTTTCAAAAACAGAGCGGAGCAGTTGCAAACAAGTAAGAAATAAACTCTTAACCGAGAGAGATACCAGCTCTGTAAGGCCCGCCCTTTGAACCACTATTCAAGGACGCCCTTGATATGCATTTAGAATCTTTTGAAAAGATATAAAGGAGGGAAAATATACTAAAATTCCCTTAGATAAAAATAATTTAGATAGTAAATAGGTTTTTACTCCAAAATACTTTTCTTTCCTATCTGACGTCCATGCTAACTAAGGTCTCCTAAGGTCAGGATGGCTCTGATACCAACTCTGTAAGGACCCCAGACCGGCAGTCTGAAACCCTACGTATGCATACATTCACTGTCACGACCCCGGACCCAGAGATATACATACTGTTATGTGCTCCTAGCCATGGACTCACAAGGGCTTAAGGTTACCAGCCCCGGCCGCAACAAACAACGGCAGGCAGACTGGATTCATCGGCACGTAGTCCGGATCCCCAGTCTACTACTCCTTGTATCCATGCTAGTCATAACCAACTATGCATATCAAAGCGTCCACGAATCGAATGAAACTGAAGGAAACGGGACCAAAGCTATACAGAGATGCTATGTGTCCAGAAAGTGCAACAACAATCGAGGGTTACTGGGGTTACCTCGCCCCAGGCCGATCACATCGACAGGCGGGCTCGGACATGGATCATCGGCTCCACAACCCCTCGACTGCGACAACTATGCAGGCATAGCCAAAACTGTATAACAATGAGCTCGAAACCAACAACCGATCAAAGCAGTACTCTAAACATGAAAGTTGTATTCAACAGGTGATACTAGAGTATAGCTTACAAACAGAGGTCACATGACCCAACATTACATCAGACAACGGAAGGCAAAATATGTTGCTAATCAACAAGAACCAAAAAGGCCTAAGAGGCCGCAACATAAGGCGACGTCCCAGCCCATAGATTCCAGCCCATAGAGATGCACTTGAGGGGGTTTTTATCTACCTAGCAAGCTTCCCTTCGAAGCAATGGGGCATGGGCAGCCATGCCCTCTACTGCTTGCTACAGGAAGAAGAAGGACAGGGATGACTAGGATTTCAATTTGGTCCCTGGGTATTTACAAGTAGGTCCTTTTCCTCTCTGAAAATGGTTGTTTTCCCTAAGCAAACAAAGTCATAATTTGAAATCCTTTTGCCCAAAATTCTTATTAGTATAGATACACAACATATGTGAAAATTGGCTCATTTGCCTAAACTTGATAATTCAAAGTTGTTCAAATTTGAATTCTTACATAAATGGACATTGAATTTATTAACCTACTTAGGAGCTTCCAAAAATTATAATTTTTGGCACACATTCTTTATTTGGTGTGTTCCTTCTGTGGTAAAAAATTCAAGTCATTTTGAGTTACTTCATAGAACAAACTTGTTCAAATTTCAAAAAGGTGCTGTCAAGAAAACAGGGTTTTTTGGCAACTTAAATTATTCAAAAACTTATGCCCTTTTGGTTTTCATCCTCATTTATGATATAGAGCATGTGGTATTTATTTCATGGCATTTGGAAACAGTTTGTAGAACAAACTTGTTCAAAATCCCAATTGTTGCTGTGGAGAAAAACCATGTTTTCAGGACTTTAATGGATTCAATTTTTGGTCTCCTCTTGTGTGTGTTCCTTATTTGATATAAGGAAGCAATGGTATGAATTTCAAATCATTTTAAGAAAGTTTCCAATAGTAACTTGTTTTAGTTTTCTGTTTCTGGAAATATTGGAATTTCTATTTAATAAGGCAATTGGCTTTTCTTTAACAATGCTTTGCCAAAATCTTTATGTGACTTGAGATAGCAAGTCAATGCTCTCCAATACCTTTGTTTTTAAGCTTGGCAAGGTTGGAAAAACATTTGATAATATTTTGGTGAAGCATTTAAGAATGCCTCTTTTTCTGATAATCTTTTTAGGGAAATTTATTAAGTGTTTCTTCTTTCTTAATTTAGGCCTTGGAATAATATCCAACAAGTATGAGTTTCATAAGATAGTTTTTGGAAAACTCTTTGATCAATATTTACTTTAGAAAATATTGCCAAGGTCATTGGAACAATATGTTGAATATTTTTATCCCTGGAACAATATGTTGAATATTTTTAGTTCACTGCTTTGCTATCCTTTTAAGTTTGCAAGTTTATATAATTAGTTTGTTTAGTTGCACTTAAACAACCACAAACAAACACAACCAAGGTTTATTAGTAAAGCAATTAGCAAAACAACTGTGTTAACAGGTATTCCAAAATTGGGATGTGACAGCCGGGAATGGAGCCGCCACACCTCCCTCTCCCGCGCCGTCTCCTCGGTTTCCCCCGAGAAGCCCCACTGCGCCGCCGCCATCCTCTTCTCGCCGCCTGTCGCCTCCTCACCAAACTCTGCTACTCCGTCAGAGAGGTGAGCTCCACCTCGTTTCCCCTCCGTCCTTTTCTCTCTGCACGGGCCCTAGCACACCCAGCACCTAGCACGCGCACGCACACGTCCGCTGCAACCACGGCGAGCCGCAGCAGCCGCGAGCTGCCGCCGACTGCCGCCTGCCTCCGTCGAGGTTCAGAAGCGAACCTGCAGAAAAATACAGTTAGCAGCTAACTGAAAGTTAACCCCCCTTTGCACCTTACCTGTCAACGAACAGAGCAGCACCCCAACTGGCAACACCCCGTGCGCGCTAGCTGGACATCGCGGGATCGAATCCCACCCCGCGCAAAAACCCAATTTTTACCACTTTAATTTTTTCCAGGCCCAGAAACTTGACAGAATCACAGAACAGTCCTTGCTAGTTTCTTCTAGGTCCCTGCAATTAAATTCTAAGTCCCTGGATATTGTTTTAAAAGGCAGAATAATACCTAATCTTGGAAATTGCATAACTAATTCATTTCAACTCCAAATTCAACATTTTAAATATGTTTTCAATACCAAATTGAATTCTCTACCTAAATATAAATTTTGTTTACTGTTTTGAATATTTTAAATTGGTGAAATATTTGAATCCTTGTTTAATTCATTTAATTTTGCAAAATTCATAACTTGGGCATAAAAATTCCAAATTCAACAAACTAAATATGTTTTCCATTCCATTTTTCATGAACTTTGCAAATATCAACTTTGTGTTCTGTTTTAAATAAATTAAATTGCTGAAAACAACTGTTTCTTAATTAATGCATTTAAAATTGCCAAATTAATAACTTGCTCATTTTAAATCCATTTTCAACAAATCAAATATGATTTCCATGCTAAATTAAACCCTCTTTCCAAATATAAACTTTATTTTCTGTTTTGAATAATTAAAATTGGTTAAATAATTTAAACCTTGTTTAAATCATTTAATAATGCTAAATTCATAACTTGGTCAAATTATTTTCTTTTGGGACATATAAAATATGTTTTCAAACCAGAAAAACATAATATTTTCAAATATAAATTTTATTTAATGTGTTGAACAAATAAAATTCAAATAATATTAACACTTGAATTAAATCCAATTAAATCTTGTTTAAACTTGTTTAATTCATAAGTAATTCATTCTACTTCCTTTTTCAATACTTGAAACATGCATCCCACCTAAAATTTTGTGTTCTTTTCAAATATTAACTTTGTTATCTGTTTTGAACAATCAAACTTGGTGAAAACAACAAATGCTTGTGTAACACCTTTAAGCAGCAAATTTTCATAACTTAATAAATAAAATTCCAAACTTGGTAAACCTTATTTCAAATTGTTCCTATTGTTTTTTTCTTTTTGTTATCCTCCTCCATGCATCATTCTAATTAACTTACACATGATGGTTATTTGTAGATCACTTAACCCAACCTTAATTCATGGGCCTTCCATATGCAATCCAAATTGCATATGGGTCCATTTAAACATGTTATCTTGTCAACTAGTTTATTTTGATGCATCCAATTAATTTGCCATGCATCATCCCATGTTTGTGCATTATGCCATGTTATTGATTGTTCGTCTCTCTTCGATTGTTTGTTTGCTTCTTCTCGAATAGACGACGACGTTGAGACAAACGAGGTTTACGATACTACTTCTGAGGAGTTAGCTCAGTACCAGGCTACTGAGTTTGCAGGCAAGTATTCACTCACATGAACCATCGTGTCCTTTCCACACTGGATACCGATACTTTCCGTTGTCTATTTCTGCTAGCCCTATGAATCGTTGCTTGTGTCCCGATCCTATCACATGTTATCCTATAACCCTAATATTGCCTCACCTCCACACCTATAACCCCGTTGCTTGTTGCCCGTGTCTTACTAGCATGCTTAGGGTTGCTTGTGCTGGAGTCTGTTGTCCGTTACTTTCTTTTACCATATCTATTTATGTTCTATGGGCTCGATGTTTAAACAACAATCGTGTTAATGCTATGGGTAATAATAATTTGACGATAAGGCACCGACAGGAGGCCCGGCGTGGTTTTGAGGCCTGCTAGTGTCGACCCTAATTAGGAAAAGGGTCTTGTCTACTGATCCATGATGAGCGCACTAACCGCATGTGGGAAGCGTGTATGGGCGCCCCCCTCAATTTGATTCGATTCGCATCTCGTCCAAATCGCCTCATTTAGTTCGGGTTTTCCATTTGCCGCATGCATATGCAGGCGCGAACCCTTGGTACCAGGGTGAAACTTTTGTAGTCGGCATTTAGGGAGACACGTTCTTAGAGTGCTTTGAGGGTCCCCTTTTCTTCGTGGGGCTTGATTAGCCGTGCGCTCAACTGCACGAGGTTCTTTGGGCTTGATGCGAAGAAGAGTTGAGTTGTGTTGAGTGCCCCGCTTGGTGGAATGCCGTTCCATCTGGCGGGTTATTCTTACGTGTACGGCCAAATTGGTGCATCCCTGCAGGGTTAAATCTTCTCGAGAAGCCGTGTTTTCCGCGGTTATGGTTGACTTGGTGAAAGTACTGGCTAACAAGTACTCAGAACAACTTACACCTAATGATTAACAATTTGACTAGTAATAGGCTTATTGACACAATAACCTGAACCATCATTAATCCAACTGTGTGAGTTATCCTTGGGTTGCTTCCTTAGTAGGGGGTAACATTGGATGGGTTTGTTTGGTGGTTAACAATAGTTGGTTACGATACGCTATCTTATCTTCTTTCTGTTAGCCGGAAGTTGTATTGTGTCTCTGTAGTTGGTTACCGCAGCCCGCTGCTATACTTTTGTATCATCTATTCTTCCGTTGAACCTAAAGCATTTGTACCTGGTGTTGCCGGGTACACTTTGGTGAAGTGTGAGTCTTGCTTGCCAGTACTTGTATGTACTGACCCCTTTGGGGCTGTGGTTTCCGCAGACTACGATTCCGAGGATCCTCATGGAGGCTACTACGTGGAGTATGACGACGCTGTTGACGAGTAGATAGCGGACCCGGGCAGGATCCGAGACTACGTGGATGGGCTCAGTTTTCCTTTCATTGCCGGCCTCTTAGGCCTATTTGGATCTTTTCTGTACTCAGACACTTTGTTTGCTTCCGCTGATATGTAATGATGATATGTTGGGACATGTGTCCTCTGGATGATTGTATTTGCTATTCTCTGCTCTAGTGAGAGCCATTTGCAACTTATTTCCATCTTTTGTGTCTTAGAGATCTGTTGTGCTATCATTTTGTTAAACGCCATTGACGTACCATGTGTGTATGGTATGAAGTACGTCAAGGGTAGTATCTTGATCTCTATGGGATAGTTTACATCGACGGTGGATAGTAGAGTTTGGTTGTCACACATAAGTGTTGGCCTACTCGTAACAGGATGCGGGTGCAGGTAGGCCCCGTAATCCAATCATCTACTATCCAGTTCGGCCCGGTGAGTATCCTATAGAAGTCAGGGTGCGACACCTGCTTCACCGACATCTAACTCTCTATAGAGAGTTTCTTGGCTTATAGCCTGAAAGTCCCAGATAGGACAAACCGGAGAGAATCCTGTTAAGAGTTGGGTTATACCTTTGTATTGTGACTTACTAGGGCCTATCCTAACACAAACAAGACACTAGTTACACTTTTCTACCCCCTTTTGACGTTGGTACCGACTTTAGTCGTATAAGCCTAGTTTTCTCAAACGGGGTTAGGTTTTTCACCGGAGAGGGGCTCCGGAGCGTCGGGAGCCAACCACAAGCTAGGGGTTTAATAACATGTGTGTACAAGTGTGTTATGGGTTTTGGACGGAAAATATTGCACTCCGGGGTGTGACCTGCTTCAGCAACATCAACCTCTCTCTAGAGAGTTTCATGACTTATAGCATGGAAGTCCCAGATCGGACAAACCGGAGGGAATCATGTTATGAATTGGGTTATACCTTTGTATTGTGACTTACTAGGTCCTAGTATAACACAAACAAGCAACTAGTTACACTTTTCTACCCGCTTTTGACGTTGGTACCGACTTTAGTCGTATAAGCCTAGTTTTTCTCCAACAGGGTTAGGGTTTTGACCGGAGAGGGGCTCCGGAGCGTCGGGATCCAACCACAAGCTAGGGGGTTCAATACCATGTGTGTACAAGTGTGCTATGGGTTTTGGATGGCAAATATTGCACTCGGGGTTGTGACCTGCTTCATCGACATCTACCTCTCTCTAGAGAGTTTCATGACTTATAGCATGAATGTCCCAGATCGGACAAACCGGTGGGAATCATGTTATGAATTGGGTTATACCTTTGTATTGTGACATCCTAGGGCCTAGTCTAACGCAACCAAGCAACTAGTTAGACTTTTCTACCCGCTTTTGTCATTGATACCGACTTTAGTCGTATAAGCCTAGTTATTCTCCAACGGGGTTAGGTTTTTCACCAGAGAGAGGCCGTCGAGCGTCGGGATCCAACCAAAAGCTAGGGGGTTCCATACCATGTGTGTACAAGCGTGTTATGGGTTTTTTATGGCAAACATTGCACTCACGGGTGTGATCTGCTTCACCGAAATCTACCTCTCTCTAGAGAGTTTCATGACTTATAGCATAAAGTCCCAGATCGGACAAACCGGAGGGAATCCTGTTAAGAGTTGGGTTATAACTTTGTATTGTGACTACCTAGGGCCTAGCCTAACACAACCAAGAAACTAGTTACACTTTTATACTCCCTTTTCACGTTGGTACCGACTTTAGTCGTATAAGCCTAGTATTTCTCCAACGGGGTTAGGTTTTCACCTGAGAGGGGCTCCGGACCGTCGGGGTCCAACCACAATCTAAGGGGTACTATACCATGTGTGTACAAGTGTGTTATGGGTTTTGGATGGCAAATATTGCACTCCGGGGTGTGTCCTGCTTCACCGACATCTACCTCTCTCTAGAGAGTTTCATGACTTATAGCGTGAAAGTCCCACATCGGACAAACAAGAGGGAATCCTATTAAGAGTTGGGTTATACCTTTGTATTGTGACTTACTAGGGACTATCCTAACACAAAAAATCAACTAGTTACACTTTTATACCCCCTTTTAACGATGGTACCGACTTTAATCGTATAAGCCTAGTTTTTCTCCAATGGGTCTAGGTTTTCACCGGAGAGGGGGCCCGGAGCGTCGGGATCCAACAACAAGCTAGGGAGTTCCATACCATGTGTGTAGAAGTGTTTTATGGGTTTTGGATGGAAAATATTGCACTCCGGGGTGTGGCCTGCTTCACCGACATTTACATCTCTCTAGAGCGTTTCATGACTTATAGCCTGAAAGTCCCACATCGGACAAACCGGAGGGAATCCTGTTAAGAGTTGGGTTATACCTTTGTATTGTGACTTCCTAGGGACTATCCTAACACAACCAATCAACTAGTTACACTTTTCTACCCCTTTTTTACGTTGGTACCGACTCGTATAAGCCTAGTTTTTCTCCAGCGGGTCTAGGTTTTCACCGGAGAGGGGCCTCGGAGCATCGGGATCCAACCACAAGCTAGGGGGTTCCATACCATGTGTGTTATGGGTTTTGGATGGAAAATATTGCACTCCAGGGTGTGACCCGCTTCACCTACATCTACCTCTTTCAAGAGAGTTTCATGACTGATAGCCTGAAAGTCCCACATCGAACAAACCGGAGGGAATCCTGTTAAGAGTTGGGTTATACATTTTTATTGTGACTTCCTAGGGCCTAGCCTAACACAACCAATCAACTAGTTACACTTTTCTACCCCCTTTTGACGTTGGTACCGACTTTAGTCGTATAGGCCTAGTTTTTCTCGAGCGGGTCTAGGTTTTCACCAGAGAAGGGGCCCGGAGCGTCGGGATCCAACAACAAGCTAGGGAGTTCCATACCATGTGTGTAGAAGTGTTTTATGGGTTTTGGATGGAAAATATTGCACTCCGGGGTGTGGCCTGCTTCACCGACATTTACATCTCTCTAGAGAGTTTCATGACTTATAGCCTGAAAGTCCCACATCGGACAAACCGGAGGGAATCCTGTTAAGATTTTGGTTATACCTTTGTGCTGTGACTTCCTAGGGCCTATCCTAACACAACCAAGCATCTAGTTACATTTTTCTACCCCCTTTTGACGTCAGTACCGACTTTAATCGTATAATCCTAGTTTTTCTCCAACGTGGTTAGGTTTTTCACCAGAGAGGGGCTCCGGAGCGTCGGGATCCAACCACAAGGTAGGGGGTTCCATAACATGTGTGCACAAGTGTTTTATGTGTTTTGGATGGCAAATATTGCACTCCGGGGTTTTCCTACTATACCGGTATCTACCTCTCTCTAGAGAGTTTCATGACTTATAGCATGAAAGTCCCACATCGGACAAACCGGAGGGAATCCTGTTATGAATTGGGTTATACATTTGTCAAGAGTCGGGTTATGGATAATATGGATGTCATATTTGGATTTGTCTCATTTTTCTAATCGATTTAGACATATTATTCGTCAAATTTCGATTTACGGATTTATAGATATGAATTATTTAATATTAAATGGAATAAGGAAAATAATTAATTATTATTTGAATTCAAGAATATTTTTAATCAATATTATTATTAATGATTCATTTTTATTTATATATATAATTAATTAGATTCATAAAATAAAGTTGAGTGACATCATAGTCCATACGTTAATAGGATTGATAGGATAGTATTGTCAGTAAAGCATGTGTTGTTTCTAGGTAGCTCACGGTAAGGAACAAAAAAGTTAAGCGTGCTGGGGGTGGAGTAGTCTCAGGATGGGTGACATGTCGGGAAGTTTCATTAGAAGAGAGTAATTTAGATTGTAATTAAGAATGCTTAGAGATAAATGTGTTTGTAGTGCGATTAACTAGCTAAAAATTAAAATACAAAAATGAAAAAAAAAAGATTAAAATTTTGAAAAACAAAAATGGTATAAGAAGAGGGTATGCCGTCGGCGTAGCTGGCTATTACACCGAGGGGGGCCGTCTGCGTCTAGTTTACGTGGAATGGACCCGTTCGGTCATGTCGTGGGGCCCACGCAATGGAACGCCAAGGGGAAATGATACGCTGACAGCCGCAAACCCTTCGTCGACGAACGTATACGCCGAGGGGGTATGCCGACGGCACCGTCGGGGAAGAAACCCCTTGGCGTCTTCACGCTTTCCTATAGTGTCTTGCACCGGTGCATTAATTAATTAAGAATTACCTAGCCACAGAAGGGTCCAAGTACATGGGAATTGTTTGGCCTAAATGCAGCCACTATGGTGCTCTTTTCCAGCAAAATGTGTCCGCGAAAGGTAAGGCGGAGCGCCGGGTAGGCCAAAACCGCCGTAGATCTAGGCAAGGGCCAACAGAGCTATAGTAAAAGTGTGAGAATCCGGCGTGGTGGGTACGTAAGGATGACCCCAACCCCCCTTCCCCCTCCCCCCGCGGCCAGTTGGGCTCAGCTAGCTTGTGGGATCCGTTTGGGTGGATGTTTTTGGTCCAGCCCGTGTTCAGCCTGTCCGGAGGGATTTATAGGGGGCAAGGTTTGGTTGGAGATTTTGTCATATGTCATTCTAGAGCTAATGCTAGGCGAAGGCCAAAAATATTTGGCAAACTATTTTCCAAGTGTGTCACTCCTTAAAATAGACCCGTCTTCGTGTTCAATGAGTGTTTTTTCTAGGACACTTGACAAAGCATTCGTCGAGTGTTTCTTCGTACTCGGAAAAGATTTTTGTAGTCGGTTAAGAAAAAGAGCAACGAAAATCGACATAAACCAATCGGTTAAAGTCAATACCACATGGTTTATGTTTGCCACTTTGGGCTGAGCCATTCGAGCACCAACGCAAGAAAAAGGGGGATGTCGGGGCTTCTGTCCGACATCCCACTTGTTGAGTAGGAGGAGGAGGTGCGGCATGGTTGATGCTCTATCGGCGTATCTCAGCCTCTTGTCTAGCTCGAGAGGAGGTCGCCATCCTTGGCGAGGAGAAGGAGCCACTAGACTCGTACTGGTGGCGAGCATGGACTATGCGTCGACGAGGCGGTAGTGCTAGCAAAGTTTTAAATAGCCGGCTATAGCTAGGCTATAGACTTACGAGAGGCTCGGGGCTACGGCTAGAGCCTTCAGAGGCTATATGGAGAATAACGGCTAATAGCCCGGCTGTATGGATATATAGCCTCTTAGCCCGGCTATATCCTGTCTAGTCACCTCCGTCAATTTCGGAGCTCAAATCAATCACCGTTAGTTATTGAATTACTGTTGTGAGGTGCGAGTGCGACCCATAGCGACATGGTTTCAGAACTACTAAATTGCGTCATGAATAGTTGTTATTTAAACTCTTAATTGTTCGTTCATCTTATATGACTATGTTGTTACGTTATGGATTTGCGGATAATATTACTATATAAACGATTATATGTTGTCTAAATTTAACTATTTTTTCAACATTATAGCAAAACGGATATATGGTTATAGCATGGCTATAGAAATCGCCGTGGGCTATATGGAATGAGTATTTAGCATAAAACAACCACTTTACTACGCAATGTTCGAAAAACAACCACTTTACGGTTTAATCGCATAAAATCACCTCTCTACTACTGACATTATCCAAATCGAGCTAAGCGCGAATTGAACGTGGATTGACGCTGGAACTGACTGGTGGGACCAACGGCGGACGCTGACGTGGTAATGGGCGGACACCACTTTGATGATGTGACACTATGACGTTGTGGGACCCACATGTCATTGACACAATAATTACAGCTACAAAAATAATTTTTAAAAAACTTTTTAAAAAATCGAATTTATTTTTTCAAAAGTTTGCGACCCGTCTAAATTTCGGGAAAATAAAAATGTAGAAAAATGTTTTAGAAAATTCCAAAAAAATCATAGGAAAAGATTAGTATGGTTCGTATATCCGTGCAAATGTTTGCAACGAAGCGACTTTCCTGCTGGGCTGTGTAAAAAAGAAAAATTCATAGATCTAGACTTCGAATCGTGTGCAAACTTTCGGGAAAATAAAAAAATGGAAAAATGGTTTAAAATATTTTTAGAAAAATCATAGGCAAAGATGCGTATGGTTCATATAGCCGTGCAAATTTTCATACTGAAATGAATTTTGTACTGGCCTGTGCAAAAAAACCAAATTTCTAACAAAAACTATATCTGAAAATTTGAATATCAGATCTACGAATTTGTCTATTTTGCACATGCCGGCAGAAAAGTCACTTCGTTGCAAAAATTTGCAGGGATGTGCGAAACATACTAATATTTGCATGTGATTTTTTTCGGAATTTTCTGGAACATTTTTCTATTTTTTTTATTTTCCCGAAATTTGCACGGGTCGCACACTTTTGAAAAAATAAATTCGATTTTTTTAAAGATTTTGTTTTTAATTATTTTTGTAGCTGTAATTATTGTCCATGACATATGGGTCCTACAACGTCGTAGTGCCACGTCATCAAAGGGGTGTCCGCCCATTGCCACGTCAACGTCCGCCGTGGGTCCCACCGGTCAGAAACGTTGTCAATCAACGTTCAATTCCCGATTTGTCCGAATTGCAAACTGTCAGTATTAGACTGGTTGTTTTTTGCGATTAAATCGTAAAGTGGTGGTTTTTCGAACATTTGGTAGTAAAGTGGTGGTTTTATGTTAAATACTCATATGGAATTGACCGCTATTTTAAACTTTGGTTGCTAGTGAAGCGTGGAGCGTGGCATCGGACTGGCTGCGGTGGCGGAGGAGGGCAACCACATATGGCGGAGTAGTAGAATTTCAGACGCATCATTGTTCAATAAAAGACCTGTTAGACTAGCCATAGTGGAAGTATCATAGTTAGTATCATGCATGTCATGTTGACAAAAATCTGATGTGGCATATCAATTAATGAAGAAAAAGATGATAGTGGTATCTACCTATGTTACGATATCTAGCACGCAAAATTAGATATTTTAATTGTACGTAAATCTTGTACACATATTTGTATGGAGATTGTACAAAACAATAAATACTAAGTAGCAGTGATACTAGACTATAATACTATGCACTATATATGGGTAGTATCATACGCCGGTATCATGCATGATACTAGTCTATGATACTTCCCAGTATGACCGGTCTTAAGGGCATCTTTAACAGTTTGTTGGTTAGCTTGTTGGTAAAATTGGACATGTCATCAACCAACAACACATCTTACAACAACTCCAATGGTTGTATGTAGTTTGGTCAATAGGAGGTGAGAGAATGTGGAAGACCTCTCTCTATTCTATGGAGTTTGTGCAAGAGTTGTTGGTTAATCTACATACAACCTCACTCTCTCACATCATTTATTTTATGCCACATCATCAAAAATCTTATGTGGTAAAATCTACCAACGCCTATCTTACAGCTATTGGAGATGCCCTAAGCGAAGAAAACGAAACATAAGACTAGTCACAATGGGGAGTATCATACACTAGTATCATGCATATGATACTAGTCTATGTTACTACTCCCACAATGGATAGTAACATGTTTGTGGTATCATATAGTGCTGCATTTATTGTGATATAGACTCATCTTGTCTCGTTATGCGTTATGTTACGGTATCTACCTATGATACCACCATCACCTCTCTCCTCATTAACTGCACTACCACCTCAGCTTTTTGCCAACATGGCATGCATGATACTACCTATGATACCCCCATTGTGGCTAGTCTAACAACGCAACATCTTGTTTCTTGGTTGGAGAAAACGAGACATCCTTTTCCCCGCAATAAATAAAGAAATAAAATAAAATAGAAGACCAAGGATCAAACGCACGTTCCCAAGGTGTACAAAAGAGCAAGCACGATTGTCGATGGACCATAAATGGAGCTTTTCCCCAAAAAAAAAAGTCATAATCAAAGGAAGCACAGAAAATCAATTGGAAAATGGAGGGTCGTGCGGGTTTGGCAGCAGTGCTTCACACTACTCCTTTGCCCTCCGCTTCAAATACCACGCCCACCCCTTCTCCTCCTCTCCCCACCCATCCCAAAGCTCTTCCATCTACGGCTCCACCGACGCCATGGAGCCTCCTCCATCTGCTCTTCCTTCTGTCACAATAATCAGCGACCCAGTGCTGGACGCGATCTTCCAGGCCGTGTTTAACGGCGACCTCCCACGCTTCAAGCGTATGTTATGCTCTCGCTCTCCACTGTTTCCGATTTTCCATCCGATGCGGTTTTCCTTGTGGAATGCTGATTTTTGGGGGGTCCCATGCATTCTATTTTGCAGTTATGGTGATGCTGCTGGACATGGGAAGAGGCCGCCTCAGGGAGACAGTGGAGGGCCTGAGGGTGCAAGATGAAGGGATGATGAAAGGCTTCAGTGCGATGCACGTCGCCGCCTCCAGAGGGAGGCTGCAGATGTGCCGCTACCTCGTTGAGGAGCTCGGAGTGGATGTGAATGTCGTCGATGAGTTTGGTACATCTCTCTCTTGAAAGGCCCCTCTTGAAGAACTACTAGTAGTACACACTGCGCTACCTTAGATTATGCCTGGTAATACCCGCTGAAAAAAGGCTAATTTGAATCAGTGTCTCAAACGGCATGCATGTTTAATTTTTCACTCACGGGATCTTTCCGAACTCAGCCCACATGTATATATAAAGGATAATGAACAATACTGAGATGTAGAGCAGATGCAACCCCGATCGATCTGTAGACTTTGAGCTTGACGCTTGCTACGTTTATAATATTCTGTGGTGCTCACTGATGATCATATTTCTATGCTGAAATTATAAATGTTTTGCATTAGTAAGATCCACTGCTGCGTGCTTGACAGGAAGAACACCTTTGTTTTTAACAACCCTCCCCAATTATGTGGGTTGTGCCAAGTATCTTCTTGATCATGGCGCCAATCCAGACATATCATGTAATGATGGTATTTCCCCATTACATCAAGCCACTGTATCAGGTATAGTTATCTATAAACACACATCTCTATCATGCGTAGCCACACTGCAATGTTTTTAAGTTTTCTTCAGGAAATTCTAGTGTTTTTGTGGTGTTGTATTCCAACTATGGCTTATTTCCCTTCTCATGGTAATTTTCGAATTGTGCAAATAAATTGTATTTCAAAAGTGATAGTTAATTTCTACTGAATTATGTTTTAAAAAATTTAAATATGTCAGTATGTATGTAAGTTTGGTGTATTGGTCGCAGCTACTATCAAAGAAGGCCTACAACTCAAATATGGGCCACATTATATATTTTCAATTTAAGTTTTTGTTTGCTTATGTATCAGCCCTATAGCACACTTGTTTTGATAGATGTACAATAGTCCTGAACCCACCATATTGGCAGGAAATTTGGATATTTTTTCTAGCCACTGATAGGATTGGCTTTGTTTCTCTGTTTCTAAACTTTTTGTAACACATGTTTGAGAAATAAGTTCCATGGTTGTTTTTTGCAGGACGTTGTGAAATGGTAAAACTATTGCTTGCCAAAGGAGCATATGTTGACCCAGAATCTCATAGTGGGACACCGCTTCATGTTGCTGCTACAAAAGATCAGGATGGTGCTATGAAGATTTTATTGGACCATAATGCAGACGTAAGTTTAGTACACATTGTATCTTATTCAATTTTCTTTATGGATTTGCTGCTATATGTGGTTTTAAATTCTAATTTTTTTTGTTTTCTGTACTTATCTAGTAGTTAGCTGTCCAATTACATGGTGCCTTTTTAATTAATTGTAATTTGGATGCTTGATTGTTTTCATGTTTTTTTCCTTTGGTATTTGAAATACTAAAAACTTTTACCACAAGGATGAGAATTATTAGCTAGGAAAAGTAGCATGCTGAACTCTTCTAATATTAATTTCATTTTTTCCCTTCCTAACACTCGTGCCGTGTATTGGTTTCTATGCCATTCAACATGTGTCTTGCACATTTCTTGAACTTCATATTCATAAACCACATACTTCACATATATTTATATTCGTTGTATACAAAATATGAATTATATTTCTCTTGTCAAAATGCAAAAAAAAACAATCTATTTTGTTCTTAATTAAAATACGAGTATACTGTTTAGACCCATCGTCTCATAATGTTAGTTCATTTGGGTATGTCCTAAGTCAAACTTTATTACCTTTTAGAACATTTATTGAGAAATTATGGACACATCTGAGACCAAATATATACATTTTGAAAATATATTTGATAATAGTCTTAGGTACTAGTTTGATGCTGCAAGCGCAAGCTTTTTTCTTTGTCGGTTTATAATGTTTTGACTCAACATAAAACAAAATTGGCTAACATTACGGAATGCAATATATTTTTAGATTATCTTGTTGTATGATCCTAAAAATGCTACAAATTATGCATTTGGGGAGGATTAAGGAAATTTCTTGTGTGCACATTTACCCTACTGTATTATTCTCCATAATGTATTGTCACTCATAGAATTTTAAGAGACTTCTTGTACGTGTATTTTTGGAAATGTAGAAGTTTTCTGGTTCACACTTAAGCATTACCATGTTGACTAAGCAAAAAAAAAAATCAGCAAGTGTATGGTGACAATGTGCTATTTTTTCTTATGTTGTTTCGATGAAATATGTTTTCTTACATAATACTAGGTGCACTTTATTTATTGCAAACTAGATGTTGAAATATGTTTCCACATAATGACATTCAAAAGTTTCATAATTGTATCCTAATTTATAATTTTTAAGTTATATTTCGTTATGTCTCTCACTAGGTCAAGAAAATCGTAAATGGTAAGTCACCCATGATTGCTGCTATTGAAGCTGACTCCAGGAAATGTATGCGTCTCCTGTGCAAGGTATTATACCTTTTTCTTAGCTTTATTCAGTTAATTGAATTTTTTGTGGCTCCCCATGTTATCGATTCATATATTTCATTTGCTGTTGTTAAGCTTCTGAGTAATGCCCATAGTTGTGGTTACTGCAATTTGTGACTCACTTTGTCTCGGGGCACATAAAAATGTTTCCACAAGCTTGTGACAATTAATTTTGCTTCCACTAGCACGATTACTATGCACCAAATGAAATTCTCTCTCTAATTGTAAAAAAACCATTTGACCATCAATATTCTTAAAAAAATTGATGGATTGTGAGATTGCTATTTTTTTCAGAAATAAGAACATAATATACAATTTTTTGTTATGATCAAGATTATGGTTTGTATTTATGTAGTTATTAATTTTATATAAATGAATAGATTATGAAACATTACCTAGGTTGTAATAACCATATGTCAGTAACTAATTAATTTTTGTGATAGGCTGGTGCTGATCGGAAGGAAGCTTTAGCATATGCTGCCGAAAAACTCCATGCTGCAAATGTTATTTCAAGTGACTTTGCCAAATACATACAGGAGATTGCTGATACTAACCGTGGCTTGAATGGTGTAAGTTTATCAGTTTGGCATTACATGCATTTATTTTTTCTTAATGTTGGTGGGAGCCTACAGGGTTCATAACCGTTGTTCATTTTCAACAGTAGATACTCTCACCCGTTCATCTATTGTTTATACATAGTAGAATTCTGGTGAAGATAGAACAATATATTCACATACCAATCTCTTAGGTTAGGTGCCGCTAGCAATAGAACCTGATGTCCATAAAACCTGGCGATTTCTGAAATATTATAAAAACAAAATAAGTTGATGATACAGCCTATTTAACCCCAACATAAAAAATGAATAATTCATAAGTATCTACGGAAAACATGTGACATTGTGATCGTCGTTGTTTTGATCAAGTAGTGCCATTATAAAATAAAATGAAATGTTTTGCTGGTTGAATTAACTACTATTTATCAGGGACTAAACGTGTACGTGTAGGGAGTAAAACAATTAGGATGTTGCTACGTAGGCGAGATTGGGGGTGGCTGGTCTGATGTCCTCATGTAGAATTTCCTATGTTTATGTTGGTTGTGTTTTTTTTCGGTAATCAGCGAGGATGATAGGATGCTATCTGGAATACGAGAAACATTGTGCACTTATATATAGAACATGAGCAAAATTGTTGTTATAATAAAACCGATCTTCTTTCTCTAAATCTGAACAAAACTCATCTCTTAGTCTATTTAGAATTTGTATGTCTTTGACTTCTACATGCATTGAATTAAATTTTGCTCGTTTCAATTATTTACAGGATGAGCCTGTTGCTAAGCGAGAAACAAGAGAAGGAGGTCTTAAGGCACTAGCAAGTTATGCTTTCAGGGAAAAGGATTTTGAATCTGCAGAACGATACTACACTCTGGTATATTAAGGCACCATGTATCTACTCGCAGGGTTTATCCGTTCCAAAATTTACCTGTTCGTTGTGTACGGTGTAATGGCTTGCAAGCTCTTAATTTTTGGTAGGCATATCTTGCACCATCACAAATTTGGGGAGTACAGAAGGCTTGATTCGGACCTATTCATACTTTTCCCGAATGCAAATACACTAATCTAACTATATTTGGGATAAGAACCTAATACACTAAGTTCTGCATGCAGCTGCGTGCCCTCTATTTAAATTTTCGTTCATACGAAAATTTTGCACAAACAATATACTAAATGATTAGATTTGGCCCTATTATATAGATTAGAGTTGACCTTATTATCTAGATTTGAATTATTTTCATGATAGGGCTCAAATGTTACTATGTTGTGTTTATTCTGTCACTTTGATTGTTTCCATTTTCAACTCCTGCGCATTTTCCACTTGTTAGTTTTCTGTCCTAGGGAGCGGCCTTGTTCCAGAATTTTCTTACTATACTAGTATTGTGTAATGTAACTAAACCTCTATATCATTGAATGCTTCCTTGTTGTATTGACATGACATAAGAAAAGTAGAATTAATGAAAGGGCTATCGCAGCTTTTCAAGTCGACATTTTACAAGGAAACGTTCATGAGCTGTGGAATATGATTTAATCTGTTAAATATGTGGTATCACTTGAACATTAATCTATATTAGCAAACCTGACAACCGTTAATTTTTCTTGTTTGCTGTAGGTGATAGCTCTTGATCCTGATGATGCCATCGCGTTCTCCAATAGGAGCCTCTGTTGGCTTCTAATGGGTAATGGAGGCAAGGCTTTGTCTGATGCTGATGAATGCAAAAGAAGGAGGCCTGACTGGCCGAAGGCTAGTTACCGACAAGGCGCAGCTCTGATGTTGCTGAAGGTTACATAAAAGACAGTGTTAACATATTTTTCTCGACCATGCAAATTGTTTTTGACAGCTCACTCGGTCTTGCTTGCATCATTAGGACTACCAGGGGGCATTTGAACGATTTTCTGATGGACTCAAGTTGGACCCAGGGAACGCTGAGTTTGAGGATGCATTAAGGTATCTAGTCTTCCTATGGTTTGACGTCTACCTTGCGTTGGTAGCTCTTACAGGAACAATGATTCAGCTCATCTCAGTGTTAGTTATAGCCTGGAAATTATATTACGTAGTGTTGTAGCCTATAGGTGAATTCATGTCCTTATCTACACAACTTTTGATGATACAGATTATTTAAGTTTGATTTCTCTTTAGTTTTGTTAGGATTTTTAAAATCAAGTATATATATATATATATAGGTAAATTAACAGATGCTCCATGGTGCCCATACTCATGGCATTATCTTGGGATTATATTTTGTCTTGAACCGGTGTCTAAAGAATTATATATGTGAGCCTCCATTATGAAAATCCTAATCATTGATTCTCTTTGGAACATGCAGGAAAGCTGTAGAGGCCCGAGGATGTCTTGAAGCACCAACCCTGAGTGACTGCTTGTATATGCAATAAAAAGGAGTTCCGGAACTTCTTGTTCCCAGAAGTTGTGGACGACGTTTCTTCTATTGCTTTACTACTTGATTTCCTGATTGATTTCAAACGAACTATGTGGTTTGATAAGTACTCATGTTGCTTGTCTGCTTGACTATTTTATCAATTAATCGTTATGGAACCTTATATCAACTCCTTTTGCCTCCTTGTATTAATACCTCCTAAGATATTTAGAACTTCAGATAGTGTGTAGAATGTTTTTATTTTTTTGCTTCAGCACCATTACTCTGGTGACTATTTTTTCTCTTCGTATTGAAATAACATAGTGGTGTTGAATTTTTTTTTATTAATTAATGGAAAGCTTTCCTTGTGACGAGGGAGGAAGCCAAAGAAGATTCTTACTTTGAAGTATTAAAATTTGGTGGCGTTATTAAAATTAAATCTTGTTGTAGTGCAACCCAATGCCATTTTCAGTCCAAAAAAGCTATAGGTAATCCATTGAATTATTTTGATTTTGGCAAAAAAAAAAAGAAGTAGTGGAACTGATGCATAAAATTAATGGTCATTCTTATTTAAAAGAGATGATGTTGCTTAACCGAATTGCAAAAAAAACTGCATGTGGTGTGTTACTATTTAGTTATAGAAGATTAACCGGAAATCTGTAGTGTTGCATCAAGAGTTAGAAGTACAGAACCTTACACTTCCATTAAGAACAGAAATAAGATAAGGAAACTTCAAGTTAAGACAAAGAGGACGGACTTGTGGAGCGTACCTTATTACTAGTTTTTATTGATTAGGGAGATGAATGACAATACGGCTCCGGGCCCGGATGGCTTTCCGGTGTTCTTTTTCAAACAATTTTGGCAACTGTGTAGACACGGGGTCTTGCACATACTCAACGATTTCATCCTAGGTAGGATCGATATCTCGAGATTGAACTTCGGGGTGCTCTCTCTCATCCCCAAAGTGCCAGGGGCGGACCAGATCGGCCAGTTTCGGCCCATTGCGCTGATTAACGTGATCTTCAAGATCGTGTCCAAAGCCTTCGCGTCCAGACTCGACCCCGTGGCCAATAGATTAATCAGTCCCTCGCAGACGGCGTTCATCAAAGGACGGTTTATTTTGGACGGGGCACTCTCTCTGTTGGAAATAGTGCATGAGCTGAAGTCCAAAAGGATGGGGGGCATCCTCCTGAAATTGGACTTTGAAAAGGCGTATGACCGGGTTAATTGGTCATTCTTGCTTGAAGTCCTGCGTCGAAAGGGGTTCGACGCCGGATACATCCACCGTATTGAGCAGCTGGTTTCCGGTGGCCAGACCGCGATTTCTATAAATGGGGAGGTGGGGCCCTACTTTAGAAACAAAAGGGGGGTGCGCCAAGGGGACCCTCTGTCCCCGCTTCTGTTCAATTTTGTCGCGGAAGCACTGGCGTCTATGCTTTCGGCGGCTAACTCGGCGGGGCACATCGAGGGGGTGGTCCCGCACCTGTACCCAGGGGGTATCACGCATCTCCAATACGCGGACGACACGCTTATCCTCATCCAGAATAAAGATCTCCATATTGCCAATCTGAAATTTCTGCTGCTCTGTTTTGAGGATATGTCGGGATTGAAAATAAACTTCCATAAGAGCGAGGTCTTGGTTCTCGGGCAACCGATGGAGGCGCAACAGAGAGTTGCTAACATGCTTAATTGCAAACTAGGGGCGTTCCCCTTTACTTACCTCGGTATGCCGATTTCGGACCGGAAACTTACGCTAGAGCAATGGAACTTCTTGGTCAACAAGCTGGGTAACAAGGTTGAAGTGTGGATGGGTAGGATCCTCTCCTCGGGGGGGAGATTGATCCTTTCCAACGCTTGCTTGGAGGCGCTTCCCACTTACGTTATGGGCTTATTTCTTCTCCAAGACGGGGTCCACTCTAGGTTCGACTCGATCCGGGCACGCTTCTTTTGGGAAGGAGCGGGCCCCAAGCGCAAATATCATTTGGTTAACTGGCCGGCTGTCTGCCGCCCGAAGGAGCAGGGAGGGCTGGGGCTTTGCAACTCTAAGCTCATGAACAAAGCTTTGATGCTTAAATGGGTTTGGAAGCTTCTCCAGGGGGACGCCGTTTGCCCCATCTGGAAAACCATTCTTAGGGCCAAATACCATGACGCGGACAACATCTTTGCGGCTGATGGCCGTGGGGGCTCGCAATTCTGGCGTAGTCTCAACAAGGTCAAGCACCTGTTCAAACTGGGAGCGAAATTCTCAGTCCGGAGCGGAACAAGGACCCTTTTCTGGTCGGATTGGTGGTTGGGGGAAGGACCCCTCTGTGAGCGCTTTCCGCTACTCTTTGCGGTCTGCGGCTCACCAGGTGTTTCGGTGGCAGAAGCTCTTAGCCCCTTGGGGGAGGGTGTTACTTTTCGTAGAGCTCTTGACGCAGCGCGTCTTGTCCAGTGGCAGGAGTTACAAGCTAGGTTGGAGGGGGTCCATCTCCAGGAGGGCCTGGATGGTGTGTCTTGGTCGTTGGAACCTAACGGGATCTTCTCGGTAGCGTCAATGTACCGTAGACTAGTGCAGGGCTCGCTGGTGGCACATTGTGCACCAATTTGGGAGGCCAAACTCCCTCTAAAAATCAAAGTCTTCTCCTGGTTGCTTGCGCTTGATCGTCTTCCGTCGAGTAGTTTGGTGGCGCATAGGTTGGGGCCGGCAGATGGAAACTGCGCGCTCTGCGGTGACCTAGAGGATGCAGCCCACATGTTTTTCCTTTGTCCTCTAGCTCTGTTTGGGTGGAGTTTGATTCGGGAACTGCTCGGGTGCAGCTGGTGCCCGGCAAACTTTCCTCAGTTCTTCGCCATTTTGCAGCCCCTGGGGGGGGGCCAGCGCAGGGTATCTTGGGTGGTGTTCTTAGCGCTGTGCTGGGCACTTTGGCTTGTGCGTAATGACTTGACGTTCGAACGCAAAGTGTTGCGGCATCCAGCGGAACTTATATTTAAAATGATCATCTTACTGCAGCTTTGGAGTGTCCTCTCAAAGGAGGCCGACCAGGTTCGTCTTCGGGAGCTGGGAGGAAGGCTGAGGGAGCTGTACGCCGCCACCGCGCCAAGACCTGAGGGAGCACCGCCCAGTAGTGCTTCGGGTGGGGCTGCTATTGTGTTGGGTTTGTCCGGTCATGTTGAGGGGAGGCCGGCCCCGGAACTGGCCTTCGAGCCAGGTTGAGTGTTGGTTTTATTCTTGCCTGTAAGACTTTCGAACCGTGGTGCTTTATTAATTTAAGGCAGGGCCATTAGGCCTAGTATCTAAAAAAAAAAAAGTTTTTATTGATAGAAGCAGCTGAACATTCGGTTGGTTTTAGCTGTGCGGGTTACTACAATATGGCTAAGTCATCGAACTAAACGATTAAAAATACAGCGTTGTGTCATTATCTCTTTGTGTGTACAATGTACATTGACCTTCGTTAATAAGACCGTTGTATACTTACAAAACTAGGCCAATGCCTCCAAAACCAAGAATAAGCCAGTAAGGAAGAAGACCGGAGCTTTCGAAGGCCGACATAATAGAACTGGTTAGGCTGACTGTTAGACATCATGTACCTGTATGTATACGGTATGGAGTAAGTACTCCAACTGTATACGTACTCCCTTGTATCCAGCCATGTAGGGGGCTTTTCCCTACTATATAACACGTAACCAATGCCCTCGATGAGGGTACGCATTGTTCCACCAGTTTCAATATGGTATCAGAGCCCTCTTTCTCTCTGACCTAGCTGCCGAAACCCTAAAAACTCAAACCCGCCGCCGCCGCCGCCTGGTGTCTCTCCCCGGCCGCCACCGCCGCCTCCAAGCTCTACAACCCAAAACCTTGCCACCGCAGCCCCCTGCCGTCGCTACAAACCAAAAACCACAAGCCAAAACCACAAACTCAAGCCAAAAACCAAACCCTACACCGAAAACTACAACCGATCTACACCAATGGCGAACTCCACCGTGCCCTCCGTTGCCGCTGCTCTCGGATCCCCTCCGTCTCAAAAACTTACGCGCGCGAACTTCCTCTTCTGGAAGACGCTTGTGTCGCCTGCTCTCCGCGGTGCTCAGGTGATGGGCCTCCTGGACGGGTCCGATCGCGCCCCTCCGCCCACCCTCGAGGTTGAAGATGCCACGCACAAGAAGCAGACGGTCGTCAATCCTGCGTACGGCCCCTGGATCGCGCGCGACCAGGCCGTGTTGAGCTTCCTGCTAAACTCCCTCAGCCCGGATATTCTTGCGCACGTCGTCGGGTTGGAATCCACTGCGGAGGTCTGGAGCGTCATCGTCTCGATGTTCTCCACCCAGAGCCTGTCCAAGGTGAATCACCTTCGGACCTCGCTCAGCAGCACGAAGAAGGGCGCCCTCACCGCGGCTCAATACTTCTCGCAGATGAAGAGCTTCGGTGCCGAGCTCCTCGCCCTCGGCAAGCAGATCGACGATGCCGAGCTGATTGGCTATATACTGAACGGCCTCGACGGCTCCTACAACAACGTGGTCGCCGCGGTCCACGGCAACCCCCACACCACCCTCGACGATCTCTATGATCAGATATGCGCGCATGACCTTCGCCAAAACATGCTGCAGCAAACCGGTGATTCCTTCACTTCTTCGGCAAACCTGGCGCGACGAGGACAAGATGCGCGCCGCGGTGACCGTGGTGACCGCGGTGATCGCGGTGACCGTGATCGCCAGCGCGATGACGACCGCGGCCGGCGCTATGATGACACCCGTGGCGATCGCTATTCCCGTCGCGATGATGATCGTGACCATGATCGCAGCTACACCCGCCGCCACTATGATGATGCTCCACCAGCGGTGCAGATGACGGGGTCACGCCGCACTCGTGACACCGACAGGCGCGACACCCGTGACGGTCGTGACAGTGACCGACGCCGTGATGGGCGTGATGGTGGTCGCAGGCATGATCGTGAGCCCACTCCTTACGTTGATATCACCTGTCAGATCTGTAAAATACATGGGCACCCCGCGGGCGACCGTTGGTGGCGTTACAAGAGTAGTTTTGATGACTCTGATGATGAAAATGATCGTCGCACTGATCGCAAAGAGAAGACCGCCAACATTGCCTCCTATGGTGTGGACACCAACTGGTATCCGAATACTGGCGCCACGGATCATATCACTTCTCAACTGAGCAAGCTCCACACCCACGAGAAGTACATGGGCCGTGATCAAGTCCACACTGCAAATGGTAATGGTATGCAAATCTCTCATGTTCTTCATTCAGTTTTGCACATTCCCAATAGTTCTCTTCAGTTAAACAATGTCTTGCATGTCCCACACTCATCCAAAAATTTACTCTCCGTTCACAAACTTACTCTCGATAATAATGTGTTCATTGAGTTTCATCCTTTCTTCTTTTTGGTTAAGGATCAGGACACCAAGGAAACACTGTTCCAAGGACCATGCCGTGATGGTCTCTACCCACTAGTGCCCATCTCTAGTGGATCCTCCAAGCAAGCCCAAGCCTTTCTTACAATAAAGCCGTCATCATCCACGTGGCATCGACGCTTAGGTCATCCTTCTTCTTTTGTGGTGAAGCAAATTCTTAGAAAACATGATCTCCCTTATTCTACAGAAATAAATCCTTATGTTTGTGATGCTTGTCAACTTGGCAAGAGTCATCAGTTGCCATACCCTATTTCCACTAGTGTCTCCACTGTTCCTTTGGAACAAGTGTTCTCTGATGTATGGGGTCCAGCACCTGTTTCTGTTGGCAAGCATTGTTACTATGTTAGTTTTATTGATGATTATAGCAAATTCACTTGGATTTATTTGCTCAAAAATCGTGGTGAAGTTTATCAATTCTTTCTTAATTTTCAGCAATTAGTTGAAAGAAAATTTGATAGAAAGATCAAAACTATGCAAACTGATTGGGGAGGTGAATATGAAAAACTCAATAGTTTCTTTCAACAAGTTGGCATATCCCATCATGTCTCATGCCCACATGCACATCAACAAAATGGTTCTGCTGAACGTAAACATCGTCATATTGTTGAAGTTGGATTATCTCTTCTTGCTAATGCATCCATGCCACTTAAGTTTTGGGATGATGCTTTCTTAACAGCTACTTTTCTCATAAACTTACTCCCTAGCAAAGTGATTAATTTTGACACCCCTGTTGAGCGTCTTCTCCACACCAAACCCAACTATGACTCTCTTCGTATTTTTGGATGTGCATGTTGGCCCAATCTTCGCCCATACAACACTCGCAAACTTGCTTTCCGCTCCACTCGTTGTGTTTTTCTTGGGTATAGTCCTCTCCACAAAGGTGTCAAATGTCTAGATGTGACTACGGGTCGTGTTTACATATCAAGAGATGTTGTTTTTGATGAAAATGTCTTCCCTTTTGCTTCTCTTCATGCAAATGCTGGTAGACGTCTCAAAGCCGAAATCTTATTGCTTCCACAAAATTCACCTCCCACTTCCAAAACTAGTGGGAATGTCCAAACTAATGATTTCATGCATTTGCCTATCATACCTGTTGTGACTAATACTGCTCAGGAAATTACGGAGACTACTGTCGATGAAGATTCTACGTCAAATTCTGATTCTGCAGGAACAAATTTGAGCCAAAACGGTGCATCTATGGAGGAGAATGGGACAAATTCGAGTCAAGACAGCGGTGCTGGATCCGATGCTGATTCAGCATCGCCCTCGGATCGCGCGCATGCAGACTCCCATGCAGATTCCGCCCGCACGCCCGAGAGCCCGCGGTCCCCCTCTCCCTCCGCGACACGTGCACCTCCTGGCGGGCCAGCCGACCGAGCCGCCGACCGCGTGGCCGACCGCGCCAGCAGCCCCATGTCGCACATGGGGGCTGTCCCCCCGTCGCCACGCGCCCTGGCCACTCCAGCTCCGCCACGTCGCCTCCGGAATCTCCTGCTGGTGCGGGATCCTCTGCGCCACCCTCGCCTGTGTGCTCTGCTGCGTCGCCTGCGTCCTCTGCTGCGACCGGATCTTCTACGTCCACAGATTCTGCAGCCGATCCTGCGACTGGTCCGTGTACCCGCTCCACCAAAGGTATAACTAAGCCCAAACTTGTCACCGATGGTACAGTACGCTATGAGGTCAAAAGTGGCTGTGTGAGGTATGGTCTCCTCTCTTCCACAGGTGAACCTCGGTCCCTCAAAGAAGCCCTCGCTCACCCTGACTGGAGACAAGCCATGAATGAAGAACATGATGCTCTTATGCAAAATAAAACCTGACATCTGGTCCCTCCTAGCTCCAACCATAATGTCATTGATTGTAAGTGGGTATATCGTATCAACCGAAAATCTGATGGTACCATTGACAAATACAAGGCTCGTCTTGTTGCAAAAGGTTTTAAACAAAGGTATGGTATTGATTATGAGGATACATTCAGCCCAGTAGTTAAAGCAGCCACTATTCACAATGTTTTAGCTATTGCAGTTTCTCGAGGCTGGAGTTTACGGCAGCTTGATGTCAAGAACGCGTTTTTACATGGTGTTCTTGAGGAAGAGATTTATATGAAACAGCCACCTGGGTTTGAAGATTCGCATGCTCCTACATTTATTTGCAAACTTGATAAGGCTCTTTATGGTTTGAAGCAAGCCCCAAGAGCCTGGTTTGCTCAATTGAGTTCTAAACTACATGATCTTGGTTTCATATCCTCTCAAGCTGATACATCCCTGTTTCTCTATCACAGTTCAGATATCACTATTTATCTCCTTATTTATGTTGATGATATTATTGTGGCTAGTTCCTCTGATACTGTCATCACAGTTTTGGTACAGAATCTCAATGCTTCCTTTGCCATTAAGGATCTTGGTGATCTACACTTCTTTCTTAGTTTGGAGGTAAAGGAATTAAGTGATGGTATGATTCTTAGACAAGAAAAATATGCCTCAGATTTACTTTCAAAAGTTGGTATGTATGATTGCAAGCCTGCTCCTACTCCTCTATCTCCCACAGAAAAGTTAACTCTGACTAAGGGGGAACCATTGGATACAGATGATTGTACAAAGTATCGCAGCATAGTGGGAGCTCTTCAGTATCTCACATTGACACGCCCAGATTTATCCTTTTCTGTTAACAAAGTCTGTCAATATCTTCATGCTCCCATGACTTCACATTGGACAGCTGTGAAACGTATTCTTCGCTATGTTAGTGGCACTATTAAACTTGGCATTACTTTTCAGAGATCCTCATCCACTTTATTAAGTGCCTTTTCAGATGCAGATTGGGCTGGCTGTATTGATGACAGACGATCTACAGGTGGTTTTGCCATCTTTGTTGGTCCAAATTTGGTATCCTGGAATTCTAGGAAACAGCCTACAGTGTCAAGATCCAGTACTGAAGCTGAGTACAAGGCTCTTGCCAATGCCACAACTGAGTTAATTTGGGTTGAGGCTCTCCTAAAAGAACTTGGGGTAAAACTTACTGAACAACCCTGTCTTTGGTGTGACAATCTTGGAGCCACATATTTATCTGCAAATCCAGTGTTTCATGCTCGTACCAAGCACATTGAGATTGATTTTCACTTTGTTCGTGAAAGAGTTGCAAGCAAGAACTTAGCAGTTAAATTCGTATCTAGCAAGGATCAAGTTGCTGATGGTTTTACTAAACCTTTACCTGTTCTTAGTCTTCACACGTTTAGAAGTAATCTAAATCTTCTACGAAGTTTAGATTAAGGGGGGCTGTTAGACATCATGTACCTGTATGTATACGGTATGGAGTAAGTACTCCAACCGTATACGTACTCCCTTGTATCCAGCCATGTAGGGGGCTTTTCCCTACTATATAACACGTAACCAATGCCCCCGATGAGGGTACGCATTGTTCCACCAGCTTCAATACTGACGTCTAACAAGTCGAAGCTGATCGAAGACCGACAAGTCAGAACAAGCCAAAACGATGTTCGACAAGTCACCATTGAAGACTAATAAGGGAACTGGACAAGCCGGTGTTCGACAAGTTGAAGCCATAGATCGACAAGTCAAAGCCTATGACCAACGAGTCAAAGTGGCGGACCAAAAAGTCGAACAGGCCACACGGATGTCCAACAAGTCAAAGCCGAAGACCGACCAACCAAACTGGTCAAGCCCGTGTCTGATAAATCGAAGACGAGAACAGGAAAGTTGAAGATGGCCAAGCTGAAGAAGGAAGCCAATCCTTCAAGTGTTGAACCGTATTAGCAAAGAACATGACCAACTCCGCCCGAATCTCCGCCCAAACATTCTGAGCTACCCTACAACTCAACCTCGATACACAACCTTGGGGAATCCTGTCGACATATACAATGCCTCCATCACAATCTTAATCAGAACAAACCAATATACGGAAGGGATGATAGGAATTTCTGCCGTGACAAGTTCTGGCTACCATTCAAGAACAAGTTATCGCAGTCGTCCAAGAACTAATTCCAAGAAGCGCTCTAGTTCAAGTTTCGGTAGTACTTTAAGAACAGTTTCTCACAATACAAGTTTAGACAGTCGGTCAAGGAAAATTTTCCATAGCAGTTCTAAGACAAGTTCTGACAATCGTTCAATGACAAGTTTGGTAGGATCCGGTCCGACAAGAAAATTTTCAACAGTCATTCAAGGTCAATTTCATAAAAGTTGTTCCAACACAAGTTCTCACAAACTTTTAAAAAGAAGTTCCTAGAATCACTCAAACACAGGTTCTGAACTAGAAGGAAGAGGCGCAGATATAGAATGTTAACAACACCATGTAAAAAATTCATTTGACTCATACATTATTTTTCGCGAAAACGCAAAAGCTTTGCGTTCCATTGCATTGGTAGAAAGAGAGTTTATGTACAAATCCTAAGGAACATGCCACCCCACACAGTAAACTCGAACCAAGAAAAACTAAGGGAGAAGCTGTCTGAGGCCAGCCGTCCCCGCGCTCACCCAATCCCTAGCCTCGATTTTGATGGTTTCCACCAAAGCGCCAACCGACGGGCTTGCATTGTCGAAGATGACCGCGTTACGCTGCTTCCAGATCCACCAAGCTGTGAGCACGATCAGAGATGAGGTACCTTTCCTCAGCGAACTAGGTGTGGATTGAAGGACCAGCGACCACCAGGCTGTAAAGTCATCTTCCACAAGCGGAGCTCTGAAAGTGGATCGAACCCAAGAGAGAACCTCATGCCAGATTGTCCTGGAGAACGCGCAACCCGTGAGGAGGTGTGACATGGTTTCGGTTTCCTGATCGCAGAGAGGGCACAGCGCGCGATGCGGCCAAGCGCGCCTCGCCAACCTTTCCCCCGTCATGCACGCTAGCCAGATGAAGAATTTCACCTTTGGTGCCGCCCAAGTCTTCCAGTTTAGCTTCCAGGATGCCGACTCGGTGGAACCGTGGAACATGGCCTCGTAGCAAGACTTTGCCGAGTATGTAGCATCCGGGGTCAAGCGCCAACGTAAATTGTCCGGCAGCTCAGATAGGTACATCCTTTGTAAAAGCCTCCAGATTTGCACGTATTGCCAAATAGCCAGTGGGCTCATGGCACCCGAGAAGTCCGAGATCTATTGGCGCTCCAGCAGCGCCTCTCGAACAGTCCGGTGTTTCCTGTTTCTCTTTGGAACCAGCGCAACTAGCGCCGGCGCTACCTCCAAAAGGGACCTGCCCTCGATCCACTTATCGACCTGGAACAGGGCCGAAGAGCCATCCCCCAAATCCGTCACAGTAGAGGCCTCGAAAATGTTCCGCTCAAGCTTGGAGAACTGTATGTCCAAGCCGTGCCAGGGATGGCCCGGGTCGGTGCGCATCCTCCACAGCCATCGAACCCGAAGGCTGATAGAGGTACGAGCTAGGTCTGGGATACCCAACCCGCCAAGGTGCAATGGCCGACACACCCTAGCCCAGTTAACGTGACACTGCCCCCCTCCCCCCCCCCCCCCGAGCCTCGGCCTTCCCAGACCAGAGGAATCCACGGAAAATCTTCTCCATCTTCTTAAGGAATTTCTTGTTGGCGCTTAGATCCATTAGCTGATGTAGGGGGATCATTGCTAGCACCGACTTAATGAGCGCGAGTCTCCCTGCTTTTGGCACCATAGCCGCCTTCCAGCTGGGTAACTGGTCTGCCAATCTATCCGCGAGCGGCTGGAGAGACTCCAGTGAGAGCCTACGCAGTCCCAGAGGGATCCCCAGGTACTTGACCGGGAATCCGGCGAGCTGACAACCCATAGAGGTTGCTGCCGCCTCAGCTACCTCCTCAGTACAGCCGATAGGTGAAACCAAACACTTGGAAAAGTTGGTGTGGAGCCCAGAGGCCTGCCCAAAAAGCGCAAGGATGTCCCGAATCACTTGCAGCTCCTCCTCATCCGGATGGCAGAAGATAACCACGTCATCCGCGTACATCGAAACCGATGCAACCGCATCCTGGCGCGACACCCTACGGAGAATTCCGCCGCCTTAGCTAACAACCTGTTAAGGATTTTCATAATCAGTATAAACAACTGTGGCGATAGGGGGTCCCCCTGTCGCAGACCCCGTCGATGCCAGATAGGGGGACCCGGCTCGCCATTGAGCATCACCCTGGAGCTAGCTGTGGATAGAAGGATGGCAACTGAGTCACAGAATTTCGTGCCAAACCCCAACTTCCGAAGCACCTCAAAAAGAAGACTCCACGATACGGAGTCGAAGGCCTTGGCTATATCTAGCTTCAGCATCACCCTAGGTTCTTTGAGTTTGTGCAACATCCTGGCCGACTGTTGGACCAACATGAAATTATCATGAATACAGCGCTTACGAATGAAAGCGCTCTGGTTCCTCTCGATCAAATTGCCCAAGATGGGGGCCAACCTAAGAGAGAGGGTTTTGGTAACCAACTTCGCAAAAATGTGGATCAGGCTGATAGGCCGATAGTCTCCAAGAGAAGCCGCGTCTGGGCGCTTAGGTAGGAGCACCATAAGTGCTTGGTTCAGCCCTTGAAAGCCCCTTCCACACATACCGAATAACTTATGAAAGGCAGCCATGAGGTCTTCCTTGATAGTCCCCCAACAACCCTGGAGAAACTCCACCGTGAAGCCATCCGGACCCGACGCCTTCCCCGAAGGGAGTCGCCTTATAACACCCCAGATCTCTTCCTCTGTGAATGGGGCCTCTAAACTCGAGAGGTCCTCCTCCTCCTGCAACCCCAGAAAACCCAGGTCCACAAAGAAGGCCCTGGACCCGGAGGAGCCGAGAAGAGCCTCAATGTGGTTGAACGTGGCCCGGGCCATGTCCTCGTGCCCTGTGATCGGCACCCCATCCTCGTGGAGACTACAGATCACGCTCTTCTGATTCCTGTAAGAAGCCTGCTGATGGAAGAAGGCCGTGTTCGCATCACCCTCAGCGATCCAGCGGATCTTAGCCCGCTGACGGGCCAGAGTGCGTTCCAGCAAAGCTAGACCTAGATGGAATTGCTTAAGCTTCGCCCGGAACAAACGCTCGATGCCCGAGAGCTGCCTTGATTCCATGGCTGTGTCGAGCCGCAAGACGACCTCCCGCGCTAACATGAGCTGCAGTTTGATGCACCCAACCTTTTTGTCACTCCAACTTCTCAGATGGCGCGCCGTGCGCCTTAGCTTGGAGTGTAGGCGCCGGAATGGATCAGGATCACCCTCGATGATCCCCTAGGCAGCCTAAACCTCCTCCTGGAAACCTTCAAGTTTTAACCAGAAGCGTTCGAATTGGAAGCTCTTCCGTCCCGCCAACTTAGGGGAGCAGTCCAGTAGGAGGGGGAAGTGATCCGCCACAACCGAGGCCAAGCAAGAGAGCGAGTAGTCCTCGAAGAGCTCCTCCCAACCAGCGGGGTAAAAGACTCGGTCAAGCCTGACCAGAGTCCGGGATTCCCTCTCATTAGACCATGTGTACCGACGATGCTGCAGGTAAGCCTCCTTCAGCACGCACTCGTTTAGGAATCATCTCATCCTCCCCATCATCCTCATGTTCAGGTTACCGTTGTTTTTATCCTCGGCCCGGTAGATCATATTGAAATCCCCGCAGATAACCCAAGGCCCCGGCCTAGTGGAGCACACATTGCCCAGCTCTTGTAGGAAGGCGACCTTGTCTACGTCCTCTTGGGGCCCATAGACATTGGTGATCCACCAAGGTTGGCCCCCGTCTAACGGGGTAACCCTGGCAGTAATCGAGTTAACATCCGCATGCGCATTGTCCAGCTGGACATTTGCGCCTACCCAAGCCAGAATGATGCGCCCCCTCGTTCCACGCATACATTATGCAAACTACAACTTTCGTTAGGCTCTAAGAATTATTTCATTGAACTGCACAAAAGTTTAAAAAAAATCTTGTTGTTACATGATGAGAGGCCAACATAGAGATAGATGGCCTACTAATTTCCTCTCAATCACCATCGAAGTTTTCAAACTCATCATTAACAGTCAAGTACTAAATAGATTCAGTATTTCTAGACGGTTCCGGGCATGCTGTCTTAGCACTTGTTGTCCCACTTTCTACATCTTCGACATGGGAAGAATTTTCAATTACTTTAGGAAATATACATTTCTTCATCAACAATATACATCTGTGGTAAATTTTGATATTACTCCCACTGTCCTAATATATATAAAATGCTTTGGCAAGTTAGAACAGGTTGCCTAAGCGTCTTACATACCGGGACGGAGGAAGTACCTCATAAGATAAAGTAGGTTGATCTCTTCAACAACAAGAAAAGTTTAAAACGAAGTCAATTGTTATGGAGATGCATGTGCAAATCAGTTTCATTTAATCATGCACAAAAAGTCCCTGTCTCGTAAATTGGAAGAGAGCTTGCGAAGAAAATAAATCAAACATAGTATAAAAGGAGTGGTCGAGGGAGTGTGTGCAAGTTTGGAAGGTAGAATAGAAAAATAATTTGACCTTCTCAAAGTCCATCATTTGAAGAAAGATACTACGATCATTCAAAATATTTCTCCGATATATAACTTATGCATACATTTCAGTAAAGTTTGTCTTAGCTGTTCAAGTTTTCAGTTCAGAGTTAAATCTTCAAATGAGCTTTAGGCTGGTGCCAACGCGGGCGATATCCCGGGCGATATCGCCCGGCCCGGGGCAGTAGTGGGGCGAGAGCGCGACGGCGGGCGGTGGTTCCATCGCCCGGCGGTAGCGGGCGGTACCGTCCGCCTGTCGCCCGCGTTGGGGGCGATAGCGGGCGATGGCCGGGGCGATAGCTAGCACTATAGCCCGTGCACTGGCACCGTGGGGTGAGAGTGGAGTGAGAGTGGGGTGAGAGTGAGGGTAAAATCTCACGTGGCGAGGCTATAGCGGGTGATGCATTGGCACCAGCCTTAGGCATGCTCAAATAAAATCAAGGAGAGGGGTCGGAGCAGCGGTTGTTTTGTTTACCTAGTGGGACAGTTTGTTTCTTCATACATGACCGTAATAGCATTGCGCCCATGACGATCAGTCATCCAGGAAGAGTTCCTTGCGGCTTTGCTGAAAAACAATCAGATATCACATACTTCCTCCTTGCCAAAGTATAGTGAATATGAGATTTTTTCTTCTAAAAGTTAAACCATGTAAATTTTGACCAATTTTATGTAGAAAAAGTATATTTTCACATAGTATATGTAGCAGAACCCAGACACATGAAAATCATCAGCCTACGCCTATGATACATACGTGAAGACAGCTACTCCCTCTGTTGCATATTAGATGAATTTTTTCTTGAACTTTAGCTTATATTAAATCACGACACAACACTGGTAGAAAAAAGGCCTTCCATACGCCCCCTTCAGTCACTAAAATATGCGCACCATGACTAAATGGGTTTTAGTCCCGGTTCGGGAGGCGACCCGTGACTGAAGGTCATGAGTCGCGGTTTGGGAAGCGCGCGGAGGGCTTTAATTCCGGTTGGCCTGGCCACCCGCGACTAATGATCCAAACTGCTGGCATCCCTGTCTTTAGTCCCGGTTGGCCTGGCCACCCGCGACTAAATATCCAAACTACTCGCCTCCCGCGCGGTTTTATTTCGCGAGCGAGGCAGAAGGCCATTTGCTACAGTGCGCGGAGCCTCTGTTCTTCTTCCTCCACCAAGCATCCATGGATTCTCCCGTTTGGAACGTTCTCCGTGTGCCCACACCATGCCGCAAGAATCTCGACGTGGCCTACACCAATATATGCGAGAGGCTCCCCGGTGCTCTTAACCATTTGAGTAATCTCTATGAAGCCGCCGATGAACACCACAAGTTCTCCGGGCTTGATCTAGAGTACACGGCGAATCAACGGGATGTTGCCATTATCTAGATTGCCCACAAGGAGACCGTTTTGGTCTTCCAATGGGCAAGGTACGCACACGTACAATCTCTCTTGTAGGATAGTGTTGCATTTTTTATTTGTTTGTTGCATTGGAAGAATACACGTGTTGCAACAATATCTAACACGTGTTCCATTTTTATTGTTACAGTAGTTTAAAGCAACCTCCAGAACTTGTTGATTTTTTTGTCAACAAGGGTTACGACTTCTGTAGCGTTGACATCACTCAAGACCGGCAGAAGTTGATGCGCACGTTGGGTATTGAGATACCTGAAGATCACTAGATTGATCTTCAGGACCTTATCCATTTTGATGAGTTGTACGGGCACAAGACCGGGATGACTCAGATGGCAACTGCTTTCATCCACCCCGACTATAAAACCATGAAGACTTGTTTCCCCTCGAGGAATCACATGTATTGGGGGAAGAACCCACTTGACCGGATCAATCTCGAGTATGCAACAATAGATGCATACGTTGCTTTCGAGTTGTTCCGCATCTACTCTTCGGAGCTCGAGTAAATGTTGTTTGTGTACCGCATCTATGTACCGCTATGTTGCGTTCGATATATGTAATGGATATATTATGTAATGGATATATGTTTTTCTATTAATTTCTATATTAATTTCTAGCTATATTATTTCTATATTATGTAATGGATATATGTACCGCTATGTTATGTAATGGCTCAAATAAAATCACGGGTTAAACATAGCACAAAATTTACTAGTATCACATACATGCGTGCAAAACACTTGGATGCGGGACGGGATGGAACTCGGAAGTTGAGCGTGCTAGTGCTAGAGTAGTGGGAGGATGGGTGACCGAGCGAGAAGTTTGACCACGAGTAAGTAATTTGATTAGAGATAATTGTAGTTAGACACTAAGCAAATAATAAAAATTCTGAAAGAAAAAAAGGAGTGAAAAATTGGAGTGAAAAAAAGGAGTGAAAAATAATTAAAAACCCAAATAAATTAAAGAAATAACGAAATAGCCTGTAGTCCCGGTTCGTGTCAAAAACCAGGACTAAAGGTCCTCCCGCCTCCGGCGCACGCCAGTTGCCCACGTGTCGGGGCTTTAGTTGCGGTTCGTAAGAGGCGCGACTAAAGAGGGGGGTGGGGGCGGGGGCCTTTAGTCGCGCATATTTGGTCCCTGTTGCACGGTCGGGATTAATAGCCTTTGCGAACCGGAACTAAAGGCTTATTTTCTACCAGTGCAAATGATTGGTTACAATCATTGTTAGTCAGCTCAGAACAGATGGAGGAGTTAATCCAATTAAAACAAACTCTGTGTGTCTCCTACCGAACCTAGCCAGCTCATTTGCGACTCTATTGCCAAGACGGGTCACTTTAGAAATTACATGCTCGGGATAAATCTGGAGATGACGGATTTACTCCTAGCTTTTCTATTCAGTTCAGAAATGAGAGTTGCGCAGCTATTCTCAACATGTAAATTTACGGAAAAAACTGGAAGGATAGCACGAATATTAAATAGGCCGGCCATCATTTCTGCCACTTTGGCTGAAGGACCGTTCTCGTACCAAACCGAAGACTTGTTAGTGATGTGCTCGTGGACAACGATCTTCTGGCTACACTTGTCCTCCTGACACGCCACCCGCTCCGCCTTCCGTTGTGCCCAGAAGGCTCGTTTGTTGACGACATCCTCCAAGAACCGCGCCTACCACTCTTCCATGGCGTGTTCGTCAAGCTCGGTGACGAGGAGGCGACGCTTGTGCGCACGGTGGCAATGGCGGTCCACCTTGTTGACTAGGCGTGGGGGCGACACGAGGTCTTGCGCGTGCTGGCACGTGCAAACGTTGTTGAAGTTCATCCGCGACCGTGGCAACCCGAGCCGTCGCGTTGTACGTGTGGGCGACCTCGTGAGCGGTTGTCAAAAGTGCCGAGCCCGAGGCGCGAGTCGCCGGAACGGATCTCGACGTAGTACACGCCGGTGACGTGACGGCATCGCGGGTAGGAGACGCGGCGGTGGCGGGGGAGGGAGCGTCGTGTAAGTTTCTAGTGCGGTTGAACTGACGCCAGCATCGCGGCGTTGTCCCTTTGGCTCGTGCCCTTTTCCCGCATCTGCCGACTGCCAGGCGGCCTCCAGCGCGTAATTTTCCGTTGGAGATGCTCTTAGTGCGGGGCACCAAACGCGGCATGAAATCAACTTCTTTTTCATGAAAGCAACATGCCCGATCAATGGGAGATTTTAAAGAAATAGGCAGAATTGATCGAAAAGAAGGAAGGGAATCCCAATTGGCATTGAATAGCTTCATAGGTACGCCTTTGTATGGACCTGGTCAGCGGCGCACTCTCTATTTTTTCACACTAGATGATACCCCGCGCGTTGCTGCGGGATGTTTGGTCAAAAACATAAAATAGACTTGAGAGTTGAGCAAAAAAAAAGTAAAATTACGTTTATTAATAAATTAATTTTCCAACTATGCATAATTTGTTGCAACAGCAATAATATGTTTCTAAAAGAAATTGTGGACTAAAAGATATATATCTCAACATAAATTGTGCTGTGTAAATGACTGTCCCAACAAATATTTAAACATCATGAAAAACAAACCACTAAATAAAGTACATATGTTTGTTTCATAATTAAAATTTATTGGAGTCACATGTGAACTGGTCAAGTCCCCTCGAATAATAAAAACTATTTCCTTTAGAAAGTATTTCTTACATGATTAAAAAAAACACTTGTATTGCATGAACAGACGTTTTGAATGGATTCCATAAAGAAAAATGTAATATGAACTGCTTTTTCATGCTATTAACAGGAACATAAGATGGTTGAGGCATGGATAATGCACAGAAAGCAAGTCCTCTTTGTTAATCCACTCGATGCTTTCATTTGTAGAAAACAACAAAAAAAAACAGAGAAGTTAGTGCTCGGCCATCCCCATGGAGAAACTTTCCTGACTGGTCTGACACTGAAAGCTGAAGAAAATGCACGTTATATGCTTAAAGAGTCTGGTTGATATTCTAATATGTAAGGATTGCTATTTTGAGTGATCTTGCCTATTTGAAGAAGATGTGAACATGTATAGGTATATGAGAAGGTTGCAAGATGCAAGCAATTGGAAATCCATGACTCATTGTTATGTCCTGTTTCTTCAAGTGTTAACCAGAATCATGGAAAATAAATCACTTATTACCTCCTCCAGGAAGTTTCCTTTCAATATTTGACAGTGAAAATAAAAATTTAGCAGAAAACCGTATGAACTACAAACATGCAGGAATCAAGCATAAAAAAACCCTATGTACTTGAAAATACACCAAGTGCATAGAACGTGTAGGCATCAAGTGCATAGAACGTGTAGGCATGGCAAATTGGCAACGATGCATAGAACGTGTAGGCATCCTCCATGTGCGGTGGAGGATAATCCACAAAGTTACTGAAATCAAATCTATGGACAGGTTAAGAAAAATCCAAATCTAATGGAGGAAATCCCAACAATAGTAGGCATACCGAAGCAGAAGTGTACCTGACGACAATATAGCTAGTGAGGACGTCCAAATTTTGGCGAAACATCCAGACGTGAATCAATACCAGGGGCTATGGAAGGCCAGTTCAGATCGTGCATGTTCAACAACAATCAACAATCTGCCAATCTATCCAACACAATTCCTTCCAGGCGCGCTGGTAGGAGAGTTGTCACTATCCGTTGATGCCCCCCGCTGCTCTGCTCGAAGCTGCGTGGACGGGAATATAGGGCGGAGATCAATCGTCGGCTGATGACTTCGCTGCTCTGCTTGAGGTTGCGCGGACGGAACACCGGTGCAGAGGTTAATGGAGGGAGTGGCTCACCAGCGGCGCCTGTATATGGCAGAGAGGGTTGAGATGAGCATGTCGTTTTAATTGGGGAAAAAACCAGCGCCAGACTACTTGTATGCCTACAACATTTTCGTGGGCAATTAATCTCGAGGAGATAGTGGGGGAATCGGAAGAGAATGCGCCACCGCGAAGATAATGGGGAGAGCAAGCGCCAATGGTCAAACCAATCGAGAAGAAAAACAGAGGCGGGTTGTTTGTTGCCACTTGTGATCATCTTTCGTATTGGGCTGGAGCAATGGGCTGCAACTGGGCTAGAATATTCTCCTACGTGTGGACTGATCGGTAGTCATGAAAATGTGTCGCTTGTGAGACATAACCGAAGGAAATTGTGTCGCTGAGAAGCTGATCTTCTCAGCTGATCTGCTGAGGTGGACATCTTGTATGTCAGGTTAGTGGGGTTGACATGGACCAATCAGATGGTTGATGATGTGGACATCATGCATGCTAAGAGAAATAGAATTAGTGGGTTGCTCCCATTTAGATATTGTAGATTTCGAAAACACGCCCGCCGACTCTTCTACTCCTTCCTACTCCAGAGAAAATAATCCTATACCCCGGTCTTCTGACTTGATCTGCCCGCGCGCGCAGACGGCGGCGCGATGCGGAGCCTCATCTTCCAGGCGGCCTTCGACGGCGACCTCCCCCGCTTCAAGCGTACGTCTGCTGCCCGCGCTCGCCACCGTACCTCTTACATTTTCCTCCCGATGCGTCTCGATTACTCATCTCTTTGGGGGGTTGCAGTTCTGGTGGCGACGCTGGACGGGGGCAGGGGCCACGGCCGCCTCGGGGAGGCGGTGGACGCCCTGAGGTGGGAAGACGAAGGGATGATGAAGGGCCTCGGCGCGATGCACGTCGCCGCCGGCAGAGGGAGCCTGGAGGTGTGCCGCTACCTGGTCCAGGACCTCCGTGTGGATGTCGATGCCGTCGACGGCGAAGGTCCGTCTCCAGTCCGAAATCGTCCCCCATCAGGTCTCATTTGGTAGGCAGGGAAAAGTCCGAGACCTTTTCCCCGGGCGAAAAGTCCCCGGGCGAATCTGGCCCGGATAGGCATACGGGCCCATTTGGCGCTCCGGGTAGGGATGCAAAGTGGGATCCCACTTATCCCACTTATATCTCATTTGTGAATGATTAGTTCAAAAATTTTGATAAAAAAATTGAACGAAACACTTACAAATAAAGTATAAGTGCGACAATAAGTGGGATAAGTGGGATCCCACCTTCACATCCCTAGCTCCGGGGGGGGGGGGGCGAGGGAATTTCGGCCTTCCGCGACATATCCCCGGGTGAGTGTTCACTACTAGGGAAATGGCTATAGGAGTGATGATACCCGTGACGCACATCACATTTGGCGCGTCACGCCTATTACCCGCGGCGCACCACGTTTTTGCGCGTCGCGCCTAAAGGCATAGCCGCGGCGCACCAAATGGAAGGCACGTCGCGCCTATGTGTGGGGCCGGGGTGGCGAGCCTCCGAGACATACCCGCGACGCACCAACCCAGCGGTGCGTCACGGCTATGTTGGGTAGCCGCGGCGCACATTCCGGTGGTGCGTCACGGCTATCTTTTCCACGGGTGCGCCGCGGGTACCTATCTTTGGTGCGCCACGGATTAGTTACGCGTGACGCACACAGCTCTGGTGCGCCACGGCTATAGGTGGTATAGAGAGAGAGAGGCGCTCGGTCGTTTCCTTCTCCAATCTCTCGATCTGAAATCGCGATCGAGATCTCTGTAGCCACCATCGCCGCCACCTTCGTCGCCTCCCGCCTCCTCCCTTTCTAGCCACTGCCGCCCTTTCTTCTCTCCACCGCACGCCTCCTAGCCTCGTCGGCCCTAGCTCGCGTCCCTAGCCCCTTCGCCCACCACCGTGTCGTCCAAGAGCAGGAGATACCCGCCACCGCCGCGCCGCGCCGTAAGGAGGAGGAGGAACCCGCCGCGCCGTCCAGGAGCATCGAACCGCGAGGAGGGAGCCGGACCAGGACGCCAACAAGCACCTCCAACGAGCATCGTTTTCGCCATCGCGTGAAAGGTGAGTCCATCCCCCCTTCTTCCCCACCTCCGACTAGCACCATATAACGGCCTAGCTGCTACCCTCCTCACCTCGTGGGGAGGCAGTCCAAGAAGCGGGAGACGAGCCACCGGTGGTGGCGCAGAAGCGCGCGCTGGCGTGTGGTGGCCAGTCGTTGATCCTCCATTGAGCCTGGGCGTCCATTGACCGAAACCACGGCACAGTTGCAAGTTCCTGTGCTCGTGCTCATCGTAGTTGTTCCTGAAGCGTCCAAATTTCCGTTATGCCTGCGTCCAAATAATGCCTGATCCATTCTACTGAGTATAACATGTAAAGTTGCATGTTTAGAATTCTTTGCCCTGGCACCAATGTAGAGCCACCAGCTAAACTCTTGTTAGTGTGCATCCTAAAAAGTCTTGAATAGCTCTTAAAATCGTGTTGGTGCAGAGGTAGGGTATAATTGACATCTTCTTGATATTAATCCATTCTCTTTCTCGAAAATATATTTGCAGTGGAAAGAAATGTGGATTCTAAAACCCACATTTCACAAGAGTAACATTATTATCTAAGTAAATTTAGTTACAGAGGAAATAGAGTTAGTAGATTGTAACTGTTCTTGTTCCTGTTCCTGTTTATGTTGCAATAGAGTTTGAATGGTCTTTCAGATATATCTCAAGAGTTCTGTGCAGTTTGGTTCTGCCCAGAAATGTATTGGCAATTTGCACTTGTGTGGCAATGTAGTTTGGCATAAACTCTGCCTGCTAGCAAGGGCTCTTATTAGTTTTTTTTCTTAACACTCAGCTGTTTAACTGGGGCGATCACACGAGCAACTCAGCTCTAGCTTCAAAATCAGCTAGTAGTACTGACAGCATCTGATGCATGCCTTGATTAATTAATGTAGGGAAGTTCCAGCTTCGAGTTAAATTCAGTTGGGATCGTATCCTGACGCTTTGCTGTTGTAGCATCAATTGTTTAATATAGGTTTGGACGTTTTGCTCATCATCCTCATCAGAAGATTCCTATCCAATTGGCTAGTGACTAGCAGCGAGTGCTAACTAGTTAATTTACCCATGAATGACTAGCTCAGTTACAGCTTACAGCGATTCCCCAGCTGTTGTGCTCACCTGCATCTAGCTGCAATGTGTTTTATTATTTAATTTGCCTCCTACTTTTAATTGCTTAGAACATAACAGTGCACAGTAAGAAGACTGATTATTATTTAATAAGCATGCAAACATGTCATAACAGTGCACAGTAAGTTAGGAATGGCAAGTTGATCAGGCCTGCTACTTCAGTTCCTAGCTTGGCCTTGTGATGATTCCACTGGATCTGTGATTTCACTGGTTCCTGGTGGTTGGATTAACTTGTGGAGATTGATTTGTGGTGAAGGTTTTTGTTGTATGTGCTTGAGCTGTGTGCTTGAATCATGTTTTGGAAATCTGTCCGGCCATCGAGCCGTTTAAAACTTTGCAGGGAATTCAAATGAGTTGCCCATTTTCGCCGAAATGTTGATTAATTTCCGTTTCGGCGAGAATCGGGCACTCTAGTGTTAGAAAATTAGCAAAGGTCATGCCGAAATTTTCCCGTGAATTTAGGACTTAGCCGTTACAACACAATGATAATCATGCTCTCTGTTACAACACAATGATAATCTTAGTTTCCTTTTCTTAATTAAAAGGAATCCTTATTTTGTGATAGCTATGCTCCTCTAACCTCTATGTGTACTTTCTTAATTAAATAGAACATGGCTTGCGAAGTATGTCGGTCTCGATGTGCCGAAGGACGATTCACTGGGGCTTCTTTTATGCTTCAACTCCACGACGGTGACGTTGATTCGTTGGTAATTAACAATTCTTTTTATGTTAACTTGTTCTTTCGTTTTACTATCTAGCTTGAGACTTGTGTTTATTAACAAAATATTCTTTATATTTCTTTTTTAGATTCTACCATGCAATATTCGCGAAGAATTCAACGAGTTAGTTGGCAGTAACGTTGATTTCAATGTTCACGGGACCACCTACATTCTTCGAGTGAAAAAAGAAAGAACGAAGACCTACTTCTGCGGGCATGCATTGCAGGCTCTCATCGCCACGTACAATTTGAGCGGAGGTGATTACATTCACTTCTCTATGGAAGGACCGCAACCTCGCATCAAAATTGTGTATATGGGCGGGATTGCGAGCGAGGATGGCGGGAGTGAGGAGGAAACTGAGAACACCGAGGATATGGACACTGAGGATGATATGGACGAGGAGGACCCATGGAAACATGTGGTGGTTGCTCAAAGAGCGAATCTTAGCGAGTTTGAGAAGGACCGTGTCCTTCAGAAACTTGCCCAGATAGATAGCTACATCGGGTCCCCTTTCGTGCATCGCATCACCAACACTAACATCTCCAATGGACAAGTCATGGTATGTTTCTTAACACTTTCTTATTCGTATAGTTGCTTATGTTCTTAACACTTTCTTATCCGGTATTTGACATTGTGCTTTTATTCTTTCTTGGAATTGTGTGTTGTAGAAAATACCTTTGGCGGTAGCGGACAGTGCTGGCATGGAGCATATGGGTACCATTGGAGTACGCCGTGGAGAATCAGGACCTGTCACCGTAGTTCCGATCACCAGGGATAACGCTGATGGTCGGGTCATCCTCAACTCTCAAGCATGGAGGCAGTTCCATTCCGCAAGAGGTGGTATGGAGGTTGGCCGAGATATTCTGATCACCATGAGGGATAGTGACATCGCCAACTTGGACATGATGATGGTCATCGACTACATCCGCGTCCGCTAGATAGATTATGTGGTGATGATCGAAAATATGTAATATGGTTGTTTTCGAGACTAACTCCTGGATTTATTAGTAGTATATATGTTTGTTTTCTAGACTATGTAATATTTCTGCTATGAAAATTTATTCTATCAATTGCATACCTGTGTTTGAGCTATTGATATTCTTCTGTATTTTGTGTACTGACATTCTTCTGTATTTGAGCTGTATATACCTGTATAAATATGGTACTGCCTTTTTTAAAAAATACAGCATAGAATAGCCGTGACGCACCTAAATTACTAGCCGTGGCGCACCTTCGGAGTTAGGCGTGACGCGCCACGCAATAGCCGCGGCGCACCGTGCCCGTGCGTCACGGGTATAAATAGGCGCGGCGCACCTGCTAGGTGCGTCACGGATAAACCAATAGGCGCGGCGTGATAGCCGTGACGCGCCCTGGTGCGTCACGGATAAGCGAATTGGTGCGTCACGGGTAAGCTTTTTCCTACTAGTGGTTCCCCTAGTCCAGAGGTCGGGGAGGAAATCCCTCGCTCGCTCTCTCTGCTCGCGGCGGCGGCGGTCGTTGCCAGGGAAAGGTGAGGCGGAGGGTCGACGCCTTCCTCCGCGACCAGGGCTACCTCAGCGTCGACAAGGTCAACGGCGACGGCACGTGCAACGTCGGCAAGCTCAACGGCGACGGCGCCTGCAACGTCGACAAGCTCAACGGCGACGGCACATGCAACGTCGGCAAGCTCAACGGCGACGGTGTGTCGACAAGCTCAACGGCGAAGGCACCTGCAACGTCGACAATCTTAGCGTGTGCTCACGGTACTGGTGATTCTTTCCTATCCTGCTCTCCATCTCTCTCTCACGATTTGAGCGCCGCCGGATCCCCCTCCGCCCCAGCGCGTCACCACCTCTTGATCTTGCCCCGCCGGCAGCAGCTGCAGCTCCCCTGCGCTGGAGATGTGGTCGTGGAGGAAACCTTTCCCATCGACGAGGGAGTTGCGTGCCGGAATCGGAGATGGGCAGATGTGGATGGTTGCTGTTCTTGAGTATTGGGAAGTATCATGTCACACGTTGATCTAAATCCCTTGGCCTCCTTGCCTTTGTCCCCAAATGATTTTCATGATTCTGCAAATCTCCATTAGCTCGCCTCGCACTAGAACGAATTCTTACATTGTTTGTCACTGTGAGCAGAAATCATTCTTATTAATTGTTGTTACAGTCATAGAACGAATTCTTGCATTTTGTTTGTTTGTTTGAGTAGTTCAAACCTGCATGAACGGACCTGAACATGCATCTCCCATCCCCTGTGATTCCTGAAAATGTTCAGAAATCTGGAGCATCAACCTATCTGAAGAATATATGTCAAGACAGGATTAACCACTCTATCCATGTAGGCACCACAGTGACCAGCGCCACAAGTTTCAGGACTGTCAGTGCGCCACAATTTTTTTGAAACAAGTATTGGGAAGTTTCAAGACTATCCATGGAGCATCAACCTATCTGAGGAAACATTTTTTTGTGTTTAATAAGTTCACAGCTCACCTGCAAGGTTTTGATGTTCCAGAAAAATTCTGCCTTGTAAATCAAGCAAAAGTAGAAGCGTGCCTAGCTATTCTCTGTGACTGAAATTCAGAGTGGGCTCAAGTTAGCTATAGCACTAAATCCAATCGTCCATTCTATCATGTCATACTCTGAATAATGAATGTTAATTCTCTTAAGACACCAAATCTGTACTTAGGATTCCTCAAAAAAATTGCTGATCATACCTGTAGTTAGTTTTTGCCTGCATTTTTCTAAATACTGAATTTTAGTCTATTCAGGCTTCTGGTATTTGTTAAATGCAAAGTCTGCAATGGAGAGCACTATTTTGTTAGTCTCCGAATACTGAATTCTAAGTCTTTTCACACAAGGGTCTTTTTTTGGCTATATTTGTGTCTGCCAAACAAGGCCTGAAGGGTTTACTTCTGTCTCTCTGTCAGCTTGGTCATGACTCGTGCATGACTAGACCAACAGCATGGTCATGACTATATTTGTGTGTATGACACCGCAAAACAATCAAATTTTGCACATGCCGCAGCAAAGATGCGATTAATTCTTGTTCTATGCACTTATCAACAGATACATGGTGTCCCACAAGATGCAACTGGATCAACATAAGCTCCTTTTGCAAGCAATAGTTCTACCATTTCACAATTTCCTACAAAAAGAGCCATGAACTAACTTATTAGTTTCTAGGGCTGATACTTTGTGAGACTATCTACTTCTAAAAAATAACCCATGAGTAGTGTTTCGCTTTTACTAAGATCCCAGAACCGCAGTTTTCTTGAACATGTGGCTATATTGTTTTGTCAAACTCTCTGCCTACCCAAAAGGATTTGGGCCTAAAGTACATTCATGGTTTTTAGCTAAATGGCAGAAGCAACAGCAGCTCAAAATTGAAAAATGCAAGGTGTTGTACGAATTGGAGCTGTAGCCATACTAGTAAATGTGACAAAACCATCATCTAAATACATCCAACTCTCTCTAACACATAATGACAAGTTTGTTTTCATGAAAATTCAGCAGGAATAACCATCAGATTTGAAGATGATTTATTAGCACAGTGGGAAGAAATAGGATTACACAAAAGGAAATAGATCCTAGCTAATAAAACAGATACAACAAAAAATAATACAATCTACTAATTGAAAAGATAAATCAAGAAAATTTGCAATGGGGATATGCATGACAGAAATGTGTGTTTACAGAGGTAGACCTGATCCAACGGCTTCGTGCAAAGGGGAGAACCCGTCATTATTGGCCTTGTCTTGATTGGCACCATGCTCAAGAAGATACTTGGCAGCACCCAAATTTTTAGATAGTACCGTAAAAAACAGAGGTGTTCTACCTGTCAAGCAGGCAACCACTGAAGCTTACTGATCCGAAGCATATAAAAGTTCAGCAAAGATGCAGGATATTTATATACAAGCATATTTTATCTCCGACACCTATAATCCAACCACAGAAGCTCCACGCATTGAATTTTAGCAAGGAAACAGGGTCTCCAACACCCAGAATACAACCACAGAGGCTCCATGACCTCGACTATAAAATTTCTGAGAGCGTGAAAATTAGAATAGATACGCAAAGTAGACCCATCCATTCAGGATGCTAAATGAAGTAGCCGCATTTCTCAGAGCGCGGGACACAAATTTAGGCAAATGGGCGTGTCCAAGTACGTGGTTCAGATCATTGGTGGTTCTACTCGATCCGCATTTCGGTACTGTCCATAATACATGTTTCCTAGACCCTAGCAGATTTCGAGATTAAAATAAAAGTGATGCCCTTGAGACATGGATTCAGATTACGAGGCACAACCTAAACAGTCAGAAAACAACAGAGTACCGCCAAGTACATTATTAGATCCTCCTGAGGGCTAATTTGGTTGCAAGGGTAGAAAAACCCAGGGTAGCAAACCCACCAGGGGATATGACGCGCACGTGAGATTCCCAGGTTAGCGTGGGGGAGATCTGCCCCTACCGTGTGTTCATTTGGCTGCAGGGAAGGGAAATCTAAACCAAACTCTCCAGGCCGTGTGTTACAGAGATAATTTCTGATTTTATACAGGCCGCTGCTTCCTGTTGCTATTTGGATCGATCGTCCAGCCTCCAGTACATTGTACTGATTGTCCAGACTGCTGCAAATATTTACTACAACGCGATACATGGATGGATAGATACGGATAATGACAGATAAATTAAAATAGAAAAAGAATACAGAAAAAATAAACAGCCTAGACGATCTCTCCCTGCCCTGCATGGTACTGAGCCTGGAAGTTGATCATTCTGGTGATCATTCTGGTGTCTACTATTACTGTCTCCAGGAATATCATTTTGACAGTGGTGATCTGCTTCTACATGTATAGTCAGTTTTAACTTTTAAACAACATACCCAAAGTGTGAAGCCTAGAACACAAAGCAAAACTATATGGTCATGCATTTTGACAGTGGTGATCTGCTTCTACATGTTATTTCCAAAATCACCGAGCTAGAATGGTGGACAGCAAGATATTTCCAGGAAAAATGATTATCCAATAATCAAAGCAGTCCTTAAGCACTAATATATAGTGATTATACAATTTACACATGACTACGCACCTTATTGACAGAATCCAGGCAAATCAGAATTGATACAGTACATCTACAAATTATCATGTGACAAATGAAATGTAACTGTAAACTCCAACTAGTCCTCGAACGCTTTCAGGTTGCGGTTGACGGATGTAAAGCCACCGTCGATGAGGAGGAAACAAATAAGAGGGCCTCTTAATTCACAGCAGCAACAAGTTTAGGGTACTGGATGACTTACCGATGGAGGCGGCTTTCGCTGAATCTTGAGACGGCGAGAGGAGGGTTCAGATAAGTGCTCACTGAATGTGAATAAATAACCACAGCTGCGAGGTGCTCCTTGAGATATACCTGTTATAAAACAGTGGTTAAGCATCAAATTAAGCAAAGATAAATAATGCATGGTGACTAAGAGAAAGCCTTCACTTTGCTGCTACTCAAGGGCAGGATGCGACTATGAAGGTTTTATTGGACCATAAGGCAGATGTAAGTTAAGTACATAATATATCCGATTGACGTGAATTTACTTCATTATTCGTGTTGTGCACTTCTTTTATACTTATCTGCCTTGTTCTCATGTGCCATTTGATCTATTGTAGTCTGGTGGTTGTTTAGTTGACTAGATCAGCATAGTTTACTCTTCAAATCTTCATTTTTTTTTCTGACTCCCTGGTTGTGTCTTGCTAACAAGTTTCGAAGTAATTTATGCACCTCTGATTAAATTTATTGTTATATAATTCAAATCTAAGGTGGTCTATGCCATCACAGAAGTAGTGATATACAATTGTTGTCTGAATGCAAGCATGTTCCTCTTGCCTTTTTACTGACATGTTAGTAATTTAGTATGCTACCGCTCATCTTTTCATTTCTAATCCATCACTCATTAATTTTATGATGTCGTCTGGAATATTTTTTAAAGCTGGTCAAGACTAAATGAATATTTGACGTACTTTATTAGTCTCTATCATGTATTGTCGCTTATTTTTAAGAGTCATCTATAAATATATGAAGTTTGCTAGTTAAGACTTGACCCAACCTACATCATATTGCTGCCATTATATGTTGATAATATGCTCGTGTATCTTTCTAATGCCATGGAAGTTGTTCAATTTTACTGGTGTAAATATTTGCTTACATTTATTCTTAGTTAACATTATCTTGACTATATAGGAGCTAATTTCTTTATTTACACCAGGTCAACAAGATGGTAAATGGTAAGACACCCATGATGGCTGCTTTGGATGCTGACTCAAAGCTGTGCATCCTAATTCTGATGAAGGTATGGTACTACATGTTAGCTTGTAAAGTTCTCCAATTCTTGTATTTGTGTGCCACGATTATTACCTTTTGCCACACTGAGTTGGGAGCTTTTGACTTCCTTTGCTTTTGTTAAGTTTGTAAACATTGACCAGAGTAATGTCGCCGTGCTACTTGTGACCAACTTTGACATAGACACTTAACCATTTTTTTTTTCCAAACTTCTGACCATCAGTTTTGTCACGACAAATCCACAAGCACGCTGACAATTAATCAAATGAAACGATCTACTAGAAAAACTCAGGTAGAAGCACTGGTGCTAAGTTTGTTATTTATGCATGAAAGTGCTGCACATATGAAATGTTACCCAGGTATCTTGAAGATGAATCCCTAACAACATTTTTCTATGACAGGCTGGTGCTGATCTGGAGTCATATTTGGCCTATTCCGGAGAAAAGCTCCGTGATGCAAATGTTATTTCAACTGACTTCTTCAATTCTATAATGGAGGATGCTGCTGCAGATGTTACTCCTAGTGTAAGACATCTGTTTGGCATTACATGCACGAGCACGGTTTTTGTAACATTAAATGCATGCTGTTTTTATAGAGGGAAAGAGTGTGTTTACTTTGACCCTTGAAATTGTTGTTTACGTAGCAGGGATCGAACAAGAACAGAACACACTGGCCATAAACCCTTCTGGGTTAAGTCCTGATAGCAATAAATCGTGAGGTTTTATGCAAATTGTCTTCTGACTGTAGACCCTAAAATCTTTTGTGTTTTATGCAATTCACTAAAACAAACAAGTCAATGAAAAAAAATCATTTGCATCGAAGGAATGAAAAGGTGTTATATGTCTTGACTTTCCAGGAGTTGGGAGTACTGAAGCACAATAAAGGCGTGACTTTGTGATCACCTTAGTTGTGATCAAGTAGTGTTTCCTAAAAGCAGTGCCAGTTGAAATTTATTTACACCTCGTGTTTTTTTTTTTTTTTTGAAATAGTAACGTCAACTGTAAGAGAATGCAATAGTTGAACTTATATTTATGAAGGACTTCCCTTAGAAAAACAATTAAGAAGGACTACCAGGAGAATCTGTTTTCTCCAATTGTACACAAGGCTGATGATTATAAGGGATGTATGGGGAGGTGAAATGTAGGCGTAAACCGTCACCGTGTTGCTTGTTAGTGGTCAGGTAGGGTCTTTCCCATTGGTGGGTGAGACTGGTGGTGATTGGTAAAGTTTATCTGTATATATTGCGGTATTTTTTCTTTTCATTACAATACTCCTCATGAATTCTAGGTCTGGAGTAATCAAAACCATGTGTTCCCAAATATTTACATCACAATTCTAGGTACTCCCTCCGATCCATATTAATGGTCGCTAAATCGGATGTATCTAGACATATTTTAGTGCTAGATACATCCGATTTAGCGACCATTAATATGGATCGGAGGGAGTAGTTTGTTTAGTATATCTTTCCCATGCATTTTGTGAAGTCTTTTGTTCATCTAATATTCACAGGGTGACGATCCTGTGACTAAACAGAAAACTAGAGCAGCAGGGTATAAGTCAATGGCAAGTTATGCATTCAAGACAAAGGATTATTCCAATGCCGCACTATCCTACAGCGTGGTAAATTAAAGCACCATATATTTCTTACCATGTTTATCCTATCCATCATTTTAGTTTTAAATGAAATTAGCGTGGTATATTAACGTTACATTGACAACTGATCTAGCTCCTTATGTTTTATTTTTAGAATGCCCGTACAAGCCTGTTTACTGTTTATATTTTTCTTATTGGTGTAGCTGATCGCCCTTGATCCTGATGATGCAACCTCGATCTCAAACCGGAGCCTTTGCTGGTACCACCTGGGCGATGGAGCCAAGGCTCTGGCGGATGGTAATGAGTGCAGACGCATCCGACCAGACTGGTCAAAGGCCTGCTTCCGGCAGGGTGCAGCTCTGATGTTACTGAAGGTATGTATCAACGGTTATACTCACTCCGTTCTATATTAGATGAATCCCACATAGATTTATGTAGACATATTTTTGTGCTAGGTACATCTATTTGAGAGTCATCTAATATGGAACGGAGGGAGTAGCTTTTGTCTTGGTCATGTAACATTTTCGGACGATAACATTTTGTGGATGTCACCTGCAGGACTACAAGGGCGCTTGCCAGCGGTTCTGTGATGGGCTCAAGTTGGACCCAGGGAATGCTGAGATCGATGCTGCACTGCGGTATACCTTTTTGGTTACATTGTCCCTTAATTGCGTGCATGATTATGCAATTTCCGAATCTCTGATCGGTGTATATGCTTGGAATATTTTCAGGAAAGCTTTGGAGTCCTTGAGGATGTCCCGAGGAGGCAGCAAAGCAGCCAAGTGACCGTTTTGCATAAAGACTTGGACATCCCTGAGTTCACAAGTAGATCATGTAACTCCTGTGCTGATGTATCACTGTATCAGGGTGGCATGTTTGTGTGACTGATTAGCAGTTGTACTTGTGAGGAGTAGTGATCCTATATTCCTATTGATATTTTGAATATCAAACTCGAACGGTTAAGAAGCATTTCAAAGGGCGGGGTTCTAATCTGTTTGGGAATGTAAGGAAAAGAAAAAAGAAGGAATTGAAGGAAGAAATATGTAACCTGGAAACTATTGAGGAGACTGAGCCTTTATACGTAGTAAAACAAATATTTTGTTGGAATTGCATGAGATATATGCAGATGGGGAAATCTATTGGTTGCAAAGATCTAACGAAAGATTGTTGTTGAAAGGGGATCAAAATTCCGCGTATTTTCGTCGAGTGGCAAATGAGAGGAAACGAAAGAAGACTGTCCATTCGTTTGAAAATGGTGAAAATTTAGCTGAGGGGACTGAAAACTTGTTAAGTCATGCTACCGAGTACTATAAATCTCTATTTGGTCCTGTTCCTGGGCATGAGTTTCATTTAGCTGCTGACTTGTGGAATCATGAGGAGACTATTAATGATGAGGATAATGCTGAGCAAACTAGACCCTTTACTATGAAAGAGATAGAAGAAGCCTTGTTCTCAATGGATGGTAACAAAGCTCCTGGTCCCAACAATATACCTGTTGAATTATTTCAGAATTGCTGACACCTTGTGAAACCTGAAATTGTTTACATCTTTAATTGTTTTCATGCAGGATGTTGGACCTTAAGAGGTTGAACTATGGAGTGATTACTCTACTCCCTAAGGTGTCCGGGGCGGAAAAGATTACGCAGTTTAGGCCTATTTTCCTTTTGAGATGTCTCTATAAATGGATCACGAAAATTTTAACCATTCGGTTGGAAACTTATTCTCGATGGAATAACGTTAGGAAAACGTTAACCATTCGGTTGGAACCTTATTCTGGTTTGAATAGCTACTCTCCTCGACCTGAATATGATTCCCCTGGCCGGCTTCGTCTCTGCACTGACAGACAGGCAGTGGCACGGATCTGACCATGATTCTTTGGGACAGCATGGAGGATCACTTCCGCTGAAATTGTCAGAGGCAGAATGTCACGCTTGCTTTAAGGGACGACGTTGCACCACGAGACGACATGTGAAGTGTTGTTTTACTCTGATTTCCTGACGTGGGACAGGTGGAAGATACATATGTTTTAGTGACACTAATATGAGACAGAGAGAGTAGATGGCAGGATAACTGCTAAAAACATCAGAGATCATAAAACCAGAAACGACAATTCAAAATGTATATGCATAGTTAAAAGCATCTAGATTCAGCTGGGTTTAATGCTGGAAGTATGTTAATTTTGAAGACATTACGCCTCAAGCTTTCCAAGGTGGAGAAAAACTGTGAGCTTTACTTTTCACCAATGTTAGATAATAGCGAAAATAAGATCTTCTTAGTTAAGTTGAGTTTGACCCCAAGTTGCTTGGTGGTAATTTTCAGGTGTTAGAAAGAAATTCCTTGAGCAATTCTAGTTACTGATTGTATTGTGATGTTCACAAAGTTAAGATGCAGAATTAAGGAGAAAAAAGACATTTAATAACATGGCAACAGTGCTTACTCTCAAGTTCCAAACGCCCAAATATTTACATCCTGATGTGTTTTTCTTTCCTTGTTGAGATTAAGAACATGGTTCCTCACGTACCTGCAACATCATACCTATCAGTAAAACGCAGAAGAAACACAAGATAAGTTATCATGTCAGTCGAATATCTGCTAAATCAAGGATCTACAGAGCAGGACAAATATACTCAGGCATCAACAACCATAATGGTATTGTTTTTTAGAAATGAAAGAGGTTGGTGCTCTGTCAACATATTTACGAAAAGAGGCCCAAAACACAATGCAAGTTTTTTTTAAAAAAACACCCTCAGAATGGAAAAAATCAGCAAGGATTTTAAAAAAAAAACTGGCTCTCAGTCTCCATATATTGGGCTTTATGTGGTTGTGTTACCGATACAAGCACAGAAATCAGACCTGTCAAAAGTCAAAACAAGGCTTATAATTGGGCGCCAATCACAACATCAGGAATGAAAACTCTTAGAATCATAAATGACTAAACAATTGAAAGTGTGCAACAGGGCTGCTCACCATATGAATCATTAATGGCTAAACAGTTAAAATGCTTCCTCAACACATGCTCTTCTCATTATAAACCACAAAATTCACCACCCTATTCCACCTTTAGCCAAAACTCAATTCCAACTTAGATTCAGCAAGGTTGTACATAAGCTAGGTACTAGATGTTCAGTTTCATGAAGCAACAGAGAGGAGGTCTCTAATCTAATCGTCGCCCTCAGTCTTGGACCTCTTCTTTTTCTTCTTCCCTTCGGTGGCTGTTTTAGGCTCATCGTCCGCTGACGCGTCCCGACTATTCTTCTTCTTCTTCTTGGGATTTTCGGCTGGCATCTCTTGGTCCTGGGGCTCCTCCAGCTTGTGCTTCTTTTTCTTCTTCTTCTTCTCTGTTTCGGGTTCGGCTTCTGCCGCGCCAGTGTTGCCAGGCTTATCAAGATCCATGGCGTCACCATCATCAGCCTCAGCTTTAGACTTCTTTTTCTTGCTTTTCTTAGCGGAAGATGCACCGGCATTCTCTTTGCCTGAGAATTTATAAGGGCAGGGTGTAAATTTACAAATAGAAAACAAAGACTTCGCAATGATCACGTTACTGAGACTAATGAATGAAGAGAAGTGTCCTTACCATCATCATCCTCCAACACCGTGTTAGTCATGCCCTCGATTGCGGCTTTCATTACATCAAGGTTCTTACGTGGTGCAACGCCCTTGTCATAAAAGTCAAGTCTCTCCTCGACTTGCTCGCGTAGCTTCTCACCAAAAATGGAGCTGCTGATATCTGGAATTCATGAACCAATGAGAAAAACAATCAGAAAAAGGGAGCCATAATGTTTAAGCTTTGCAAATAAAATCCTCTAACCAACCTGAGTAACAATCAATGCGTGAAGCAACTGAGCATTTGTTTGCCAGGTATCTAGCCATTCTTCCCTTATTCTTGGTTGATGCACGCCCAATGAAAGATGAGTGGAATATGAGGCCATACTTCGGTGTGTTTCCACGCGTTTTAAGAGCTCTGTGGTGAAATTAGGAGAGATCAATCACAACATTTCAGAAAATTAGAAGTCAAAAGTTGAATACTTGACAATACAGCAGATAGTCGATATTTTGAGTACAATACGAAGGATGTAAAAATAAGAGAAAACAGCTTGAAAACAGGGTGGTGATCACATAAGCAGTCCATTAACAGTTACCTGAACAGTGCCTTTTCAGCACCTAGTATCTGGAGAGTGGAGGCAGGGCATTTTGCGAGATTTGAAAGACTGCCAGCATGAGAGATTAACCGAGCTCCAACCATTTCACCAATCAATGATGTCAGGTTTGGTGCAATGTCATTCATCTTTGTCACCAGATACTCGTAGAGATTTTTACGGTACTCAGATAGATTCATGACCCTTTGAGCAAACTGTTGGACATTGATCAAATCAACTTCTGAAAGATCCTGGCCTGAAAATTAAGAGAAGATTATGTAAACCACAGCAACCGCAGGGACTACCAAGAAGAAACACAATTGTGGACATATTTCTTACCCATAGATGCCTTTGCTGCTTCAACAATTTCCCTTGCCTTGTCCTCATCTCCAATCAGATCTGCTAAAGCTGGGATGTCTTTTTCTGACAAAACAGATTTGTTGACTATAAACTTCGCAAGCTTAGCATAAAGGTAGTTGTCATTAACGATTTTGACAAGCTCAGGAAAATGCCATCCATACCATTCCCTGCATTATGGTTAAGCAATAATTAGATACTCCCATACAACTCACACAACCATCATGACAATGCTCCAAAACTAGTTACAGTATCAACATTGGTAAAAAGGAAAATTTTCATTAACATCCATCGCAAACATACATAGCAGATGTAGGATTCTGAGCTTTTTTTTTATTACCATAAGATATATTGCGAAAGACGACAACTAACATGAACATAGGCAGATGTATTTAAAAACTGAGCATATGGGTAAAGGCTTAGACATGAGATGTAAGTGAACAACAATGATGAACGCGTGAAACTAGAAACTTGGGTTTTGGTTTAGTAAATGAGCAAATATAATTAATGCCACCAATGATACAATAAACAAAGTTCACAGAAAAAGGGGCCATACAAACGTAATAAATTGATTTTTCAACTATTCTTAACTCCTAAAATCAGCAAACGGGGGCACATTCTATATACTGAAACTTAAATGAACAAATGTCAACTGTAGTACCCATATCTAGAATTTTCTCAAGACTAGTTATCATCGACATAATAATTTTTTCAGGTAATCCGATTCTCGTACCAAAGCAGCAGAAAGTTGAATTAAGCTAAAGATGAGGAGCCAACCTCACTCTCATGGAGAAGGAATTGACATCCTTATCAAGTGTGTCTAACAGAAAGATCGCTTGAATGACCATGTTATCCACACGATTCACATTGAACTTAACCTTAGCCCTGCTGTAGCTATGCGCCAGGCCTAGCTGAGCCTTCTCCAGGTCAGATGGCTGCAAAAAAAAAATAACATAACAAAGGTTACAAACAAGAACCAGAAAACACTATCATTAGCCTACAGATGGCATACAGCCGGTATAGTCCAAGTAACATGTCAGGAAAACCAACTTGTGTAATTCCAGATAATTCACCGCACAATCTCGACGAACTTGACTAGTAAAAATGCTGTCACGCAGAAGCAAGTAAAACCTACATACATAGATGCCCACCCAACTCTGCAGTTTCTACCTATCCAGGCCCAGGTTCATACAGAACAATTGTTCATGCCACCAAAAATCTAGCCTTTTATGCTGATTAACAAACCTCTAGAAAATCAAACACAACAGTCGCAGCCCACAACTCAGACTATAATGTGCACAAAGCGTATGAATTATCCTACTACTACAGTTTATGACCTCTGGTTTGAAGGTGCAAGCTTTTACGGAACAGCATAAAATAAATGCAGACAAGTGTGAATGTAAAACATCCATCACCTTGAGTTGATCGATGAACTGAAGGAAGTGCAGGCGCACTGCACGGATAATCTCCTGAACGTACTCGTTCGACTGGCAGGGGATTCCGGTGGCCTCGGTGATGTGGGAGCCGATCTTGGGCTCGATGACGCCGACGCTGAACTTGGCCTTCTTCCCCTCCTTCACCTTGGGCAGGTTGAGCTCCAGGAAGTTCCTCAGCTCGTCGGTCATGATGCCTGAGCCACCGAAAAAAGCCAGTTGCTCGTCAGTCACGGGAGACCTAAAGCTGAGGGAGACTTGACACGGGATCGGAGAGGGGGCGAGAGGATAAGATACCTTCGGATATGGCACACTGCTGAGCGAGCGCGTCCTTGGAGGAGGAGAAGGGGGTGAACCCGGCGAGCTTGACGGCCTTGCTGAACCGCTTGAGGTCCAGCACGGAGGATCGGACGGCGTCGACGCTCTGCCCGATCTCGTCGACGCCGTAGGCGTGGAAGAGGGCGTACCCGGACGCCGCCTCGAAGAGAAGGTAGAGCGCCATCTCACTCGCCGCTCGCTTCGCCGGCGGCGGCCGAAGGGATTTGGGAGGTGAGGCAGGGGGAGGTTAGGGTTTTAGGAGAGAGGAGAATGGGCTTTGTGGGGCGGGCTAATTTAAGGTGGGGTTTTCGTTGCCGCTACTCCGAGTAGTCTCGGCCGTCCGATTAGAACACTCGAATACATCTTCCCAACAAAGAAAAAAAAACACTCGGATACAAAATCCATTGAAGTAAATTGCATTTCTCATCTTCTCTTTTGTATTCTAAAAATGACGGCCGTCTGGATAGCAGCGCCAGATATGCACCCGACGATGTGGGCCCGCTTGGCCTCGACCAATACATTCCCCCACCAATCCTCTCTTTCTCGTACCCGACTCATCTCTCTCGACTGAATCGTCGTCCTCGTCACTCCGTTTTTGTCACTACATTTCATCTGAACGAGTATTCCCGTAGTTTCCGCATGCTCTACAATCATATGTTTTGCATAGGTCTTCTTATGTTTTTCCTATTCGTGTGTTTTTCAATCCTATGATTCAAAGATGCTTAATGTTTTAAGACTCGGGCACAAAACCATTTAAATATATTCAGCATGTTATTTTTGGATTTTTTTTATTGTCGCACTAATTTTATCGATTGCACAGAGCCAAGCTAATCAGCAAATGATGTTAATTATCCTTTTCGAATTTGATTTCAAAAGTTGCAAAAGTCACTTGCAACGACTGTCCAAATCAAAAACCGATTTCACCTTGTTCTAGTTTGGACGATATCTTCAACCCGAGACCGTGGTAAGATGTATTTTTGGAAATTTTCTCTCTAACTATTCTACACGAATTTCTTGTGTATATTATATTGGTAGTGTCTATTTCCCGATTGCTAATACTTATTCTCATTTGACACGTTTGAGCGTTTATCCTGACAATTAATCTCTAATGAGTCTGATTAACGGGTCGCTTGGGAGTGTTTCAAATCAACTATATATCATATGTTTTAAGACCAAGATATACATGGGCCACAGACCCTTTTCATGCAAAACATGTGGTAGTAAGACTTTATACCATATAGCATCTCTAGCAGACTTTTTATCCCGCGAAACTGTATAACATGGATAAGGGGCGAAAATGTGCCGATTTTTCGACGAAGACCGTCGTGCGGAACAGAACCCATATCCACAAAGTGTAAAAGAAAAAAAATGAAATTTGCTGGAAGAATTTCAACTGCTTGTTCATCGTCCATACGGCTAGTTCATCGTCGATACAAACTTTTTTTTAACAAAAGTAGTAGCTAAATGTTGCCGCCCTCCCTATCTAGTCCTACAGGAGCTCTATGGGAGCCTACGGGAGTTCTACAGCGGCGCCACTGCCGACGGTGAAGGTCTACTCGTCGAGGTCGAGGTCAACGAAGACCTTCTCCTGCTTCCTCGCCTCAGTGGCCCACTCCGCCGTCTTCTCCTGCTGTTGCGGCGACACGGTGATGCCTTGCGGAAAGCTCATGTATCCTCCAATCTAGGTGGTAATAACAACACAAGTAATCCCACTAACGTTTTCTGAAGTGCTCACAGTTGGAGTTATCTTATTGATCAAGATAGAAGAATCCTCCTTGTTGGAAAACATAACCAGCATAAAACAGGGGGTGGAAATTTCGGCTAGAAGGCCAAAATATTTCGGTGCATAAAGGGCGGAATTTCCGGGTTGGCCCTGAAATTTCCGGCAAGTTGAAGTCTGGCCTCGAAGAATCAGCGCGTCAAGATTGTCCTCTCTCTGGACTGGGGCGGGTATTTTGGCCGGAATATTGTGGTGGAAATATCCGGCCTGTAAAGATCATCGTGAAGACGACGCGCCCCGCTTGCCCGCTCTCTGGATAGGGGCGGAATATTGGGCCGGAAATTTTCCAGCCCTCAGATTATTCAAAGTTCCGCCCCCAGACTTTTCGAAATATCCGTCCGGTGTGCCCGGAAATTTTTGGCACTTACCCCGGTAATTTCCGGCCCTTGACGTTTGCAACGACCATATTTTGTAGAGACCTATAAATAGTTGTCTTCTTCCTTGAGACAGCCAACTCGTCCATTCATCTCTCTTCTCCATTAATACCAAGCTTTAAATGGCTAGATCTCCCTTCTCAACCAACCAAACTTGATGTCCTTCTAGGATTTGCTGGAGAAGACCTAGATCTACATAGTCACCGAGCCAAAAAATTGTTTCCCCCCATACCTCTCTTAGGGATCTTGTAAATCTCTTGGTTTTCTTGTCTACCTCCTTAGTGCTTTAAGCTTCCACCTTGTTGCAAGAAGCTTAGGATCGTTGAGAGCCTCCAACCATCTTGTGGAGTAGCCTCAACCCTGTGTAAAGGTTTGGTCAACGCATTCAAGTCGACCTCATAGTGCAACGAGAATCTCCCTCGCCGGAGAAGCTCAAGGAGAATAAGGTGTGCACATCCGTGCAATTGGAGCTCCTAGGTGGCTCCACACCTCTCCAACATAGGCGTACTTCTCTTGAGAAGGAACTACGGGAAACATATCCTTGTCTCCTTGTTTACACTTGTGCTTTATCTTGTACTTTTACATATTGCTTGTGTTGCGTACTTTGTATCGTATCATATAGGGTGTTCACCTAGTTGCACATCTAGATAACATTGTCTTTACTTGTTTAGCCCAATCTAAAAAGTAAAAGAAGAAAATTGTTAGTCACCTATTCCACCCCCCCCCCCTCCAGTTGACCATACCGTACTTTCAATTGGTATTAGAGCCTCGACTCTTATATCAGGCTTAACCGCCTAAGAGTATTATGGCCAACGGAGATGACTTCGAGTCTTCTAAGGAGGAGATCTCCAAAATGTCCGACACTATAGCGAACCTACAAATGATGGTTGGAACCATTCAAACCCAATTGATCAAGGTTGGCTCTAGTGTTGGCTCAGAGGTCTCGACCATTAAGAATATGTTGGAGGACATGATGGGTAAACCTAAGGGGCCCGAGGAACCTCCCCATGTTTCCAATGAGGAAACTTTGAAAGATGAAACTCTTCTAGACATTGCCGAAATGGAAGCAAAAATTCCCAAAGCCAAGGAGAAAGGGCTAAGGTAGGGGAGAGTTCCGGAGGCTCCAAGTCTCAAACGGCTAATAGTTCGGGGACTAACTCAAGAGTTCCACCACCTTCCAACGATGAATCTATTCATCCCATTGTTTCAATGCCACACATTTTAAATGTTGGACTTCCTCCCATCCTTAACACGAATGAATTATCCTATTGGAAGTTTGAAATGGAGTCTCACATTTCTGGTTCATGCATCGCCTTGTGGAGAAGTGTGGTTCATGGATTCCATCCTCATGATGCAAGAAATTTGACTCCAAGAGAGGACATTGAGTCTCAACTCAACATGACCGCCCTTAACATCATTCAAAAGGCTCTTCCATGGGAACACCTCACTCACATCTGAGGGTGCAAGACCGCCAAGGAGGCTTGGGATAGCCTCGGCACTTTGTTTCAAGTAAATGAAAGTATCCAATCCTACAAGTATGATGTTGCTCTCGACAAGGCCAAAAACTTTGTCATGCAAGAGAATGATATTCCGAAAGAGCTCTATAGAAGAACTATCACCCTTGCAAATCAATTGAGGGATTTTGGAAAAGAGGAGATCACCTATGAGTGGATCAAGAGGAAGTTTGTTAAGGCCATCACACCTTTCGAGAAGAACCTCGTGATACGTCTTAAACGTATCTATAACTTCTGGTGTTCCATGTTGTTTTCATGCCAATTGCGACATGTTTTTTATACATTTTACATCATTTTTATGGATTTCCTGGGACTAACCTATTAACAAGATGTCACAGCGCCAGTTCATGTTTTCTGCTGTTTTTTGTTTCAGAAAAGTTGTTCTGGAAATATTCTTGGAATTGGACGAAACAAAAACCCAGGACCTTAGAATTTTGTCACGTACATGAAGTCCGGAGGATACCCTGAGGGGGACCCTTGAGGTCCCACACCATAGGGCAGTGCGGTTCCCCCGGCCGCACCACTAGGTGGTGTGGCCCCCCTGGCCACCCACTGACATTGCCCTTCTGCCTATATAAGCTCCTCCTCGGGAAAACCCTAAACACCCGAGCTTTTTTCCACCAAAAATTTTGTAACCGCCGTCATCGTCAACCCTAGTTCGGGAGGGTTCTGAAGCTCTTCACATCACCCTGTCGAGAGGGGAAATCATCACCGTAGGGCTCTACACCACCATGCCTTCTTCCAGAGTGATGCGTGAGTAGTTCATCCTTGGACTACGGGTCCATAACAGTAGCTAGATGGTTGTCTTCTCCTCTTTATGCCTCATGTTTAGATCTTGTGAGCTGCCTAACATGATCAAGATCATCTTACTGTAATGCTACATGTTGTGTTTGCTGGGATCCAATGAATATTGAATGCTATGTCCAGTGATTATCAATCTATCATGTTCTTTCATGTTTATATTATTTATGATCTTGCATGCTCTCCGTTACTAGCAGATGCTTTGGCCAAGTTGATGCTTGTAACTCCAAGAGGGGGTATTTATGCTAGATAGTGGGTTCATGCCTCCCTTTTATCCATGCTTGAGTGACAGAAACGTAACGGATGGGGGGTGTGCTGTTTCCATTAGGGAGAAAACAACAATGTTTACATTACACACGTTACTTAATGCAATTATCTGTTGATTGCAACTTAATACCCGAGGTTTGATTGGATTACGCTCTAAGGGTGGACTATTAGTCATAGATGCAGTTGGATTCGGTCTATGAATTATGTTGTAATGCCCGCATGAATCACACAGTAATCACCATGTCATGCATATGAACTATTGTAACATCCCAAATATGAAATATCCCTTAGAATGTTTGATTTATTGTTTTAATTCAAGTATTGCATCATGGCATCATGTTTAATTATTTATTTGCATTTGTTACTATTTGTCTTGCATCTGTTTTATCTTGTTTTCATAATCAAACTCAAACAAATTAAAATGGTTATTTCATACTTGCTCTGTTACAACATTTAAAATAAAAATCACAAATAAAAACAACTCCTTTGTTGTCATATTATTTCATAGTTATCAATTAATAAAATGGTGCTTTTATTTCAAATAAATAATTCCCAAATTGTTTTCAAACTCAAACTCAAATTCAACAGCACCTCATCTGGAAATTATATAAATACCAAACCATTCCAATAATTCTAATCCAACTAATAACAGGGTTCCCCCTATTAAGTTGTTGTTTCTATATTAATTAACAAAATATTCCAATTCAAATCAAATATTTTCAAACAGAACCAATTTGAAAATATAAAAATAATAACCAAAACATTCTGTTATTCTTTGTTTCCAATTAATTCTTTTGGGTCACCTTATTAAAAGGTTGATTTTATTAATCATTTTAAATATTCAAAAATCATCTAAATTGGCTTATTTTCCAAACAACAATTTTAATCTCAACTTTTTGGAATCAAATCTTGGAAATTGTTTTCTAATTACCTAAATAACTTAACCTAATTTTTCTAGAATTTTTACTAAACTAAAATCTATCTTTTTCTTCCAAAACCTAACACTACAAAAAAAACAGAAAAGGAAATTAAAAAGAAAAGGGAACAGCCAGGGAGAGTGGGCTGCGCCCAGCCCACTGCTCCATTTCCTTCTCTAACGCGCAGCGCAGCCCAGCCCGTTTCCCGCAAAGAAAACGATTCGTTTTTTTTTACCTTCTAATCTGTCGTCACCTACCTGTACGGCGGCCATCGGAGGCGGCCACGGCGGCACCTGCAAGCTCCAACGGCGATCCGTTGATCCCGAGGCCCTATAAGTACCCTAGGGCACAGAGCCGCCAACCCTAGCCCCCCCTAGGTCCCTGTTCCTCGCCTCCGCCACCGTTTCCACCCCTCTCCATCGCGTTCCCCTCTCTGCTGTTCACCTCACCGGAGATCGGCGACTGAACCCTTCCACGCCACCGTCGCCATGGTTTTCCACACCCCTACCTAGACCCAAAAATCGAAAGCCCACTCCTTCCTCTACACGTTGGACACCGGAGGGAGCTCAGAGGACTACTGGATACGCGCCGTCGTCTACTTCCACGCCGCCGTCGCCTCCGTCACCGTGCGTCACCGCCCCTCTGCTTCCTTCTACAGCCGGTGGTGAGCTCCACCGTTCTCCTCCCTCCTTCCCTCTCTGTGCCTCTTCTGCACACGCGCACACGTTCGCCTCCACCACCCAACCACGGCAGCCACCAGTCGTAGCTCAACGCCGGCGAGCCACCTTGCTTCTGTCAGTCGAGGAAGGTTTCGTTCGTCAGCGAATTCAGTTAACCATGCGAGGAATGTTAACCTGTCTGCGTTTGTTACTCTGTCAAAACTGACGAAGTTAACGCAGTGGTTGCACTGCGCTGTGCCTAGCGCGCGGTCGTGGGATCGATCCCCCGCGGCCGCAGTGGATTAATCCACCCTTTTTTTCGCGCGCTGGCTGACACCCGTGGCCCACACACCAGTGCCTCCCACTGCCACGCAGGCGCGCAGCGACACGCTGGCCCCCCAGGCCCACGCTGCAGTGGCTGGGGCTGGCTAACAGCGCGGTACCAGAAGTTTCTGCATAATTTCTGTTTAATTCCTAAATCAATTTAAATAACAGATTTAAACCCCAAACTTTAAACTTTAATATCTTTTAATCTATAAGTCCAACTAATAAAAGTTGTATATGTTTATTGCTCCAAATTTAATTGTCTATCCAAATAATCCATTTGTGTTCTGTTTTGAAAATTCCAAATGCATTTAAATTTCAAATTTGAATAAATCAAATGCAATTTGCTAAATTCAATAACTAATTCATTATTAATCCAATAAATGCAAATAAAATATGTTTTCCATACCATTTTGAATAACCTATTCAAATATAAATTTTGTTTCATTGTTTGAATAATTTAAATTGCCTAACTAATTTAATACTTGTTTAATTCAATTAAAATTGATAAAATCATAACTTGCTTAATATAAAATAATTTTGAACATGCAAAATATGTTTTCAAACCATCAAAGTGTGAACTTTTCAAATGTGAATTTGAATTTATGTTTTGAACAAATAAAATTCAAATAATATTCACACTTGTTTTAAATTCAATTAAAACTTGTTTAATATTGTTTAATTCATAATAAATTCATCCTAATTCAAATTTCAATATTTGAAACATGTAATCCAACTAAAATTTGATGTTCTTTTCAAATATAAATTTTGTTAATTGTTTTGCACACTTTAAATTGATGAAAACAACAATTGTTTGTGTGACATGTTTAAGTAACCCAAAATTTCTAAACTTAATAAATAATTTCCAAAACTTGTTAAACCCTTTTATCACTTGCATCACTTATTGTTATTTGTTGTTATTTTGTTATTACCATCATGCATGCATCATGCTAACAACTTTCACATAATAATTAATTGTAAATCATTTGTTCCACTTAATTCATGGACCCTTTCCCATATGCAACCCAAAATTGCATAGGGGTCCATTAAAATTGTGTCATCGTGTTAGCTAGTTTATTTTGATGCAACCATTAACTTGTCATGCATCATCTTGATTGTGCACAATGCCATGTTAATGATTGTTTACATTCCTGTTTTGTTTGTTTTGCTTCTTCTCGAATAGACGACAACGTTGAGGCCGACGATCTTTACAGCACCCCTTCTGAGGATCTAGCTCAGTACCAGGCTGCTGAGTTCGCAGGCAAGTTATCACTCACATGAACCATTGTGTCCCTTTCAACCCTGGTTACCGATACTCTCCGTTGTCTATTTCTGCTAGCCTTAGTGGTAGTTGTTGCTGTTACGAACCTATCACATGAATCCTTTAACCCTGATATTGCCTCACCACCCCTCCTACAACCCTATTGATTGAGCCAGTGTCTTACTAGTATGCTTAGGTTGTCTGCTCGAGTCTGTTACCCGTTAATTTCAGTTACTATATTTCATTATGTTCTGAGGGCTCGATGTTTAATCAATCAATCAATAATGCTAATGTTATTACTTAATAATAATTTGATGATAAGGCACCGGCAGGAGGCCCTGTGTGGTTTTGAGGCCTGCTAGTGTCGACCCTAATAGGAAAAGGGTCTTGTCTACTGATCCATGATGAGCGCACTACCCGCATGTGGGAAGCGAGTATGGGCGCCCCCCTCAATTTGATTCGATTCGCATCTCGTACAAATCATCTCATTTAGTTCGTGTTTTCTATTTGCCGCATGCATTGTTTTTGCGAGCCCAGCGCAGGGTGGAACTTTTGTAGTCGGCATATAGGGGGACACGTTCTTAGAGTGCTATGAGGGTCCATTTTCTTCTGGGCTCGATTAGCCGTGCGCCCAAGGTGCTTTGGGCTTGATGCGAAGAAGAGTTGAGTTGTGTTGAGTGCCCCGCTTGGTGGGAGGCATCCCATCTGGCGGGTTATTCATACGTGTACGGACAAATTGGTGCAACCCTGCAGGGATAATCTTCTCGAGAAGCCGTGTTTTCTGCGGTTATGGTTAACTTGGTGAAAGTACTGGCTAACAAGTACTCAGGACAACTTAAACCTAATGATTCATAATCTCACACCCCATGATTATCAATTTGACTAGTAATAGGATTATTGTCACAATAACTTGATTCATCTTTAATCCAACTGTGTGAGTTATCCTCGGATTGCTTCTTTGGATAAGGGGCGAGATCCAGGATGGGTTTGTTTGATGTTATCTTTCAGTTGGTTACAACACTCGATCTTATCCCCTTTCTGATAGTTGGAAGTGATAGAACCTCTGTAGTTGGTTAGCGCAGCCAGTTGCAGCATCTTATATATCCCCTTCTTTCCGTTGAACCGAAGTCATCTGTGCTTGTGTTGACGGGCTATACTTTGGTGAACTGTGAGTCTTGCTTGCCAGTACGTCTATGTACTGACCCCTTTGGGGCTGTGGTTTCCGCAGACCACGCTTACGAGGATCCAGGTGACGGCTACTACGTGGAGTTTGACGAGGCTGCTGACGAGTAGTTAGCGGACCCAGGCAGGATCCGAGACATCGTGAATGGGCTCCGTCTTTATTTCAGTTTCCCGGCTTCTTAAGCCTATTTGGATTTGTCTGTACTCAGACCCCCTTTGAATGCTTCTGCTGAGATGTAATGGTGCTATGTTGGGACATGTGTCCTCTGGATGATTGTATTTGCTATCTCTGCCCTAGTGAGGGCCATTTGCAACTTATTTCAATCTTTTGTGTCTTAGAGGCATGTTGTGTTATCCTTTTGTTCAAAGCCGTTGACGTACCATGTGTGTATGGTATGAAGTACGTCAATGGTAGTGTCCTGATTTCTACGGGATAGTTTACATCGACGGTGAACAGTAGCGATGGGTTGTCACACATAAGTGTTGGCCTACTCGTAAGAGGACGCGGGTGCCGGTAAGCCCCGTAATCCCATCAGAATATTGTTCAGTTCGTACGGTGAGTATCCTCTAGAAGTCCGGGTACGACAAATGGTATCAGAACCTGTCTGCCTGTAGGATCCCTTTTTACTGGTCGCAGTTGAGTCTAGAAACTATTTTGTAGCTATATGGGAAAAATGAAACGTGAGAGTAGGAATTCTGCCATTTTTCTTCTTTCCCCACCCACCCACCCTTTTCTGGTAAGGAAGTGCAACGTTGTTTTCTCTTCTCACCTAAACTTTCAAGTTAGGATTTCACGTGTTTTGGGTTCTCCGTAGTACCTCAGGACTTTTGGTCTCGTTTTTCCGATGTTGCTTCGATATCCGGTTCTTCTGAAGAACCTTTCGTCCGTTGAAACCTTGTTGTTGTTTTCCACTTCATTTCTTCTACCGGAGTCTAATCAAAACCTCCCAAATCATCTGCAGATGGATCTCAGGTTCTACCCGCAGGTGGTTCGGATGACTCGCTGTGAGAGCACCGCCGGTTATCCGGAGATGCTGAGAGACATGGTTACCTATCTGGGGTTCCATTGGGCACCAGAGTACCAGGTCTACGAGCAGCAGCGAGAGTTTGACCAGACCTGCTACCGGGCTATCGTCTACATTCTGTCAGATGATGGCAGGAGTGTTGTCCACCGCTACGAGGCAGTAGGTTCCACAGTGGATATGGCTGTGCAGCAGGCAGCGTATGTGAGTCTCACCGTCCTTCGTGCTGACTACTGGGGGTTTGATGATTCCATCTATCGTCACATTCCCCGTGGTTACATTACGTCGGCGGGAGTTCACTTCACTCTCCACGGCAACCTGGATACCTACGAGTCTGATAGCTCCAGGCTGCACACCACTGCTCAGTTTGTGAGGCACAGTGACGCAGTTGCTTCCGCACTTTCTCAGGAGTTGGCCTCAGTCAGGGAGCAGCTCTATCTTGCTTTGACTCGTCTAGCTACGTACACCACAGACTTTGTTGGAGACGAGCGCTTTGCACGATTCGTTCAGACAGCTGGGTTTCCGCTGCCAGATGCTAGAGGTTACGAGCCGATCAGAGGTCCACTTCTCGACCTCGGAGCTGGTTACACTGGGATTCCACGCTTTGGAGCACAGGGAGACGACGCTTTCTACTTCACCACACCGAGAGTTGCTCTCAGAGCAGTCCCGCTCTACGTGGATCGTCGTTATACCTACTTCCGGGGGATTCCTCCGCACCGTATCTCTCGTCGTACTACTCGCCGCCGTCCTGCGTGATGAGCATGGGAGTACCGATGTATCCATTCCTAGCTATGTTTAGTTATCCTTTGTCTTTCGAACCATGTATTGGTGTGTTGGATATTCTGATGTATTTGAACATGTGATGATGTACCTGTTGGTTATCTATTCATGCGTCGGAATAATCTCTTTTCGGTTACCAAGTCTATCCTTTTCTGTTGTTGTGCTAAAATGCATGTCTGTTCAGGATGCCGCCGACAAGGAGCAACCCGCCTGAACCACCTCCGCTCACGGAGCTGTTGACTCAGATGACTCCGGTCGTGGCTCAGATGGCCTAGATCCAGGCTAACCAGCACAACAACCAGAATGCTCCGCGAGTCAGCATCAAGGAGTTTCTGAGCATGGGGCCGAGAGCTTTCGTGGCAACACGTGAGCCTCTGGATGCTGATGACTGGATCAGGGAGATGAACAGGGCTCTGGAGATTGCTCATGTTGCTGAGGAAGATAAGGTCAAGTATGCCACCTACCTACTGAAGGGTCAGGCAGCTACCTGGTGGGAGAACTACCAGACCATGAGAGCTGGCTATCCTATCACCTGGGGATGTTTCAAGGATGCCTTCCTGAAGCACCACATCCCAGATGGTCTCATGGAAAGGATGCGTGAGGAATTTTGCTCTCTCAAACAGGGCAAGCTGGACGTCCTCGGCAACCAGAACGAGTTCAATCGTCTCGCTCGATACGCTGTTGACGAGGTGTCCACTGAAGCCAAGAAGATGGCAAGGTTCCGCCGAGGTTTTAACCCGGAACTGAAGTACGCTCTCACCAACATCAAGTGCAAGGACTTCGTGGAGCTCGTGAACACCGCGCTCAATGAGGAGAATGGGCGCAAGGCGTTCGAGGAGTCCCGTAAGCACTCGCGTGAGGGTGGTTCCTCCTCCAACATGACCACCCCTCCGCAGAAGCGCCGCATCTGGGTGCCAAACGGTGCTGTCACTCGGGCTCCAAATGCCCAAGCTTCTCCAGGCTTTGGTCCCCGCCCACCCAACCCATCTCAGATGCAGGGTCAGAGGGTTCCAATGGGGCAACCAAGGCCAGGTCCTCCTCGTGTCGTCACTTGCTACAAGTGCAAGGAGACTGGACACTACGCTGATAAGTGCACTCAGAGGCAGCTACCTCCACCTCCTCGCCCCAACACCAACCAGGCAATGGCTCGTGCTCCTCCGACTAAAGCCTTCAACTCCAACAACAGGCCTGTAGGGAGGACCGCGAGGGTGAATCATATCAAGGCCGACAAAGCTGAGGAAGCTGCTGACGTCGTTCTCGGTATATTACCCGTAAACTCTATTCCAGCTAAAGTGTTGTTTGATACTGGAGCATCGCATTCTTTTGTGTCAAAGATTTTTGCAAAAGCATACAACCTAGTTCTGGTTCCGCTAAGCAATCAAATGACTGTTCACTCTCCGGGACCGCAAATGTTGACTTCCAAGATAAGCATGGACAATCAGATCCTAATTGGAGGTCGCATATTCCTTGCTTCACTCATGTTGCTGGGAAATTCTGACATTGATGTCATTCTGGGTATGGATTGGTTGAAGACCCACAAAGCTAAAATTGACTGTGCTCAAAAGTCAATAACTCTCTCTCACCCTTCGGGCCAGATAGTCTATTCTCCGTATGGTTCAAGTTCTGTTCAGCTGTTCAACCTTGATGCAAAACCCCTTCCTGCAATTGAAAATGTTCCGGTGGTTTGTGAATTCCCTGACGTCTTTCCAGAAGAATTGCCAGGGATGCCTCCGGACAGAGCAGTTGAGTTCGTGATCGAGCTTGAACCAGGTACTGCTCCAATCTCTAAGCATCCATACAAGATAGCTCCTCCTGAACTGAAATTTTTGAAGGAGCAAATCGATATGTACATGGAGAAAGGTTACATTCAGCCTAGTTCCTCCGCTTGGGGTTGCCCAACTCTGTTTGTTACCAAGAAGGATCAAACAAAAAGACTCGTGGTTGACTATCGTCCTCTCAACGAGAAAACCATCAAGAACAAGTATCCAATTCCTCGTATCGATTATCTTTTTGATCAACTTGCTGGAGCCTCAATATTCTCAAAGTTGGATTTGAGGATGGGTTACCATCAGATAAAGATCAGAAAGGAAGATATTCCTAAGACAGCCTTCACCACTCGTTACGGTCTATATGAATACACCGCCATGTCCTTTGGTCTCACCAATGCACCGGCAACGTTCTCAAGACTCATGAATTCTGTCTTCCATGAATACCTCGACAAGTTCGTTGTGGTATATCTTGATGACATTCTAGTCTACTCAAAATCCGAGGAAGAGCATGGAGAACATCTTCGTCTCACTCTCATGAAACTTCGCGAGCATCATCTGTATGCCAAGTTCTCTAAATGTGAGTTCTGGATTCCAGAAGTTGCTTATCTTGGTCATATCATCTCTGCCAAAGGCATAGCCATTGAACCGGAAAAGGTTAAGGCAATTGTTGATTGGAAACCCCCTAAGACGGTGAAGCAAGTCAGAAGTTTTCTTGGCTTGGCTAGCTATTGCCGTCGTTTCGTCCAAAACTTTTCCAAGATTGCTAAACCTCTCACTGATCTCACCAAGAAGGACAAGAAGTTCGTTTGGACTCCATAGTGTAATGAGAGTTTCAATCTCCTGAAGACTAAACTCACTTCCACCCCAGTTCTGGTTGGCCCAGATACTACCAAACCTTTCCAGATATTCTGCGATGCATCTCTCCAAGGTCTGGGTGCAGTTCTTATGCAAGAACGTCAAGTTGTGGCTTATGCTTCACATCAGTTGAACCCACATGAGCAAAACTATCCCACACATGATCTTGAACTTGCAGCAGTTGTGTTTGCCCTCAAGAAATGGAGACAATACTTGTTGGGTAACAAAACTGAAATCTTTTCCGATCATAAGAGTCTGAAATACATCTTCACTCAGCCAGATCTAAACCTCAGGCAAAGGAGATGGATTGAGAAGATTAAAGACTTTGATCTCACCATTTCTTACACTCCAGGCAAGGCTAATGTTATGGCCGACGCTCTCAGTCGCAAGTCATATTGCAATAATCTCATGATCATGGAAAGCCAACCTCCACTTCATGAAGAATTCCAGAAGCTGAACCTTGGTCTTGTCCCTGAAGGATACCTTGCTAGCTTGACAGCCAGTCCAACTCTCGAGGACAAGATTCGTTCTGAACAACTTCGTGATAATGAAATCAAGAAGATTGTAGAGCACATCAAAGAAGGCAATGATAAATTCAAGTCCTTCTCAATTGATGACAAGGGAAATGTGTTCTTCGAAGGACGCATTGCAGTTCCTCAGATTCAAAGTCTCAAGGATATCATTCTCAAGGAGGCTCATGAAAGTCCTCTCTCCATCCACCCTGGAAGTACAAAGATGTACCAGGATCTCAAGACTCTGTATTGGTGGCCTGGCATGAAACGTGAAATTGCTCAATACGTTTCTGAATGCGATGTTTGTCAACGTGTTAAAGCAGTCCATCAGAAAACAGCCGGTCTACTCCAACCTCTGAAAATTCCTGAGTGGAAGTGTGACATGATTGAAATGGACTTCGTTACTGGGTTTCCAAAGTCCAAGAAGGGCAACGATGCAATCTTCGTTGTTATTGATCGTCTCACTAAGGTTGCTCACTTCTTTGATGTCAAGGAAACTATCTCAGCTAGCTAGTTAGCAGAGCTCTACACAGCAAAGGTTGTTCCTCTTCATGGTGTTCCGTTGGAAATAAGCTCAGACCGTGGAAGTATCTTCACTTCTCATTTATGGAAAAGCTTTCAAGAAGCATTGGGCACCAAACTTCTGTTCAGCACAGCTTATCACCCTCAGTCTCAGGGGCAAGTCGGAAGAGTCAATCATATTCTCGAGGATATGCTCAGAGCATGTGGTATCTCCTTTGGCATGAAATGGGAGGATTGCCTTCCATATGCTGAATTCTCCTACAACAACAGCTACCAGGCAAGCCTAGGCATGGCACCATTTGAGGCACTGTATGGTCGCAGATGCAGGAGTCCAATCAATTGGTCTGGAGCTGGTGAACGTTCACTCTTAGGCCCTGACATTGTTAAGGAAGCCGAGGAGAAAGTTCGTATCATTCGTGACAATCTCAGGATTGCTCTGTCTCGTCAGAAGAGCTATTATGATAGCAAGCACAGGGATATGATCTATGCACCTGGTGACAAGGCACATCTCCGTGTAACTCCCCTCAGAGGCACTCATCGTTTTGGTGTGAAAGGAAAGCTTGCACCAAGATACATTGGTCCTTTCAACATTCTCTCACGGCGGGCAGAAAATGCTTATCGTCTTGAACTTCCAGAAAAACTATCCAAGGTGCACGATGTGTTCCACGTGTCCCAGCTCAAGAAGTGTTTCAAAGATCCAGATCGTGCAGTTGATCATGATTCCATTGAACTGCAAGATGATCTATCTTATGAGGAGCACCCTGTTCGTATTCTCGATGAGACCGAGCGTAAGACTCGCAACAAGAGCACCAAGTTCTTGAAAGTGCAATGGTCGCATCATTCCGATAAAGAGGCAACGTGGGAGACCGAAGAGGATCTTCGCAAGAAGTATCCGGACCTTTTCACTTCCCAGTAAGGAATCTCGGGGCGCGATTCCTTCAAGGGGGGGCGTTTTGTAACATCCCAAGTATGAAATATCCCTTAGAATGTTTGATTTATTGTTTTAATTCAAGTATTGCATCATGGCATCATGTTTAATTATTTGTTTGCATTTGTTACTATTTGTCTTGCATCTGTTTTATCTTGTTTTCATAATCAAACTCAAACAAATTCAAATGGTTATTTCATACTTGCTCTGTTACAACATTTAAAATAAAAATCACAAATAAAAACAACTCCTTTGTTGTCATATTATTTCATAGTTATCAATTAATAAAATGGTGCTTTTATTTCAAATAAATAATTCCCAAATTGTTTTCAAACTCAAACTCAAATTCAACAGCACCTCATCTGGAAATTATATAAATACCAAACCATTCCAATAATTCTAATCCAACTAATAATAGAGTTCCCCCTATTAAGTTGTTGTTTCTATATTAATTAACAAAATATTCCAATTCAAATCAAATATTTTCAAATAGAACCAATTTGAAAATATAAAAATAATAACCAAAACATTCTGTTATTCTTTGTTTCCAATTAATTCTTTTGGGTCACCTTATTAAAAGGTTGATTTTATTAAACATTTTAAATATTCAAAAATCATCTAAATTGGCTTATTTTCCAAACAACAATTTTAATCTCAACTTTCTGGAATCAAATCTTGGAAATTGTTTTCTAATTACCTAAATAACTTAACCTAATTTTTCTAGAATTTTTACTAAACTAAAATCTATCTTTTTCTTCCAAAACCTAACACTACAAAAAAAAACAGAAAAGGAAATTAAAAAGAAAAGGGAACAGCCAGGGAGAGTGGGCTGCGCCCAGCCCACTGCTCCATTTCCTTCTCTAACGCGCAGCGCAGCCCAGCCCGTTTCCCGCAAAGAAAACGATTCGGTTTTTTTACCTTCTAATCTGTCATCACCTACCTGTACGGCGGCCATCGGAGGCAGCCACGGCGGCACCTGCAAGCTCCAACGGTGATCCGTTGATCCCGAGGCCCTATAAGTACCCTAGGGCACAAAGCCGCCAACCCTAGCCCCCCCTAGGTCCCTGTTCCTCGCCTCCGCCGCCGTTTCCACCCCTCTCCATCGCGTTCCCCTCTCTGCTGTTCACCTCACCGGAGATCGGCGACTGAACCCTTCCACGCCACCGTCGCCATGGTTTTCCACACCCCTACCTAGACCCAAAAATCGAAAGCCCACTCCTTCCTCTACACGTTGGACACCGGAGGGAGCTCGGAGGACTACTGGATACGCGCCGTCGTCTACTTCCACGCCGCCGTCGCCTCCGTCACCGTGCGTCACCGCCCCTCTGCGTCCTTCTACAGCCGGTGGTGAGCTCCACCGTTCTCCTCCCTCCTTCCCTCTCTGTGCCTCTTCTGCACACGCGCACACGTTCGCCTCCAGCACCCAACCACGACAGCCACCAGTCGTAGCTCAACGCCGGCGAGCCACCTTGCTTCTGTCAGTCGAGGAAGGTTTCGTTCGTCAGCGAATTCAGTTAGCCATGCGAGGAATGTTAACCTGTCTGCGTTTGTTACTCTTTCGAAACTGACGAAGTTAACGCAGTGGTTGCACTGCGCTGTGCCTAGCGCGCGGTCGTGGGATCGATCCCCCGCGGCCGCAGTGGATTAATCCACCCTTTTTTTCGCACGCTGGCTGACACCCGTGGCCCACACACCAGTGCCTCCCACTGCCACGCAGGCGCGCAGCGACACGCTGGCCCCCCCCAGGCCCACGCTGCAGTGGCTGGGGCTGGCTAACAGCGCGGTACCAAAAGTTTCTGCGCAATTTCTGTTTAATTCCTAAATCAATTTAAATAACAGATTTAAACCCCAAACTTTAAACTTTAATATCTTTTAATCTATAAGTCCAACTAATAAAAGTTGTATATGTTTATTGCTCCAAATTTAATTGTCTATCCAAATAATCCATTTGTGTTCTGTTTTGAAAATTCCAAATGCATTTAAATTTCAAATTTGAATAAATCAAATGCAATTTGCTAAATTCAATAACTAATTCATTATTAATCGAATAAATGCAAATAAAATATGTTTTCCATACCATTTTGAATAACCTATTCAAATATAAATTTTGTTTCATTGTTTGAATAATTTAAATTGCCTAAATAATTTAATACTTGTTTAATTCAATTAAAATTGATAAAATCATAACTTGCTTAATATAAAATAATTTTGAACATGCAAAATATGTTTTCAAACCATCAAAGTGTGAACTTTTCAAATGTGAATTTGAATTTATGTTTTGAACAAATAAAATTCAAATAATATTCACACTTGTTTTAAATTCAATTAAAACTTGTTTAATATTGTTTAATTCATAATAAATTCATCCTAATTCAAATTTCAATATTTGAAACATGTAATCCAACTAAAATTTGATGTTCTTTTCAAATATAAATTTTGTTAATTGTTTTGCACACTTTAAATTGATGAAAACAACAATTGTTTGTGTGACATGTTTAAGTAACCCAAAATTTCTAAACTTAATAAATAATTTCCAAAACTTGTTAAACCCTTTTATCACTTGCATCACTTATTGTTATTTGTTGTTATTTTGTTATTACCATCATGCATGCATCATGCTAACAACTTTCACATAATAATTAATTGTAAATCATTTGTTCCACTTAATTCATGGACCCTTTCCCATATGCAACCCAAAATTGCATAGGGGTCCATTTAAATTGTGTCATCATGTTAGCTAGTTTATTTTGATGCAACCATTAACTTGCCATGCATCATCTTGATTGTGCACAATGCCATGTTAATGATTGTTTACATTCCTGTTTTGTTTGTTTTGCTTCTTCTCGAATAGACGACGACGTTGAGGCCGACGATCTTTACAGCACCCCTTCTGAGGATCTAGCTCAGTACCAGGCTGCTGAGTTCGCAGGCAAGTTATCACTCACATGAACCATTGTGTCCCTTTCAACCCTGGTTACCGATACTCTCCGTTGTCTATTTCTGCTAGCCTTAGTGGTAGTTGTTGCTGTTACGAACCTATCACATGAATCCTTTAACCCTGATATTGCCTCACCACCCCTCCTACAACCCTATTGATTGAGCCAGTGTCTTACTAGTATGCTTAGGTTGTTTGCTCGAGTCTGTTACCCGTTAATTTCAGTTACTATATTTCATTATGTTCTGAGGGCTCGATGTTTAATCAATCAATCAATAATGCTAATGTTATTACTTAATAATAATTTGATGATAAGGCACCGGCAGGAGGCCCTGTGCGGTTTTGAGGCCTGCTAGTGTCGACCCTAATAGGAAAAGGGTCTTGTCTACTGATCCATGATGAGCGCACTACCCACATGTGGGAAGCGAGTATGGGCGCCCCCCTCAATTTGATTCGATTCGCATCTCGTCCAAATCATCTCATTTAGTTCGTGTTTTCTATTTGCCGCATGCATTGTTTTTGCGAGCCCAGCGCAGGGTGGAACTTTTGTAGTCGGCATATAGGGGGACACGTTCTTAGAGTGCTATGAGGGTCCATTTTCTTCTGGGCTCGATTAGCCGTGCGCCCAAGGTGCTTTGGGATTGATGCGAAGAAGAGTTGAGTTGTGTTGAGTGCCCCGCTTGGTGGGAGGCATCCCATCTGGCGGGTTATTCATACGTGTACGGCCAAATTGGTGCAACCCTGCAGGGATAATCTTCTCGAGAAGCCGTGTTTTCCGCGGTTATGGTTAACTTGGTGAAAGTACTGGCTAACAAGTACTCAGGACAACTTAAACCTAATGATTCATAATCTCACACCCCATGATTATCAATTTGACTAGTAATAGGATTATTGTCACAATAACTTGATTCATCTTTAATCCAACTGTGTGAGTTATCCTCGGATTGCTTCTTTGGATAAGGGGCGAGATCCAGGATGGGTTTGTTTGATGTTATCTTTCAGTTGGTTACAACACTCGATCTTATCCCCTTTCTGATAGTGGGAAGTGATAGAACCTCTGTAGTTGGTTAGCGCAGCCAGTTGCAGCATCTTATATATCCCCTTCTTTCCGTTGAACCCAAGTCATCTGTGCTTGTGTTGACGGGCTATACTTTGGTGAACTGTGAGTCTTGCTTGCCAGTACGTCTATGTACTGACCCCTTTGGGGCTGTGGTTTCCGCAGACTACGCTTACGAGGATCCAGGTGACGGCTACTACGTGGAGTTTGACGAGGCTGCTGACGAGTAGTTAGTGGACCCGGGCAGGATCCGAGACATCGTGAATGGGCTCCGTCTTTATTTCAGTTTCCCGGCTTCTTAAGCCTATTTGGATTTGTCTGTACTCAGACCCCCTTTGAATGCTTCCGCTGAGATGTAATGGTGCTATGTTGGGACATGTGTCCTCTGGATGATTGTATTTGCTATCTCTGCCCTAGTGAGGGCCATTTGCAACTTATTTCAATCTTTTGTGTCTTAGAGGCATGTTGTGTTATCCTTTTGTTCAAAGCCGTTGACGTACCATGTGTGTATGGTATGAAGTACGTCAATGGTAGTGTCCTGATTTCTACGGGATAGTTTACATCGACGGTGAACAGTAGCGATGGGTTGTCACACATAAGTGTTGGCCTACTCGTAAGAGGACGCGAGTGCCGGTAAGCCCCGTAATCCCATCAGAATACTGTTCAGTTCGTACGGTGAGTATCCTCTAGAAGTCCGGTACGACAACTATGGTGCACCCTTTATATCTGCCAATTGCCCAGCTGTAATTTGCTTACCCAGCATGTTATCTATCTTTTATGGAGAGACATCACTAGTGAAATGTGGACCCCAGTCTATCCTTTTACATTAATAATACAACCACTGCAAACACTGTTTTCTTTACTACCATCATTGTTCTATTTTCATTTACTGCAAACAAACCTTGTGTTCCACACTATACGTCGAATCCTTTGTTCTCAGCAAAACCGGTGATATTAAAAACCTCACTGTTTCATTGGGGCAAAGTAACTTGATTGTGTTATGTAGATTCCACGTTGTTGCTAAACCGGTAGTGCGCCCTGCCAACATCAGCTTCCAACAACCTTCAGAAGTGATTTCTTTCTCCTACTGGTTGATTCAGCCTTGGTTTCTTTCTGAGGGAAAACTCATTCATGTGCTCTTCATACCTTCCTCTTGGGGTCTTCCAATGACCGTATAATCTACGAGCATCAAGCATATTTTCTGGCACCATTGCCGGCGTGGAAGAGGATTTCTGCAAGGGGAGTCTCTCACCTCCCATCTCTTTACTTCATTTTGTTTGCTTAGTTTATTTTATTTTGTCTTGTTCGCTTCTCTATATCGAAAAAATAAAAAAAAACAGTTCTTATTCTAGTTGTTATTTTTCTGCTGTTTTTAATCTTGCTAAAATGAGTACTTCTGAGAACACTAACTTGTGTGACTTTACTAGCACCAACAACAATGATTTTATTGGCACACATATTGCTCCACCTGCTCCTACTACCGGTTTTTATGAAATTAAACCAGCCCTGTTAAATCTTGTTACGAGAGAGCAATTTTCTGGTGTTAGTACCTATGATGTTGCTGCCCATCTTAATAGTTTTGTTGAATTTTGTGAGATGCAAAAATATAAAGATGTAGATGGAGATATTGTTAAATGAAATTGTTTCATTTCTCTTTAAGAGGAAGAGCTAAAGAATGGTTGTTATCTTTGCCTAGAAATAGTATTGATTGTTGGACTAAATGTAAAGATGGTTTCATTGGAAAATATTATCCTCCTGCTAATATTATATCTTTAAGAAGTAGCAGTATGAATTTTAAGAAACTTTATAATGAGCATGTTATTAAATCATGGGAAAGAATGAAATCTTTAGTAAAGAATTGTCCCACTCATGGACTGACTACTTGGATTATCATCCAAACCTTTTATGCAGGTCTGAATTTTTCTTCAAGGAACCTTCGGGATTCAGCTGTTGGAGGAAACTTTATGTCCATCACTTTGGGTGTTGTAACAAAGCTTCTTGAGCATATGATGTTAAATTATTCTGAATGGCACACTAAGAGAGCTCCACCATATAAGAACGTAAATTATGTTGAAGAAAAATCTTCCTTGAGTGATAGGCTTGATGCTATTATGTCTATGGTTGTGAATGGCCATGCTTCCGTTGATCCAAACAATGTTCCTTTAGCCTCTTTGGTTTCTCAAGAAGAGCATGTTGAGGTGAACTTCGTTAAAAAGAATAATCTCATTAACAATGCTTATAGGAATAATTTTGGTAGCAACAACTATAGGCCATATACTTCTACTGATGGTAATGGTTATGTTAATTCCTACAATAATAATAGAAGTGTAACCTCTAACCTTGAAAACATGCTCAAGGACTTTATTAGCACACAAACTACTTTTAATAAATCTGTTGAGGAAAAGTTTGGCAAAATTGATGTTCTTGCTTCTAAATTTGATACCCTTGCTCTTGATGTTGATATTCTGAAAGTAAAAGTTATGCCTCATGATATTAAAGAAAGCAAAACTCTGAATGTCATTCAAGTTAGAATTGATGATAGGATGTTAGCTGAATTGCATGCTAGGTGGGAAAGAGAGGATGAACTTGCTAGAAACAATAATATAGCAAAAGTTTGTACTATTACCACTGTCGGATATATACCAAATAGGGGTATAGAAGATGGTAGATAAAGTGCCGGATTACCAGGGTGGCCTAAGTGGTAGTGGGCTCAAGTCCATTAGGCGGCCCAGTAACCCGACGCACAGAAGCTGGATTCTAGAAGAACCCGGGTCACGGCTCAGGTGATCTGGCTTGGAGGAGAAGACGGATTCCTTGCTTTCCAAGTTACGAGTTACCGTAGTCCTCTAGGTTTCCTATTCTGTAAGCCCTAATCCGGCTATTATATAAAGCCGGACGGGAGATAGATTAAACAAGGAACGAAGAACAGAGAAGCTCTACGCCAACTCGCCGAGAAGCTCATCCTCGTCGAGTAGCTTAGATCTAAACCCTCACATTGTAACCCTGTTTACGGGCTTTAGTCCCGATTAGTGAGAAGTGCAGGAGTAGGCACGTCGTACTGTCGCGACGTACCGAACCTGGGTAAATCCTGTGTTCTGTGTTCACTACGCGATCCCGTTACCCCACGTCTCTACCGTAGTCTCATGGCACCCCCGTCTATGAAAACTACTACGATGTCTCGACAGTTGGCGCCCACCGTGGGGCAAACGACGTCAGGCGTGAAGTTCCGATCTGGGATACTTGGCGGAATCGGAAGATCAATCACTGTCGGAAGCTTGGAGTTCGACAACGACGTCGGGCGCTTCCTCGACAACGGATCCTACATACCGGCGCAAAACCACCTGGTAAGTGCCTGCGTGTTACCGATAGGATCTGCTAACATCTTCATCGGACTAACTGCAGAAGCAATGGGGTTTTGCGGTGGAAGCAAATTTATCCCACCCGCCCTATACCCAGTCGAAGATGACTATGATACCGGATTCTGCTCAGATCGCCGACAAAAAAGTGACTTACACTTCATCGGCATGGTGCAGTCCGCAGTCGCCGAAAACACGGATGACGGAAATCCCGTGCAAGAGGCAGACAACAATACACCCGTCGCAGAGACGGAAGATCCGATACCCGTCACAGAGACGGAAGACCCCACATCCACGGATGTGGAAGATCCGACATCCGTCGACAAGACGACGAACTCGGAAGCCGACTCAGTTTTAGCCGCTATCGAGGCAAGACTAGAGTCGGAAACCGGATCGGACGATTTCGATTCCGAAGATGAGGACGACTTCGAGAAGAAAGTTAAGTCCTTTCAAGAGGGATTCCATGAAGTTCTAATGGCAAAACCGGCTGATACCACGGACGCCGGCAGCCAGGAAAGCCCTAAAACCCCTCCGCCAGAGGAAGAGAGAGAAGACGGAGAAACTTCTCCGGTATTCCCCAATGTCAAGGAGATGACAGAAGATGAACCTGTCAAAAAACCTCCCTCTTCCAAGAAAAAGCACCGTGCTCCTAAGAAACTCCAATACAAAATCCGGAAGAAAAAATCAGCTGATCTCGCTGATGAAAACATGGAAGTAGGAGATGCTAGCAGAACGAAGCCGGCGGAGAAGAAATCCAAAGAAATCACTGCTCCGCCAATGACGGAACAGGAAGAGCAAGAGCTATTGCAAACACCAGTGGGACCAGATGAACCCCCTGAGATGCTGGAAGCCAGGAGACAAGCTTTCCAATGGCAACAGCAACATCTACTCAGATCTCGACAACATCTCCAACAAACCCATAATGACATCAAAATCATGAAGGAAGAAATAGAGGAGTACGAGAGAAAGAATAGATCCGCGTTAAAACCTACTAGGTTACCCGGAATCGCAAGACCGGAAGAACTGCCGCCAAAAGAAAGGTTCCATAACCCATCTTGGCAAAAGCAGGTAAACGGCAAAGATGCCAAGGGCGAGCCAATATACAAGACCGCAACAGAAAACGCGGAAGCAGCGTTCGCGATTCTTAACAACGATCTGTACTCCAACGGGGAAAAACTCCAAGGGGTGTATGCTTTCCTAGGAAAAGCATTGCAACAACAACAGCGCGCCCAAGAGCGATCAGGGAGGCTGCACGATAACTCCGCCCTATGCAAAACAGCTACTTGCGCTGCTGGAGCACCTGGACCGGAAGAACTCGGGGATTCAGACAACTCGAAAGATAAAAAAGAGGATCTGAGAAAAGACAAGAAAAACCCCGACAACCGGGATGCAGCGTCTAGGACCGGATCCCATCTCCCGAAAGATGGACGTAAACCCCATGATCGGGAAGACAAACACCGGAACGACGGCAAAATAATGCCACCTCCGAGAAACCCAGCTGAGAAAGCTGGAAGATACGATATACCTCACAGGCGTGAGAGATCCCGGACACCTCCTAAGGACAAAGAAAGGCACAGGAGCAGAACTCCGCCTAATCCAAAAGGGCGTGACCACGGAAGAGATAGAAATAATCCCGGAAAAGCGCGTTCGCGCAACAATGGAAGAGAAAGGAGCAGATCCCCTTCTGTCCATTCAGCCGGAAGATATTCTGCACACATTGACAGAGCAGAAAAGGATGATCTATACTTTGGTCCTAAGTGTTTTACTGACATGATCCGAAGAATAACGCTGCATTCTGGCTTTGCCAAGGTCGGTCCAACGTACCAGAAATACACCGGCAGCACAAACCCGGATACCTGGCTCTCGGATTACTATACAGCCGTCCAGATCAACAATGGGACAGACTTGGAAGCTGTCAAGTTTCTTCCCCTAATGTTGCTGGACGGAGCCAGAGATTGGATCAATGGATTACCATCAAGAACTGTCGACAGCTGGGACGATATGGCTAGAGTATTCACTCAGCATTTCCGGGGAACGTACATGTAACACCTGGGGTGTTACCAGTTTGATTTCTTTTTGCTTGCATCATCTGCATCCCATAAGCATTGCATCATGTTTTCCAAACCACTCAAAACTTCAAAACAATTTTAAACTTCCACAGCTTGCTCAAAATTTCCAATTTCAAAATTGCAAACTAAACCCCTTATTTGTTTTGCAATAGTTGAATTTGTTTTAATCCAATTGCTTGCTGTTAAAATTTCCTTTTTTTTTGTTAAAACCCTAATGGCAAATTAAATTTCAAATCAATCATTCTTATTTGACATAATCCAATGGTGGTGTAACAAATTAAAATCTTCCAAACATTTTTAAAACTCACCAAATTCCTAGTGTTGATTTTATTAGATCAACAATTGGTTATTTCAAATCCCAAGTGAATCCCTATTTGAAAATTCGACTAACAATTTAAAATTAAGTTAACATCTCAAAATTCATGGAAATGTTGGTAACATTGCTTGATCTGCTGTTTGCAAACTAATAAAACAGTTCATAAAAATTAAAACACCCCACCCTATCTCTATCTTTCTCTCTCTTTATCCCTTACAAAAAAAAATATAATGGAAAAATAAATAAAAAGAAAAGCACAGCAAGGAGAGAGGGAGCAACCCTTTCCTCCCCAGCCCATCTATTTCCCCACCTAAGCCCATACCTCTTTCCCCTCTCCCCTAGCCCAGCCCACCAGGGCTTTCTTCCTCGTACGGACGCCGAGAAGGACAGCGCTGTCGCTGTCCCGAGCGCCCCCACCTCAACTGCTCCCCCCTCGCCCTATATCTCTCCCTCAAGGCTCCAAACCCTAGAGCCTAGCCTTCCTCTCCGTCCCGCCGCCATCTTCCATCTCTACACCTCCCTCCCTCTCGCTCTGAATTTTTTTCCTCTGTAACCAGCGAACGATGCCATGGCCGGAGGAGTGGGGTCACCATGGCGACGGGGAAGGAGTCGTGTTCGCGGGCTGCAGATAGCGGGGATGGAATCGCCGCGTCGTGCTGCACCATCTCCAACCGGGAGCCAGGCGGAGCACCGCACGGGGTGGCCTCGCCGACGCCGGCAAGTTTCTGCCGTTGCTGTACCTCGTCGACAGCCAGTAGCAGGTGCGCCCTCGTCCCCCCTTCCTCGCTCGATCTCTCTCCTCTCCCTGCCTCGGGCGCACGAGCACCGCACCGCACCGCACCCGGCCCCGCACGCCACTCGCGCCGCCGCGAGTACCACCGCAGCGATCGCCGGCGTGATCGCTCCGTTCTGCCCCTGTACGACACCTGAACCTGCACGCAAGAGAAGATTCAGTTAACAGTTCAGTTAAGCGACTCGCGATTCCATATCTTCAGTCCGTGACTGAACCTATCACCAAGCCACAGCTTAGCCGCACTGGCTCGGTTCCGTGCGCGCGAGCCATCGATCCCAGGATCGAATCCCGGTCGAGGCAAAGCCTCCCACTTTTCTCGTTTTTACCACGCGTGGCGCCAGGTCCCACCGGTCATTGACCGCTTCTGCCACTGTGGCAATACCCATCCCAGTCAGCGCCTGTGTGGCCCTCGGGCCCGCAAGTTAGCCGCTGTGGCTGGCTAGCAGCGCGGTGACAAAAGAATTCCAGCACGTTTCTTTTAATCCAAGCCCTTAAAAAAATTGCAGAATGGTCCCTAGATTTCAATTGCTCACAACTTTAGTTTTATAACTCCAATAAATGAAAATAAAATATGCACACCGGTCCAAATTTAATTCTCTATCTAATGGTACCAATTGTTTCCTGTTTTGAAATTTCCAAATGCAATTCAAATTTGAATTCAAGTAATTCAATTGTAATTTGCAACAATTCATAAATAATTCATACTAATTCCAAATAAGGCAAATAAAATATGTTTTCCATACCATTTTGAATACCCTTTTCAAATATAAATTTTGTTTCATGGTTTGAATAATTTAAATTGCCTAAACAATTCAAATCTTGTTTAATTCAATTAAAAATTGTTTAATATTGTTTAATTCATAATTAAATAATCCTAATTCCAATTTCAATATTTAAAACATGTAATCCAACTAAAATTTGATGTTCTTTTCAAATATAAATTTTGTTAATTGTTTTGAACACTTTAACTTGATGAAAACAACAATTTCTTGTGTGACATGTTTAAGTAACCAAACCTTCCAAACTTAACAAATATTTTCCCCACTTGTTAAATTCCTTTTCACTTGCATCTATTATTGTTATTCATTGTTATTTTGTTCTTTTCCTCATCCATGCATCATGCCAATCCACCTTCACCTGTTGATTAGTTGGAAAACAAACCATCTAACCATAATTCATGGGCTTTTCATATGCAACTCAAATTGCATATGGGTCCATTTAAAATTGTTTATCTTGTCAACTAGTTTACTTTGATGCATCTTTAAACTTGTCATGCATCCATATCTTGAACATGCTGGATCTTTTGCCGTAGTAGTAATTGTTGCATTCCGTTGTTTGTTCGAGGTTCGTTGCTTCTTCCCGGATAGGACGTTGAGATGATGTGAGCAACGACAAGTTCTGCTACCTTGCGGGATCTCAGGCAAGTATACTCACTTGCTGCCAAATGGCTGCCTTTCATCACTTGTTACCGATACTTTCCGTTGTTCTGTTCTGCTAGCCTTAGTAGTTGTTGTTTCTGTTACGAACCTATCACATGAATCCTTTAAACCTGATATTGCCTCACCTCCACATCTATAACCATTGCTTGTGACCGTGTCTTAATAGCATGCTTAGGTTGTTTTGCTCGAGTCTGTTACCCGTTACTTTCTGTTACTAGATTACTTTTATTGTTCTGGGGGCTCGATGTTAATCAATCAACCTGTTATTAATAATATGCTGATAAGGCACCGGCAGGAGGCCCTTGTGGTTTTGAGGCCTGCTAGTGTCGACCCTAATAGGAAAAGGGTCTTGTCTACTGATCCATGATGAGCGTGCTCACCGCATCCGGGTGGTAGTATGGGACCCCCCTCGACTTAGACCTGATCTGCAGCTTGTCCGAAGAGCCACACTTAGTTCGGGTGTTCCATTTGCTCCTTGCATAATGGGTTGATCACCCATGGTTACTGGTTATGATGATGATGATGCATATAGGGCGAGGCCTGTAGTGCCGGGGTGTTGTGTCCTGGGGGAGTTTTGCACACCTGCGCTGAGTATTCGGCTGCGTGGCTGGGACCTTATAGCTCCGTGGCTCCTAGGATGGGTTGTAGAGATGGTTTGGGTCGTGTCAAGCCAACCTGAGTTTTAGTTGGTGGCTTGAGTGTGTACGGGTACTGGAGCACACCCTGCAGGGATAAATCTTCTCGAGAAGCCGTGTTTTCCGCGGTTATGGATTACTTGGTGAAAGTACTGGCTAACAAGTACCCAGACAACGTACACCTAATGATAATAACTTGACTAGTAATAGTCTTATTGACACAACAACCTGATCCATTATTCATTAATCCCACTGTGTGAGTTATCCTCGGATTGCTTCTTCGGATAAGGGGCGAGATCCAGGATGGGTTTGTTTGGAGTTACTTTCAGTTGGTTACGATACTCGATCTTATCTCTTTTCTGTTAGCCGGAAGTTGTAGTATCTCTCTGTAGTTGGTTAGTGCAACCTGTTGTCGCTTATTTGCCATAACCCCTTCCTTTCCGTTGATCCTAAAGTATTTGTATCTTGTGATGACTGGCTACGCCGGTAACTTGTGAGTATGGGTTTATCCACTTGCCAGTACTTAATCGTACTGACCCACGAATCCTTTTTCGTGGCTGCATATTCAATATTGCAGTCAACAGGTTTGAAGTCTGACGACGTTAGCTTGGGAATCCCTCCGGCTTGGCCTGGGCAGGGATTGGACGCTCTCGGTTATCTTCAGGACTCTTAGTCCAATTTGTATTTTTGTCCGTAGTCGGACACTGTTGTTTTCTTCCGCTGTTATTTGGATCTTTGTATTGTATCAGTGGTATCCTTGACTCGTTTGAGTCTTCTTGTATATATCTTTTCTGTTGTTGTTGTGGAATATTCGTGAACTGTTGTAATGTTATCATAAGTGGCAACCTGGAATCGGTTATTATGCGGATTTGGCGGGAATGCTGAAATCTGCATAGTGCCCGATCTCGGGGCGTCACAAAATGGTATCAGAGCCTTGGTTCCGATTCCCGATATTGTTTCGATACGAATGGTTATCGAAGCAACGGGTCCACAAAGCCTGTAGGTTAACCTCGCTAACGGTCGTTGTTTCTAGAATGTCAAAAACTATTTCTGCTAAACTATTTTGGAAAACATCTCAATAGGATTCTTGTTTTTCTCCTTATCTCTATTCTATTTCCCCTCCCATCTTATTTGTTTTGGAGTCTCCCTTCCTCTCTATCTTTCAAAGTGTTAGGATCCTACGTGGGTGGACGTTTTCTGAGCCCTTAACCTAATAGGTTCGATCATCGGAAGGTTCCTGGTGGAAGAACATCGTCGTCACTCCGAGCAAGAATCTCTTGTTAGTGGTGTCGACAAACCCTTGTTAGTGGTGTCGAGGAGATCAACCGGAAGCACGAAGAATCGATAGTCGAACTTCTTTCCCCTCCCGGGTTAGCAGGTGGATTGCGAGGGCGCAATCCCTTGTTAGTGGTGTCGTCTGTAACACCTGGGGTGTTACCAGTTTGATTTCTTTTTGCTTGCATCATCTGCATCCCATAAGCATTGCATCATGTTTTCCAAACCACTCAAAACTTCAAAACAATTTTAAACTTCCACAGCTTGCTCAAAATTTCCAATTTCAAAATTGCAAACTAAACCCCTTATTTGTTTTGCAATAGTTGAATTTGTTTTAATCCAATTGCTTGCTGTTAAAATTTCCTTTTTTTTGTTAAAACCCTAATGGCAAATTAAATTTCAAATCAATCATTCTTATTTAACATAATCCAATGGTGGTGTAACAAATTAAAATCTTCCAAACATTTTTAAAACTCACCAAATTCCTAGTGTCGATTTTATTAGATCAACAATTGGTTATTTCAAATCCCAAGTGAATCCCTATTTGAAAATTCGACTAACAATTTAAAATTAAGTTAACATCTCAAAATTCATGGAAATGTTGGTAACATTGCTTGATCTGCTGTTTGCAAACTAATAAAACAGTTCATAAAAATTAAAACACCCCACCCTATCTCTATCTTTCTCTCTCTTTATCCCTTACAAAAAAAATATATAATGGAAAAATAAATAAAAAGAAAAGCACAACAAGGAGAGAGGGAGCAGCCCTTTCCTCCCCAGCCCATCTATTTCCCCACCTAAGCCCATACCTCTTTCCCCTCTCCCCTAGCCCAGCCCACCAGGGCTTTCTTCCTCGTACGGACACCGAGAAGGACAGCGCTGTCGCTGTCCCGAGCGCCCCCACCTCAACTGCTCCCCCCTCGCCCTATATCTCTCCCTCGAGGCTCCAAACCCTAGAGCCTAGCCTTCCTCTCCGTCCCGCCGCCATCTTCCATCTCTACACCTCCCTCCCTCTCGCTCTGAATTTTTTTCCTCTGTAACCAGCGAACGATGCCATGGCCGGAGGAGTAGGGTCACCATGGCGACGGGGAAGGAGTCGTGTTCGCGGGCTGCAGATAGCGGGGATGGAATCGCCGCGTCGTGCTGCACCATCTCCAACCGGGAGCCAGGCGGAGCACCGCACGGGGTGGCCTCGCCGACGCCGGCAAGTTTCTGCCGTTGCTGTACCTCGTCGACAGCCAGTAGCAGGTGCGCCCTCGTCCCCCCTTCCTCGCTCGATCTCTCTCCTCTCCCTGCCTCGGGCGCACGAGCACCGCACCGCACCGCACCCGGCCCCGCACGCCACCCGCGCCGCCGCGAGTACCACCGCAGCGATCGCCGGCGTGATCGCTCCGTTCTGCCCCTGTACGACACCTGAACCTGCACGCAAGAGAAGATTCAGTTAACAGTTCAGTTAAGCGACTCGCGATTCCATATCTTCAGTCCGTGACTGAATCTATCACCAAGCCACAGCTTAGCCGCACTGGCTCGGTTCCGTGCGCGCGAGCCATCGATCCCAGGATCGAATCCCGGTCGAGGCAAAGCCTCCCACTTTTCTCGTTTTTACCACGCGTGGCGCCAGGTCCCACCGGTCATTGACCGCTTCTGCCACTGTGGCAATACCCATCCCAGTCAGCGCCTGTGTGGCCCTCGGGCCCGCAAGTCAGCCGCTGTGGCTGGCTAGCAGCGCGGTGACAAAAGAATTCCAGCACGTTTCTTTTAATCCAAGCCCTTAAAAAAATTGCAGAATGGTCCCTAGATTTCAATTGCTCACAACTTTAGTTTTATAACTCCAATAAATGAAAATAAAATATGCACACCGGTCCAAATTTAATTCTCTATCTAATGGTACCAATTGTTTCCTGTTTTGAAATTTCCAAATGCAATTCAAATTTGAATTCAAGTAATTCAATTGTAATTTGCAACAATTCATAAATAATTCATACTAATTCCAAATAAGGCAAATAAAATATGTTTTCCATACCATTTTGAATACCCTTTTCAAATATAAATTTTGTTTCATGGTTTGAATAATTTAAATTGCCTAAACAATTCAAATCTTGTTTAATTCAATTAAAAATTGTTTAATATTGTTTAATTCATAATTAAATAATCCTAATTCCAATTTCAATATTTGAAACATGTAATCCAACTAAAATTTGATGTTCTTTTCAAATATAAATTTTGTTAATTGTTTTGAACACTTTAACTTGATGAAAACAACAATTGCTTGTGTGACATGTTTAAGTAACCAAACCTTCCAAACTTAACAAATATTTTCCCCACTTGTTAAATTGCTTTTCACTTGCATCTATTATTGTTATTCATTGTTATTTTGTTGTTTTCCTCATCCATGCATCATGCCAATCCACCTTCACCTGTTGATTAGTTGGAAAACAAACCATCTAACCATAATTCATGGGCTTTTCATATGCAACTCAAATTGCATATGGGTCCATTTAAAATTGTTTATCTTGTCAACTAGTTTACTTTGATGCATCTTTAAACTTGTCATGCATCCATATCTTGAACATGCTGGATCTTTTGCCGTAGTAGTAATTGTTGCATTCCGTTGTTTGTTCGAGGTTCGTTGCTTCTTCCCGGATAGGACGTTGAGATGATGTGAGCAACGACAAGTTCTGCTACCTTGCGGGATCTCAGGCAAGTATACTCACTTGCTGCCAAATGGCTGCCTTTCATCACTTGTTACCGATACTTTCTGTTGTTCTGTTCTGCTAGCCTTAGTAGTAGTTGTTTCTGTTACGAACCTATCACATGAATCCTTTAAACCTGATATTGCCTCACCTCCACATCTATAACCATTGCTTGTGACCGTGTCTTAATAGCATGCTTAGGTTGTTTTGCTCGAGTCTGTTACCCGTTACTTTCTGTTACTAGATTACTTTTATTGTTCTAGGGGCTCGATGTTAATCAATCAACCTGTTATTAATAATATGCTGATAAGGCACCGGCAGGAGGCCCTTGTGGTTTTGAGGCCTGCTAGTGTCGACCCTAATAGGAAAAGGGTCTTGTCTACTGATCCATGATGAGCGTGCTCACCGCATCCGGGTGGTAGTATGGGACCCCCCTCGACTTAGACCTGATCTGCAGCTTGTCCGAAGAGCCACACTTAGTTCGGGTGTTCCATTTGCTCCTTGCATAATGGGTTGATCACCCATGGTTACTGGTTATGATGATGATGATGCATATAGGGCGAGGCCTGTAGTGCCGGGGTGTTGTGTCCTGCAGGAGTTTTGCACACCTGCGCTGAGTATTCGGCTGCGTGGCTGGGACCTTATAGCTCCGTGGCTCCTAGGATGGGTTGTAGAGATGGTTTGGGTCGTGTCAAGCCAACCTGAGTTTTAGTTGGTGGCTTGAGTGTGTACGGGTACTGGAGCACACCCTGCAGGGATAAATCTTCTCGAGAAGCCGTGTTTTCCGCGGTTATGGATTACTTGGTGAAAGTACTGGCTAACAAGTACCCAGACAACGTACACCTAATGATAATAACTTGAATAGTAATAGTCTTATTGACACAACAACCTGATCCATTATTCATTAATCCCACTGTGTGAGTTATCCTCGGATTGCTTCTTCGGATAAGGGGCGAGATCCAGGATGGGTTTGTTTGGAGTTACTTTCAGTTGGTTACGATAATCGATCTTATCTCCTTTCTGTTAGCCGGAAGTTGTAGTATCTCTCTGTAGTTGGTTAGTGCAACCTGTTGTCGCTTATTTGCCATAACCCCTTCCTTTCCGTTGATCCTAAAGTATTTGTATCTTGTGATGACTGGCTACGCCGGTAACTTGTGAGTATGGGTTTATCCACTTGCCAGTACTTAATCGTACTGACCCACGAATCCTTTTTCGTGGCTGCATATTCAATATTGCAGTCAACAGGTTTGAAGTCTGATGATGTAAGCTTGGGAATCCCTCCGGCTTGGCCTGGGCAGGGATTGGACGCTCTCGGTTATCTTCAGGACTCTTAGTCCAATTTGTATTTTTGTCCGTAGTCGGACACTGTTGTTTTCTTCCGCTGTTATTTGGATCTTTGTATTGTATCAGTGGTATCCTTGACTCGTTTGAGTCTTCTTGTATATATCTTTTCTGTTGTTGTTGTGGAATATTCGTGAACTGTTGTAATGTTATCATAAGTGGCAACCTGGAATCGGTTATTATGCGGATTTGGCGGGAATGCTGAAATCTGCATAGTGCCCGATCTCGGGGCGTCACAGTACAAACGCCCGAACAGCATCAACCAGCTAAACCGTTGCACGCAATTCGAGGATGAACCATACGTGGATTTCATCTCCAGATGGACAGCAATGAAGAATAGTTGCTCTGGAGTAACTGACGTACAAGCAATGCATGCTTTCGTCAATGGCCTAAAACCCGGACTCGTACCGTTCATGGTTGGTTCCAAAAAGCACAAAGATCTCAGATCTATGCTTACAACCGCCAATGAGCACGCTGCAGCCGAAGATGACATCAGAGCAAGAGGAGGCAATATCGAATCACTGATACTTGCCAAGAAAACCCCTCGTTCTGACAAAAAAGGAACTCCAGAAACAACGACAAAACCCAAAGAGGTCAACATAGCCTTTGGAGGAGAAAAGGGAAACAAGTGGAAAGGACGCAACCCAGATCCAATCAACTACACTCCAGAGGAGTGGGAGAGGATTAAGTCGGAACCTTGTGTTCACCACTCGCAATTTGGGAAACCCACCCATACAAACGCGCAATGCCGGCTGAATAAGCACATGAAAGGCAGTGCAGGAGCCGGAAGTAAGGGGAAGGGTTCCAAAAGGAAACCCGCCAAACAAAAGACAGAAGCTGACAAAGAAGACAGTGAATCGGACACTGACAAAAAAATCCAGGAACAACAGCGTAAAGGCGAACCCAAATTTCTGAGAGTCGATGGAGAAGCAATGCTAACTTTTTTTAGCAACCCTGTCAGCAAAGGTGGCCAAAAGAACACTTCGAGAAATAAACGCGGTTGTTCCGGCAACCCCAAAATTCTTGAAGTACTCCAACACACCGATAATCTGGGATCAGTCTGATCATCCCGGAAATATCCCTGAACCCGGCACACAAGCTCTTGTTGTAAGCCCTATTGTTCAAAACACTAGGCTAAGAAGAGTGCTGATGGATGGAGGATCCAGCATTAATATAATGTACCTGGATACACTGAAGCATCTGAAGATTTCCGAGTCTCAGCTCAACTACAGCAACATACGCTTCCATGGCATTGTTCCTGGCAGGCAAGCACGATCCCTAGGAGAAATTTCCCTAGATGTCACCTTCGGAGATAAAGATCACTTTCGGCAGGAAAAAGTATCCTTCGAAGTAGTGCCGTTCGAAAGCGTGTATCACGCAATACTCGGACGTCCAGCTTTCGCCAAATTCATGGCAAGATCTTGTTATATCTATAACAAGCTGAAGATGCCAGGACCCAAGGGAGGAGTAATCACTATAGCCGGTGATTTCAAGCTGGCAAACGAGTTGGAGAAAGAAAACGCCCTTTGCGCTCAGAGAGTCATAGCAAAGGAAGAACTGAAGGAATTAGCCAAGGAGGTATCGCCGTCCGAAATGCCGGCAGGAAAAGAAACCCGGAAACCAACAGACAGCTTCAAGGCGTCCGAGAATACAAGACAGGTAATCCTAGATCCCAAAGATCCGACAAAATTTGTCGTCGTAGGGACTGGGATGACTGACAAATAGGAAGGCGAGCTCATCAAGTTCCTCCGTGAGGACTGGGATATTTTTGCCTGGTGTCCAGCTGACATGCCAGGTGTACCCAGGGAACTTGCTGAGCACCAACTCAAGGTTATTCCTGGATCAAAACCCGTCAAACAAGGTCTCCGTCGATTTGACGGAAGAAGACGGAAGGCTACTGGCAAGGAAATTATCCGGCTTTTAGCAGCGGATTTCATCAAGGAAGTAATCCATACTGACTGATCCGCAAATCCGGTATTAGTACCGAAGAAAGACACCACTGCTCTTAGAATGTGTATAGATTACACAGGTTTGAACAAGTTGTGTCCAAAAGATAGGTTCGCGCTACCGCGAATCGATCAAATAATAGACGCCACTGCAGGCTCTGAACTTTTATGCTTTTTGGATGCATACTCCGGGTACCACCAAATACGCATGAAAAAGGAAGATCAAATCAAGACTTCTTTTATAACCCCGTACGGGACGTACTACTATGTAACCATGCCGTTCAGCTTGAAGAACGCAGGTGCAACCTACCAGCGTTGCATGCAACGTTGTTTGCATAGCCAGATTGGCAAAAATGTCCATGTTTACGTGGACGATATTGCTGTCGTAACCAAGGAAAAAGATACACTCCTTGAGGATTTGCGAGAAACTTTCGAAAACTTGCGCACCTACAAGATGAAGTTGAATCCATCTAAGTGCGTATTCGGGGTTCCCTCAGGAAAACTTCTGGGTTTCATCGTTTCTCACAGAGGAATAGAAGTCAACCCGGAAAAGATCAAGGCAATCTTGAATCACAAAACCTACCTGCGTCAAAGATGTCCAAAGATTGACGGGTTCTGCCGCAGCCGTCAGCAGATTTATCAGTCGGCTAGGAGATAAAGCCTTACCACTCTACAAGCTGCTGAAAAAATCCGACAAAGTCAAGTGGATTGCGAAAGCCTGGAAACGTCTAGCAAGTTATGTCCCTTTCCGTACTAAGTTCAATTCTATGTAAACATTTTTTGAGATCATGAAATAAAGTTGTCGGAATTCTGGTATCCATGTTTTTACAAGTTTATTACAGTACAGAGCATGGTTCCACCTCCTCTATTTCCCAATGATCTTCCAAAACATTCAATGTTAACCCGAATTGTGCCTGCGTGCTCGGTGTTTAAAAGCTGAATGATTTTTCAGCCTGTTAACGGCTAAAGGAAACTTGAATTGCCTGCGTGCCCAGGTTTCGTTCAAAAAAATTCCTTGTTTTCTCCAAGTATTATCTGATCGCATATGTGTTGGGTTACTGGATCTAGTTAGTAAAAATGCCTTTAGCATGATCCATGTTTCCGAGTCTAAACTGATTGGTTACACCCAGTTACTCGGCATGATGATTCATATTGCTATTTGAGCCATTTCAAACACTAAGGACAGTTAAAACATATAAGCCAGAGAACTTAGAAGATAAAGGAATAATAAAATCCGAAAAACTTGCAAAGAATTTTATAATTAAGACTGCAAAAGGCGGAGTTTTCATTAACACAAATAGAAAGCATTACAATTCGAATTACATTATAAAAGTGCAGTAATGCTCCTATTGTCTATTTTTGCTATCCAGGTTTTAAGGAAACCCTTCAAGCATCCGATTCCTCCTCGCTGCTGTCGTCCTGGGGGGCTTCAGGAACTTCTTCCTCCGGGTAATTAATGGAGAGATTCACCATGGAAGCAACCTGGGTAGCGTGGCCTTTGATTGCATCAAAGATCGCATTTCGTTGGGCTTCCGTGTATCCTTGAGGGACATCGGTGGCCACGCGCCAGGATTTTGCACCAGGGTAGTGCATACGCATTAAGCCAAGTGCCATGCGTGCACCACCCCGTGCAGCGGAGCGAAGGAAGGATTCCCTGGACTCCGCCACCTCCATGATAGAATCCGGAAGTTTTTCAACTTCCGAGAACTCCCCAGTCTTGGAGGGAAGAAACTTGTTGATCAGTTCCATGCAAGCAACCCTGATCGAAGTCCAGGTCTTTTCAAAAACTCGGATTCTTTCAATCCGAGAAAGATCTGCATTATCTCCTGTTTGGTAGCAAAAAACCAACCAAAAAGGTTAAGTACCAAAAAGGAAGAAAAAATACAAACTGAATGGTAAATGTATACTTAAACTTACCAACAAGTTTGTCGATCTCGGAAGTTTCCTCCTCACGCAGGCTCAGAGCAGCTTCCAGGCGTTCAATGGTGGCCCGGTCTTTCTCCGCTTGGGCGGAAGCCTGGGATTGAGAAACCCCAAGTGCTAAGTTGCTGGCTTCCAGATTTTCTTGTGCTTTCACAAGATCCTTGTGAAGCTCAACATTCTCCTTGCGGAGATATTCGGCATTGCCAGAATCTTCAGCTGCTTGCTTAGCCTGAGCCAAAGCAGCTGAAAAGAAAGGAAAAATCCGAGTTAATAATATTCCCGGAAAACGTACTTAGACGAATATCTGAATAGGAGATTTCAAAGGAAAATTAATTACCTGTTGCTTCCGACAATGCGAGCTGAGATGAGGCCAGCTCCGCCTCTCTCTCTTCAAGAATGGAAAGAAGATTCCTAACTTCCTTGTTCTTGATCGAGAGCTTGTTGAAAACCGCCACGTTAATGGTTTCGGCAGTTTGCTAGAACACGGCAAGGAAAAGAATAGTTAGAAAGCATTAAGGTAAAAAGCATGCATTTTATTTAATGCTTGGGGGCTAGAGATACATACCTGGCTCATGCGTTGCAAACCTGCCAAGTTTTCAGTGAACTCCTTTGCGTACGCTGCAAAGAGAGTTCCGGCCATATTTAGACCGTCATTGATGTGCTTGAAGTCCTTGTCGAACTTGGGAATTTCTTCGTCGAAAGACCGAGAAGATTTTCCCGCATCCGGCGCCGCCCTTTCCCTCGTGTCATATTCCGACACAACGGGATGGCTGGTCTCCAGTGGTTCGGTGGGGGGGTGGCAGTGCGCTCTTCCGCCATTGAGGACGATGAGTCCAGAGGAATGGCAGAAGAAGGATTGGCGCCTCGGCTGGACACGACCTTGTGTCTTTTCAGCTTCTTTGGCTTCAGGCTGGAAGGAGCTAGGCTAAAAAACCAGAAACCCGGAAAATGTTAACTTTCCGAAGACGAAAGAAAAACTTCGACAAGTAATAAAGTAACCCGGATGAACTAACCTGGAAGTGGCGACGGGAACTCCGTCAAGGTTGATAACTTCCTCAGAGGAAGGAATCTTCTTCCGCTTACGCCCACCTGCGCCAGCGGTGCGAAGCGCGTCCAGCTCAGCCTCGGAGGCCAACTCCGAGTCTGGAAGTTCATTAATCTATTAAAAAGAAAAATCAGAGTTATGAGCGAGAAAATCCGAGAAAAAATGATAAAGTTCTACCCAAATGACGGAAACATACCTTGGGAGCCGGATTGTCGGCCGTATACATTGGCCGACTCGCTTCGTATTGGTCGCGTGATGCGACCAACTGATTGATACGCCGTCGGAGCTCCTTTGCGGGCCAATCTTTGGTGGTTGTCCGCATTGGGTCCTTGGCTCCCGTGTAGTCGCAGAGAAGGCGACCACCGTGGTTGGCCAACGGCTGAATCCTTCTATTCAACCAGCAAAAGACCGTGTCCATGCCAGTCAAAGGTGGAGTGGAGGAGGTGAGCTTAGCGATGCGCCGCTTGATCCTTAGAAGGTCAGGCGGCAGAACCTGGACGGCTTCCGTTCCCCAGTTGTCTTGGGGAACAGCCGCAGAGTTCGAGAAAGGAGGAACCCCGATAGCCTTTGTCGGAAAAGGCACATCGGGGTGGTAAAAGAAGGAACCCGTCCAAAATTTGACGGATTCTGACGTCTTGATCTTGGGGAACCAATCTTCTCTGAATCTCCGAAGAGTAAAAGAGATGGTTCCGCAAGTCGGGAGTGCGCCCTCCGAAGAGTTTCGCTTAACCCCGAAACAATACGTCCAAAAGTCTAACCTAGGTTCTAAGCCTAAGTATCCCTCAAACAAAGCCTGGAAGCCGGCCATGTAGAGGATGGAATTGGGTGGAAGGTTATGGGGCTGGATGTTGTAATGGGAGAGAATTTGGAGGAAGAAGGCGGAAGGTGGAAGGCCCATACCTCGAAGGAGATGGGAGGAGAGAAGAACTCTTTCGCCGTCTTTCGGCGTTGGTTCGTTCTCGTCCTCAGGAAGACGCCATTTCCCCTGAAGCACCAGGCCCTCCTTTTCCATGTTTGGAAGGAGAGCCGGTGGAATGCTGCAGGCAATCCAATTGCCTGCAGATTCCGCCTCTCCATCCGCTCCGGCGGCGGCGGCGGCGGCTGCTTCCGCGGCGGCGAGCTCGTCACCGACGAGCTGGATCTTTTCCTCCGCCGTTTCAGGAGCAAACAGCGGGGAAGCTGCGGAGCTCGCACCCGCAACGTCCGCGGCGGTGGAAAGGTTTTCTCCGCCCGCCGCGGAGGCCGCGGTTTTCTCCGGCTCGTCGCCGGTATGCTTGGGTGACCCCAACTGTGGATCCAGGTCGCCGATGAGGTCGTCGATGGCGGCACGAGTGGGCGAGGACGGAGAGGATGCCATTTCTGGGCGGCGTGTTGCGTTCCGGCGTGCTTTGAGGCTAGGTGCGCTCGGGGCAGTGCTTCGCTCGAGGAGCTCGTTCGCGTCAATGGCGTGGACAGTGAGGAGTGCGGAAGATTTTCGATGAGGACGAGGATGGCTATTTATAGCTAGAAATCCGTCAAGATACGTGCCAACGGCTATTTGACCGTTGGATGTTTAACGCGTGTCGCTCGCCGGAAAATCCGGGAAATAAAACGACAGGGGAATAATGACTATCTCCTCGTTTCCCGTGAGAATCTGTCAGAGATACGCTGCAGGGTTTCCCGCGTGAAACCCAAACGTCCCTTGCGTCAGCATGATTTAGGCGCTGACGTAAGGAGTTCCTTCTCCGCGAAGGATCGTGAGAGAAAAGCCGGATTTTCAGGATTCCGAGTTTCATGTTACCATCTCTTTCAAAAGAAGAATATGAAGAATCAAGACTGCTGAATCAATATTTCTCGGACAAAGTATATTTGGCGAAAGACGGAGAATCAGAGTTTTAATCCTTCTTGGGGGCTACTGTCGGATATATACCAAATAGGGGTATAGAAGATAGTAGATAAAGTGCCGGATTACCAGGGTGGCCTAAGTGGTAGTGGGCTCAAGTCCATTAGGCGGCCCAGTAACCCGACGCACAGAAGCTGGATTCTAGAAGAACCCGAGTCACGGCTCAGGTGATCTGGCTTGGAGGAGAAGACGAATTTCTTGCTTTCCAAGTTACGAGTTACCGTAGTCCTCTAGGTTTCCTATTCTGTAAGCCCTAATCCGGCTATTATATAAAGCCGGACGGGAGATAGATTAAACAAGGAACGAAGAACAGAGAAGCTCTACGCCAACTCGCCGAGAAGCTCATCCTCGTCGAGTAGCTTAGATCTAAACCCTCACATTGTAACCCTATTTACGGGCTTTAGTCCCGATTAGTGAGAAGTGCAGGAGTAGGCACGTCGTACTGTCGCGACGTACCGAACCTGGGTAAATCCTGTGTTCTGTGTTCACTACGCGATCCCGTTACCCCACGTCTCTACCGTAGTCTCATGGCACCCCCGTCTATGAAAACTACTACGATGTCTCGACAACCACCACCAGTAAAACTGAAGCTTCTAATTCTAGTAAGCCTCCTACTATCAATGGTAAAATAATTGGTGTTGGCAATGTCTCCACTTCTTCTTCTAAACATTTAAAATTGCTTAAAATCACTAAAATTGTTCCTGGTAAAAGTGCTGAAATTTTTCTAGATATGGGAGACAATGGTCCCACTACCTTTGATAAAAATGATATTGATTTTGATTGTTGCAATATTTCTGAAGTAATTATCTTCCTACAAAAACTTTCTAGTGGTCCTGATGCTAATACTATGAATATGGCTTTTACAAAACATATTACAAATGCTCTCATGCAAATTAGAGAAGAAGAATTGAAACGTGAATCCTCTATCCCTAGAAAGTTAGAAGATGGTTGGGATCCCATCAATAAAATGAAGGCGGCTGATTTTGATTGTAATGCTTTATGTGATCTTGGTGCTAGCATCTCTGTTATGTCTAAGAAACTTTATGATATGCTTGATTTACCACCTTTGGAACACTGTTATTTGGATGTTCGTCTTGCTGATAATGCTAGAAAGAAACATTTGGGGAGATTTGATGATGTCCTTATTATGGTTAACAATAACCTTGTCCCCATTGATTATGTTGTTATGAATATTGGTGCAATGCTTCTTGTCCTATTGTTTTGGGAAGACCTTTCCTTAGAACTGTTGGTGCTGTTATTGATACGAAAGGAGGGAATATTAAATATCAATTCCCACTCAAGAAAGGTATGGAACACTTTCCTAGGAAGATCATGGTATTTCCTTTTGATTTTATTATTCTAACAAAATATGTTTTGGATGGTTCTTCATTTGAAAACACTTGATGTTCTCTTTTTATGCCTAGCTGAAAGACATTAAACAAAAGCACTTCTTGGGAGATAATCCATGTTTTTATTTTTTGCATTTTTCTATTTTCTTTGATTCAAGGTGTTGTTTACTTATGTAGAAACTCCTTTGTATCTTTATTTTCTCGTATTTGTTTTTCCAAGTAAAGTCTCTAGTTAAAAGTTGAAGTTAGATTTGGATTTCTGCGTAGAAAATAGATTCCTGCTATCCCATGTTAAAGTTGTATAAAATTACAGAAAGATCAAAATGACCTGCAAATTTTTGTGCTTAATCCTCGGATATTTCTGAAACTTTTTCTGTTTTTAAGTTTTTCGAATTGAGCAACATAAGTGCCTAAAATAATTCGTCTTTACAGACTGTTCTGGTTTTGACAGATTCTGGCTTCGTACTTGCATTCTCTCTTTTAATATGTTGAGTGGATTTCTTTGCTCCATAAAACATCATTGGTTGTAGACAATGTTTAAAAAGTATTAAGGGTGCTTGTGTCGATGCAGAACATGTGAGTTTTTGATTATGCGCTAACCCTCTAATGAGAATTACTTTGAGTTTGGTGTGAAGGAAGTTTTCAAGGGTCAAGAGAAGAGGGTGATATAATGTGATCAAGAAGAGTGAAAAGCCTAAGGTCACTTCTAGTGAAACTATATTTTTATTCGGTCACATATGCACTTTACTTGGAGCGTCTGTTTGCTTTTATTTTGTTTTCTTTGCTGCAATAAACTTAGTTGAAACCAAGCATTCTTGTTTGGGAGAGAGACACGCTCCGCTTTTTCATATGAATACTCATACTCCTCATTATCATGCCCGTATTCTTCGTTTTTCTTCTAGCTAATGCAACTCCTCCTCTTTTTAGCTCATGTAATGCATCTCTTTTTCAGAGCTGTTAGTTCTTGTAGAGTAGTGCTACTCTCTTGTTTCATTGATATATCATATGGAGAGTTTTTGTTTAAATAATATGATGGTGTTGGAAAGCATTAAAATACATCATGCTTATAACGGTGCAAATAGAAGCTTGTTTAAACTGTGTCTAGACTGTATCATGTCATGTTGGATGTTATTCTAATTTTATGCCTACTAATTATTGATGTAGCATGACTTGTACGAAACCTTACGGAAGTGATTAATGTGTCGTTGAAAGAATCATGTGTTGTTTTTATCATCTCAAAGCATAATATTGTGGTATTCTCTTTCGAATGCTTTACTTGGTTGACTTGGCGCATGCTTACACCATGTTATGACTATAACTAGTCACCTTTAGCCTCGATGATCATTTAGTTTTTTTTACTTGCAATACCATGTATGCTTTGATCAATAATGTTTTTCTCGCTATGCATGATTATGGTCATTATGCTCTCTTGATTTGTCGCTCCCAGTCTTTGCTAGCCTCCACCTGTACTGAGTATGAGATTTACTCGTGCATCCAACTACCAAAACCCAAAGTATGCCATATGTGTCCATCATATCTACCTACATGTGGTATTTAACCGCCACTCCAAAGTAAATTGCTCATGTGCTACCTTTAAAACCTTCAAAATTACACTTGCTTTGTGCCCCTGTTTTAGCTCATGAGGACGTAAATAGAGAATGTTTATCTCACTTGTTTATTAGACTTTACACACCTGGACTAGTGGCACATCCACTAATCCAAATGCTATAAGAGCTGGAAACGGGGTGCCCAGCCCCAAAATGTGGTTACATGAATTCTCTTCACTCTTTTTACCCCTGATTTATCAGTCAAAGCATAATTGTGTAAACAAAAAATAAGAGCGATGATATATTGATCTCAGTTGCGTCCTTCAATGGGAGCCACTCTTGTGAAGTCTAGCTGTCCTGTGACGTACTGTATTGTCTGTTTGCTATTCATTGACATAAACATACACCTCTCTAAATAATGTTTCAATACCTCTGTTTATAAAATAAAAAGCTCTAGCACATGAGTTTATCCCGGCTTCCCTCTGCGAAGGGCCTTTCTTTTAATTTTATGTTTATTCTTCATCTTCTAACCTTATACACAGTTAAGAGAGAGTAGTTGCCATTCTGACTCTAATGTTAATTTGTCCCAAATATTACTATTGGTTGATTCATGCCATGTTATTATTTGCTCTCAAACTATTTGTTTCTAGTCACCACTTTAACTTTGAAGGAGCCCTAGCATTTATGTTTTGCTCCACTCTTAAGGACAAGCTGAATACTACCTTGCTATGCTTTCTTATTGCTCAAAATAAACATATAACTTTCAAATGCATTATTATTCATGATCTTTTGTTTGTGTTACTTTTCATGTTGCAACATGATTGTGAAGTTTCACTTAGAATTATACCTATCATGTCTGTGTTTAGAGTACTATGATCTTAGCTTTACAAATGCTTTTACAATTATGATGATCAAAATAATGTTGGTAGCATGTCAACTCAAAAATTGTTTTGTTTTTATCGTTTTGCCTACTCGAGGACGAGTAGAACTAAACTTGGGGATGTTGATACGTCTTAAACGTATCTATAATTTCTGATGTTCCATGTTTTTTTCATGTCAACTACTACATGTTTTCTATACATTTTACACCATTTTTATGGATTTCCTTGGACTAGCCTATTAACAAGATGCCACAACGCTAGTTCCTGTTTTTTGTTTCGGAAAATTTGTTCTGGAAATATTCTCGGAATTGGACGAAACGAAAACCTAGGACCTTAAAATTCTATCACGTACACGGAGTACAATGATACTCTGAGGGGCCCCTGGAGGGCCCACACCATAGGGCGGCGCGGGTCCCCTCTGTCCGCACCACCAGGTGGTGTAGCCCCCTGGCCACCCACCGACGTTGCCCTTTCGCCTATATAATCTCCTCATCGGGAAACCCTAAACACCCGAGCCTTTTTCGTCAACCCTAGTTCGGGAGGGTTCTGTAGCTCTCCCAGGCACCCTGCCGGGAGGGGAAATCATCACCGGAGGGCTCTACACCACCATGTCTGCCACCGGAGTGATGCGTGAGTAGTTCATCCTTAAACTACGGGTCCATAGCTATAGATAGATGTTTGTCTTCTCCTATTTATGCCTCATGTTTAGATCTTGTGAGCTTCCTAACATGATCAGATCATCTTATTGTAATGCTAGATGTTGTGTTTTCTGGGATCCGATGAATCTTGAATGTTATGTCCAGTGATTATCATTCTATCATGTTCTTTCATCTTTATGTTATTTAATATCTTGCATGCTCTCCGTTACTAGTAGATGCTTGTAACTCCAAGAGGGGGTATTTATGCTAGATAGTGGGTTCATGCCTCCAGTAACGGATGGGGGATGTTGAAAGTGCACTATGGTCAACTAGAGGGGGGTGAATAGGTTGACTACCAATTTTTCTTCTTTTCCTTTTTAGTTTGGGCTAAAGAAGTAATACAAGGTTCTCTAGATGTGAATCTAGGTGAGCAACCCATGTGGTACAAGATATGATACGCAACGCAAGTAAAAGGTAAGGTAACAAGATAAACCACAAGTGTAAATGACGAAGGCATAGATCCTGGATCTTGCGAGTAAGGACACCCTGTCTCAGGATCAAGGTTAAGGCCCAAGAAGAGGAGCCCTTGGAGTGTTCTAGAAGGCCCACGTGAAGCCCACCCGCACTGCCTTGCGGGTTAAGTTAGGAAACCTGTAACCGACCTAGGGTTAGAGTTCGAGTCCTCTCCGGGTAGGGTTTGAGACCTGGCCACCTATATAAGGCCAGGAGAGCCAGCGGAAGAGGACCGAGCAAGACCGCAACACCAAAGCCTTGAGCCCGAGATCATACTCTCGACTTAAGCCCCATCATTGTAACCGATCGACTCGAATAATACAGATCGACAGAGACAGGAGTAAGGGTTTTACTTCTACGAGGGCCCCGAACCTGGGTAAATCTTGCCCCCTGTTTAGCCGACGATCACCACCAGCGCTCATGGGTTCTCCTATTCGAAACCCGATAGGGTCACCTGAGGGATTTGCCGAACAACAGATTCGACAATTGGCGCCGTCTGTGGGAATAGCGGGCGCTGGATCACCGGCGTCTTCGGCTTCATCGACAACCAAATCTCGTTGGCAACCTTCGACTGCGGCTCCGTACAATCCTATACGGATCGGATCTATCGTGGTCACCCCTCACTCGCCGGAATCACACCCGGTATTCGACGATTTGGAAAAGAGCGTCACCTTGACGTTCGGAAGCCTGAAGTTCGTGACCGACAGGGATGGAATCTTCCACTTCCCCGAAGAATCAGGATCTGAGTCAGGAGCCGTCGACTCGCGCCTTCGTCTGGAGAAGAGCGGCGAGTCCGTCCGCTTCAATGCCAACGACTACCATACCCTCTCGACAGAGGAACCCTCCCGAGTACAAAGAGATTTCCGATCTACGCCTAGGACGCGCGAGCTACGACTGGCCCAAGTCTGCATGGCAGGATCGGAACAACCCCCGGAGACAGAACATAGCGCTGCAGAACGCGCCATAATCAGCGTCTCGCGGGAAGCTTGGGATCGCGCCAAGGAGGCTATGCGAACGAGCAAGCCACCCGCAGCAGATTCGCCACATGAAGATATGGTCGCCTACCACTATCATCTGGTGAGAGCGGCCGCAACTATCAACGACGCTCGGATAGATCTAGCCCGTCAAAGAAGAGCGGCGGATGAATCAAGTCAACGACGAGCTGAGCTATCCCTAGCACCCTCGGTCGTTACCCGACCCGCGAGGAAGGGATACACATCAACTTCCAGGGACATCAAGTCCTTAGGAGGAACCAGCCGGTCGGTCACACCCTCCCTGTTGCGAGTCGATGATGAAGGGAACGTCTACCCGCAAACTCCTGCCGCCGCGGTCCTGGCCGCAGCAACCTACATGCAGATGAACCAGCCGACGGAAAGTGACCCTCGGGCAGAACAGTATAAACAAGTACGCAAGGGGCTAGGACTGGCAGCCGCAAGGCTTGCCTCCTACGACCGCAGGAAGGCCGCGGAGCAGCTGGAGAAGGAGAAGTAGAAGGAAAAAGAAGCGCCCCGCAAGCACAGGAGCCCTTCGCCAAGAAGAGACAAGTCGCCACGCCGTGGTCGAGGAAAAGAAGCTCGACGCCGCGGAGACAGTCGAAGCAGCAGCGAGGACAACCCGAGAGACAAAGGCTCGCGATATCACAGCAGCCGCTCGTGAAAGCGAAGCAAGGAGCCAAGGAAGGACACTGCCCGCGACAAGTCAGGATACGACGCGCGATCAGATCTCGCACAAAATAAGGTGGACAAGGCAAGAGCAGCGCGCTATCGCGAGCGCTCTTCGTCCGGCTCTTCGGATGACGAAACATGCGGTGCACTTTGCTTCACCCGCAGCATCCGAGAAGCACCCCTGCCCAAAAGATTCAAGCTCATCACGGAAGTAACGAAGTACGACGGCTCACTCGAGCCCTCTTCATGGCTAAACGATTACCTCACGGCAGTAAAATGCCAACGTGGGAACAAGAACACGGCTATGCAATACCTCAATTTGCATCTCATTGGCGCGACTTGTAGCTGGTTGGAAGCGAGGCCAAGGTCATGTTACGCATCGTGGGACGACCTGCACCGCGACTTCTGCAAAAACTTCCAGTCGACCTACAAGAGACCAGCCACCATTGAAGAGCTGCGAGCATGCAAGCAGAAAAGCGGCGAGTCCACCCGCGAGTACATTCAGCGATGGACCACGCTCAGGAACACCGCAGGAAACATCTCGGAAGAAGTAGCGGTTGAAGCCTTTGCAAAAGGCGCCCGACGAACTGCTTTCAGAGAAGAGCTAGGCAGAGCCGCACCCAAGACTATTGGAGAGCTGATGAACATAGCCGACAAATGGGCTAACGGAGAAGACGCCGTGCGCAATGAGAGAGCGTCATCACCCGCACACGATGAAGATCGCTATGGCCGAAGAAGGAGAAGGAACTACTACGATCATGAAGATCGAGAGGAAATGGTAGCAGCGGAATTCACGCGAAGTCGCGATAGCGGACGACGTGGAAGTCACGAATGGAAACCAAAGGTTGAAGAAAAAAGTCCTGAGGAGGACCTTGATGCTTACTGCTCGCTACATCTGTTTACAGATAAGCGTACGGGCAAAACCAAGGCAACGCACCTCCTCAAGGATTGTCGGAAGTTCCATGACATGCATGAGGCTTTCTCGAAGAAAAGCAGATCAGCAACTATTCCAAATTACCCGGCACTTCCAGGAGGAGGCCACAAAGGATTCCAGCCGCCACAACCCCTACCTCCACCAGCAAATCCAAACATGGCGCTAGTTGCACTGCCAGCACCACCCGCACAAAACTCCGGAGCCAATGCGTACCCGAATCCGGCAGGGCAACTGGCAATGATCCAGAAGGTATGTCCATCCCGCAGAGCTCAAAAGACTAACACGAGGCAGTTATGCATGGCTGTGCAGACTTCGCCAACGAAGCCCGAATACCTAAAGATGGCGGACCAACCGATCACATTCTCGATGAAAGACCAGCCACCACGAGTCTATCGACCAGGACACGCCGCCCTTGTCATCCAAGCGCAGATTGGCAACTACGACCTGGCCCGTGTGTTCATGGATGGTGGCAGTGGCATCAACATTATCTACGCGGACACACTCTGTCGGATGAACAGGAACCTGGATGGCCTTGCGGAATCAGAAACACCCTTCCACGGGATAGTTCCGGGAAAGGCAATCCGTCCACTCGGAACAATTAACTTAGAAGTTGTGCTGGGCACCCAAAGCAACTACAGAAGAGAATTCCTCGACTTCGAAGTCGTCGACTGGCCCTCACAGTACCACGCCGTTCTTGGTCGAACAGCGTTCGCCAGATTCATGGCAGTACCGCACTACGCGTACCTGAAGCTCAAACTACCTGGAGAATATGGCGTAATCACCATCGACGGAGATTTTTAGAAATCCAACAAATGCGACATTGAATTCAACGAAATCGCAAAATCTTTCGGGATGCAAGAAGAACTGCAAGAGCTGGCAAAAACCACGGATCACTCCGTGATGCCTCTCACGAAGAAAAACGCGCCCGAGTTGGAGTTCAGCGCCAACACTGACACCCGAAAACATCAAGTGCACCCGACAGATTCTGCGAAGACATCGATGGTCTCAACTACCCTCTCGCAAGCATAGGAAAGCGCGCTCGTCGAACTCCTCCGTGAGTACTGGGAAATTTTTGCCTGGAAGCCCTCAGATATGCCAGGAATACCCAGGGAGTTCGCCGAGCACTGACTCGAAGTCTTCCAGGATGCAAAACCCATCAAGCAGACTACTCGACGATTTTCAGAACCCAAGCAGAAAGCGCTTGGAGAAGAAGTCAACAGATTGTTAGTAGCAAAATTCATCAGTGTAACATCCCAAGTATGAAAAACACCCCTAGAATGTTTGATTTCTTGTTTATTAAAGTTTTGCATCATGTCATCATACTCATTGCATTTGTTTCCTATTTGTTTGCATCTGTTTTCATAATTGAAATTCAAACAATTTCAAATGCTTTGTTTCATACTTGTTATGTTACAAATTTTTTTCCAACTAAAAAGTTCAATCTAAACAACCATTTTTGTTCCATTAAACCATAAGGTTCAACCATTAAAATTATGGCTTTTAATAATTCAATTAATCCAAACTTAATCCAAACTTATTTCAAATTCAAATCAAATCACCAAACAGCAACCAATTTCAAACTATGAAAATACCAAACAATTCTAATCATTTGTTCTATTTAAACAATAGGGTTCACCCTATTAAAAATCTTGTTTTCATTAATAAACAATTTAATCCCAAAATTCATCCAAATTCAAACAATTATAAAACAACAAAACAATTTGAACTTTTTGTAAAAGTAAAGTGGGCATTTGGTTGCTGTTGCAATTACTAGCCCACACCAATTTTTTATAGAATTTTACTAACTTAAAAACCCCATTTCTCTTCCTATTTCTTTTCTGCAAAAAAAAAGTAACAAAAGAATAAAAAAGGAAAAGGAAAACTTACCAGGGGGAAGCCCGCGCGGCCCAGCCCAGTTTCTGGCCCGCGTACCCCTTCGCGCATCTCCTTCTTCTTCTAAACGTACGGCAAGCCATCCGGCTATGCCACGGCGGCAGCAGCCCGCGCCGACGGCCGATGCGCCACCCTAGCCCCTATATCTACCCTCCCTAGGGTTCCCTCGAGCCCTAGCCACCGCTCCACCCCTCTCCCTCTTCTCCGCCGTCGTCTCTCTCCCTCTCTCTCCCAGGTCGGGGGTTCGAGCCCCCGCGGCGCGGAAATAACCCATCTTTTTTCCGCAGCACGCTGACAGGGTGGCCCCCCCTGTCAGCCACTGCTGCTGCCACGCCAGCACACGGGACACATTGGCCCCCTGAGGCCCACTGGCAGTGACCCTGGCTAGGTCACTGCGCGGTGTGGACAATTTTTTTTGCAGTTTTTCTTTTTCTGTTTAAGTCCTAAACTTTACAGATTGGTCCCTAAAAACTAAAACCCTAATAACTTTCATTTTATAAATCCAATTAATAAAAGTAAAATATGTTTGTTGATCCAAATTAAATTATCTATCTATTTAAACCAATTGTTTTCTGTTTTGAATTTTCCAAATGCAATCAAATTTCAAATTCAAACAATTCAATTGTAATTTGAATAATTGCATAACTAATTCATCCTTAATCCAAATAATGCAAATAAAATATGTTTTCCATGCTATCTCAAACCACCTTTTCAAATATAAATTTTGTTTCATGGTTTGAATAATTAAAATTGCTTAAATAATTTAAGCCTTGTTTAAATCATTTAAATTTGCTAAATTCATAACTTGCTCAAAATAAATTATTTTGAACATGTAAAATATGTTTTCAAACTAGAAAAGTATAAACTTTTCAAATATGAACTTGAATTTCTGTTTTGAACAAATAAAATTCAAATAATATTCACACTTGAATTAAATTCAATTAAATCTTGTTTAAACTTGTTTAATTCATAATTAAATCATTGTAATTCCTTTTTCAATAATTGAAACATGTACTCCACCCAAAATTTTATGATATTTTCAAATATGTATTTTGTTATTTGTTTTGAACAATTTAAATTGCTGAAAACAACAAATGTTTGTGTAACACCTTTAAGGAACCAAAATTTCTTAACTTAATCAATAAAATTCCAAAGTTAGTAAACCTTATTTTAAATTGGTTCTATTGTTGTTATTTTGTTGTTTTCCTCATCCATGCATCATACTAATCCACTTTCACCTGTTGATTAGTTGAAAAACAAATATTCCAACCATATTTCATGGGCTTTTTCATATGTAACCCCCAAATTGCATATGTGTCCATTTAAATTGTGTTACCATGTCAACTAGTTTAGTTTGATGCATCAATTAAATTGTCATGCATCATCCCATGATTGTGCACTATGCCATGATACTGATTGTCTATCTCTTTCTGCATTGTTTGTTTGCTTCTTCTCGGATAGACGACGACGTTGAGACAGATGATACTTACGACACCCCTTCTGAGGATCTAGCTCAGTACCGGGCTGCTGAGTTTGCAGGCAAGTTATCACTCACATGAACCACCGTGTTCCTTTCAACATTGGTTACCGATACTTTCCGTTGTCTATTTCTGCTAGCCATATGAATAGTTGTTTCTGTTACGAACCTATCACCTGTACCCTTTAACCCTGATATTGCCTCACCTCCAACCCCATAACCCCGTTGTTTGAGCCCGTGTCTTACTAGCATGCTTAGGGTTGTTTTGCTCGAGTCTGTTATCAGTTACTTTCTGTTATTTTATTTGATTATATTCTGGGGCTCGATGTTAAACAACAACCTGTTAATTTTGAGGTAATAATAATTTTGCTGATAAGGCACCGGCAGGAGGCCCGGCGTGGTTTTGAGGCCTGCTAGTGTCGACCCTAATAGGAAAAGGGTCTTGTCTACTGATCCATGATGAGCGCACTATCCGCATGTGGGAAGCGTGTATGGGCGCCCCCCTCAATTTGATTCGATTCGCATCTCGTCCAAATCGCCACACTTAGTTCGGGCTTTCCATTTGATGCACGCATATGCAGGTACGAACCCGAGGCCAGGGTGGAACTTTTGTAGTCGGCATTTACGGCGGAGTGGTCTTCCAGTGCTATGAGGGTCCCCTTTTCTTCGTGGGCTCGATTAGCCGCGCACGCACAGCACGTGGTGCTCTGGGCTTGATGCGAAGAAGAGTTGAGTTGTGTTGAGTGCCCCGCTTGGTGGGAAAGGGCTTCCCATCTGGCGGGTTATTCTTACGTGTACGGCCAAATTGGTGCACCCCTGTAGGGATAAATCTTCTCGAGAAGACGTGTTTTCCGCGGTTATGGTTGACTTGGTGAAAGTACTGGCTAACAAGTACTCAGAACAACTTACACCTAACTAACGATAACTTGACTAGTAATAGCCTTAATGACACAATAACTTGACCCATCATTAATCCAACTGTGTGAGTTACCCCCGGATTGCTTCTTTGGATAAGGGGCGAGATCCAGGATGGGTTTGTTTGGTGGTTAGTGGTAGTTGGTTACGATACGCCATCTTATCCCCTTTATGATAGCCGGAAGTTGTAGTATGTTCTGTAGTTGGTTAGTGCAGCCAGTTGCAGCATCTTTTATATCCCCTTTCTTCCGTTGAACCCAAGGCATCTGTGCTTGGTGTTGACGGGTTACACTTTGGTGAATTGTGAGTCTTGCTTGCCAGTACGTTTATGTACTGACCCCTTTGGGGCTGTGGTTTCCGCAGACTACGCTTACGAGGATCCCCCTGACGGCTACTACGTGGAGTTTGACGAGGCTGCTGACGAGTAGGTAGCGGACCCGGGCAGGATCCGAGACGTCGTGGATGGGCTCCGTTTTCCTTTTATTCCCGGCTTCTTAAGCCTATTTGGTTTTTTGTCTGTACTCAGACCCATTTGAATGCTTCCGCTGAGATGTAATGATGTTATGTTGGGACATGTGTCCTCTGGATGATTGTATTTGCTATCTCTGCTCTAATGAGAGCTATTTGCAACTTATTTCTATTTATTTGTGTCATAGAGATATGTTGTGTTATCATTCTGTTAAACGCCGTTGACGTACCATGTGTGAATGGTATGAAGTACGTCAATGGTAGTATCCTGATTTCTATGGGATGGTTTACGTAGACGCTGAACAGATAGGGGTTGGTTGTCACACATACGTGTGTTGGCCTACTCGTAAGAGGTGCGGGTGCCGGTAAGCCCCGTAATCCAATCCACTACTATTCAGCGGAACTGCGATTATCTAGAAGTCCGGGTGCGACAAATGGTATCAGAGCCTGTCTGCCTGTAGGATCCCTTTTACTGGTCGCAGTTGAGTCTAGAAACTATTTTTGTAGCTATATGGGAAAAATGAAACGTGAGAGTAGGAATTCTGCCATTTTTCTTCTTTCCCCACCCACCCACCCCTTTTCTGGTAAGGAAGTGCAACGTTGTTTTCTCTTCTCACCTAAACTTTCAAGTTAGGTTTTCATGAATCCTGGTTTCTCTAGGATAGTTATATCTACTAGACCATAGGAATGGAGGTGGTTGTGACATGATTTATCATGTTGCCTACTCACGATTGAGAACGGAGGCGTGTAAGCCCCGGAAGCAAATCCTCTATTCCTTAAGCAGTAGATATTGATCCTTTAGAAGCCCGGATGGGTTTTCCGTAGTACCTCAGGAGTTTTGGTCTCGTGTTTCCCGTTGTTGCTTCGATATCCTGTTCTTCTCAACATCCTTTTCGTCCGTTGAAACCTTGCTGTTGCTTTCCACTTCAGTTCTCTACCGGCGTCTAATCAAAACTTCCCCGATCATCTGCAGATGGATCTCAGGTTCTTCCCGCAGGTGGTTCGGATGACTCGTTGCGAGAGCACTGCCGGTTATCCGGAGATGCTGAGAGACATGGTCACTTATCTGGGGTTCCGTTGGGCACCAGAGTACCAGGTCTACGAGCAGCAGCGAGAGTTTTACCAGACCTACTACCAGGCTATCGTCTACATTCTGTCAGATGATGACATGAGCGTTGTCCACCGCTACGAGGCAGTAGGTTCCACAGTGGATATGGCCGTGCAGCATGCATCTTATGTGGGTCTCACCGTCCTTCGTGCTGACTACTGGGGATTTGACGATTCTATCTATCGCCACATCCCCCGTGGCTACATCACTTCGGAGGGAGCTCACTTCACTCTCTACGACAACCTGGATGTCTACGAGCATGATAACTCCAGGCTGCACACCACCGCTCAGTTCGTGAGGCACAGTGACGCAGTGGCCACCACACTTTCTCAGGAGTTGGCTTCAGTCAGAGAGCAGCTCTACCTTGCTTTGACTCGTCTGGCGACGTACACCACAGACTTTGTTGGAGATGAGCGCTTTGCACGTTTCGATCAGCAAGTTGGTCGTCGTCTGCCAGATGCTGGAGGTTACGAGCCGATCAGAGGTCCACTCCTCAACCTCGGTGCTGGTTACACTGGGATTCCACGCTTTGGAGCACAGGGAGTCGACGCTATGTACTTCACCACACCTAGAGTCGCTCTCAGACCACGTCAGATCTATGTGGATCATCGTTCTACCTACTTTCGTGGGCGTGCTCCGCACCGTACCTCTCGTCGTACTACTCACCGCCGTCCTGCGTGATGAGCATGGGAGTTCCGATGTATCCATTCTTAGCTATGTTTAGTTATCCTTTGGCTTTCGAACCATTTATGGTGTGTTGGATATTCTGATGTATTTGAACATGTGATGATGTACCTGTTGGTTATCTATTCATGCGTCGGAATAATCTCGCTTTCGGTTTTCCAAGTATATCCTTTTCTATTGTTGTGCTAAAATGCATTTCCATTCAGGATGCCGCCAACAAGGAACAACCCGCCTGAACCACCGCCAATCACGGAGCTGTTGACTCAGATGACTCAGGTCGTGACGCAGATGGCCCAGTTCCAGGCTAATCAGCACAACAACCAGAACGCTCCACGAGTCACTATCAAGGAGTTTCTGAGTCTGGGCCCGAGAGCTTTCGTGGCAACACGCGAGCCTCTGGATGCTGATAACTGGATCCGTGAGATGGCCAGAGCTCTGGACATTGCTCACATTGCTGAGGAAGACAAAGTCAAGTATGCCTCCTACCTACTGAAGGGTCAGGCAGCTACCTGGTGGGAGAACTACCAGACCAGGAGAGCTGGATACCCAATCACCTGGGGTTGTTTCAAGGATGCCTTCCTGAGGCACCACATCCCAGATGGTCTCATGGAAAGGATGCGTGAGGAGTTTTGATCTCTCAAGCAAGGCAAGCTGGACGTCATTGGCTATCAGAATGAGTTCAATCGCCTCGCTCGTTACGCTGGTGATGAGGTGTCCACTGAGGCTAAGAAGATGGCAAGGTTCCGCCGAGGTTTTAACCCGGAACTCAAGTACGCCCTCACCAACATCAAGGCCAAAGACTTCGAGGAGCTCGTGAACACCGCGCTCAATGAAGAAAATGGGCGCAAGGCGTTCGAGGAGTCTCGGAAGCACTCGCGTGAGTGGTTCCTCCTCCAACATGACCACCCCTCCGCAGAAGCGCCGCATCTGGGTGCCAAATGGTGCTGTCACTCGGGCTCCATATGCCCAAGCTTCTCCAGGCTCTGCTCCCCGCCCACCCAACCCATCTCAGATGCATGGTCAGAGGTTTTAAATGGGGCAGCCAAGGCCAGATACTCCTCGTGTCGTCACTTGCTACAAATGCAAGCAGACGGGGCACTACGCTGACAAGTGCACTCAGAGGCAGCTACCTCCACCACCTCCTCGCCCCAACACCAACCAGGCAATGGTGCGTGCTCCCCCGGCTAAAGCCTTCAACTCCAACAACAGGCCTGTCGGGAGGACCGCGAGGGTGAATCATGTCAAGGTCGACAAAGCTGAGGAAGCTGCTGACGTCGTTCTCGGTACATTCCCCGTAAACTCTAACCCAGCTAAAGTGTTGTTTGATACCGGAACATCGCATTCTTTTGTGTCAAAGATCTTTGCGACAACAGTTAAACTATCTTTTGTTGGTTTGGGTTCCCCGCTAGTAGTAAACTCCCCTGGAGCAACTATGCAAACTTCCAAGATCAGTCACGAGAATCAGATTCTAATCGGAGGCCACATATTCCTTGCATCCCTCATTCTGCTTGGCAATTCTGACATTGATGTCATTCTTGGCATGGATTGGTTGAAGGCCAATAAAGCTACGATTGATTGTGCTCAGAAGTCAATAACTCTGTTCCACCCTTCTGGCCAGATAGTCTATTCTCCAAATGAATCAAGTTCTGTTCAGCTTTACACCCTCGATGCTAAACCTCTACCTCTACTTGAAAATGTTCCGGTGGTTTGTGAATTCCCTGACGTCTTTCCAGAAGAGTTGCCAGGGATGCCTCCGGACAGAGCAGTTGAGTTTGTGATCGAGCTTGAACCAGGTACTGCTCCAATCTCTAAGCATCCATACAAGATAGCTCCTCCTGAACTGAAATTGTTGAAGGAGCAAATCGATATGTACATGGAGAAAGGTTACATTCAGCCTAGTTCTTCGGCTTGGGGTTGCCCAACTCTCTTCGTAGCCAAGAAGGATCAAACAAAGAGACTCGTGGTTGACTATCGTCCTCTCAACGAGAAAACCATCAAAAACAAGTATCCAATTCCTCGTATCGATGATCTTTTTGATCAACTTGCTGGAGCCTCAATATTCTCAAAGTTGGACTTGAGGATGGGTTACCATCAAATAAAGATCAGAAAGGAAGATATTCCAAAGACAGCCTTCACCACTCGGTACGGCCTATATGAATACACCGTCATGTCCTTTGGTCTCACCAATGCACCGGCGACGTTCTCTAGACTCATGAATTCTGTCTTCCATGAATACCTCGACAAGTTCGTTGTGGTATATCTCGATGACATTCTGGTCTACTCAAAATCTGAGGAAGAGCATGGAGAACATCTTCGTCTCACTCTCATGAAACTTCGCGAGCATCGTCTATATGCAAAATTCTCCAAATGTGAGTTCTGGATTCCAGAAGTTGCTTACCTTGGTCATGTCATCTCCGCCAAGGGCATAGCCATTGACCCAGAAAAGGTTAAAGCAATTGTTGATTGGAAACCTCCTAAGACGGTGAAGCAAGTAAGCAGTTTTCTTGGCTTGGCTAGCTATTGCCGTCGTTTCGTCCAAAACTTCTCAAAGATTGCCAAACCTCTCACTGACCTCACAAAGAAGGACAAGAAGTTCGTTTGGTCCCCACAATGTGATGAAAGTTTCAATCTCCTGAAGACAAAACTCACTTCTACACCAGTTCTGGTTGGCCCAGATACTACCAAACCTTTCCAAATATTCTGTGATGCATCTCTCCAAGGGCTAGGTGCAGTTCTTATGCAAGAACGTCAAGTTGTGGCTTATGCTTCACGTCAGTTGAATGCACATGAGCAAAACTATCCCACACATGACCTAGAACTTGCAACAGTTGTGTTTGCCCTCAAGAAATGGAGGCAATACTTGTTGGGTAATCGCACTGAAATCTTTTCCGATCACAAGAGTCTGAAATACATCTTCACTTAGCCAGATCTAAACCTCAGGCAAAGGAGATGGATTGAAAAGATTAAAGACTTTGATCTCACCATTTCTTACACTCCAGGCAAGGCTAATGTTATGGCCGATGCTCTCAGTCGCAAGTCGTATTGCAATAATCTCATGATCATGGAAAGCCAACCTCCACTTCACGAAGAATTCCAGAAGATGAACCTTGGTCTTGTTCCTCAAGGCTATCTATCTAGCTTGACAGCCAGTCCAACTCTCGAGGACAAGATTCGTTCTGAACAACTTCGTGATGCTGAAATCAAGAAGATGGTAGAACACATCAAAGAAGGCAAGGAGAAATTTAAGTCCTTCTCAGTTGATGACAAAGGAACTGTGTTCTTCGAAGGACGCATTGCAGTCCCTCAAGTTCAAAGTCTCAAAGATATCATTCTCAAGGAGGCTCATGAAACTCCTCTCTCCATCCACCCTGGAAGTACAAAGATGTACCAGGATCTCAAGACACTGTATTGGTGGCCTGGCATGAAACGTGAAATTGCTCAATACGTTTCTGAATGCGACGTTTGTCAACGTGTTAAGGCAGTCCATCAGAAAACAGCCGGTCTACTCCAACCTCTGAAAATTCCTGAGTGGAAGTGGGACATGATTGAAATGGACTTCGTCACTGGTTTTCCAAAGTCCAAGAAGGGCAACGATGCAATCTTCGTTGTTATTGATCGTCTCACTAAAGTAGCTCACTTCTTTCCTGTCAAAGAAACAATCTCAGCTAGCCAGTTAGCAGAACTCTACACAGCAAAGATTGTTCCTCTTCATGGTGTTCCATTGGAAATAAGCTCAGACCGTGGAAGCATATTCACTTCTCATTTCTGGAAAAGCTTTCAAGAAGCATTGGGCACCAAACTTCTGTTCAGCACAGCTTATCACCCTCAGTCTCAGGGGCAAGTCAAAAGAGTCAATCAGATTCTCGAGGATATGCTCAGAGCATGTGGTATCTCCTTTGGCATGAAATGGGAGGATTGCCTTCCATATGCTTAATTCTCCTACAACAACAGCTACCAGGCAAGCCTAGGCATGGCACCATTTGAAGCACTCTATGGCCGCAGATGCAGGAGTCCAATCAATTGGTCTGGAGCTGGTGAACGTTCACTCTTAGGCCCTGACATTGTTAAGGAAGCCGAAGAGAAAGTTCGCATCATTCGTGACAATCTCAAGATTGCTCAGTGTCGTCAGAAAAGCTACTATGACAGCAAGCACAGGGATATGATCTATGCACCTGGTGACAAGGCATATCTCCGTGTAACTCCCCTCAGAGGCACTCATCGTTTCGGTGTGAAAGGAAAGCTTGCACCAAGATACATTGGTCCTTTCAACATTCTCTCAAGGCGGGCAGAAAATGCCTATCGTCTTGAACTTCCAGAAAAACTATCCAAGTTGCACGATGTGTTTCATGTGTCACAGCTCAAGAGGTGTTTCAAAGATCCAGATCGTGCAGTTGATCATGATTCCATTGAACTGCAAGATGATCTATCTTATGAGGAGCACCCTATTCGAATTCTCGATGAGACCGAGCGTAAGACTCGCAACAAGAGCACCAAGTTCTTGAAAGTGCAATGGTCGCATCATTCCGATAAAGAGGCAACGTGGGAGACCGAAGAGGATCTTCGAAAGAAGTATCCGGACCTTTTCCTTTCTCAGTAGGAATCTCGGGGCGCGATTCCTTCAAGGGGGGGCGTTTTGTAACATCCCAAGTATGAAAACCACCCCTAGAATGTTTGATTTCTTGTTTATTAAAGTTTTGCATCATGTCATCATACTCATTGCATTTGTTTCCTATTTGTTTGCATCTGTTTTTATTTGTTTTCATAATTGAAATTCAAACAATTTCAAATGCTTTGTTTCATACTTGTTATGTTACAATTTTTTTTCCAACTAAAAAGTTCAATCAAAAAACCATTTTTGTTCCATTAAACCATAAGGTTGAACCATTAAAATTATGGCTTTTAATAATTCAATTAATCCAAACTTATTTCAAATTCAAATCAAATCACCAAACAGCACCCAATTTCAAACTATGAAAATACCAAACAATTCTAATCATTTGTTCTATTTAAACAATAGGGTTCACCCTATTAAAAATCTTGTTTTCATTAATAAACAATTTAATCCCAAAATTCATCCAAATTCAAACAATTATAAAACAGCAAAACAATTTGAACTTTTTGTAAAAGTAAAGTGGGCATTTGGTTGCTGTTGCAATTACTAGCCCACACCAAATTTTTATAGAATTTTACTAACTTAAAAACCCCATTTCTCTTCCTATTTCTTTTCTGCAAAAAAAAAGTTACAAAAGAATAAAAAAGGAAAAGGAAAACTTACCAGGGGGGAAGCCCGCGCGGCCCAGCCCAGTTTCTGGCCCGCGTACCCCTTCGCGCATCTCCTTCTTCTTCTAAACGTACGGCAAGCCATCCGGCTATGCCACGGCGGCAGCAGCCCGCGCCGACGGCCGATGCGCCACCCTAGCCCCTATATCTACCCCCTAGGGTTCCCTCGAGCCCTAGCCACCGCTCCACCCCTCTCCCTCTTCTCCGCCGTCGTCTCTCTCCCTCTCTCACCGGAATTTTTTTCCTCTCTGCCACCGCACCCGAACACCCCAACTCTGAACATCTCCGGCGATCGCCGTCTCCGATGACTCTCGGCGTGAGCTGATCGCGGGAACGAGCTCGCCGTTCCTTCCTCGAGCTGGTGGACACCTACGTGGAGCACGAGGGGACCTGGATCGGCACCGCCATCATCGACCTGTCGCCGGCCCCCGTCTCCCTCGGGCCTCTGCCTCCCCTACGCCGCCGGTGAGCTCACCGTGTTTCTCCTCCTCTCTGTCCTCGAGCACGCACACGCACTCAACGTATCCGTGCACACACACACGCAGCACGGCAACCGCAGCAGCGCCGTAGCTCGCCGCCGTTGCGCCACCGTTGTTCCCTGTCGGAAGTTCAGACAAACATTCAGTTAAAAATTCAGAACGCGAAACTGAACCTTACCTTGGTGGCGCATCGTTTACTGACAAGCAAACGTTCACCACCGCAGTGGCAGTGCACTGCATCCACGCGCGCCCAGGTCGGGGGTTCGAGCCCCCGCGGCGCGGAAATAACCCATATTTTTTCCGCAGCACGCTGACAGGGTGGCCCCCCCTGTCAGCCACTGCTGCTGCCACGCCAGCACGCGGGCCACGTTGGCCCCCTGAGGCCCACTGGCAGTGACCCTGGCTAGGTCACTGCGCGGTGTGGACAATTTTTTTTCTAGTTTTTCTTTTTCTGTTTAAGTCCTAAACTTTACAGATTGGTCCCTAAAAACTAAAACCCTAATAACTTTCATTTTATAAATCCAATTAATAAAAGTAAAATATGTTTGTTGATCCAAATTAAATTATCTATCTATTTAAACCAATTGTTTTCTGTTTTGAATTTTCCAAATGCAATCAAATTTCAAATTCAAACAATTCAATTGTAATTTGAATAATTGCATAACTAATTCATCCTTAATCCAAATAATGCAAATAAAATATGTTTTCCATGCTATCTCAAACCACCTTTTCAAATATAAATTTTGTTTCATGGTTTGAATAATTAAAATTGCTTAAATAATTTAAACCTTGTTTAAATCATTTAAATTTGCTAAATTCATAACTTGCTCAAAATAAATTATTTTGAACATGTAAAATATGTTTTCAAACTAGAAAAGTATAAACTTTTCAAATATGAACTTGAATTTATGTTTTAAACAAATAAAATTCAAATAATATTCACACTTGAATTAAATTCAATTAAATCTTGTTTAAACTTGTTTAATTCATAATTAAATCATTGTAATTCCCTTTTCAATAATTGAAATATGTACTCCACCCAAAATTTTATGATCTTTTCAAATATGAATTTTTTTATTTGTTTTGAACAATTTAAATTGCTGAAAACAACAAATGTTTGTGTAACACCTTTAAGGAACCAAAATTTCTTAACTTAATCAATAAAATTCCAAAGTTAGTAAACCTTATTTTAAATTGGTTCTATTGTTGTTATTTTGTTGTTTTCCTCATCCATGCATCATACTAATCCACTTTCACCTGTTGATTAGTTGAAAAACAAATATTCCAACCATATTTCATGGGCTTTTTCATATGCAACCCCCAAATTGCATATGTGTCCATTTATATTGTGTTACCATGTCAACTAGTTTAGTTTGATGCATCAATTAAATTGTCATGCATCATCCCATGATTGTGCACTATGCCATGATATTGATTGTCTATCTCTTTCTGCATTGTTTGTTTGCTTCTTCTCGGATAGACGACGACGTTGAGACAGACGATACTTACGGCACCCCTTCTGAGGATCTAGCTCAGTACCGGGCTGCTGAGTTTGCAGGCAAGTTATCACTCACATGAACCACTGTGTTCCTTTCAACATTGGTTACCGATACTTTCCGTTGTCTATTTCTGCTAGCCATATGAATAGTTGTTTCTGTTACGAACCTATCACCTGTACCCTTTAACCCTGATATTGCCTCACCTCCAACCCCATAACCCCGTTGTTTGAGCCCGTGTCTTACTAGCATGCTTAGGGTTGTTTTGCACGAGTCTGTTATCAGTTACTTTCTGTTATTATATTTGATTATATTCTGGGGCTCGATGTTAAACAACAACCTGCTAATTTTGAGGTAATAATAATTTTGCTGATAAGGCACCGGCAGGAGGCCCGGCGTGGTTTTGAGGCCTGCTAGTGTCGACCCTAATAGGAAAAGGGTCTTGTCTACTGATCCATGATGAGCGCACTATCCGCATGTGGGAAGTGTGTATGGGCGCCCCCCTCAATTTGATTCGATTTGCATCTCGTCCAAATCGCCACACTTAGTTCGGGCTTTCCATTTGATGCACGCATATGCAGGTACGAACCCGAGGCCAGGGTGGAACTTTTGTAGTCGGCATTTAGGGCGGCGTGGTCTTCTAGTGCTATGAGGGTCCCCTTTTCTTCGTGGGGCTCGATTAGCCGCGCACGCACAGCACGTGGTGCTTTGGGCTTGATGCGAAGAAGAGTTGAGTTGTGTTGAGTGCCCCGCTTGGTGGGAAAGGCCTTCCCATATGGCGGGTTATTCTTACATGTACGGCCAAATTGGTGCACCCCTGCAGGGATAAATCTTCTTGAGAAGCCGTGTTTTCCGCGGTTATGGTTGACTTGGTGAAAGTACTGGCTAACAAGTACTCAGAACAACTTACACCTAACTAACGATAACTTGACTAGTAATAGCCTTAATGACACAATAACTTGACCCATCATTAATCCAACTGTGTGAGTTACCCTCGGATTGCTTCTTTGGATAAGGGGCGAGATCCAGGATGGGTTTGTTTGGTGGTTAGTGGTAGTTGGTTACGATACGCCATCTTATCCCCTTTCTGATAGCTGGAAGTTGTAGTATGTTCTGTAGTTGGTTAGTGCAGCCAGTTGCAGCATCTTTTATATCCCCTTTCTTCCGTTGAACCCAAGGCATCTGTGCTTGGTGTTGACGGGTTACACTTTGGTGAATTGTGAGTCTTGCTTGCCAGTACGTTTATGTACTGACCCCTTTGGGGCTATGGTTTCCGCAGACTACACTTACGAGGATCCCCGTGACGGCTACTACGTGGAGTTTGACGAGGCTGCTGACGAGTAGGTAGCGGACCCGGGTAGGATCCGAGACGTCGTGGATGGGCTCCGTTTTCCTTTTATTCCCGGCTTCTTAAGCCTATTTGGTTTTTTGTCTATACTCAGACCCATTTGAATGCTTCCGCTGAGATGTAATGATGTTATGTTGGGACATGTGTCCTCTGGATGATTGTATTTGCTATCTCTGCTCTAATGAGAGCTATTTGCAACTTATTTCTATTTATTTGTGTCATAGAGATATGTTGTGTTATCATTCTGTTAAACGCCGTTGACGTACCATGTGTGAATGGTATGAAGTACGTCAATGGTAGTATCCTGATTTCTATGGGATGGTTTACATAGACGCTGAACAGATAGGGGTTGGTTGTCACACATACGTGTGTTGGCCTACTCGTAAGAGGTGCAGGTGCCGGTAAGCCCCGTAATCCAATCCACTACTGTTCAACGGAACTGCGAGTATCCTCTAGAAGTCCGGGTGCGACAATCAGGGAGATCAAGATATCCACTTGGTTAGCAAACCCAGTGCTAGTCCCCAAAAAGAACACTGACATCCTTCGGGTGTGCATCGACTACACGTCGTTAAATAAGCATTGCCCCAAGGATAACTTTCCCCTCCCGCGAATCGACCAGATCGTGGACTCCACAGCAGGCTGTCAACGCCTCTCCTTCCTGGACGCCTATTCGGGATATAATCAAAACCGGATGAAGCCGGAGGACAAAGAAAAGACAGCATTCATCACACCACACGGTGTATACTGCTACACGACAATGCCCTTCGGGCTCAAGAACGCGGGCGCAACATATCAGCGCTGCATGCAAAAATGCCTCGCCAAGCTCATTGGCAAGAACGTACAAGTGTACGTTGACGACATCGTCATCAAGACTCGGGTATAGGACACAGTCCTCGAGGACATTAGAGAAACATTCGACGCCCTCAACGTATACAGGATCAAGCTCAATCCGACAAAATGCGTCTTCGGCGTTCCAACAGGAAAACTTCTCAGGTACCTGGTATCCGCCAGAGGCATCGAGGCCAACCCAGAGAAAATACAAGCAATCTGAACGATGAAGGAGCGCACCAATCTACGCGGAGTCCAATAGCTCGCAGGGCGACTAGCCGCCTTGAGTAGGTTCATCGCACGATTGGGAGAGCAAGCATTACCCTTCTATAAGCTGTAACACCTGGGGTGTTACCCTTAGTAGGAAGTTGTTTGTTTTCTTTTGCTTGCATCACATGCATCACATAGGCATAGCATCATGTTTTCAAAACGACTGGAGAAACTCAAACCAAATTAAAATTTCAAACATTGTTCAAAATTTCCAATTTAAAAATTGCAAACTACAACAACTCAATTGTTTTCAAATAGTTGGAAGTTGATTTATTTAAAATTGCTTGTTAATGAAATTCCCTTTTGTTAACACCCAAATGATAATTTCAAATTCACTTCAAATTCAATCATAATGGGCATGATCCAATTGTGGTTCAAACACTAAATTTTTGCAAACAATTAAAATTCAATAAATGTTTTCATAATTGTTGAGTCATTGAATAAAAATTGTTTAAAATTCAACTCCTTATGAAAGACTATGGAAATTCAAATAACAACTTACAAACTCAACTGAATCTTTCAAACTTTTGGACCTAATATTCACAATTACTTTTAATTATTGTTTTGCAACTTAATAAAATTTAGTTATAAAATAAACACCCTCAAACCCTATTTGAAAAATTCAACTAAAAACTTTAAATCAATTAAAATTTCAAACTTGTGAAAATAATGTTAACATTTGCTTTAATTTCTGTTTTGAAAATTAACACAAATAATTCATAAAAGAAAAACCCTAACACTTTTCTATCTCTCTCTCCCTTTTCATCCTTTACAAAAAAAAAGAAGAGGAAAAAAAATCAAAAAGGGGAGAGGCAGCCAGCCCATCTGTTTTTTTTTCCTCAGCTCCCTACCCAAAGCCCACTCTAGCCAGCCCACCACCAGTCGCTTTCTTCCACCTCGACGTCATCTTCTGTACGACTCCCTCTCCACCGTGAGATTTTCCTCACCCCTCCTCTGATGCTTGCCGTACCAAGCTCCCCCCATAAGACTAGCCTTCCCCCTCTGCCTAGCCTAACCCTAGACCCTAACTCCTTCTCCCATCGCCGCCAGCTTCCCCTTTCTCTTCCACCTCCCCTCTGGTTTCTTTCTGCTCTGAAACTTCCCCTGATCAGCAGCAGAACAGTAGGTTGGCAGTCATGCCGCCGCCTCCCTAGCCCCCGCCGGCGCCATCCGTGCCCGGGAATGGAACCGGGGGGATGTCCTCCGCGCCTCCGTGCCCTCGGCTAGGCCGGGGAGGCGTCGTAGCCCCGCCGCCGTGGACGTCCTCCTCCCTGGCGCGGCGGCCTTCTGAATTGCTGCGAGCGGGAGCAGCCGCCTCCTCGCTTCCCTTCGACGACGCGCACCGAGGTGAGGTCCCTCCGGCCTAGGCCCCCTCCTATCCTCTTGCTCTGTGATGACTCGCCGCCGGCCGCAGCTCGCTGGTCGCCGGCGCCTTCCGATCGATCGCATGCCTGTAGTTCGCAGCAGCACCTCGTCCGTCAGTTTTGTCAGAGAGGCACAATGCCGGGTCCTTTACCTGAAACTCACCACAACTGCACTCTGAACATAAGTTCAGCAACAACGCATTGGTCACGTTCCTTGCGCGCGGTGTGGAAACCCGGGTTCGATCCCCGCGGTGGGATAAAAGCCCACCCTTTTTTGACAATTATTCGCGCAGGGGCTAGGGCCCACCAGTCGGTGGCCCTGTGTGCCACATCACCTTCCACCCGCGCCCGTGGCGCCTGCATGGCCCCCTGGCCCATCTGTCAGCCAGCGTGGGGGTTAGTCCCCACGGTGCAGAAAGTCCCAGCCCTATTTTTTCTTTTCCAAAAAATGCCTTAAACTCAAAAAACTTGTAAAAATCATATCTTCCTCATTTTGAATCAGTTTGTAACAAACAAAATATGTATCCCAATCAAAATTTCCTGAACTTTTCAAATATGCTTTTTGTTTTCTGTTTTGATTATTTCAAATACATCCAAATTTCAAATTCAAACAAATCCTCTTAATTTTGGTTAATTCCATAAGTAATTCATACTTAATTCAATTAACCCAAATAAAATATGTTTCTCAGTCCAAATTCAATGTACTTTCTGTTTATCAACTTTGTTCTGCATTTTGGGCAATTAAAATTAATGTTATTTAATAATTCTTAAACATGATAAACTAAATGGCATAATTAATAACTTTCAAATGGCTGCTCCAAATTAAATACTCAAAACATGAATTTCATCCAAAATCACAAGCCACACTTGAATATCAACTTTGTTTTCTGGTTTGCAACATCTAAATTGAATAATTGTTTCATCTCTTATTTAATGCAATTAAATTGGTAACATGCTTAATTAAATCATTTGAAATTGTTTTCCAACAAATAAAATATGTTTTCCATGCCATTTTGAACCACCTTTCCAAATATAAATTTTGTTTCATGTTTTGGATAATTAAAATTGCTTGAATAATTTAAACCTTGTTTAAATCATTTAAATTTGCTAAATTCATAACTTGCTCAAATTAAATTATTTTTGAACTTATAAAATATGTTTTCAAACCAGAAAAACATAACCTTTTCAAATATGAATTTGAATTTATGTTTTGAACAAATAAAATTCAAATAATATTCACACTTGAATTAAATTCAAATAAAACTTGTTTAATCTTGTTTAATTCATAATTAAATCATTGTAATTCCTTTTCCAATAATTGAAACATGTAATCCACCTAAATTTTGTGTTCTAATCAAATATGAACTTTGTTATCTGTTGGGAACAATTTAACTTGATGAAAATAACAAATGCTTGTGTGACACCTTTAAGTAACCAAAATTCCCAACACTTAATAAGAGAAATTCAAAATGGGTAACCCTTATTTCCAATTGGTTCTATTGTTGTTATTTTGTTGTTTTCCTCATCCATGCATCATACTAAACCACCTTCACCTGTTGGTTAGTTGTAAAACAATTGTTTCAACCATAATTCATGGGCTTTTCATATGCAACTCAAATTGCATATGGGTCCATTTAATTATGTTATGTTATCTTGTCAACTAGTTTATCTTGATGCATCTTTAAACTTGTCATGCATCCATATCTTGATCATGCTGGATCTTTTGCCGTAGTAGTAATTGTTGCATCCGGTGTTTGTTCGAGGTTCGTTGCTTCTTCCCGGATAGGACGTTGAGATGATGTGAGCAACGACAAGTGCTGTGGATGTACCTCTACTTGCTGGATTCCAGGCAAGTATACTCACTTGCTGCCAAATGGCTGCCTTTCATCACTTGTTACCGATTCTTTCCGTTGTTCTTATTCTAGCCTGTTGATACGATGCTTGTGTCTCGATCCTATTATATGTTTACCTTGCAGCCATGATATAGCCTTTTCCTTCCACTTCCTATTAACTGTTGTTTGTTTACCCTGTTGGCCCTCGTGTCGTAGTTGCATGCTTAGTGTTGTTTGCGCTCAAGTCTTGTTGTCCGTCTTATCACCTGTTTAGTTTGATAGTTGGGTTTCAATTCAATCAACAACATGTTAATGTTTTGGGTAATAACAATTTGATGATAAGGCACCGGCAGGAGCCCCGACGTGGTTTTGAAGCCTGCTAGTGTCGACCCTAATTAGGAAAAGGGTCTTGTCTACCGATCCATGATGAGCGCACTAACCGCGTGTGGGAAGCGAGTATGGGCGCCCCCCTCAACTTGATTCGATTCGCATCTCGTCCAAATCACCACACTTAGTTCGGGCTTTCCATTTGATGCACGCATATGCAGGTACGAACCCTTGGTGCCAGGGTGGAACTTTTGTAGTCGGCATTTAGGGCGGCGTGGTCTTCCAGTGCTATGAGGGTCCCCTTTTCTTCGTGGGGCTCGATTAGCCGCGCACGCACAGCACGTGGTGCTTTGGGCTTGATGCGAAGCAGAGTTGGGTTGTGTTGAGTACCTCGCTTGGTGGGTTGATCCCCCGTCTGGCGGGTTATTCTTATGTGTACGGCCAAATTGGTGCACCCCTGCAGGGTTAAATCTTCTCGAGAAGCCGTGTTTTCCGCGGTTATGGTTGACTTGGTGAAAGTACTGGCTAACAAGTACTCAGAACAACTTACACCTAACTAATGCTAATTTTGACTAGTAATAGTCTTATGGACACAATAACTTGATCCATCATTAATCCAACAGTGTGAGTTATCCTTGGGTTGCTTCCTTAGTAGGGGGTAACATTGGATGGGTATTGTTTGGTGAGTAGTTGTAGTTGGTTACGATACGCTATCTTATCCCCCTCTCTTATCCGGATGTTGTAGTGAGTCCCTGTAGTTGGTTAGTGCAGCCCGCTGCCTGTCGCACCCTGGGTTTCTAGAGGATACTCCTCGCACGAACTGGAAGTCAGGTGCTTGGATTATGGGGCATAACTGCTCCCACGTCCCAGCTTCCTGGTAGGCCTGCGCTTATGCGCGACAACACAAGCCCTGCTCCCACCGTCGAGGTAAACTATCCGCTAGGAACCTAAAGGCACTACTGTCGACGTACTTCATAATCAAACACGCACGGTACGTCAACAGTTTGGTACGAATGATAGCACAGAATGTCTCTAAGACACAAAAGAATGAAATAAGTGCAACTGGCCTTCACTAAGGCAGAAAATATCGAATACAGTCATCCAGAGGACACATGTCCCAACATATCATCCATTACAACAGCGGAAGCAATCAAAGGGGTCTGAGTACAGACAAATCCATGGCTTAAGAAGCCTGAGAACATAAAGAAAAGCGAAGCCCATCCACGTAGGTCTGGATCCTGCCCTGGTCCAGCCAACTACTCGTCTGCAGCGTCGTCGAACTCCACAAAGTAGCCATCCTGGGAAGCATCGTAGTCGTAGTAGTACTCTGCGTAAACCACAGCCCCAACGGGGTCAGTACATCCAAGTACTGGCAAGCAAGACTCACAGTTCATCAAGGAGTTGCCCGTCAACACAAGCATAGATGCTTGGGATCAACGGAAGAAAGGGGTGATATAAAAGTTGCTGCTGGCTGCTCTAACCAACTACAGAAAGATCTACAAGTTCCGGCTAACAGAAAAGATAAGATCGAGGATTGTAACCAACGGAAAGATAACTTCAACCAAACCCATCCTGGATCTCGCCCCTTATCCAAAGAAGCAATCCGAGGATAACTCACACGGTTGTAATAAGGTGAATCAAGTTATTGTGTGAATAAGCTATTACTAGTCAGGTTATTAATCATTGGGTGAAACATGATTGATAGTTATGTTGAAGTTGTCCTGAGTACTTGTTAGCCAGTACTTTCACCAAGTAATCCATAACCGCGGAAAACACGGCTTCTCGAGAAGATTATCCCTGCAGGGTTGCACCAATTTGGCCGTACACTCATGAATATCCCGCCAGAGGGGATGCCTCCCACCAAGCGGGGCACTCAACACAACCAACCATTCCTCGCATCAAGCCCAAAGCACCTTGGGCGCACGGCTAATCAAGCCCAGAAGAAAATGGACCATCATAGCACTCTAAGACCGTGTCCCCCTATATGCCGACTACGAAAGTTCCACCCTGCGCTGGGCTCGCAAAAACATGCATGCGGCAAATGGAAAACACGAACTAAATGAGGCGATTTGGACGAGATGCGAATCAGGTCAAGTTGAGGGGGGCGCCCATACTCGCTTCCCAAATGCGGGTAGTGCGCTCATCATGGATCGGTAGACAAGACCCTTTTCCTATTAGGGTCGACACTAGCAGGCTCCAAAACCACTCATGGGCCTCCTGCCGGTGCCTTATCATCAAATTATTATCACCATTAGCAATTAACAGGATTGATTGATTAATAACGAGCCCCGGTACAAGATAATAAAATGGTAACAGTAGTAACCGACAACAGACTCGAGTAAAAGCAACCCTAAGCATGCTAGATACTACTAAGGCACAAGCAAGGCTATGGGTATGGAGGTGGTGGCAATATCATGGCTCAAGGTATCATGTGATGGGTTCGGAGAACAAGCAACGATACATAGGGCTAGCAATAGTAGGCAAAAAGATAGTATCGACAACAAGTGTGGAAAGGAACTCAATGATTCATGTGAGTGATAACTTGCCTGGCAGCTCAGTCTCGTACTGGGCTAGGTCCTGAGTAGTGGTGTCGTAAGGCTCGTCGGTACCAACGTCGTCGTCTAATCGAGAAGAAGCAAAACAACAACGAAGGAAGACGGGCAATCAATACATGGCATAGGTGCACAAACATTGGATGATGCATGTCATGTTTAATAGATGCATCAAAATAACTTGCTTGACATGAAACACAAGTTTAAATGGATTCCATATGCAAAAGGGTGCATATGGAAGCCCATGCTTGGAGTTGAATTAATTGTTCTATCACTAAGCATTAGGTGTGGTGGAATTAGTATGATGCATGCATGATGAGGAACAATAAGATAACAAGTTAATTGCAATTGGAATGATAGTTAATCATTTTAGAAAACATTAACAAGTTTGGAATTATTGGTACCTAATGGTGTTGAACAAGTATTGATTGTTTTCAACAATTTAAAGTATGCAAAACCAATTACAAATTTTATATTTGAAAAGGTTATCAAATTTTAGTTGGATTACATGTTTCACAATTTGAAATTGGACTTTGGATTAATTAGTTATGAATTAAACAATTTTAAACAATTTTTAATTGAAATAAACAAGATTTAAATAGTTTGGGCAATTTAAATTGTTCAAACCAGAAAACAAAATTTATATTTGAATAGAGCATTCAAAATGGTGTGAAAAACATATTTTATTTGTATTATTTGAAAACAGTATGAATTAGTTATGAATTATTTCAATTTGCATTTGAATTATTCAAATTTGAAATTTAAAAGTATTTTGAAAACTCAAAACAGTACACAAGTGGAATATTTGGAAAGTTCATAAAATTTGGATCAGAATAGACATCAAGTTTATATTTATTGGGTTTATGAAATAGAAGATAATGAATTTTAAAGTTTGTGCTTTATTCTGCCACTTAAAGATATTAGAAAATAAAACAGATTTTTTTTTAGACTTTTGTCACCGGGAGGGGCTATACCCGCTGCCACTGCTCTGCGGGTCCAGGCCAGCGTGGCAGCCACGCAGGCGCCAACGTGGACATGGAAGAAAACCCAGCAAAAAGGGGGGCTTGCGTCTCCGGGGGTTCGACCCCGGGACCTCCTGGCCCGAGCGCAAGGGACGCGCCAACTGCGCTGCGATCGTTTCGTGACAGTAACGGGGAGCGAGGGTGGTTGAGCTTCAGTGTTCGCTAACTGAATTTTTTCGACAGCGTGGTTCTCTGAACCTGACGAACATGGATCGACGCCGGCGAGTCAGCGGCTGCTCGCCGCGGCGGATCACTGCGACGACGGGCGCGTGTGCTAGCGCTACTGGTGGACTAGGCGCGCGGCCGTGCAGAGGAGTAACAGGGAGAGGCGAGGAGGAGGCGACGGACTGCTCACCGTGAGACTGTCGAGGTCCGCCGGAGAAAACGCGGACGGCGGCGAGGCTAAGGCCCTCCTCAAATCTCACCCTGGTGTCGTTGAGGTAGAGGGGACCGTGGGCTTCCAATTCCCGCGCTTAGCCCACGGTGAACTCCATCGGAGACGGCGCGCGCGGCCGGGGTTCAGAGAGATGGCGCTGCGAGCTAGAGGTTCAGAGAGAAAAGACTGTGGCTTGGGGGGGAGAGAATGGGAGGTTGGCGGCGCCGGGATTAGGGTGGAGCTAGGGTTCTCGGCGGCGGGAGGAGGCCGCGGGGGTTTTTATGGACTCGGGTGGTTGCGTACGGCGGCAATCGGGAGCTCCAGAGGCGATCGGATGGTGGCGCATGCGTTCGTACCGATGACGTCAGCTCGGGGACGAAAGCGACGGGGGAGAGGGAGTTAACGGGCCAGAGGGGAAAGAAACGGGCTGGGCTGAGCTGCTGCTGCTCTCCTCCCTGTCCTGCTTTTTTTTTTTTTTTTGTACACTGATTTTTTTGTAGTTGAGTAAATGGAAAACAAAACAAAGATTTGTTTACAAAAATTTTGGAATAAAAAATAGGGTGAACTTCCTAGTGGAAAGCAACCTTTTGGTAGATTTTGTTTTCCAAAAAAAAAAATTATGTTTTGTTTGTTGTTTTAAAATTAACCAATTTAATTGGATAATGCAATATTAATTAATATTGGTAAAACAAAACATTTTCCATAGGGTTTTCCCCTAGGGTTTTTAAAGGGGTTTAAGAAATTATGGATACCAATTAGTTATGAACTTCATGGCTCCAAAAGATTAAAGGTTTGGAGAGTTGGTTTGAAATTGGAAATGATTTGGAATTAATTATTTTAATTGAGTAATTGATTTAAGCAACAATTTAATGGATGAATTACAATGGATTGTTTGGAAACAAAAGAGGTTTTTAAATTGCAATTCTTTGTTTGAAAGAAAGTAACAGACAAGTGTGAAAACAATGTTTGATTAAGCTTGAATTTTATTATGAAAACAATGCAAACAGAAATGAAATGAGAATGATGCCATGATGCATTGCATAAATTAAACAAATAAGTAAAAACAACTAAGGTTTTCATACTTGGATGTTACAAAACGCCCCCCCTTGAAGGAATCGCGCCCCGAGATTCCCTACTGAGATGTGAAAAGGTCCGGATACTTCTTGCGAAGATCCTCTTCGGTCTCCCACGTTGCCTCTTTATCAGAATGATGCGACCATTGGACTTTCAAGAACTTGGTGCTCTTGTTGCGAGTCTTACGCTCGGTCTCATCGAGAATACGAATAGGGTGCTCCTCATAAGATAGATCATCTTGCAGCTCAATGGAATCATGATCAACTGCACGATCTGGATCTTTGAAACACTTCTTGAGTTGTGACACGTGGAACACATCGTGCACTTTGGATAGTTTTTCTGGAAGTTCAAGACGATAAGCATTCTCTGCACGTCTTGAGAGGATGTTGAAAGGGCCAATGTATCTTGGTGCAAGCTTTCCTTTCACACCAAAACGATGAGTGCCTCTGAGGGGAGTTACACGGAGATATGCCTTATCACCAGGTGCATAGACCATATCCCTGTGCTTGCTATCATAATAGCTCTTCTGACGAGACTGAGCAATCCTGAGATTGTCACGAATGATACGAACTTTCTCCTCGGCTTCCTTAACAATGTCAGGGCCTAAAAGTGAACGTTCACCAGCTCCAGACCAATTGATTGGACTCCTGCATCTGCGACCATACAGTGCCTCAAATGGTGCCATTCCTAGGCTTGCCTGGTAGCTGTTGTTGTAGGAGAATTCAGCATATGGAAGGCAATCCTCCCATTTCATGCCAAAGGAGAGACCACATGCTCTGAGCATATCCTCGAGAATCTGATTGACTCTTTCGACTTGCCCTTGAGACTGAGGGTGATAAGCTGTGCTGAAGAGAAGTTTGGTGCCCAATGCTTCTTGAAAGCTTTTCCAGAAATGAGAAGTGAAGATACTTCCACGGTCTGAGCTTATTTCCAATGGAACACCATGAAGGGGAACAACCTTTGCTGTGTAGAGCTCTGCTAACTGGCTAGCTGAGATAGTTTCCTTTACAGCATAGAAGTGAGCAACCTTAGTGAGACGATCAATAACAACGAAGATTGCATCGTTGCCCTTTTTGGACTTTGGAAACCCAGTAACGAAGTCCATTTCAATCATGTCCCACTTCCACTCAGGAATTTTCAGGGGTTGGAGTAGACCTGCTGTCTTCTGATGGACTGCCTTAACACGTTGACAAACGTCGCATTCAGAAACGTATTGAGCAATTTCACGTTTCATGCCAGGCCACCAATACAGAGTCTTGAGATCCTGGTACATCTTTGTACTTCCAGGGTGAATGGATAGAGGAGTTTCATGAGCCTCCTTGAGAATGATATCCTTGAGACTTTGAATCTGAGGAACTGCAATGCGTCCTTCGAAGAACACAGTTCCCTTGTCATCAATTGAGAAGGACTTGAACTTATCATTGCCCTCCTTGATGTGATCCACAATCTTCTTGATTTCATTATCACGAAGTTGTTCAGAACGAATCTTGTCCTCGAGAGTTGGACTGGCTGTCAAGCTAGCAAGGTATCCTTCAGGGACAAGACCAAGGTTCAGCTTCTGGAATTCTTCATGAAGTGGAGGTTGGCTCTCCATGATCATGAGATTATTGCAATAGGATTTGCGACTGAGAGCATCGGCCATAACATTAGCCTTGCCTGGAGTGTAAGAAATGGTGAGATCAAAGTCTTTAATCTTCTCAATCCATCTCCTTTGCCTGAGGTTCAGATCTGGCTGAGTGAAGATGTATTTCAGACTCTTGTGATCGGAAAAGATTTCAGTTTTGTTACCCAACAAGTATTGTCTCCATTTCTTGAGGGCAAACACAACTGCTGCAAGTTCAAGATCATGAGTGGGATAGTTTTGCTCATGTGGGTTCAACTGACGTGAAGCATAAGCCACAACTTGACGTTCTTGCATAAGAACTGCTCCTAGTCCTTGGAGAGATGCATCACAGAATATCTGGAAAGGTTTGGTGGTGTCGGGGCCAACTAGAACAGGTGTGGAAGTGAGTTTAGTCTTCAGGAGGTTGAAACTCTCATCACATTGTGGAGTCCAAACGAACTTTTTGTCCTTCTTTGTGAGATCAGTGAGAGGTTTAGCAATCTTGGAAAAGTTTTGGACGAAACGACGGCAATAGCTAGCCAAGCCAAGAAAGCTTCTAACTTGTTTCACCGTCTTAGGGGGTTTCCAATCAACAATTGCCTTAACCTTTTCAGGATCAATGGCAATGCCTTTGGCAGAGATGATATGACCAAGATATGCAACTTCTGGAATCCAGAACTCACATTTGGAAAACTTGGCATACAAACGATGCTCGCGAAGTTTCATGAGAGTGAGACGAAGGTGTTCTCCATGCTCTTCCTCGGATTTTGAGTAGACTAGAATGTCATCAAGATATACCACAACGAACTTGTCGAGGTATTCATGGAAGACAGAATTCATGAGTCTTGAGAAGGTCGCCGGTGCATTGGTGAGACCAAAGGACATGACGGTGTATTCATATAGACCGTACCTTGTGGTGAAAGCTGTCTTAGGAATATCTTCCTTTCTGATCTTTATCTGATGGTAACCCATCCTCAAGTCCAACTTTGAGAATATTGTGGCTCCAGCAAGTTGATCAAAAAGATCATCGATACGAGGAAGTGGATACTTGTTCTTGATGGTTTTCTCGTTGAGAGGACGATAGTCAACCACGAGTCTTTTAGTTTGATCCTTCTTGGCAACAAACAGAGTTGGGCAACCCCAAGCGGAGGAACTAGGCTGAATGAAACCTTTGTCCATATACATATCGATTTGCTCCTTCAACAATTTCAGTTCAGGAGGAGCTATCTTGTATGGATGCTTAGAGATTGGAGCAGTACCTGGCTCAAGCTCAATCACGAACTCAACTGCTCTGTCCGGAGGCATCCCTGGCAACTCTTCTGGAAAGACGTCAGGGAATTCACAAACCACCGGAACATTTTCAATTGCCGGAAGGGGTTTGGCATCGAGGCTGAACAGCTGAACAGAAGTTGATCCATATGGAGAATAGACTATCTGGCCTGAAGTGTGGGAGAGAGTTATTGACTTTTGAGCACAGTCAATTTTAGCTTTGTGGGTCTTCAACCAATCCATACCCAGAATGACATCAATGTCAGAATTTCCCAGCAACATGAGTGAAGCAAGGAATATGCGACCTCCAATTAGGATCTCATTGTCCATGCTTATCTTGGAAGTAATCATTTTATTTCCCGGAGAGTGCACATAGATCTGATTGCTTAGCGGAACCAGAGCTAAATTGTACGTTGTAGCAAAGATCTTTGACACAAACGAATGCGATGCTCCAGTATCAAACAACACTTTAGCTGGAATAGAGTTTACGGGTAATATACCGAGAACGACGTCAGCAGCCTCTTCGGCTTTGTCGGCCTTGATATGGTTCACCCTCGCGTTCCTCCCGCCAGGCCTATTGTTGGAGTTGAAGGCTTTAGCCGGAGGAGCACGAACCATAGCCTGGTTGGTGTTGGGGCGAGGAGGTAGGGGTAGCTGCTTCTGAGTGCACTTATCAGCATAATGTCCAGTCTCCTTGCACTTGTAGCAAGTGACGACACGAGAAGGACCTGGCCTTGGCTGCCCCATCGGGAACCTCTGACCCTGCATCTGAGATGGGTTGGGTGGGCGGGGACCAAAGCCTGGAGAAGCTTGGGCATTTGGAGCCTGAGTGACAGCACCATTTGGCACCCAGATGCGGCGCTTCTGCGGAGGGGTGGTCATGTTGGAGGAGGAACCACCCTCACGCGAGTGCTTGCGCGACTCCTCGAACGCCTTGCGCCCATTCTCCTCATTGAGCGCGGTGTTCACAAGCTCGACGAAGTCCTTGCACTTGATGTTGGTGAGAGCGTACTTCAGTTCCGGGTTAAAACCTCGGCGGAACCTCGCCATCTTCTTGGCTTCGGTGGACACTTCGTCACCAGCGTACCGAGCGAGACGATTGAACTCGTTCTGGTAGCCGAGAACGTCCAGCTTGCCCTGTCTGAGAGAGCAGAATTCCTCACGCATCTTTTCCATGAGACCATCCGGGATGTGGTGCTTCAGGAAGGCATCTCTGAAACATCCCCAGTTGATAGGAAAGCCAGCCCTCATGGCCTGGTAGTTCTCCCACCAAGTAGCTGCCTGACCCTTCAGTAGGTAGGTGGCGTACTTGACCTTATCCTCTTCAGCAACATGAGCTATCTCCAGAGCTCTTGCCACGTCACGGATCCAGTCATCAGCATCCAGGGGCTCACGTGTTGCCACGAAAGCTTTTGGGCCCAAGCTGAGGAAGTCCTTGATGGTGACCCTTGGAGCATTCTGGTTGTGTTGCTGGTTAGCCTGGATCTGGGCCATCTGTGTCACCACTTGGGTCATCTGAGCCAACAGTTCCCCCATTGGTGGTGGCGGAGGCGGGTTGTTCCTGGTTGGAGGCATCCTGAACAGAAATTCATTTTAGCACAACAACAGAAAAGGATAGACTTGGTAACCGAAAGATAGATTATTCCGACGCATGAATATATAACCAACAGGTACATCATCACATGTTCAAATACATCAGAATATCCAACAGACCAATACATGGTTCGAAAACGAAAGGATAAACTAGACACAGCTAGTAATGGATACAACGGTACTCCCATGCTCATCACGCAGGACGGCGGTGAGTAGTACGACGAGAGATACGGTGAGGAGGAATCCCACGGAAGTAGGTATCACGACGATCCCTGTAGATAGGAACTGCTCTGAGAGCAACTCTCGGTGTGGTGAAGTAGGAAGCGTCGTATCCCTGTGCTCCATAGCGGGGAATCCCTGTGTAACCAGCTCCGAGGTCGAGAAGTGGGCCTCTGATCGGCTCGTAACCTCCAGCATCTGGCAACGGAAGACCAGCTGGCTGAACGACACGTGCGAAGCGCTCGTCTCCAACAAAGTCTGTGGTGTACGTCGCCAGACGAGTGAGAGCAAGGCGGAGCTGCTCCCTGACTGAGGCTAACTCCTGAGAAAGTGCGGAAGCAACGGCATCACTGTGACTAGCAAACTGGGCAGTGACCTGGAGCCTGGAGCTATCAGTCTCGTAGGTATCCATGTCGCGGTGGATAGTGAAGTGAGCTCCCGCTGCCGTGATGTAACCACGGGGGATGTGACGAAAACTGGACTTATCAAACCCCCAGTAGTCAGCACGGAGAACGGTGACACTCACGTACGCTGCCTGCTGCACTGCCTTATCCACTGTGGACCCTACTGCCTCATACTGGTGTGCAATGCTCCTGCCATCATCCGACAGAATGTAGACGATAGCCCGGTAGCAAGTCTGGTCACACTCTCGCTGGTGCTCGTAGACCTGGTACTCTGGTGCCCAATGGAACCCCAGAAAGGTAACCATGTCTCTCAGCAACTCTGGAAAACCGGCGGTGCTCTCACAGCGAGTCATGCGAACCACCTGCGGAAAGTAGTTGAGACCCATCTGCAGATGATTTGGAAGGTTTTGATTAGACTCCGGTAGATGAAAAAGGATGTGGAAAACAACAACAAGGTTGAACGGACGAAAGGATGTTGAAAAGAACATGATATCGAAGCAGCATCGGGAAAACGAGACCAAAAATCCTGAGGTACTACAGATAACCCAAAACACGTGAAACCCTAACTTGAAAGTTTAGGTGAGAACAGAAAACAACGTTTCACTTCCTTACCAGAAAAAGGGTGGGTGGGTGGGGAAAGAAGAAAAATGGCAGAATTCCTACTCTCACGTTTCATTTTTTCCTATATAGCTACAAAATAGTTTCTAGACTCAACCGCGACCAGTAAAAAGGGATCCTACAGGCAGACAGGCTCTGATACCATTTGTCGCACCCTGGGTTTCTAGAGGATACTCCTCGCACGAACTGGAAGTCAGGTGCTTGGATTATGGGGCATAACTGCTCCCACGTCCCAGCTTCCTGGTAGGCCTGCGCTTATGCGCGACAACACAAGCCCTGCTCCCACCGTCGAGGTAAACTATCCGCTAGGAACCTAAAGGCACTACTGTCGACGTACTTCATAATCAAACACGCACGGTACGTCAACAGTTTGGTACGAATGATAGCACAGAATGTCTCTAAGACACAAAAGAATGAAATAAGTGCAACTGGCCTTCACTAAGGCAGAAAATATCGAATACAGTCATCCAGAGGACACATGTCCCAACATATCATCCATTACAACAGCGGAAGCAATCAAAGGGGTCTGAGTACAGACAAATCCATGGCTTAAGAAGCCTGAGAACATAAAGAAAAGCGAAGCCCATCCACGTAGGTCTGGATCCTGCCCTGGTCCAGCCAACTACTCGTCTGCAGCGTCGTCGAACTCCACAAAGTAGCCATCCTGGGAAGCATCGTAGTCGTAGTAGTACTCTGCGTAAACCACAGCCCCAACGGGGTCAGTACATCCAAGTACTGGCAAGCAAGACTCACAGTTCATCAAGGAGTTGCCCGTCAACACAAGCATAGATGCTTGGGATCAACGGAAGAAAGGGGTGATATAAAAGTTGCTGCTGGCTGCTCTAACCAACTACAGAAAGATCTACAAGTTCCGGCTAACAGAAAAGATAAGATCGAGGATTGTAACCAACGGAAAGATAACTTCAACCAAACCCATCCTGGATCTCGCCCCTTATCCAAAGAAGCAATCCGAGGATAACTCACACGGTTGTAATAAGGTGAATCAAGTTATTGTGTGAATAAGCTATTACTAGTCAGGTTATTAATCATTGGGTGAAACATGATTGATAGTTATGTTGAAGTTGTCCTGAGTACTTGTTAGCCAGTACTTTCACCAAGTAATCCATAACCGCGGAAAACACGGCTTCTCGAGAAGATTATCCCTGCAGGGTTGCACCAATTTGGCCGTACACTCATGAATATCCCGCCAGAGGGGATGCCTCCCACCAAGCGGGGCACTCAACACAACCAACCATTCCTCGCATCAAGCCCAAAGCACCTTGGGCGCACGGCTAATCAAGCCCAGAAGAAAATGGACCATCATAGCACTCTAAGACCGTGTCCCCCTATATGCCGACTACGAAAGTTCCACCCTGCGCTGGGCTCGCAAAAACATGCATGCGGCAAATGGAAAACACGAACTAAATGAGGCGATTTGGACGAGATGCGAATCAGGTCAAGTTGAGGGGGGCGCCCATACTCGCTTCCCAAATGCGGGTAGTGCGCTCATCATGGATCGGTAGACAAGACCCTTTTCCTATTAGGGTCGACACTAGCAGGCTCCAAAACCACTCATGGGCCTCCTGCCGGTGCCTTATCATCAAATTATTATCACCATTAGCAATTAACAGGATTGATTGATTAATAACGAGCCCCGGTACAAGATAATAAAATGGTAACAGTAGTAACCGACAACAGACTCGAGTAAAAGCAACCCTAAGCATGCTAGATACTACTAAGGCACAAGCAAGGCTATGGGTATGGAGGTGGTGGCAATATCATGGCTCAAGGTATCATGTGATGGGTTCGGAGAACAAGCAACGATACATAGGGCTAGCAATAGTAGGCAAAAAGATAGTATCGACAACAAGTGTGGAAAGGAACTCAATGATTCATGTGAGTGATAACTTGCCTGGCAGCTCAGTCTCGTACTGGGCTAGGTCCTGAGTAGTGGTGTCGTAAGGCTCGTCGGTACCAACGTCGTCGTCTAATCGAGAAGAAGCAAAACAACAACGAAGGAAGACGGGCAATCAATACATGGCATAGGTGCACAAACATTGGATGATGCATGTCATGTTTAATAGATGCATCAAAATAACTTGCTTGACATGAAACACAAGTTTAAATGGATTCCATATGCAAAAGGGTGCATATGGAAGCCCATGCTTGGAGTTGAATTAATTGTTCTATCACTAAGCATTAGGTGTGGTGGAATTAGTATGATGCATGCATGATGAGGAACAATAAGATAACAAGTTAATTGCAATTGGAATGATAGTTAATCATTTTAGAAAACATTAACAAGTTTGGAATTATTGGTACCTAATGGTGTTGAACAAGTATTGATTGTTTTCAACAATTTAAAGTATGCAAAACCAATTACAAATTTTATATTTGAAAAGGTTATCAAATTTTAGTTGGATTACATGTTTCACAATTTGAAATTGGACTTTGGATTAATTAGTTATGAATTAAACAATTTTAAACAATTTTTAATTGAAATAAACAAGATTTAAATAGTTTGGGCAATTTAAATTGTTCAAACCAGAAAACAAAATTTATATTTGAATAGAGCATTCAAAATGGTGTGAAAAACATATTTTATTTGTATTATTTGAAAACAGTATGAATTAGTTATGAATTATTTCAATTTGCATTTGAATTATTCAAATTTGAAATTTAAAAGTATTTTGAAAACTCAAAACAGTACACAAGTGGAATATTTGGAAAGTTCATAAAATTTGGATCAGAATAGACATCAAGTTTATATTTATTGGGTTTATGAAATAGAAGATAATGAATTTTAAAGTTTGTGCTTTATTCTGCCACTTAAAGATATTAGAAAATAAAACAGATTTTTTTTTAGACTTTTGTCACCGGGAGGGGCTATACCCGCTGCCACTGCTCTGCGGGTCCAGGCCAGCGTGGCAGCCACGCAGGCGCCAACGTGGACATGGAAGAAAACCCAGCAAAAAGGGGGGCTTGCGTCTCCGGGGGTTCGACCCCGGGACCTCCTGGCCCGAGCGCAAGGGACGCGCCAACTGCGCTGCGATCGTTTCGTGACAGTAACGGGGAGCGAGGGTGGTTGAGCTTCAGTGTTCGCTAACTGAATTTTTTCGACAGCGTGGTTCTCTGAACCTGACGAACATGGATCGACGCCGGCGAGTCAGCGGCTGCTCGCCGCGGCGGATCACTGCGACGACGGGCGCGTGTGCTAGCGCTACTGGTGGACTAGGCGCGCGGCCGTGCAGAGGAGTAACAGGGAGAGGCGAGGAGGAGGCGACGGACTGCTCACCGTGAGACTGTCGAGGTCCGCCGGAGAAAACGCGGACGGCGGCGAGGCTAAGGCCCTCCTCAAATCCCACCCTGGTGTCGTTGAGGTAGAGGGGACCGTGGGCTTCCAATTCCCGCGCTTAGCCCACGGTGAACTCCATCGGAGACGGCGCGCGCGGCCGGGGTTCAGAGAGATGGCGCTGCGAGCTAGAGGTTCAGAGAGAAAAGACTGTGGCTTGGGGGGGAGAGAATGGGAGGTTGGCGGCGCCGGGATTAGGGTGGAGCTAGGGTTCTCGGCGGCGGGAGGAGGCCGCGGGGGTTTTTATGGACTCGGGTGGTTGCGTACGGCGGCAATCGGGAGCTCCAGAGGCGATCGGATGGTGGCGCATGCGTTCGTACCGATGACGTCAGCTCGGGGACGAAAGCGACGGGGGAGAGGGAGTTAACGGGCCAGAGGGGAAAGAAACGGGCTGGGCTGAGCTGCTGCTGCTCTCCTCCCTGTCCTGCTTTTTTTTTTTTTTTTTTGTACACTGATTTTTTTGTAGTTGAGTAAATGGAAAACAAAACAAAGATTTGTTTACAAAAATTTTGGAATAAAAAATAGGGTGAACTTCCTAGTGGAAAGCAACCTTTTGGTAGATTTTGTTTTCCAAAAAAAAAAATTATGTTTTGTTTGTTGTTTTAAAATTAACCAATTTAATTGGATAATGCAATATTAATTAATATTGGTAAAACAAAACATTTTCCATAGGGTTTTCCCCTAGGGTTTTTAAAGGGGTTTAAGAAATTATGGATACCAATTAGTTATGAACTTCATGGCTCCAAAAGATTAAAGGTTTGGAGAGTTGGTTTGAAATTGGAAATGATTTGGAATTAATTATTTTAATTGAGTAATTGATTTAAGCAACAATTTAATGGATGAATTACAATGGATTGTTTGGAAACAAAAGAGGTTTTTAAATTGCAATTCTTTGTTTGAAAGAAAGTAACAGACAAGTGTGAAAACAATGTTTGATTAAGCTTGAATTTTATTATGAAAACAATGCAAACAGAAATGAAATGAGAATGATGCCATGATGCATTGCATAAATTAAACAAATAAGTAAAAACAACTAAGGTTTTCATACTTGGATGTTACACTGCCGCTTATTTGCAATAATCCCTTCCTTTCCGTTGAACCCAAGGTATTTGTATCTTGTGATGACTGGCTACGCCGGTATCTTGTGAGTATGGTTTATCCACTTGCCAGTACTTAACCGTACTGACCCACGAATCCTTTTCGTGGCTGCATATTCAATATTGCAGTAAACAGGTTTGAAGTCTGACGACGTTAGCTTGGGAATCCCTCCGGCTTGGCCTGGGCAGGGATTGGACGCTCTCGGTTATCTCCAGGACTCTTAGTCCAATTTGTATCTTGTCCGTAGTCGGACGCTATGTTGTTTCTTCCGCTGTTATTTGGATCTTTGTATTGTATCAGTTGTATCCTTGGCTCGTTTGAGTCCTCTTGTATATATCTTTTCTGTTGTTGTTGCGGAATATTCGTGAACTGTTGTAATGTTATCACAAGTGGCAACCTGGAATCGGTTATTATGTGGATTTTGGCGGGAATGCTGAAATCTGCATAGTGCCCGATCTCGGGGCGTCACATAAGCTGCTGAAGAAAACGGACAAATTCGAGTGGACACCAGAAGCTAAACAAGCGTTCGCAGACCTGAAGCGATCGTTGCAAAGCAGCCGCGTCCTTGCAATGCCGCAAGAGAGGGAGCCACTTTACTTGTACCTAGCCGCCACAAACCAGGTCATCAGCACAACAATCGTAGTCGAACGACCTGAGGAAGGCAAAGCGTACGGAGTCCAGCGACCGATCTATTACATCAGGGAAGTGCTCTCGCCATGCAAGCAACGATATCCTCATTACCAGAAGCTCGCATATGGAGTTGTTCTTACAGCTCGAAAACTCAAGCACTATTTCCAGGAACACGCCATCACAGTGGTTAATGATGCGTCACTCGGTATAATCATGAACAACCCTATGGAATCCGGAAGAATAGCAAAATGGAGCATCGAGCTGGGCGCTTGGGACATCACCTATGCAGGACGCAATGCAGTAAAATCCCAAGTACTCGTGGAATTCCTAAGCGAGTGGACAGAGCTACAAACGCCCGGACCGCCTGAGTACACGAGCAATTGGATAATGTATTTTGACGGGTCCAAAAGAAATGAAGAAGTAGGAGCTGGAATCGTCCTCATATCGCCTAGGGGAGACAAGCTGCAATACGTCCTACGATTGGACTTTCCACCCAATGATCCAGCATCGAACAACGACGCAGAATATGAAGCCCTGTTGCATAGGATGAAGATGGCGGTCGCCTGTGGAGCCACCCGATTAATGATCTACGGCGACTCCAATCTCATCGTGCAGCAGACAATGAAAGAATGCGATGCAATTGCTGAAAACATGGTCGCATATCGTGACATGTACAACCTACTCGAAGGAAGCTTCAAAGGATGCGAGCTGAAGCATATTGCGAGATCCAGCAACGAAGAAGCATATAGGCTGGAAAACATGGGTTCCACAAACACAACCATACCGCCAGGGATATATTTCGAACGGATGACTAAGCGATCAGTTAAAATCAAAAAAGCTGCAGGAGCACCCGCAGCACCAGAAACAGAGGTCAGCCCGCAAGTTGCCATCATCGAGCTTATTCATAACATTTCACGGCAAGTTTTTCTGGTCGAGCCAGTCTGGACGCAGAAATATCTGGACTACTTGTCCACCAAACAGCTCCCGGCAGATCCTCGCGAGGCTCGACAGATAATCAGACGCAGTAAATCCTTTCGAGTGATCAACGGAGAATTATACAAACAGAGCATCTCGGGTATACTTCAGCGCTGCATCGCACCCGAAGATGGCAAAGAATTACTCCAAGACATCCACCAGGGAGACTGCGGACATCATGGTAGCTGGAAAGCAATCATGGGAAAAGCCTTCCAAGCAGGATTCTACTGGCTCACAGCAGCCACCGACGCAAAGGCACTGGTCGACAGGTGCAACGCTTGCCAGCGATTTGCACCAAAACCACACGCACCCGCTACGGAATTGCATATGATACCCATCGCCCGGACCTTTTCACAATGGGGGCTGGACATGGTAGGACCACTAAGCAAGTCCACGCCGGGTGGATACACACACTTGCTGGTCGCAGTTGACAAATTTACCAAATGGATTGAGGCCATGCCAGTAACCTCGGCTAGCGCTCAATGCGCCGTCAAGTTCCTCGATTCCATCGTATGCAGATTTGGAGTACCACACAACATCATTACAGACAATGGTACAAACTTCACAGTAAAGGAAACACAACAGTTCTGCGAGGAAAATGGCATCAACTTCAAGTTTGCTTCAGTCGCCCATCCGCAAACGAACAGACAAGTCGAAAGATCCAACGGCTTAGTTTCAGCTGGCATCAAGAAACGTCTACTCGATCGTCTGCACCCAGTAGCAGGACATTGGGCCGAAGAGCTACCCTCCGTACTATGGAGCCTCCGCACAACTCCAAACCGATCCACAAACTACACACCATTTTTCATGGTATACGGGGCAGAAGCAGTCCTTCCCGAGGATGTCAGATTCAGCGCCCCACGGGTTGTGGCTTACAGCGAAGAAACCTCCAACAAGGCACTCGAGGAAGATGTGGACGCACTCGATGAAATGCGCGATATTGCGCTCGCGAGATCCGCAGTATATCAACAATCACTTCGAAACTATCATAGTCGCCGCATACGCCATAGATCATTCGCAGTAGGAGATCTGGTGTTGCGACTCAAGCAGAAGGAAGGATACAAACTCGAGCCACCATGGGAAGGACCCTTCATCATACACGAAGTTAACCCAAGTGGAGCCTATAGACTGAAGAACCCATCGACTAGAGGAATCTATTCCAACCCTTGGAATATCGCACACCTCCGCAAATTTTATCCCTAGATCTATTTTTCGCAGCAATAAGGCTATATTAGCCACTCTTGTAGTTCGAATACATGACTTCTCTGTCATCGAAGTAAAATACATGGTTTCTCAACCATAGATACCCGAAGATTATTTATCCTTACATGCCAAAAGTTACAGGTACACACCCCAAAAAACACACGGGGGCTACGCCTAAATTCAGCATCACAGGAAAATTTATATATATATACAAGGTTACACACCTTACAACAGTTTTTACAAACTATACATTACGACAGAATATATACATCCTACAATCATGAATGGCGCTGGGCATTCTCGGCCGCCAGCACACGATCTACTTGTTTCGAGGTCAATTCGAATGATTTCTTCCGCTGCTGGACGAACAACCCTATAATGTGGAGAAATATCGTTGATTAGGCTGTCCGGAAGTCTAGCTATGGAGTTGAAGTTCACCTCAGTATGCCATAATCGGACAAAGGCGAGAGCCACAACCGAGCCGCAAGTCATTTGATTGCGAACACACTCGCGAATCTCCCCTTCTTGTCCGAACACCCTAAGAAGATGCCTCCAATCCTCAGGACCCCTTTGCAGCGGATAGAACGCGGCGTTCATCGCAATTAAGACCTCGTGAAAAGAACTCACGAGTATCTTCGCCTGCACGACTCAGAATTTCAAGGTAGCCAGCACAAAACCTCGACCGCGATCAGACCAAAAATTATTCGCATGAGGCTTTGAGCTGCTTGCTTCTTGAAGAATATGGTTTTCTACCCAGTGTTTCTCATCCTTATCATCCGGATGAACAACTGAAAAGAAAAGGATCGCGATCAAGCAAGGAAACAAGACAAAAAAGAATTGGGGGTTGTATTACTTACACAGCAAGTCTCTGGCGACAGAAGCCAACTCATCCATCAAAAACTGTTCGCGTTCAATCGCCAGTTTTTGCTTGGACTTCGCCACATCGGCTACCCCGCGCAAAGCCTTCAGCTTGCGCTCACCATCAGCTACACGATCACGAAGACCTGCCAAAGTACCAACAGCAGCGACAAGAGGATCGGCTGGAGTAGCAGGTCCACCCGAAGACTCTGCGGCCACCCCGGACACCTGAAAAATACAAGGAAGATTAAGGAATAAGATGCCCTACTCGAGACATATTCACCACCTACTCGACAGGTGCTCGGGGGCTACTCCCATTGGGAGCACACATACAATCGCGGGAAGTAGTTTAGCAGAACATCTCGATTAAAATGTTGAAAATACGGGAGCACATCCCAAAGTTCATTACAATCGAAACTGCGAAGTACAAGCAAAATAAACTAAGAAGCTACAGTTGTGCTACCACTTGCGGCGGTCGTCCCTCCCTTAGCACGGGCAAACAACTCGGATAAATTTCGAGCAAGGACTCCGGCGACATCGCCAAAACGACGAAGCCCTACCTTTTTGCCCGTCACGGGATCGACGGGAAGTTCCAAGTAGGCTTCCTCCAAGCCAGTGACCCCACGCGCCAGCGCGAACTGGATGGCGATCTTCGCCCCAGATTCTGACTGGGCAACCGCGTAAGCTTCAAGGAGGTTGCCCTCCGAGAAAACCTTCAACAGATCGCCCAGCACAGGTGGAGACACGGCGTTCACGAGAAGGCGGCCGTGCAGTAGCGTCAACACCCGAATGGCATCACCAATCAAGGTGCAAACCACTGCAGCATGCCTCCTAAGTTGGGCGCAAGAATCTGTCAAATCGTCCACTCGAGGAACCCCAGCAAGCTCTAGAGGAACACCCAGGAGGCCTAAGAAAAGAAAGTGTTAGTACAGAAGATTCACCAAGACAAAAAGCAGATCGTAGATAAATACAACTTACTCGCGAGGCGCTCAGCAAGAGGGCGAAGGAAATTGACGAGATTGGTGTCCGCCTTGGCGCTAGCATCCTCCAAGCTCTTCAGAGCATCCTGGGCAGCCGCAAGTTTTCCCTCGTAATCAGCCGATAGCATGCGGGAAGACTCAAGCTCCCGACGGGCAGTCGCCAACTCTGCCTCCAGAGTTGTTACCTGAGTGGAGGCACTCTCCTTCTCGGTCTTCAAAAACTCAAGTTGAGCTGCATAGCAACATTCATCAGAGTCGAAGAATTAGCGAAAAACTAAAACAAGAAAAGATGGTAAACTCACTTCGAAGAAGTTCGTTCTCGGAGGTGAGTCGACTGCAGTCCGCTCTAAGGATTCGTCATTCCGATTCAGCAAGAACAACGCGGGGCCCAATCGCCGCAAGAGAGTCAACGAGCGACTGCAAATAACACAGAGATAGAAGAATTAGAAGAGTGAAGTTGGAGCCTATACCCGATTGCAACCATTCGAGTATAGCCTCGGGGGCTACTCCCATCAGGAGCACTGCCATGCACCCGATAAAACTAAGAAGAAGAAAAAGACAATCTCTGAGCCTGTAGCCGATCACATGCAATCGACTGCAGCCTCGGGGGCTACTCCCATCGGGAGCACTGTCGTGCACCCGATAACGAATACAAGAATGTTAAAAGCATTAAAAGGCGAATAATGGAATTTACCTGATCCTTGGCAAGGGAAAGGGGATCAGCCGAGCTGCCCGACACCTCTTTTGAAGCCGAAGCCCCAGCAGCAGAACTAGGAATTCTGTATTCCGTAGTCACCACATTGGGAGCTACACTTGGCGAATTCTGAACGGTGCCGGCAGTAGGAGTCTCACCCGCAGCTCCCGCTTTATTCCTCCTTTCGGGAGGAAGGGAAGAGGCGTACCTGTGAGGACTAATAGCTTGCAGGCTGCCATAAAGACAAAGTGTCAGCAAGATGCAAAAAGAAACGTTCGACTAAAGACAGAGAGAAAAAACTTACTCGTCATCATCGTCCTCCTCATCCAGCATATCCGCATTCCAGGCGGTTTGGATTACTGGGAACGAAGGAGAAGGGGCGAGTGAGCGCAGCGGAGTTGCAGAGATGGGCCCCTTCCCGGGCGATTCCTCCAAGGAGTTGTCCTTGGAAGTAGCCTCGTCATCCTCCACTCGACGGCGTTTGCGGAGACGGCCATTCGAATCCTCTGCACCATCCGAAGAATCATGCTCGGAACTCGAAGAAGCGCTGGCAACACTGGTATCGGCCGGGCCGTCCAGGTTACTCGCCAACAAATCCGAGGCCTCCTTCCCAGAAACTGGAGGGTAGCAGTTGGCCACGGATAAGCTCTACGGAAGAAGGCAGAAGAAAGCAAGAGAAAATCCAGTCGACCAAAACTCAGACCAAGCACCAAAAATAAAAGAGAAGAAGAAGAACAAACTCACCTCGGCTGGCGGAGGCTTTGATGCATCGAAGGTTGCGACTGTGCAGTCGGGAAATTTCTCTCCCACCTTCAGGCTAGTGATAGCCGCGATCTTCTTCTCGAACTCGACGTTCGAGAGCTCTTCACGACTCACTCGGCTAGGATCCTCATAGCCCTGGTACTCCCACATCGTGGAAGGTCTGAGCTGCAGGGGCTGGATTCTGCGCTTGAGGAAGATGCTCGCCAGGTGCAACCCATTTAGCACGACTCCAGCTCCCTGGTCACGGAGGGCGGCCACCCTGGCGAGTAGAGGTGTGACGACTTCGGTTTCTTCAGTCGACAACTTGTGCGCCTAGGACTTCCTCTTCTTCAAGACAGCGAGCGGATGGAACTCCTGGATCCCATCCGAGCTGTTGTAGATGACGTAAAACCACTTTTTTCTCCATCCCTGGGCAGAGTCGATGAAGTACATGTTGAAGTAGCTGGTCTCCGACTTCGCTTGGATCCCAAAGCCACCCGTGCGCAGTGGCTCGCCGGGCTCAGACTCTACCTGCGACCTCTCGCGGAAGATCCGAACTTTGAAAAGGGCCTTCCAGAGCCCCCCAGTGTGGGCGAATGCCCAAGAAGCATTCACAGAACACGATGAAGCACGATATGTGCTGCACCATATTCGGAGGAAGATTGTGGAGCTGTATGCCATAGAATACAACAATGCCACGAGAAATGGATGGAGGGGCAAAGAAAAAGATCGTGCGACACGTGGTCCGCGAAGACCACGCGTTCGTTCGCTTGCGGGTTGGGTACCTCCTCCTTCTTGCCGAGGCGCACCCGCTTCTCGGACTCTGCAGGCAGCAGCCCCTCCCGCTGCATCTCCTTGATGCTTTTTGCCGTGGTGTTGGGCGAACGCCAGTCGCCCAAGCGAGGTGCAGGTTGTGCCGAAGCTTCCCCAGACGCGGAAACGGCAGCGCCACGTCTCTTGCCTCCCGCCATCGCTGGTAAACACGAGCTCTAGGAAAGAAGGGAGACGAGCGCGAGGAAGATGATGAACTAGAAGACGAAGGCTGGGAAAATTTCACCGCATCACCAAGACCCGTACTTATGCACAGAGCTACTCAATCCTGGCCACCCGATGCGCCACGTGGCGCCCATCGTAGCAACCACGTGCGAAGACGAAATGAGGAGGCGATGGATGTTGTTCCCTGCCACGATCTTAACAGTAGATCGTGCGCATTTACTGCATGGTTTGCGTGAAAACCGGGAACGACGTCTCGTTTCCGGTCAAAAAGCTGACTAGGTGGGCCAGCACTTCTGCTCTCGCCCCGTCACATCCCATCGGGAGAACAAAGTGCGTCATGACGTCATTGCGTGCATCATCAAGTTGAAGAAAAATTTCAAATGAAGAGTTCAAGCACGAAAGCAACTTCGTATGAACAAAACTTCCTCGGATCCAAACGTGAAAGCAACTTTTCAGGGACAAATCAAGAAGAAAGATCTCTTTCCAACAGAGAAAAATACCCTACACACAAAAACTCTTTCGTATGGGCACAATATCCCAAACATGAAAACTCTTTCATATGGGCATAAAACTCCTAGCGCGAAAACTCTTTCGTATGGATAAGGAACTACAATCTTAAAAATTACGCGAGTAGGCAGAACCTGCCCTTTCATTCACATGACATTTATACGTCATAAAACCTGGATTGTTCGGCCGACTAGGCACATCCGGATGCCATATTCTTTCGAATATGAAGGTAAGACCCGAAAAGATCTCTCTTGAGGGCCTGGAATCGCACTCAAGCTGCGTCCTCCGGTATTATTCCGTGTCAACAACACGAAGAAAAATACCAGCGGACGCGCCGGGTACCCCCATAGGTTAAGTTCGACTCGATAAGACCACAACGGCCCAGCCGCAACAATCACCTCATCGGGTTCGAGTCGGAGGTCTCGAACCTGTGTAGGCCGGAATTGTATTTCCCCTAGTCGCAATTAATTGGCCCTGATCTTTCGGGAGAGCCAAGCTACTGTGCCATATCCTTCTGCGATAAAAAGCCATAAAAACAGGCACTTGTATTACTCGATACTCGGGTATAAAAACTCATTTCACAGGGTACGCGCCCTCTAAACAGGAAACAACCATACTGGTTGTCCGAAGGGAAGAAAGACCGAAAAAGGTTTGACCGTCTACTCGACTGGAAAAATCCTACTCGAGCAAACGCTCGGGGGCTACTGACGAAGGCATAGATCCTGGACCCTGCGGGTAAGGACACCCCGTCTCAGGCCCAAGGTTAAGGCCCAAGAAGAGGAGCCCTTGGAGTGTTCTAGAAGGCCCACGTGAAGCCCACCCGCACTGCCTTGCGGGTTAAGTTAGGAAACCTGTAACCGACCTAGGGTTAGTGACGAAGATATGGATCCTGGACCCTGCGGATAAGGACACCCCCTCTCAGGCCCAAGGTTAAGGCCCAAGAAGAGGAGCCCTTGGAATACTCCAGAAGGCCCACGTGAAGCCCATCCGCACTAACTTGCGGGTTAAGCTAGGAAACATGTAACCGACCTAGCTAGAGTTTGAGTCCTTTCCGGGTAGGATTCGAGACCTGGCCATCTATATAAGGCCAGGAGAGCCCCCCCGGAAGAGGACCAAGCAATACCGCACGACCAAAAGCCTTGAACTCGAGACCTACTCTCGATTCGAGCACCACCATTGTAACCGATCTAATCATCAATACAGATCGACAAGAGGCAGGAGTAAGGGTTTTACCTCTACGAGGGCCCCGAACCTGGGTAAATCTCGCCCCCTGTCTAGCCGACGATTCCACCAGCGCTCATGGGTTCTCCTAATCAAAACCCGATAGGTTCACCGAAGGGATTTGTTGAGTCTGGGATTCGACAATTGGCGCCGTCTGTGGGAAACGCGGGCGCTGGATCACCGGCATCTTCGGCTTCATCGACAACCAACTCCCGTTGGAAACCATCGACTACGGATCCGAACAATCCTATGCGGATCGGATTTGTAGTGGTCACGCCTCACTCGCCGGAATCACGCCCAGTATTCGAAGACCTGGAGAAAAGCGTCACCCTGACGTTCGGAAGCCTCAAGTTCGTGACAAACAGGGACGGAATCCTCCACTTCTCGGATGAATCGGAACCCGAATCTGGAGCCGTCGACTCGCGCTTCCCTCTGGGGAAAAGTGGCGAATCCATCCGCTTCAACGCCAACGATTACCATACCCTCTCGACAGAGGAACCATCTCGGATACAAAGAGCTCTCCAACCTACGCCTAGGGCACACGGGTCACGACTGGCCCAAGTCTGCATGGCAGGATCGGAACAGCCTCCGAAAACCGAACTCAGCGCGACGGAGCGCAACATAATCGGCGTCTCGCGGGAGGCCTGGAACCGAGCCAAGGAGGCCATGCGAACAAGCCAGCCACCCGCAGCAGGAGCGCCACATGAAGATCTAACTGCCTACCACTACCATCTAGTGAGAGCAGCATCAACTATCAAAAACGCCCGAGCAGATCTGGCCCGTTGCAGAAGAGAGGCGGACGAATCTAGCTTACGGCGAGCCGAGCTGTCCCTCGCACCCTCGGTCGGAACCCGACCAGCGAGGAAGGGACACGCGTCATCATCCAGGAACTACGAGTCTTTAGCCGGGACTAGCCGGTCGGCCACGCCCTCATTCATGAGAGTCGACGACGATGGCAACGTCTACCCGCAAACTCCCGCCGCTGCGGTTCTAGCCGCAGCAACTTACATGCAGATGAACCAACCGACGGAAAGTGATCCTCGAGCGGAGCAGTACAAGCAAATACGTAAAGGACTAGGATTGGCAGCCGCAAGGCTCGCCTCTCACGATCGCAAGAAGGCGGAGGAGAAACATGAGAAGGAGAAAGATAAGGAAACGCCCCGCAAGCACAGAAGCTCTTCACCAAGGAAGGACAAGTCACCATGCCGCGGTCGAGGAAAAGAATCTAGACGCCGCGGCGACAGTCGAAGAAGCAGTGAAGATAGCCCGAGAGACAAAAGCTCGCGGCATCATAGCAGCCGTTCGAGAAAACGAAGCAAGGAACCAAGGAAAGATGTCGACCGCGACCGGCCAGAATACGACGCGCGATCAGATCTCGCTCAAAAAAGGGTGGATAAGGCAAGGGCTTCGCGATATCGCGAGCGCTCTTCGTCCGGCTCCTCGGATGACGAAACCTGTGGAGCACTCTGTTTTGCTTGCAATATCCGCGAGGCACCTCTACCCAAAAGGTTTAAGCTCAGCACGGAAGTGACGAAGTACGACGGCTCACTCGAGCCCTCTCAATGGCTAAGCGACTACCTCACGGCAGTAAAATGCCAACGTGGGAACAAGAACACAGCTATGCAATACCTCAATTTGCATCTCACCGGCGCGGCCCGCAGTTGGCTGGAAAGAAGACCAAAATCTTGCTACGCATCGTGGGATGATTTACACATCGATTTTTGCAAAAACTTCCAGTCGACTTACAAGAGGCCAGCCACCATCGAAGAACTGCGAGCATGCAAGCAGAAAAGCGGCGAATCCACGCACGAGTACATCCATTGATGGACTACACTCAGGAATACCGCATGAACTATCTCAGAGGAAGTAGCGATTGAAGCCTTCGCAAAAGGCGCCCGAAGAACAACTTTCAGAGAAGAACTAGGCAGAGCTGCACCCAAGACTATTGGGGAGCTGATGATCATAGCCGAAAAATGGGCTAACGGAGAAGATGCGGTGCGCAACGAGAGAGCGTCATCACCCGCACACGAAGACGACCGTCATGGACGAAGAAAAAGAAGAAAATATTACGATCATGAAGATAGAGAGGAATTGGTCGCAGCGGAATTCACGCGGAGCCGCGACTCTGGTCGCCGGGGAAACCGCGAGTGGAAACCAAATACTGAAGAAAAATCCCCCTAGGAAGACCTCGATGCATACTGCTCGCTACATCTATTCACAGATAAGCGCACGGGCAAAACTAAGGCAACACACCTTCTTAAGGATTGCCGAAAGTTTATCGACATCTCGGATGCACTCGCAAGGAAAAGATCTGCCTCCACTCAAAACTACCCGCCGCTTCCAGGAGGAGGGCACCCAGGATTCCACCCGCCACCACCACCGCCTCCACCAGCAAATCCAAACATGGCGCTAGCTGCACTGCCCGCACCACCGCCGCAGAACACCGGAGCCAATGCGTACCCGAACTCGGCAGGACAACTCGCGATGATCCAGAAGGTATGCCCCTCTCGCAGAGCTCAAAAGACTAACACAAGGCAATTGTGCATGGCAGTACAGACACCGCCAACGAAGACCGAGTACCTGAAGTTGGCAGACCAGCCAATCACGTTCTCGATGAAAGATCACCCACCACGAGTCTATCGACCAGGACACGCCGCCCTCGTCATCCAAGCACAAATTGGCAACTACGACCTAGCCCGTGTATTCATGGATGGTGGCAGTGGCCTCAACATTATCTACGCGGATACACTCCGTCGGATGAACAAGAACTTGGACGGCCTCCCGGAATCGGAAACATCCTTCCACGGGATAGTCCCAGGCAAGGCAGTCCGTCCACTCGGAACAATCAACTTAGAAGTCGTGCTGGGCACCCGGAGCAACTACAGAAGAGAGTTCCTCGACTTTGAAGTTGTCGACTGGCCCTCACAGTACCACGCCATTCTGGGCCGAACAGCGTTCGCCAGATTCATGGCAGTACTACACTACGCCTATCTGAAACTCAAGTTACCTGGAGAAAACGGCGTAATCACCATCGACGGGGACTTTCAGAAATCCAACAAGTGCGACATTGAATGCAATGAGATCGCAAAGTCTTTCGGGATGCAAGAAGAACTTCAAGAGCTGGCAAAGACCACGGATCACTCCGTGATTCCCCTCACGAAGAAAAACGCGCCTGAACTAGAGTTTAGTGTGAACAGCGACACCCGAAAGCATCAACTACACCCGACAGACTCCGCGAAGACGGCGATGGTCTCAACAACCCTCTCGCCAGCATAGGAAGGCGCGCTCGTCAAACTCCTCCGTGAGTACTGGGAAATTTTCGCCTGGCTGCCCTCAGACATGCCAGGAATACCTAGGGAGTTTGCCGAGCACTCACTCGAAGTCTTTCCTGATGCTAAACCCATCAAACAGACGACTCGACGATTTTCAGAGCCCAAGCAGAAAACGCTTGGAGAAGAAGTAAACAGATTGCTAGCTGCGAAGTTCATCAGGCAGATCAAGATATCCACCTGGTTAGCAAACCCGGTGTTGGTCCCCCAAAAGAACACGAATATCCTTCGAGTGTGCATCGACTACACGTCGTTAAATAAGCATTGCCCCAAGGACAATTTTCCTCTCCCGCGAATCGACCAGATCGTGGACTCTACGGCAGGCTGCCAACGCCTCTCCTTCCTAGACGCTTATTCAGGATACAATCAGATCCGGATGAAAAAGGAAGACGAAGAAAAGACATCATTCATCACACCTCACGGTGTCTACTGCTACACGACAATGCCCTTCGGGCTGAAGAACGCAGGCGCAACATATCAGCGCCGCATGCAAAGATGCCTAGCCAACCTCATTGGCAAGAACGTGCAGGTGTATGTTGACGACATTGTCATCAAGACTCGAGTTGAGGACACACTCCTCGAGGATATTAAAGAAACATTCGACGCCCTCAACGCATACAGGATCAAGCTCAGTCCGACCAAATGTGTCTTTGGCGTTCCGGCAGGAAAACTTCTCGGGTACCTGGTATCCGCCAGAGGCATTGAAGCCAACCCGGAGAAAATACAAGCCATCTTGACCATGAAGGAGCAAACCAATCTGAGCGGAGTCCAACAGCTCGCAGGGCGATTAGCCGCCCTAAGCAGGTTCATCGCACGATTGGGAGAGCAAGCACTACCCTTCTACAAGTTGTTGAAGAAGACAGACAAATTCGAGTGGACACCAGAAGCTAAGCAAGCGACCGCATCATTGCAAAGTAGGCGCGTCCTCGCAACACCACGAGAAGGGGAGCCACTTTTCTTGTACCTAGCCGCCACAAACCAGGTCATCAGCACATCAATCGTGGTCGAACGACCTGAGGAAGGCAAAGCGTATGGAGTTCAACGACCAATCTATTACATCAGCGAAGTGCTCTCACCATGCAAGCAACGATACCCTCATTACCAGAAGCTCGCGTATGGAGTCGTTCTTACAGCCCGAAAGCTCAAGCATTATTTCCAGGAACACGCCATTACAGTGGTTAATGACGCGTCACTCGGGACGATCATGAACAACCCTATGGCATCCGGAAGAATAGCAAAATGGAACATCGAGTTGGGAGCTTGGGACATCACCTATGCGGGACGCAACGCAATCAAATCCCAGGTACTTGTGGAATTTCTAAGTGAATGGACAGAGCTGCAAACGGCAGGACCACCCGAGTACACGAGCAATTGGATAAAGTACTTTGATGGGTCCAAAAGAAACGAAGGAGCACGAGCTGGAATTGTTCTCATATCCCCTCGGGGAGACAAGCTGCAATACGTCCTATGATTGGACTTTCCACCAAACGATCCAGCATCAAACAACGACGCAGAATACGAAGCCCTGTTGCACGGGATGAAGATGGCAATCGCCTGTGGAGCTACTCGATTAATGATCTACGACGACTCCAATCTCATTGTGCAACAGACAATGAAAGAATGTGACGCAATCGCCGAAAACATGATCGCATATCGTGACATGTACAATCTACTCGAAGGAAGTTTCAAAGGGTGCGAGCTAAAGCACATCGCAAGATCCAGCAATGAAGAAGCAGATCGACTGGCAAACATGGGTTCCACGAATACACCCATACCGCCAGGAATATATTTCGAACGGATGATCAAGCGATCGGTCAAAATCAAGAAAGCTGCAGGAACACCCGCACTGCCTGAAACAGAGGTCAGCCCGCAAGTCGCCATCATCGAGCTCATTCATAACATATCACGACAGGTTTTTCTGGTCGAGCCAGTCTGGACGCAGAAATATCTCGACTACGTGACCAACAGACAGCTCCCGGCCGACCCACGCGAGGCTCGACAAATAATCAGACGCAGCAAATCCTTTCGGGTAGTCAATGGGGAATTATACAAGCAAAGCATCTCGGGAATACTTCAGCGCTGCATCGCACCCGAAGATGGCAAAGAATTACTCCAGGACATCCACCAAGGAGACTGCGGACATCATGCTAGCTGGAAAACAATAATGGGAAAGGCCTTCCGATCAGGATTCTACTGGTTGACAGCAGCTACCGATGCAAAGAACCTGGTCGAACGATGCGATGCCTGTCAGCGATTCGCACCAAGACCACATGCACCCGCTACGGAATTGCACATGATACCCATTGCCTGGCCCTTCGCACAATGGGGGCTGGACATGGTTGGACCACTACGCAAGTCCACGCCTGGCGGATATACACACTTGCTGGTCGCAGTCGACAAGTTCACCAAGTGGATCGAGGCCATGCCAGTAACTTCGGCTAGCGCACAATGCGCCTTCAAGTTCCTCGACTCCATTATATGCAGATTTGGCGTGCCACACGACATCATCACAGACAATGGTACAAACTTCACAGCAAAGGAAACGCAACAGTTTTGCGAGGAAAAGGGCATCAACTTCAAGTTTGCTTCAGGTGCCCACCCGCAAACGAACGGACAAGTCGAAAGATCCAACGGCTTAGTTTCAGCAGGTATCAAGAAACGCCTACTCGATCGTCTACACCCCGCAGCAAGACATTGGGCAGAAGAGCTACCTTCCGTACTATGGAGCCTCCGCACAACTCCAAACCGATCCACAAATTACACACCATTTTTCATGGTATACGGGGAAGAAGCAGTCCTTCCCGAGGACGTTAGATTCAGCGCCCCACGAGTTGTGGCCTACAGCGAAGAAACCTCCAACAAGGCACTCGCGGAGGACATGGACGCACTCGACGAGATGCGGGACATCGCGCTCGCAAGATCCGCAGTATATCAACAATCACTGCGTAACTATCACAGTCGCCGCATACGCCACAGAGCATTCGCGGTTGGAGATCTAGTGCTACGACTCAAGCAGAAGGAAGGACACAAGCTCGAACCACCCTGGGAAGGACCCTTCATCATACACGAAGTCATCCCAGGCGGCGGCTACAGGCTGAAGAATCCATCGACTGGAGGAATCTATTCCAACCCTTGGAATATTGCACACCTCCGCAAATTTTATCCCTAGTTTTACTTGTTATCACAACAAATAAGGCTATACTAGCCACTCTTGTAGCTCGAATACATGGCTTCTCAGTCATCGCAATAAAAACATGGTTTCTCCATCATATTCACTCGCAGCTTTCTATTTTTACATGCTCAAAAGTTACAGGTACACACCCCATAAACACACGGGGGCTACACCTACAACTAAGCATCACAGGAAAAAGCATACATAGAAGGTTACACACCTTACAACAGTTTTTACAAACTATACAAGATTACAGGATATGAACATCCGACAATCAATCGAAGCGCTGAGCATTCTCAGTCGCTAAAACTCTATCTACTTCCTCAGAGGTCAATCGGATGATTTTCTCCGCTGTAGGACGAACAACATCATAGTGGGGAGAAATATCATCGATGGGACCATCTGGGAGTCTGGCTACGGAGTTAACATCTATTTCAGAATGCCATATCCGGACAAAGGATAGAGCTACAACCGCGCTGCATGTCATTTGATTGCGCACACACGCGCGAACCTCTCCTTCACGTCCAAACAGCCTGAGAAGATAGCTCCAATCCTCCGGACCCCTTTCGAGTGGGTAGAAAGCAGCGTTCATCGCGACCAAAACCTCATGAAAAGAACTCATGAGAACTCTCGCCTGAAGGACACAGAACTTCAAGGTGGCCATCACAAATCCTCGACTGCGATCAGACCAGAAATTGCTCGCATGAGGCTTCGAGCTGCCAGCCTCTTGAAGAATGTGGTTTTCCACCCACTGCTTTTCCTCCCTGTCATCCGGTCTCACGACTGAAAAGCAAACATGCTTAATCAGCTAAGGAAACAAAGACAAAAAGAAGACACGGGGGCTGTATTACTTACACAGCAAACCCCTCGCAACCAAAGATAACTCGTCCATCAGAAACTGCTCGCGTTCAGCCGCCAGTTTCTGTTTGGACTTCGCCACATCGGCTACACCGCGCAGAGCTTTCAGCTTGCACTCACCTTCCTGGACTCTATCACGAAGACCCGCGTAGGTCCCAACAGCAGCGACAAGGGGATTTACTGGAACAACACGTCCACCTGAAGATTCCGCAACTACCCCAGTAGCCTGGAAGAATACAAGGAAAGAAGTAAGAAGCCCTATTCGAAGTATTTCTAGTCGCACATCCGACAAAAGTGCTCGGGGGCTACTCCCATCGGGAGAAAATACACAAACTATAAGAAGCAATTTCCAGACGAACACTTCGATTAAAGACAATGAAAATACGAGAATACATCCCAAGGTTTATTACAATCATGAAGGAAAAGAAAAAGAAGAACAAAACTACGAAGCTACAGTGGTGCTCCCGCTAGCGGCAGTCGCCCCTCCTTTGAGTCGAGCAAATAGCTCAGACAGCTTCCGAGCAAGGACGGTGGCCTGCTCGCCAAAACGAGAGAGCCGTACCTTTTTGCCCGTGGAGGGGTCGACTGGAAGAGCCGAGTAGGCTTCCTCCAAACCGTCGACTCCGTGTGCCAGCGTGAACTGGATCGCAGTCTTCGCGCCAGACTCCGACTGGGCAACCGCGTAAGCATCCAGGAGATTTCCCTCCGAGAAGATCTTCAGCAGGTCGTCTAGCGCGGATGGAGGTACAACGTTGGCGAGGAAGCGATTGTGCAGTTGCGACAACACTTGAGTGGCATTGCCAACCAAGGAGCACATACCTTCGGCGTGCCTCTTGAGTTGAGCAAGTGTGTCGGTTAGCACATCTACCCGCTGGATTCCAGGGATCTCCAAAGGAACATCCAGAAGACCTGCAAAAGAAAAGAATATCAAGATTTCTCAAGCTCAACAGGATAAAGGATGAAATCGCAAGAGCCTAAAACACTCACCCGCGAGGCGTTCAGCGAGAGGACGGAGGAAAGTGACAAGGTCAGCATCAGCCTTATTGCCAGCATCCTCTTGATCCTTCAGGGCTTTCCGCGCATCCGCAAGTTGTCTTTCAAGATCTTCCAATTGCATGCGGGAGGCCTCCAGCTCTTGTCGAACAGCCGCCAGGTCAGCCTCCTGAGTGGTTACCCGCTTAGAGAGACTGACTTTCTCCGACTCCGAATATTCGAGTCGAGCTGCACAATGACACTTGTCAAAAATCAAGGGTTGATGAAAGAACAGGAACAAGAAAAGGCAATGAAACTTATGTCGCACCCGGACTTCTAAAGGATACTCGCCGTTCCGTTGAACAGTAGTAGATTGGATTACGGGACTTACCGGCACCCACGTCCTCTTACGAGTAGGCCAACACACGTATGTGTGACAACCAACCCCTATCTGTTCAGCGTCGACGTAAACTATCCCATAGAAATCAGGATACTACCATTGATGTACTTCATACCATACACACATGGTACGTCAACGGCGTTGAACAAAATGATAGCACAACATATCTCTAAGACACAAAAGATGGAAATAAGTTGCAAATGGCTATCATTAGAGCAGAGATAGCAAATACAATCATCCAGAGGACACATGTCCCAACATATCATCATTACATCACAGCGGAAGCATTCAACAGGTCTAAGTACAGACAAGATCCAAATAGGCTTAAGAAGCCGGAAACGAAAAGACGGAGCCCATCCACGAAGTCTCGGATCCTGCCCGGGTCCGCTATCTACTCGTCAGCAGCCTCGTCGAACTCCACGTAGTAGCCACCATGGGGATCCTCGGAAACGTAGTCTGCGGAAACCACAGCCCCAAAGGGGTCAGTACATAAACGTACTGGCAAGCAAGACTCAGAGTTCACCAAAGTGTAACCCGTCAACACCAAGCACAGATGCTTTGGGTTCAACGGAAGAAAGGGGTGATACAAAAGATGCGGCAGCGGGCTGCACTAACCAACTACAGATACATACTACAACTTCCGGCTATCAGAAAGGAGATAAGGTAGCGTATCGTAAACCACTGCAACTAACTCCAAACAAACCCATCCTGGATCTCGCCCCTTCCGGCTTTCATGCTTACGCGCAAATGGAACACCCGAACTAAGTGTGGCTCTTCGGACAAACTGCGGATCAGGTCAAAGTCGAGGGGGGTTCCATACTACCACCCGGATGCGGTGAGCACGCTCGTCATGGATCAGTAGACAAGACCCTTTTCCTAATTAGGGTCGACACTAGCAGGCCTCAAAACCACGCCGGGCCTCCTGCCGGTGCCTTATCAGCAAATTATTATTACCCATAACATTAACAGGTGTATTGTTTAACATCGAGCCCCAGAATATAATAGAATATGATAACAGAAAGTAACTGACAGCAGACTCGAGCAAAAGAACCCTAAGCATGCTAGTAAGACACAGGCTCAAACAACGGGGTTATAGGAGTGGAGGTGAGGCAATATCGGGGTTAAGGGATTCATGGGATAGGTTCGGAGAACAAGCAACGATACATATGGCTAGCAGAAATAGACAACGGAAAGTATCGGTATCCAATGTTGAAAGGAACGCGATGGTTCATGTGAGTGAATACTTGCCTGCAAACTCAGCAGCCTGGTACTGAGCTAAAACCTTTGAAGGGGTGTCATAAAGATCGTCGGTCTCAACGTCGTCGTCTATCCGAGAAGAAGCAAACAAACAACGCAAGGAGACAACAATCAATAACATGGCATAGTGCACAAACATGGGATGATGCATGACAATTTAATTGATGCATAAAAAATAAACTAGTTGACATGGTAACACAATTTAAATGGACCCATATGCAATTTGGGGTTGCATATGGAAAGCCCATGAATTTAGGTTGAAATAATTGTTTTACAACTAATCAACAGGTGAAAGTGGATTAGCATGATGCATGGATGAGGAAAACAGAAAAATAACAACAATAGAATCAATTGGAAATAAGGTTTACCAATTTTGGAAATTTATGTATTAAGTTATGGAATTTTGGTTCCTTAAAGGTGTTACACAAGCATTTGTTGTTTTCATCAATTTTAATTGTTCAAAACAAATAACAAAATTCATATTTGGAAAGTACACAGAATTTTAGGTGGAAAACATATTTCATTTGTTGAATTTGGATTTAAAATGAGCAAGTTATTAATTTGGCAATTTTAATTGCATTAAATAAGAAACAGTTGTTTTCAGCAATTTAAATTATTCAAAACAGCAAACAAAGTTGATATTTGCAAAGGTCATGAAAAATGGGATGGAAAACATATTTTATTTGTTGAGTTTGGAATTTTTATGTTCAAGTTATGAATTTTGCAAAATTAAGTGAATTAAACAAGAATTCAAATCTTTCACCAATTTAAATATTCAAAACAGTAAACAAATTTATATTTGGGTAGAGAATTTAAAATGGAGTGATTTACATGTTTAAAGTTTTGCAATTGGAGTTTCCAAACAAAAGCTATTAAATTAACAAGTTTAGGCATATTTATAGTTGATAGAAATAACTATGGACCTAAAAAAAAGAGTACAGGGACTTGGAAATAAATTGCAGGGACCTAGATAAACTAGCAGGGACCTATGAACAATTTAGGATAGATCTGGAACTAGGAAAAAATAAATGAAAGAAAAAGGGTTTTTGATTGCAGGGGGGGGGGGGATTCGAACCCCTGCCCTCGTGCCTCCGGCAAGGAACAGCAACCAACTGGGCTGCTGCTGCTGTGTTGAAAGGGGATAGCTAGTTGGGAGGTTAAGGTTCAGACAACTACTACTGAACAAAAGCGAAAATAACCCGAAAAGGTGGGGGGTGCGGGACTCGATCCTGGGAGCTCTCGCTTGCGCGCGCGGGTGCACTGCCAGTGCGACTGATGCTGGGTTCGTGACAGTACAAGTGCACGTTTGGCCATATGCTTCTGTCTGCGCGCAAAAACTGAACCTAACTGAATCTTTCTGTGGGTGCAGGTTCAGGTGCGGACTGAAATCGACGGAGGGACAGCGAACAGGGGCGGCCGGCGATCGCTGCTCCCTGGTCGTTCGTCGCGGCTGCTCGTGCGATTCGTGTGCGGTTGGCCGGTGCTCGTGCGGGCCGAGGGAACGGAGGAGAGGGAAGGGAGAGTAGAGGAGGGCGACGCTCACCTCTCGGTCGACAGAGGAGCGGTCGCAGCGGTGGGGGGCGACGGTGGCGGAAACACGGGATGGCGGCGGAGCTCCCGGTGCTCCCGGCGGAACCCGAGGCCACAGCGAGGAAGAGGGGCGCGCGGCGTTTCCGTTCCCGGCCCTAGCGCGGCCGGGCGGGCACCGGTGGCGCGGCGAACGCCGGAGAGGGAAGGCGGCGGTGAGGACCTCGGTGGGTAACAGAGAACCAGAGGGAGAGAGGAAGGGAGAAAAGAGAGGGAGAGATGGCGGCGGTGCGGGGTAGAGAGGGTGGAGAGATTAGGGCAGGGAGGAGAGCTCGAGGGCAAGGATAAAAGGGAGGAGGGGAGCTCGGATCACCGTTCTTCTCTCTGAACATGTCAACGTGGTCGATGGGGATGGAGGCCGTACGGGAGGTAGAAGACAACCATGAGGGGGTACCAGGCTTTGGCTAGTTGGGCTGGCCCAGATGGGCTGAGTGCCCTCTCCCCCTTTCTCTTTTTCTTTTAATCTTTTCTGTTTATTTTTTTTTCTTGGCAGATTTGGGAAAGGAGAGAAAAGGAGGGGTTTTGGGCTAGATAAAATTTAGGGAAATTTGTAGAGTTTTGTTTTGGTCACAACATCATAAAACAAACTTTGTTTTCCAAAATAAATTTAATTTAGTTGATGTTTGGTAATTAAATGAATTGAGCAATGTTGGTGTAAAAAGAATAAATGCCACTTAAGCCAAAATAAAGTTTTTGATTCCAATTTTTGGTGGAACAAATTATTTGTTTGTTTCGTAGTTTTTATTTGAAACATGTAACATAACAAGTATGACAATAATTTGAATTTTTGTTTGGAAAATCATATAGCAAACAAAGGGAAACAAATGAAATCAAATGCAAAACAATGCAAACAAAAGGCAATGAATATCATGACATGATGCAAAGCAACAACAAAACAAGAAACAAACATCTAGGGGGAGATTTTCATACTTGGGATGTTACAAAACGCCCCCCTTGAAGGAATCGCGCCCCGAGATTCCTACTGAGAAGAGAAAAGGTCCGGATACTTCTTGCGAAGATCCTCTTCGGTCTCCCACGTTGCCTCTTTATCGGAATGATGCGACCATTGCACTTTCAAGAACTTGGTGCTCTTGTTGCGAGTCTTACGCTCGGTCTCATCGAGAATTCGAACAGGGTGCTCCTCATAAGATAGATCTTCTTGCAGTTCAATGGAATCATGATCAACTGCACGATCTGGATCTTTGAAACACCTCTTGAGCTGTGACACGTGAAACACATCGTGCACCTTGGATAGTTTTTCTGGAAGTTCAAGATGATAGGCATTTTCCGCACGCCTTGAGAGAATGTTGACGGACCAATGTATCTTGGTGCTAGCTTTTCTTTGACACCAAAACGATGAGTGCCTCTGAGGGGAGTTACACGGAGATATGCTTTGTCACCAGGTGCATAGATCATATCCCTGTGCTTGCTGTCATAGTAGCTTTTCTGACGAGACTGAGCAATCCTGAGATTGTCGCGAATGATGCGAACTTTATCTTCAGCCTCCTTAACAATGTCAGGGCCTAAGAGTGAACGTTCACCAGCTCCAGACCAATTGATTGGACTCCTGCATCTGCGGCCATAGAGAGCCTCAAACGGTGCCATGCCTAGGCTTGCCTGGAAGCTGTTTTTGTAGGAGAATTCAGCATATGGAAGACAATCCTCCCATTTCATGCCAAAGGAGAGACCACATGCTCTGAGCATATCCTCGAGAATCTGATTGACTCTTTCGACTTGCCCTTGAGACTGAGGGTGATAAGCTGTGCTGAACAGAAGTTTGGTGCCCAATGCTTCTTGAAAGCTTTTCCAGAAATGGGAAGTGAATATGCTTCCACGGTCTGAGCTTATTTCCAATGGAACACCATGAAGAGGAACAATCCTTGTTGTGTAGAGCTCTGCTAACTGGCTAGCTGAGATTGTTTCTTTGACAGCAAAGAAGTGAGCTACCTTAGTGAGACGATCAATGACAACGAAGATTGCATCGTTGCCCCTCTTGGACTTTGGAAAACCAGTGACGAAGTCCATTTAAATCATGTCCCACTTCCACTCAGGAATTTTCAGAGGTTGGAGAAGACCGGCTGTTTTCTGATGAACTGCCTTGACACGTTGACAAACGTCGCATTCAGAAACGTATTGAGCAATTTCACGTTTCATGCCAGACCACCAATACAGCGTTTTGAGATCCTGGTACATCTTTGTACTTCTAGGGTGTATGGAGAGAGGAGTTTCATGAGCCTCCTTGAGAATAACATCTTTGAGACTTTGAATTTGAGGAACTACAATGCGTCCTTCGAAGAACACCATTCCCTTGTCATCAATTGAGAAGCACTCATACTTCACATTGCCTGCTTTGATGTTATTTGCGATCTTCTTAATCTCAGCATCACGAAGTTGTTCAGAACGAATCTTGTCCTCGAGAGTTGGACTGGCTGTCAAGTTTGCAAGATAACCTTGTGGAACAAGACCAAGGTTGAGCTTCTGGAATTCTTCATGAAGAGGAGGTTGGCTTTCCATGATCATGAGATTATTGCAATACGACTTGCGACTGAGAGCATCGGCCATAACATTAGCCTTGCCTGGAGTGTAAGAAATGGTAAGATCGAAGTCTTTGATCTTTTCAATCCATCTCCTTTGCCTGAGGTTTAGATCTGGCTGAGTGAAGATGTATTTCAGACTCTTATGATCGGAAAAGATTTCAGTGCGATTACCCAACAAGTATTGCCTCCATTTCTTGAGGGCAAACACAACTGCTGCAAGTTCTAGATCATGTGTGGGATAATTTTGCTCATGTGCATTCAACTGACGTGAAGCATAAGCCACAACTTGACGTTCTTGCATAAGAACTGCTCCTAGACCTTGGAGAGAAGCATCACAGAATATCTGGAAAGGTTTGGTAGTATCTGGGCCAACCAGAACTGGTGTAGAAGTGAGTTTAGTCTTCAGGAGATTGAAACTTTCATCACATTGTGGAGACCAAACGAACTTCTTGTCCTTCTTTGTGAGATCAGTGAGAGGTTTGGCAATCTTTGAGAAGTTTTGGATGAAACGACGGCAATAGCTAGCCAAACCAAGAAAACTTCTAACTTGCTTCACCGTCTTAGGAGGTTTCCAATCAACAATTGCCTTAACCTTTTCTGGATCAATGGCTATGCCCTTGGCAGAGATGATATGACCAAGGTAAGCAACTTCTGGAATCCATAACTCACATTTGGAGAACTTGGCATATAGACGATGCTCGCGAAGTTTCATGAGAGTGAGACTAAGATGTTCTCCATGCTCTTCCTCGGATTTTGAGTAGACAAGAATATCATCAAGATATACCACAACGAACTTGTCGAGGTATTCATGGAAGACAGAATTCATTAGTCTAGAGAATGTCGCCGGTGCATTGGTGAGACCAAAGGACATGACGGTGTATTCATATAGACCGTAGCGAGTGGTGAAAGCTGTTTTTGGAATATCTTCCTTTCTGATCTTTATTTGATGGTAACCCATTCTCAAGTCCAGCTTGGAGAATATTGAGGCTCCAGCAAGTTGATCAAAAAGATCATCGATACGAGGAATTGGATACTTGTTTTTGATGGTTTTCTCGTTAAGAGGACGATAGTCAACAACGAGTCTCTTTGTTTGATCCTTCTTCGCAACGAACAGAGTTGGGCAACCCCAAGCCGAGGAACTAGGTTGAATGTAACCTTTCTCCATGTACATATCGATTTGCTCCTTCAACAACTTCAGTTCAGGAGGAGCTATCTTGTATGGATGCTTAGAGATTGGAGCAGTACCTGGTTCAAGTTCGATCACGAACTCAACTGCTCTGTCAGGAGGCATTCCTGGCAATTCTTCTGGAAAGACATCGGGAAATTCGCAAACCACCGGAATAGTTTCAATAGATGGTAGAGGATTTGCATTGAGAGTGTAGAGTTGAACAACTGGATTTTCAGCATGGAAGTAGACTATCTGGCCAGAAGGGTGTGTGATTTTGACAGACTTAGCAGGACAATCAATGACTGCTTTGTTGGCTACCAGCCAATCCATCCCAAGAATGACATGAATATCTGAAGAGTGGAGAGCTATCAGAGATGCCTGGAATGGAAGGTTTCCAATTGTGATCTCGATGTTCTGGCTAACTTTATTGCTTTGCCAGCTAGATCCCGGTGATTTCACTAGGAGAGGGATAGACAACTGTTCGAAGTTGATTCCACTGTTGTTTGCAAAGCATTGAGCGATGAAAGAGTGTGAAGCACCAGAATCGAACAAGACTTTAGCACGAAACGAGTTCACAAGAAGTGTGCCCATTACAACCTCTGGAGATTCTTCTGCTCCCTGGGCCTTGACATGGTTCACCTTAACGGTTCTCACGCCAAGGTCGTTGCTGTTGTAGCAACCCAATGGAGGACCACGTAGTCTTGTCGGGGTCGATCTGTGGCGAGGTGGAGGTGGAAAGAGGTGCCTTTGCGGACACTTATCGGAATAGTGGCCCGGCTGTCCACACTTGTAGCATGTAACAACAGAACGAGGAGTTGTTGGACCTGGCTGAGATGGAGCACCTCCTGATGATACCACTGGGGTGGGAGGGCGGGCAAGAAATCCTGCCGGGCTTGGCAAGCAGATGGGCGGTGTTGGAGTGGTATATGGAACCCAAACTCTCCGTTTTTGTGGAGGCATGATAGCTTTTGAGAGATTAGCCTGTTCACGAGAGTGCTTACGAGATTCCTCAACCAACTTGCGCCCATGCTCTTCATTCAGAGCGATGTTGACGAGGTCCTCAAAATTCTTGGCCTTGACGTTGGTGAGAGCATACTTGAGTTCCGGGTTGAGACCCCTGCGGAACTTTGTCATCTTTCTCGCTTCCGTGGAGATCTCATCTCCGGTGTAGCGAGCCAGACGATTGAACTCTCTTTGGTATTCGAGAACGTCCAGACTGCCTTGTGTGAAAGAATAGAATTCCTCACGCATTTTCTCCATGATCCCATCGGGAATGTGATGGCGCACGAAGGCTTGCTTGAAATCCTCCCATGTGATTGCCACACTAGAACCTCTCATTTCTTGGAAATTCTCCCACCAAGACATGGATTGCCCACGGAGAAGGTAGGTCACGTAAGGAATACGGTCCTCGTCAGCCACATGAGCTACCATAAGAGTATGGTTCATTTCACGGAGCCAGTCATCAGCATCCAATGGCTCGGAGGAGGTATCAAACGTGCGCGGATTGAGCTCAAGGAACTCCCGAATAGACACCCGGGTGTTGCCATTACTCCCAAGGTCTTGGTTCAGCTGCATCTGCTTTATGACTTGTGTCATCTGAGACAGCACTTTCCCCATCTCGGGTGGCAGTGTGGGTTCTTCGTCACCACTTTCCATCCTGAGGAGGATACCAAGGTTAACACACTAACCGGATAACAAAATCCAATATAAGTGCTTAAAAGGATTACTTCAGACGGTAAGTCGACAGCATAGAACAAGGATGGAGGTTAACAACGGATCAACAGATAAGTTGTTACCACGGAAGAGAAGATTTATGAAGGACGATATCGAAGCAACAACTGGGAAACAAGAGACCACAAACACCTGAGGTACTACGGAAAAACCCATCCGGGCTTCTAAAGGATCAATATCTACTGCTTAAGGAATAGAGGATCTGCTTCCGGGGCTTACACGCCTCCGTTCTCAATCGTGAGTAGGCAACATGATAAATCATGTCACAACCACCTCCACTCCTATGGTCTAGTAGATATAACCATCCTAGAGAAACCAGGATACGTGAAAACCTAACTTGAAAGTTTAGATGAGAAAGAGAAAACAACGTTGCACTTCCTTACCAGAAAAGGGAGGGTGGGTGGGGGAAGAAATAAAATGGCAGAATTCCTACCCTCACGTTTCATTTTTCCTATATAGCTACAAAATAGTTTCTAGACTCAACTGCGACCAGTAAAAGGGATCCTACAGGCAGACAGGCTATGATACCATTTGTCGCACCCGGACTTCTAAAGGATACTCGCCGTTCCGTTGAACAGTAGTAGATTGGATTACGGGGCTTACCGGCACCCGCGTCCTCTTACGAGTAGGCCAACACACGTATGTGTGACAACCAACCCCTATCTGTTCAGCGTCGACGTAAACTATCCCATAGAAATCAGGATACTACCATTGACGTACTTCATACCATACACACATGGTACGTCAACGGCGTTGAACAAAATGATAGCACAACATATCTCTAAGACACAAAAGATGGAAATAAGTTGCAAATGGCTATCATTAGAGCAGAGATAGCAAATACAATCATCCAGAGGACACATGTCCCAACATATCATCATTACATCACATCGGAAGCATTCAACATGTTTGAGTACAGACAAGATCCAAATAGGCTTAAGAAGCCGGAAACGAAAAGACGGAGCCCATCCACGAAGTCTCGGATCCTGCCCGGGTCCACTATCTACTCGTCAGCAGCCTCGTCGATCTCCACGTAGTAGCCACCATGGGGATCCTCGGAAACGTAGTCTGCGGAAACCACAGCCCCAAAGGGGTCAGTACATAAACGTACTGGCAAGCAAGACTCACAGTTCACCAAAGTGTAACCCGTCAACACCAAGCACAGATGCTTTGGGTTCAACGGAAGAAAGGGGTGATACAAAAGATGCGGCAGCGGGCTGCACTAACCAACTACAGATACATACTACAACTTCCGGCTATCAGAAAGGAGATAAGGTAGCGTATCGTAAACCACTGCAACTAACTCCAAACAAACCCATCCTGGATCTCGCCCCTTATCCAAAGAAGCAATCCGAGGATAACTCACACAGTTGGATTAATGATGGTTCAGGTTATTGTGTCAATAAACCTATTACTAGTCAAGTTCTTATAGTTAGGTGTAAGTTGTCTGAGTACTTGTTAGCCAGTACTTTCACCAAGTCGTCACATAACCGCGGACAACACGGCTTCTCGAGAAGATTCATCCCTGCAGGGTGTGCTCCAGTACCCGTACACACTCAAGCCACCAACTAAAACTCAGGTTGGCTTGACACGACTCGAACCATCTCTACAACCTGTCCTAGGAGCCACAGAGCTATAAGGTCCCGGCCAGTCCGACCTAACCTAAGCGCAAGGGTGAAAACCACACCCCCCGGCACCACAGGCCTCGCCCTATATGCATCATCATCATAATAATCATCACCAACAGTAACCATGGGAGCGACCCATTCATGCTTACGCGCAAATGGAACACCCGAACTAACTGTGGCTCTTCGGACAAACTGCGGATCAGGTCAAAGTCGAGGGGGGTTCCATACTACCACCCGGATGCGGTGAGCATGCTCGTCATGGATCAGTAGACAAGACCCTTTTCCTAATTAGGGTCGACACTAGCAGGCCTCAAAACCACGCCGGGCCTCCTGCCGGTGCCTTATCAGCAAATTATTATTACCCATAACATTAACAGGTGGATTGTTTAACATCGAGCCCCAGAATATAATAGAATATGATAACAGAAAGTAACTGACAGCAGACTCGAGCAAAACAACCCTAAGCATGCTAGTAAGACAAGGGCTCAAACAACGGGGTTATAGGAGCGGAGGTGAGGCAATATCGGGGTTAAGGGATTCATGGGATAGGTTCGGAGAACAAGCAACGATACATATGGCTAGCAGAAATAGACAACGGAAAGTATCGGTATCCAATGTTGAAAGGAACGCGATGGTTCATGTGAGTGAATACTTGCCTGCAAACTCAGCAGCCTGGTACTGAGCTAAAACCTCTGAAGGGGTGTCGTAAAGATCGTCGGTCTAAACGTCGTCGTCTATCCGAGAAGAAGCAAACAAACAAAGCAAGGAGACAACAATCAATAACATGGCATAGTGCACAAACATGGGATGATGCATGACAATTTAATTGATGCATAAAAAATAAACTAGTTGACATGGTAACACAATTTAAATGGACCCATATGCAATTTGGGGTTGCATATGGAAAGCCCATGAATTTAGGTTGAAATAATTGTTTTACAACTAATCAACAGGTGAAAGTGGATTAGCATGATGCATGGATGAGGAAAACAGAAAAATAACAACAATAGAATCAATTGGAAATAAGGTTTACCAATTTTGGAAATTTATGTATTAAGTTATGGAATTTTGGTTCCTTAAAGGTGTTACACAAGCATTTGTTGTTTTCATCAATTTTAATTGTTCAAAACCATTAATAAAATTCATATTAGGAAAGTACACAGAATTTTAGGTGGAAAACATATTTCATTTGTTGAATTTGGATTTAAAATGAGCAAGTTATTAATTTGGCAATTTTAATTGCATTAAATAAGAAACAGTTGTTTTCAGCAATTTAAATTATTCAAAACAGCAAACAAAGTTGATATTTGCAAAGGTCATGAAAAATGGGATGGAAAACATATTTTATTTGGTGAGTTTGGAATTTTTATGTTCAAGTTATGAATTTTGCAAAATTAAGTGAATTAAACAAGAATTCAAATCTTTCACCAATTTAAATATTCAAAACAGTAAACAAATTTTATATTTGGGTAGAGAATTTAAAATGGAGTGATTTACATGTTTAAAGTTTTGCAATTGGAGTTTCCAAACAAAAGCTATTAAATTAACAAGTTTAGGCATATTTATAGTTGATAGAAATAACTATGGACCTAAAAAAAAGAGTACAGGGACTTGGAAATAAATTGCAGGGACCTAGATAAACTAGCAGGGACCTATGAGCAATTTAGGATAGATCTGGAACTAGGAAAAAATAAATGGAAGAAAAAGGGTTTCTGATTGCAGGGGGGGATTCGAACCCCTGCCCTCCTGCCTGCGCCAAGGAACAGCAACCAACTGGGCTGCTGCTGCTGTGTTGAAAGGGGATAGCTAGTTGGGAGGTTAAGGTTCAGACAACTACTACTGAACAAAATCGAAAACAACCAGAAAAAGGTGGGGGGTGCGAGACTCGATCCTGGGAGCTCTCGCTTGCGCGCGCGGGTGCACTGCCAGTGCGGCTGATGCTGGGTTCGTGACAGTACAAGTGCACGTTTGGCCATATGCTTCTGTCTACGCGCAAAAACTGAACCTAACTGAATCTTTCTGTGGGTGCAGGTTCATGTGCGGACTGAAATCGACGGAGGGACAGCGAACAGGGGCGGCCCGCGATCGCTGCTCCGTGGTCGTTCGCCGCGGCTGCTCGTGCGGTTCGTGTGCGGTTGGCCGGTGCTCGTGCGGGCCGAGGGAACGGAGGAGAGGGAAGGGAGAGTAAAGGAGGGCGACGCTCACCTCTCGGTCGACAGAGGAGCGGTCGCAACGGTGGGGGGTGACGGTGGCGGAAACACGGGATGGCGGCGGAGCTCCCGGTGCTCCCGGCGGAACCCGAGGCCACGGCGAGGAAGAGGGGCGCGCGGCGTTTCCGTTCCCGGCCCTAGCACGGCCGGGCGGGCACCGGTGGCGCGGCGAACGCCGGAGAGGGAAGGCGGCGGTGAGGACCTGTAGCGCCCTCACATTTAATAATGTAAGAACTACTGTGTTAAGTGCTAGTCCCTGGATCAATGATAGCACCACAGAACAAAATGTAATTGTATCTTTGCAGAAGTATCAAAAATTATTACAAAAAGGATCCAGAATAGCCAAGTATAGCTTTATTACAAACTGCATAGTCTTGAAAGACTAGCAAAACTCAGAGTTCTAAACAACAGAAATAAAGGTAGCAATGAGCCTCCATCTTCAATCATGCGCCACAGGCATTACATGTTGGGTGTAGACTCGAGTCCAAGCACTTAATCGAACTTCATCCTCTGAATTTCCTGCACGTTGGAATATGCAGCCCCCCCGAAGGAGATTCAGTACAAACAATGTACTGGCAAATGACACTATGGTGGATATAAAATGGCAAGTCTAAACTACATGCATATCTGGCTTGGTGGAGTTTAGGCTATTTTGCAGAAGGCAAGTTTTTCCCTAACACTTTTGAAAAAGAGTTTTCTTTCAAAGATTGGCACCATGGGACACACCCATGAGCACCACAACTAATATTTCCTTAGTCAAATTTTACTTCTTCAAAACGGTGTTGAGATTCTTCCATCCATCCTTGTCCAGCTGCTCGAAGTTGTCCTTACCGGGAACACGGCTATGATCATAGTTTCTAACTCTGCAGAGGTTGTGCACTTTCACCCTTTGTCTTCAATTAGCCCAAACATCCTATACACCCGGAGTGCATCGTGGAAAGGAGAGAATTGAGACGAGATCTTTCAGAAGCAAGAATTCAACCCAACCAGCAAGACCCGTTCCACCTATAATTCTGCTACATCTTCATGTCAAGCATGGGTTGAACTCTCACAACTTAGTTGATCAAGACAGAGCCCATATGTCAAAGGGCTGCACGGGAAGCTACTAAACTTAGAGGGACTTAGGAATCTCTTTGTTCCTGGGTGGCCATCCACAAGTGTACTCCTTTGGTGATAAACACCATTGATATGGCCCTAGGGAGCCACTCAACATAATCCAATCACATCCAAAATCCACCCAGGTGTTTCATTGGGAGTTATACTTAGAATTTTTCCACAACATTGAGTAAAACAAATTTGTAGCAAGGCTAAGCATCTACTAAGTATATGTTTCCAAAATAACAAGTCTAAAGGATGGCTACACACTACTTGGGATTTTGCATAGCATAATAATAACTTAGTAAAATTTCCTATCATGCATGCTACTCAAAAACACTAATAATGCATAGTAAAATATGGGAGATTTGATGGTGTGTCACTTGCCTTGGCAATGGGATGAACAATCACAACAAGAATAACAGCAACAAGAGTAGACTTGCTCCTCTTCACAATCTAATACAAGCAAAACATGCCACACATAAACATACAACACAAACATAACATAGAAAACAATACAAAAATATGTATGCATGTTATGCCATGATCAAATTAATGCACCAAATTCACAACTAGCAATAATTACTAACAATGATGTTCTCTGGTGTTAATAACATGGTTATGATGCATGAAAAAGTTTGTAATGCAACAAGAGGCAAAGAAGCAGCTTAACCAAATTAAATAGGGTTAATTAACTATCTACAAGATCTTATCGAAATAAGGTTCATAAAAAGGTAGATCTAAACCTAACACATTAATAAGATCTAAAAAGCAAGTAAAACTATCAACGACCACTTCATGGATGACTAAGAACGAAGTATAGATTTGAAATTTCGAGTTACTCCGGTGGTAAAAGTAGATCGGAATTATAGAAACAGATCTGTAACTCAAATCGAAAAACTCAAAGAACAAAAATTGTAGATAATGATGAGATGCAGCTACAGTAGAAATTTGAGCGAAAACGGACAAACGGTTGAAGAGTAATTGAGTAATTACCGCTTCAGATCTGAAAGCGTAGATCGCGAAATTCTCCGGCTGTGGTGGATGAAAAGAGGTGAGGTTTCTTGGGATGGATTGGTATCGACGAGATCTAAAACTCTCGTGAAGGCTTGAACGTCAACCGAGGAACTCACGGACCGTGGTGAGTAAAATACCACAAAACAGATCTGAAATTGGAGTTTCGAGTTTGGAACGACCTCACGGCCGGGGCTGGGGTATTTATAGGTGGGTAGGTCGGTGGAAAGTTGCTCCTTGGAGTAGGGAACAAGTAGAAAGAAGCGGAATTGAATTTAGACTCTCCGATGAAGAGATATGCGAGTTTGAATGAGCATAGGTCAAGAAAAACGAGATTTGTACCGGATTCGTACGATCGTACGCGTATGTGGGCTGTGCATTCCTGGGCCGGCCCATGCGAGCTCGCAGTTTTTTTTTTTTTTTTTTTACCAAAACTAAAATGCTAATAACTTTTGAAATATAACTCGGAATCGAGTCAAACAAATTTCTAAAATCTTGAAATTTAAAACTCTATCATATTTGACTATTATTAAGTAATTTTAGGCAAAAAAATATTCAATTATCCCTTAGCTTATAAACGCCTTATAGCAGGATTTTGAGCTTTTTAAAACACGATTTTGTTTTGAGGTTTAAAATGCAACACTCAAATGCAAGTTTTGAAATGATGTCATGCTATGCAGATGCTCTAAATGCAAAACATTCCAAATGTAAAATTTGGGATGTTACAAACTAACCCCCTTAAGATGAATCTCGTCCCGAGATTCGGAATGGCTAGCAAATAGGTGTGGATGGGTTTTCCTACGGTCAATATCTAGGCTAACCCCCTTAAGAGAATATACTTGAGATTGTACTTCCACCAGGCAATTTGGATAATGGAACATGTGATGGAATAGAATGAGTTAGGGGTTACCATTCACAAAATCCATGTTGATATGATTCACATGCCCCTTCTTGAATGGGTTAGGCTTGGAAGCTTCTGCAGTCTTCTGCTCTGGGCAATCAGTTGCATAATGTCCCTTGTTTCTGCACTTGAAACACATCACTTGACTAAGATCCCTCTTCACTTCATGGTTGTGGTTGTGGTGTCCATTGCCATTTGAGTGACCATTGTTGTTACCATTGGTTTCCTTGAGTCCTTCAACATGATCATGACCATTATGAGTGTGTCCATTCCCACCATTGTGATGGTTCTCATGTTTATGGAAATTGTGTCCTCCATTGGATGTGTGCCTCTTATATGAGGGTCCAGATTGGTATTTCCCACCATTACTGTACTTCCTCTTCCTATTTTCCTCCTTTGTCATGTTGTTATCCAAGGTAATGGCTTGGTCCAACAGAGTTTGATAATTTGGGGCATATGCTACAGACAAAGGTATCTTCAGTTCTCCTTTAAGTCCGTTGAGAAATTTCTCCTTCCTCTTGGCATCAGTGTCAATGTCCTCTGGTGCATACCTTGATAAAGAATGGAAATCATCCATATACTCCTTTAAAGTTCTACCTCCCTGCTTCAGGCTACGAAACTCCTCCTTCTTGAGGTTCATTATCCCAGATGAGATATGTGCATTGCGGAATCCCTCCTTGAAATCATCCCAAGTCATGCCTTCCAGTGGATGAGTCACTTGGTAAGTTTCCCACCACATTGCAGCAGGTCCTTCTAACAGATGTGCGGTGAATCTCACCTTCTCCGCATCAGTGCACTCACAAGTTACTAAGTCCTTGTTGATCGAACGAAGCCAGTCGTCTGCCTCAATAGGATCAGTAGCATATGAGAACTTGTTAGGCCTAAGTCTCAGAAATCTGGTAAGTCTATCCATTGGGGGTGGTGGTGGGGGATTGTTGTTGTTGTTGTTGTTGTTCATTGCTGCTACAAACTGAGTCATCATCTGCAGCAGTTGGGCTTGGGAAGTGAGCATCTGCTGTAGGGCATCATTGTTGTTGTTGTCCTCATTGTTGTTGTTGTTGGGGTCGCGACGAGGAGGCATCTGTGAGTTTTCAGCATAGATGAGGAAAAGATAGATAGAGCTATGAGGAGAAAATTTTCCTACCCATGCACAATACAACAAGACAAACAATCAGTGGAAAATAACAACTTAAAATATTTTAGCCCTTAACCAAATTTCGAAATTTGGACTTAGTTTTTGAAAAACTTAAGCGAAACAACTTAGTTCAAACCAAAACAATCTATAATTGCCATATCACAAGTTGATAGGTCAATACTCAAACAAAAACTCTAGCTAACGCATTCTGCCATGGTGGTCAACTACTGGGTTGGATCATAACTCTTCACAATGATCTCTATGTTCTTGTACATCTTCAGCTCCTTCTCAAGGGCGCTGATCTCTTCTTCAGCTTCTTGAAGATCATTCTTGTTGGGTCGCGTATAGATAAACGAAAACTTTTCCTACGCGGTACTCCCAAGATCTAGCCGAGGTAGAAGGCCACGATGATTACCACTAGATGCGCAGGTGCGGATTATCGATGCAGCGCGTCGGGGCAGTGCAGTCCCACGATCCGATCCTGCCGATCCAATCCCTCGAACGTCGAAGTGCTGAACGTACAACACCTCTGCCGGTATCCACACGTACGAGGAGGAGCTCCGACGGCGGACTGCTAGGTCCGGTGCGGCGGCTGGACTGAGTGGGGCTAGGGTTCCCAACGCATGGGAGAGTGGACTAACGTGCCCGCTGGGCAACCTGCGCCCCTCTTTATATAGCGTATGGTAATGGGCTGCACAACACTTGTGGCCCATTCCCTCTGTGAGTCCGACTCACTGACTCAGTCCATTTCCGGTTCGGGTCCAACCCAACCATTATTTGCTCCCGCTCTTAAGTGTGCGACCCTGCAGGCTCATGGCGACTTGGACACGATTGGAGTCCAACTCCCAATCGATCAATCGGTAGCGGCTCCTAGCAGAACGTGCCGACTCCCAAGTACCATTGAGTCATGACGACATACCTTTCAATGCGATATTCATCTTAGTCCCTTTTGCCTCACGATATGCCTTGTCGAGCTATAGGCGATTTATCGTCATCCCTTAAATAGCTCAACTCTCTTCTCGATCCGTGATATGTGATTCATCTGACTAACTCTTAGTCAACCGACTCAGTTAACACTTAACTGAGTCGCGCATGGCCATGCTTCCTGAATCATATCACTCGAGAGGGCCCAGAGAATATCTCTCCATTCGGAGGGGCAAAATCCCATCTTGATTATCCGCATCATGCAGCTTGCTTTTCATTCGACCCGAACTCTGCCTTTATAGTTGCCTTGTCACAGAACAACGTTTGACAGAACCTAAGTCGGTGATCCACAACTCGGATTGTGCGATAACCTCAGGTCTAAGGATTACATTGATTGAGACATGCAAATGACGACTTGATCGTTGCATCTCAATGTGGGTCAGTCCGACTTGCTAAACTCTTTAGCCAAGTCCGTGAACGTTGGAATGGCATCACCATGCCCATGACAAGTGGAACCGTGTCATCAGCCAACACTCACATTAGTCTAGGATGTGTGTCCATCACAACCTTAACGACCAAGGACAATAAGTATGAACAACATGAATACATAGTTCCACAATCGAATCACATATTCAATGACATATATGAGATGTTCAAACCAAAGGACAACTTAACAACTTTATGAATACATTGGGAATTACATCATCTATGATTGCCTCTAGGGCATATTCCCAACAGTCTCCCACTTGCACTAGAGTCAATCATCTTGGCATCATATGCCTAGGCATCTAATGCCCATACCTCTCGTGTGCGCCTCATGCTTAGGCTGTGGTAGCGCCTTTGTCAACGGATCTGCAATGTTTGCATCCGTGTGTACTTTGCATAACTTGATATCACCTTGTTCGACAAACTGGCGAATGAGGTGGTACCGCATGAGTATATGTTTGTTCTTCTGGTGTTGTCTAGGTTCCTTGGCTTGTGCGATAGCACCATTGTTGTCACAATATACGTCCAAAGGATTGGACGCGCCCTGAACCACACCAAGATCAATCAGGAGGTTCCTGATCCAAACAGCTTCCTTTGCCGCCTCTGAGGCAGCAATATACTCAGCCTCTGTTGTAGATGCAGACACCGTATCTTGCTTGGAACTCTTCCAGCTCACAGCTCCTCCGTTCATTACGAACACGTATCCCGATTGCGAACGAGAATCATCTGAGTCGGTGAGATAACTCGCATCCGTGTAACCCTTTACACTGAATTCCTCATCACCTCCATAAACTAGGAACATTTCCTTAGTATTTCTCAAATACTTAAGGATGTTTTTAACCGCTGCCCAGTGGGCTTCGCCAGGGTCAGCCTGGTATCTGCTCGTAACACTTAGAGCATAGGAAACATCTGGCCTAGTACAAATCATGGCATACATGATGGATCCGATTGCCGAAGCATACGGGATCACACTCATCCGACTTCGCTCATCAGTTGTCGAAGGACACTGAGTCTTGCTAAGTTTTATGCCATGGGACATCGGTAAGAATCCCTTCTTGGACTCTTCCATTTTGAATTTCTTCAAAACCTTGTCCAGATAAGTACTCTGACTCAATCCAATGAGCCGCCTGGATCTATCTCTATAGATCCTGATTCCTAATATGTAAGTTGCCTCACCCAAATCCTTCATTGAGAAACTCCTTTCCAATGACTCCTTGGTTTCTTGCAACATCATGACATCATTTCCAATCAGCAATATGTCATCCACATATAAGATTAGAAAGTTTACTTTGCTCCCACTAAACTTCTTGTATAAACAAGAATCATGATCGCTCTTGATGAAGCCAAACGATTTGACTACCTCATCAAAGCGAATGTTCCAACTCCGAGATGCTTGCTTCAACCCATAAATGGATTTCTGAAGTTTGCATACCTTGTCAGCATTAGCTGGATCGACAAAACCTTCGGGCTGTATCATATACACGTCCTCAGTTAAATTTCCATTAAGGAAAGCCGTCTTGACATCCATCTGCCATATCTCATAGTCGAAATAGGCTGCTATGGCTAACATGATCCGAATTGATTTAAGCATCGCTACGGGCGAGAAGGTCTCGTCGTAGTCAACTCCTTGAACCTGTCGGAACCCCTTCGCGACAAGTCGTGCTTTATAGACGGAAATATTTCCATCCATATCAATTTTCTTCTTAAAGACCCATTTGCACTCGACGGGTCTTGCACCGTCAGGCAGATCAACCAAATTCCAAACTTGGTTTTCATCCATGGACTTTAACTCGGATCTCATGGCTCCAAGCCATGACTCGGAATCAGATCCCACCATCGCTTCCGAATAAGTTGCCGGCTCATTACTGTCTAACAGTAAAACATCTCGAGCACTCTGTAATCTGGCAGATCTCCGTGGTTCAGGTGCTGTTACCGGTGTAGGTACCACGACCGGCTCAGCCTCCAAGGCGTTCGCCGACTCGCCCCTAGCCGGTTCCTCTCGAATTTCTTCGAGTTGCACTGTGCTCCCACTTACTTCCCGACCGAGAAACTCTTTCTCAAGGAAGACACCATTCCGAGCGACAAACACTTTGCCCTCTTCCCGGTTGTAGAAGTAGTACCCCAAGGTTTCCCTCGGATACCCCACGAAAATACACTTATCCGACTTGGGCGTGAGCTTGTCCGACTGAAGTCGCTTGACAAATGCTTCACAACCCCAAATCTTAAGAAAAGACAAACTTGGCTTTTTACCAGTCCACATCTCATGTGGTGTCTTCTCTACTGACTTTGATGGTACTCTGTTTAGTGTGAAAGCTGCAGTTTCTAGACAATAACCCCAAAATGATAAAGGTAGATCTGTCCGACTCATCATTGATCGTACCATGTCCAACAAGGTCCGATTTCTCCGTTCCGATACACCGTTTCTCTGCGGTGTACCCGGCGGAGTGAGTTGAGGAACTATTCCACAACTCTTTAGATGGTCATCAAACTCATGGCTCATGTACTCGCCTCCACGGTCCGACCGTAGAAACTTTATTTTCTTGCCGAGCTGATTTTGTACCTCACTCTGGAATTCCTTGAACTTTTCAAAGGCTTCCGACTTGTGTTTCATTAAATAGATATATCCATACCTACTCAAATCATCAGTGAAGGTAATGAAGTACTCATAACCACCTCTGGCTGTCGTGCTCATTGGACCACATACATCACTATGTATTAGTTCCAACAAGTCGGACACCCTTTCACAACTCCTTGCAAAAGGTGTCTTGGTCATTTTGCCTAGTAGGCATGATTCGCATGTCTCGAATGACTCTAAGTCAAACGAAGTTAGAAGTCCATCATCATGGAGCTTCTTCATGCGCTTCCAACTTATATGACCAAGCCGACAGTGCCAAAAGTAAGTCATATTCAGATCATTTGGTTTCAACCTTTTAACATTTATGTTATAGACCGATTCACTATCAAGATTTAAAATAAATAACCCGTTCTGAACGGGTGCAAAGCCATGAAACATATCTTTCAAATATAAAGAACAACCATTATTCTTAATATTCGACTCATAACCTTGTCTCATCAAACATGAGGCGGAAATAATGTTTCGACTAAGCGCTGGAACATAATAACAATTATTTAGTTCCAAAATAAATCCTGAAGGTAAATGAAGTTGCATCGTGCCGACTTCCAACGCAGCGACTCTCGCCTTGTTGCCGACCCGAATATCAACCTCTCCTCTTGCCACGCTCCTAGTTCTTACCAGCCCCTGCAACGAGTTGCAAATGTGAATGACTGATCCGGTATCATATACCCAAGAACTATTAGGTGCATCAGCAAGATAAATGTCTATAACATTACACACAAGTGTACCTGAGTCGGAAGTCATACCTTGTAACATCCCAAGTATGAAAACTACCCTATAGAATGTTTGATTTCCTGTTTAATTAATGTATTGCATCATGTCATCATATTGTTGCATTTGTTTCTGTTGTGTTGCATCTGTTATTCTTTGTTTTCACCATGAAAGTCAAACAATTTCAAATGCTTGTTTTCATACTTGTTCTGTTACAACTTTTGGAACCAAAATAACAAATAAAAACACCCCTTTTATTCTTTGTTTTTCACTTCTCAATTTGTTGCTTTAATCAAACCAATTTTCCAATCAATTAATTCAATCAATAATTCCAAATCATTTCCAATTTCAAACCAAATCTCAAAACCTTTAATCTTTTGAATCCATGAAATTCACCACTAATTTGAATTCATTAAATCACTTTTACACCCCAAAGAAAACCCTATTGAAAATACCTTGTTTTTCTAATATTAACTAATATTGGAAATCTCAATTAAATTGGTTTAATTTTAAAAACAACAATCAAACAATAAAGTTTTTGAAAACAAACACTACCAATTGGTTGTTTTTCAACTAAGGTAATTATCCTAATTTTATTCCAAAAGTTTCTATAAACAAAACCTTTGTTTTGCTTCCATTTGCTTGCTACAAAAAAAAACAGTACAAGAAATAAAATAAAATAGCAAAGGAGAAAAAGGGCAGCAGCAACAAAAACCAGCCCAGCCCGTTTACTATCCAGCCCAGTACCCCTGTCGCTTTCTCCTTCCTCTCGATGACGTCGTCATCAGTACGAACTGAAGCAGAACCACCCGATCTTCTCCCCCTCGCTCGATGCCATGCCGTACACCTCCTCATCCCCTATATCTAACCTACCCCTCGACCACCTGCTAACCCTAGCCCTTCTCCCTCAAGCCGCCACCCTCTCTCTTCCTTCCATCTCCTCCAACTCCCTCTCTCTCTGAACATCTGTGCACCCTCTGAACCTTCCATGGCCGAAAGTTCAAGCCCTTGGCGCCGCCGCTACGCTCGTCCTCCGGCCAAGGTATCTGCGGGAATGGAACCGTGGTGGGTTCCTCTTCGACTCTCGTGAAGGAGCGGAGACGGGAGGTTGGCCGTAGCCCCGCCGCCGTCAAGGTCTTCTCCATCGCCGGCCACCTCCTGCTGCAGCGCCCTGCTCCGCCCCGACCTGTCCGCCTCCTCCCCTTCGATCGCAAGGTGAGCGCCCTCCTCCTCCATCTCGCCTCCTCCCTCCTCTCCCTAGGTCCGCAACCGCGAGCCCTCCCCCGGCCGGCGCCCCCTAGTTCTCTCCGGCCATCGCTGCTTTTCTCCGTCGTGGTACAGAGGCAGGGACCGATCGGTTCAGTTAGTTACAGGAAAAATACCCGCTAGCATCACCTCATACCCCTCCCGAGTCCCCTTCCATCACAACCGAGTGCACCAGCCCCACTGGTTTGGTTCCCCCCAGCGCAAGCAAGAGGTGGGGGGATCGAGTCCCCCCTCTCCCAAATAACCAAACTTTTATTTTCGCTTTGTTTTGGTCATAGAACAAACTGGTAATCACACCTAGGCCCCTGTTACTAAAATCTAGCCCCTGGAAAATAATTTCAAAGTCCCTAGATCCATAAAAATGGCAGATTTGCCCTATATCTTCTAAATTGCATAAATAATTCATTTTAACTCCAAATACAACATTTTTGATATGTTTTCAATACCAAATTACATGATCTATCCAAATATAAAATTTGTTTACTGTTTTGAATATTTTAAATTGGTGCAATATTTGAAAACTTGTCAAATTCACTTAAACTTGCAAAATTCATAACTTGGGCATAAAAATTCCAAATTTCACAAACCAAATATGTTTTCCAATCAACTTTTCATGTACTTTCCAAATATAAATTTTTTTTTCTGTTTTGAATATTTTAAATTGCTGAAAACAACTGTTTCTTAATTATTGCATTTAAAATTGCCAAAATAATAACTTGCTCATTTTAAATCCAATTTCCACAAATGAAATATGTTTTCCATGCAAAATTAAACCCTCTTTCCAAATATAAAATTTGTTTCATGTTTTGAATAATTAAAATTGGTTAAATAATTTAATCCTTGTTTAATTCATTTAAAATTGTTAATTTCATAACTTGATCAAAACAAATTCTTTTGGGACATATAAAATATGTTTTCCAACCACAAAAGTGTAAAATTTTCAAATATGAATCTCACTTAATGTTTTGAACCAATAAAAATTCAAATAAGTTCATGTTTGAATTAAATTCATTTAATTCTTGCTTAAACTTGATTAATTCATAAATAATGTATTTGAAATCCTTTTTCAACAAGTGAAACATGTATTCCAACTAAAATCTTGTTTTCTTTTCAAATATAAACTTTGTTATCTATTTTGAACAATTAAAATTGGTGAAAACAACAAATGCTTGTGTGACACCTTTAAGTAACCAAAATTTCCTAAATTAATAAATGAATTTCTAAACTTGTTGAACCTTATTTCCATTTGGTTCTATTGTTGTTATTTTGTTGTTTTCCTCATCCATGCATCATGATAATTCACTTACACAATTTGATTAGTTGGAAAACAATTAATTCCACCATAATTCATGGGCTTTTCATATGCAATCCAATTGCATATGAGTCCATTTAATCCTGTTTCTATCTTGTCAACTAGTTTATTTTGTTGCATCAATTAAATGGTCATGCATCATCCCATTGTTTGTGCACTATGCCATGTTATTGATTGTTTATCTTTCTGCCTTGTTTGTTTGCTTCTTCCCGGATACATGACGACGTTGAGACCGACGATACTTACGACACCCCGTCTAAGGAGTTAGCTCAGTACCAGGCTACTGGGTTTTGCAGGCAAGTTATCACTCACATGAACCACTGTGTTCCTTTCAACATTGGTTACCGATACTTTCCGTTGTTCCTTTCTGCTAGCCTTAGTAGTAGTTGTTTCTGTTACGAACCTATCACATGAATCCCTTAAACCTGATATTGCCTCATCTCCCTTCCTACAACCCATTGTTTGAGCCAGTGTCTTACTAGCATGCTTAGGTTGTTTTGCTCGAGTCGGTTACCCGTTACTTACTGTTACCATATCTATTACGTTGTGGGGGCTCGACGTTTAATCAATCAATCATGCTAATGTTACTATTAATAATAAATTTGATGATAAGGCACCGGCAGGAGGCCCATGAGAGGTTTTGGAGCCTGCTAGTGTCGACCCTAATAGGAAAAGGGTCTTGTCTACTGATCCATGATGAGCGCACTACCCGCATTTGGGAAGCGAGTATGGGCACCCCCCTCAACTTGACCTGATTCGCATCTCGTCCAAATCGCCTCATTTAGTTCGTGTTTTCCATTTGCCGCATGCATGTTTTTGCGAGCCCAGGCCAGGGTGGAACTTTTGTAGTCGGCATATAGGGGGACACGTTCTTAGAGTGCTATGAGGGTCCATTTTCTTCTGGGCTCGATTAGCCGTGCGCCCAAGGTTCTTTGGGCTTGATGCGAAGAATGGTTGGTTGTGTAGAGTACCCCGCTTGGTGGAAGTGCATTTCCATCTGGCGGGTTATTCTTGAGTGTACGGCCAAATTGGTGCAACCCTGCAGGGATAATCTTCTCGAGAAGCCGTGTTTTCCGCGGTTATGGATTACTTGGTGAAAGTACTGGCTAACAAGTACTCAGGACAACTTAAACATAATGATCAAACATGTTACACCCAATGATTAATAACTTGACTAGTAATAGGTTGATGACACAATAACTTGCTTCACCTTTAATACAACTGTGTGAGTTGTCCTCGGATTGCTTCTTTGGATAAGGGGCGAGATCCAGGAAGGGTTTGTTTGAAGTTATCTTTCAGTTGGTTACTATCCTCGATCTTATCTCCTTTCTGTTAGCCGGCAGTTGTAGTATGTTTCTGTAGTTGGTTAGCGCAGCCAGTTGCAGCATCTTTCATACCCCTTTTCTTCCGTTGAACCCAAGGCATCTGTGCTTGGTGTTGACGGGTTACACTTTGGTGAACTGTGAGTCTTGCTTGCCAGTACGTTTATGTACTGACCCCTTTGGGGCTGTGGTTTACGCAGACGACGTTTCCGAGGATCTACATGGTGGCTACTACGTGGAGTTTGACGAGACTGCTGACGAGTAGATAGCGGACCCGGGCAGGATCCGAGACTTCGTGGATGGGCTCCGTCTGTTTGTTTCCGGCCTCTTAGGCCTATTTGTTTCTTATCTGTACTCAGACATGTTGAATGCTTCCGCTGTATTGTAATGATGTATTGTTGGGGCATGTGCCCTCTGAATGATTGTATTTGCTATCTCTGCTCTAATGAGAGCCATTTGCAACTTATTTCAATCTTTTGTGTCGTAGAGATCTGTTGTGATATCAGTTGTTCAACGCCGTTGACGTACCATGTGTGTATGGTTTGAAGTACGTCGACGGAAGTGCCTTTGATCTCTAGTGGATAGTTTACATCGACGATGGAATAGCAGGGCTTGTGTTGTCGCGCATAAGCGCAGGCCTACCAGGAAGCTGGGACGTGGGAGCAGTTATGCCCCATAATCCAAGCATCTGCTATCCAGTTCGTACGGTGAGTATCCCCTAGAAATCAGGGTGCGACAAATGGTATCAGAGCCTGTCTGCCTGTAGGATCCCTTTTTACTGGTCGCAGTTGAGTCTAGAAACTATTTTGTAGCTATATAGGAAAAATGAAACGCGAGAGTAGGAATTCTGCCATTTTTCTTCTTTCCCCGCCCACCCACCCTTTTCTGGTAAGGGAGTGCAACGTTGATTTCTCCCTTCTCATCTAAACTTTCAATTTAGGATTTCACGAATTCTGGTTTCTCTAGGATGGTTATATCTACTAGACCATAGGAATGGAGGTGGTTGTGACGTGATTTATCATGTTGCCTACTCATGATTGAGAACGGAGGCGTGTAAGCCCCGGAAACAGATCCTCTATTCCTTAAGCAGTAGATATTGATCCTCTAGAAGCCCGGATGGGTTTTCCATAGTACCTCAGGAGTTTTGTTCTCGTTTTTCCCGGAGTTGCTTCATTATCCTGTTCTTCTCAACATCCTTTTCGTCCGTTGAAACCTTGTTGTTGTTTTCCACTTCAAATCTTCTACCAGCGTCTAATCAAAAACTTTCTCCTAAACTCTATTCCAGCTAAAGTGTTATTTGATACCGGAGCATCACATTCCTTTGTGTCAAAAATCTTTCCACAACATACAACCCAGTTCTGGTTCCACTAAGCAATCAAATCACCGTTCACTCTTCGGGATCTCAAATGTTGACTTCCAAGATAAGTAAGAACAATCCAATTCTAATGGGAGGCCACATATTCCTCGTTACTCTCATGTTGATGATTCTGACATTGATGATTATTCTTGGTGTTGCATTGATGTCAATAACTCTGTTCCACCATTCTAGCCAGATAATCTATTCTCCAAATGAATCAAAATCCATTCAGCTATACACCCTTGGTGCAAAACCTCTCCCTTTACTTGAAAATGTTCCGGTGGTTTCCAAATTCCCTGACGTCTACCCAAGAAGTGTCCGGACCTTCTCTTTTCTCAGTAGGAATCTCGGGGCGCGATTCCTTCAAGGGGGGGCGTTTTGTAACATCCCAAGTATGAAAACTACCCTATAGAATGTTTGATTTCCTGTTTAATTAATGTATTGCATCATGTCATCATATTGTTGCATTTGTTTCTGTTGTGTTGCATCTGTTATTCTTTGTTTTCACCATGAAAGTCAAACAATTTCAAATGCTTGTTTTCATACTTGTTCTATTACAACTTTTGGAACCAAAATAACAAATAAAAACACCCCTTTTATTCTTTGTTTTTCACTTCTCAATTTGTTGCTTTAATCAAACCAATTTTCCAATCAATTAATTCAATCAATAATTCCAAATCATTTCCAATTTCAAACCAAATCTCAAAACCTTTAATCTTTTGAATCCATGAAATTCACCACTAATTTGAATTCATTAAATCACTTTTACACCCCAAAGAAAACCCTATTGAAAATACCTTGTTTTTCTAATATTAACTAATATTGGAAATCTCAATTAAATTGGTTTAATTTTAAAAACAACAATCAAACAATAAAGTTTTTGAAAACAAACACTACCAATTGGTTGTTTTTCAACTAAGGTAATTATCCTAATTTTATTCCAAAAGTTTCTATAAACAAAACCTTTGTTTTGCTTCCATTTGCTTGCTACAAAAAAAAACAGTACAAGAAATAAAATAAAATAGCAAAGGAGAAAAAGGGCAGCAGCAACAAAAACCAGCCCAGCCCGTTTACTATCCAGCCCAGTACCCCTGTCGCTTTCTCCTTCCTCTCGATGACGTCGTCATCAGTACGAACTGAAGCAGAACCACCCGATCTTCTCCCCCTCGCTCGATGCCATGCCGTACACCTCCTCATCCCCTATATCTAACCTACCCCTCGACCACCTGCTAACCCTAGCCCTTCTCCCTCAAGCCGCCACCCTCTCTCTTCCTTCCATCTCCTCCAACTCCCTCTCTCTCTGAACATCTGTGCACCCTCTGAACCTTCCATGGCCGAAAGTTCAAGCCCTTGGCGCCGCCGCTACGCTCGTCCTCCGGCCAAGGTATCTGCGGGAATGGAACCGTGGTGGGTTCCTCTTCGACTCTCGTGAAGGAGCGGAGACGGGAGGTTGGCCGTAGCCCCGCCGCCGTCAAGGTCTTCTCCATCGCCGGCCACCTCCTGCTGCAGCGCCCTGCTCCGCCCCGACCTGTCCGCCTCCTCCCCTTCGATCGCAAGGTGAGCGCCCTCCTCCTCCATCTCGCCTCCTCCCTCCTCTCCCTAGGTCCGCAACCGCGAGCCCTCCCCCGGCCGGCGCCCCCTAGTTCTCTCCGGCCATCGCTGCTTTTCTCCGTCGTGGTACAGAGGCAGGGACCGATCGGTTCAGTTAGTTACAGGAAAAATACCCGCTAGCATCACCTCATACCCCTCCCGAGTCCCCTTCCATCACAACCGAGTGCACCAGCCCCACTGGTTTGGTTCCCCCCAGCGCAAGCAAGAGGTGGGGGGATCGAGTCCCCCCTCTCCCAAATAACCAAACTTTTATTTTCGCTTTGTTTTGGTCATAGAACAAACTGGTAATCACACCTAGGCCCCTGTTACTAAAATCTAGCCCCTGGAAAATAATTTCAAAGTCCCTAGATCCATAAAAATGGCAGATTTGCCCTATATCTTCTAAATTGCATAAATAATTCATTTTAACTCCAAATACAACATTTTTGATATGTTTTCAATACCAAATTACATGATCTATCCAAATATAAAATTTGTTTACTGTTTTGAATATTTTAAATTGGTGCAATATTTGAAAACTTGTCAAATTCACTTAAACTTGCAAAATTCATAACTTGGGCATAAAAATTCCAAATTTCACAAACCAAATATGTTTTCCAATCAACTTTTCATGTACTTTCCAAATATAAATTTTGTTTGCTGTTTTGAATATTTTAAATTGCTGAAAACAACTGTTTCTTAATTATTGCATTTAAAATTGCCAAAATAATAACTTGCTCATTTTAAATCCAATTTCCACAAATGAAATATGTTTTCCATGCAAAATTAAACCCTCTTTCCAAATATAAAATTTGTTTCATGTTTTGAATAATTAAAATTGGTTAAATAATTTAATCCTTGTTTAATTCATTTAAAATTGTTAATTTCATAACTTGATCAAAACAAATTCTTTTGGGACATATAAAATATGTTTTCCAACCACAAAAGTGTAAAATTTTCAAATATGAATCTCACTTAATGTTTTGAACCAATAAAAATTCAAATAAGTTCATGTTTGAATTAAATTCATTTAATTCTTGCTTAAACTTGATTAATTCATAAATAATGTATTTGAAATCCTTTTTCAACAAGTGAAACATGTATTCCAACTAAAATCTTGTTTTCTTTTCAAATATAAACTTTGTTATCTATTTTGAACAATTAAAATTGGTGAAAACAACAAATGCTTGTGTGACACCTTTAAGTAACCAAAATTTCCTAAATTAATAAATGAATTTCTAAACTTGTTGAACCTTATTTCCATTTGGTTCTATTGTTGTTATTTTGTTGTTTTCCTCATCCATGCATCATGATAATTCACTTACACAATTTGATTAGTTGTAAAACAATTAATTCCACCATAATTCATGGGCTTTTCATATGCAATCCAATTGCATATGAGTCCATTTAATCCTGTTTCTATCTTGTCAACTAGTTTATTTTGTTGCATCAATTAAATGGTCATGCATCATCCCATTGTTTGTGCACTATGCCATGTTATTGATTGTTTATCTTTCTGCCTTGTTTGTTTGCTTCTTCCCGGATACACGACGACGTTGAGACCGACGATACTTACGACACCCCGTCTAAGGAGTTAGCTCAGTACCAGGCTACTGGGTTTTGCAGGCAAGTTATCACTCACATGAACCACTGTGTTCCTTTCAACATTGGTTACCGATACTTTCCGTTGTTCCTTTCTGCTAGCCTTAGTAGTAGTTGTTTCTGTTACGAACCTATCACATGAATCCCTTAAACCTGATATTGCCTCATCTCCCTTCCTACAACCCATTGTTTGAGCCAGTGTCTTACTAGCATGCTTAGGTTGTTTTGCTCGAGTAGGTTACCCGTTACTTACTGTTACCATATCTATTACGTTGTGGGGGCTCGACGTTTAATCAATCAATCATGCTAATGTTACTATTAATAATAAATTTGATGATAAGGCACCGGCAGGAGGCCCATGAGAGGTTTTGGAGCCTGCTAGTGTCGACCCTAATAGGAAAAGGGTCTTGTCTACTGATCCATGATGAGCGCACTACCCGCATTTGGGAAGCGAGTATGGGCGCCCCCCTCAACTTGACCTGATTCGCATCTCGTCCAAATCGCCTCATTTAGTTCGTGTTTTCCATTTGCCGCATGCATGTTTTTGCGAGCCCAGGCCAGGGTGGAACTTTTGTAGTCGGCATATAGGGGGACACGTTCTTAGAGTGCTATGAGGGTCCATTTTCTTCTGGGCTCGATTAGCCGTGCGCCCAAGGTTCTTTGGGCTTGATGCGAAGAATGGTTGGTTGTGTAGAGTACCCCGCTTGGTGGAAGTGCATTTCCATCTGGCGGGTTATTCTTGAGTGTACGGCCAAATTGGTGCAACCCTGCAGGGATAATCTTCTCGAGAAGCCGTGTTTTCCGCGGTTATGGATTACTTGGTGAAAGTACTGGCTAACAAGTACTCAGGACAACTTAAACATAATGATCAAACATGTTACACCCAATGATTAATAACTTGACTAGTAATAGGTTGATGACACAATAACTTGCTTCACCTTTAATACAACTGTGTGAGTTGTCCTCGGATTGCTTCTTTGGATAAGGGGCGAGATCCAGGAAGGGTTTGTTTGAAGTTATCTTTCAGTTGGTTACTATCCTCGATCTTATCTCCTTTCTGTTAGCCGGCAGTTGTAGTATGTTTCTGTAGTTGGTTAGCGCAGCCAGTTGCAGCATCTTTCATACCCCTTTTCTTCCGTTGAACCCAAGGCATCTGTGCTTGGTGTTGACGGGTTACACTTTGGTGAACTGTGAGTCTTGCTTGCCAGTACGTTTATGTACTGACCCCTTTGGGGGTGTGGTTTACGCAGACGACGTTTCCGAGGATCTACATGGTGGCTACTACGTGGAGTTTGACGAGACTGCTGACGAGTAGATAGCGGACCCGGGCAGGATCCGAGACTTCGTGGATGGGCTCCGTCTGTTTGTTTCCGGCCTCTTAGGCCTATTTGTTTCTTGTCTGTACTCAGACATGTTGAATGCTTCCGCTGTATTGTAATGATGTATTGTTGGGGCATGTGCCCTCTGAATGATTGTATTTGCTATCTCTGCTCTAATGAGAGCCATTTGCAACTTATTTCAATCTTTTGTGTCGTAGAGATCTGTTGTGATATCAGTTGTTCAACGCCGTTGACGTACCATGTGTGTATGGTTTGAAGTACGTCGACGGAAGTGCCTTTGATCTCTAGTGGATAGTTTACATCGACGATGGAATAGCAGGGCTTGTGTTGTCGCGCATAAGCGCAGGCCTACCAGGAAGCTGGGACGTGGGAGCAGTTATGCCCCATAATCCAAGCATCTGCTATCCAGTTCGTACGGTGAGTATCCCCTAGAAATCAGGGTGCGACATACCTCCACTCTTGGCCTTGTCAGCCAAATACTTGGTGCAGTTCCTCTTCCAGTGGCCATCCTGCTTGCAATAGAAGCAATTGGCTCCGGCTGTAGGAGAAGGCTTAGTCTTTGAGGAAGCACTCTGGACAGGGCCATGGGCGCTACCTCCTGACTTATCCTTCTTCTTCTTAGTCCAAGAACTCTTCTTGAACTTAGCCTTATTCTGCACCATCAACACTTGACTGGCGCCTTTCTTGATATCAGCCTCTGCCGTTTTGAGCATCCCATGTAATTCAGTGATACTCTTATCCATACCATGCATATGGTAGTTCGAGATGAACGGACCATACGCACTAGGAAGAGAGTTCAGAATTATATCAGTGGCGATCTCTTCTTTAATTGAGAAGCCCAAGCGATCCAAAGACTGTATGTAACCAATCATCTTGATTACATGCGGACTCAGTGGATCGCCGTCTATCAGCTTACAGCCAAGCAAAGCTTGAGAGACTTGATACCTCTCAGTCCTTGCTTGAGCCTGGAACATACTTTTGAGGCTTTCGATCATATCGTAGGCCTCAACATTTTCGAACTGCTGCTGCAAGTCCGGTTCCATGTGTGCAAGCATAAGACAGCTAATCTCCGTAGACTCATCTCTAGTCTTACGGTAGGCATTTGTGACTGCGACAGTCGCATCGTCATCAGGCTCATCTGGAAGTGGAGTTTCTAGAACATGTTCTTTCTTGTCATGCTTGAGGACTATCCTCAGATTACGATACCAGTTGGTGAAATTAGTTCCATTAAGCTTATCTTTCTCTAGGATTGACCTCAACGCAAACGCGGACAACTGAGGAAGGTTGCTAGGTGCCATTGATCTACAACAGAAAATACGCAAAAACACTTAAGACATGTATTCATAAAAGAGCAGGCATATTAAACGCTTTAATACTTATGCTCCCACTAGAACCAACATCCCTCCGATGGTTGCTAAGTGATTCAGGACCCTAAATAAGCAAGCCGACTAGTGAGCTTTAGCATCACCGCTAGCCGTCAAGTGATCTAGGTAGGCAACACCTTGCCAATCGTATCTCTATACGACTCCTGTTAGTTGGGTGACATCACATGCCCCGGCTCCCAATCTACCTCGCCCCGAGCCCCACAACCGTTGTGATGGACTCGTCTAGATTACCAAGTGCTTCTGCTTGTAAGAGTCCGACTCAAACCCACCTAACCGGAAAGAATTGGTAGCACCTCAATTTTATGAGCCCACTACCAAGAATGTCCGACTTGTGATGGTGCAGCACTGGCGGGGCGACCGACTAGACCTTCTTTGAGGGATTAAAGAATCTACCAACTATCTAAATAGAGGTAAATAGAGGCATAACAATAACACAAATAAAGCAATTATAATGTGAAATGGTATGGCTCTCTTCATGGTGATCTCCATCTCCACGAAGCTTGTAAGTCGACTCGTGCCAACTCTTGTCACGTGCCATCTTACTCCATGTAGCCGACTTGTACATCGACTTGCATGCCTTCCGGGTTCTCCAACAAGCTACACTAGCTAAGTAAATGAAATTTACATAGAGAATCCGATACGCAGGCCGGTATACAATAAAATGACAGCACCTAGGCTCCAGCCGGCTGACAAAAACATGATACGCAGATCATGTATGGATTACACACATCACATGCACATAAGCCATAACATTCACAACTTCCTGCAAAAACAAGTTATGCATAGATACGATATCTACCGGCGTTGTGAAACTCGCAACGACATCTAAGGCGCTACGACAGGACGACGGCGGGCGGGCGGGGATCGAAGGGGCAGCGCCCCTCGCGGGTGCGGGCAGCGCCCGTTGATTTCGGAAAACGCAGATCTCATCTGCATTCCGATCATGGATTTCTTCATCGGATAAAACGATTTTACCCGAATCTGATCCGTATTCCGATTCGACCAAATTCTTTGATCTTCGATCACCGCAACTGGATTTATGTGTCACGGTATACCCTGATGGCGGAAACCGACCGGTAGGGGTAAGTTGTTCCACGACCTTAGCAGTATGATCACGGAAACCAGATCATCCATTAACCCCGAGTACGATTGATCCAATCAACCTTGTACAAAACCGATCTATCTCATAGACCGACCACCAAAACAGCAATTAGATCACATCTAACGCTAACTACATATCACATATGTACGGATCTCGGGCCTAATACCAGAAGCTACCGCTCTGATACCACTGTTGGGTCGCGTATAGATAAACGAAAACTTTTCCTACGCGGTACTCCCAAGATCTAGCCGAGGTAGAAGGCCACGATGATTACCACTAGACGCGCAGGTGCGGATTATCGATGCAGCGCGTCGGGGCAGTGCAGTCCCACGATCCGATCCGGCCGATCCAATCCCTCGAACGTCGAAGTGCTGAACGTACAGCACCTCTGCCGGTATCCACACGTACGAGGAGGAGCTCCGACGGCGGACTGCTAGGTCCGGTGCGGCGGCTGGACTGAGTGGGGCTAGGGTTCCCAACGCATGGGAGAGTGGACTAACGTGCCCGCTGGGCAACCTGCGCCCCTCTTTATATAGCGTATGGTAATGGGCTGCACAACACTTGTGGCCCATTCCCTCTGTGAGTCCGACTCACTGACTCAGTCCATTTCCGGTTCGGGTCCAACCCAACCATTATTTGCTCCCGCTCTTAAGTGTGCGACCCTGCAGGCTCATGGCGACTTGGACACGATTGGAGTCCAACTCCCAATCGATCAATCGGTAGCGGCTCCTAGCAGAACGTGCCGACTCCCAAGTACCATTGAGTCATGACGACATACCTTTCAATGCGATATTCATCTTAGTCCCTTTTGCCTCACGATATGCCTTGTCGAGCTATAGGCGATTTATCGTCATCCCTTAAATAGCCCAACTCTCTTCTCGATCCGTGATATGTGATTCATCTGACTAACTCTTAGTCAACCGACTCAGTTAACACTCAACTGAGTCGCGCATGGCCATGCTTCCTGAATCATATCACTCGAGAGGGCCCAGAGAATATCTCTCCATTCGGAGGGGCAAAATCCCATCTTGATTATCCGCATCACGCAGCTTGCTTTTCATTCGACCCGAACTCTGCCTTTATAGTTGCCTTGTCACAGAACAACGTTTGACAGAACCTAAGTCGGTGATCCACAACTCGGATTGTGCGATAACCTCAGGTCTAAGGATTACATTGATTGAGACATGCAAATGACGACTTGATCGTTGCATCTCAATGTGGGTCAGTCCGACTTGCTAAACTCTTTAGCCAAGTCCGTGAACGTTGGAATGGCATCACCATGCCCATGACAAGTGGAACCGTGTCATCAGCCAACACTCACATTAGTCTAGGATGTGTGTCCAGCACAACCTTAACGACCAAGGACAATAAGTATGAACAACATGAATACATAGTTCCACAATCGAATCACATATTCAATGACATATATCAGATGTTCAAACCAAAGGACAACTTAACAACTTTATGAATACATTGGGAATTACATCATCTATGATTGCCTCTAGGGCATATTCCCAACAATTCTGAGTGTGATAAAGTCTCCATGTAAGTCTTTCTCCAAGTTCTGTGATTGCCTCCCATGCAGCGCATCTAGCTGACTCGAAGAATGATGTGTATTGTTGTGGGTTGGTGAAGATGTAGTCCCCTTGTGTCTTGTGATCATACTCCTTGCTTCTGTATAGGTGAAGTTGAACCCACCAATACTCTTGGCCATCTTCAATGAAAGGAAAACCTTTGTAGAGTGCTGCTCCTCCAAATCCTAATTTTGTCATTAGGTTCTTCAATGCCTTTGGGAATTCAGTCTCACAATCTAGAGTCATGGTCATCAATGGGCCCTTCTTGATTGATTCAAAGAGGTTGGTCATCTATCAGGGAGATAAGATATTAGAGGATGGAACAATAGGTAGAAATACCAGAAGAAGAGTTGTTCTAGCTACGTTAGAGTAGAATAGATGGTCAATCCTAGGGTCCTTGAAGTCCTTGGTGGTGGTGAAGTTGCAGCTCTTCATCTTTGAGTTGGTACTCCTCGGTGATTGCGAATTTGAAGTTCCATCATATTTGAGTTTTGAAGTGTAGGGGAAAACATAGGTCATAGAAGCATAAGGTAAGGAGGTACTAGATACGAGATAAGTAAAGGTACTTAGAAAATATTAAGTCTTCTTTCATGGTGATCATTTGCTCATTAACAACTTATTGAAATTTGGATATTCACTATAGTGAGAGAGACTGGCACCCGCAAAGCCAATCAGGGAACCGGTCTCATGTACGTGGACATGTAATGTTGGTCCGGGCCGCTTCATCTCACTATGCCGCTAGGATCCAAAAATACTCAAAGGAGTTAATAAATTTTGACCAAAAGGTTTTCCAAACCTAAGGGCTCGAACCTACAGGCAACACTTTGCTCTGATACCATTTTGTAGCGCCCTCACATTTAATAATGTAAGAACTACTGTGTTAAGTGCTAGTCCCTGGATCAATGCTAGCACCACAGAACAAAATGTAATTGTATCTTTGCAGAAGTATCAAAAATTATTACAAAAAGGATCCAGAATAGCCAAGTATAGCTTTATTACAATCTGCATAGTCTTGAAAGACTAGGAAAACTCAGAGTTCTAAACAGCAGAAATAAAGGTAGCAATGAGCCTCCATCTTCAATCATGCGCCACAGGCATTACATGTTGGGTGTAGACTCGAGTCCAAGCACTTAATCGAACTTCATCCTCTGAATTTCCTGCACGTTGGAATATGCAGCCCCCCGAAGGAGATTCAGTACAAACAATGTACTGGAAAATGACACTATGGTGGATATAAAATGGCAAGTCTAAACTACATGCATATCTGGCTTGGTGGAGTTTAGGCTATTTTGCAGAAGGCAAGTTTTTCCCTAACACTTTTGAAAAAGAGTTTTCTTTCAAAGATTGGCACCATGGGACACACCCATGAGCACCACAACTAATATTTCCTTAGTCAAATTTTACTTCTTCAAAACGGTGTTGAGATTCTTCCATCCATCCTTGTCCAGCTGCTCGAAGTTGTCCTTACCGGGAACACGGCTATGATCATAGTTTCTAACTCTGCAGAGGTTGTGCACTTTCACCCTTTGTCTTCAATTAGCCCAAACATCCTATACACCCGGAGTGCATCGTGGAAAGGAGAGAATTGAGACGAGATCTTTCAGAAGCAAGAATTCAACCCAACCAGCAAGACCCGTTCCACCTATAATTCTGCTACATCTTCATGTCAAGCATGGGTTGAACTCTCACAACTTAGTTGATCAAGACAGAGCCCATATGTCAAAGGGCTGCACGGGAAGCTACTAAACTTAGAGGGACTTAGGAATCTCTTTGTTCCTGGGTGGCCATCCACAAGTGTACTCCTTTGGTGATAAACACCATTGATATGGCCCTAGGGAGCCACTCAACATAATCCAATCACATCCAAAATCCACCCAGGTGTTTCATTGGGAGTTATACTTAGAATTTTTCCACAACATTGAGTAAAACAAATTTGTAGCAAGGCTAAGCATCTACTAAGTATATGTTTCCAAAATAACAAGTCTAAAGGATGGCTACACACTACTTGGGATTTTGCATAGCATAATAATAACTTAGTAAAATTTCCTATCATGCATGCTACTCAAAAACACTAATAATGCATAGTAAAATATGGGAGATTTGATGGTGTGTCACTTGCCTTGGCAATGGGATGAACAATCACAACAAGAATAACAGCAACAAGAGTAGACTTGCTCCTCTTCACAATCTAATACAAGCAAAACATGCCACACATAAACATACAACACAAACATAACATAGAAAACAATACAAAAATATGTATGCATGTTATGCCATGATCAAATTAATGCACCAAATTCACAACTAGCAATAATCACTAACAATGATGTTCTCTGGTGTTAATAACATGGTTATGATGCATGAAAAAGTTTGTAATGCAACAAGAGGCAAAGAAGCAGCTTAACCAAATTAAATAGGGTTAATTAACTATCTACAAGATCTTATCGAAATAAGGTTCATAAAAAGGTAGATCTAAACCTAACACATTAATAAGATATAAAAAGCAAGTAAAACTATCAACGACCACTTCATGGATGACTAAGAACAAAGTATAGATTTGAAATTTCGAGTTACTCCGGTGGTAAAAGTAGATCGGAATTATAGAAACAGATCTGTAACTCAAATCGAAAAACTCAAAGAACGAAAATTGTAGATAATGATGAGATGCAGCTACAGTAGAAATTTGAGCGAAAACGGACAAACGGTTGAAGAGTAATTGAGTAATTACCGCTTCAGATCTGAAAGCGTAGATCGCGAAATTCTCCGGCTGTGGTGGATGAAAAGAGGTGAGGTTTCTTGGGATGGATTGGTATCGACGAGATCTAAAACTCTCGTGAAGGCTTGAACGTCAACCGAGGAACTCACGGACCGTGGTGAGTAAAATACCACAAAACAGATCTGAAATTGGAGTTTCGAGTTTGAGACGACCTCACGACCGGGGCTGGGGTATTTATAGGTGGGTAGGTCGGTGGAAAGTTGCTCCTTGGAGTAGGGAACAAGTAGAAAGAAGCGGAATTGAATTTAGACTCTCCGATGAAGAGATATGCGAGTTTGAATGAGCATAGGTCAAGAAAAACGGGATTTGTACCGGATTCGTACGATCGTACGCGTATGTGGGCTGTGCATTCCTGGGCCGGCCCATGCGAGCTCGCAGTTTTTTTTTTTTTTTTTTTTTACCAAAACTAAAATGCTAATAACTTTTGAAATATAACTCGGAATCGAGTCAAACAAATTTCTAAAATCTTGAAATTTAAAACTCTATCATATTTGACTATTATTAAGTAATTTTAGGCAAAAAAAATATATTCAATTATCCCTTAGCTTATAAACGCCTTATAGCAGGATTTTGAGCTTTTTAAAACACGATTTTGTTTTGAGGTTTAAAATGCAACACTCAAATGCAAGTTTTGAAATGATGTCATGCTATGCAGATGCTCTAAATGCAAAACATTCCAAATGTAAAATTTGGGATGTTATAGGACCTCGGTGGGTAACAGAGAACCAGAGGGAGAGAGGAAGGGAGAAAAGAGAGGGAGAGATGGCGGCGGTGCGGGGTAGAGAGGGTGGAGAGATTAGGGCAGGGAGGAGAGCTCGAGGGCAAGGATAAAAGGGAGGAGGGGAGCTCGGATCATCGTTCTTCTCTCTGAACATGTCGACGTGGTCGATGGGGATGGAGGCCGTACGGGAGGTAGAAGACAACCGTGAGGGGGTACCAGGCTTTGGCTAGTTGGGCTGGCCCAGATGGGCTGAGTGCCCTCTCCCCCTTTCTCTTTTGCTTTTAATCTTTTCTGTTTTTTTTTTCTTGGCAGATTTGGGAAAGGAGAAAAAGGAGGGGTTTTGGGCTAGATAAAATTTAGGGAAATTTGTAGAGTTTTGTTTTGGTCACAACATCATAAAACAAACTTTGTTTTCCAAAATAAATTTAATTTAGTTGATGTTTGGTAATTAAATGAATTGAGCAATGTTGGTATAAAAAGAATAAATGCCACTTAAGCCAAAATAAAGTTTTTGATTCCAATTTTTGGTGGAACAAATTATTTGTTTGTTTCGTAGTTTTTATTTGAAACATGTAACATAACAAGTATGACAATAATTTGAATTTTTGTTTGGAAAATCATATAGCAAACAAAGGGAAACAAATGAAATCAAATGCAAAACAATGCAAACAAAAGGCAATGAATATGATGACATGATGCAAAGCAACAAAAAAACAAGAAACAAACATCTAGGGGGAGATTTTCATACTTGGGATGTTCCAACTTACTCTTAAGGAGCTCGTTCTCGGTGTGGAATCGGCTGCGGTCTGACTGAAGCCTCTCGCATTCCGATTCGGCGAGAACAACGCGGCGACCAATCGCCGCAAGCGAGTCAACAAGCGACTACAAAAATACAGAGGTAGAAGATTTAGAAGATATAAACTAGAGCCTGTACCCGATTGAATTCAATCGACTACAGCCCCGGGGGCTACTCCCATCGGGAGCACTGTCGTGCACCCGATAAAATAAAAAAGAAGGAAAAAAACAAGACTTTGAGCCTGTAGACCGATCGCATGCAATCGACCACAGCCTCGGGGGCTACTCCCATCGGGAGCACTCCCGTGCACCCGATAAAAATTCGAAGACAAATGACAAAGTTTACCTGGCCCGTGGCGCGGGAAAGAGGATCTGCAGAGCTGTCCGTCACTTCTTTCGAAGCTGAAGTCCTGGCGGCAAAGCTAGGAGCTTCACGTTCCACAGTCGCCGCATTGGGGGCTGCGCTGGGAGAATTTTGGACGGTACCAACAGTGGGAGTCTCACCCGCAGTTCCTGCTCTATTCCTCCTTTCGGGAGGAACGGAAGAAGCGTACCTGCGAGGACTGATGGTCTGCAAACTGCAACAAAGAAACCGAGCAAGGCGTCAACATAGGTGCAAAGAAATACGTTCGACTAAGAACGAGGAAGAGAACTTACTCGTCGTCTTCATCTTCATCCAGCAAGTCCGCGTTCCAAGCGGTTGCAATTACTTGGAATGAAGGGGAAGGGGCGAGTGAGCGAAGTGGAGTCGCGGAGATAGGAGCCTTCCCGGGCGATTCCTCCAAAGAGTTATCCTTGGAGGTGGCCTCGGTATCATCCACCCGACGACGCTTGCGGTGACAGAGGTCACCATCCGAGCCCTCCGCACCATCCGAAGAATCGTGCTCGGAACTGGAAGAAGCATCGGCGACACTGGTATCGGCTGGGCTGTCCAGGTGACTTGCCAATAACTCCGAAGCGTCCTCTCCCGCAACTGGCGGGTAGCAGTTTGCCACTGCTAGGCTCTATAAAGGAAGCAGAAGAAGGCAAGAAAAAATTCAGTCGACTAAAGACAGATCAAGGAAGAAAACAGTAGGAGACAAGAAGGGTAAACTAACCGCGGCTGGAGGAGGTCTCGAAGCGTCCAAAGCTTCGACTGTGCAGTCGGGGAACTTTTCCCCCACCTTCCAGCTAGTGATGGCCGCGATTTTCTTTTCGAACTCGACGTTCGAAAGCTCCTCGCGGCTCACTCGGCTGGGATCCTTAGAGCCTTGGTATTCCCACATGGTGGAGAGCCTTTGCTGCAGAGGTTGGATCCGGCGCTTCAAGAAGATACTCGCCAGATGCAGCCCGTTGAGTACAACTCCAGCGGCTTGATCCCGGAAAGCCGTCACCCTTGCGAGTAGGGGCGTAACGAACTGGGTTTCTTCGGTTGACAGCTTATCCGCCCAGGACTTCCGCCTCTTCAGAACAGCGAATGGGTGGAATTCCGCAATCCCACCCGAGCTGTTGTCGATGACGTAGAACCACTTTTTCCGCCAGCCCTGGGCGGAGTCGACGAAGTGCGTGTTGAAGTAGCCAGACTCCAATCGAGCTTGGATCCCGAAGCCACCCGTGCGTAGCGGCTCGCCGGGCTCGGACTCTACCAGCGATCTCTCGCGGAAAATCCGAACTTTTAAGAGGGCCTTCCAGAGCGCCCAATGTGGGCGAATGCTGTCGCACCCGGACTTCTAAAGGATACTCGCCGTTCCGTTGAACAGTAGTAGATTGGATTACGGGGCTTACCGGCACCCGCGTCCTCTTACGAGTAGGCCAACACACGTATGTGTGACAACCAACCCCTATCTGTTCAGCGTCGACGTAAACTATCCCATAGAAACCAGGACACTTCCATTGACGTACTTCAAACCATACACACATGGTACGTCAACGGCGTTGAACAACTGATATCACAACAGATCTCTACGACACAAAAGATTGAAATAAGTTGCAAGTGGCCCTCACTAGGGCAGAGAATAGCAAATACAATCATTCAGAGGGCACATGCCCCAACAATTCGTCATTACATCACAGCGGAAGCATTCAACATGTCTGAGTACAGACAAGATCCAAATAGGCCTAAGAGGCCGGAAATGAAAAGACGGAGCCCATCCACGAAGTCTCGGATCCTGCCCGGGTCCGCTATCTACTCGTCAGCAGTCTCGTCATACTCCACGTAGTAGCCACCATGTAGATCCTCGGAAACGTCGTCTGCGGAAACCACAGCCCCAAAGGGGTCAGTACATAAACGTACTGGCAAGCAAGACTCACAGTTCACCAAAGTGTAGCCCATCAACACCAAGCACAGATGCCTTGGGTTCAACGGAAGGAAGGGGATAAAAAAAAGATGCTGCAACTGGCTGCTCTAACCAACTACAGAACATACTACAACTTCCGGCTATCAGAAAAGAGATAAGATCGTGTATCGTAACCAACCTATCAACTAACCACCAAACAAACCCATCCTGGATCTCGCCCCTTATCCAAAGAAGCAATCCGAGGATAACTCACACAGTTGGATTAATGATGGTTCAGATTATTGTGTCAATAAGCCTATTACTAGTCAAGTTGTTAACCATTGGGTGTAAGGTTGTTAAACATTAGGTTTAAGTTGTCCTGAGTACTTGTTAGCCAGTACTTTCACCAAGTAATCCATAACCGCGGAAAACACGGCTTCTCGAGAAGATTATCCCTGCAGGGTTGCACCAATTTGGCCGTACACGTATGAATAACCCGCCAGACGGGGATCAAACCCACCAAGCGAGGTACTCAACACAACTGAGCTCTTCTTCGCATCAAGCCCAAAGCACCTTGGGCGCACGGCTAATCGAGCCCAGAAGAAAATGGACCCTCATAGCACTCTAAGACCGTGTCCCCCTATATGCCGACTACGAAAGTTCCACCCGGGTACCAAGGGCTCGCAAGATCATGCATGCAGCAAATGGAAAACCCGAACTAAATGAGGCGATTTGGACGAGATGCGAATCGAGTCAAATTGAGGGGGGCGCCCATACTCGCTTCCCACATGCGGTTAGTGCGCTCATCATGGATCAGTAGACAAGACCCTTTTCCTATTAGGGTCGACACTAGCAGGCCTCAAAACCACCCTGGGCCTCCTGCCGGTGCCTTATCATCAAATTATTATTTAACAATAACATTAGCATGATTGATTGATTAAACATCGAGCCCCCAGAACATAATAGAAATAGTAACAGAAAGTAACGGGTAACAGACTCGAGCAAAACCACCCTAAGCATGCTAGTAAGACACGGGCTCAAACAACGGGGTTATAGGAGTGGAGGTGAGGCGATATCAGGGTTAAGGGATTCATGTGATAGGTTCGTAACAGAAACAACTACTACTAAGGCTAGCAGAAATAGACAACGGAAAGTATCGGTAACCAATGTTGAAAGGAACACAGTGGTTCATGTGAGTGATAACTTGCCTGCAAACCCAGTAGCCTGGTACTGAGCTAACTCCTTAGAAGGGGTGTCGTAAGTATCGTCGGTCTCAACGTCGTCGTATATCCGGGAAGAAGCAAACAAACAAGGCAGAAAGATAAACAATCAATAACATGGCATAGTGCACAAACATGGGATGATGCATGACCATTTAATTGATGCATAGAAATAAACGAGTTGACAAGATAGAAACATGATTAAATGGACCCACATGCAATTTGAGTTGCACCTGAAAAGCCCTTGAATTATGGTTGAATTAATTGTTTTACAACTAATCAAATTTTTTAAGTGAATTAGCATGATGCATGGATGAGGAAAACAACAAAATAACAACAATAGAATCAAATAGAAATAAGGTTTACCAAGTTTAGAAATTCATTCATTAAGTTAGGAAATTTTGGTTCCTTAAAGTTGTCACACAAGCATTTGTTGTTTTCATCAAGTTAAATTGTTCAAATTAGGTAACAAAGTTTATATTTGAAAAGAACACCAAATTTTAGGTGGATTACATGTTTCACTTGTTGAAAAAGGATTTCAAATAAATTATTTATGAATTAAACAAGTTTAAGCAAGAATTAAATGAATTTAATTCAAACATGAACTTATTTGAATTCTTATTTGGTCAAAACATTAAACCAAATTCATATTTCAAAATTTTATACTTTTAGGGCTTGAAAACATATTTTATATGTCCCAAAAGAATTTGATTTGATCAAGTTATGAATTTAACAATATTAAATGAATTAAATAAGGTTTAAATTATTTAACCACTTTTAATTATTCAAAACAGGAAACAAATTTTATATTTGAAAAGGTGGTTTAATTTTGCATGGAAAACATATTTTATTTGTGGAAATTGGATTTAAAATGAGCAAGTTATTATTTTGGCAATTTTAAATGCATTAAACAAGAAACAGTTGTTTTCAGCAATTTAAATTATTCAAAACAGCAAAAAAAAATTATATTTGGAAAGTACATGAAAAGTTGATTGGAAAACATATTTAGTTTGTGGAATTTGGAATTTTTATGAACAAGTTATGAATTTTGCAAGTTTGAGTGAATTTAACAAGTTTTCAAATATTTCAACAATTTAAAATATTCAAAACAGTAAACAAATTTTATATTTGGATAGAACATTTAATTTGGTATTGAAAACATATTAAAAATGTTGGATTTGGAGTTAAAATGATTTAATTATGCAATTTACAATATTAGGGTGCAAATCTGCCATTTTTAGTTCATCTAGGGACTTGAAAAAAATTATTACAGGGGCTAGGAAGAAATAGGAGGGACCTATGTGTGATTACTGAGAATGTGCTGTATCAAAACATTGCAAAAATAAAAGTTTTTGGTTTATGTGGGAGGGGGGATTCGATCCCCCCACCTCCTGCTGCGCCAAGGGGTGCCTAACCACTGGGGTAACTGCTGACTGGTGATGGAAGGGGCCTCGGGGGGAAGTTAAGGTGGCTGTCGGGCTGTTCTGAATCTGAACTCGATGTTCAGTTACTGAACATCGTCGATGTCAGGCAGCAAGCGGCGCTCGTGGTGGCCGGAGGGGGCGGCGTGTGGAGGCGCTGTGGGGGGTGCGGGCTGCTGCGGGCTGCTGTGAGGAAGGAGGTGAGGGAGAGGGGAACCGAGGGGGAAGGGCTCACCTTCGAGCGGCAGAGGGTGGCGGACGGGTGCAGGTCGCAGGGAGGCGGGCCGGCGATTGGAGGCGACGGCGGCGGCGCTCCGGGCAGCCACGGCCGGTGACGCCTTCAGCGAACTTGGAGATGGAGGGATGCTGGTTCCATTCCCGGGGTCAGCAACTCCTCGAGGTGACCGTGGGGATGTGATGGTGGCGGTGTCTGACGGTGGTTTGGGTGGAGGTTCAGAGACAGATGAACTCGGGGGGGGGGGGGGAAGAGAGGTGAGACGGCGGCGCTAGGGTTAGAGGAGAGGGGGTGGCTAGGTCAGAGGGGAGGTGGAGGCCAGTTTTTAAGGAGGAGGAGCATGGTACGGCAGCACATCGAGGAGGGGGAGGAGGTGATCGACGGTGGGGACTGCTGTCGTACGATGATGACGACTGCTGGGAAGAAGACGACAACAGAAAGAGGTACTGGGCCAGAAAGATAGGTGGGCTTGGGGGGAGAAAAGGGAAAGGGGGTGGGCTGGCTGCTGTGCTCTCTCTCTCCCTTTTAATTATTGGTTCCAATTTTTTTTTTTGTAGCAATTAGAAAATGGAAGCAAAAGATAGGTTTTTGATTTGATAAAAATTTGGAAAAAAATCATGTGGGTTTGTTATTCCAACATCTACCACTTGGCCACTTAAGTTTTTGAAATTCAAATTTATTTGTTGTTTTTGCACATTGGTTTGAATTGGAATAATTTGCAAATTAATTGATTAATATTTGAAAACAACAAGTTTAGTAGGGTGAACCCTATTATTAATTGGATTAAAATATTAGAATGGCTTGGTAGTTTTCATGACTTGGAATTTGGTGCTGTTTGAATTTGCAGGGTATTTGATTGAATTTTATGATTAATTGGTTAATGAGACAATATTTTAAAATAGGGTGATCAAATGATTTTAATTGGAAACAAATGGTTGATTTGTTTGGTAATTTCAAAATGTTCAAATTAGGTGCTGTTGATGATTTGCTTTGAATTTGAAACCACATTGGTATTAATTAATTGAAATAAAAACACCATTTTAGTAGTTGATCAAACATGGAATAAATGGAAACAAAAGATTAGATTGTTTTGTTAATTTTCATAATTTTCCAAATGGGTGCTGTTTGTACAATGCAATTGGATTTGAATAACCTTTTAGTTAACATTTTAAATAAGTGAAAGATTAGAAGCCACAAATTTAAATAGTTGGACCTTATAGATTAATGGAAACAAACAATTGTTTTATTTTGAAATATCATTTTAGAAATTGTAACATCACAAGGATGAAACAAAAGGTTTGAATTTTGGTTTGAAATTCAAATAGAAAACAAAGGAAAACAAATGAAAACAGTTGGAAAACAAAGCAAAACAGAGAATAACAAATCGAAAACAAGCAAAACAAATGCAATCAACATGATGCCATGATGCAAAACATAAAATAACAGAGAGCAAAACATTCTAAAGGCTATTTTTCAGACTTGGGATGTTACAAAACGTCCCCTTGAAGGAATCGCGCCCCGAGATTCCTACTGAGAAAAGAAAAGGTCCGGAAACTTCTTGGGAAGATCCTCTTGAGCTGTGATACGTGAAACACATCGTGCACCTTGGATAGATGTCAGGGAATTTGCAAACCACCGGAACATTTTCAAGTAAAGGGAGAGGTTTTGTATTGAGGGTGTATAGCTGGATAGAATTTGATTCATTTGGAGAATAGACTATCTAGAATGTGGTGATTCAGGAATGCTTCCTCGAAACAACCCCGGGTGATAGGAATGCCAGCTCTCATAGCCTGGATTCAACAACAACAACAACAACCTTTCTGGCCAGATAGACTTGATATTTGGGAAGTTTTGATTAGACGCCGGTAGAAGAACTGAAATGGAAAACAACAACAAGATTTCAACGTACGAAAAGGATGTTGAGAGCAACAGGATATCAACATCGTGGAAAACGAGAACAAAACTCCTGAGGTACTACAGAAAACCCATCCGGGCTTCTAAAGGATCAATATCTACTGCTTAAGGAATAGAGGATTTGCTTCCGGGGCTTACACGCCTCCGTTCTCAATCGTGAGTAGGCAACATGATAAATCATGTCACAACCACCTCCATTCCTATGGTCTAGTAGATATAACCATCCTAGAGAAACCAGAATACGTGAAAACCTAACTTGAAAGTTTAGATGAGAAGAGAAAACAACGTTGCACTTCCTTACCAGAAAAGGGAGGGTGGGTGGGGAAAGAAGAAAAAGAACAGAATTCCTACTCTCACGTTTCATTTTTCCTATATAGCTACAAAATAGTTTCTAGACTCAACTGCGACCAGTAAAAAGGGATCCTACAGGCAGACAGGCTCTGATACCATTTGTCGCACCCAGACTTCTAAAGGATACTCGCCGTTCCGTTGAACAGTAGTAGATTGGATTACGGGGCTTACCGGCACCCGCGTCCTCTTACGAGTAGGCCAACACACGTATGTGTGACAACCAACCCCTATCTGTTCAGCGTCGACGTAAACTATCCCATAGAAATCAGGACACTTCCATTGACGTACTTCAAACCATACACACATGGTACGTCAACGGCGTTGAACAACTGATATCACAACAGATCTCTACGACACAAAAGATTGAAATAAGTTGCAAGTGGCCCTCACTAGGGCAGAGAATAGCAAATACAATCATTCAGAGGGCACATGCCCCAACAATTCGTCATTACATCACAGCGGAAGCATTCAACATGTCTGAGTACAGACAAGATCCAAATAGGCCTAAGAGGTCGGAGACGAAAAGACGGAGCCCATCCACGAAGTCTCGGATCCTGCCCGGGTCCGCTATCTACTCGTCAGCAGTCTCGTCATACTCCACGTAGTAGCCACCATGTAGATCCTCGGAAACATCGTCTGCGGAAACCACAGCCCCAAAGGGGTCAGTACATAAACGTACTGGCAAGCAAGACTCACAGTTCACCAAAGTGTAGCCCGTCAACACCAAGCACAGATGCCTTGGGTTCAACGGAAGGAAGGGGATAAAAAAAGATGCTGCAACTGGCTGCTCTAACCAACTACAGAACATACTACAACTTCCGGCTATCAGAAAAGAGATAAGATCGTGTATCGTAACCAACCTATCAACTAACCACCAAACAAACCCATCCTGGATCTCGCCCCTTATCCAAAGAAGCAATCCGAGGATAACTCACACAGTTGGATTAATGATGGTTCAGATTATTGTGTCAATAAGCCTATTACTAGTCAAGTTGTTAACCATTGGGTGTAAGGTTGTTAAACATTAGGTTTAAGTTGTCCTGAGTACTTGTTAGCCAGTACTTTCACCAAGTAATCCATAACCGCGGAAAACACGGCTTCTCGAGAAGATTATCCCTGCAGGGTTGCACCAATTTGGCCGTACACGTATGAATAACCCGCCAGACGGGGATCAAACCCACCAAGCGAGGTACTTAACACAACTCAGCTCTTCTTCGCATCAAGCCCAAAGCACCTTGGGCGCACGGCTAATCGAGCCCAGAAGAAAATGGACCCTCATAGCACTCTAAGACCGTGTCCCCCTATATGCCGACTACGAAAGTTCCACCCGGGTACCAAGGGCTCGCAAGATCATGCATGCAGCAAATGGAAAACCCGAACTAAATGAGGCGATTTGGACGAGATGCGAATCGAGTCAAATTGAGGGGGGCGCCCATACTCGCTTCCCACATGCGGTTAGTGCGCTCATCATGGATCAGTAGACAAGACCCTTTTCCTATTAGGGTCGACACTAGCAGGCCTCAAAACCACCCTGGGCCTCCTGCCGGTGCCTTATCATCAAATTATTATTTAACAATAACATTAGCATGATTGATTGATTAAACATCGAGCCCCCAGAACATAATAGAAATAGTAACAGAAAGTAACGGGTAACAGACTCGAGCAAAACCACCCTAAGCATGCTAGTAAGACACGGGCTCAAACAACGGGGTTATAGGAGTGGAGGTGAGGCGATATCAGGGTTAAGGGATTCATGTGATAGGTTCGTAACAGAAACAACTACTACTAAGGCTAGCATAAATAGACAACGGAAAGTATCGGTAACCAATGTTGAAAGGAACACGGTGGTGAAGGGGAACGTAGCATAGAAAACAAAAAATTTCCTACGCGAGAGATACCCGAAAAGCCAAGATCTAATCTATGAGTCGAAGTGCAACGGGCAACAAGAGGGTTAAGGAGAACACATACCCTCGAAGACTCAAAGTGGTAAGAGATCAAATCTCGTTGTTGGCGTAGTCGTACTCACACCGATCCCGATAGCGAGAAGATGGCACCGCAATCCGGCGGTGCATCCGTGATCGGTCACACGTACGGTTGATGACGACCTCCGTTCCCTCGTTCCAGCGGGGCGCGGAAGTAGAGGATCCCTCGGAACTCCAGCAGCACGACGACGTGGTGGTGGTGAAGAATCCCACGGTCAGGGCTTCGCCAAGCCGGAGACCATGAAATGGAGCAGCGGGTGGAGGGAAATGGAAGTGGCCAAGTGTGTGGAGGAGGGAGAGCTCTCACCCTCCTTTTATAGGAGAGGGGGGAGGCAGCCCAAGGGGGGTGCGGCCAGCCCCATGGTGTGCCCCCACCTCTTCCCTCATGATGTGAGTGGACACTCCACTCACACCCACTCATTTTCCTTTAAACCCCACTTAGAAAATCCAAGAGTTTTTCTTTAATAAATCAATAAAACATTTTTATTTCTTTATTTCAGCATTTGTTAATTCTATTAACAAACATTTGCATAAAGCACCTCGAATCATTTGTTAATTCTTTTAACAACCATTCGACGAAAAACCCCTTGAACTATTTCAATTTTCCCCGAAACAATTTCGGTGCTGTCCAAAATATTCTTCGATATTCCGTATCCTCTCAAACGCGTCATCGAACCTTAAGTGTGTCACCCTACGGTTCGCGAATAAGATAGACATGATCGAGACTCCTCTCCGATCAATAATCAACAGCGGGATCTGGAGATCCGTGATGACTCCTATATATTCAACGATGACTCTCGTGATCGTGTGAACCAACAACGCCGTGAACTATTCCCTTTGTCTCGCGATATTTTACTTGTCCGAGATTCGATCATTGGTATCAACCATACCTTGTTCAATCTCGTTACCGACAAGTACTCTTTTCTCGTTCCCGTGATATAACATCCTTGTGATCATATCACGTGCTTGCAAGCGGTTTCGATGTGATATCACCGAGAGGGCCCAGAGTATATCTCTCCGTCATTTGGATGGACAAATCCCACTCTTGATCCATGATACTCAACTAATACTTTCCGAATACTTAACGACACCTTTATAGTCACCCTGTTACGGTGTGACGTTTGATGCCATCAAAGCACTCTTCCGGTATCAGTGATTGACATGATCTCAAGGTCTAAGGAATAAGTTACTTCGTATGTTTGATATAACAATGTAAACTAAATGACTTGATCGCATTGCTATATTCTTTTTGGGTATATGTTCATCACATCATTCTTCTAATGACATGACCCCGTTATTAATAACATCCAATGTTCATGATCAGGAAACCTTGATCATCTATTAATCAACGAGCTAGTTAAAAGAGAGGCTTTACTAGGAACCATTGTTTGTTTGTTAAGCACACATGTATCAACGTTTCCGGTTAATATAATTCTAGCATGAGAAATAAACATTCATCATAAACAAGGAATAAGATAATAACCATTTTATTATTGCCTCTCGGGCATATTCCCTTCAGTCTCCCACTTGCACTAGAGTCAATAATCTAGTCTGTAAGCACTTTAACACATATGGCGTACCAGTGTTATTACCATGCTTCGCATGCAGTAAACATCATCAAAAAGATCTGAACTGTTCAGGTCCTATTGTATTTGCATGTTCTTTGCGTCTACACGCATCACTCATTCTCTAATGAGATGGCTTTGTATATATATATGGTCAATTGATGAAAACTTAATTCCTCAGCTTAAACTGATGTCACTAACATTGTGAAAATGTAGCTTCATAGTGTTAGCATTCTTGGAAACTCACCAAGTTCCGGTGATACCTTAATTCCTCAGCTTAAACTGATGTTACTAACATTGTGAAAATGTAGCTTCATAGTTTCAGCATTCTTGGAAATTCACCAAGTTCAATAAAGAACTCCTTGACACAAAATACGCTTATAATCAGTTGTTAACACAACGATATACTTTAGCCTTTGTTGTAGTATCTGTCACAATATTTTAATTTTGAAACTCTTTCAAATCCAGCATGGAACTTTCTTCCATCCTATTGTGCTACCCTTCATCACATATTTTATTTGAGATAAAATTACTTGAATAAATGATAAGACTATTAGCGTAACATATTACAACTAATATTTTGTCATTACTATATAGGAAAACATATCCTTAGCATTTCTAAAATGACACAAGGATCTCTCCCACTGTCGTCTAATCATCATATGAAATTATCCTACTATAACATTTTATAGCATAGGACTCATCTGGTTGTGTACATAGCATGGAAACATGACTTAGAAATCTCAATTTCAATGATGCTCATCATGTGTCAAAACACATGAATCTTGCTCAATTATTTTCCATGTGACAAGAACTCCTTCTTATCAATTTATATTGACTTACTTCAATATTTCATCTATGTAATTTGGCTTCAATCATATCAGGCGCTTGAATCCATCTTTTATAGACATCGATGCCCAATATCTTCCAAGCCTTTCATCAATATGAAAATCTTAACCGTGTTAATTTAAAATACATATTTTCCAATCAACCATATGTCATCTACATAAAGTATTGGAAATATGTCATAGCGCTCCCACTTAATTTCTTGTAACTTTACAAGCATCTTTATCGTTCATGATGGAATCAAACTCTTTTGACAACTTCATTAAGGTAAAGATTTCAACTTCGTTATGCTCACTTCAACCATTGAAGTGTGCATACCTTTCTAGCAACCTTTTTGAATTTTAAAAATCTCTCAGACTGTGTCAAGTACACATCCTTGATGAAACTTCCTTGAGAGGAGAGTTGGTTTTGTTATTCAACTGCCATATCATAATATGGAACCTTTTGCTAGAACTATCCGCAAAGACTAAAGCATCACTACGGAAGATCAAAATCTTGTAGTAGTTAACTCTTTGAACTTCGTCGAAAACAACTTTTCGATAAGTACAATTTTAATAAGATGTAAAATCCATGTCTTTGTCGCTATATAGACCCTTTTGCTATCGCTAGGCATCATGCCTATCGAAAGGACTACCAAGTCACATACTTGATATTCATACAAGGATACTATGGCGGATATAATGACTCATAGTCAATTTTACGAAGTCAGGGCCCATCATTTGCTTCCTTTATAAGGTCCAGGTCCTTTTGTTGTCAAAACAACACTTTACACTTAAACCACAAGTTGTTCTAAGTACAAAGTTTTTGGACTTTTCTGGTACAGTTCGCAAACTCATTTGAAGTATCTACAACATTTGTAGTGTCTTCTACTTAGTCAAAATAGTAAACCCCGGAACAAATTCCAGTGCTGCGCTACTCTTGACATGATAACGAAGATTCTCTAACCTTGTTGAGTTTGTACTGTGCTCCCACTCACTTGTTTCGCAAGAACTACTTTCTCGAGAAATCAACCCTTTCTGACAAACAACATTTGTCTTTTGGTTCGGTGATAGGAGAAATACCCAATGTTTTATTTGGGATAACCTTATAAACATATATTTATCCTATTTTGGTTGTAAACATTTTACACATGCTATGCATACCAAAACTTAAGAAAGTGACAATTCGGGTCACTACCCAAACCATATCTTATATGTTGTCAATTTCAGCGGATCATGATGGTGCTCTTTTCAGTGGAAAAACGGTTGTCACTAATGTATAAACTACAAAATTATAATGGCAATTTTATTAATCTTACCATGTCAAACAGGGTTTGATTTTGTCTTTTGAATACTCCAATCTAATGTGGGGTATTCGAGAAGTATAAGTTGTAGAACAATTCTGCAACTTCTCAGATGTTTTGCTAAACTTGTAACTCAAACTTTATCCTTTATGATCCAATCATAAATAGTTGATTATCTTGTTACATTGATTTTAACTTCATATTAACAACCTTTTGAACCAATTCAAAATGTTAAACTCTGTTCCCTTTAAATAGATATACTCACATATCTACTTAAATCATCGACAGAAATTTATGAAGGAAAAATTAATCCACCATACATGACTACACATAATGGACTATATACATCAATATGTATAATCTCCACTAAATTAGTCGTCCATTCTACTTTGGCCTAAGAACGGAATTCTAGTCATCTTTTGGAAGAGGTCTCACAAGCGTCAATAAAATGACTCCGGAAGTCCATCAATATGGAGTTCCTTCATGTTTTCCTTTCCGATATGAACTAAAATGGTGGTGTCACAATTTAAGTGAAACTCTTCAACGTCTTGTAACGTTTAGCATTTAGTCTTATAGATGTTTACTTTACCAACATGATTTATATTAACATATCCATCAATTATGGAATATGATCATAGTTTGAACAATCTCATTTGTTCTCACAAAAGACTAGAACAAAATAACAAATTATTAAGTTCTTCAAATAAATCTTGACTGGTTGGTTCGATACGACAATGAACACAATAACACTTTATTTATGTTCTTGTCATAATCGATTCCACATCTATTACTAGTTCCTTTTAGGCCCTTGTATTTCTTTCATTGCGTTGCTTTGTATGACAACTCATACCAACCAATGTGGTATCAAAATACCCAAAAATACTTTGTTAACTAGTAATACATCTATAACTTGTATATCAAGCATATACTCCTGAGCTGGACTTTCCAGTTATCTTCTTTTTCTGCCATATATCTTTTTGTAATTCTATTTTCAATATTCCCTTTCCTTTATAGAAGAATCATTCAACATCAAACAATGCTAGTCTTACTAGCTCATTTTCTTTGGCGTGTTAGTCATATACTATCACCCATTGAGTCATACTTTGAGTTTGATTGTTCTACTAATATCACCATATTAATAGCATTCTTCTAGATTCCACTCTTAACAATTTCTAAGTAAGGTAAAATACTTTACCCATACTTCTAATCCATCCCATCATAACAATTTTATGATTAAGTTACTATAGCTCGAAGGAAGGGATTTAGAGGATACTTTTGAGCGCCCAACTTCTTGGAATATTCAAACGCCTAGCGTCTTCAATCATTGCATATATTCAGATAATATAAGCAAACATTGTCACGCTAAATTTGCATATATTCAGATAATATAAGCAAACATTGTCACGCTAAATTATACTCAGTCATGTTGCCACAAATAAGTTTCTAGATATCAATATATCTTTCACTTGATTGTTTCTGAAAACAACTCTTTTCAGTTCCTAAATCACCTTGATCAACAAAACATTCTTTTGAAGATAAAGTAATACGGAAGCAACCATGACTCTGGATTCTAAGTAGGAATTATTTGCTCTCTAGATTAATCAATCATTAACCACATGGAGCTAGGTAGGAAATACCAAAAATCTACAATAGGACTCAATTTTAAATTTCACTAATACGGTACCAATCTTAAATGGTATTTACCAGATCATAACAGTTATATCTCAATTAACAATCTAAGTGTAAGGTAGTTATGTGGATGCCAATGAATACTACAATTTGTGCAAATTCACTTTGATTTGTTGTTCATGATAAATAAGTTCAAGTTAATTCAAAAATTAAACCATGAACTCCCACTCAAAAACAACATCCCTCTTAGTCGTCTTTAGTGATTACACGAACCAAATTCACTACACCAAAACCGATCATCACGTGAGATGATGTAGCTTCAAAGGCGAACATCGACATGTTCATCATATCAGCCATATGACTCATGCTTTACCTTTCGGTTACGTGTTCCGAGGCCATGTCTGTACATGCTAGGCTCGCCAAGTAGAACCGTAGTATTGCGTGTGTTTCAAGGCCATGTCTGTACATGCTAGGCTTGAAAACACCCGTTGTATGCGAACGTTGAGTCTGTCACACCCGATCATCACGTGGTGTCTCGAAACGACGAACTTTCTTAACGGTGCATACTTTAAGGAAGAACACATTATTATCTTGATATTAAGTGAGAGGGATCATCTTATAATGCTACCATCGTTATCTAAGCAAAACAAGATGCATAAAAAAGGATTAACATCACAGACATCACATGAAAGGATAACGTGATATGATATGGTCCTTCTTGCACTTGATCTCCATCATGTGCATTATGGTATGATCTCAATCATTCCACCGGCGTGGTACCAAGTACCACGGTACCCCAAACTTGATTGTCCATCAATAAGATGACAACCATATGGATACCTTCCGGTATATCAATAATTTACAAAATAGATCATCTCATAATCAAATTTGTAATATTGACCATATCACATCACATGCCCAGCAAAAACTAGTTAGACGCTTCTAATTTATTTTTGCATATTTTACGTGGCTTAGGGCTTTCGAGGATAGAACCGTTCATACCTACGAACATCAACCACAACGTTGATAAACATATTTTTAGCAACCCTTCATAAATTAGATCTTAACTATAGTAGGAGAAACAGACACCCGCAAGCCACTTATGCAATACAAGTTTCATGTCAGTTGTGGAACAAGTCTCATGTACGTGGACATGTAAGGTTAGCCTGGGCCGCTTCATCCCACTATGCCACTAAGATCATAAAATAGTCAAGGAGGTAATAACATGATCATCAACGCCCACATACACCTATGTGTTCTACCCGTACAAAACATCTACGCATAGATCCGGCTCTGATACCACTGAAGGGGAACGTAGCATAGAAAACAAAAATTTTCCTACGCGAGAGATACCCGAAAGGCCAAGATCTAATCTATGAGACGAAGTGCAACGGGCAACAAGAGGGTTAAGGAGAACACATACCCTCGAAGACTCAAAGTGGTACGAGATCAAATCTCGTTGTTGGCGTAGTCGTACTCACACCAATCCCGATAGCGAGAAGATGGCACCGCAATCCGGCGGTGCATCCGTGATCGGTCACACGTACGGTTGATGACGACCTCCGTTCCCTCGTTCCAGCGGGGCGCGGAAGTAGAGGATCCCTCGGAACTCCAGCAGCACGACGACGTGGTGGTGGTGAAGAATCCCACGGTCAGGGCTTCGCCAAGCCGGAGACCATGAAATGGAGCAGCGGGTGGAGGGAAATGGAAGTGGCCAAGTGTGTGGAGGAGGGAGAGCTCTCACCCTCCTTTTATAGGAGAGGGGGGAGGCAGCCCAAGGGGGGTGCGGCCAGCCCCATGGTGTGCCCCCACCTCTTCCCTCATGATGTGAGTGGACACTCCACTCACACCCACTCATTTTCCTTTAAACCCCACTTAGAAAATCCAAGAGTTTTTCTTTAATAAATCAATAAAACATTTTTATTTCTTTATTTCAGCATTTGTTAATTCTATTAACAAACATTTGCATAAAGCACCTCGAATCATTTGTTAATTCTATTAACAACCATTCGACGAAAAACCCCTTGAACTATTTCAATTTTCCCCGAAACAATTTCGGTGCTGTCCAAAATATTCTTCGATATTCCGTATCCTCTCAAACGCGTCATCGAACCTTAAGTGTGTCACCCTACGGTTCGCGAATAAGATAGACATGATCGAGACTCCTCTCCGATCAATAATCAACAGCGGGATCTGGAGATCCGTGATGACTCCTATATATTCAACGATGACTCTCGTGATCGTGTGAACCAACAACGCCGTGAACTATTCCCTTTGTCTCGCGATATTTTACTTGTCCGAGATTCGATCATTGGTATCAACCATACCTTGTTCAATCTCGTTACCGACCAGTACTCTTTTCTCGTTCCCGTGATATAACATCCTTGTGATCATATCACGTGCTTGCAAGCGGTTTCGATGTGATATCACCGAGAGGGCCCAGAGTATATCTCTCTGTCATTTGGATGGACAAATCCCACTCTTGATCCATGATCCTCAACTAATACTTTCCGAATACTTAACGACACCTTTATAGTCACCCTGTTACGGTGTGACGTTTGATGCCATCAAAGCACTCTTCCGGTATCAGTGATTGACATGATCTCAAGGTCTAAGGAATAAGTTACTTCGTATGTTTGATATAACAATGTAAACTAAATGACTTGATCGCATTGCTATATTCTCTTTGGGTATATGTTCATCACATCATTCTTCTAATGACATGACCCCGTTATTAATAACATCCAATGTTCATGATCAGGAAACCTTGATCATCTATTAATCAACAAGCTAGTTAAAAGAGAGGCTTTACTAGGAACCATTGTTTGTTTATTAAGCACACATGTATCAACGTTTCCGGTTAATATAATTCTAGCATGAGAAATAAACATTCATCATAAACAAGGAATAAGATAATAACCATTTTATTATTGCCTCTCGGGCATATTCCCTTCAAGTGGTTCATGTGAGTGATAACTTGCCTGCAAACCCAGTAGCCTGGTACTGAGCTAACTCCTTAGAAGGGGTGTCGTAAGTATCGTCGGTCTCAACGTCGTCGTATATCCGGGAAGAAGCAAACAAACAAGGCAGAAAGATAAACAATCAATAACATGGCATAGTGCACAAACATGGGATGATGCATGACCATTTAATTGATGCATAGAAATAAACTAGTTGACAAGATAGAAACAGGATTAAATGGACCCACATGCAATTTGAGTTGCACCTGAAAAGCCCATGAATTATGGCTGAATTAATTGTTTTACAACTAATCAAATTGTGTAAGTGAATTAGCATGATGCATGGATGAGGAAAACAACAAAATAACAACAATAGAATCAAATAGAAATAAGGTTTACCAAGTTTAGAAATTCATTCATTAAGTTAGGAAATTTTGGTTCCTTAAAGTTGTCACACAAGCATTTGTTGTTTTCATCAAGTTAAATTGTTCAAATTAGGTAACAAAGTTTATATTTGAAAAGAACACCAAATTTTAGGTTGATTACATGTTTCACTTGTTGAAAAAGGATTTCAAATAAATTAGTTATGAATTAAACAAGTTTAAGCAAGAATTAAATGAATTTAATTCAAACATGAACTTATTTGAATTCTTATTTGGTCAAAACATTAAACCAAATTCATATTTCAAAAGTTTATACTTTTAGGGCTTGAAAACATATTTTATATGTCCCAAAAGAATTTGATTTGATCAAGTTATGAATTTAACAATATTAAATGAATTAAATAAGGTTTAAATTATTTAACCACTTTTAATTATTCAAAACAGGAAACAAATTTTATATTTGAAAAGGTGGTTTAATTTTGCATGGAAAACATATTTTATTTGTGGAAATTGGATTTAAAATGAGCAAGTTATTATTTTGGCAATTTTAAATGCATTAAACAAGAAACAGTTGTTTTCAGCAATTTAAATTATTCAAAACAGCAAACAAAATTTATATTTGTAAAGTACATGAAAAGTTGATTGGAAAACATATTTAGTTTGTGGAATTTGGAATTTTTATGAACAAGTTATAAATTTTGCAAGTTTGAGTGAATTTAACAAGTTTTCAAATATTTCAACAATTTAAAATATTCAAAACAGTAAACAAATTTTATATTTGGATAGAACATTTAATTTGGTATTGAAAACATATTAAAAATGTTGGATTTGGAGTTAAAATGATTTAATTATGCAATTTACAATATTAGGGTGCAAATCTGCCATTTTTAGTTCATCTAGGGACTTGAAAAAAATTATTACAGGGGCTAGGAAGAAATAGGAGGGACCTATGTGTGATTACTGAGAATGTGCTGTATCAAAACATTGCAAAAATAAAAGTTTTTGGTTTATGTGGGAGGGGGGATTCGATCCCCCCACCTCCTGCTGCGCCAAGGGGTGCCTAACCACTGGGGTAACTGCTGACTGGTGATGGAAGGGGCCTCGGGGGGAAGTTAAGGTGGCTGTCGGGCTGTTCTGAATCTGAACTCGATGTTCAGTTACTGAACATCGTCGATGTCAGGCAGTGAGCGGCGCTCGTGGTGGCCGGAGGGGGCGGCGTGTGGAGGCGCTGTGGGGGGTGCGGGCTGCTGCGGGCTGCTGTGAGGAAGGAGGTGAGGGAGATGGGAACCGAGGGGGAAGGGCTCACCTTCGAGCGGCAGAGGGTGGCAGACGGGTGCAGGTCGCAGGGAGGCGGGCCGGCGATTGGAGGCGACGGCGGCGGCGCTCCGGGCAGCCACGGCCGGTGACGCCTTCAGCGAACTTGGAGATGGAGGGATGCTGGTTCCATTCCCGGGGTCAGCAACTCCTCGAGGTGACCGTGGGGATGTGATGGTGGCGGTGTCTGACGGCGGTTTGGGTGGAGGTTCAGAGACAGATGAACTCGGGAGGGGGGGAAGAGAGGTGAGACGGCGGCGCTAGGGTTAGAGGAGAGGGAGTGGCTAGGTCAGAGGGGAGGTGGAGGCCAGTTTTTAAGGAGGAGGAGCATGGTATGGCAGCACATCGAGGAGGGGGAGGAGGTGATCGACGGTGGGGACTGCTGTCGTACGATGATGACGACTGCTGGGAAGAAGACGACAACAGAAAGAGGTAGTGGGCCAGAAAGATAGGTGGGCTTGGGGGGAGAAAAGGGAAAGGGGGTGGGCTGGCTGCTGTGCTCTCTCTCCCCCTTTTAATTATTGGTTCCAATTTTTTTTTTGTAGCAATTAGAAAATGGAAGCAAAAGATAGGTTTTTGATTTGATAAAAATTTGGAAAAAAATCATGTGGATTTGTTATTCCAACATCTACCACTTGGCCACTTAAGTTTTTGGAATTCAAATTTATTTGTTGTTTTTGCACATTGGTTTGAATTGGAATAATTTACAAATTAATTGATTAATATTTGAAAACAACAAGTTTAGTAGGGTAAACCCTATTATTAATTGGATTAAAATATTAGAATGGCTTGGTAGTTTTCATGACTTGGAATTTGGTTCTGTTTGAATTTGCAGGGTATTTGATTGAATTTTATGATTAATTGGTTAATGAGACAATATTTTAAAATAGGGTGATCAAATGATTTTAATTGGAAACAAATGGTTGATTTGTTTGGTAATTTCAAAATGTTCAAATTAGGTGCTGTTGATGATTTGCTTTGAATTTGAAACCACATTGGTATTAATTAATTGAAATAAAAACATCATTTTAGTAGTTGATCAAACATGGAATAAATGGAAACAAAAGATTAGATTGTTTTGTTAATTTTCATAATTTTCCAAATGGGTGCTGTTTGTACAATGCAATTGGATTCGAATAACCTTTTAGTTAACATTTTAAATAAGTGAAAGATTAGAAGCCACAAATTTAAATAGTTGGACCTTATAGATTAATGGAAACAAACAATTGTTTTATTTTGAAATATCATTTTAGAAATTGTAACATCACAAGGATGAAACAAAAGGTTTGAATTTTGGTTTGAAATTCAAATAGAAAACAAAGGAAAACAAATGAAAACAGTTGGAAAACAAAGCAAAACAGAGAATAACAAATGGAAAACACGCAAAACAAATGCAATCAACATGATGCCATGATGCAAAACATAAAATAACAGAGATCAAAACATTCTAAAGGCTATTTTTCAGACTTGGGATGTTACAAATGCCAAGAAAGCATTCGCAGAACACGATGAAGCACGATATGTGCTGCACCGCATTCGGAGGAAGATCGTGAAGCTGTATGCCATAAACATACAGCAACCCGACTAGGAAGGGATGAAGAGGGAAGGAGAGACCACGAGACACGTGGTCCGCGAAGACCACGCGCTCGTTCGCCTGCGGGTTCGGTACCTCTTCTTTCTTCCCGAGCCGCACCCGCTTTTCAGCTTCCGCCGGCAGCAATCCCTCCCGCTGCATCTCTTTGATGCTCTTCGCGGTGGTGTTGGGTGAGCGCCAGTCGCCGACGCGAGGTGCAGGTTGCGCGGATGCTTCTCCAGATGCAGATGTGGCAGCCACACGTCTTTTCCCTCCGGCCATGGCTGACAGTACGAGCTCGAGCACGAGGAGGAAGATGAGCGCGAGCAAGAAGACGGATGAAGGCAAAGGCTGGGAAAATTTTACCGCAGCGCTAAGTCCCGTATTTATACACGGAGCGGGTCGATCCCAGCCACTCGATGCGCTACGTGGCACGTATCGCAGCCACCACGTGTGAAGATGAAACGAAGGGATGGTGAACGCTGTTCCGTGCCACGATCTTAACAGAAGATCGTGCGCATTTACTGCGCAGTTCGCGTAAAAACCGGAAGCGGCGTCTCGTTTCCCGGTCAAAAAGCTGACTAAGTGGGCCAGCCCACCTGCTACCACTCCGTCACGTCCTATCGGGAGGAGAAAAGTGTGCCATGACGTCATGGCACGCGACATCAAACTCAAGAATTGTCGAATGGAAAATTCGAACACGAAAACAACTTCGTACGAAAACTCCTTCGACTAAAGGCAATTCTTTTGAGAAACAAATCATAGCGCAATACCTCTTTAAGACAAGAGAGAAACGCCCTATACACGAAAACTCTTTCGTATGGGCACGGCACTCCAAACATGAAAACTCTTTCATATGAGCATAACTTTCCTCAGCACGGAAATTCTTTCGATTGAAACTCAAACAGTCACTCGGGTAGATATAACCTACCTCTTTTTTACACATGATATCTTACATCATAAAAACCTGGGTTGTTCAGCCGACTAGGCACATCCGGATGCCATATTCTTCGAATATGAAGGTAAGACCCAAAAAGATCTCTCTTAAGGGCCTGGAATCGCACTCAAAAGCTGCGTCCTCCGGTATGATTCCGTGTCAACAACACGAAGAAAAATCCTAGCGGACGCGCCGGGTACCCCCATAGGTTAAGTTCGACTCGATAAGTCCACAACGGCCCAGTCGCAACAATCACCTTATCGGGTTCGAGTCGGAGGTCTCGAATATGTGTAGGCCAGGAATGTTTTTGCCCTAGTCGCAATCAATTGTCCCTGATCTCTCGGGAGAGCCAAGCTACTGTGCCGCATCCTTCTGCAGATAAAGCCGCAAAAACAGGCATCTAAGTTGTTCGACACTCGAGCATAAAGACTCATTGCACAGGGAACACACCCTTTAAACAGAAAGCAGCTAAGCTGGTTATCCATAGCAAGACCAGGAAAGGTTTGACCATTTACTCGACTGGAAAAATCTCACTCGAGCAAACGCTCGGGGGCTACTGATGAAGATATGGATCCTGGACCCTGCAGATAAGGACACCCCCTCTCAGGCCCAAGGTTAAGGCCCAAGAAGAGGAGCCCTTGGAATACTCCAGAAGGCCCACGTGAAGCCCACCCGCACTAACTTGCGGGTTAAGCTAGGAAACATGTAACCGACCTAGCTAGAGTTCGAGTCCTTTCCGGGTAGGATTCGAGACCTGGCCATCTATATAAGGCCAGGAGAGCCCCCCCGGAAGAGGACCAAGCAATACCGCACGACCAAAAGCCTTAAAATCGAGACCTACTCTCGATTCGAGCACCACCATTGTAACCGATCTAATCATCAATACAGATAGACAAGAGGCAGGAGTAAGGGTTTTACCTCTACGAGGGCCCCGAACCTGGGTAAATCTCGCCCCCTGTCTAGCCGACGATTCCACCAGCACTCATGGGTTCTCCTAATCGAAACCCGATAGGTTCACCGAAGGGATTTGTTGAGTCTGGGATTCGACAGTTAGAGTTCGAGTCCTCTCCGGGTAGGGTTTGAGACCTGACCACCTATATAAGGCCAGGAGAGCCACCGGAAGAGGACCGAGCAAGACCGCAACACCAAAGCCTTGAGCCCGAGATCATACTCTCGAATTAAGCCACCATCATTGTAACCGATCTACTCGAATAATACAGATCGATAGAGGCAGGAGTAAGGGTTTTACCTCTACGAGGGCCCCAAACCTGGGTAAATCTTGCCCCCTGTTTAGCCGACGATCGCCACCAGCATTCATGGGTTCTCCTATTCGAAACCCGATAGGGTCACCTGAGGGATTTGCCGAACAACAGATTCGACAGTAAACAAGGAGACAAGGATATGTTTCCCGTTGTTCCTTCTCAAGAGAATTACTTCTACGTTGGAGAGGTGGGGAGCCAACTAGGCGCTCCTCAATAGCATGGCTGTGCACACCTTATTCTCCTTGAGATTCTCCGGTGAGGTAGATTCTCGTTTCCACTATGAGCTCGACTTGAAGGTGTTGACCAAACCTTTACACGCGGTTGAGGACACTCCACAAGATGGATGGAGGATCTCAAACAATCTGAAGCTTCTTTGCAACAAGTGGAAGCTAAAAGCACGAGATCTACTAAGGTTTCTAGGCCTCAAGTAGGATTCTAGATCTACTAGGATGTGGTGGATGGATTTGCAATTCCTTTGGTAGAATCACCGATCTAGGTCTCCTCTAGCTCTCCACAAAGTTATGGAGTGATTGGGTGGTTGGAGAGGGAGATCTAGGAGGTTGAAGCTTGCATTAATGGCTAAGAGAGAGAGTGTGGAAAGCTTAGCATTTAAGGGGTAGGGGAAGGGCTTTAAATACCCCTTCCCCAAATCTGGCTGTTGGCCAATCCCACGCTGCATCGGAGGTACTGGTGTTTGCACCGGTACCACCGGTGGTCTTCATAACTGGAGCCCGCGTGGCTCCTTTTCTTCTTAGTTGAATCTACTGCCGCGAAGGTACCGGTGGTCTTGGCGGAGGTACCGCCCACCGGTGGTCTTGGTTTGCGCTTGGGTTGAGAGGGATACAATGTTTCTTCGATCTCATCCACTCGTGGTGCCTTGCGACCACCCATCCTTCTTCGTACGAACTCTCTTTGAACCGGGAGAATCTATGAAAGATATATAGAAGAAAAGGCATGGTGAAGAGAGAATGCTCAAGTTTAAGCAACGCACAAATTAAAGAAATCAAGATTGATGAACATTAGAGAGGAATAACAACAAGATAGTGGCATAGGAACAACAATCCTCCCGAGTATTCGAAGTAATTCATGCCTATGTTCACAACCTAAATTTCTAGGATTTGTACTCGCGAATCCCTTTTCCATACACCTAAATGCGAAGAACAAGGTTCTCCTAGTGCTTTTCCATCCGTCAACGAGATGGGAGAGAGAGGGAGCAACATACTCGTATCCATGGTGAAGATCGGAGGAGGAGGAAGATCCACTAAACAGTCCAAGGCTAGGAGGAGGCCCCCCAGCGGTGGATCATCTTGGTGGCGGAGAGAATGGGGGCGGCGGCTGTTGTGAGGAGAATGAGGTGGGGCGAGTGGGGGAAAATGAGATCTAAAGATCTCTCCCCCCGCTTGTCCTAGGGTTATCCCCGTAGAACCGCAACAAACGACGGCTCCGGTGGTTTCACCGGAGGTTCCGCTCCCTGCCCATGCGGTGTGGTGCGGTCGAGAACCGCTAGGCAAAAATTCCGCACCAGCGGTAGTACCGGTGGGACAGTCGCAGCGGAGGCTCCGGTGGTTTCACCGGACATTCCACTCGGCCCAGTTTCAACACACCAAGATAAAAAAAAACAAGAGCATTGAGAATGAGATGGGCTTTTGGGAAAAGGGGGCTTGGGTTGGATAGTTGTAATTGTCATACGAGATGCAATACTTGATGCGAGTTCGCAAGATGCAAATAGGAAAAAGCCGAAATCGTACAAGTTTCCAAGGGGGGAAAGTAGTATGCACGTGAAAGAGTCAAAATAAAACCAACTCCTTGAGTAGGAGGTTGGTAGCTGTGGCCACCATGTTTGAGTGTGTACTTTGGCACCGCGAAGATGTATCTTGGGTCCAAGAGTACTACTCACAATTAAGCACAATAAGTCACAAGATGACTAGATACGCAATGAAGAATTGATTTCCCCATAATAAGAGGAGGGTACAATGATGAGTTGAGTGACGCTCCCCCTATGTTCATGCCTACATCCAAACCTAATAACACATATAGTGAAGGCACTTATGCAAGGTCTCAAGTGAAGTTGGAAGAATCTATGACATTTAGTTCATTCCGCAAAGATCAAAATCTTGGTTCATCAAGGGCCTTCGTGAAGATATCCGCAAGTTGATCCTTGGTTTATACATATGAGAGATCAATATCACCCTTCTCAACATGATCCCGAATAAAATGATGACAGCTATCAATGTGCTTCGTCTTGGAGTGAAGAACGGGGTTGTAGGTGATCTTGATTGCACTCTCATTGTCACAGAGAAGAGACACCTTGTCAAAATGAATACCATAATCCTTCAAGGTTTGCCTCGTCCAAAGAAATTCAGCACAACAACTTGCCGCGAAGATGTACTCGGCCTCGGTGGTGGAGAGGGCAATGCAGTTTTGCTTCTTCGGAGACCAACACACCAAGGAACGACCAAGGAATTGGCAACCCCCGGATGTTGACTTCCTATCCTTCTTCTCTCCTGCATAATCCGCATCCGAATACCCAATGAGCTGAAAGCTTGAACCCTTGGGATACCAAAGACCAAAATTTGGGGTATGAACTAAATATCAAAAGATTCTTTTGACCTCTTCCAAATGACTTTGCCTTGGAGAGGCTTGAAACCTTGCACATTTACCTACGCTACACATGATATCCGGTCTAGATGCACAAAGGTAAAGCAAAGAGCCAATCATGGAGCGGTATACCTTTTGATCTACTTCTTTACCATTCGGGTCGGGTTTAAAGTCAAGGGTTGTGGACATGGGAGTCTTCATAGGCTTGGCATCATGCATATTGAATCTCTTGAGCATGTCTTGAGTGTACTTGGCTTGTTTGATGAAGGTTCCTTCATGATATTGATTCACCTCAAAGCCAAGGAAGTACTCCAATTCTCCCATCATAGACATCTCAAACCTATCGGTCATAAGCTTGCAAAACTCTTCATTGAACAAAGTGTTAGTATACCAAAAAATGATGTCATCCACATAAAGTTGGCATATGAACAAGTCACCTCCAACTGTCTTGGTAAAGAGGGTGGGATCGATTAAACCAACTTTAAACCCACGATCCACTAGAAACTCTTTAAGGGGCTCATACCACGCACGTGGAGCTTGTTTAAGTCCATAGAGCTCTTTATCAAGTATATAGACATAACGGGGGTGGTTGGGATCCTCAAAACCTAGAGGTTGCTTGACATATACTAACCCATTAATGGGACCATTTAGGAAAGCACTCTTAACATCGATTTGTTGTAGCTTGAAATTATTATGACATGCATAAGCAAGTAAGTTGCGAATAGATTAAAGGCAAGCTACGGGCAAAGATTTCACCAAAATCAACACCTTCGACTTGAGAAACCCTTGAGCCACCAACCTTGCCTTGTTGCGAATGACGATACCATCTTTGTCTTTCTTGTTCTTGAACACCCATTTAGTGCCAATAACATTCTTGCAATCCTTGGGTCTGGGGACTAACTTCCAAACCTTGTTGCGCTTAAGGTTGTTGAGTTCATCATGCATGGCTTCAAGACAATCTTGATCTTAGAGAGCTTCATAGACTTTCTTGGGCTCAATCAAAGGGACAAAAGCATGAGCCTTGCTAAAACCCGCCAACTGCTTCCTAGTGACAACCGTTCCACGAACTTCCCAAAAATCTTGTCCTCCATGTGACCCGCTCGTTCAAGATTTTCTAGCCTTCTCTTTGTTCTACGAGCTAGAAACTCCTCCAAAGATTCCTTGGATATAGCTTGAGAATCACCTTCTTCATCGGAGACATGTACATCTTCATCTTTTCCTTGATCATCAATGGGTCAAGGATCACCAATAGGTTGAGATCTCTCAACAATTATAGTGTATTGATCTTGGACTTGATTAGAAGCTTGGACTTGTTCATTGGCTTGGCCTTGATCACTTGCTTGACCTTGATCATTAACTGGAGGGCTTGGTGCACCTTGTTGGGTAGCTTGTGTATCAATAGGTGTAGTCAATGGATCCACATGAGTGGGGCATAGTCCTTCTCCCTCCGTCATCCGGTAACCCTCAATGGGGATTATTTCACCAATCCCCATTCTTCTTATGACGATGGCAGAAATTGCGTATCCTACAGCACCATGATTTATATGCCCCCTTTGGGAGGCGTTATCCTCATCAAACATCATGTCTATAGCTTCTTAAACTTGTCCGGTGGACTTTTTGTAGACTCTATAGGCGTGAGAATTTGTGGCATAGCCAACAAAGATACCATCATAATATTTGTTCTCAAACTTTGACAAATGTTTACCTTTCTTGCGAATGAAGCACCTGCAACCAAAGACCTTGAAGTAAGATATGTCCGGTTTCTTGCCCGTGAGAATCTCATAAGGAGTTTTGTTCAAGATCTTGCAGAGATTTAACCAGTTGGTAGCATATCAGGCGGTGGAGACGGCTTCGGCCCAAAAGTTATAAGGAGAAGAGAACTCCGCAATCATTGTCCTAGCCGCATCCATCAAAGTCTGGTTCTTTCTTTCCACTAGACCATTTTGTTGAGGGGTATATGGATTGGAATATTGATGAGCAATGCCCTCTTCACTAACAAAACTCTCAACGAAATAGCGATTATCACTCTGGATGGCCAGTATGGAAGCATTGTGTTGGCGCTCAACTCGAGTGATTAACTCAATGACTCTCTTTTGAGTCTCAATCTCCCTCTTGAAGAAATACACCCAACAATATCTTGAATAATCATCTACAATCACCAATCAATACTTCTTTCCTCCGAGACTATCATAAGATAGAGGACCAAAGAGATCCAAGTGAACCACTCGAGAATTCTTGTGGTGGATATATTGGTCTTGGTTAGGTGGAGTTCTCCATGTTGCTTCCCAAAGGCGCAAGAACTACACACACGATCTTTAGCAAACTTAGACTTGGTTAGTCCTAGAATATGATTTCCACTTTGAAGGTTATGCAACATCCTCATATTGGTGTGGGCTAACCGGCGGTGCCAAAGCCAACCCACATCCACTTTAGCCATTAGGCATGTCGCGACACACATGTCTCCTTTAGATAAGTCCACTACATACATGCCGTTCTCGACAAATCCAACAAAGGCTACTTTAAGAGTTGTTTCCCAACTGACAATCGCATTCAGTTTATTAAAGAAAGAGGTGAAACCACAATTTGCAAGCTGGATAACGGACATCAAGTTATAACCAAGGGACTCAACAAGGAGAACATTCTCAGTTGATAAATCATTTGAGATAGCCACCTTGCCTCATCCCAATACCTTAAGTTCGGAATTGTGCCCAATAGTGACGCAATTGAGATGAGGTAATGGAGGTTCAAGATTACTCATTGCATCATTGCTTCCGGTCATATGTTGGGATGCACCACTATCCACCGTCCATCTACCCGACCCGGAAGCACTTCCCTACAAGAGATCAATTTCTTGATTTAGGTACCCATCCTTCAATGGGTCCTCTTTTGTTAGTAACAAGGGTCTTGGGAACCCAAATAGTCCAATGATAATCATCACCATAAGAAGTACCAACGTATTTAGTATAAACATGACCATCTCTAGATTTCATGAGAACATAAGAGGGGTTATATTTTCCGGCAAAGTCATTATGAGTGGTGCTCCCACTAGAGGTATCACCACCCACAATGGCGTTGGTCTCATTCTCCTTGGTCACCTCTCCCTTATTTACAAAGACAATATTTTGAGAGGAAGAGGTGACATTCTTATTTTTCTTCTTGTTCTTCTTCTTTGACTTGGTCACAAAGCCAAGTCCTTCCTTCCCTTTCTTAGCTCCTTGAGAGCTCATGGAATCAATTAGTACAAGAGGTAGGCATGCTAACAATGGTACCAGTGGAAGGAATCACATGCTTATTAGATTGTTTAGCTATCGGCTTATTTCGATCTGTGGTGAGTTTTTCATGAATTTCTTTAAGAGACGTGAACTCCTTTTCTAGTTTTTCATGATGCTCAACAAGACTCTCATGAGCTATACCTAGCTTCAACTCTTCTTATTCAAAGGTTTTTAGTAAAGCACGATATTGTTCATTATCCTTCCTAAGTTTGGAAATACTAATAGCATATGTCTCTTCTAGACTAGATAGTCTCTCTTCAAGAGAGGCTCTCATGGATCTTTCTTTTTAAGAGCTTCTACAAGCTCCTTGTCATTGTTCTCATTAACACCACCATAACTCTCCAAGGTCAGGATGATCTCTTCCTTCTCATCAATGAGAGAGTTAGCATCATCAAGTTGCCTCAAAAGGGCATGTTTGCTTGCTGCCATATTTATTTCAGATTGCTATTATTACTTATAACCATCCATATTACTCGCATTTCACTATCTCTTCGCCGAACTAGTGCACCTATATACCTGACAAGTATATTGGGTGTGTTGGGGACACAAGAGACTTCTTGTATCTTAATTGCAGGGTTGCTTGAGAGGGATATCTTTGACCTGTACCTCCCTGAGTTCGATAAACCTTGGGTGATCCACTTAAGGGAAAATCGCTGCTGTTCTACAAACCTCTGCACTTGGAGGCCCAACACTGTCTACAAGAATAGAAGAGTGCATAGACATCAATGCTCTGGCCAAGTAGATGCTAGTAACTCCAAGAGGGAGTATTTATGCTCGATAGTGGGTTCATGCCTCCTTTGCATATGTGCTCGAGTGACAGAAACATGAAGGATGGAGGATGTGCTGTTGCCATTAGGGAGAAAACAACAATGCTTTCTCTAAGGATGATTTTATTGTTTACATTACACGCTTTCTTAATGCAATTATCTGTTGCTTGCAACTTAATACCCAACGTTTGTTCGGATGAAATTTAGAGGGTGGATTTTTAGTCATAGATGCAGTTGGATGACGGTCTATGTATTTTGTTGTAATGCCCGCATGAATCACATAGTAATCTTTATGTCTTGTATATGCACTATGGTGCAACCTTCATTTATGTCAATTGCCCAGCTGTAATTTGTTCACCACACATGTTATTTATATTTTACGGAGAGACACCACTAGTGAACTGTGGACTCCGGTCCATTTTCCTCATACTGATAAAGACCTATTACTTTCATACTGTTCCTACTGTTTTCCTACTATTTTCCATAGCATATGTTTAACCTCTTTGTGTTCAACAAAACGGTGATATTGACAACCTCACTTGTTCGTTGGGGCAAAGTGATTTTATTGTGTTGTGTAGGTTCCACGTTGCTGCTGAACCGGTAGTGCGCCCTACCACCTTAGCTGCATCAACCTTCAGAGATTGCTTGTCCTCCTACTGGTCGATTCAACCTTGGTTTCTTTTCTGAGGGAAAACTTTCTGATGCACTCTTCACAAGATTTCTCTTGGGGTGTACCAACGGGGGCGTCAAGGATCCATGATTTGTCAATAGGAGGCAATTGGCGGATTTTAGTAAGGCTCATGCTTTTGTCTCTTTAATTGAGCCCAAGAAAGTATATGAAGCTCTCGAAGATCAAGATTGGCTTGAGGCTATGCATGATGAACTCAGAAACTTCGAGCGCAACAATGTTTGGAAGTTAGTGCCAAGACTTAAAGACTGCAAAAATGTTATTGGCACAAAGTGGGGTTTTCAAGAACAAGAAAGAAAAAGATGGTATCATTATTTGTAACAAGGCGAGATTGGTGGCCAAAGTTTTCTCACAAGTAGAAGGTGTTGATTTCCTTGAAACATTTGATCTCGTAGCTCATCTTGAATTCATTCATATCTTGCTTGCATATGCATCTCATCATAATTTCGAGTTACAACAATTAGATGTTAAAAGGGGTATCGTAAATGGCCCCATTAATGAGTTAGTATATGTCAAGCAACCTCCATGTTTCGAAGATCCCAACCACCTCGATCACGTCTATAAGCTCGATAAGGCGCTCTATGGACTTAAACATGCTCCACGTGCGCTGTACGAGCACCTTAAAGAGTTTCAAATAGATTGTGAGTTTAATGTTGGTTTAATCGATCTAACCTTTTTTACCAAAAAGGTTGGAGGTGACTTGTTAATATGCCAACTCTATGTGGATGATATCATTTTTGGGTCTACTAACACCAAGTTCAATGAAGATTTTTGCAAGATTATGACCGATAGGTTTGAGATGTCCATGATGGGACAATTGGAGTATTTCCTTGGCTTTGAAATCAGTCAACATCCCAAAGGAACCTTCATAAAGAAAGATAAGTATACCCAAGACATGCTCAAACGGTTTAAGATGAATGATGCCAAACCTATGAAGACTCCAATGTCCACAACCCTTGACTTGAAACCCGATCCAGATGGTAAGGAGGTAGATCAAAAGGTATACCGCTCCATGATTGGCTCATTGCTTTACCTTTGTGCATCTAGTCCGGATAGCATGTATGGTGTGGGTAAATGTGGAAGGTTTCAAGCCTCTCCTAGGCAACTTTGAAGTGATTAAACCAATCTTTCGATATTTAGTTCACACCCCAAATTTTTTTCTTTGGTATCCCAAGGGTTCAAGTTTTCATCTCATCGGGTATTCAAACACGGATTATGCAGGAGAGAAGACGGATAGGAACTACACATATGGGGGTTGCCAATTCCTTGGTCGCTCTTTGGTGTGTTGGTCTTCTAAGAAGAAAAATTGCATTGCTCTCTCTACCACCGGAGCCGAGTATATTTCTGCGACAAGTTGTTGTGCTCAATTTCTATGGATGAGGCAAACCTTGAAGGATTATGCTGTCAATTTTGACAAAGTGCCTCTTGTATGTGACAATGAGAGCTCCATCAAGATCGCCTACAACCCCATTCCTCATTCCAAGACGAAGCACATCGAGATTCGTCGTCATTTTATTTGGGACCATGTTGATAAGGGCAATATTTATATCTCTTATGTGTCTACCAAGGATCAACTTGCGGTTATCTTCACAAATTCCCTTGATGAACCACGATTTTGAGCTTTGAGGAATGAACTAAATGTCATCGATTCATCTAACTTCACTTGATACCTTGCATAAATACCTTCATTATTCGTGTTATTAGGTTTAGATGTAGAATGGGCATAGGGGGAGCGTAACTCAATTCATGAGTCAACACTCCTCTTATTATGCGCAAATCAAACTTTCACGCATATCTAGTCATTTTGTGACTTATTGTGCTTCAATGTGAGTAATGATTTTGGGCCCAACATAGATCTTCGCGGAGCCAAGGCACACACTCAAACATGGTGGCTCAGACCACCGACCTCCTCTCTCGAGGAGTTTGGTTCTTTTTAGATGTATTCTTTCTCTTTTCTTTTGGTTTATCCTTTCGAGCTCTTTGTTTCTTTGTCTTGAAAGATGTACTTGAGCTTGGCTTTTCTACTTCGATATTTTGAAGCTCATGCACGCCTCTCGTATATGTTTGAGCTCATCTATCCCAGGCCCCCTCCTTATCTCAGAAAACATGCTTTCCGTTTTTCAAAACCAAAATTTGCTCATGTTTGAGTCCATTGTTTCTCATTGGAGTTCTTGACTTTGGCAGCCCAGAAATTTCCGGTGACCCAGTACTTTTCTAAGAAAAACCACCACCATTTCCTCCCGTGCCTGCTCTCTGGACACGTCCATAAATTTTGGACAGAATTTTTCACGGAAAATATCCAGCCCCCAGAAATTTCCGTGCTCTGTACCCCCGAATTCCCGGACCCGTAAACATGGTGGCATAAAAAGGAGAAGTGATGACCCACAAGTATAGGGGGTGTATCATAGTAATTTCGAAAAATAAGAGTGTCGAACCCAACGAGGAGCAGAAGGTGTTGACAACCAGTTTTGATGAAGGAATAACTATAAATACTGGAAAATAGATTTGTACGGGTTTTTGATATTGCAGATAAATGAAGTGCGAGTAAATAAAATGCAGTAGTAATAATTGCAGCAAGTGGCCCAATCCTTGCTTCAGCAAAGGACAAGCCGGTGAGTTTACTTATGATTAACAAACGTTCTCGAGGACACACGGGAGGTTTCTGTCAAGTGCTTTTGTTCCATGCAGCTGAATAATTTTGGTGTTTTGATAAGTGTTGTGTGGGTGAACCTATGCTAATGTACCGTCACATCCAAGACTAATACATACTTGTGATTATACCCCTTGCAAGCATCCACAACGACAAGAAAGTAATTAAGAAATAAATCTAACCACAGCTTTAAACTCCGGGATCCTACGCTCCCTCGTGCAATGGTTTCCTAAAGGGGGTTTAGGTTTCTGTCACTCCGGCAACCCCACAATTAGTAGCCAAATACATGATGCATTCCCCTAGGCCCATAAATGGTGAAGTATAATGTAGTCGACGTTCACATGACACCACTAGAAGAATAACACCACAACTTAAATATCAAACATTAAATATTACTCAACATTACTTCACTACTAACAACTTGACTTCTCCCATGTCCTCAAGAACAACACGAACTACTCATAAAACATAATATGGATCATGAGCAGAGGTGATATAATGGATGATAGCGATATGTTCATAAAGTGTAAGCACAGATAAATCTCACAAACATCAACTAGTAACAAGTAATTCACACCGGGAGAGAGATCTAATGCAAAACAATGATAGAGGCCCCTAATTGTTACAACGGGATGAAGGTGGATGATGAGGGTGATGGTGCTGGTGATGATGATGATGATGATGATAACTATCTTGATGATGCCCGGAGTGATGACGGTGATGATGGCGGTGATTTCTCCTCTCCGGAGAGGAATTTCCGTGGCAGATTTCTCCCTGACAGGGAGCTTTTCTCTCTCGGGTGTTTTCTGCCCCGAGGCCACGGCGGAATAATTTTTCGACGATGGAATAAGGCTTAGGGTTTCCTGGGGGACAGTCATGCAAAAGATATCCACCATAGGTGGGCCAGGGTGGCCACACCCATATGTGGCGCGGCTAGGAGGGGGGCACCCCATGGTGGCCCCCCTTTGGTTCTCCTTCTCGCTGGGTTCCTCCTCTTCACTATTAGGACACCCCCGGTGTCCCACTTCTTCTTCCAATCTTCTGAAATATGGTATCCCGACAGTGATTTTTCCATCAGATTCCTGGTCCCGGTGTTTATTCTCCAAAAATTATAAAACATGCAAAATAAGATAAAATAACATAAGAGATGCATCATAAAATTAAATATATCGATGAATAGCAGAAAATTATGATATAAAATAGTGATGCAAAATGGACGTATCAACTCCCCCCAATCTTAGACCTCGCTTATCCCCAAGCGAAACTGAACTCAGAAAACATGATCACAGGTTTATGGAGTGAAGAGTCGGTAAATAAAATACGGACAAGAAGCATCACATCAATCTATGCACCAATCATTATAGACAACAACTTCCTCTCATATAACCTAACTTGAAACGAGTAATGTAAGTCAAACAAAGATGCAAAAGAGGGAATCAAAATTGGTAATGGCAAACTTCATTCTTGGTCAGAGAAAATTTAATGATATCTTGCTTATGTTAGGTGAAGTCTTTATAATAAGGCACATCTTGTAGAGCTTAACATGTTTAATTATAATAATTCTTTTGAAGTGATTCATAGCTTTTCAAAGTAATATTCATTCAGATAATAAAGCATGTGCTAAACAAAGAAGGATAGAAACCATGATTGAATAAATCAACACATATATGGTGAGATCACAACAACTCAAATGCTTGTTGGAGATAGAGAGAAATGGGTTTACTGACTCACCATAAAAGTAAAAGAAAGGCCCTTCACAGAGGGAAGCATGGATCACTCATGTGCTAGAGATTTTATTTTATTAAACAGAGGTATTGAAAACATTTTTAAGAGAGGTGTATGCTTATGTCAACGAATGGTAAACAGACAATATAGTACGTCACAAGCCAACTAGACTTCATAAGAGCGGCTCCCATATGAGGGACGCAACTGGTGTAGAAGGTCATCCCCCGTTCTCTTTTGTTTACACGATTATGCTTTCACTGGTAAATTAGGGGCAAAAATAGTGAAGAGAATTTGTGTATTAGTTTTCGGGCTGGGCACCCCGCTGCTAGACCTTCTAGGATTTGGATAAGCGGATGAAGCCACTAGTCCAGGTGTTTGAAGTCCAATCAACAAGTGAGATAAGGATTCTCTCTTTACGTTCTCATGAGCTAAAACAGGGGCACAAAACAGGAATAATTTTGAAAGTTTTAAAGGTAGCACATGAGGAATTTACTTGGAGTGGCAGTTAAATACCACATGTAGGTAGGTATGGTGGACACAAATGGCAAGGTTTTGGGGCTCATGGTTTTGGATGCACGAGAAGCATCCCCTCTCAGTACAGGGTTTTTGGCCAGCAAGGTTGGGTAGCAAGCATAACAGTTGAGGGAAAACAAACAAATATACATATCATGAAACCAATCATGCAATCTTCATTGGAAGCCCAAGCGATCTTAACTTGTGAATACTAAGTTTAGGAGCTAATAGGAAAATTCCTCTTTCTTATACTAGCATCTCAAAATATTATTTCTGTTGACCCAAGCTAAGTTCGCCAAAACCAACTAGATTAACTTGATGATCTCTAGAGTGATACCAAATACTAATAACAAGCTCAACCATGTGACAGCAATTGAAAACTAAAATGATGTGTGCAAAAAGTAAATGATGAAATTTATCACTAATATTTCAAACCGGCAACTCACACCAACAGATACAACGATAACCAACTAAGAAGAGACACTTCCATACTACAAACCATCCTATATGATAACTCCTCTACATATGAGATGACCCGACTGAAAAGGTAAAAAGATGAAAGATAGTGATGTGATACCGCGACACTCCCCCTAAGCTTGGAACAAGCCGAGGGGATGCCAAAAACAATGACGAATCAATTCTTTGGTGGTGGTGGTGAGTCCTTCTCAAGCAAAGCGTGGTAACGTTGCAGCATCTCGCGAAACCTGTTGTTTTCCTTTTGAAGAATCTCTACCTCTGTCCTTAAAGCTCAATAACATTCACAAAACTCATGTGCAATCCGAAGAGATTCCTCTACTCCAGGAACATGACTGAGGCCCGAGACTGATGGTCTTGGTCCCTGCACACTATAAGAGTAAACATTGCTTGATGACGTCCTTTTTGCTTCTTTCTTGATGCCCTGATCCACGTTCTTGCGCTTGGCAATTTGGAGATCAACTTCCATTGGATCCTTCCCCTTGTTGTTGTTGGCGGAGGCCATGATTCTTCTAAAACTGAAAAAAGATCCTGGTAGAAACAGCTTGAAACAGAAACATGACGAGAAAATGATATACGAACCTCGGGGGATCTAGGGGATTATATAGCAAAAAGTTTCATAACGAAATGGAAGTCCATGTCGAAAAAGAGTCAGAGAGGGGCTTCGGGGCGCCCACACCATGGGCTGCGCGGCCAGGAGTGGGCCCGCGCCACCCTATCGTCTGGAGCCTCCGGGCTGTGACTCCGCCTCGTTTCCGGCTCATAATTTTTCATATTTTCCAAAAACAGTAAAAATAAAAGTTGGGAGATGTTTCGCTAACGTTTTCTTACCAAAACTGATACCTATTTAAAAACTGACTCTGCAGTTTCTGAAATATGCTTCTTAATAAACTCCTCTGGGATCATTGCTTGAATACAATCAACATTTTCATTATAAAGATCTCCAGAAATATAATGCTTGAGTCTTTGGCCATTACCACTTGTGAAGTCTTGTCTTCAAGGGAAACAATTTTAATTGCCCCCGAACGATATACCTCTTCGATAACAAAAGTTCCTTCCCATCTCGAGAGTAATTTTCCTGCAAAGAAAAGACCTATACAATAACACTTTCGCACCAACATGAAATTATCTTTTAATAATTCTCTTATCATGCCATCTTTTAACTTTCTCTTTAAAGATCTTAGCATTTCCATATGCTTCACTCCTCCATTCATCTAAAGAACTTAAGTGAAGCAACCTTTTCTCACCACAAGTTTAAAAACTCTATTTAGGCCTTTCACTGCCCAATAAGCTTTATGTTCTAATTCTAAAGGCAAGTGACAAGCTTTTCCATAAACCATCTTATAAGGAGACATGTCCATGGGATTTTTATAAGCAGTTATATAAGCCCACAAAGCATCATTTAATTTCTTAGCCCACTTTTTCCTAGATTTGTTAACAGTCTTTTGCAAGATAGATTTGATTTCTCTATTTGATAATTCTACTTGCCCACTAGTTTGAGGATGATAAGGTGAGACAATTCTATGATTAACATCATATTTAGCAAGGGTTTTCCAAAACCACCATGAATAAAATGAGAACCCCCATCAGTCATAAGATATCCAGGTACACCAAACCTAGGGAAAATAATGTATTTAAGCATTTTTAATGAGGTTTCACCATCATCACTTTTAATAGGTATAGCTTCTACCCATTTAGTAACATAATCAACAGCAACAAGAATATTAGTGTAGCCTTGTGAAGGAGGGAAAGGACCCATAAAGTCAAACCCCAACAATCAAATGGTTCAATAACTAGAGAATAATTCATAGGCATTTCATTACGTCTAGAAATATTTCCAACCCTTTGACATTGATCACAAGATAAAATAAACTTTCTAGCATCTTTAAAGAGAGTAGGCCAATAAAAACCTGATTGTAAGAACCTTATGTGCAGTTATATCTCCAGCGTGATGTCCTCCATAAGCACTACTATGACATTTCTCAATATCTCTCGTTGTTCATTTTCAGGAACACATCTTATCATAATACCATCAACACCTTCTTTATATAAGTGTGGGTCATTCCAAAAATAATGCCTCAAATCATAGAAGAATTTTCTTCTTTGCTGAGCTGTAAAGGTAGGAGGCAAATACTTGGAAACAATAAAGTTAGCATAATCAGCATACCATGGACTCTCTTGAGAGCTCACTTTTATTGCAGCTAACTGTTCATTAGGAAAAATATCATTAACAGGAAGAGGGTCATCAGGGATATTCTCTAATCTAGACAAATTATCAACAACAGGATTTTCAGCACCCTTCCTATCCACAATATGTAAATCAAATTCTTGTAAAAGAAGCAGCCATCTAATAAGCCTAGGCTTAGCATATTTATTTTCCATTAAGTACTTAATAGCAGCATGATCATTGTGAATAGTAACTTTAGAATCAACAATATACTGCCTAAATTTATCACAAGCAAAAACTACGCTGGGAGTTATTTTTCAGTGGTAGCATATTTCTTTTGAGTAGCATCAAGAGTTTTACTAGCACAATGAATGACATTTAACTTCTTATCTATCCACTGTCCAAGAACATCACCTACAGCATAATCACTAGCATAACACATAATTTCAAACGATAAATTCCAATCAGGTGGTTGAACAATAGGGGAAGATATTAAAGCCTTCTTTAAAATTTCAAAAGCTTCTCTACAATCTTCATAAAAAACAAAAGGTACATCCTTTTGAAGAATATTAGTAAAAGGATTTGATATTTTAGAGAAATCTTTAATAAACCTTCTATAGAAACCCGCATGACCAAGAATACTACGAATACCTTTGACATCCCTGGGACAGGGTATGTTCTCAATAGCTTCAACTTTAGCTCTATCAACTTCAATACCTCTTTCAGAAATTTTAGTCTAAGAACAATTCCTTCATTAACCATGAAATGGCATTTCTCCCAATTAAGAACAAGATTAGTCTCCTCACATCTCTGCAAAACTTTATCAAGATTCTGCAAGCAATTATCAAAATAAGTTCCATAGACGGAGAAATCATCCATGAAGACTTCCACAATTTCTTCAAAAAAAAACCATGAAAGATAGCAGGCATGCATCTTTGAAAAGCAGCAGGAGCATTACATAAACCAAAAGGCATACGTCTATAAGCATAGGTTCCATAAGGTCAAGTGAAAGTTTTTTTCTCTTGATCAAGCTTTTTAACAGCAATTTGAGAGAAACCACAATAACCATCAAGAAAGCAGAAATGAGTTTTCTTAGACAACCTTTCTAACATTTGATCAATAAAAGGCAAAGGATAATGATCTTTCTTAGTGACCTTGTTAACCTTCCTAAAATCAATGCACATCCTATAACCAACTACTACTCTTTGAGGAATAAGTTCATTATTTTCATTTGGCACAACAGTCATCCCTCCTTTCTTAGGGACACAATGCACATGACTAATCCATCTACTATCAGCAATAGGATACATAATGCCAGCATCAAGGAGTTTCAATACCTCATTTATTACCACATCCTTCATCTTAGGATTTAAACGGCGTTGATGTTCAACAACTGGCTTTGCATCATGTTCAATATTAATAGCATGCTGACATATAGTAGGACAAATCCCCTTCAGATCATCAAGAGTATAACCAATAGAACCTCTATGTTTCTTCAATATTCCCAATAATCTCTCCTCTTCTTTATCAGAAAGTTGAGAACTAATAATAACAGGATATAACTTCTTATCATCAATGTGAGCATATTTAAGATTATCAGGCAAATGCTTTAAATCAAAAACAGGATCCTCCTTGGGTGGTAATGTGGTACCCAAGTCTTCCCCACGTAAATTATGTTTCAGCATTGCTGGCTGATGTAGGAAAATCTCATCAATTTCATTCCTTTTTTCCATAAAGACATCACTTTCGTGGTCTTCCATGTATTGCTGCAAAGGATTGTTAGGAGCAAGAGCAATAGCCGCCAATTGTTCAACTTTATGATTCTTATTAGGTAACTCAGCTTCATAAGGTGTTTTAGCAAATTTGGAAAAATTAAATTCATAAGACTCTCCATCAAAATTTGTAAGGATTTTTGTCGGGGGGTTACCCCCGAGTAGGGTAAAGGCAAGTGCTAAAGGCAAGATCAGAAGAGATGTTTGGCCGAGTAGCCGGCTACCCGGTACTTGCTACCCGGTCGACTGCTATTCGGTCTCACACATAGATGGCCGGAAGAATGAATCAAGGAAGTTGCATTCCTCCGAATAGAAGAATTGGCCCGAGTAGAAATGGCGGGATCCTACTCGGGCCAGAAGTCAAAGGATCCGTTCTGACACAGGATCCCGCGTATCCTGGGTCCGTACTTTGGCACTGTTCATGGCACTGTTCATCTGCGGAGAGCGTGCGTGACCACGATAGTGTGTCAGCAGGGCGTCGCAGGATAGTGGGGACCTACTCTATGTTCGTGGCAGTGATAACAGATCGGTTACTTGGTTTTGCCCAACGACTTTCCGCACCGGACAAACTTAGAAGCCAAAGCTGTCAGCGGGAGCTCGGAAGAAGGACGATGTGCACACTATGTCGACATCTGTTCGTATTTGGCTGTATCCGGCTGGGCACCAAGTATATAAGGTGCCCTGCCCCCTCCTGCGCGAGGGACGACGAGAGATCACGAGTCCTGTTCACTCTCTTGACCTAGAACTCCGTAGAGAAGAGAGTGGCTACTCGGTAGTAAGCGACACTTGTACTGTGGCTACTCGGTGAGACACTAATACACAAAGAGAAAGGCAGGAGTAGGGGTTTTACCTCCACACGAGGGCCCTGAACCTGGGTAGATCGTGTGGTTTGCAGTGCTTAGTTTCATACTCACGCGTCTACTCGTCGCGTGATCCCTCCCCGAGCGCCTCCAGCGTCCTTCGTCCCCACAACTTTAGCCATCCTATGGCATCTGCCGTGACACCACCACGACAGTTGGCGCCCACCGTGGGGCAACCAGCGGCGCTGGCTGGAGTTTCCGTTCGGACGGGATCAATTTCTGCTACCGGAGAGCGCGTGGTATGCGGCCTTGTCCACAGATTCGGCTCCTTCGACTTCGTCACCGACAACGCCGGCGATTTCGGCGGCAAAGCCATGCCGGAGGGCGGCACGGTGATTTCCTTCAGCTCGCACCTCATCTACGTCGCCACCGCCGTCGTCAACAAGTTCCCGGAGGAGGTGCTGGTCGCGGAGGATCCTCCTGCGGTGATTGCTGCCCGCGGAAGGCCGGTTGGTCGTTCTGCGAACAACGTGGAGGTGATGGTGGCTGGCCTAGCTGCTGACGCCGGAAAGGGCGCGGCTGGCGCCGCGGGCGTCATCGAAGATCTCGCTGGCTCAAGTGCTGGCAGGAAGACGCACAAGCCCTACGAGAAGGACTGCAACCTCCCCCTCTCCACTACTCCAACAATACCTGCGCCTGCTGCGCGGATGGGTATGCCGCCTCCCACTGATCTCGAGCTCTTGACCATGAAGGCGCAGCTCGACCGGCAGCGCCAAGAGCTTCTCGCTGAGCAGGCGGAGTTGGAGAAGATTAGGCTTGAGCTCATTCTAGATCAGAACGAGTACAACAAGGCTCACGGCTTCACGCCAGTTGCTAGGAGGGCTAGCAAAGTAGGTGCTACGCGTCGCAACTTAGGCGCCGAGATGGCAACAGTCGTAGAGGCCCCTAGCCAGTCCGCCACCGCAAACACCTCCACCAGATACAGCACCCCCGCCAAAACACTTAGAGCTGCTGAGGCCGTAGCTGCAGAGTTGCCGCATCTCGAGGGTGACGCGCGCGCTAGGCAGCAAGAGAGGCTCAACGAGCTAGTGCTAGAGGCTGCTAGGCAGAACGAGGAGTTCCGGAAAGCCAATCCGGGTGCTGGAGCTTCTCAGGTGGTGCACTCGCATGTGGCCAGATCTAACGATCAGGCTTCATCGCCGCACCCTAGCCGTGAGAGGAGCCGGAGTGGGCATTCTGGCAAAGATAGGCAACTACAGGTGTACGACCCGACTGTCGCCGCAAAACAGCTCGCTGTGCCACGACAGTCCGGTCAGAAACACAACTCTGCTGGAGCAGGCTTGCAAGCCCATAAAGCTCATAGCCAAACGCGAGGTGGAGATCGTCCGAGCTCTTCTCGGCAACAGGTTGCTCAGCATGCCCGGCGAAGGCCTCAACAGGCAGCTGCTGCTCAGCCACGTGCGGCTGCCCGGGTAGCCAATCTGGTGGAGCAGTCTGTGGCCATGGAGGCGGACAGATATGATGACGGCAACTTAGCCATGGCACTAGCCGGCTATGACGTCATGGATCGCGTGGGTGAGCGTGTGCTTGAGCCCACGGATACCAGGTACAAGCTGGACAGAATCAGTCTGTCCGCAAGACTCAAGAACACGGGACCTCCTAGCCCCGAGTGCTTTGGCCCGCGCATCATGAACGAGCCGTCCGTGAAGAACTTCCAGCTTGCTAGAGGCACCAAGAGTTACAACGGCAGCACCAAGCCGGAAGATTGGCTCAATGACTACGTCACGGCCGTGCACATTGCAAGCGGCAACCGGAGATGGGCAGTGCGGTACGTTCCGCAGATGCTAGAGGGTCCAGCTCGCACTTGGCTCAACAACTTGCCCAAGAATAGCATCAATTGCTGGCTGGATTTCTCGGAGGCCTTCGTCAGCAACTTCACCAGCACTTACAAGAGGCCGAATAGGCCGCAGCAGTTGTCCGCGTGCAGGCAGCGGGAAGACAAGACGGACCGCGAGTACCTTACTCGGTGGAGCACATTGCGGAACACCTGTGAAGGTGTGAATGAAGCGCATGCCATCACTTGGTTTGCGCAGGGTTGCAAACACGGCAACATGTTATGGCAAAGGTTGCAGAGGGAGATGCCAAACACTCTGGCGGAGACCATCAAGATTGCGGACCAGTACGCACTCTGTGATCCTACCCAGCCCTTGATGGACTCCGCGGAGCCGAGAAGAAACTTCAACGGCAACAAGCGCAACGAGTTCCGCAACAAGCACAGGGGTGACTGAATAGATACTCGGTATGACCCTGAGGAGGTGAATGCAGTGGCTGTCGGAGCTGGGGGTAGCCAAAGGCAAGAACCTGCTGGAGCCCAGTACGGGCAGAACCAAAACCAGGGCCAAGGCAACAAGAAACCATACCGCGCTCCTCAGTCGGGTAGCGGCAACTCGGAACAGGCCAGGAAGTTTGTCTTCGACGACATGCGGGATGGCCCATGCAGTTTCCATACTCAGCACCCCTCAAGGCCTTCCAACCACACTACTCGGCAGTGCGAGTGGTGGGATCTGATCAGGAATGAAGGCTTGCCTCCTCCTCCGCCCCTGCCAGTTGTGAATGCCAATGTGCAGCCTGCTCGCGCACCCGCAGCTCGGCCTCCGGTATTCCCGAGAAGAGAAAACGTGAACCAAGTGGCTTTAGGAGCCAACCGCAACTTCAACAATGAGAACTACCGCAACAACAACAACAACCGCAACCGCAACAATAACAGAGGCAACAACTACCAAGGCAACAACAACGGTAACAATGAAGACGGAGGCCGCAACCAGTACCAAGAGCATCACGAGAGCTACATGATCTTCACTTCTGAGCCCGTCGACAAGCAATCGCAGCACAGGCGTGCCATGGAGGTCAATGCTGTGATCCCTGCTGTTCCTCACTACATGCATTGGTGCAACATAGAGATCACGTGGTCCCGAGCAGATCATCCTAAGGTGATGCCCAACCCGGGTAGCTACGCCTTGGTGCTAGATCCTACCTTCTTGGGTCCCGAGAAGAACGTAAGGTTCAGCAAGGTGCCGATTGACAACGGCAGCAGCATCAACATCGTGTACAAGGACACGCTCGAGAAGCTCGGGATCGCCGAGAACATGCTGCTACCCAGCAAGACCACTTTCCATGGCATTGTGCCAGGAATTTCTTGTTCTCCGATGGGCCGAGTGTGGATAGACGTGCTATTCGGCACCAGGGAGAACTGCCGCACGGAGAGGCTGCAGTTCGACGTGGTTGATCGCCAGAGCCCCTAGCTACCATGCCTTACTCGGCAGGCCGGCTCTGAGCAAGTTCATGGCTTCTACTCACACTGCATATCTGAAGATGAAGATCCCTGGTCCCAATGGTGTGATTACCATCTCTGGTGATTACAAGAAGTCCATGGAGTGTGCCTCTGCTGGTTCCCAGTTGGCGGAGTCAATGGTGATTGCTGCCGAGAAGAAGAAGATACATGATGTGGTGGCTATGGCGCAGGCAGCACAAGGTGTTGCGCCTGGGATGCCGAGCTCCCAGTACGGGACTGCATTCCAGGCATCCCAGGAAACAAAGAAGGTCCAGATTGACCCAGAGTTCCCCGACCGTGTTGCCATCATTGGCTCCGGGTTGGCGGAGAAATAGGAAAGCGAGCTCACCCACTTCCTCCGTGAGAATCGGGACGTGTTCGCCTGGTCCAATGAAGATTTACCAGGAGTCCCGAGGGAGTTGGTTGAGCACTCGCTACATGTGCGTCCTGACGCCAAACCAGTGAAGCAGGCTATGCGCCGCTTCGGAGATGAGAGAAGGAAAGCTATTGGTGATCAGATCACCAAGTTGCTGATATGCAATTTCATCATGGAGGTGCTGCATCTAGATTGGCTAGCCAACCCGGTCATGGTCGAGAAGAAGAAGGAGGATCCTAAGGCCGCTACCGCATGGCGCATGTGCGTTGACTACACCGACTTGAACAAGGCCTGCCCCAAGGATCATTTTCCGCTACCTCGCATCGATCAGGTTATCGATTCCACCGCTGGTTGTGAGCTCTTGTCTTTCATAGATGCCTACTCGGGTTTTCATCAGATAGCACTCAACCCTGCTGATCAAATAAAGACTGCTTTCATTACCCCGTACGGGGCTTATTGCTATCGTGTCATGTGTTTCGGGTTGCGGAATGCGGGTGCCACTTATCAGAGGTGCATGCAGAAATGCTTTAATGATCAGCTCGGCAAGAATGTGCAGGTGTACGTAGATGACATTGTCATCAAAACGAATAAAACACATACTCTGCTTGCCGATCTTGAGGAAACTTTCGCTAACCTGCGCAAGTACAAAATGAAGCTGAACCCGAATAAATGTACCTTTGGCGTCCCGGCTGGCAAGCTACTCGGCTTCCTGGTGTCTAGTCGGGGCATTGAAGCCAATCCTTCAAAGATAAAAGCTATTTGGAGCATGTCTTTGCCAAGATCCCTGAAGGATGTGCAAAAATTCACTGATTGCTTGGCATCTCTGAGTCGTTTCTTGGGCAGAATGGGCGAGAAGGCCTTGCCTTTGTACCAGTTGATGAAGAAAAGCGACAAGTTCGTCTGGACACCGCAAGCGGACGTGGCATTCAATGAGATGAAGGCAATGCTGGGTAGCGCTCCTATCTTGGCTAGTCCACTACCCAAGGAGCCAATGCAGCTGTACATTGCCGCTACCAACCGAGTAGTCAGCGTGGTGATTGTGGTGGAGCGAGAAGAGGAAGGAAAAAGCGTGCAGCGGCCAGTATATTATCTCAGTGAGGTGCTGTCCAGCTCCAAGCAGAACTACCCGCATTACCAGAAGATGACCTACGGCGTGTACCTGGGCGCCAAGAAGCTGAAACATTATTTCCAAGAGCATCCCATCACGGTTGTGAGCTCTGCTCCCATCTCAGATATCATGGGCAACAAGGAAGCAAGTGGCAGGGTAGCCAAGTGGGCGATCGAGCTAGCCGCGTATGCTCCCGCGTATGCGAGAAGAGAAGCCATCAAGTCGCAGATTCTGGCGGAATTTCTAGTGGATTGGGCTGAGGTGCAGTACGAACCTGCTGCTCCAGTTTCCAAATACTGGAAAATGCACTTTGATGGCTCCAAGGTGAAGGAAGGGCTCGGCGCTGGCGTAGTGCTTACGTCACCCAAGCGGGACCAACTCAAGTATGTGCTGCAGATCCACTTCAACGCGTACAACAATGTTGCAGAGTACGAGGCCGTGGTACACGGCTTGCGAGTAGCCAAGGAGGTGGGTGTACAACGCATTTTATGTTATGGCGATTCCGATCTGGTGGTGCAGCAGGTTTCTGGCACTTGGGATGCCTTGGATGCCAACATGGCATCATATCGCTTCCTGGTACAGTCTATGACTGGATTCTTCAAAGGCTGCGAGTTCCAGCACATCCACCGAGCAGAGAATGAAGCAGCTGACGAGCTGTCCAAGTTGGGGTCTTCTCGGCAATCCATCCCGGCGGGAATTGCCTTGGAGAATTTGAGAAAGCCATCCATCAAGCCATCCCCCAACTCGGAATCCATATTCGTCCCTTCTCTGCCAACTGAAGAAGCTGTTCCCATGGAGATTGACTGGGAGAATGCAACAGAGAACCCGGGGACTGCCACTCCCTACTCGGGGACTGTCGCTCCCTACTCGGGGACTGTCCTTCCTTACTCGGGGACTGCCGCCCTCAACCCGGGGACTGTCGCGTTCATAGAGGAAATTCTCGCAAATCGTTCAGGACTTCAAAGAAGTGCTCCCAACCTTAAAGAGCAGACAGTGGCAGCTGTTCCGATGGAAGTGGACGAACCAGTGTTTCCTACACGGGAGACACCTAGTTGGGCTATGCCCATATTATCCTTTCTAAAGGACGGCACCTTGCCAGAAGATGAGGTGATCGCAAGGCAGATTCAGAGAAAATCCAAGGGCTACACCATACTCAGAGATGTGCTGCATAAGAGAAGTGCCACTGGCATACTGCAACGCTGTGTGGACCCAGAAGAAGGAGAAGAAATTCTGGTGGAAATACACCAAGGAGAATGCGGGCATCACGCCTCTTCTCGGGCTTTGGTCAAGAAGGCTTTTCGGCATGGCTTCTATTGGCTCACAGCCTTGAAGCAAGCAGAAGATATCGTGAGAAAGTGCAACGGCTGCCAGATGTTCGCAAGTAAGATCCACCTGCCCGCTTCCGAGTTGAAAACCATTCCCATCACTTGGCCATTTGCTGTTTGGTGCTTGGATATGGTTGGTCCCTTCAAGCCGGCTAGAGGCAACATGACTCACATCTTGGTCATGGTTGATAAATTCACCAAGTGGATAGAAGTGAAGCCTATTCGGAAGTGCGATGGAGCTACAGCTGTGCGATTCCTAAAGGATGTGATCCTGAGATACGGCTACCCGCACAGTATCATCACGGACAACGGTACAAATTTTGCTGAGGGAGCAATGGTGCGGTTCTGCAGAGATAAGCATATCCGGCTGGATGTTGCATCTGTTGCGCATCCCGCCTCCAATGGGCAAGTTGAAAGAGCAAATGGCATTGTGCTAGCAGGCATAAAGCCAAGGCTGATTGAGCCGTTGCTGAAAACACCTGGGTGTTGGCTAGACGAGTTGCCAGCGGTGTTGTGGAGTCTAAGGACTACCCCTAACCGGTCAACCGGCTACACGCCATTCTTCTTGGTATACGGGGCTGAGGCCGTGTTGCCAATAGACTTAGAGCATGACTCCCCCCGAGTAACCCTCTACACTGAGGTGGAGGCGAGAGAAGCTCGAGAAGATGACGTTGACCTGCTCGAAGAAGCAAGAGAGCTTACTCTGTCACGTTCAGCCATCTACCAGCAAAACCTGCGGCGTTATCATAGCCGAAAGGTGAACCCAAGGGTTTTTCGAGAAGGAGACATGGTCCTTAGGCTTGTGCAACGCACAACCGGGATGCACAAATTGTCTCCTCCATGGGACGGGCCATTCATTGTGAGCAAAGCTCTGCACAATGATGCCTATTATCTTGTGGATGTGCGTCCATCACAGGCGAACAGGGCGGACAAAGCTGGAGAGGAATCTAAGTGCCCCTGGAATGTAGCTCTACTCCGTCGCTTTCATTCGTGAGCAAAAATGTGTATGTACTCTCTTATCCGAGTTAAAATTCTACTCTGCAATCTGAAATTGAACTCGGGGACTGCCCTCGTCCAAAATTGCTCTGTGTGTTTCTACTCGGCTTCACCTTTTTGTCTATTCGGTTGCTCTGCTTAAAATTTCATGAGTATATTCAGTACTGTGTTTAAACCTACGTGCCAACTCTTCGACTCTGCTGCTGTCCGAAACCCGGCTTCATGGCGAGCAAGAGAACAAGCAAAAAGGTCAATGAGCACAAGAAAAATTGCTAAGGAAAGAAAAAGAGCAGGAACCGAGTAGGGTGTCTTTTACTACTATTTCTTGTTAACTTCTTTTCGGCTAAGTGGTGGGCTGCGTTACTATGAGTGTTTCTAAGTGGCTAAGTATTTGCAACTCCAACTTTGAACTCTTGTGACTCGAATACCAAAAAAGCAACAAGTTGCGGGTAAGAGCTGAGACAAAAAGGAAGAGCGAATAAGAAATGCAACTCGGGGACTTGCATGATAACGCAACCCGGCATCGAGCCAAGGCTGCTCAAATTGCTAAGTTAAAAACATCAACTGAGAATAAAACTGGGTAGCAAAGGAGAAGCATAATTGTTTCGATACATCTGCGCCCGGCATCCCGGGGATCTGATAAAAGTTTTAAGGATAATGTTGCAGGAGGTAATCAGGTGGAGGCAGCATCGTTTTCGGTTTTGGCCTTGGCAGCATCAGCTTCAGCGTTGGCCTTGGCAGCGTCAACTTCCGAGTTGGCGGCGTCAGTCTTCGCCGCATCAGCTTCTGGGTTGGTGGCAGCCTGGTCAGAGGTTGCCGTGGCCACCGAGATGAGGACCATCGCCGAGGTGGAGGCAGCTGATTGGGCGCGGAGTAGCGCTGTGTCGTCAAGGGCCGCACCTGATGAAGTGCCGAATTCGAGTGCCGCGGTGTCGATAGTCATCTTCTCGCTCTCGGCCTCATCTTCACTATCCGCGACGACCACGGCCTTCCCCTTCCCGGTCTTGTCGTCAGCGCTGTTGAAGCAGCTCAGGCCTTCGGACTCGGTGGCCTCCTCGTCCATGTCTTCATCCTCGTCTTCGTCCTCGCCGTCCACGTCAGTGTCGGGCTCAGTGAGACCTTCGATGAAGCGCGCGGTGTCCGCGTAGGAGGCGATCTCGTACGCGACTGCCTTGCGGCGAGTCATGCACTTGGGATCCTTCTCCCACTTGGAGTCCCGTCGCATCTCGAGGATGATATCCAGGTTCAAGTTTTCATACCAGCTGCATATGAACAGGAGCAGCATGTCAGCGCCTGCCCGAGCTCTAGACGCCCGCCACTTCTTCAGCTCGGCTTTCACGCCATCCAGCTTCTCGGCGAGCCCGCGGATAGTTGCTGGCGCAGAGTCTCGAGGCCAAAACAAGTCATGGAGTTTGAAGGCAGTGCGCACCAGATCGGTGCCCACACCCCTTAGACGCTGGAGCTGCCCCTGCATGTTTGTGAAGCTGTCTTCGGTCGAGGCTTTAGTATCCATGGGCTCCCCCTTCTCGGTGCGAGCTGTTTGGGCCTTTGACAGAGCAGGTTTGCACGCCGAGCTGAGGTCGGGGAAAATTTCTGAAAAAGCTATCAAAAAGATTAGAGAAGTGAATCAAGCAGCAGAGAAGCAGAAGGAGATAGTGAAGCGCAGAGAAGCGGGCACTTACTATTCAGATCGTAGAGTAGCGACTGCAGCTTATTCTTCCATGACTCCTCATCCGCAGTGTGCCTCTCTTCGATCCTGCGGAGCCCGGCCAGCTGGAGCATGAGTTCCGAGTTGCTGGTCTTCAGCCTCTCGCACTCCAGCTCGAGAGCCCTTTGCTTGGCCTTGGCTGCTACCTCAACCTTATCCTTCTCGGCAGCTATCTTTTTCTTCTCGGCAGCTATGTCGAGGGCATCCTGAAGGGCAGCTCGCAGCTGGACTTGGAGAGTTTCCATCTCCGTGGTGTGCTCCTTCTTCAGCTCTACAGAATGGCTCGCCAATTGCTGCTGCACCTCGGCGGGGTTAAGGCAGTCGAGATGCTCCTCGACGAATTTCTTGTGATCTTCTGCGGAGGGAGGAACAAGGTTAGCAGAGTAGCGAAGAAGAAAGAAGAAAGACAAGCTGAAAAGATGGCAACTCACTCTCCATCTTCTTGATGGTGGTCTCAGCGTTCTCAACAAACACATGGAAGTGCTTGTGCTCTTCTTCCAGCGTCTTAAACTTGCCTGCGGGGTACAATCAGTTAAAGCAGAAAGCGTAAGCGGGCGTAAACACAAAACGCACGAACCGCGTAGCTAAAAGCTTACTTTCAATCTCGGAAATCTTGAGAGTACGAGCCATGACCTCCTTCTCGGTTGCAACATCAGTCTTGCGTTCCATTTCCAGGGCCTCAAGGCGCCTTTTAGTGATGCTGTGGTTCCAGAGCAGTCGCCGGTACAGGTTTGTTCTCTTTAAGAGGCTATTCTGAGAAGCAGAAAGAAAACGAATCATACATAATCTAGAAGATTCAACCCGAGAAGACGGCAACTCGGTTGAGTATCCGTCTACTCGGCCAAAATCTCGGGGACTGGGTGATGGATAAGAAGAAGGAGAAGAGTAGAAGAGAAGAAAAATGCAACTCGAAACAGGTGAGCGAAACTTACCGCATAAGTTTGTTCGATATCCTCTGCGGCCTTGCGGTGGACGAACAGCTTGGCGGCAAGCGTGCTGGTGTTGGACGAGATGGTCATGGGATTGTAGCCCATGTCCGCCCTGTTCCAGTCGACGCGCATATGATCCAGATCGCCCAAAGCTAAGCCATGCCAGGTCTTGTTGCCGAGGACGTTGCTGTTCCATTCAGCTTCAATGAAGCCTACCCGGTCGATCATCTGCTCAAGCCCCATGGATGTCACTTCGGTCTCCTGGACCTCGCGCGAGAAAATTGAGAGGGACCTGTCCTTGTTCCTGGCTGGCGGCTTGGAATCCACAGCCGTGGCCTGTTTGCCTTTCCTAATAGCAAGATTCTTCTCGGCCGCGCTTAGCGGGATGCTGTGCTGTTTGCTCATTTTCACCAAGTAAGGCGGGTAGGAAGGCGGGTCTAGCAAGCTTGATCCTGCGGCTGCGTCAGCGGCCGCGCCGGAATCACCAATGGTGAGCTGCCCGGCCTTGGCGACAGTTTTTGCAGTTGGTTGGGGCGGCGGCATCGTGGCAGAGTCCTGTGCACCGCCGCGCGAGGGATTCCTGCGGACGCTGCCCTCAGGCTGGGCAGCAAGTTTCTCTGCAGTTTGCTTCTCGGCGGCTTTCCTCTCAGCAGCATCCCTCTTGCCGGTAGCATCGGAAGCAGCCTTCTTTACAATCTGCTTGGCCGGAGGGCTGGCTGCGGTCTTAGTCTTCTTCACAGGCGGGGAGCTCGGTGCGGTAGGTGGAGCGGCCTGCTGGGTAGGCGGCACCAAGGGCTCGCTACCCGGCGCAGCATTCGGCTGCGCGTGACTCTGCAGGTCCTGCTCCATCCCGTCAACTATCTCAACCCGCTGATCGGCAGCGGGGTCTTGTTGTGACTCTTCTTGTCTCTCTACCCGCGGCTGGGCCGCGGGGTCAGCTTGGTCAGCAGCCCCTGTTGCTGGCTGCTCTTGGTTCTCCTCCTGCCGCTCAAGGGCGACCTGGTCGTGCTGCTCGGGGTCTTGTTCTGAGTTCTCCCCGGTTGTGGCAGCTGGGGGAGAAAGTGGTCTCTCGTCGCGAGCAGCATCCTGTGCTTCTTGTTCTGCGCGAGCCTGCTGCTCCTTCTCGGCGTCATGGGCATCAGTGTCCATGTACTGGATCTCGTCCTCATCTTCTCCTTTCACAGGAGAGGGCGCACGCGCCCTGTCCCGTGCGGCGATCTCGTCCTCTTCAGAGAGATCGATGAGCGCATCGAGGTCGATGGCGGATTTCTTCTTGGACTTGGTGGATGCGACAGCAGCGTCTGCGTCCAAGGGGTCGCTGAAGAGTAGAGAAAGTTCAGATAAGAAGAAAGATAGAAGAAATCGGGAAGCTACAGCGGAACAAAGAGTTCGGAAAAAACATCAACAGAGATGCGCAACTTAGAAGAGAGTTACATACCCTGCACGGGAAGGGGGTAGCCGTCTCCCCTGCTTGACCTTCTTCACGGCTCTTTTGGTTTTCTTGGCGGCGGGTTCCTGAGCAACGCTGCCCGTCCTCTTCCGAGTATTGGGAGCGGCTACGCCAACTGGGTCGACATCGAGGACGTCCTCGTCCTCCTCCTCCTCAGCATCAGCGTCAGCATCAGCATTGGCATCAGCATCTTCTGTAGAATTGAGGAGAAGAAAATAGTTGAGAAACAGAAAGAAAGGTTGGGTTGCACTATTCGCAACTGGAAAGGTGAGCTAAGTCACCTTCTGCGTCGTCTTCTGACCAGTCCCAGATGGACGTGTCGACGTGGTGCTTACCCGGCTGGACGGCATGGGGGATGCAGAGGCTATCCGCGGTGTCGAAGGAGACCTCATCGTCCTCCTTTCGGTCCTCTTCCTAGTTAGCCTCGAAACGCTCCTCGCTCTCGGCGATCTGGCGAGCAAGGATCTGGAAACATAGGCAAGTATCACAGATTAGTCGAGTAGCATGAAGGCATCCTACTCGGCAGGGCGTGCAAACACAAAGCACACGAAGCCTAAGGAGTATTGCTAAGTGTTTTACTCGGCAGGGCGTGCAAACATAAAGCATATAAAGCCTAAGAGATATTGCCAAGTGTCCTACTCGGCGTGGCGTGCAGACATAAAGCACATGAAGCCTAAGCAACACTACTAAGTGCCCTACTCGGCACAGAGTGCGGATACTAGGCACAGCAAGCTAAGAAGGCCATCTACTTGGAATCTGTATGCGGAAAACAGGGTGAGGAGTACTAACCCGCTTGATGGGCTTCTTGCGGCTGTACGGCACGAAGCCGTACTGCCAGTGGTCATGGAGGCCGGTGCTCATGATGGAGCGCGCCCAGGTGGCCACGTCCGTGTTGCTGAGCTCGAACGTGGTCGTCCGAGTGCAATCTCGGTTTCCGCCCATGTAGCACATGAGATGTGCGCGGCGCTGCAGCGGGAGCACTCGCCTGGAGATCCAGCAGGCGATGGGGTCGTCACTCTTGAGCCCCTCCTCGATCAGCTGGGCGAGGCGCTCGTCCATCTGCTTGAGGTCGGTCTCCAGGGGCGGCTTGGTCCTCCAGTTCTGCCCGGTGGGAGCATCGTTGGTCCACCTGGGCAGATTAATCTGGTCCGCCGGGGGAACTCCCTTCTCGACGGGGATGTTCTTCACGTAGAGAAAGGTTCTCTGCCACTTGCGGACAGAATCCAAACCTTTGATGAGCGGGTGATTGGTCCCGCCGCGCTGCACCATCATGGCGCTGCCGGTCTCCGTCAGGCCGCGGCTGCTGTCCGCGCCGTCTTTCTTGGCCTTGCTCTGCTTCCTAAAGAAGAAATACCGAGCCCAGGTCGTCGTAGTGGGCCGGATGCCCAAGAATGCCTCGCACACCACGGCGTGGTATGCGAGCATGACGATGGCGTTTGGCGGGAGGTGGTGCGGCTGAAGGCCGTAGTGATTGAGAAAAGACCGGAAGAAATTGGAAACCGGCAGCCCGAATCCTCGCGCGAAGTGCGCGAGGAAGACGACGTGCTCGCCCTCCTCCGGAGTGGGGACGAGCTCGCTGCCAGGATGCCGGCAGCGAACACCGGGAGGGACTCGCCGGGTGTTCACTAACCATTGGCACTCCTCCGCGGTAACCTCAGATCCGGCCCAGCCGGCGCGGGCGTCGTCGTCGCGAGCCATCGGGTTGGAGAAGAAATTTGTTGAAGAATTGGTGGAATTGGGTGGAAAGGCTGGTTCTTCGTCGCAGTGAAACTCGCAGCGGCGCGGTGAAATGCGCGGCGGCGAGGTGCTCGGTGGCGGCGGAGAAACGAGGAGGCAAGGGGAAAGTAAGAGCAGGAAGAGGAAGAAGGAGTTACCGAGGGGGTATTTATACCTCCCCTCGGGTTGCCGTTACGATCTGAGGAAGTGGGATCGATCGTGGCAGAGATAGTGCGGCGTGGGCCGTGTGGACCGATTAGAAACGCACACAGCGCGGAACGCGCGCGTAACGGCCACAATTGATCCCACGACGCGATCGTGGGTAATTACTGCGTTTGATGGGACATAACGGGCTAGTGGGCCCAGGCCGTAAAAACTGGGCGCGTGGCCTGTCAGATCCTGGGCACCGAGGCGTCGGGGTCGTGATTGCGTGACACGTGCCCAGTTGCAGCGCGGAAAGCCGGATTCTGCTCTGCCACGCAGAGGTTTCGATTCGAAATTTCACCAAGTACTTTTACTCGGCTACAGAGAAGAGAAGTGGTTCTATTCGGAGAAGAAGAAACTTAAGACACTATCAAGGGCTACTCGGAGGTCTTACTCGGCATCCTAAGGTTCAAGGGCAAGATTGTCAAGGTTGGTTTTAAGCTGGCAGAGCCCAGTGAACAAGTTCGCAGGACTCTACCAGCTTTGGGGACTAATGTCGGGGGGTTACCCCCGAGTAGGGTAAAGGCAAGTGCTAAAGGCAAGATCAGAAGAGATGTTTGGCCGAGTAGCCGGCTACCCGGTACTTGCTACCCGGTCGACTGCTATTCGGTCTCACACATAGATGGCCGGAAGAATGAATCAAGGAAGTTGCATTCCTCCGAATAGAAGAATTGGCCCGAGTAGAAATGGCGGGATCCTACTCGGGCCAGAAGTCAAAGGATCCGTTATGACACTGGATCCCGCGTATCCTGGGTCCGTACTTTGGCACTGTTCATCTGCAGAGAGCGTGCCTGACCACGACAGTGTGTCAGCAGGGCGTCGCAGGATAGGGGGGACCTACTCTGTGTTCGTGGCAGTGATAACAGATCGGTTACTTGGTTTTGCCCAACGACTTTCCGCACCGGACAAACTTAGAAGCCAAAGCTGTCAGCGGGAGCTCGGAAGAAGGACGATGTTCACACTATGTCGACATCTGTTCGTATTTGGCTGTATCCGGCTGGGCACCAAGTATATAAGGTGCCCTGCCCCCTCCTGCGCGAGGGACGACGAGAGATCACGAGTCCTGTTCATTCTCTTGACCTAGAACTCCGTAGAGAAGAGAGTGGCTACTCGGTAGTAAGCAACACTTATACTGTGGCTACTCGGTGAGACACTAATACACAGAGAGAAAGGCAGGAGTAGGGGTTTTACCTCCACACGAGGGCCCTGAACCTGGGTAGATCGTGTTGTTTGCAGTGCTTACTTTCATACTCACGCGTCTACTCGTCGCGTGATCCCTCCCCGAGTGCCTCCAGCGTCCTTCGTCCCCACAACTTTAGCCATCCTATGGCATCTGCCGTGACACCACCACGACAATTTTCTCCTTTTTACAATCTATAACAGCACCACAAGTGTTTAAGAAAGGTCTACCGAATATAATAGGAAAATTATCACTAGCAGAAGTGCCTAGTACTACAAAATCAACATGATATTTTGTTTTACCACATAAGACCCCCACATCTCTAATACCAATCGGAGAAATAGTTTCCCTATTAGCAAGTTGAATAATCACATAAATGTCTTAAAGTTCACAAGAACCAATTTCATGCATGATTTCTTTATAAAGCTCATAAGGAATAACACTAGAACTAGCACAATTATCACACAAACCATAATAGCAATGATCACCTATCCTAACAGATAGCACAGGAATACTAGGTTTCCTAGATTTACTAGGATGAGAGACAATATTAAAAGCATCTTCACAAAATATAATGTGTCCCTCTTCTACATTTTCAGAAAAAAGGTCCTTTACTATTGTTACTGTAGGTTCTACAGTTATTTGTTCCTCAGGTTCTACAAGTTTCTTTGCACTTTTATTAACCACACTAGCTAACATAGAATGTTCTTTTACCTTAGCAGGGAAAAAAATTGACATAAAAGGTTCAGGCAAAATAAAATCAACAATATGAACTTCTATATCTCTAGCAGGAGCACAATTAATAATATCTTTATAAGGTGCATGGTACTTATCCCATTCGTTTTTAGGAATATCAATGTAAGAAGCAACAGCCTTATATAAGTTTGAAGCAACTTGAGAATCAAGACCATAAACAACACTAATGTTATGAAAATCCTCGGATGACATAAAAGTTTTAATGCATTCATAGTCATAATTTATACCAGACTGTCTACCTTTGTCATTCTCCCATGCTTCAGTGTTATCTTGAATACGGTCAAGAAGATCCCATTTAGCTTCATCCTTCATACGTGTAAATGATCCAGAACAAGAAGCATCCAATAAATCCTTATCATGAAGAGGAAGCCTTGCATAGAAATTATTAATAACAATATTACTGGGGAGATCATGAATGGGGCATTTGAGCATTAGTAACTTCAATCTCCCCCATGCTTGGGCAATACTCTCTCCATAATGAGGCCAAAAATTATATATATATAATTCCGATCTCTATGAATTTCACTTGGAGGATAGAATTTAGAATAAAAGAGAGGTACAATTTCCTCCCATCCAATAGTTTGGCTATTTTTCAGAAGTTTGAACCATTCAGCGGCTCGGCCTGTCAATGATATAGAGAATAATTTACTCTTCACTTGGCTCACTGTAATACCTGCACACTTGAACAACTCGCAGAATTCATGTAAAAAGAGCAAATGATCACCAGGATGGACATTTCCATCTCCTAAATAGCAGTTATCCATAACATGTTTAACAATCTTTATAGGTTTTTTATAAGGATCCAAATCATCAGGCGGTGGGTCACTTACTACCCTAGCAGTGGCAGCAGTGCCTGCAAATAAGGACTCAAAAGGAGTTCGAAACATAGTGTAATAAAGCAGTAGACAGTAATAAAAACAACACTTACAACAGAAGCTTCCTTTATCAATTCCACTTCCCAATAGCGCTTCATTTCCCGGGAACGGCGCCAGAAAATATTCTTGATGAACCACAAGTATAGTGGGTGTATTGTAGTACTTTCGATAAATAAGAGTGTCGAACCCAATGAGGAGCAGAAGGTGTTGACAAGCAGTTTCGATGAAGGACTAACTGTAAATACTGGAAAATAGATTTGTAGGGGTTTTTGATATTGCAGATAAACAAAGTGTGAGTAAATAAAATGTAGTAGTAATAATTGCATCAAGTGTCCTAATCCTTTCTTTAGTAAGGTACAAGCTGGTGGGTTTACTTATGATTAACAAACGTTCTCTAGGACACACGGGAGGTTTCTGTCAAGTGCTTTTGTTCCATGCAGCTGAATAATGTTGGTGTTTTGATAAGTGTTGTGTGGGTGAACCAATGCTAACGTACCGTCGCATACAAGACTAATACATACTTGTGATTATACCCCTTGAAAGAATCCGCAACTACAAGAAAGTAATTAAGAAATAAATCTAACCACAACTTAAACTCCGGGATCCTACACTCCCTCGTGTAATGGTATCCTAAAGGGAGTTTAGGTTTTTGTGACTCCGGCAACCCCACAATTTGTAGCCAAATACATGATGCATTCCCCTAGGCCCATAAATGGTGAAGTATCATATAGTTGACGTTCACATGACACCACTAGAAGAATAACACCACAACTTAAATATCAAACATTAAATATTACTCAAGATTACTTCACTACTAACAACTTGAATTCTCCCATGTCCTCAAGAACAACACGAACTACTCACAAAAAATCATATGGATCATGATCAGAGGTGATATAATGGATGATAACAATATGGTCATAAAGTGCAAACACCGATAAATCTCACAAGCATCAACTACTAACAAGTAATCCACACCGGGAGAGAGATCTAATGGAAAACAACGATAGAGTCCCACATCTCTAACAATACCAATCGGAGAAATAGTTTCCCTATTATCAAGTTGAATAATCACATCAATGTCTTCAAGTTCACAGGAACCAATTTCATGCATGATTTCTTTATAAAGCTCATAAGGAATAGCACTGGAACTAGCACAAATATCACATAAACCATAATAGCAATGATCACCTATCCTAACAGATAGCACATGAACACTAGGTTTCCTAGATTTACTGGGATGAGAGACAATATTAGATGCATCTTCACAAAATATAATGTGTCCGTCCTCTACATTTTCAGAAACAAGGTCCTTTACTATTGCTACTGTAGGTTCTACAGTTATTTGTTCCTCAGGTTCTACATGTTTCTTTGCACTTTTATTAATCACACTAGCTAACATAGAATGTTCTTTTACCTTAGCAGGGAAAGGCATTTTCTCAATATAAGGTTCAGGCACAATAGAATCAACAATATGAACTTCTATATCTCTAGGATGAACACAATTAATAGTATCTTTATAAGGTGCATGGTACTTATCCCATTCCTTTTTAGGAATATCAATGTAAGAAGCAACAGCCTTATATAAATTTGCAGCAACTTGAGAATCAAGACCATAAACAACACTAACATTATGAAAATCCTTGGATGACATAAAAGTTTTAATGCATTCACAGTCATAATTTATACCCGACTTTCTACCTTTGTGATTATCCCATGCTTCAGTGTTTTCTTGAATACGGTCAAGAAGATCCCATTTAGCTTCATATTTCATACGTGTAAATGATCCAGAACAAGAAGCATCCAATAAATCCTTATCATGAAGAGGAAGCCTTCATAGAAATTATTAATAACAATATTACTGGGGAGCTCATGAATGGGGCATTTGAGAATTAGTAACTTCAATCTCCCCCATGCTTGGATAATACACTCTCCGTCATGAGGCCAAAAATTATATATATAATTCTGATTTCTATGGATTTCACTTGGAGGATGGAATTTAGAATAAAACAGAGGTACAATTTCCTCCCATTCAATAGTCTGGCTATTTTTGAGCAGCTTGAACCATTTAGCGGCTCGGTCTGTCAATGATATAGAGAATAATTTCCTCTTCGCTTGGCTCATTGTAATACCTGCACACTTGAACAACTCGCATAATTCATGTAAAAAGAGCAAATGATCACCAGGATGGACAGTTCCCTCACCTGAATATCAGTTATCCCTAGCATATTTAGCAATCTTTATAGGTATTTTATAAGGATCCAATTCATTAGGCGGTGGGTCACTTACTACCCTAGCCGTGGTAGCAGTGCCCACAAATAAGGACTCAAAAGGAGACTTAAACGTAGTGTAATAAAGCAGTAGACAGTAATAAAAACATCACTTACATCAGAAGCTTCCTTTATCAATTCCACTTCCCAATAGCGCTTCACTCCCAGACAACGGCGCCAGAAAATAGTCTTGATGACCCACAAGTATAGGGGGTGTATAGTAGTACTTTCGATAAATAAGAGTGTCGAGCCCAACGAGGAGCAGAAGGAGTTGACAAGCAGTTTCGATGAAGGAATAACTGTAAATACTAGAAAATAGATTTGTAGGGGTTTTTGATACTGCAGATAAATAAAGTGCGAGTAATAATATTGCAGTAATAATAATTGCAGCAAGTGGCCCAATCCTTTCTTCAGCAAAGGACAAGCCGGTGAGTTTACTTATGATTAACAAACGTTCTCGAGGACACACGAGAGGTTTCTGTCAAGTCCTTTTGTTCCATGCAGTTGAATAATTTTGGTGTTTTGATAAGTGTTGTGTGCGTGAACCTATGCTAATGTACCGTCCCATACAAGACTAATATATACTTGTGATTATACCCCTTGCAAGCATCCGCAACTTCAAGAAAGTAATTAAGAAATAAATCTAACCACAACTTTAAACTCCAGGATCCTACGCTCCCTCGTGTAATGGTTTCCTAAAGGGGGTTTAGGTTTCTGTGACTCTGGCAACCCCACAATTAGTAGCCAAATACGCGATGCATTCCCCTAGGCCCATAAATGGTGAAGTATCATATAGTCGACGGTCACATGACACCACTAGAAGAATAGCACCACAACTTAAATATCAAACATTAAATATTAGTCAACATTACTTTACTACTAACAACTTGACTTCTCCCATGTCCTCAAGAACAACACAAACTACTCACAAAACATCATATGGATCATGATTAGAGGTTATATAATGGATGATATCAATCTGGTCATAAAGTGCAAACACCGATAAATCTCACAAGCATCAACTACTAACAAGTAATCCACACCGGGAGAGATATCTAATGCAAAACAACGATAGAGGCCCCAAATTGTTACAGAGGGATGAAGGTGGATGATGAGGGTGATGGTCTTGGTGGTGATGATGATGATGACGATCTTGATGATTCCCAGAGTGATGACGGTGATAATGGCGGTGATTTCTCCTCTCCGGAGAGGAATTTCCCCAGCAAATTTCTCCCTGCCAGAGAGCTTTTCTCTCTCGGGTGTTTTCCGCCCCAAGGCGGCGGCGGAATAATTCTTCGACGATGGAATGAGGCTTAGGGTTTCCTGGGGGACAGTCACGCAAAATATATCCCCCAAAGGTGGGTGAGGGTGGCCACACCCATAGGTGGCGTGGCCAAGGAGGGGGGGGCACCCCATGGTGTGGGCCCATGGTGGCCCCCTCTGGTTCTCCTTATGGATGGATTCCTCCTCTTAACTTTTAGCACACCTTCGGTGTCTCACTTCTTCTTCTGATCTTCTAAAATATGGTATCCCGACGGTGCTTTTTCCCATCAGATTTATGGTCCCGGTGTTTATTCTCCAAAAATTATAAAACATGCCAAATAAGATAAAATAACATAAGAGATGCATCATAACATGAAATATATCGATGAATAACACAAAATTATGATATAAAATAGTGATGCAAAATGGACGTATCAAGAAGACAACCATCTAGCTACTTCTATGGACCCGTAGTCCAAGGATCAACTACTCACACATCACACCGGAGGAACGCATGGTGGTGTAGAGCCCTCCGGTGATGATTTCCCCTCCCGTCAGGGTCCTGGGGAGAGCTTTAGAACCGTCCCGAACTAGGGTTGACGATGGCGGCGACTACGGAACTTCCCGTGGATGGAGGCTGGGGACTTTAGGGTTTTCTTGAGGAAGAGTATATATAGGCAAAAGGCAATGTCGGTGGGCCCCCGAGGGGCCCACACCACGTGGTCGCACGACAAGGGGGGAGAACCCTATGGTGTAGCCACCTGGAGGGCCCCCTCCGAGTCTCCTCCGGACTCCGTGTACATGACAGAAAAATAGGACCCTGAGATTTTGTTTCGTCTAATTCCGAGAATATTTCTAGAACAAATTTTCTGAAAAAAAAAACAGAAAACAAGAACTGGCGCTGTGGCATCTTGTTAATAGGTTAGTCCCAGGTAATCCATAAAAATGCTATAAAGTGTATAGAAAACATGTAGCAATTGACATGAAAACAACATGGAACATCATAAATTATAGATCCGTTTGAGACGTACCATGGTGCAGTTCGTCCACCCCCGCCTTCTCTCCTCCCTCTCGCCCAAAGACTCACCGCTGTAACCAGGAACCTCCCTGTTGCTGCTCCGGCCCGACTCCTCTACCTCCAATTTCCTCCCTGTGTAGACTCCTCTTCCCCATAGACCCTGGTAGGGCCTCATTCTCCCATCTAGGGTTTCGTTTTTCTTTATGTTTGGTTTACTTTTTCCCCTAGGGCAGGAATTTTTAGTTCCTCGCCTGGTTAGTCTTGAAAATCTCCCGTTGCTCTCCCTTAGTTTGCCGCATGACACATGTTCCTAGACTCTACGTTGAATCTCCCACACCAGAAATTTCCGGCCCCGTCCCGAAATTTCCGCGCCCCCCTCTGAGATTTCGCAGATCAAAATTTCCGTCCTATGTTGAACTTTTGGACACTGAGATGGTCCTTTCTTGACTAAATCTTTATGTATTTTATTTGTTAAACTGAGAGCGGGTCCTAACTTCGTGTCTACCAAGTGAATCGTCCAGACCGGAAATTTCCGGCCCTAGGTCCATAAATTCAGCACCCTAGAAAAATCCCTCTACACATCGGAATTTCCCGTCTGTCCTATTTTTCTGAAACAAACTATTGCCTCTCCCTTCGTATCATTGAACATGATCCCTATCGTTTTATTCCTGTTCCCTCTTTTATCTGATTCTGTGCAGATGATTTGAGCTCTCAGCCCAAAGCCACAAGTGGTCGCAAGAGGTACCGCAAGTTCATTCAAAATGAAGAAGGAGTCTTTATTGATGAAACCGTCATTTAGCAGCTTCGACATGACGAGAAGCGGGCTTATGAGCGTCGGAGTGATGAGAATAGGGAAGATCTTCTTGCAGGCAAGCAGCAAGGCAAGGAGTCTCTTAACATTTCTGCTATGTCCGTGGCTGAATTCAAAGCATGGCTCAACAAGAACCTGTTTACGGCTGGTCCACGAGATCCTACAACTGAATCTTGTGTTTTGCATGTGGAACAAGAGTCCCTGTTCAAGCAAGTATATTCCACCTTGAGCAAGCCCATCTGTGCCATGAAGCACATAAATTTTCACCATCTGGCCTCCCGTCCTGAGTACTTTGCACTACTAGGGAAAAGCTTACCCCAGGCGAACGGAAAATGCCTACCACAGGCGCATTCTGGTTCGCCTGGGACCGTATCGCCAGCGGTAATGGCTTACCCCAGGCGAATACAACAATGCGCCTGTGGTAAGTACGCATACCCCAGGCGAATAGTACTCGTGCGCCTGGGGTAAAACACTTACCTGAGGCGAACAAGAGCTGTGCGCCTGGGGTACAGATGCGCCTGGGGTACCTTCTACTGTTCGCCTGGGCTATAGTTTTGCTGTATCAAAAAATAAGAGAAAACCAAAATAACAGAATTACAGGAAAATGACAGAAAAAGTATCAAGCTGACAGAATAACAGCAAAATGACACAATTAAGTTATATAACATAAATAATTTCGATCATCAACACATAGTCTCGATCATCACCACACATAGTTTGACAAAATTACATAGTCTCGAAAAGATCCATGCTACTAATAAATCCAAGAGTTAGCTAGTGAGATGGAAATAATTATTTGTTCTAATTTGAACAAACTCGTCATCTATCGATCTAGCGGGGTGATGTAGTGGATGACCATCATCATGTCCAAGTTGGAGACGTCACTATTCCTCATGGTGATCAGAATAGCTCGTCCAGCCTCCATACCACCTCTTGCGGAATGGAACCGCCTCCATGCTTGAGAGTTGAGGATGACCCGACCATCAGCATTATCCCGCCTGATCGGAACTACGGTGACAGGTCCTGATTCTCCACGGCGTACTCCAATGGTACCCATATGCTCCATGCCAGCACTGTCCGCTACCGCCAAAGGTATTTTCTACAACACACAATTCCAAGAAAGAATAAAAGCACAATGTCAAATACCGGATAAGAAAGTGTTAAGAACATAAGCAACTATACGAATAAAAAAGTGTTAAGAAACATACCATGACATGTCCATTGGAGATGTTCGTGTTGGTGATGCGATGCACGAAAGGGAAGCCGATGTAGCTATCTATCTCGGCAAGTTTCTGAAGGACACGGTCCTTCTCAATCTCGCTAAGATTCGCTCTTTGAGCAACAACCACATGTTTCCATGGGTCCTCCTCGTCCATATCATCCTCAATGTCCATATCCTCGGTGTTCTCAGTTTCCTCCTCACTCCCGCCATCCTCGTTCGCAATCCCGCCCATATACACAATTTTGATGCGAGGTTGCGGTCCTTCCATAGAGAAGTGAATGTAATCACCTCCGCTTAAATTGTACGTGGCGATGAGAGCCTGCAATGCTTGCCCGCAGAAGTAGGTCTTCGTTCTTTCTTTTTTCACTCGAAGAATGTAGGTGGTCCCGTGAACATTGAAATTCACCTCACGACTGTCAACTAACTCGTTGAATTCGTCGCGAATATTGCATGGTAGAATCTAAAAAAGAAATATAAAGAATATTTTGTTAATAAACACAAGTCTCAAGCTAGATAGTAAAACGAAAGAACAAGTTAACATAAAAAGAATTGTTAATTACCAACGAATCAACGTCACCGTCGTGGAGCTGAAGCATAAAAGAACTCCCACTGAATCGTCCTTCGGCACATCGGGACCGACATACGCCGCAAGCCATGTTCTTTTAAATTAAGAAAGTGCACACATAGAGGTTAGAGGAGCATAGCTATCACAAAACAAAGACAAATGGCAGCACCTACCTCTAGTACTATAATAAGGCAATATATTGACAGCAGTACAAACGAAATGGAACCTGTCGGAGAGTTTAGGTGATACTTCCAACAGTACAAACGAAATGAAACCTCTAGTAGTATAATAAGGCAATTGACAGCAGTACAAACGAAACGAATCCTAGAGATATAATGCACTACAAGTGGTGTTGCCGTTTGTAAGGAACCTGCTAAAACTATTTGCTGTTCGTGATTTCAATGAAATCCGGGGGCAGCCCCTTTTAGTCTAAAAAAATGCACAACGGCAGCCACGGGGTGTGACAATTTGGTATCAGATCAAGCCAACGATTCCTTCAAAAATTGCAGAGCGCTCCATGGCAATCGAGGTCATATCGCTCGCATGCAGGCGCCCGCGGAGCAGGTCGTGCAGCAGGGCATTGGGCGCTGCGGGGATTCCGTGGCGCGGCAGATCGAGTTCATGCGGCTATCACGGCGAGCATCAACGAGTCGCGGGCGTTATTGGAGGGGGGATGGGAGGGAGAGGGGCTGACCTGGATCAACGACGACGACGACGACGGAGTGGGCGACGACGGAGTGGGCGACGACCTGCTCTGCTCCTCTCGACACTGGCGACGGCGGCGGCGTGTGGGTTCGTGTGGGTGCGGGTGAGATCCGGTCACTTAGAATACTAAAGAAGCACATTGGCACCGGTTTCTAATACAAACCGGTTCGAAAAGGAGCTGCCCACTGGGCCCCACACCCTGTCGCAAATGGCCTCATGGCCTTTAGGACCGGTTTGTGCTACCAACCGGTCCTAAAGGCCTGCGGCCATTTGCTGCAGGTGGGGGGGCCCAGGGGACAGACCCTTTTGAACCGGTTTGTGATACAAACCGGTTCTAATGTGCTTGGCTCGATGCCTTGTTATGCGCGGCCCCACAGATCCTTACCGCAGGCGCGTTACGTAGACAATGCGCCTCCGCTAAGTTTCGTAGGATTTAGGTTTGCGCGGTCCCACATGGCATTACCCCAGGCGCATGTCCTGTGAAAAGCGCCTGTGGTAAAGTTTACCCCAGGCGCGTTTTCTAGATGATACGCCTGTGCTAAGATTTTCTAAATTACCCAGCCCCGCGGCCTGGACACATCGAGCAATACGAATGCTATAATATGTGGCTCCCCCACGTTGGTTTTCACTTAAAAAATACATACATATGAAAGTTAACATGTGCAAAAAAAATTAATGTCGCATCGAGCGTAAATAGATTGGTTTAGCGAGATACCGCAAGTGTTTCTCTCTAAAAACACATTGTACATATAGCTATTAGCATGTTATATCGCGAGTATTTCCCTCTCTCAACCTTTCGTCACAATATTAGTCTTGCCTTTCTTGGTCGATGTTGAATACGTGACCGCCATATTGTGACTTCTTCTTGTGAATGGAAGACCTGCCCTAGGTAGTGTGGTCCTGCTTCTTCTTGTGGTGTATGGTGCATCGTCTTCACCGTGTTCTTCCATCATCGGGTCTCCGACTAAGCCGTCGAAGTCCTTCTCATCGGCGACTCCATCCATTCCGACGAGGGCCCTTTTTCCTCTCCTTACGACAACACGACTAGGCTTTGCCGGGTCGGTTATGAAGAAGCATTGCTCCACGTGCTTAGCCAATACCCAGGGCTCATTTTGCGCGGTGGGGTTCTTGGACTTGGGTTTGTTGGCTTCAGACATCGACATAGTGGTGAAATATTCGTCTTCTTTTGTGACGTTTGTAGCCCATCTGACATGGAACATCGGCACCTTTACCCCAACGTAGTCAAGCTCCCAAATTTCCTCGATCTTTCCGTAGTACCTTCTAACCTCTTCGCCCGTGTAAGATTCCATCGTTATAGACGAGTTTTGATAGTCGCTACTTTTGTCTCTTTCCTCCGTGTAGAATGTGTACCCATTGATGTCGTATGCTTGATAAGTCATCAGATTGGGCGCGAGGCCATATGACAAGGCCAATACAATTTTATCTTTCTCACATGTCATTGGCGGGGGATCGGCATCAATCTGCTTCTTGAACCATGTCGCGGAAGAGGAGTTGTGTGCTCTAAATATCTCATCTTCCGTCATCGGCCTGCGAGCACTGTTTTTTATCGCGGTTTTGTGCTCTTCTATCCAAGGGTCGACATCGTCGATGTGTTGTAACACTACTAGGTGGGCCCTTTCAAAGTCGGCTCTCCGACCACAGGAGTCCGCGTCCATTACCCTTTTGCCAGTGTTGTGGCCTACCCCCATGAACCTGTCAAGGTGCTTGTTTGCGGGCAAACCAACAGCTGGCTTCTCATCGCCTAGGAAATTCTTGCAGAAAGAGATGCATTCTTCGGTGAGAAATCCCTGAACGATGCTTCCATCCGGGTGTGCCCTATTACGAACGAATGATTTTATGATCCCGTTCATTCTTTCTAACGCCATCATGTTGTGCAAGAATGCCGGCCCAAGATTGGTGATATCGTCCACGATATGGACCAAGAGATGTACCATAATATCAAAGAAGGCAGGTGGGAAATACATCTCAAGCTCGCATAGGATGGTGACGATCTCTTCCTGCAGCCTTCCGAGTTTCTTCACGCTTATCGACTTCCGAGTGATGACATCAAAAAAGTTACAAAGGCCAGTGAGCGTTTGACGGACGTGCGGTTCCATTATCCCTCTGATTGCAACCGGAAGTATCTGCGTCATCATCACGTAACAGTCATGAGACTTCATCCCGCTGAAGATTTTTTTCTCCGCGTCTAGGTATCTGCTTATCAGCCCCGCGTAACCTAAGGGAAATTTCACTCCGAGGAGGCATGTGAATACTTGCGCGAGCTCGTCGGGGCTTAGAGTGAAGCAAGAGGGTTTCAGGCGGTGAGTTTGGTGTTTCTTAGCCGTTTTCCGCTTGCGGTCGTCCATCTCCTCCACCCCATCCTCGTCCTCCTCCGTCTGTTCACGCGTAGAAGGCGGTAAGTGAAGCTCGCTCCTGATATTCAGGGCCATCAGGTCGTATCTTGATTTTGGCCCGTCTTTGGTCCTATCTGGCATGTTGAACAGGGTGCCAAGCAAGCTCTCACACACATTCTTCGTGATATGCATGACATCAAGGCAGTGAGGCACTCCGAGGATTGGCCAGTACCGCAAGTCCCAAAACACGGACCTCCTTTTCCATACCCCCAAGAGCGGTCCTTCTGGCGGAGGACACTTTTTCTCTCCTCGCTTCCGCTTTTGTACCTTTCCCGACGGAGGACACGTTTTCCAATTCTTCAATAGAGTATCGATCTCTTCTCCTCTTCTCTTGCGTGGAGCTAGACCGAGCTCATCTTTACCGTTGAACAGGTCTCCGCGCTTTCTCCACGGGTCGTTCAGTGGTAGCCACATTCGATGCCTCATGTATACGGTTTTAGAAGATCCGGGATCCTTGTGTAGCTGTAGAAACAGGGTAAATTCCATGCACCTAACACAAGCCTTGTGTCCATGGCACACCTGACACGCAATATATCCGTATCCGAGATAGTCCTGCACCGTCGTGATCAGTGCGGCTCTCATACGAAAAGTTTCTTCTTTGAAGGCGTCCCATGTTTCTACCCCTTCCTCCCACAACGTGTCTAGCTCCTCCTTCAATAACTCGAGATACAGGTTGATATCGCTCCCTGGCTGGGTCGGCCCTTGAATCAGCATACTCATGTGTATGTACTTCCTCTTCAGACACAACCACGGGGGGAGGTTGTACATCCATACAAACACGGGCCAGGTGCTATGTTTGCTGCTCTGATTGCCAAACGGATTGAGACCGTCGGTGCTCGCACCAAGCCTGATGTTCCTTGGGTCGTTCCCGAATTCCTCATCGAATGCGTCTAATGCTTTCCACTGACGTGCATCCGAAGGGTGTGTTAGCACTGGTTTTTCAACACGTTCTGGATCGCTCAGCACCGCCTTCTTTCTGTCCTCATGCCAGCGCATGAGCTTTGCTTCCTTGGGGTCCACGAAGTACCGCTGCAGACGGGGAATGAGTGGAAAGTACCACACAACTTTCCTAGGAGCTTTCTTCGTCCCCCTCTTGTAACGATCAGCACCGCACACCGGACATTTGATCTGGTCCGCGTGCTCGTTACGGTAAATTATGCAGTCACGGACGCAAGCGTGGTATTTTGTGTGCGGTAAATCGAGGGGGCACACGATTTTCTTGGCCTCCTGTAGACTACTAGCACATGTGTTCCCTTCAGGTAAGTGCGTCTTCAGGTATCGCAGAAGATCGTCCATGCTTGTGTCGGTCCATCCGTGTTTTGCCTTCATCTCAAGAAGATCCAGAGCTACTCTCAAGCGTGACTCCTCCGTCCCGCGACTTGCGTCATACAACGGAGTTGCAGAGTCTATCTCTAGTTGCGTGATCTTAGATTTACGTCTAGCGTCGGTCGACGTGTTCTTGAGAAGAAGATCTTGAACATGAGGGTCCCGCACGACTGAAGTTAGCGGAGTGTTCATGTCCTCGTCTGCATGTTGCTGATCACCATGACTCCCTTCTTCTTCATTATAGTCGTCTCCGTCGACAGCCGCCTCTTCGTCCTCTCCATTGCCATGTTCAGACTCCTCCTGATCATCTTCACATGTCGCCGCCCAATTGGTCTCGACGTTATCATCGTCTTCATCGTCATCCATCCACTTAGTGTGGCCCTCCATGAAACTATACCTGAGCAGGTGCTTCTCCACATTACCAGAATCTGGTTTGAACAAAGACCCCAGCTTGCATTTCCGACACGGACACTCTATCTCGGTGCGGTTGTTTCGATGCATCTCGGCCGTCGCGCGTCGCACGTACCTATGCACCACGCTTGTCCTCATCGCAATGACCATTGCTACAAAATGCAAGAGAGAGAGGTTTCATTAACTAGATCCGGTTTTCACGGAAAAATTCGGCATGACCTTCCTACAAAAGGTGTAACGCGGAGCGCCAGAAATTTGCCGAAAAGGAAATGAATCAACATTTCGGCAAAACATTGGCAACTCATCCTCATGGCAACACAATAAAATGAAAAAGAGAACGAATTCTCATCCACCGACCAATCCCACACACCTATTAAGATGACACACAATGCAAAATATATAGACGCGATGACGACGTCGAAGATCACCGAAGAGACTCCCGATAAGAGATTGATAGATCTAGAATTAGCTAATGGTGCATTTGTAGTGAGATCTAGTGTCCGGTTAGTAGATCTAGTGGAGAGATTTGGAAGAGGGAAAGTGGGGTAGCATACTAGCTAAAATATAGCAAACATGATTGGTTAAATTAGCTAAAAATGGTGGAGGGGTGTGGGGGATTGAGCTAGGAGCACTAATGGCTCGAGTTTGGACTAGTGAGTGAGTGAGTGGGGTGGATAGGGGTGGTGCTGGGTGGCTGGCCGCACTTATATTGGGGACAAATATTACCCCAGGCGAATATGCTACGGGAAGCGCCTGCGCTAAGTGGTGCTACCCCAGGCTATTCTTTCTCCCAGGCGAACAACGTTCCTGTGCGTCTGCGCTAAAGGGAGCTACCCCGGTCCACTTTTTACCCCAGGCGCTTCGGTACTTACTCGCCTGGGGTATCAGTTATACCGCAGGCGAACAAGGAAACTATTCGCCTGCGGTAAAGGAAGCGTGCCAGGGTCGGCCGTGGTTGGCCCTGCCACACTTTACCCCAGGCGCTTCCGGTTTCTGTTCGCCTGGGGTAACAGGCCTACCCCAGGCGCACAGGCCAGCTATTCGCCTGCGCTAATTAACCCAGGCGCACAGGTTTTCCTGTTCGCCTGTGGTAGAATATGCTGCTATAAGCTAATCTCTACTAGTGTTGGTAATTCCGTGAATGTTGTGGAGGCTCTTGGTCTACGTCATCTCATGGAGTTTAAGTGCTCGTACAATATTCCCATGATCCAGCAGTTTTACGCTACTATGTAATTTGATGACTTAGAGGAGATTGCTATGACCTGGATGTCTGAACAGCATCAGCTCTCTGTACTTTTCGTGAGTTTTCTACTGTGCTTGATTACCCCTTTTACGTTCTCTCGGTTCCCCGGGGCACAAGGATGCATGTCCACTGTGTGGAGTATGACAGGTTCAAGTTGAGTGAACTGTATGGGCCAGCCTAAAAGTACAAGTATCCTGCCGATGAGAGTCCTGAGTCATACAGTGAGCCCCACAAGGATGTCAAGATGTACAAGAAAAGTGCCCATGTTCAGTAGGCAACACATGATGTTGGTTCTACCAGGAGCAGCCACCGCGATCCTTGCACGAAGCGTGCTATTGAGAGGAGAGGCAATAAGAAGAGATCTTGGGTGGTCCGTGCTATCGGGAAGGTGCTTTGTATGAATGATTTCATTTACAAGGAGAACTATAATGCTTATGTTGAGCATCACAAGATTCTCACTAACCAGAGTGCCATCATGACTGCAATGAACATTCCAGATGCTCCTCCACCTTCTCCTGCTCAGATCCCGTATCGCAATTGGGACAACAGGGTTGTTGAATGGGACATTGGCGTGCCAGATGATGATGATTTGGACTCTGCTAGTGAGGATTCAGCTGGTGAGTCAGAGGACGACCCAGAAGACGATGCCGAGGACTAGGGAGCTTTATCCATTGGGCGCTAGACTTACTGTTCTTCCTTTTTGTTATTCTTATGCCAAAGATGGAGAAGATTTAGGGACCAGGATTGGCATGGATGGGCACAAGTCTTGTTATCTTATCTGTTTTGTTTTCTCCTTCTCTTGTGCCCTTCGTTCTTATTCGTGAACTCTTAAATTTGTGTTATTCGTGAACCTTATGTTTGATAGGAGGCATGTCTCCTCGTTATAATCAGTTGTGATCATTCTTCCTACTCGTTGGTATGTTTATCTATTGCAAATACCTGTGTTTTCATCACTCACCAAAAAAGGGGGAGATTGAAAGCTCATATCTCCTCTAATCTAGTTTTGGTGGTAATCATGTTTTCTCCTTCTCTTGTGCCCTTCGTTCTTATTCGTGAACTCTTAAATTTGTGTTATTCGTGAACCTTATGTTTGATAGGAGGCATGTCTCCTCGTTATTATCACTTGTGATCATTCTTCCTACTCGTTGGTATGTCTATCTTTTGCAAATACCTGTGTTGTCATTACTCACCAAAAAAGGGGGAGATTCATGTCTCCTCTAATCTAGTTTTGGTGATAATAACAACATAGGTAATCCCACTAACGTTTGTTTAAGTGTTCACACCTAGAGTTATCTTATTGGTCAAAATAGACAAATCCTCCTTGTTAGACAAAAATAACCAGCAGAAACAGGGGGCTGAATTTTCCGCCAGGAGGCCAGAATATTCCGGTGCATAAAGGGCAGAATTTTAGGGCTGGCCCCCGGAAACTACCGGCATGTTGAAGTCTTTCCTTGAAGAATCAAGGCGTCAAGATTGGATGCTCTCTGGAGTGGGGAAGATATTTTGGATGGAATATTCTGGTGGAAATATCCAGCCTATAAAGATTAACGTGAAGACGATGTGCCTGCTTTCCCTCTCTCTGGACACAGGTCGGAATATTGGGCTAGAAATTTCCAACCCCCGGATTATTCAAAGTTCCGCCCTGGACTTTTGGAAATATCCGCCCCCGGAGAAGACCTAGATCTACATATTCATCGAGCCAAATTTTTTCCCCCATACCTCTGATGCACGTGGAACACACGTTCGTTGGGAGATCCCAACAGGAAGGTATGATGTAGTGCAGCGTCACCTTTCCCTTGAAATATGACCAAGGTTTTGCAAACCAAGAGGACACGGAGGTTCTTCACAAGGTTGTCAGTGGCACAACTGACATGAAACCTGCATACAACACAAGCAAACTACTTTGCCCCAACGAAACAGAGAGGTTGTAAATCTCTCCGGCTTGCTGAATACAAAGGATTAAACGTATGGTGTGGAAAACAGCATTGAGTGCAGACAGTAATAGAGAATAAATGATTGCAGTTGGTGGTTTTATCAGTATGAGGAAATGGATCGGGGTCCATAGTTCACTAGTGGTGTCTCTCCATAAAAGATAACTAACATGTTGGGTAAACAAACTACAACTTTGCAATTAACAAATATTGAGGGAATAACAATGCAATATATGACAAGATGATTACTCTGAGATTTAATAGGGCATTACAACAAAGTACATGGACTTGCTTTCCCGCATATCTATGCCAAAATAATCTACCTTTAGGGTAGCATTCGTATCCCCTCCAGTATTAAGTTGCAAGCAACATATCATTGCATTAAGTAAAGTGTGAAATGTAAACAATGCATCATTATTTTATCCTTAGTTGCAATAGCACATCCACAACCTTAGTATTTCTATCAACTCGAGCCCAGGTTACTAGAGGCATGAACCACTATCTAGCATAAATACTCTCTCTTGGAGTTATAACCTATGCTAATGTACCGTCCCATCCAAGACTAATACATACTTGTGATTATACCCCTTGCAAGCATCCGCAACTACAAGAAGTAATTAACAAATAAATCTAACCACAACTTTAAACTCCAGCAGGATCCTACGCTCCCTCGTGTAATGTTTCCTAAAGGGGCTTTAGGTTTTTGTGACTCCGGCAACCCCACAATTAGTAGCCAAATACACGATGCATTCCCCTAGGCCGATAAATGGTGAAGTATCATATAGTCGACGTTCACATGACACCACTAGAAGAATAACACCACAACTTAAATATCAAACATTAAATATTACTCAACATTACTTCACTACTAACAACTTGACTTCTCCCATGTCCTCAAGAACAACATGAACAACTCACAAGACATCATATGGATCATGATCAGAGGTGATATAATGGATGATAACAATCTGGTCATAAAGTGCAAACACCGATAAATATCACAAGCATCAACTACTAACAAGTAATCCACACTGGGAGAGAGATCTAATGCAAAACAACATAGAGGCCCCTAATTATTACAGCGGGATGAAGGTGGATGATGAGGGTGATGGTGGTGGTGGTGATGATGATGACGACAATCTTGATGATCCCCGGAGTGATGACGACTACGATGGCGGTGATTTCCCCTCTCTGGAGAGGAATTTCCCCGGCAGATTTTTCCCTGACAGAGCTTTTCTCTCTCGGGTATTTTCAGCCCCGAGGCGGCGGCGGAATAATTCTTCGATGATGGAATGAGGCTTAGGGTTTCCTGGGGGGCAGTCACGCAGAATATATCCCCAAGAGGTGGGCCAAGGTGGCCACACCCCTAGGCGGCGCGGCCAAGGGGACGCCACCCCATGGTGTGGGCCCATGGTGGCCCCCCTCTGGCTCTCCTTATGGATGGATTCCTCCTCTGAACTTTTAGGACACCCCCGGTATCCCACTTCTTCTTCTGATCTTCTGAAATATGGTATCCCAACGGTGCTTTTTCCATCACATTCCTGGTCCCGGTGTTTATTCTGCAAAAATTATAAAACATGCAAAATAAGATAAAATAACTTAAGATATGCATCATAACATGAAATATATCGATTAATAACAGAAAATTATGATATAAAATAGTGATGCAAAATGTACATATCAGGCACCACGTTGCCAGCTCTTCTAGCGAATTGGATAAGTGGATGCACATGCCACTAGTCCATCTGTGTAAAGTCCAATTAACAAGGGAAATAAAGACCATCAACCCGCATCCTCATGAGCTTGTAAAAAGTGACACAAAAAGAGAGTATACAAGTTTTGAATAATTTAAAGGTAGCACATGAAAAAATTACTTGGAGTGGCAGATAAATACCACATAGTAGGTAGTTATGGTGGACATAGATGGCATGGATTTTGGCTCAAGGGTTTTGGATGCACAAGCAGAATTCCCGCTTAGTATAGAGTATAGGATAGCAAGGTTAGTTAAGAAAAAAATACTGTCAAACGGTACAGAAAGAACTTATATGATTGAAAAATTACAAGACTCCACATTGTGTTCCTTGTTAACCAAAACGTTTTACTAGAAACTATCTTGTCGGATATATACTGAATAGGGGTATATCAGATGGTAGTCAAAGTGCCGGATTACCAGGGTGGCCCAAGTGGTAGTGGGCTACGGTCCGTTGGGCGGCCCAGTAAGCTGACGCACTGAAGCTGGATTCTAGAAGAACCCGGATCACGGCCCATGTGATCTGGCTTGGAGTAGAAGGCGGATTCCTTACTTTCCAAGTTAATAGTTACCGTAGTCTTCTAGGTTTCTTACTCTGTAAGCCCTAACCCGGCTATTATATAAAGTCGGACGGGAGATATGATAGATAGACAAGAAGCTAGAGGCTAACTCGCCGGGAAGTTGATCCTCAGCGAATAGCTAAACAGAACCTCACGTTGTACTTGTTTACACAGGCTTTAGCCCTGATTAGTGAGTTTGCAGGAGTAGGAACGCCGCATTACTGCGACGTACCGAACCTTGGTAAACCCTGTGTTTTTGTCCTTCGCACAACCACGCCCCCCACGTCTCTACCCGTAGTCTCATGACACCCCCGTCTATGAAAACTACTACGATGTCTCGACAGTTGGCGCCCATCGTGGGGCTAACGGCGTCAGGCGTAAAATTTCGATCTGGGATACTGGGCGGAATCGGCAGTTTCATAACCGTCGGAAGCCTGGAGTTCGAAGGCGATATCGGATGCTTCCTCGACAATGGATCTTACACACCGGCGCAAAATCATCTGGTAAGTGCCTGCGTGTTACCGATTGGATCTACCAATATCTTTATCGGACTAACTGCAGAAGCCATGGAGTTTTGCGGTGGAAGCAAATTTGTCGGAATTTTTATCTCCATGTTTTTTACAAGTTCATTATCGTGCAAAACATGATTCCACCTTATCTATTTCCCAATGATCTTACAAAATACTCAATGTTAACCCGAATTGTGCCCGCGTGCTCGGCGTTTAAAAACTGAATGATTTTCAGCCTACTAAAGGCTAAAGGAAACTCGGATTGTGCCTGCGTGCCCAAGTTTTATTCAAAAAATTCCTTACTGTTCTCTAAGCATTATCTGATTGTTTGTGTGTTGGGTCACTGCAGCTAGTTAGTAAAAATGCCCTTAGTATGATCCATGTTTCCGAGTTTGAACTGATTGGTTTCACCCAGTAACTCGGCATGACGATTCATAGTACTATTGAGCCATTTCAAACACTAAGGACAGTTAAAACACATAAGCCAGAGAACTTAGAAGATAAAGGAATATTAAACCCGGAAAACTTGCAAAGGATTTCATAATTAAACTGCAAAATGCGGAGTACTTGTTTATACAAATGAATAGAAGCATTACAATATAAAGTTTACATTGTAAAGTGCAGTAATGCTCCTATTTTCTACTTCCACCATCCAGGTTAAAGACAGCCCTTCAAGCATCCGAGTCCTCTTCGCTGCTGTCATTCTCGGGGGCTTCGGGGATCTCCTCTTCTGGATAGGTGATGGAGATGTTCACCATGGAGGCGATCTTGGTGGCGTGACCTTTGATTTCATCAAAGATGGTGCTTCGCTGGGTTTCCGTGTATCCTTGAGGGATACCGGATGCCACGCGCCAAGATTTGGCACCAGGGTAATGCATACGCATAAGGCCGAGAGCCATGCGTGTACCACCCCGTGCTGCGGAATGCAAGGTGGACTCCTTGGATTCCGCCACCTCCAGGATAGCTCCCGGAAGTTTCTCAACTTCCGAGAATTCCCTAGTCCTTGTGGGAAGAAACTTGTTGACCAGTTGCATGCCAGCAGCCCTGATCGCAGTCCACAACTTCCCAAAGGCTCGGATTCTCTCAATCCGAGTAAGATTTGGGTTATCTCCTGTTTTTTCAGACAAACAACCAAAAGGTTAACCGAAAAAGCAGAGAAAGAGAGCAAGACATGGAAAAACCGGTAAAGGAAAATAAACTTACCAAGAATCTTGTCGATTTCGGAGCCTTCCTCCAGGCAAAGGTTTAAGGCACTTTCCAAATCTTGGATAGTGGATTTGTCCTTCTCCGCCTGTTCAGAAGCCTTGGAGTGAGCAATTCCAAGGGCCAGATTGCTGGCTTCCAGATCTTTTGGAACCTTCATAAGCTCCTTATGAAGGTCCAAGTTCTCCTGTCGGAGACTTGCGGCTTGCCGGCATCTTCAGCTGTTTCCTTGGCCTTAGCCAAAGTAGCTGGAAAGCAAGGAAAAATTCCGAGTTTAGAAAAACTCGAGAAAGAACTTAGACAAAAAACTGGATAAAGAAACTTCAGAGAATAAAAGCGTACCTGTTGTCTCCGACAGCTGTAGCTGAGATGATGCCAGCTCTGCTTCTTTCACTTCAAGAATAGAAAGAAGGTTTCTAACCACCTTATTCTTGACGGAAAGTTTATTGAAAACTTCCATGTTAATGGTTTCAGCGCTTTGCTGGAACACGGAAATGAAAAAATCATGACATTGAAAAGCATCAAGTGAAAAGTAGACATTTTACTTAATGCTTGGGGGCTGAGGATAATACCTGGCTCATCCGCTGTAACCCTGCCAAGTTTTCAGTGAACTCTTTTGCGTATTCCGCGAAAAGAGTCCCGGCCGCGCTAAGGCCATCACTGATGTTCTTGAAGTCCTTGTCAAAGGTGGGGATTTCCTCCTCAGTTGTTCGAGAAGGACCTCTCACCTCAGGAGCCGCCCTTTCCCTCGTGTCCGTTTCTGGCACAATAGGCTGGCTGGGCTCCAAAGACTCAGTGGTGGGGGCTGCAGCATGCTCTTCTGTCATCATGGACGGAGTGTCCGGCGTGGTGGCAGGAGAAGGGTGATGGCATCTGCTGGACACAACCTTGTGCCTCTTCAGCTTTTTGGGCTTTAGAGTAGAGGGAGGCAGGCTAAAAGCAAAAAGTCGGAAAAGTTAAAACTCCGAAAACGAAAGAAAAACTCCGACAAAGGAAAGTAACCCAGACGTTCAAACCTAGAGGTGGCGACGGGAACCCCGTCAAGATCGATGATCTCCTGGGAAGAGGAGATTTTCTTGCGCTTCCGCCCACCGGCAAAGGTGGCACGCAACGCCTCCAGTTCAGCGTCGGAAGCAAGTTCCGACTCAGGAAGTTCAGCGATCTGTAGAAGGAAAAAGCGGAGTTAAAAATCCGAGTAAACGTGAAAAAGTTGAAATCCCAAAAGACGGAAAATAATACCTTGGGAGCCGGATTGTCGGCTGCGTACATTGGCCGACTCGCTTCATATTGGTCGCGAGATGCGACCAACTGATTCACGCGCTTCCACAAGTCCTTCGGGGCCCAGTCTTTGCTGGTTGTCCGCATTTTGTCGCCGGCGCCCGTGTACTCGCAAAGGAGGCGGCCGCCATGGTTGGCTAAAGGTTGGATCCGCCTATCCAACTAGCAAAGGACTGTGTCCATGCCGGTTAGTGGCGGATCAGAAGAGGTGAATTTTGCGATGCGCCGCTTGATCCTTAGAAGATCAGGCGGCAGAGTCTGAATGGCTTCACTTCCCCAATTTTCTTGGGGAACAGCAGCAGTGTTCATGAAAGATGGAACCCCGATGGCCTTTTTAGGGAAAGGAACATCAGGATGATAAAAGAAGGAACCCGTCCAAAATTTGACTGATTCCGAGGTCTTTATCTTGGGGAACCAATCCGCTCGGAATCTCCGAAGAGTGAAAGAAATGGTTCCGCAAGTTGGGAGTGCGCCCTCCGAAGAGTTCCGCTTAACCCTGAAACAATACAGCCAGAAATCTAATCTAGGTTCTATGCCTAGATAACCCTCGAAAAGGGCCTGAAATCCGGCTAAGTACAGGATGGAATTTGTGGGCAGGTTGTGGGGCTGGATGTTGTAGTGGGATAGGACCTGGAGGAAGAAGGCGGAAGGTGGGAGACCCATACCTCTGAGGAGGTGGGAGGAGATAAGAACCCGTTCTCCGTCGTTCGGCATGGGTTCAGTCTCGTCCTCAGGAAGCCGCCACTTCCCCTTCAGAACAAGCCCCTCCTTTTCCATTGTCGGAAGGAGGGACGATGGAATACTGCAGGCACTCCAGTTGCCGGCAGATTCCATCTCTTCTTCTCCGGCGGGGGCAGAAGACGCGGCCTCTGCGGCCGCGAGCTCGTCGCCAACGAGCGAAATCTTTTCCTCCACCGTTTCGGGAGCGAACGGTGGAGTGGGCGCGGAGCTGGAATCCGTGAGATCCGCGGTGGCTGAAAGATCTCCTCCGTCCGCCGCGGTGCCCGTAGTCTTCGTCGGCTCGTCGCCGGCGGCGTGCACTAGGGAGTCCAGTTGTGGATCCATAGTGTTGATGATGTCCTCGATTTGTTGGGCGACGGTGCGGGTTCGCGAGGATGACGGAGAAGCCATCAAAGAGCGGCGCTTGGGCGTCTCCGGTGAGGGCTTGGACGCGGTGACGTTCGAGAGATTTTCTCTGCTGTGAGCTTAGGCGCTGGAATGGCGTGCGAAGTGAAAGTGGAAGTTTTTCACTGAGGACGAAGGCGTCTATTTGTAGCCGAAATCTCGTCGCGATACGTGCTAACAGCTCTTTTGACCGTTGGATGTTCAACGCGTGTCACTCGCCGAAAAAACCGGGAAATGAAACGACGGGTAATTATTGCTATCTCCTTGTTTCCCGCAAGAATCTGTCAGAGATATGTTTCTGGGTTTCCCGCCTGAAACCCAAACGTCCCTTACGTCAGCATGATTAAAGCGCTGACGTAGGAAGTTCCTTTTCCACGAAGGATCGTGCGAGAAAAGCCGGATTTCCAGGATTCCGAGTTTTTGCGTTACAACATCCTTTAAAGGAGAAAAAGAAGAATCAAGATTGCTGGCCAATATTTCTCGAACAAAATACATTTGGCGAAAAACGGTGAATCAGAGTTTTAATCCTTCTTGGGGGCTACTGTCGGATATATACTGAATAGGGGTATATCAGATGGTAGTCAAAGTGTCGGATTACCAGGGTGGCCCAAGTGGTAGTGGGCTACGGTCCGTTGGGCGGCCCAGTAAGCTGACGCACAGAAGCTGGATTCTAGAAGAACCCGGATCATGGCCCATGTGATCTGGCTTGGAGTAGAAGGCGGATTCCTTACTTTCCAAGTTAATAGTTACCGTAGTCTTCTAGGTTTCTTACTCTGTAAGCCCAAACCCGGCTATTATATAAAGTCGGACGGGAGATATGATAGATAGACAAGAAGCTAGAGGCTAACTCGCCGGGAAGTTGATCCTCAGCGAATAGCTAAACAGAACCTCACGTTGTACTTGTTTACACAGGCTTTAGCCCTGATTAGTGAGTTTGCAGGAGTAGGAACGCCGCATTACTGCGACGTACCGAACCTGGGTAAACCCTGTGTTTTTGTCCTTCGCACAACCACGTCCCCCCACGTCTCTACCCGTAGTCTCATGACACCCCCGTCTATGAAAACTACTACGATGTCTCGACATATCTAGACTTTGAGACTACCAATGATACAGAACAAATATCAACAAGCTTTACATTAGTTCTTCACTAATAGCCTTTACTTACATGATGCACAAGTTTAAACTTTACTTACTCGGTAACTCAAAACAATTGAGAAGTATCAAATTACTCAAGGCAGTGATCTACAAGACTTATGTAATCATTGTTTTTATTCCATTACCACATGCATTAGCATTTTCTGTTCCAACTAAACACCAATAAACTTATTTATAACTCTCCAAACAAATATAAGTGAAGCAAGAGAGTAATTTATTCAAAATAAACAAATAGCTCTGACAAGAGATATATGAAATCAGAGAGCTAAAAGTTTTAGCAGCAGCTAGACAATAATACTCAACAAATATAAGCGAAGTACAAGAGTATTCCAATAAAAAGTCGAAGCGTGTCTCTCTTTCAAGCAAGAATGCTAGGATCCAACTAGTATAGAGCATCAAACAGAACACAAATAAACTGAAAACAAAAACACACTTACGCTGCAAGAAAAGTACATATAATGTGAAGAAATAAAAATATAGTCTTACTAGAGATGACCAGATAGTTTGTTGATGAAAAAGGGGATGCCTTGGGCATCCCCAAGCTTAGACTCTTGATTCTTCTTGAATATATTGGGGAGTTCTAGAGGAGCTTCCCCAAGCTTAAGCTTTTCACTCTTCTTGATCCTTTAATATGATCCTCCTCTGTTAACACTTGAAAACTCCCTTCACATAAAAACTCAACATTTTTCTCATTAGTGGGTTAGTGCATCAAAACAAATAATCTCACTTGGTTCCGTAACAATACAATACATATACAATCATTTTGAAACATTAGTTACTGTTAATAGTCTCAAGTGAAGCTCTTTCACCTTAAAGAAACCATTCAACACTTGTAAAAGAGAGAATGTAAAAATAAAGACAAAATCTGTCAAAACGAGAACAGTCCGTAAATATAATTTTTTTGAGACACTTAAGTTCCTCAAATCAAAAAACTTTAGTCTAACAAAACATAGCTACACATATCCAGAGTACGCACAAAAAAATTCAGATCAAAATCGCATTCGGTTGATTTTCTAATTTTCGTACAATGAACAACAGAAATCTGTTCCTACACGGTAATCCAAATATAGGTACCTTCTTGTCATTATAGACTTTTCTTGGCACAACAAAACAGAAAATAAAAGATACAAATATGTTGTTACAGAAGTAAACAAGCATCTTGGCACACAAAACAAAAATAACAGAAAATAAAAGCAATGAGTTGCCTCCCATAAGCGCTTCTCTTTAACGCCTTGTAGCTAGGCACAAGTAGTGAATCAAGTATTATCAAGACCAAAATTTTCCAAAGAAAGCTCAGAAGCTTTTTCAATGATGCAAAGTATGGTATCTATGCAAGTTTCTGAATCTCTTTTTCACTCCTTTTAGGCACACTATTCTCATCAAAATGATTTTCACGTACAATCCAACAAAAATTGTTTTCTAAAGTCTCATGCATGGCTATAAGTTTAAAAGGAAAAGAAACTTCTAATTATCTTTCATTTTAAATATTAGCATAGCAAGAGAGCATCTTTTATTTAGTGAAGATTTGTCTAGTTTCCTTAGCCACATCACCAAATTCTTTAAACAAAGTTTCTAGCACGAAATCTTTCTTTTCATCATCCTCCATATCATGGAGTTTAAGAAACCTTTGTTGTATAATGGGATAAAGGTTAACAAACCTTGCTTCCAACATGTGTACTAAAGAGGCTACAACAATTTTATAATTATTGGCCAACTCCACCAAGGATCTATCTTCAAATCATCATATTCTCTTACAAAGTTCAGGAATTGCTAATTTTTTTCCAATAATAGATCCACTTCCTAACTTTATTTCCTTGGTAGTGAATTTAGGCACCAACATGATGACAAAATAAGGAACAAAACTGAAAATAAACTAAATGGAGGGACTTTTTTGTTTGTTTGTGTTTTTGGGTTTTAGAACAAACAAAGTAAAAAAAAAAACTAAGCAAGACAAAAACAAAATAAAGAGCTTGGAAGTGTGAGACTCCCCTACCTGGACATTCCAGTATCCCCGGCAACGGCGCCACAAAAATGCTTCATGCACGTGGAACACACGTTTATTGGGAGACCCCAAGAGGAAGGTATGATGTAGTGCAGCGGCAGATTTCCCCTGAAATAAGACCAAGGTTTATCAAACCAAGAGGACACAGAGGCTCTTCAGAAGGTTGTCAACGGCGCAACTGACGTGGAACCTGCAGTCCTACACACGGCACAAGCAAACTACTTTGCCCCAACGAAATAGAGAGGTTGTCAATCTCTCCGGCTTGCTGAATACAAAGGATTAAACGTATTGTGTGAAAACAGTATTGAGTGCAGAAAGTAACCGAGAATAAATGATTGCAGTTGGTGGTTTTATAAGTATGAGGAAATGGACCGGGGTCCACAGTTCACTAGTGGTTTCGTTCCATAAAAGATAACTAACATGGTGGTTAAACAAATTACACCTTGGCAATTGACAAATATTGAGGGCATGCCAATCCAATATATGAAAAGATGATTACTATGAGATTTAGTAGGACATTACAACAAAGTACATAGACTTGCTTTCCATCGCATCTATGCCTAAATAATTCACCTTTGGGGCAGCATCTGCATCCCCTCCAGTATTAAGTTGCAAGGAACAGATCATTGCATTAAGTAAAGTGTGTAATGTAAAGAATGCAAAAGACACATAGACAACGCATCATTGTTTTATCCCTAGTGGAGGCATGAACCCACTATCTAGCATAAATACTCCCTCTTGGAGTTACAAGCATCTACTTGGCCAAAGAATCTACTAGTAACGGAGAGCATGCAAGATCATAACCATCATAAACATATAGATTGATACACAACTTACTCATAGTATCAATATTCAACAGATCCAAGCAAACACAACATGTAGCATTACAATAAGATGATATTGATTATTTTAGGAAGCTCACAATATCTAAACATGGAGGAACAAGGTGGAGAGACAACCATCTAGCTACTGCTATGGACCCACAGTCCAAGGATGAACTACTCACGCATCATTCCGGAGGCAGACAAGGCGATGTAGAGGCCTCCGATGACGATCCCCCTCTCCGACAGGGTGCCGGGAAGAGCTTTATAACCCTCCCGATCTAGGGCTGACGAAGGAGGCGACGTCTGGAATTTTCGTGTAATATTGATCAGGTATTTGCGATAGACGGGACATCGGGAATATATAGGCGAAAGGGCTGCGTCGGAGGGCTGGAGGGGGCCCTCGCCAGGGCACAGCGTGGTGAGATGTGCCGCGCCCTTGGGTGGCGAGGCCACCTCCTGGACCCACTCCATCTCCCCTTCTGGCTTCTGGAGTCTTCCGATGGAATACTCGCGCACGTTGATTTTCATCCAATTCCAAATATTTTGCGACTAGCTTTTCTGAAAGAGAAAAGCAACAGAAAACATGAACTGACACTTCGACATCTTGTTAATAGGTTAGTCTCAGAAAATGCATAAAAATGCCATGAAGTATAAATAAAACATGTAGCAATTGGTATAATAAAAGCGCGGAACAACAAATTTGTAAATACGTTTGAGACGTATCAACCTCCCTTTGGGATCTTTTAAATCTTTTGTTTGCCTTGTCATCCTGGAGAAACCCTAGTGGTTGGAGCTTCCAGCTTATTGTAAGAAGTTTTGGATCGTTGAAAGTCTCCAACCATCTTGTGGAGTAGGCTCAACCTTGTGTAAAGGTTTGGTCAACTTCTTCAAGTCGACCTCATAGTGGAAACGAGAATCTCGCTCAAAGGAGAAGCTCAAGGAGAATAAGGTGTGCACATTCGTGCAATTGGAGCGCCTGAGTGACTCCACACCTCTCCAATGTAGATGTACTTCCTTTGAGAATGAATTACGGGAAACATATGCGTCTCTCCTTGTTTATACTTGTGGTTTATCTTGTACTTTACATATTGCTTCCGTTGCGTACTTTGTATCGTATCACGTAGGGTGTTCGTCTAGTTGAACATCTGGATACCATTGTCTTTACTTGTTTAGCCCAATCTAAAAAGGAGAAGAAGCAAAATTGTTACTCACCTATCCACCCTCTAACTAGTTGACCATACCGTACTTTCATCTGCTCGAAGAGGACGTCGTCGCAGACCTCGTCGAGGCGGCCCCCCTTCGCCGCTTCCTGCCCCCCCCCCCCCCCGCTCGCTGCGCTGGCGGATGAAGCTCTCGACGTTCTCGAGGAAGTGTCGGAGACGAAGTCCTCTGGCCCGATGGCGCCCTTAAATGGTGTCGAGTCGTACTCCTTGAATGCCGTAGATTTTAGGTTTTAGCAATGTTCCCGAGAGCATCTCTAGAAGACCCCTTATATCTGCCTGATGCTTATTTTTCATGCTTTTACGGGTTGAGGACGTTTTTATGGCCCCGAACAGACACCGTATCGACAGGCCGGCCCGTATAGAGTTTACATGGCCCGCCAAAATCGACCTTGTCACCCCCTTTTTATAGAGGTTCACCCTCACAGACCTAGTTCCCTGCCGTCGTCCCAATACGGTAGATTTCTCGCCGCCGGTAGGGAATCGAGCAACCGAATCCGCTGCCTCCACCGCTTCCGTCGCCATGGACCCCCCCCCCCCCCGCATCTAGCCGCCGAGCGCAAGCGTTGCGTCACCTCTGCCTGAGCAAGGAAGCGTGTGTCGCTGCGCTACTAGACACAGGGGCGGCCGGTGACGTCGGCGTACCTCCCTCGTGAGACGGAGGAGTTTGACGCGCGCCACGGGCACCGCATCCACTCGGGGAGTTCCTCTCGTGCGGGGATCTCAGCCGGCGAGGGCAGCTCCGCCCGGCATTCTCCGCTGCAGCCGCGGCGGCTCGAGCTCGATCGAGCCCGCCTCGAGGCCTACGACCCATCGAAATTCGAGGGCGCCATCGGGAACGAGGATTTTTCCTCCGATGATATCCTCGAGTACGTCTCCGGTATCATCTGCCAGCGCAATGACAAGAGGAGCAGGACGCAGCGAAACGGCGCAGCCTCGACAACATCTGCAATGACGTCCTCTTTGAGCAGGGCATCACGGCGTCGCTGCACCAGCATGAGAAGGCGGCAGAGTGGGCCACCGAGGCGAGAAAGCAGGAGGAGGTCTTCGTCGACCTCGACCCAAACGAATAGAACACATTTGTCGTCAATGGCACCGCCGCTCCCATGGGGCTTCGGTAAAGAATCGGTGATCCCAACTTTTGGACTTAGATAGGGGAGGGTGGCGCCATTTGTATCTACTAATTCTGTAAATATTCGTGTATGGATGATGAACTCGCAGTTGAATTCTCCTGTGATCCTTTTAATTTTGATTTTACAGTTTTGTATACGGTTTTCCTTCTACGCTACACATTCTTGCTGAAAGACAGCACGCGAAACAACGCGCAAATGATCTATTAATATGTATAACAATATTTGTTGTACATTTTTCTTGGTCCTTTAGTTCTCACGCTTGAAAGTTAATCATAAGCACTTCTTACACGAGGCTTTTGGATCCTTTAATTATGCTTCATTTTTCTACTAATGTGTTTTTATATTCGGTTTTGATTTATCTCTTGTGTAATCCCTTTTGGATGTATTCAGAAAATGAATACCCTTTGCACGGACTGCGGCCACATACGGTGCACAGTTAAGACGTTCATCATAGTGATTTCCAACAACTTTGAAGAGATGATGGTACTGTTTTATTTGAAATAGTTACTCATAGTTTGTTCATTCCATACATTTTAGGCGTGACTTCATACAAATGTTAGGAAAGACATGCGCTAGCTCGGGACATTTACTGTCACCCTTGTCTTGCTAAACATGCATAATAAATCCAGGACTCAAGTCACCAACGAGGTAGGCCGAACCCATTTCAGTTGCCCTCGTTGGAGAGCCCTTACCGAGACCTACCGTGTGGAAGCTGGTAGGAGATGTTTATTCTATCTTGACTACGATGATACCGACATCGGCGTATTTTACAAGGCTGCTGGTACAAGCTCTTCTGAGTTCACTGAAGACAACGACCAACCCCAGAGATGATGATGACCTCACTGTGTTTCATCAGCATGAGGTCGACTCTTCTTAGTCGAAATCCCGGCTAAATTAGTTGATGGATATGTTTATGTTATTATTATGTAATAATTTAGGCTACCATGTTGGTAAGTGCAGGCAGAAATTAATAAGAAAAACTACGGCATCGTTACTGTCGTGGTATTTTATGTCATCGCCACTGCCAAGATAAAAACATGTGGCGTGGAATATGCTTAACGCTTGTGATACTTTTGCTTCTACTGTTATTGCACATTACACTTCGGTGGTAGCAACTAACACTGCTGCAGGATCCCAGGCGTGTCATTTCAATGTCAGTAATGAGAAAAAGCTCACACCGGTGGTAAGCCCTTCCCTTGTAGTGCCTCTCGTGCCCGACTCATCTCTCTCCACTTGATCGCCGTCCTCATCATCCAGTTTTTGTAGCTATATTTCATCCGAACGAGTATTCCTGTAGTTTCCGCATGCTCTACAATCCTCTATTTTGCATGGGGCCCCTTATGTTTTTCCTATTTATTTATGTTTTTTCAAGCCTGTGATCCAAAGATGCGGACCAATTTAAGACTTGGGCACAAAACCATTTAAATATATTATACCTTTTAAATATATTCACACTTGTTATTTTTGGGTTCAAATTTTTCATTTACGCACTAGTTTTATGGATTGTACCCTACTCAATAAATGATGTTAATTAGCCTTTTTGAATTCGATTTCAAAAGTTTCAAAAGTCACTTGCGAGTGTCCAAATCAAGAACTGATTTTCACCTTGTTCTAGTTGGACGAGATCTTCGGCCCAAGACCGCGGTAAGATGTGTTTCCGGAATTTCTCTGTCTTTACTATTCTACACTAATCTCTTGTGTATATTATATTACTATTAGTGCTATTGTATTTTTATGTTATCCGGATTACTAATACTCTCTCCGTCCACTTTTATAAGACACACTGTATACCATTTCAATTGCTAAGTAGCGTGTCTTATAAAAGAAAGTGGACGGAGGGAGTATCTATTCTCAGTTGACACATGTAGTAAGCGTTTATTTGACAACCTCTAAGTCTGATTAACATGTCCGTTAGGAATATTTCAACTACTCTCTCCGTTCAACAATAGATGTTTTTCATTTGTCTAGATATGGATGTATCTAGACATGTTTTAGTGTTTAGATACATCTATATGCATACAAATGCAACTCATCTATTGTTGAACGGAGGGAGTACATCTGTTTTAAGACCAAGATGTACATGTGTGCGGAACCTTTTCATGCAAAACGTGTGGTAGTAAGATTCCATGTCCATGTACATATGTGGTAATTCGTACCGCAAGAGGCCTCTTTTAGCAAAGTTCGTGACCGGATCCATATCTCATCTCAACAGGTCACGGCAACGTGGCCCGTAAAGGACGCGGCACCTACTTAACGCGCAAAATATTCCTAGCACAAAACCGTGGGAGACCGATAGAGATCCACACCTCAATGGGGACGACGGCGGAGGGATGTCGCCGGCGAAAGACCAGGTCCAGGACGAAAAAGAAGACAGAGGTCGGGGCGGCGACAACGACCGTGTTGGACCTCCCAGATCACCTCTTCGAGCACATCCTACTCTGCCTCGGCCCATCCCCGTCCCTCGTCCGCACCGCCGCCGTCTGCAGGAGGTGGTGCCACGTGGTCGCCGACGCCGGCTTCCTTGCCCGTGTCCGCTCCGCCCATCGGCGCGCGATGCGTATCGGAGATTACCACAACGACAGCGTAGGCAAACACACGTGCCCCATTCTCGTCCCCGTCCCCTCCTCGCCGGCGGCGTCGCTCGCCTTTAGCGTCCGCCGTTTCATCCTCGACTTCCTTCCGTACGCCGACAAGGACTCCTCATGGGAGATCGCCGACAGTCGCGGAAGCCTCCTCCTTCTCTACAAGTGGACGGGAGACCAGTGCCATGAGGTCGTCGTCTGTGAGCCGCTCACGCGGCGTCGCCAGGTTATCCTTTTGCCACCGGATTTCTGGTTCTGGCTCGGCATGTTCCTGGTCGACGGCGACGACACCAGCCGCCAACTCAGCATGTCCAACTTCAGGATCATCGGGGCGGTGGACGAAGCCCTAGCATTTGTTTTCACCCCTGGCAGCAACGGCGGCTGGAGGCTAGTGAGCAGCGAGGCCACCGGTGAAGCCAACCTTGATTGGTCTTCTGAGCATGATACCTTTGTTGGGCGCGCCAATGGATCTATTTACTGGGGAATCGACGACGGGGACCGCACAGGGGTCATCGTTCTTAACGAGACCACTGTGGAGTACTCCATAGTCGATTTCCCGGAGGAAATCTGGGGAGCACATGAGAATGGCCACTCTTGGGTCATCGGCGGCGAGGACGGCATTCTACGCATCGTTCGTGTCATAGGCAACGATCTAATGGTCTTTGCGCAACGGCATCCGTGTAGCGAAGATGATGACAACAAGTGGATATTGGAGAAGGAGTTGGCCGGGTTGGCTGAGGCCACGATTGGGCTCCCAGAGCGCGAGGAGAGCTTCTTTGAGCAAGGAGTCATGATAGTCAGGGCAAATGCAGAATATATCTTGTTGGCACCCATCGAAACACCGCCGGCGAAGAAGACATGGTTCTTCTCGGTTGAGCTTGATACAATGAGAGTGGAACGTGACCACGAGAGGAATAAGTATGATGGGGCAGAGTACCTGTGCGAACTGCCATGGCCGCCGGTGTTGCCTGATTAGTACGGTAGGAGAGCCATCGGTAAGGATCCAGCTAGTCGTGTACTATGAGGCACTAGTTGAATGCCCGTGCGTTGCCACGGGCCATAAGTTTTTTTTTCCGCCGCAAATAAAAACATAATAGATAAATGTTAGAATGATTTTCATATCAAAATTTAGTTTTTAATACAAATTAATTATGTAGCATTCCTTCAAAACACACTAAATCATCAAAACACAAATACAAACGAGCAAAAACTCAATTCGCACACCATAAAGCCAAATTTTCTCAAGAGATACATATAATCGCTTTTTCTAGTTAGGAATGGAAATTGAGATCTGAAGGACTATCAAATCTCCATAAATTGTTGCAAAGTTATCTTCATTGCCTGTCATTAGAACAACATTGTCTGGCCATTGGCTTAGGCATGCTTTAACACAAAGTGCAAAATTAGGCTCTCTTGTAGTTATAACCAGATACATTGGGTACTAAGAAGTGTCTGAGTGCTCTCAATCCCACCGGCCGAACACGATGTGATCTTATTCCCAATCAAAATGCTGGAGGAGTGCCGATATGTGGCGACGAGCAGGGGGAAAACAAATAATGTGAACTAAGCTCTGTGTTAGTTTGTGGAGTTCCTTAGCGTCATACCCATGAGCGACCAGAGTTTCTTTTCTAACAGAAAAAAACATTAACACCAAGTCAGCTAGCAATTCATATCCCAACTTAGTGGACAGACATGAAGCTTTCACCCCGAATCATCACCTAGTAAAATTAAAGAATTCAATACACTGAACTTCTTCGTTCGTGAGAAAAATGATGTTGCGAGGTAGAATATTTCATACAAGGGTTATTTAACAGGGTCTCCTCAGTTGGCACCACGACCTCAGTTTTACCCATAGCGCCGATTCGATCTCAGTTTTGCCCCTAGTCTGTCCGCAAGGACTCATTTCGCTACTCCCACGGTAACTTTCTGCCCCCGTTAGGATGCTGACCTGTGGGACCCATCATAGAACCGTTGGCGCGGCCTGTGGGCCCCAGCTGTTTTGCGTTGGCGCGGCTTGTGTGCCCCAACTATTGACGGCTGGCGCTGCATGTGGGCCCCAGCTGTTGACCGTTGCTTGCGGCCCAATGTCAAATGAGGCCCAATGTCAACATGCAGACTACACATTATCCATTTATATTTATTAATCACTACATGCAGACTACACATTATCCATTTATTAAACCATCAAATTATTCGTATTAATAATATAAAATATATACCGTGATCAACTGAAATTTGTATATTATCTTAGAAAACATAATGCATCACATCTCTTATATATAAATTTTGTTTACAATGTGCAGATTTTAAAGCGATAATTAGAAAGGATAAAACTTCTAAACAGTGGGTACATTTGGACAAATATAAGAACATAACTTTATATATAATTAAACATACTTAGAAAGGATAACTGGCCCCACTTTACATATATTCAGTGGGGCCCGAGGGACATTACATTTATTTTTATTTTTAAAAAATCCTAGCCCTAACAGCTCCCGCTCTGCATGCGGGAGCCCTTCCCGCCCTCCGGCGCCGCCCTAATTCCTCCAGTCCGCCGCCCGGATCTCCATCTCCAGCTTGATCCGGGCGCGGCGGTTCTCCGCCCGCATCCTCTCCTCCTCCCTCTCAATGGACCGCTTGATGCTGGCCCGGAAAGCCTTCGGCTCCTCCTTCGCCTCCTTCTTCTCCTCCGCCTTCAACTCCTTCTTCTTCAGCCGCTCCAGTCTCTTGAGGCGGCGGTTCGTCTTGGGGGAGATGTCCAAAGTCTTGGTGGCGGTGGAAGGGACGGGGCGGTGGACGAAGGGAGGCGTCGGTGATCGCTCCCGTTTGGGAGAGTCGACGGGAAGCTCGATGGGCAGGACGTCCAACTCCTCCTCGGGCCACTCGGCCTCATGCCAAGGCCGAGCCTTGGGGTGGTTGTCCTCGTCGGAGACAGACTCCGGGCTTGAAGGGAGAGAGTAGGAAGACATTGCTCGTTGCTTGAAGGGAGAGAAGGCAAAGGGCTGGAGAGGGATGAGAAGATGGAGGACGAGTGAAACGGGCTATTTAAAGACACGATGAGACGTGAATTAATTGGGATACATGAAGCAAGATGTGTGAAAATGTTGGATGCAGTGTAGAAGAGTCGATGCATGGTCAAAGTGGCGTAGAACATGCGTAGGCGTAGGCGTAGGACAGCTAGTGATACGGAGTACGAGCGTGTGCATTTGGTAGTCAAAGTGATTCGATGTTGCATGCATGTATTAAAGAGGTGAAGAGAAGAAAGTCCAAAGTCTCACACCAAATCCTGCCTCGCTGCATATGCATTGATGCGTATCTTCTGAAAACGAGGCGTGGAGGGCTGCGTCGCTGAAAATGCGACGCGACTCGTGTTTCTGAAACGAGGCGTGCATGGCTGCTGCAAATGCGACGCGACCCGTGTTTCTGAAACAAGGCGTGCAGGGCTGCTCCAAATGCGACGCGACGTTTACTCTTTTCTTCGTCTGCCACGTTGTTTACTCTGAAAAAACGAGGCGTGCATGCACCGGGCTAGTGAACGGGGCCCCACTAGACAGTGTACGTTGTTGCATGCAGTTACATTGAGACAAAACACCCAGTCCATGCACCGCGTCATTTTCGATCGTTTGGTTGTAAGGAACGGTGCATATCGAGTCCATGCATGCAAACTACAGCGGCAACGGCCTGCAGTCGCTGAGACGAGCGTTTCTCTGTGCCGGAACGGGATCCTCTGACTTTAGGTCACTGACATGGGAGAAAGTCAGAGAACATAAGGTGGGCAAAGTAAGAGGATCTAGTTCCCTCTGTTTTTAAGGCATGTACAATAGTCTAGACGGGTGCCGTCTGCACTACTCGGCCATGTCATTTCTAGACATTTTTAGAGATAGTTGGTACAATGCGGTGACCCCCTAGCTTTTGTTGGGATCCAGACGCTCCGTAGGCCCCCTCCCGGTGAAACCCTAGACCCGATGGAGAAATACCGGACTTATACGGAAAAACGCGGTAACGACGTCGAAAGGGGGTAGCAATGTGGAACTATTTGCTTGGTTGTGCTAGGATAGACCATAGGAACACAAAACAAAAAAGTAGAACCCACCTCTTTGGAAGATTCACGATTTTTTGTCCGATACAGGAGTTTCACCCTATAAGCGCTCACGAGAGAGAAGTGGATGCCGGTGAAGCGGGTCACACCCAGGAGAGAAATCTTTGACATCCAAAGCACACAACACACCTATAGTAACATGGTATGCCCCCCTAGCTTGTGTTGGGATCCAGACACTCCGTAGGCCCCCTCCCGGTGAAACCTAGACCCGATGGAGAAATACCGGACTTATACGGAAACACGCGGTAACGGCATGGAAAAGGGGTAGCAATGTGGAACTATTTGCTTGGTTGTGCTAGGATAGCCTATAGGAACACAAAACAAAAAAAAATTAGAACCACCTCTTCGGAAGATTCACGGTGTTTCGTCCGATACAGGAGTTTCACCCTATAAGCGCTCACGAGAGAGAAGTGGATGCCGGTGAAGCAGGTCACACCTCGGAGAGAATTCTTTGACATCCAAAGCACACAACACACCTATACTAACATGGTATGGCACCCCCTAGCTTGTGTTGGGATCCAGACGCTCCGTAGCCCCCCTCCCGGTGAAACCCTAGACCCGATGGAGAAATATCGGACTTATACGGAAACACGCGGTAACTGCGTCGAAAGGGGGTAGCAATGTGGAACTATTTGCTTGCTTGTGCTAGTATAGGCCATAGGAACACAAAACAAAAAGTATAACCCACCTCTTTGGAAGATTCACAATGTTTCGTCCGATACAGGAGTTTCACCCTATAAGCGCTCACGAGAGAGAAGTGCATGCCGGTGAAGCGGGTCACACACCGGAGAGCAATATTTGACATACAAAGCACACAACACACCTATACTAAAATGGTATGGCACTCCCTAGATTGTGTTGGGATCCAGACGATCCGTTGCCCCCCTCCCGTTGAAACCCTACCCGCTGGAGAAATATCGGACTTATACGGAAACACGCGGTAACGACGTCGAAAGTGGGTAGCAATGTGCAACTATTTGCTTGGTTATCCTAGGATAGCCCATTGGAACACAAAACAAAAAGGTAGAACCCACCTCTTCGGAAGATTCACATTTTATTGAAGGCTTTCGTTCTAATGTTTATAAATCCTATTTATATATTTCCTAGACTTGTATTCGACCTATATAATGTAATTCTGAAGCCTGCAATATTATTGGATGAATATTCGAATTATTTCTTTTCTTTTGAATAATAATGGTTTTAATCGAAAATCGTAAATAAAACAAGTTTAAAACATCAAAATGAAAAAATAACTTTGGATCTTTCTTAGTCACACCAAAATGAAGTTTTGGTGAGATTTTGACCTTATTTCATCTCCAAAGGTTTGAAACTCATCTCATTTTCTTGAACTCTCTACTAGTCTGTTCAAGATCTCACATATTAGACAAAGCTTTTTCGTTCCATTCTTTATAAGACAGGTTTATATTTTTTTTTATCATTACTATATGATATAACACTACTATGTGCGTCGGCTTTAAATTTTTTCGATTTTTTTGAATTATGTATGCTCATTTCAAGTTTGGTCAACCCTCTGTTTGACTAGCCGAAAAGCTTTTAGAAGGACACCCAGAGATTCGACCTGGGTTGTTGGATCGACGCCTTCTAGAAGGAATCGTGCATCGGACGGATGCGCTCGCCGCCACAGCGATCCGCGAGACGCTCGTTCTGCGCTCGGATTGGTTGGTCCGTTGGCCACAGGGATCGATGGTTTCTATCTGTTCTACATATGATTTCTTTTTTATTAAGTATTAAACCATGTTATTTAGATAAAAAAAATAAAAATAGAAGAATTATTCAAAACATAATGAAACTTTAAATTTACTACATCGATGATTTTTATCAGTTTTACATATGATTTTTCTATTAAACCATGTTATTTAAATAAAAAATAAAAAATAGAAGAATTATTCAAAACATAATGAAACTTCAGATTTACACTTTATATGTAGAATAGATGTCTAGAAAATTAATTTGGTTGATTTAGAAAAGATGTCAAAAAATGTTGAAGCACAAATGGGGGTATTTACCCTACCTTCGTACCTCATTTGAAGCACATTTCTCACGAGAATAGAGCCATGGTTGCAAATGAGCATAAATAATTCAAAATAAAGCAAAATGACATGAATCCAACGCACAATATTTTTATATGTGATATAGTTGCTCCTCAAATTTATTTGGATAATTTTGGCAAGATCGAATTTTTCATGAAATTATAAACGAGGGTATTTACCCTAGCTTCGTACCTCATTTGAAACACATTTCTCACGAGAATAGAGCGATGGTTGCAAATGAGCATAAATAATTAAAAAAAATCAAAATGACATGAATCCAACGCACAATGTTGTTATATGTGATATAGTTTCTCCTCAAATTTATTTGGATAATTTTGGCAAAGTCGAATTTTTCATGAAATTATAAAGGGGGGTGTTTACCCTAGCTTCATACCTCATTTGAAACACATTTCTCACGAGAATAGAGCGATGGTTTTAAATGAGCATAAATAATTCAAAAAAAAAACTGACATGAATCCAACGCACAATGTTGTTATGTGTGATATAGTTGCTCCTCAAATTTATTTGGATAATTTTGGCAAGGTCGAATTTTTCATGAAATTTCAAACGGGGGTGTCTACCCTAGCTTCAGACCTCATTTGGAGCACATTTCTCATGAGAATAGAGCGATGGTTTCAAATGAGCATAAATAATTCAAAAAAACATCAAAATGACATGAATCCGACGCACAATATTGTTATATGTGATATAGTTGCCTCTCAAATTGATTTGGATCGCATAATTATGACAAGGTCGAATTTTTCATGAAATTCCAAACGGGTGTATTTACCCTAGCTTCGTACCTCATTTGAAGCACATTTCTCATGAGAATAGAGCGATGGTTTCAAATGAGCCTAAATAATTCAGAAAAAAAATCAAAATGACATGAATCCAATGCACAGTGTTGTTATATGTGATATAGTTGATCCTCAAATTTATTTGGATAATTTTGGCAAGGTCGAATCTTTCATGAAATTTCAAACGGGGGTGTCTACCCTAGCTTCAGACCTCATTTGAAGCACATTTGCCTAAAATTTTGGAATGACTTGGTTCAACATCATACAACATTATTCAAACATCATCCAAACTACTCCCTCTTTTCGCTTTTAATCTACATTCTGGCTCGTGATTTTGTTCAGAAATACTCAAAATTAATTAAAAAACGGCGAACTCGTTGAAATAGGCGCAAATTCATAGATTCGATGATATTTTTACAGATAGACGGCATAATTTAACTAAAAACATTGGAAAAACTTTAAAAAACTACGGCAGGCCGAGGCTCGCCGCGATCACCCGGCCTGGTCGTCGCCCTCCTGTTAGACGTCGTCCTCTTCCTCATCGTCCTCCTCGTAGTCGTCGTAGGCCAGCATGTTGGAGGGCCCCGCCTCGTGGTCGTTCTTGGCGAAGGGCGATGGGTCGCTTGGCGATGGGTTCGCCACCGTAGCGAGCCAGCGCCGCTCCGCTCTGCCTTGGATCCGCAGCCGGTGCAGCTGCGCCTGCTCGGAGGGATGGCGGCGGTTCCGCCTCTCGCTCTGCAGGGAAACCTTGCGCCAGTCGCTCTCTTACAGCGCGACGAGCGCCAGATGCTCATCCGATGCCGCGGTTGCGGTGAGCTGCCGGTAGACCTGGCGCTCCGCCTCCTCCCTCTGGTGGGTCTCCAGGGATGCACGAACAGCAGCAGCCTCAGCCGCTGCCGCCGCCTCCTCGAGCCAAGCGCGCACCTGGTGGAACACCTCCTCGTCCCGCCATGTTTGGAACGAGTAGAACGCCGCGTGCTGCTCGGGCCAGATTGGCTGCCTCCTCCCGTGCATCCTCCAGCGCTGCGCCTCCTGCGCCGGCTGCTGCTCGGGCGCCGCCTCCTCTTGCGGCGGCTGCTGCTCGGGCGCCGCCTCTGCGCTGGCTGCTCGTTCTCCTCGTAGTAGGACTCGTTGTCGCTATCGCCGTCATTGTGGCCCCGCGTCGCGGCCGCGGGTCGGCAGTACAACGGCGAGTTGCGGTTTGCATGGAGCCGGCGAGGCATCGTCTCGGGGTGTCTAGGTGAAATGCGGCGATGAGAGTGAGTGCGGTGAGGGCGAGGAGATGAACGGAGAGAATGGGGAGAACGGCGAGCGGCGAGGGGCCTTTTGTAGCCCTGGCGGGGCATTTACAGCGCCGCGCGTGCCGTTACTCCGGCAGACTTTGACCGAAGCGGGGGCCCGCGGTTTTCCCACGCGTCGCTGACAGCTCTGGCCCGTGTAGGCTGCCCCGCCTTTTCGCCCCCCAAGCCGAACCCAGCGGCGGTGGTGGTGGTGCCGCAGGTGCTCGTGGCGTAGCAGGGGGTGGTGCGACGGTGGCGGCGGCGAGAGCGGCAGCGCACGACGGCTGGTCAACTAAATTGGGCGACAGCGCACGACGGTGGTGGTGGGAAGCTCGGGTGTGGACTATTCAACATAGTCAACTAACTGCGCGGTCCCACCTGTAAGCCCCGGACGGTTTCAACGAACTTGGCAGTCCCACCCGGACCCACTTCGCGATACGGAGTCTGACTCCTCGGACCCACTTCGCAAAACGGATTCGACTCCAAACTTACCGTTCCGGCCTCTCCATAGTAGTTGCGCACGGACTAGGGGCAAAACTAAGCACCATTCGGCGCTAGGGGTGAAACTGAGTAGTAGTGGACAGCGGTGGGCAATTCGATAATTTTGAGGTTTTTTCGCATCACAGCACTTTGTAGGGGTTTTTTCTTTTGGCAGAGAACCACAAACACACAACTTTTTTTGCACAAAACACCAGCTTTTGCTGTAACTATTTGTACATAACACAAATAGCATAGTTACAAGAGTGAACGTTGAATTATGAGAGGAGGAAACGACAGTAGAGATATTATCCCCCCCCCCCCCCGAGGACGGTGCAGCAATAAACACATTTTGATCTATGCTATGAACACAAAGAGCAGGTAATTTCCACTGTTCAAATTTCATCAATCCAGCAATCAGTGCTTTGGCAAATAAAGAGCAAAGAAGTTGCTCAAGTAGGTATAGCATGTACTCCCTCCAAAGCTGTCTCCTGCATAGCGTCTCCGTGAATCATCAGTCTTCTCGGCTCTTTAGACAAAGCAGGCAGAGGAATGAAGAACCAGTGAGCCAAGGATTACTTCAAGCTAGCCACGAAAAATAGTAGAGGTAATAATGTTTCAGACGTTCAAACTGCTAAATACTACGTAGTAAAGTTCCAGCCTTGTTAATTCCATGGTGTGAGTCTAGAAAATACATTAGGCTGATCACAATGGGGAGTAACATATCCTAGTAACCTACACACTTTTCTAGACAATGTTCCTACCTCCACAATGGGAAGTAGTAACATGTATGTAGTGTCATGCAACGATGCATTTATTAGGCTATAGACTCATTGTTTCTTGGAGCGTGTGATGTTCCGGTAACTTAGATAGTTACCACAAGCACCTCTCTCTTCATTAAATATGTGCCACATAAGCAAAGTTGTATTGGAGTATGTGATGTTACTGCTAACTTCCTCCCCATTGTGACCAGCCTTAATGATAGATCGATGCTGGTACTCCCTCTGTTTTTATTTCCTTTGCGTTCTGGGTTTAGTCAAAGTCAACTTTTATCAAGTTTGACCAAGAATATAGGAAAAAGTATGAACATGCACAATACCAAATACATATAATATGAAAATATACTTTCTGAAGTTTCTTATACTATTGAGATTATACACTGGTAGAAAAAAGGCCTTCAATACGCCCCCTTTAGTCCCCAAAATATCTGAACCGTGACTAAATGGGTCTTTAGTCGCGGTTCGCGAGGAGACCCGCGACTGAAGGTCTTGAGTGGCGGTTTGGGAAGCGCGCGGATGGCTTTAATCCCGGTTGGCCTGGCCACCCGCGACTAAAGGTCCGAACTGCTAGCCTCCCGGTCTTTAGTCCCGGTTGGCCTGGCCACCCGCGACTAAAGTTCCAAACTGCTCGTCTCCCGTGCGGTTCTTATTCACGAGCGAAGGCAGAAAGGCCTCATTGCTACAGTGCGCGCTCGGCTCTCTCTTCTTCTTCCTCCACGCCATGGATTCTCCTGTTTTCAAGATTCTAAAGGTGGCCACACCATGCGGTAAGACTCTCCACGTCTCCTATACCAATATTTGCGAGAAACTCCCTGAAGCTCTTAACCGTTTGAGCTAACTCTATGAAGCCGATGAACACCACAAGTTCTTTGGGCTTGATCTCGAGTACACGGCCAATCAAAAGGATGTGGCCGTCATCCAGATTTCTTACAAGGAAACCGTTCTAGTCTTCCAGTGGGCAAGGTACGCACACGATCTCTCTTGTAGGAAAATTGTGTTGTCATGTTGATAGCAATAGTGATATGTATTTGTAGAGAGGAAAATTGCATAGGGTAGCAACATTTGTAGAGAGGAAAATTGCATAGGGTAGCAATATGGCATTTTCGATTTGCCGTTGCATTGAAAGAATACACTTGTTGCAACAATATGTAACATGTGTTCCATTTTTGTTGTTGCATTGAAAGAATACACTTGTTGCAACAATATCTATATCATGTATTCCATTTTTGTTGTTGTATTGAAAGAATACACTTGTTGCAACAATATCTATAACATTTGTTCCATTTTTGTTGTTGCATTGACAGAATACACTTGTGTTCCAACAATATCTAACATGTGTTCCATTTTTGTTGTTGCAGTAGTGCAAAGAAATGTGCAGAACTTATGGATTTTCTTGTCAACAAAGGTTTCGACTTTTGTAGCGTCGATATCACAAATGACCAGCAGAAGATGATGCGCACGTGGAATATTGAGTCACCTGAATACCACTACATTGATCTTCAAGACTTGATCCATTTTGATGAGCTGGGGCCCAAGACAGGGATGGCTCAGATGGCAACTGCCTTCATCCACCACGACTACAGAACGATGAAGAGTAGTTTCCCCTCGAGAAATCACAACAATTGGGGGAAGAACCCACTTGACCTGATCAATCTCAAGTATGCAGCAATAGATGCATATGTTGCGTTCGAGTTGTTTCGCATCTACTCTTCGATGCAGCAGTAGATGCTATGTTTGCATTATTCGAGACTTTCTATATGTAGTACTACTATTATGTGCTATGTTTGCATTATTCGAGACTTTATATATGTAGTACTACTATTATGTATTATATGTCCTATATTATTTCTATTAATTGTGTATGTGTTTAAGTACCGCTGTGTTTAAGACTAACTCCTTTGCAAAATATTTGAGAAAACGAGTGGAAAACATGGAAAACAGAAGGCTAAGGGGAAACCTTGTGAGAGAAGAAGACTAATGAAATGGCTAAAATAAAACCAAGGGTTAAAAAGGACATGATGCATTCATAAGGACTGGAAAATAGAAGAGATTTAGGAAAGGGGAAACAAAAGATTTCCTAAGATTAAGAGATATGACCACTTAATCAAAATGCATTCATAAGGACTGGAAAACAGTCAGATAAAATATTTTTCTAAATTTTTTGATATATTATTTGTATTTTTAAGATTTTAAAATGAATTAGTTTTATTTTTCTGAATTTTTTGATATATTATTTGTATTTTTAAGATTGTAAAATGAATTAGTTTTATTTTTCTGAATTTTTTGATATATTATTTGTTTTTTAGATTTTAAAATGAATTAGTTTTATTTTTCTGATTTTTTTAGAAATAATACAAACTAAAAAGTTAATGTTTATTTATTTATTCAAAATTATTACTTTTGTTTATTAAAATATTTATTTGAAATTCAAACAATAAAGAAATGTGGCATTGACCAATATACTAATAGGATTGATATGATACTAATATCACATACATGCGTGCGAAACACTTGAATGCGGGACGGGATGGAACTCAGAAGTTAAGCGTGCTAGTGCTAGAGTAGTGGGAGAATGGGTGACCGAGCGGGAAGTTTGACCACGAGTAAGTAATTTGACTAGAGATAATTGTAGAAAAAAGGGAGTGAAAAATAATTAGAAACCCAAATGAATTAAAAAAATAACGAAATAGCTTTTAGTCCCAACCGGGACTAAAGGTCCTCCGCCCCCGGCGCACGCCACCCGCCCACGTGGACGGACCTTTAGCCGCGGTTCGTAAGAGGCGCGACTAAAGGTCCTCCGCCCCGGCGAACGCCACCCGCCCACGTGGACGGGCCTTTAGCCGCGGTTCGTAAGAGGCGCGACTAAGGGGGGGGGGGGGCTTAGTCGCGCATATTTAGTCCCGGTTGCACGGTCGGGATTAATGGCCTTTGCGAACCGGGACTAAATTTCTATTTTCTACCAGTGATATTGTAGATGTTGATATTTTTTCCTAAATATTTGATCAAACTTAGTAAAATTTAACTTTGACTAAATGCAGAACGCAAAGTAGATAAAAATGGAGGGAGTATTAAGAAAGAAACCGATACTAGTAGGAGTACATTATGACCTGCAAGCTGCCACTGTTGTAGTAGAATCAATGATCTTGCGTGTAACCACTGCTAGAATCAGGTGAACCTTTGCTCTCTAGAAATCAATCGAACACTTTGCTCTCCGGTGGAGGTCCACATTCTCACGTGCTGGGGTTGCCTTAGTGTTGGGTTGCCATCGTTCGTATCCATCAATCAAGTCGTGGGGCATCTCCAGTCGCCCCCCAGAGCCTCCCAGGCGACCTTTTTAGCGCCGGAAGCGGCGAATAGCGCCGTTTTCTCACCAGTCGCCCCCCAGAAGCCCAAATAGTGCTGTTTCAGCGTTATTACGCGCCGCGGCAGCACGCGCGGGCCAGCTCTGTCAGTGACGCGCCGAAAAAACGCGGGAACAGAACCGCCCCGTGATCATCTTCTCGGCTCGCGCGTCGGTCAAAAGCTGCCGGCGTTTATGGCGTGGCGGCCGCCCAGTGCATGCGCCCGTTCAAAGGCTGCCGGCGTAATGGCGTGGCGGGCGGCAGCGAGGGGACGCGCCGCAGTAAATGCCCGGCAGGCTATAAAACCCCCCCGCCGCTCGCCGCACTCGCCATTCTTCCACCTCGCTCTTCTGTCTTTCCTCGGCGCTCTCCTCTCCCCCGTGCTCTCATCCTCCACGCAGAAATGGCGGTCTACAACAACGACGCCGCAGCCAACGGCTGGACCCGCCGCCACCTTCGCCGGGACAAGGCGATGGCGCTGTACCGCGCGGGCTACCCGTGCCCGCCGGACAGCCGCCTCCCGAGCTCTGCCGCCGGGCAGCCGCGCTGGTCCCTCAGCGCGGGCGGGGTGCCCGTGCCTCCGCTCCCGTCAACGGACGCGGAGTTCCGGCGGGCCATCCGTGAGGTGCGCGACGGCATGGAGGTGGCCGAACGCCTGCCGGCGGACGGCTACGACGAGTTCTGGTGGTAGGAACTCACGCGGCGCCGCGACCAGGAGCTCGCCTCCTTGGGCGACAACGGCCCCGTCGAGGGCCGCGCCAATGGCCAAGGGCGCCGCCGCTGGTGGGGAGGCCACCACCGCACTCTCGAGTGGGTGGTGGACTACATCCACGCCGGCAACACGCCGCGCCTGGAAATGCCACCCCGGCAAAACCCCACGTGGGATGCGCGCCGGACGGGTGTCGGCTCCTCGTCGGCCACCTTGAGCTCCTCCGGCGCCCAGGCTCTCTCTGTCTCCCCCCCTTCCTGAACTCCGGCGCGCCAGCCCACAGGTGCAGCGGCGGCGCCCTGCGCATTGGCGAGCCACGCTTCGAACGCGTGGCCCGTCCGAAGACGGAGCCGACCGAGGACGCCGACGACGACAAGGAGTGGCCCAGCCAGAAGGCCGCGGAGCAGCTCTCCCTCAACACGCTCCAGCCCCTCGTCGACGACGTCGCCGTGGACTGGAGATTGCGGGAGAGCACCGCCCAGGAGCTGGAGCTCCAGCGCCGCCTGCTCGCTAAGGCGGAACAGTGCAAGGCGGCGCGCCGCCGCGTCCCTTCCCCACCGCCGACGAAGGACCCAGTCTACGTCGTGCTCGACCCCGACTCTGACGAGGAGGACGAGATCCAGCGAGCCCTCGCGGCGAGCAGGTGGGGCAACTCCGGCTGCGGCGACGCCGGACAGGGGACGAGCAGGCGCCCCGGCGACGGCCCCGACGACGACGACGTCGACTACAACCTGGCCATCGCTGCGCGCCTGGGCCTTAAGTACTCCCTCCGTCCACTTTTATAATGCCCACTTCTTACTATTGAAATGCTAAGAAGTGGGGCTTATAAAAGTGGACGGAGGGAGTAGTTAGGTTTAAATTCAGTTTTAGTTTAAATTTCCGTCGAATTTGTACGAACTTTGCCTGAAATCAATAAAATGCGTCGAGTTTTCAAATCGTGTTTTTTTAGGCCGAAACTTGGGCTCGGGGAGCGACTGGGAAGCCTGCCCCCCAAGGTTTCAGATTAGCGCCGTTTGGCGCCGCGGGGGCCCCAAAACGGCGGCGTTTTGGACCCTGGGGGGCGCAACGACTGGAGATGCCCTTAGTGTTCATGCCAGGCAGTGCCGTCGGGTTGGGCAGATTAACTCTGCTAGTCACAGTTTGGACATGGAGCAATTTCACGCGTAAATATCTGGATTTTAAACCTACTCCGGCGCGGCCGCCGACACAGCGCTGTGCAGGCCCTCGAGTACAAAATAAAACCAACCATACTTCACAAGCTTATGGTATGATAAGTTCACTTAATTTCAAGCAAACAATCTTCGACAAAGACTTAGACAATGCACTGCAGTCAACAAAGACATAGACAATTTACAGTAACAGAACTTGCTCCGATATATCCGATATTAAGGGCATCCACAATGTGTGCCAAATTTAGGTGCCAAATAGCTTATTTGGCTTTTGGCATCGGTTCGCTACATTGTAGAGGTGCCAAATCTTGGTGCCAAAGCCAAATAATTTGGCGTAGGAGCAACTAGAAGATCCAATGCCAAATTCTTTTAAGTGAATAAAATAGTTGGATGGAGGGGTGAGACTAGAGAGAGAGTGTGCAGCCACAAATAGTTTATTATTACTTTATACATGGTGGGACAAAATTTGACATTTGGTATTAGTTTTGACACATTGTAGATAGCATAGCAAGTTTAGCTCTAATGCCAAATAAATCTATGTGGCAAATTTGGCTTTGGCACTCTAAGTTCTGTGCATGGAAAACATTAACCCAGTTACCAAGCGGCGCCTCTGGTAGGTACTCAGGACCGGACTGTAGAAAGATTCCACACGATAAAGCTATCTCCTGCATAGAGTCTCCATGAATCATCAGTCTGCTCGGCACCTATTGACAAAGGAGCCATCTCATACTTTTTACCACTGCCATCACCATTAGCAAATCCCAGAGAGAGAAGGAACAAGCTAGCGAGGAGCAACGATGGTGGAAGCTCTCGTGGGCGCATCCACGGGGGCGATGGGTTCCCTCCTGAGGAAGCTGGGAGCTATGCTGACCGACGAATACAAGCTGCTCAAGGATGTCCAAAGCTGCGCGTGAACACGGTGCGGGAGATGTCCTACAAGATAGAGGACAACATCGACAAGTTCATGGTCCTGGTGGAACGCCATGAGCCCTCCTTTCGGAGGCTCATGGTGGCGTCAAGAAGCTCGTCGACAAGTGCAAGAGCTTTCTGCCGGACATCAAGATCCGCCGCAAGATCGCCAAGGAGGCGAAGGACATCAAGAACAAACTCAAGGAGGCCAGCGACAGATTTGCACGGTATGTCTCAGATCCTGTTTTACCTCCTTGTATTATTTTGTACCATCAGTTTTGTTTGTGACTAGGCAGGTTCTTGTATGTATCTGATATGTTGCTTGATTCACCACTCAAGGTATAAGATTGACGAGTCCTCCTCAACGCCTGCAAAAGACAAGGTCGACCCTCGACTTCGTGCACTCTACAAAGATGCCACGGAGCTTGTCGGAATTGATGGACCAAGAGATGAACTTGTCAAGTGGCTGAGTGAGAAAGAGGGCGAATCACTAAAATTTGTCTCTGTTGTTGGATATGGAGGGTTGGGTAAGACCATGCTTGCCAACCAAATCCGGGTCAACCTTGGATCGACCTTTGAGTGTGGGGCTTTTGTCTCGATTTCCCGCAAGCCTGACATCAAGGTGATATTAAAATCTATATTATCACAAATGACCAACCAAGACAATTGTTACTCGGGATTAGATGACATACAACTCATCATCGACAAGATCCGAGAATTCCTCCAACTTAGAAGGTATAACATTAGCATTTCGTAATTAGTTCATGTATAGTCTTTCAAAAATGTATCTTACAAATACCATAGTTGCCTATGCATTTCCTAATGAAGATTTCCCTGCTGTAATATACATTCGTCTAAATTTTTTCTTCCTCGACTTATATGACTCCATTTAGAAACATAAGAAAATAGGTAGTCCTCAACATTGTTTGGATATCTATCCTACAGCGGCCATCCTGTTGGCAGTGGTAAAACATTGCACATTGCCGCTCACAACAGCTGCTTTGACTAGGCATGAGCACGTCCATACTTTTTCCTCTCGGTTGTTAAATCTTGCTATTTTGTTGTTATTTTTTGTACTGTCCAATGGCAATGTTGTTTTTTTAGATTTTGACCAAACTGTATCTAAATCGTACATACTACCCTATATGGAGTTGTTGTCCTTGAGTTTCATCCCCATATGTAGCCCTGTATTATTGTGAGACACTTTCATAATTTCAGTTGCAGTATAAGTATGTTTTAAATAATGACATCTTTATTGATCTTAGCCAATACATCAAGGTGTATTGTACCTAGGATGCACGCATATGTATGTTTCTGGATTTTACGATACTTGATAGGTATTACTATAAACATCTAATGAGCTCTAATGCGTATGATCATAAAACATTGTTGCAGGTACTTTTATCATAATTGATGATATATGGGAGAAAGGAACATGGGAAACTTTGAAATGTGCATTTTCCAAGAATACATGTGGAAGCAGAATAATGATCACAACACGTATAGTTGATGTTGCCAAATCTTGTTCTCCTTCTAATGAAGATCTTGTCTATGAGATGAAACCACTCGGTGAGGTTGACTCAAAGAAGTTGTTTTTCAAGAGGATATTTGGTTGTGAAGAAAGCTGCCCTGATATCTTGAAACAAGCTTCCAAAGATATTTTGAGAAAGTGCGGTGGCCTACCTCTGGCCATCAATGCCATTTCTAGCTTGTTGGCTACAACAAAGGAAACAAAAGAAGAGTGGGATCGTGTGCAACATTCAATTCGTTCTTCGAAGGCCCAAAGTGATGTAATAGAGACCATGAATCACATATTATCTCTTAGTTATTTTGATCTTCCCCACCACCTAAGAAGCTGCATATTGTACTTGGCTCTGTTTCCTGAAGACATGCATATTAAAAGGCAGCGGTTGGTACGTAGATGGATTTCTGAAGGCTTTATCCATGGAGAAAGCGGAAAAGATCTCATGGAATTAGGAGACGAATATTTTCATGAGCTCGTGAACAGAAGCCTAATACAGCCCGAGCGTATAGGTTATGATGGCAAGGCGGCGTATTGCCGAGTCCATGACACCATTCTTGATTTCCTGATTGCCAAGTCATCCGTAGAGAACTTGTGTAATGTCAACATGCAGACTACACATTATCCATTTATATTTATTAATCACTACATGCAGACTACGCATTATCCATTTATTAAACCATCAAATTATTCGTATTAATAATATAAAATATATACTGTGATCAACTCAAATTTGTATGTTATCTTAGAAAACATAATGCAACACATCTCTTATATATAAATTTTGTTTATAATGTGCAGATTTTAAAGCGATAATTAGAAATATTTTAAAAAAAAGCGATAATTAGAAAGGATAAAACTTCTAAACAGTGGGTACATATTTGGACAAATATAAGGACATAACTTTATATATAATTAAACATACTTATAATTCGATAACTGGCCCCACTTTACATATAATCAGTGGGGCCCTAGGGACATTACATCTAATTAAAAAAAAACAAACTGCTCCCGCTCTGCATGCGGGAGCCCTAACTGCTCCCGCGCTGCATGCGGGAGCCCTTGCCGCCCTCCGGCGCCCGGGAGCCCTTGCCGCCCTCCGGCGCCCTAGTTCCATTCCGCCGCCCTGTACTCCATCTCCTTGTTGACGCGGACGCGGCGGTTCTCCGCCCGCATCCTCTCCTCCTCTCGCTCACGGACCCGCTTGATGCTGGCCCGCATTGCCTTCACGTCCTCCTTCGCCTGCTTCTTCTCCTCGGCCTTCAACTCCTTCTTCTCCAGCCGCTCCAGTTCCTTGAGGCGGCGGATCGTCTTGGGGGAGAGGTCGTTGTGGGCGGTGAGGGAGGGCTTGGGGTTGTGGACGAAGGGCGGCGATGGCGATCTCTCCCGTTTGGGAGATTCGACTTCCTCCGACGTATAATCGGCCTCGTACCAAGGCCGATCTTTTGGGCGGTTGTCCTCGTCGGAGACCGACTCGGGGCTAGATGGTAGAGAGTAGGAAGACATGTTAGGGCTTGAAACTAGGGAGAGAAGAGCAAAGGGATGGAGAGGGATGAGAAGATGGAGGACGAGTGAAACGGTCTATTTAAAGGCACGATTAGACGTGAATTAATTGGGGTAGAAGAAGCAAACAATGTGAAAACATTGGGTGCAGTGTAGAAGAGTCGATGCATGGTCAAAGCGGTGTAGAACAGGTGTAGGCGTAGGCCTAGGACAGCTAGTGATACGGAGTACGAGCGCGTGTGCATTAGGCAGTCAAGTGATTCGACGTTGCATGCGTGTATTAAAGAGGTGAAGAGAAGAAAGTCCAAAGTCTCACGCCAAATCCTGCCTCGCTGCATATGCATTGATGCGTATCTTCTGAAAACTAGGCGTGGAGGGCTGCGTCGCTGCAAATGCGACGCGACTCGTGTTTCTGAAACCAGGCGTGGAGGGCTGCGTCGTTGCAAATGTGACGCGACTCGTGTTTCTGAAACAAGGCGTGCAGGGCTGCTGCAAATGCGACGCGACGTTAACTATTTTCTTCTTCTGCCACGTTGTTTACTCTGAAAAAACGAGGCGTGCATGCACCGGGCTGGTGAACGGGGCCCCACTAGACAGTGTCCGTTGTTACATGCCGTTACATTGAGACAAAACACCCAGTCCATGCACCGCTTCATTTTCGATCGTTTGATCGTAAGGAACGGTGCAAACCGAGTCCATGCATGCAAACTACGGCGGCAACGGCCTGCAGACGCTGAGACGAGCGATTCTCTGTGCGGGAACGCGATCCTCTGACTTTAGGTCACTGACAAATGGAGCCCATCACACACCGGACCCACGTGTCATGGGAGAAAGTCAGAGAACGTAAGGTGGGCAAAGTAAGAGGATCAGGTTCCCTCATTTTTTAAGGCATGTACAATAGTGTAGACGGGTGCTGTCTACACTACTCGACCATGTCATTTCTAGACATTTTTAGAGATATTTGCTTGGTTGTGCTAGGATATCCCATAGGAACATAGAACAAAAAGGTAGAACCCACCTCTTCCGAAGATTCACGATGTTTGGTCCGATACAGGAGTTTCACCCTAAGCGCTCACGAGAGAGAAGTGGATGCCGGTGAAGCGGGTCACACCCCGGAGAGAAATCTTTGACATCCAAAGCACACAAACACACCTATACTAACATGGTATGGCACCCCCTAGCTTATGTTGGGATCCAGACACTCCGTAGCCCCCCTCCCGGTGAAACCCTAACCCCGCTGGAGAAATACCTGACTTATACGGAAACACGCGGTAACTGCGTCGAAAGGGGGTAGCAATGTGGACTATTTGCTTGGTTGTGCTAGGATAGCCCATAGGCACACAAAACAAAAAGGTAGAACCCACCTCTTCGGATGATTCACGATGTTGGTCCGATACAGGAGTTTCACCCTGTAAGCGCTCACGAGAGAGGAGTGGATGCCGGTGAAGCGGGTCACACCCCGGAGAGCAATCTTTGACATCCAAAGCACACAACACACATATAATAACATGGTATGGCACCCCCTAGCTTATGTTGGGATCCAGACACTCCGTAGCCCCCCTCCCGGTGAAACCTTAGCCCCGCTGGAGAAATACCTGACTTATACGGAAACACGCGGTAACTGCGTCGAAAGGGGGTGGCAATGTGGAACTATTTGCTTGGTTGTGATAGGATAGACCATAGGCACAAAAAACAAAAAGATAGAACCCAACTCTTCGGAAGATTCACGATGTTGGTCCGATACAGGAGTCTCACCCTCTAAGCGCTCACGAGAGAGGATTGGATGCCGGTGAAGCGGGTCACACCCCGGAGAGCAATCTTTGACAGCCAAAGCACACAACACACCTATAATAACATGGTATGGCACCCCCTAGCTTATGTTGGGATCCAGACACTCTGTAGCCCCCCTCCCGGTGAAACCGTAGCCCCGCTGGAGAAATACCTGACTTATACGGAAACACGCGGTAACTGCGTCGAAAGGGGGTAGCAATGTGGAACTATTTGCTTGGTTGTGCTAGGATAGCCCATAGGAACAAAAAACAAAAAGGTAAAACCCACCTCTTCGGAAGATTCAGGATGTTTGGTCCGATACAGGAGTTTCACCCTGTAAGCGCTCACGAGAGAGATATGGATGCCGGTGAAGCGGGTCACACCCCGGAGAGCAATCTTTGACATCCAAAGCACACAACACTCCTATACTATCATGGTATGGAACCCCCTAGCTTGTGTTGGGATCCAGACGCTCCGTATCTCCCCTCCCGGTGAAACCCTACCCGTTGGGGAAATACCGGACTTATACGGAAACACGCGGTAACGGCGTCGAAAGGGGGTAGCAATGTGGAACTATTTGCTTGGTGGTGCTAGGATAGCCCATAGGAACACAAAACAAAAAGGTAGAACCCACCTCTTCGGAAGATTCACAATGTTTCCACCTCATATTCTTTGAAATCTCTACTCCTGTATTCGAGGAATCTCATTTTAGTGATGGCTTTCGTTCTAATGTTTATAAATCCTATTTATATTTTTCCTAGACTTGTATTAGACCTATATAATGCAATTCCGAAGCCTGAAAATTTATTAGATGAATATTCGTATTATTTATTTTCTTTTGAATAATAATGGTTTTAATCGAAAATTGTAAATAAAACAAGTTTAAAACATCAAAATGAAAAAATAACTTTGGATCTTTCTTAGTCACACCAAAATGAAGCTTTGGTGAGATTTTGACCATATTTGAGTTCCAAAGGTTTGAAACTCATCTCATTATCTTGAACTCTCTACTAGACTGTTCAAGATATCACATATTACACAAGGCTTTTTTGTTCAATTCTTTATAAGACAGGTTTATATTTTTTTCTCGTTACTATATGACATAACACTACTATGTGCGTCGGCAATATATTTTTTCGATTTTTTTTGAATTATGTATGCTCATTTCAAGCTTGGTCAACCCTCTGTTTGACCACCCGAAAAGCTTCTAGAAGGAAACACACAGATTCGACCTGGGCTGTTGGATTGACGCCTTCTAGAAGGAATCGTGCATCGGACGGATGCGCTCGCAGCCACAGCGATCCGCGAGACGTTCGTTCTGCGCTCTGATTGGTTGGTACGTTGGCCACAGGAATCGATGGTTCTACATATGATTTCTTTGCTGTTAAGTATTATAAACCATGTTATTTAAATAAAAAATATAATGAAACTTCAGATTTACTACATCGATGATTTTTATCAGTTTTACATATGATTTTTCTATTAAACTATGTTATTTAAATAAAAAATAAAAAATAGAAGAATTATTCAAAACGTAATGAAACTTCAGATTTACACTATACACGTAGAATAGATGTCTAGAAAATTCATTTGGTTGATTTAGAAAATATGCCAAAAAATGTTGAAGCACAAATGGGGGTATTTACCCTAGCTTGGGACCTCATTTGAAGCACATTTCTCACGAGAATTGAGCGATGGTTGCAAATGAGCATACAAAATTCAAAACAAATCAAAATGACATGAATCCAACGAACAACGTTGTTATATGTGATATAGTTGCTCCTCAAATTTCTATGGATAATTTTGGCAAGGTCGATTTTTTCATGAAATCATAAACGGGGGTGTTTACCCTAGCTTCAGACCTCATTTGAAGCACATTTCTCACGAGAATTGAGCGATGGTTGCAAATGAGCATAAAAAATTCAAAACAAATCAAAATGACATGAATCCAACGCACAACGTTGTTATATGTGATATAGTTGCTCCTCAAATTTCTATGGATAATTTTGGGAAGGTCGAATATTTCATGAAATTATAAACGGGGGTACTTACCCTAGCTTCGGACCTCATTTGAAGCACATTTCTCACGAGAATAGAGCGATGGTTGCAAATGAGCATAAATAGTTCAAAAAAATTCAAAATGACATGAATCCAACGCACAATGTTGTTATATGTGATATAATTGATCCTCAAATTTGTTTGGTTAATTTTGGCAAGGTCGAATTTTTCATGAAATTATAAACGGGGGTATTTACCCTTGCTTCGGACCTCATTTGAAGCACATTTCTCACGAGAATAGAGCGATGGTTTTAAATGAGCATAAATAATTCATAAAAAAATAAAACTAACATGAATCCAACGCACAATGTTGTTATATGTGATATAGTGGCTCCTCAAATTTATTTGGTTAATTTTGGCAAGGTCGATTTTTTCATGAAATTTCAAAGGGGGGTGTCTACCCTAGCTTCAGACCTCATTTGGAGCACATTTCTCATGAAAATAGAGCGATGGTTTCAAATGAGTTTAAATAATTCAAAAAATATCAAAATGACATGAATCCAACGCACAATGCTGTTATATGTGATATAGTTGCTCCTCAAATTGATTTGGATCGGATAATTTTCACAAGGTCGAATTTTTCATGAAATTCCAAACGGGGGTATTTACCCAAGCTTCAGACCTCATTTGAAGCACATTTCTCACGAGAATAGAGCGATGGTTTCAAATGAGCATAAATTATTCAAAAAAAATCAAAATGACATGAATCCAACACACAATGTTGTTATATGTGTCTACTCTAGCTTCAGACCTCATTTGAAGCGCATTTGCCCAAAATTTTAGAATGACTTAGTTCAACATGCATCATACAACATTATTCAAACATTTTTTTCGCTTTTAATCTACATTCTGGCTCGTGATTGCGTTCAGAAATACTCAAAATTAATTAAAAAACGCGAACTCGTTGAAATAGGCTCAAATTCATAGATTCGACAATAGTTTTACAGAAAGCTAGACGGCATAATTTAACTAAAAACATTGAAAAAACTTATAAAAAACTACGGTTGGCCGAGGCTCGCCGCGATCACCCGGCCTGGTCGTCGCACTCCTCCTAGACGTCGTCCTCTGCTCCTCTTCCTCGTCGTCCTCATCGCTATCATCGTAGGCCAGCATGCTGGAGGGCCCCGCCTCGTGGTCGTTCTTGGCTAAGGGCGATGGGTTCGCCAGCGTAGCGATCGCATGCCGCTCCGCTCTGCCTCGGATCCGCAGCCGGTGCAGCTGCGCCTGCTCGGAGGGATGGCGGCGGTCCCGCCTCTCGCTCTGCAGGGCAGCCTTGCGCCGGTCGCTCTCGTACAGCGCGACGACCGCCTGCTGCTCATCCGACGCCGCGGTTGCGGCGAGCTGCCGGTAGACCTGGCGCTCCGCCTGCTCCCTCTGGTGGGTCTCCAGGGATGCACGAACAGCGGCAGCCTCGGCCGCTGCCGCCGCCTCCTTGATCCAGGAGCGGACCGTGTGGAACGCCTCCTTGTTCCGCCATGTTTCGAACGAGTAGACGGTGGCGTGCTGCTCGGGCCAGATAGGCTGCCTCCTCCTAAGCCTCCTCCAGCGCTGCGCCTCCTGCGGCGGCTCCTGCTCGGGCGCCGCCTCCTCCTGCGGCGGCTCCTGCTCGGGCGCCGCCTCCTCCTGCGGCTGCTGCTGCTCGGGCCCCGCCTCCTCCTGCGGCTGCTGCTGCTCGGGCGCTGCCTCCTCCGGCGTCGGCTGCTCGTTCTCCTCGCCGTCATTGTGGCCCCGCGTCGTCGCCGTGGGTCGGCAGTACAACGGCGAGTTGCGCCATGCACGGAGTCGGCGAGGCATCGTCTCGCGGTGTCTGGTGAAGTGCGGCGAGGGCGATGAGAGTTTGTGCGGTGAGGGCGAGGAGATGAACGGCGAGAATGGGGAGAGCGGCGAGCGGTGAGGAGCCTTTTGTAGCCCTGGCGGGTCATTTACTGCGACGCGCGTGCCGTTACTCCGGCAGACTTTGAACGACCCGGGGGCCCACGGTTTTTCCACGCGTCGCTGACAGCTCTGGCCAGCGTGGGCTGCCACGCCTTTTTGCCCCCCAAGCCGAACCCAGCGGCGGTGGTGGTGGTGGTGGTGGTGGTGGTGGTGCCGCAGGTGCTCGTGGCGCAGCAGGGGATGGTGCGGCGGTGACGGCGGCGAGAGCGGCAGCGCACGACGGCGGGTCAACTAAATTGGGCGGCAGCGCACGACGGTGGTGGCGGGAAACTCGGGTGTGGACTATTCAGCGTAGTCAACTAACTGTGCGGTCCCACCCGTAAGCTCCGGATGGTTTCAGCGAACTTGACAGTCCCACCCGGACCCACTTCGCGAAACGGAGTCTGACTCCTCGGTCCCACTTCGCGAAACGGAGTCGACTCCAAACTTACCGTTCCAGCCTCTCCATAGTAGTTGCGCACAGACTAGGGGCAAAACTGAGGTCGATTCAGCTCTAGGGGTAAAACTAAGTACAAGTGGTCCGCTGTGGGCAATTCGATAAAAAGCCCCCTAAAAAAACAGTGCAAGCCTGATGGCATAGTTCGTCGGATCTCTATGATGGGAACTGAGGATGAAGAAATCGTGGAACAATTGGATTTGTCACACGCTCGGTTAATCAGTGCCTTTGGAAATGATATCAAGCGACTGCCTTTGCTTGGGAAGTGAAAATCCCTGCGTGTGCTGGACTTGCAACGCTGCTATAAGTTGGAAAATCATCATATCAAGGATATTGAAAGACTCTATCAGCTGAGATACTTGGATATATCTTATACACGAATCACGGAGCTTCCTAGTCAAATTGGGGAGCTACTGTATCTAGAAACCCTAGTTACACCATATTATATATATGACCTTCCTGAAAGCACAACTCGGCTACGACGACTGGCACGTCTGTTTGCTGATTGTAAGCTTCCAGATAGGCTGGGAACTTGGTAAACTTGCAAGAACTTGACAATATTGATGCCTTGCAATTAAAGCATGTGGAAGAGCTCGGCAAACTAACAAATCTGAAAAGGCTGAGGATTAGATTGGACACAGATGAAATAGAAGACAACAAATTAGTAGAGTCGAAGGTAAAGCTGGTGTCAGCTCTCAGTAAATTGGACGAATGCGGCCTCCATTCCCTGACTATTGATTATAACATGGGTGAAAAGGATGGAGCAGAGCCATTTCTCCCTGCTTTAGGTTGCATCCATAAGGTTTGTTTATGTGGAGAAGATATCTGCCGGATTAGCAGATGGCTCGCGTCACTTCCAAACCTACATAAGTTGTCTCTCGACCTTGCAAATATAGAGCAGCAGTATATGGAGATTATTGGATTGATTCCCAATCTGCTCAAATTGTCACTGGCTTCGTCTGAAACAAACAAGCTCATCATCATCAGGTGCAAAGGATTTCAACAATTGCAGAAGTTTGAGGTTGAACAGGCTCATATGGGAGTTTTAATGTTTGAACCGGGGGCTATGCCGAGGCTCAAGGAGCTTCGATTCTATAACTTTAAAGAAAGGGTCATTTATCGAATTGCCCACAGCGGACCACTTCTACTCAGTTTTACCCCTAGCGCCGAATGGTGCTCAGTTTTGCCCCTAGTCCGTGCGCAACTACTATGGAGAAGCCGGAACGGTAAGTTTGGAGTCGAATCCGTTCCGCGAAGTGGGTCCGAGGAGTCAGACTCCGTTTCGCGAAGTGGGTCCGGGTGGGACTGCCAAGTTCGTTGAAACCGTCCGGAGCTTACAGGTGGGACCGCGCAGTTTGAATAGTCCACACCCAAGCTTCCCGCTGGTTTCAGCGACGCGTGGGAAAACCGCGGGCCCCGCGTCGGTCAAAGGCTGTCGGAGTAACGTCACGCGCGGCGCAACAAATGCCCCGCCAGGGCTACAAAAGGCCCCTCGTCGCTCGCCGCTCTCCCCATTCTAGCCGTTAATCTCGCCCTCACCGCACTCGCTCTCATTGCTGCATTTCCACCTAGACACCCCCGAGACGATGCCTCGCCGGCTCCGTGCAAACCACAACTCGCCGTTGTACTGCCGCCCCGCGGCCGCGATGCGGGGCCACAGTGACGCCGATAGCGACGAGTTCTTCTACGAGGAGAACAAGCAGCAACCGCAGGAGGAGGCGGCGCCCGAGCAGGAGCCGCCGCAGGAGGAGGCTGCGCCCGAGCAGGAGCCGCCCCAGGAGGAGGCGGCGCCCGAGCAGGAGCCACCGCAGGAGGCGCAGCGCTGGAGGAAGCAGCCTATCTGGCCCGAGCAGCACGCTGCCGTCTACTCGTTCGAAACATGGCGGAACGAGGAGGCGTTCCACACGGTCCGCTCCTGGCTCAAGGAGGCGGCGGCAGCGGCCGAGGCTGCCGCTGTTCGTGCATCCCTGGAGACCCACCAGAGGGAGCAGGCGGAGCGCCAGGTCTACCGGCAGCTCGCCGCAACCGCGGCGTCGGATGAGCTGCAGGCGGTCGTCGCACTGTACGAGAGCGACCGGCGCAAGGCTGCCCTGCAGAGCGAGAGGCGGGACCGCCGCCATCCCTCCGAGCAGGCGCAGCTGCACCGGCTGTGGATCCGAGGCAGAGCGGAGCGGCATGCGATCGCTACGCTGGCGAACCCATCGCCCTTAGCCAAAAACGACCACGAGACGGGGCCCTCCAACATGCTGGCCTACGACGACAGCGATGAGGACGACGAGGAAGAGGAGTAGAGGACGACGTCTAGGAGGAGGGCGACGACCAGGCCGGGTGATCGCGGCGAGCCTCGGCCAACCGTAGTTTTTTTTAAGTTTTTTCAACGTTTTTAGTTAAATTATGCCGTCTAGCTTTCTGTAAAACTATCGTCGAATCTATGAATTTGAGCCTATTTCAACGAGTTCGCGTTTTTTAATTAATTTTGAGTATTTCTGAACAAAATCACGAGCCATAATGTAGATTAAAAGCGAAAAGAATGTTTGAATAATGTTGTATAATGTTGAACTAAGTTATTCCAAAATTTTGGGCAAATGTGCTTCAAATGAAGTTTGAAGCTAGAGTACACACCCCCGTTTCAAATTTCATGAAAGATTCGACCTTGATAAAATTATCCAAATAAATTTGAGGAGCAACTATATCACATATAACAACATTGTGCTTCAAATGAGGTCTGAAGCTAGGTTAAATACCCCCGTTTGGAATTTCATGAAAAAATCGACCTTGTAAAAATTATCCGATCCAAATCAATTTGAGGAGCAACTATATCACATATAACAGCATTGTGTGTTGGATTCATGTCATTTTGATATTTTTTTGAATTATTTATGCTCATTTGAAACCATCGCTCTATTCTCGTGAGAAATGTGCTGCAAATGAGGTCTGAAGCTAGGGTAGACACCCCCGTTTGAAATTTCATGAAAAAATCGACCTTGCCAAAATTAACCAAATAAATTTGAGGAGCAACTATATCACATATAACAACATTGTGCGTTGGATTCATGTCAGTTTATTTTTTTATGAATTATTTATGCTCATTTAAAACCATCGCTCTATTCTCGTGAGAAATGTGCTTCAAATGAGGTACGAAGCTAGGGTAAATACCCCCGTTTATAATTTCATGAAAAAATTCGACCTTGCCAAAATTAAACAAACAAATTTGAGAACCAACTATATCACATATAACAACATTGTGCGTTGGATTCATGTCATTTTGATTTTTTTTGAATTATTTATACTCATTTGCAACCATCGCTCAATTCTCGTGAGAAATGTGCTTCAAATGAGGTCCGAAGCTAGGGTAAATACCCCCGTTTATAATTTCATGAAAAAATCGACCTTGCCAAAATTATCCAAACAAATTTGAGGAGAAACTATATCACATATAACAACATTGTGTGTTGGATTCATATCATTTTGAATTTTTTTGAATTAGTTATGCTCATTTGCAACCAACGCTCAATTCTCGTGAGAAATGTGCTTCAAATGAGGTCCGAAGCTAGGGTAAACACCCCCGTTTATAATTTCATGAAAAATTCGACCTTGCCAAAATTATCCATAGAAATTTGAGGAGCAACTATATCACATATAACAACGTTGTGCGTTGGATTCATGTCATTTTGATTTGTTTTGAATTATTTATGCTAATTTGCAACCATCGTTCAATTCTCGTGAGAAATGTGCTTCAAATGAGGTCCGAAGCTAGGGTAAATACCCCCATTTGTGCTTCAACATTTTTGGGCATATTTTCTAAATCAACCAAATGAATTTCCTAGACATCTATTCTACATGTATAGTGTAAATCTGAAGTTTCATTATGTTTTGAATAATTCTTTTATTTTTTATTTAAATAACATGGTTTAATAGAAAAATCATATGTAAAACTGATAAAAATCATCGCTGTAGTAAATCTGAAGTTTCATTATATTTTTTTTTATTTAAATAATATGTTTTAATACTTAACAGCAAAGAAATCATATGTAGAACCATCGATCCCTGTGGCCAACGTACCAACCAATCAGAGCGCAGAACGAGCGTCTCGCGGATCGCTGTGGCTGCGAGCGCATCCGTCCGATGCACGATTCCTTCTAGAAGGCGTCGATCCAACAACCCAGGTCGAATCTCTGTGTTTCCTTGTAGATGCTTTTCGGGTGGTCAAACAGAGCGTTGACCAAGCTTGAAATGAGCATACATATTTCAAAAAAATCAAAAAAAATATATTGCCGACGCACATAGTAGTGTTATGTCATATAGTAACGAGAAAAAAATATAAACCTGTGTTATAAAGAATGGAACGAAAAAGCCTTGTGTAACATGTGATATCTTGAACAGTCTAGTAGAGAGTTCAAGATAATGAGATGAGTTTCAAACCTTTGGAACTCAAATAAGGTCAAAATCTCACCAAAGCTTCATTTTGGTGTGACTAAGAAAGATCCAAAGTTATTTTTTCATTTTGAAGTTTTAAACTAGTTTTATTTACGATTTACGATTAAAACCATTATTATTCAAAAGAAAATAAATAATACGAATATTCATCCAATAAATTTTTAGGCTTCGGAATTGCATTATATAGATCTAATACAAGTCTAGGAAAAATATAAATAGGATTTATAAACATTAGAACGAAAGTCATCACTAAAATGAGATTCCTCGAATACAGGAGTAGAGATTTCAAAGAATATGAGGTGGAAACATCCTGAATTTTCCGAAGAGGTGGGTTCTACCTTTTTGTTTTGTGTTCCTATGGGCTATCCTAGCACCAGCAAGCAAATAGTTCCACATTGCTACCCCCTTTCGACGCAGTTACCGCGTGTTTCCGTATAAGTCCGGTATTTCTCCAGCGGGGCTAGGGTTTCACCGGGAGGGGGCTACAGGCGTCTGGATCCCAACACAAGCTAGGGGGTTCCATACCATGATAGTATAGGTGTGTTGTGTGCTTTGGATGTCAAAGATTGCTCTCCGGGGTGTGACCCGCTTCACCGGCATCCATTTCTGTCTCGTGAGAGCTTACATGGTGAAACTCCTGTATTGGACCAAACATCCCGAATCTTCCGAATAGGTGGGTTCTACCTTTTTGTTTTGTGTTCCTATGGGCTATCCTAGCACAAGCAAACAAATAGTTCCACATTGCTACCCCCTTTCGACGCAGTTACCGCGTGTTTCCGTATAACTCCTTGTATTATTTTGTACCATCAGTTTTGTTTGTGACTAGGCAGGTTCTTGTATGTATCTGATTTGTTGCTTGATTCACCACTCAAGGTATAAGATTGACGAGTCCTCCTCAACGCCTGCAAAAGACAAGGTCGACCCTCGACTTCGTGCACTCTACAAAGATGCCACGGAGCTTGTCGGAATTGATGGACCAAGAGATGAACTTGTCAAGTGGCTGAGTGAGAAAGAGGGCGAATCACTAAAATTTGTCTCTGTTGTTGGATATGGAGGGTTGGGTAAGACCATGCTTGCCAACCAAATCCGGGTCAACCTTGGATCGACCTTTGAGTGTGGGGCTTTTGTCTCGATTTCCCGCAAGCCTGACATCAAGGCGATATTAAAATCTATATTATCACAAATGACCAACCAAGACAATTGTTACTCGGGATTAGATGACATACAACTCATCATCGACAAGATCCGAGAATTCCTCCAACTTAGAAGGTATAACATTAGCATTTCGTAATTAGTTCGTGTATAGTCTTTCAAAAATGTATCTTACAAATACCATAGTTGCCTATGCATTTCCTAATGAAGATTTCCCTGCTGTAATATACATTCGTCTAAATTTTTTCTTCCTCGACTTATATGACTCCATTTAGAAACATAAGAAAATAGGTAGTCCTCAACATTGTTTGGATATCTATCCTACAGCGGCCATCCTGTTGGCAGTGGTAAAACATTGCACATTGCCGCTCACAACAGCTGCTTTGACTAGGCATGAGCACGTCCATACTTTTTCCTCTCGATTGTTAAATCTTGCTATTTTGTTGTTATTTTTTGTACTGTCCAATGGCAATGTTGTTTTTTTAGATTTTGACCAAACTGTATCTAAATCGTACATACTACCCTATATGGAGTTGTTGTCCTTGAGTTTCATCCCCATATGTAGCCCTGTATTATTGTGAGACACTTTCATAATTTCAGTTGCAGTATAAGTATGTTTTAAATAATGACATCTTTATTGATCTTAGCCAATACATCAAGGTGTATTGTACCTAGGATGCACGCATATGTATGTTTCTGGATTTTACGATACTTGATAGGTATTACTATAAACATCTAATGAGCTCTAATGCATATGATCATAAAACATTGTTGCAGGCTATTACTAGACATAAGAATTCCAGGAATATCTCATACAGATGGAATAGAGTTACGTACGATGGAGCGGTAGCGGCACCGCCGTTGTTGTTGTCCACGTCGGCCATGTCGTCGATGAAGAGGTTGCCGAGGTCGGGGAAGAAATCGTCGTTGGGGAAGTAGTCGCCGTCAGCAGTCGCGCGAGTGCGCTCCCCAAAAACCTGATCGCCCCTCTCCCGTACAGGATCACAAGAGGCGGGGTTCCGGAGGCCTGAGAAGACTTGATTGGCGGCGCAGTGTTTTGGAACGGTGGTGCGAAACCATATGACGAAGTGGCGGCTAGGGTTTACCGTATGCGCGTATTTATATGCGGGCTGGGAGAGACGTGGGCGTAACTCCACGTCTGAGTCGGTTCGGCTCCACGATCCAGAAAGGAAACGGAAACGGTTTTGGAATTAACGCGTCCGTTAATTACCAAATTAATGACTCATTAAGTTTTCCCAATCGACAAAATAAACGCTCTCGGCTCATTCCCGCAACCCGCGGCGCGTCGCGTCGTGACGAGGCGTGGCGAGGCGGGCGGCGGAGGAGGAGGAGCGCGCGTGTGGCACACCTCTCCTCTTGCCTTGCCTACTCATACATGAGCTAGAATGGCTCACCTTATAAGGTGCTTCCACTCTCTCCAAACTAGCAATGTGGGACTAAACTTTAGTCCCACTCACTCCACTTATTATTCATGAATGGGCCATGACAATTTCAGGATTTTAGTGGGCTTAGTGGGCTAGACATGTGAGCCCATATACATAGCCCATACAAAATTCCAACATCATCAGGCGACGACATTTGTGCCTATGGTGGTTCATTTGCACGTCCTGCCTAGTTGTTCCTCCAGTCCTCCTCCTGATAGGTGAAAAGAAATATGGCCGGGCCTCCAACTCGAATCGATGCACCCAGATCATAGGGAGGCAACAAACAACAAAGGGGATCATAAGAATGGACTGTAGCAGGAAGATGATAATTGAGAGGAAAACACCAAATAAGTAGTCAAGTAGATGGTGGTTTGAGGGTGCAGCCTGCAACGCACCTATTGACTGCAACAACGGATCGGTTCCGGCGAAATCCCGACGAAATTAAAATGCTCGAGCGGCAATTGGAAGGATTTCTCTCTCAGCCGCTCGCTCAGTTGCAGTGGAAAAGAAATTGGTGCAGTTAATAGGAAGAAGAGCAGAGAGAGTAAGGGGAGGCACACGTGAGTTGGGGCCTGGTGTGGAGTTAATTGTGCCGCAGAATCCTAAGCAATGTAATTTTTAATGAGTTGATTAGACCTAGGCCTGATTATCCTCGCTAAACCAGCAATACGTAATAGGTTAACGCAAAAAAATTGGAGGCCCTCCTGATTTGGAGGCCCTGTTCAGTCGAACATTCTGCACTTGCGTGCGATACGGGCCTGGTCAATTGTGATATCGCGCTCACTGCTTCAGACATAGTTTCTGATTAAAATGATGTGTAATTGGTTATCAGTGGTGTTTCCACACACACACAAAAAAATCATTATTCAACTTGTAACAGGAAGTGGTGTGCTTAAGTACATGTATATGGGTTATTGCCTACTTTGTCCCTACTGTATATGATATCTGCAGTTTTCATAGAATTCCTTCATCATTTAAAATGGACCTGTTTAGTACAACTTGTACAGCTGCATTTTCCTGTTGTATCAATCATTTTGTCAGTTAAACTACAGTTAGATGGTATGTTTCCGCAGATAGCATGCAAGGACTTCCCTCACTCGCGCCACTTGTGTTCTGACTTTCCCTTCAGCACTACCCCTCACGTGAAGCATTGTAACATGGCAAGTAACAAGCATGTTCGCTCCCTGTCCTAGATGCTGTTGGCAATATGACTACATTGATGATCGTAGCAGAGTAGACAGTTTAATTTTTGTTGCTGTTCTCCAAACTAGCAAAGTGGCCCTCGCAAATGCGAGCGCACTATCTTCATTGCCTTTTAAGTGCTCAGGAAAAAATATTATAGTTCATAGATATTTATGTTATGGGGTTGCAAGTTAATAGTTTGATTGTAGATAGAGTGCCAAACAGACTATTGTAAGCAAGGAAACATATTAAATTTGTAGAAAGTATATTGTATTGTCATTGATAAACTAAAATCTCAATGAGTTATGCCATAGTCGTTGTTGTGGGTATTATGTACAATAAAAGTAAATTCTCAGATTTCTCTAGTTTCTATCACTTTTATTGTACATAATTCACATGGGCTATCAATATATTGAAAGTATACATGTCTTTAAGTGACACTAATTACTTAGAGGTAATTTAGCTATTTAGAATGAAATAAAAAATGAATAAGTAAAAACTCATTGACTAATATAATATAAAAAAGATTACAAATTACTGAAAATGCAACTTAAAATTCTCAAACTAATGTAGTACAATATTTGCAAAATACTAAATCTCTAGAAAATTTTCCATTTTATGTTTTTACTTATGTTAACTACATATAATTTTGACATACTTATATAGACCTTAGATCAATACAAAATATGATGAGAAGATCGTCTTCTCAAAGTTGTGAGTAGAAAAGTATATTTGTATCTTATAGTGCAAAAAATTTATCCAACAGCGAGAGAATAATTCTCCATCCTAAAGAAAGGCCATTATGTGTAAATGATCAAATCCGAGAAGAAACACCGGCATCATAAATATATGATAATAGTTCCCAAAGCAAGAGAACATTTTCCATCCAAAAGAAACTTGATATTCCGCATATAGTGTTATTGGATGACATGAATTTTGTGCCAGTACATCCCGTCTTTGATACACTAAAGTAAAAGGGATGTGAGTTTTTAAGACATCAACATAGACACTCGATCAAACAACTAAGAAAGATAAGAGAATGAAATTGGACAGCATTGCACTTTCTAGTTACATAATTATATGTTAAATTCTACATTGCTATAATAACTTTGAGGAAATTAGTACAACCAACATGTAACAATAGTCCATGCCTTAGATAAATATTTCCATACAATCTACCAAAAGAATATCTCCATAAGCGCTTGGAAATAATAAATCAAACTTATTTCATTTGCGTTTTGCACTATGAGAGCAACAAAAATTAATTATAGCTTCTTAGGAATGCATATCTGCCTGAGACTTAGGTATGAGCAGTCGCATGCTTAAAATGCAGCTCCAAAAAATAATTATAATAATTTGAACCAACTTCTCTCTAATTTATATGTATGTTCTTTTGGTTTATGTAATAAATATAGAATTGAAAGAAATAAATACCTCACTCTACTAACCTTAAAATTTCTTATTGTATTAACCGATCCTTCGTGCATAAAGAACGTTAACTTACTAACTTGATTTTCCTTCATATACACGTGTACCATGGTGCTCTGCAACAACTAAATAGACATTGATCTGATCAAGATTTATCTGTACAACGGGAATATTGAAGTCGTGATCTGGAAATAAGTTTACTGAAACAAATATACCTATATTATTAACAGAAGTGAGCTGAAAAAACAAAAGTGAGATGAATTAAAAAAAATCCGTAATGAATACGGTGGTACCAAAAGAGCACGTTTAGCTTGTCCTTGTGTAAATAGTAGATTAATGGAGCGGTACAATATTACCCTCTAAAGAAGTGTACGGATATGATCCCCATATTAATCGTATCAGATTGACACAACAATATGTTGGGCTTGTCTTCTGCAACTCAGTGGCAGCGCATAAAACCCATCAGAGAAGGCAGCCACCGTGACAAACACAGGTTGGCGGCTTGGCGCCCATTAGTAATCAGGTCTTGGTGTAGCGTCGCTGGTAGCGGGCATGCATGACAAATCCATCGAAGAGTCTGTGCAGCTCATTGCTTGCGGCGGTGGTGTAGAAAAACCCATCGGAGAACGGACTAATCATGACTTACACATGTGGGTTCCCATTGCTGATTAGGTCATACAGCAATGCCATCAGCAGACGTGGCAAATCCATCAGAGATCAGCTCCTTCTTAGCACTGGCGGCAGGAAAAATCCATATGGGAAGAGAAGCACCGTGGCGAACACACTGGTCGGCACCTATTGCTGATATGCACCCGATGCTACCCACCTACGTGCCAGCCGAATCTGATTTTCTTGGTCTGATTTGATACTATATGTATTAAAATTTCCGTACGGATATCTGTTCTGTAGAGTCCGGGACAAAAACAAAAACTATGCACACACGGATCAAAAGGTGATCTCCTAAATATGGATCGTGTCAAACAGAACTACAAGATTACGTAACTAATCTTCTTTCATTAAATCCTGACCATTCATTTTATATCTAACTAACAAAAACAATTAGGATGATGTGGCTCAATGTGGTGTCTCCGTTATAGTTCCGTATATTGCTTTTAGTATATAAAAGATTGATGATATATGGGAGAAAGGAACATGGGAAACTTTGAAATGTGCATTTTCCAAGAATACATGTGGAAGCAGAATAATGATCACAACACGTATAGTTGATGTTGCCAAATCTTGTTCTCCTTCTAATGAAGATCTTGTCTATGAGATGAAACCACTCGGTGAGGTTGACTCAAAGAAGTTGTTTTTCAAGAGGATATTTGGTTGTGAAGAAAGCTGCCCTGATATCTTGAAACAAGCTTCCAAAGATATTTTGAGAAAGTGCGGTGGCCTACCTCTGGCCATCAATGCCATTTCTAGCTTGTTGGCTACAACAAAGGAAACAAAAGAAGAGTGGGATCGTGTGCAACATTCAATTCGTTCTTCGAAGGCCCAAAGTGATGTAATAGAGACCATGAATCACATATTATCTCTTAGTTATTTTGATCTTCCCCACCACCTAAGAAGCTGCATATTGTACTTGGCTCTGTTTCCTGAAGACATGCATATTAAAAGGCAGCGGTTGGTACGTAGATGGATTTCTGAAGGCTTTATCCATGGAGAAAGCGGAAAAGATCTCATGGAATTAGGAGACGAATATTTTCATGAGCTCGTGAACAGAAGCCTAATACAGCCCGAGCGTATAGGTTATGATGGCAAGGCGGCGTATTGCTGAGTCCATGACACCATTCTTGATTTCCTGATTGCCAAGTCATCCGAAGAGAACTTGTGTAATGTCAACATGCAGACTACACATTATCCATTTATATTTATTAATCACTACATGCAGACTACGCATTATCCATTTATTAAACCATCAAATTATTCGTATTAATAATATAAAATATATACTGTGATCAACTCAAATTTGTATGTTATCTTAGAAAACATAATGCAACACATCTCTTATATATAAATTTTGTTTATAATGTGCAGATTTTAAAACGATAATTAGAAATATTTTTAAAAAAAGCGATAATTAGAAAGGATAAAACTTCTAAACAGTGGGTACATATTTGGACAAATATAAGGACATAACTTTATATATAATTAAACATACTTATAATTCGATAACTGGCCCCACTTTACATATAATCAGTAGGGCCCTAGGGACATTACATCTAATTAAAAAAAACTAACTGCTCCCGCTCTGCATGCGGGAGCCCTAACTGCTCCCGCGCTGCATGCGGGGGCCCTTGCCGCCCTCCGGCGCCCGGGAGCCCTTGCCGCCCTCCGGCGCCCTAATTCCATTCCGCCGCCCTGTACTCCATCTCCTTGTTGACGCGGACGCGGCGGTTCTCCGCCCGCATCCTCTCCTCCTCTCGCTCACGGACCCGCTTGATGCTGGCCCGCATTGCCTTCACGTCCTCCTTCGCCTGCTTCTTCTCCTCGGCCTTCAACTCCTTCTTCTCCAGCCGCTCCAGTTCCTTGAGGCGGCGGATCGTCTTGGGGGAGAGGTCGTTGTGGGCGGTGAGGGAGGGCTTGGGGTTGTGGACGAAGGGCGGCGATGGCGATCTCTCCCGTTTAGGAGATTCGACTTCCTCCGACGTATAATCGGCCTCGTACCAAGGCCGATCTTTTGGGCGGTTGTCCTCGTCGGAGACCGACTCGGGGCTAGATGGTAGAGAGTAGGAAGACATGTTAGGGCTTGAAACTAGGGAGAGAAGAGCAAAGGGATGGAGAGGGATGAGAAGATGGAGGACGAGTGAAACGGTCTATTTAAAGGCACGATTAGACGTGAATTAATTGGGGTAGATGAAGCAAACAATGTGAAAACATTGGGTGCAGTGTAGAAGAGTCGATGCATGGTCAAAGCGGTGTAGAACAGGCGTAGGCGTAGGCCTAGGACAGCTAGTGATACGGAGTACGAGCGCGTGTGCATTAGGCAGTCAAGTGATTCGACGTTGCATGCGTGTATTAAAGAGGTGAAGAGAAGAAAGTCCAAAGTCTCACGCCAAATCCTGCCTCGCTGCATATGCATTGATGCGTATCTTCTGAAAACTAGGCGTGGAGGGCTGCGTCGCTGCAAATGCGACGCGACTCGTGTTTCTGAAACCAGGCGTGGAGGGCTGCGTCGCTGCAAATGTGACGCGACTCATGTTTCTGAAACAAGGCGTGCAGGGATGCTGCAAATGCGACGCGACGTTAACTATTTTCTTCTTCTGCCACGTTGTTTACTCTGAAAAAACGAGGCGTGCATGCACCGGGCTGGTGAACGGGGCCCCACTAGACAGTGTCCGTTGTTACATGCCGTTACATTGAGACAAAACACCCAGTCCATGCACGGCTTCATTTTCGACCGTTTGATCGTAAGGAACGGTGCAGACCGAGTCCATGCATGCAAACTACGGCGGCAACGGCCTGCAGACGCTGAGACGAGCGATTCTCTGTGCGGGAACGCGATCCTCTGACTTTAGGTCACTGACAAATGGAGCCCATCACACACCGGACCCACGTGTCATGGGAGAAAGTCAGAGAACGTAAGGTGGGCAAAGTAAGAGGATCAGGTTCCCTCATTTTTAAGGCATGTACAATAGTGTAGACGGGTGCTGTCTACACTACTCGGCCATGTCATTTCTAGACATTTTTAGAGATATTTGCTTGGTTGTGCTAGGATATCCCTAGGAACATAGAACAAAAAGGTAGAACCCACCTCTTCCGAAGATTCACGATGTTTGGTCTGATACAGGAGTTTCACCCTAAGCGCTCACGAGAGAGAAGTGGATGCCGGTGAAGCGGGTCACACCCCGGAGAGAAATCTTTGACATCCAAAGCACACAAACACACCTATACTAACATGGTATGGCACCCCCTAGCTTATGTTGGGATCCAGACACTCCGAAGCCCCCCTTCCGGTGAAACCCTAGCCCCGCTGGAGAAATACCTGACTTATACGGAAACACGCGGTAACTGCGTCGAAAGGGGGTAGCAATGTGGACTATTTGCTTGGTTGTGCTAGGATAGCCCATAGGCAAACAAAACAAAAAGGTAGAACCCACCTCTTCGGAAGATTCACGATGTTGGTCCGATACAGGAGTTTCACCCTCTAAGCGCTCACGAGAGAGGAGTGGATGCCGGTGAAGCGGGTCACACCCCGGAGAGCAATCTTTGACATCCAAAGCACACAACACACATATAATAACATGGTATGGCACCCCCTAGCTTATGTTGGGATCCAGACACTCCGTAGCCCCCCTCCCGGTGAAACCCTAGCCCCGCTGGAGAAATACCTGACTTATACGGAAACACGCGGTAACTGCGTCGAAAGGGGGTAGCAATGTGGAACTATTTGCTTGGTTGTGCTAGGATAGACCATAGGCACAAAAAACAAAAAGATAGAACCCAACTCTTCGGAAGATTCACGATGTTGGTCCGATACAGGAGTTTCACCCTCTAAGCGCTCACGAGAGAGGAGTGGATGCCGGTGAAGCGGGTCACACCCTGGAGAGCAATCTTTGACATACAAAGCACACAACACACCTATAATAACATGGTATGGCACCCCCTAGCTTATGTTGGGATCCAGACACTCTGTAGCCCCCCTCCCGGTGAAACCGTAGCCCCGCTGGAGAAATACCTGACTTATACGGAAACACGCGGTAACTGCGTCGAAAGGGGGTAGCAATGTGGAACTATTTGCTTGGTTGTGCTAGGATAGCCCATAGGAACAAAAAACAAAAAGGTAGAACCCACCTCTTCGGAAGATTCAGGATGTTTGGTCCGATACAGGAGTTTCACCCTGTAAGCGCTCACGAGAGAGATATGGATGCCGGTGAAGCGGGTCACACCCCGGAGAGCAATCTTTGACATCCAAAGCACACAACACTCCTATACTATCATGGTATGGAACCCCCTAGCTTGTGTTGGGATCCAGACGCTCCGTATCTCCCCTCCCGGTGAAACCCTACCCGTTGGGGAAATACCGGACTTATACGGAAACACGCGGTAACGGCGTCGAAAGGGGGTAGCAATGTGGAACTATTTGCTTGGTGGTGCTAGGATAGCCCATAGGAACACAAAACAAAAAGGTAGAACCCACCTCTTCGGAAGATTCACAATGTTTCCACCTCATATTCTTTGAAATCTCTACTCCTGTATTCGAGGAATCTCATTTTAGTGATGGCTTTCGTTCTAATGTTTATAAATCCTATTTATATTTTTCCTAGACTTGTATTAGACCTATATAATGCAATTCCGAAGCCTGAAAATTTATTAGATGAATATTCGTATTATTTATTTTCTTTTGAATAATAATGGTTTTAATCGAAAATTGTAAATAAAACAAGTTTAAAACATCAAAATGAAAAAATAACTTTGGATCTTTCTTAGTCACACCAAAATGAAGCTTTGGTGAGATTTTGACCATATTTGAGTTCCAAAGGTTTGAAACTCATCTCATTATCTTGAACTCTCTACTAGACTGTTCAAGATATCACATGTTACACAAGGCTTTTTCGTTCAATTCCTTCTAAGACATGTTTATATTTTTTTCTCGTTACTATATGACATAACACTACTATGTGCGTCGGCAATATATTTTTTCGATTTTTTTTTAATTATGTATGCTCATTTCAAGCTTGGTCAACCCTCTGTTTGACCACCCGAAAAGCTTCTAGAAGGAAACACACAGATTCGACCTGGGCTGTTGGATTGACGCCTTCTAGACGGAATCGTGCATCGGACGGATGCGCTCGCAGCCACAGCGATCCGCGAGACGTTCGTTCTGCGCTCTGATTGGTTGGTACGTTGGCCACAGGGATCGATGGTTCTACATATAATTTCTTTGCTGTTAAGTATTATAAACCATGTTATTTAAATAAAAAATATAATGAAACTTCAGATTTACTACAGCGATGATTTTTATCAGTTTTACATATGATTTTTCTATTAAACCATGTTATTTAAATAAAAAATAAAAAATAGAAGAATTATTCAAAACATAATGAAACTTCAGATTTACACTATACATGTAGAATAGATGTCTAGAAAATTCATTTGGTTGATTTAGAAAATATGCCAAAAAATGTTGAAGCACAAATGGGGGTATTTACCCTAGCTTGGGACCTCATTTGAAGCACATTTCTCACGAGAATTGAGCGATGGTTGCAAATGAGCATACAAAATTCAAAACAAATCAAAATGACATGAATCCAACGCACAACGTTGTTATATGTGATATAGTTGCTCCTCAAATTTCTATGGATAATTTTGGCAAGGTCGATTTTTTCATGAAATCATAAACGGGGGTGTTTACCCTAGCTTCAGACCTCATTTGAAGCACATTTCTCACGAGAATTGAGCGATGGTTGCAAATGAGCATAAAAAATTCAAAACAAATCAAAATGACATGAATCCAACGCACAACGTTGTTATATGTGATATAGTTGCTCCTCAAATTTCTATGGATAATTTTGGCAAGGTCGAATTTTTCATGAAATTATAAACGGGGGTACTTACCCTAGCTTCGGACCTCATTTGAAGCACATTTCTCACGAGAATAGAGCGATGGTTGCAAATGAGCATAAATAGTTCAAAAAAATTCAAAATGACATGAATCCAACGCACAATGTTGTTATATGTGATATAGTTGATCCTCAAATTTGTTTGGTTAATTTTGGCAAGGTCGAATTTTTCATGAAATTATAAACGGGGGTATGTACCCTTGCTTCGGACCTCATTTGAAGCACATTTCTCACGAGAATAGAGCGATGGTTTTAAATGAGCATAAATAATTCATAAAAAAATAAAACTAACATGAATCCAACGCACAATGTTGTTATATGTGATATAGTGGCTCCTCAAATTTATTTGGTTAATTTTGGCAAGGTCGATTTTTTCATGAAATTTCAAACGGGGGTGTCTACCCTAGCTTCAGACCTCATTTGGAGCACATTTCTCATGAAAATAGAGCGATGGTTTCAAATGAGTTTAAATAATTCAAAAAAATATCAAAATGACATGAATCCAACGCACAATGCTGTTATATGTGATATAGTTGCTCCTCAAATTGATTTGGATCGGATAATTTTCACAAGGTCGAATTTTTCATGAAATTCCAAACGGGGGTATTTACCCAAGCTTCAGACCTCATTTGAAGCACATTTCTCACGAGAATAGAGCGATGGTTTCAAATGAGCATAAATTATTCAAAAAAAATCAAAATGACATGAATCCAACACACAATGTTGTTATATGTGTCTACTCTAGCTTCAGACCTCATTTGAAGCGCATTTGCTCAAAATTTTAGAATGACTTAGTTCAACATGCATCATACAACATTATTCAAACATTCTTTTCGCTTTTAATCTACATTCTGGCTCGTGATTGCGTTCAGAAATACTCAAAATTAATTAAAAAACGCGAACTCGTTGAAATAGGCTCAAATTCATAGATTCGACGATAGTTTTACAGAAAGCTAGACGGCATAATTTAACTAAAAACATTGAAAAAACTTATAAAAAACTACGGTTGGCCGAGGCTCGCCGCGATCACCCGGCCTGGTCGTCGCCCTCCTCCTAGACGTCGTCCTCTACTCCTCTTCCTCGTCGTCCTCATCGCTATCGTCGTAGGCCAGCATGCTGGAGGGCCCCGCCTCGTGGTCATTCTTGGCTAAGGGCGATGGGTTCGCCAGCGTAGCGATCGCATGCCGCTCCGCTCTGCCTCGGATCCGCAGCCGGTGCAGCTGCGCCTGCTCGGAGGGATGGCGGCGGTCCCGCCTCTCGCTCTGCAGGGCAGCCTTGCGCCGGTCGCTCTCGTACAGCGCGACGACCGCCTGCTGCTCTCTGGTGGGTCTCCAGGGATGCACGAACAGCGGCAGCCTCGGCCGCTGCCGCCGCCTCCTTGAGCGAGGAGCGGACCGTGTGGAACGCCTCCTCGTTCCGCCATGTTTCGAACGAGTAGACGGTGGCGTGCTGCTCGGGCCAGATAGGCTGCCTCCTCCTGAGCCTCCTCCAGCGCTGCGCCTCCTGCGGCGGCTCCTGCTCGGGCGCCGCCTCCTCCTGCGGCGGCTCCTGCTCGGGCTCCGCCTCCTCCTGCGGCTGCTGCTGCTCGGACCCCGCCTCCTCCTGCGGCTGCTGCTGCTCGGGCGCTGCCTCCTCCGGCGCCGGCTGCTCGTTCTCCTCGCCGTCATTGTGGCCCCGCGTCGCGGCCGTGGGTCGGCAGTACAACGGCGAGTTGCGCCATGCACGAAGTCGGCGAGGCATCGTCTCGCGCTGTCTGGTGAAGTGCGGCGAGGGCGATGAGAGTTTGTGCGGTGAGGGCGAGGAGATGAACGGCGAGAATGGGGAGAGCGGCGAGCGGTGAGGAGCCTTTTGTAGCCCTGGCGGGTCATTTACTGCGACGCGCGTGCCGTTACTCCGGCAGACTTTGAACGACCCGGGGGCCCACGGTTTTTCCACGCGTCGCTGACAGCTCTGGCCAGCGTGGGCTGCCACGCCTTTTTGCCCCCCAAGCCGAACCCAGCGGCGGTGGTGGTGGTGGTGGTGGTGGTGGTGGTGGTGGTGCCGCAGGTGCTCGTGGCGCAGCAGGGGATGGTGCGGCGGTGACGGCGGCGAGAGCGGCAGCGCACGACGGCGGGTCAACTAAATTGGGCGGCAGCGCACGACGGTGGTGGCGGGAAACTCGGGTGTGGACTATTCAGCGTAGTCAACTAACTGTGCGGTCCCACCCGTAAGCTCCGGATGGTTTCAGCGAACTTGACAGTCCCACCCGGACCCACTTCGCGAAACAGAGTCTGACTCCTCGGTCCCACTTCGCGAAACGGAGTCGACTCCAAACTTACCGTTCCAGCCTCTCCATAGTAGTTGCGCACAGACTAGGGGCAAAACAGAGGTCGATTCAGCTCTAGGGGTAAAACTAAGTACAAGTGGTCCGCTGTGGGCAATTCGATAAAAAACCCCCTAAAAAAACAGTGCAAGCCTGATGGCATAGTTCGTCGGATCTCTATGATGGGAACTGAGGATGAAGAAATCGTGGAACAATTGGATTTGTCACACGCTCGGTTAATCAGTGCCTTTGGAAATGATATCAAGCGACTGCCTTTGCTTGGGAAGTGAAAATCCCTGCGTGTGCTGGACTTGCAACGCTGCTATAAGTTGGAAAATCATCATATCAAGGATATTGAAAGACTCTATCAGCTGAGATACTTGGATATATCTTATACACGAATCACGGAGCTTCCTAGTCAAATTGGGGAGCTACTGTATCTAGAAACCCTAGTTACACCATATTATATATATGACCTTCCTGAAAGCACAACTCGGCTACGACGACTGGCACGTCTGTTTGCTGATTGTAAGCTTCCAGATAGGCTGGGAACTTGGTAAACTTGCAAGAACTTGACAATATTGATGCCTTGCAATTGAAGCATGTGGAAGAGCTCGGCAAACTAACAAATCTGAAAAGGCTGAGGATTAGATTGGACACAGATGAAATAGAAGACAACAAATTAGTAGAGTCGAAGGTAAAGCTGGTGTCAGCTCTCAGTAAATTGGACGAATGCGGCCTCCATTCCCTGACTATTGATTATAACATGGGTGAAAAGGATGGAGCAGAGCCATTTCTCCCTGCTTTAGGTTGCATCCATAAGGTTTGTTTATGTGGAGAAGATATCTGCCGGATTAGCAGATGGCTCGCGTCACTTCCAAACCTACATAAGTTGTCTCTCGACCTTGCAAATATAGAGCAGCAGTATATGGAGATTATTGGATTGATTCCCAATCTGCTCAAATTGTCACTGGCTTCGTCTGAAACAAACAAGCTCATCATCATCAGGTGCAAAGGATTTCAACAATTGCAGAAGTTTGAGGTTGAACAGGCTCATATGGGAGTTTTAATGTTTGAACCGGGGGCTATGCCGAGGCTCAAGGAGCTTCGATTCTATAACTTTAAAGAAAGGGTCATTTATCGAATTGCCCACAGCGGACCACTTCTACTCAGTTTTACCCCTAGCGCCGAATGGTGCTCAGTTTTGCCCCTAGTCCGTGCGCAACTACTATGGAGAAGCCGGAACGGTAAGTTTGGAGTCGAATCCGTTCCGCGAAGTGGGTCCGAGGAGTCAGACTCCGTTTCGCGAAGTGGGTCCGGGTGGGACTGCCAAGTTCGTTGAAACCATCCGGAGCTTACAGGTGGGACCGCGCAGTTTGAATAGTCCACACCCAAGCTTCCCGCTGGTTTCAGCGACGCGTGGGAAAACCGCGGGCCCCGCGTCGGTCAAAGGCTGTCGGAGTAACGTCACGCGCGGCGCAACAAATGCCCCGCCAGGGCTACAAAAGGCCCCTCGTCGCTCGCCGCTCTCCCCATTCTAGCCGTTAATCTCGCCCTCACCGCACTCGCTCTCATTGCTGCATTTCCACCTAGACACCCCCGAGACGATGCCTCGCCGGCTCCGTGCAAACCACAACTCGCCGTTGTACTGCCGCCCCGCGGCCGCGATGCGGGGCCACAGTGACGCCGATAGCGACGAGTTCTTCTACGAGGAGAACAAGCAACAACCGCAGAAGGAGCCGGCGCCCGAGCAGGAGCCGCCGCAGGAGGAGGCTGCGCCCGAGCAGGAGCCGCCCCAGGAGGAGGCGGCGCCCGAGCAGGAGCCACCGCAGGAGGCGCAGCGCTGGAGGAAGCAGCCTATCTGGCCCGAGCAGCACGCTGCCGTCTACTCGTTCGAAACATGGCGGAACGAGGAGGCGTTCCACACGGTCCGCTCCTAGCTCAAGGAGGCGGCGGCAGCGGCCGAGGCTGCCGTTGTTCGTGCATCCCTGGAGACCCACCAGAGGGAGCAGGCGGAGCGCCAGGTCTACCGGCAGCTCGCCGCAACCGCGGCGTCGGATGAGCTGCAGGCGGTCGTCGCGCTGTACGAGAGCGACCGGCGCAAGGCTGCCCTGCAGAGCGAGAGGCGGGACCACCGCCATCCCTCCGAGCAGGCGCAGCTGCACCGGTTGTGGATCCGAGGCAGAGCGGAGCGGCATGCGATCGCTACGCTGGCGAACCCATCGCCCTTAGCCAAGAGACCACGAGACGGGGCCCTCCAACATGCTGGCCTACGACGACAGCGATGAGGACGACGAGGAAGAGGAGTAGAGGACGACGTCTAGGAGGAGGGCGACGACCAGGCCGGGTGATCGCGGCGAGCCTCGGCCAACCGTAGTTTTTTTTTAAGTTTTTTCAACGTTTTTAGTTAAATTATGCCGTCTAGCTTTCTGTAAAACTATCGTCGAATCTATGAATTTGAGCCTATTTCAACGAGTTCCCGTTTTTAATTAATTTTGAGTATTTCTGAACAAAATCACGAGCCAGAATGTAGATTAAAAGCGAAAAGAATGTTTGAATAATGTTGTATGATGTTGAACTAAGTCATTCCAAAATTTTGGGCAAATGTGCTTCAAATGAGGTTTGAAGCTAGAGTACACACCCCCATTTCAAATTTCATGAAAGATTCGACCTTGATAAAATTATCCAAATAAATTTGAGGAGCAACTATATCACATATAACAACATTGTGCTTCAAATGAGGTCTGAAGCTAGGTTAAATACCCCCGTTTGGAATTTCATGAAAAAATCGACCTTGTAAAAATTATCCGATCCAAATCAATTTGAGGAGCAACTATATCACATATAACAGCATTGTGTGTTGGATTCATGTCATTTTGATATTTTTTTGAATTATTTATGCTCATTTGAAACCATCGCTCTATTCTCGTGAGAAATGTGCTCCAAATGAGGTCTGAAGCTAGGGTAGACACCCCCGTTTGAAATTTCATGAAAAAATCGACCTTGCCAAAATTAACCCAATAAATTTGAGGAGCAACTATATCACATATAACAACATTTTGCGTTGGATTCATGTCAGTTTTATTTTTTTTATGAATTATTTATGCTCATTTAAAACCATCGTTCTATTCTCGTGAGAAATGTGCTTCAAATGAGGTACGAAGCTAGGGTAAATACCCCCGTTTATAATTTCGTGAAAAAATTCGACCTTGCCAAAATTAAACAAACAAATTTGAGAACCAACTATATCACATATAACAACATTGTGCGTTGGATTCATGTCATTTTGATTTTTTTTGAATTATTTATACTCATTTGCAACCATCGCTCAATTCTCGTGAGAAATGTGCTTCAAATGAGGTCCGAAGCTAGGGTAAATACCCCCGTTTATAATTTCATGAAAAAATCGACCTTGCCAAAATTATCCAAACAAATTTGAGGAGAAACTATATCACATATAACAACATTGTGCGTTGGATTCATATCATTTTGAATTTTTTTGTATTATTTATGCTCATTTGCAACCAACGCTCAATTCTCGTGAGAAATGTGCTTCAAATGAGGTCCGAAGCTAGGGTAAACACCCCCGTTTATAATTTCATGAAAAATTCGACCTTGCCAAAATTATCCATAGAAATTTGAGGAGCAACTATATCACATATAACAACGTTGTGCGTTGGATTCATGTCATTTTGATTTGTTTTGAATTATTTATGCTAATTTGCAACCATCGCTCAATTCTCGTGAGAAATGTGCTTCAAATGAGGTCCGAAGCTAGGGTAAATACCCCCATTTGTGCTTCAACATTTTTGGGCATATTTTCTAAATCAACCAAATGAATTTCCTAGACATCTATTCTACATGTATAGTGTAAATCTGAAGTTTCATTATGTTTTGAATAATTGTTTTATTTTTTATTTTTTATTTAAATAACATGGTTTAATAGAAAAATCATATGTAAAACTGATAAAAATCATCGCTGTAGTAAATCTGAAGTTTCATTATATTTTTTTATTTAAATAACATGTTTTAATACTTAACAGCAAAGAAATCATATGTAGAACCATCGATCCCTGTGGCCAACGTACCAACCAATCAGAGCGCAGAACGAGCGTCTCGCGGATCGCTGTGGCTGCGAGCGCATCCGTCCGATGCACGATTCCTTCTAGAAGGCGTCGATCCAACAGCCCAGGTCGAATCTCTGTGTTTCCTTGTAGAAGCTTTTCGGGTGGTCAAACAGAGCGTTGACCAAGCTTGAAATGAGCATACATATTTCAAAAAAATCGAAAAAATATATTGCCGACGCACATAGTAGTGTTATGTCATATAGTAACGAGAAAAAAATATAAACCTGTCTTATAAAGAATGGAACGAAAAAGCCTTGTGTAACATGTGATATCTTGAACAGTCTAGTAAAGAGTTCAAGATAATGAGATGAGTTTCAAACCTTTGGAACTCAAATAAGGTCAAAATCTCACCAAAGCTTCATTTTGGTGTGACTAAGAAAGATCCAAAGTTATTTTTTCATTTTGAAGTTTTAAACTTGTTTTATTTACGATTTACGATTAAAACCATTATTATTCAAAAGAAAATAAATAATACGAATATTCATCCAATAAATTTTTAGGCTTCGGAATTGCATTATATAGGTCTAATACAAGTCTAGGAAAAATATAAATAGGATTTATAAACATTAGAACGAAAGTCACCACTAAAATGAGATTCCTCGAATACAGGAGTAGAGATTTCAAAGAATATGAGGTGGAAACATCCTGAATCTTCCGAAGAGGTGGGTTCTACCTTTTTGTTTTGTGTTCCTATGGGCTATCCTAGCACCAACAAGCAAATAGTTCCACATTGCTACCCCCTTTCGACGCAGTTACCGCGTGTTTCCGTATAAGTCCGGTATTTCTCCAGCGGGGCTAGGGTTTCACCGGGAGGGGGCTACAGAGCGTCTGGATCCCAACACAAGCTAGGGGGTTCCATACCATGATAGTATATGTGTGTTGTGTGCTTTGGATGTCAAAGATTGCTCTCCGGGGTGTGACCCGCTTCACCGGCATCCATTTCTCTCTCGTGAGAGCTTACATGGTGAAACTCCTGTATCGGACCAAACATCCCGAATCTTCCGAATAGGTGGGTTCTACCTTTTTGTTTTGTGTTCCTATGGGCTATCCTAGAACAAGCAAGCAAATAGTTCCACATTGCTACCCCCTTTCGACGCAGTTACCGCGTGTTTCCGTATAACTCCGGTATTTCTCCAGCGGGGCTAGGGTTTCACCGGGAGGGGGGCTACGGAGCGTCTGGATCCCAACAAAAGCTTGGGGGTTCCATACCATGATAGTATAGGTGTGTTGTGTGCTTTGGATGTCAAAGATTGCTCTCCGGGGTGTGACCCGCTTCAACGGCATCCATTTCTCTCTCGTGAGAGCTTACAGGGTGAAACTCCTGTATCGGACCAAACATCCTGAATCTTCCGAAGAGGTGGGTTCTACCTTTTTGTTTTGTGTTCCTATGGGCTATCCTAGCACAAGCAACCAAATATCTCTAAAAATGTCTAAAAATGACATGGCCGAGTAGTGCAGATGGTGAAAAGCGATCCTCTTACTTTGCCCACCTAATGTTCTCTGACTTTCTCCCATGACACGTGGGTCCGGTGTGTGATGGGCTCCATTTGTCAGTGATCTAAAGTCAGTGGATCGTGTTCCCGCACAGAGAAGCGCTCGTCTCAGCGTCTGCAGGCCGTTGCCGCCGTAGTTTGCATGCATAGACTCGATCTGCACCGTTCCTTACGATCAAACGTTTGAAAATGAAACGGTGCATGGACTGGGTGTTTTTTCAGAGTAAACAACGTGGCAGAAGAAGAAAAGAGTAAACGTCGCGTCGCACTTGCAGCAGCCCTACACGCCTCGTGTCAGAAACACAAGTCGCGTCGCATTTGCAGCAACCCTGAACCCTCCACGCCTCGTTTTCAGAAGATACGCATCAATGCATATGCAGCGAGGCAGGATTTGGTGTGAGACTTTGGACATTTTTCTCTTCACCTATTTAATACACGCATGCAACGTCGAATCACTTGACTGCCTAATGCACACGCGCTTGTACTCCGTATCACTAGCTGTCCTAGGCCTACGCCTACGCCTGTTCTACACCGCTTTGACCATGCATCGACTCTTCTACACTGCACCCAATGTTTTCACACTGTTTGCTTCATCTACCCCAGTTAATTTACGTTTAATTGTTCCTTTAAATAGACCGTTTCACTCGTCCTCCATCTTCTCATCCCTCTCCATCCCTTTGACCTTCTCTCCCTAGCTTCAAGCCCGAACATGTCTTCCTACTCTCTACCATCTAGCCCCGAGTCGGTCTCCGACGAGGACAACCGCCCAAAAGTTCGGACTTGGTACGAGGCCGATTATACGTCGGAGGAAGTCGAATCTCCCAAACGGGAGAGATCGCCATCGCCGCCCTTCGTCCACAACCCCAAGCCCTCCCTCACCGCCCACAACGACCTCGCCCCCAAGACGATACGCCGCCTCAAGGAACTGGAGCGGCTGGAGAAGAAGGAGTTGAAGACCGAGGAGAAGAAGCAGGCGAAGGAGGACGTGAAGGCAATGCGGGCCAACATCAAGCGGGTCCGTGAGCGAGAGGAGGAGAGGATGCGGGCGGAGAACCGCCGCGTCCGCGTCAACAAGGAGATGGAGTACAGGGCGGCGGAATGGAAGTAGGGCGCCGGAGGGCGGCAAGGGCTCCCGCATGCAGCGCGGGAGCAGCTAGGGCTCCCGCATGCAGAGCGGGAGTAGTTAGTTTTTTTTTAATTAGATGTAATGTCCCTCGGGCCCCACTGATTATATGTAAAGTGGGGCCAGTTATCGAATTATAAGTATGTTTAATTATATATAAAATTATGTCGTTATATTTGTCCAAATATGTACCCACTGTTTAGAAGTTTTATCATTTCTAATTATCGTTTTTTTAAATATTTCTAATTATCGCTTTAAAATATGCACATTGTAAACAAAATTTATATATAAGAGATGTGATGCATTATGTTTTCTAAGATAATCTACAAATTTTAGTTCAGCACAGTATATATTTTATATTATTAATACGAATAATTTGATGGTTTAATAAATGGATAATGTGTATTCTGCATGTAGGGATTAATAAATATAAATGGATAATGTGTAGTATGCATGTTGACATTGGGCCTCGTCAACAGCTGAGGCCCACATGCAGCGCCAGCCATCAACAGTTAGGACACACAAGCCGCGTCAACGCTCAATAACTGGGGCCCACATGCTGCGCCAACGGTTCTATGATGGGTCCCACAGGTCAGCATCTTAACGGGAGCAGAAAATAACGGTGGGAGCAGCGAAAGGAGTCCTTGGCACAAATTAGGGACAAAACTGAGGTCGATTCGACACTAGGGATAAAACTGTGTTCGTGGTGCCAACTGAGGACACCATGTTAAATATCCCTTAAAGAAAAAGCCCAAATCTGCCGTGGTCAATTTCAACTTTGGCATCCAACATCTCTCCAGCCTTGCTCTCCTCGATGTCAGCCGAGTCGACTGCTGCAGAAGTAAAGGCTGCGGAGGATGCTTTCAAGAGCATGGCCGAGGCAAACCCCAACCGTCCAACACTGCAGATGATAAGACTTAATCCGCATCTTGTGTTACAGGACAAGCAAATAGATATGGCAGGCTCATGCTCAGGTACTATTAACAAGTTTTGTACTTTGTCTTAGTGAGGGAGTAGATCAAGAGATGTACATGCGCCTCACTGTTTTTTTTCCCGGTAATCTATTTCAGGTACAACGCAAGAAATAGAAGAAGCTGGGGTCGTAGAGGCCTAACCCGAGATGCACCCTTGGTTACGAATTCCAAGTCACTCTAAGAGGATGCTTCAACCAAGAAAACCGGCCGGTGAAGCCTACTCAGGTTCTGAATTTTCCGCTGGAGACCTTTCTCCTAGCTACCCTGTCGCTGCAGTATGTACATGGAGGTCACGGTTTGAAGATCTGTCTGTTCCGCCTCTTTTTTAAAAAAAAAGGAAACCCAGCCTCTGCATATGGCTGATGCACACGACTTTTATCAATAACTAATCATCACATAAGGAGTAACATGATGTCGAATAACATGATGTCCCTGACAGAGACGTCTATTATGCAACAAGCTATCCTTGCTGAAGATAGCCTGAACAATCGCCATCAGCCGAGTGCACCCACCATCCAAACGAGCACGCTGATCCTCAGGAAGCAGATGAGACCATAGATGCATCCAATAATTCCCCACATGAATAACCTGCAAAATACTCCCGGCTTTCTCGTTGTTAAAAATAATTCCATTCGTGTGATTACATACAGCCCAAAGCAAAGCACATACCCCTATGCGTATAAGTGCTTTCGAAACTTTATCTACCCCACACAACCAATTTTCAAACATATTAGGAATGTTAGAAGGCGGTGAAATACTAAATGTAAAATGCACCAACCTCCAATTTTTTTTTAAAAAAAATCACAAGAGATAAATAAGTGATGAACAATCTCAAGTTCCCCACAGAACACACATTTTTTACAACCATCCCAATTCCTCCTATCATTAATGTATTTTCCAGACTCACACCATGGAACAACTGATTTTTCCAGCCATTTATCATATTCATCATATGTAGTATAAATCTGAACAACTGATTTTTCCATTTTATTTATATATTCAATACAATTTTGAGCATCTGGAAGAGAAAAGCTGAGCATTACATAAACAGTTACAAAGCAGTGTACTCAATGGTTTTAGTAAATATAATTGTTACACTACCAGGATACATTATAAGTGTCACAGTTTTGAGCTAACTCAGTTCAAAACTGCTACACTTATTTTGAATGAGAGACACTAGCAAATAATATCTAACAATCGCAAAGTTTGAGCTTGTGGCGTAATCCGACTTCTTCTACTCGCATGTGCTTGCCGTTGCCACTCCTCCTTGCCCCTTATACCTCTAGTCCGGCACTGGCTACCGGTCCTTCTTGATGTTGCTGCTCCGGCCTGCTCACTGCGTCTTTACGATTCCTGCTCCCCACTGCACGTTGGACGCCAAGTTAGAAGGTCGTCGATGATGCATAAGCGAAGAGGTCACCGTCCAGCTCTGGTCGGGGTGTCCCATTCAGCCACCGATTGAGCTGCACCACCATTGTAACATCCCAAGTATGAAAAACAGCCATTAGAATGTTTGCTCTCTGTTATTTTATGTTTTGCATCATGACATCATGTTCATTGCATTTGTTTTGCTTTGTTTTCCATTTGTTTTCCTCTGTTTTCCCTTGTTTTCACTTGTTTTCTATTTGAATTTCAAATCAAATTTCAAACCTTTTGTTTCATACTTGTGATGTTACAATTTCCAAAATGAATATTCAAAGCAAAACAATTATTTGTTTCCATTAAAGTGGTAATTTCAAAACTATTGATTTGTTTCTATCAATAATTCATTTAATACCAAAACATTTTCAAGTTCAATTAATTCTCCAAACAGCACCCCTTTTGAAAGTTATGAAAATTACAAAACAATTCTAATCAATTTGTTTCAAATAAACATGGAAAGTTCAAACTAGTTTAACATGTTTCTTTCAATAAGTTAATTAATGTCAATTTTCCTCAAATTCATTTAAAATACAAACATCACCATAATTCAAAATGTTTGGAAAACAAAAGTGGAATTTTGTTGCTGTTGTAATAACCCACCTATACAAAATTCTCCCTAAATTTTCTAAACCCCAAAACCTATCCTTTTTCCTTTTCCTTTTCATCAAAAAAAAAAACAATCAGAAAAAAAAACGCAGAGGGGTGGGCAGGCCAGCCCACCTCTCCCCCTCGGCCCGGTACCCCCTCCTTCTTCCTCCCTCGTACGGCAGCGATCTGAACGTACCCACGTCGACAGAGAAGCAGCAGCAACGGCTGAGCGCCTCCCTCCTCCCCCTATAACCCTAGCCCGAGCAGCCCCTCTCCCTCTGCCGTAATTCTCTCCTCCTCTCTTCCTCTCTCTCCCCCGCCTCAATTTTTCTCTCCTCCCCCTCTGCTCTCTCTCTCTCTGAACCCAGCCACTGAACCCCACCGAGCCCACCTCGTTGTCCCTCCGGCGATCGCCGCCGATTCTCTGCGCCACCGTGCTGGATAGGGCCGGGAATCGAACCCCCTCGCCTCCCTCTTCGTCCTCGACATCAACACGGGCACGGGGAAGAACCACATCGTCGCCGCCGTCCTCGTTTCGGCACCGGTCGCCTCCTCCCCGAGCGCCTGCTATTTTCTTCTTCAGAGAGGTGAGCATCCCCCTCGTCCACCCCACTCTCTCTTCCTCCTCTCTGAACGCCCACACGCACGGCTAAGCACCCGCACGCGCGCAACCCCACGGCGAGCACAGCAGCAGCGCTGCAGCTGCCGCCGGCGGCCGCCCGCTCCGTCAGAGGATTCAGTTACCTGAATCTGCTTTTATTTTTAGTTAGCTGTCGCGAGCCACACCTTATACCCCCCGCGCCTCCCTTCCTGTCAACAACACGACATCCACCGTAGTGGCTAGCGCCCGCTGCGCGCACCCAGGGGGTCGTGGGTTCGAATCCCACCCCCGGGATTAAACCCCCCTTTTTTCCCTTCTATTTTTCCAGGCCCAGAAACTTGACAGAATCACAAACAAGTCCTTGCTAATTTCTTCTTAGGCCCTGTAAATATTTTCTAAGTCCCTAACTATTGTTTAAAATGGCAGAATAATACCTAATCTTGGAAATTGCATAAATAATTCAGTCCAACTCCAATTTCAACATTTTAAATATGTTTTCAATACCTAACTATTGTTTAAAATGGCAGAATACTAAGTCCCTAACTATTGTTTAAAATGGCAGAATAATACCTAATCTTGGAAATTGCATAAATAATTCAGTCCAACTCCAATTTCAACATTTTAAATATGTTTTCAATACCAAATTAAATTCTCTACCCAAATATAATTTTTGTTTACTGTTTTGAATATTTTAAATTGGTGAAATATTTGAATCCTTGTTTAATTCATTTAATTTTGCAAAATTCATAACTTGGGCATACAAATTCCAAATTCAACAAACTAAATATGTTTTACATTCCATTTTTCATGAACTTTGCAAATATCCACTTTGTGTTCTGTTTTAATTAACTTAAATTGCTGAAAACAACTGTTTCTTAATTAATGCATTTAAAATTGTCAAATTAATAACTTGCTCATTTTAAATCCATTTTCAACAAATAAAATATGTTTTCCGTGCTAAATTGAACCACCTTTCCAAATATAAACTTTGTTTCATGTTTTGGATAATTAAAATTGGTTAAATAATTTAAACCTTGTTTAAATCATTTAATATTGCTAAATTAATAACTTGGTCAATTTAAATTATCCTTGAACAAATAAAATATGTTTTCAAACCAGAAAAACATAATCTTTTCAAATATGAATTTGGTTTAATGTTTGGAACAAATAAAAATTCAAATAATATTAATACTTGAATTAAATCCTTTTAAATCTTGTTTAACTTGTTTAATTCATAATTAAATCATTGTAATTCCTTTTTCAATAATTGAAACATGTAATCCACCTAAAATTTTGTGTTCTTTTCAAATATTAACTTGGTTATCTGTTTTGAACAATTAAAATTGCTGAAAACAACAAATGCTTGTGTAACTCATTTAAGAAGCCAATTTTCTTAACTTAATAAATAAAATTCCAAACATGGTAAACTTCATTTCAAATTGATTCTATTGTTGTTTCCTTTTTGTTCTCATCATTCCATGCATCATGCTAATCAACTTTCACCTGATGGTTAGTGGTAGATCAATTAATCCCACCTTAAATTCATGGGCTTTCCATATGCAATCCAAATTGCATATGGGTCCATTTAAACATGTTACCATGTCAATTAGCTTATCTTTGATGCATAAATTAAATTGTCATGCATCATCCCATGTTTGTGCATTATGCCATGTTATTGATTGTTCGTCTCTCTTCGATTGTTTGTTTGCTTCTTCTCGAATAGACGACGACGTTGAGACCGACGAGGTTTACGATACTACTTCTGAGGAGTTAGCTCAGTACCAGGCTACTGAGTTTGCAGGCAAGTATTCACTCACATGAACCATTGTGTTCCTTTCCACATTGGATACCGATACTTTCCGTTGTCTATTCTGCTAGCCCTATGAATCGTTGCTTGTGTCCCGATCCTACCACATGTTATCCTACAACCCTGATATTGCCTCACCTCCACACCTATAACCCCTTGCTTGTTGCCTGTGTCTCACTAGCATGCTTAGGGTTGCTTTTGCTCGAGTCTGTTGTCCGTTACTTCTTTTACCATATTCATTATGTTCTATGGGCTCGAATGTTTAAACAACAACCGGTTAATGTTTGGGGTAATAATAATTTGATGATAAGGCACCGGCAGGAGGCCCGACGTGGTTTTGAGGCCTGCTAGTGTCGACCCTAATTAGGAAAAGGGTCTTGTCTACTGATCCATGATGAGCGCACTAACCGCATGTGGGAAGCGTGTATGGGCGCCCCCCTCAATTTGACTCGATTCGCATCTCGTCCAAATCGCCGCACTTAGTTCGGGCTTTCCATTTGATGCATGCATATGCAGGTGCGAACCCGAGGCCAGGGTGGAACTTTTGTAGTCGGCATTTAGGGCGGCATGGTCTTCCAGTGCTATGAGGGTCCCCTTTTCTTCGTGGGGCTCGATTAGCCGCGCACGCACATCACGTGGTGCTTTGGGCTTGATGCGAAGAAGAGTTGAGTTGTGTTGAGTGCCCCGCTTGGTGGAATGGCCGTTCCATCTGCCGGGTTATTCTTACGTGTACAGCCAAATTGGTGCACCCCTGCAGGGTTAAATCTTCTCGAGAAGCCGTGTTTCCGCTGTTATGGATGACTTGGTGAAAGTACTGGCTAACAAGTACTCAGAACAACTTACACCTAATGATTAACAATTTGACTAGTAAAAGGCTTATTGACACAACAACCTGAACCATCATTAATCCAACTGTGTGAGTTATCCTTGGGTTGCTTCTTTAGTAGGGGGTAACATTGGATGGGTTTGTTTGGTGGTTAGAATAGTTGGTTACGATACGCTATCTTATCTTCTTTCTGTTAGCCGGAAGTTGTAGCGTGTCTCTGTAGTTGGTTACCGCAGCCCGCTGCTATACTTTTGTATCACCCATTCTTCCGTTGAACCTAAAGCATTTGTACCTGGTGTTGCCGGGTACACTTTGGTGAAGTGTGAGTCTTGCTTGCCAGTACTTGTATGTACTGACCCCTTTGGGGCTGTGGTTTACGCAGACTATGTTTCCGAGGATCCCCATGGAGGCTACTACGTGGAGTATGACGACGTTGTTGACGAGTAGATGGCGGACCCGGGCAGGATCCGAGACTACGTGGATGGGCTCTGTTTTCCTTTCATTGTCGGCCTCTTAGGCCTATTTGGATTTTGTCTGTACTCAGACACTTTGTTTGCTTCCGCTGATATGTAATGATGAAATGTTGGGACATGTGTCCTCTGGATGATTGTATTTGCTATTCTCTGCTCTAGTGAGAGCCATTTGCAACTTATTTCCATCTTTTGTGTCTTAGAGATCTGTTGTGCTATCATTTTGTTAAACGCCGTTGACATGCCATGTGTGTATGGTATGAAGTACGTCAATGGTAGTATCCTGATCTCTATGGGATAGTTTACATCGACGATGGATAGTAGAGATTGGTTGTCGCACTTAAGTGCTGGCCTACTCGTAAGAGGATGCGGGTGCAGGTAGGCCCCGTAATCCAATCATCTACTATTCAGTTCGGCCCGGTGAGTATCCTATAGAAGTCAGGGTGCGACAACCATGAGAAGAAATACATAGAGAAAAAAATATGGTGTTCATTGAAATCCATCAATGATTTTTTTCAACACAATATGTCCAAATATTAAATGGGTATACATGTCAATTCATAGGAAAGTGAAAGGGTTTCATATATTGGTTATAGCAAGATTATGTAGGAAATATATATTTCCGTCATCCAGATTATCCCTGCTTCAATAAACTTCCTTGTAAAATATAGAAACCTAGTGATTGACAATTGGAAGATTGTGAATAGCACACATGACCTCTCCAGAAAACCATGTTAAGACAATTTCTTGTCATAGAAATGCATTACATGCTTGTTGAATAAGCCAAGCTGTAACTGGTATTTATACTTCCTTAAGAATCATAGATGGAATAATATTGCACAGTGTACATGTTTGTTGCAATAAAAATACCAGAGACTTTCAATATGTTACACATAATGAAATATAAGTGAGAACACAAAATTACAGAGGAGAGTCCTAGAGACTTTGCATATGCTATACAGAAGGAAATATGACCGAGAGCACAAAATACCTGAATGAGAGAATATCATATTGATGCGAATTTTCTTAATAATACTTGCTGCCAAAGGAAGGCAGGAAACAGATAATACTTCCGCCATCCAGATTATCCCTGCTTCAATAATCTTCCTTGTGAAATATAGAAACCTAGTGCTTGGCAATTGGAAGGTTGGGAATAGCACACATGACCTCTCCAGAAAAACCATTTTAAGACAATTACCTGGAATACAAATGCATTACATGCTTGTTAAATAAGCAGAGCTGTAACTGGTATTTATACTTCCTTAAGAAGCATAGACTGAATACTATCGCATAGTGTACATGTAACTGGTATTTATACTTATCGGTTTTCCCCAAGGAAGCTCTGCCCAGAAGAAGGGCGAATAATGCTCATCATGCTTATTACTTGCAGACATTTTGGCTCAGGAGCTACATCAGGGATAGAATGACCATTCTCTTGGAAGCTCAGCACTTCAGCAGATGATGCGCACCTGAATAGTAGTTTATATGCTGTCTCTTTTTTTTCCAGCAGCAGAGGATCCAGCACTATGCCCATTCCGGTTGCAGTTTTGACAAAGTTTCCCGTTCTGTGCTAGGCAGCGTATCATAGAAGGTCAGATTGATTAGTTATTGTGTGGTGCCGAGAAAGAGCATTGGCTGAATGCATCATTAATCACGGAGAGCGACCATGATGTTTCATGCATGTGCCTAGAAAATTATGAATAATTTTCCTTACGCAGGTCAGGTCAATATCATCGGAGAAATCTTCATGTGTGTTGTACTTTGTGAACATATGTGCATTGGTCCTATACCGCAAAAGGAAAACACAAGCACACATTTTTGTGACTGATTTATTTGACAAAACATTGCAATGGAAAAATTACATGGAAGAATCCTAGAGACATTGATGACTATTTTATAAATTTATCCCATGGAATCAGACATGTCATGAAAGGGATACATCAACTGGAATCAGATACATTCAGACAAAATTCATCTTTTGTAAACCTTCATTAGTTCACCTTGGATTCAATGAAACTTGATCTAGAACAAAAAAAAAAAAACCTACAAAAAAGGGAGAGGTCAGATTGGTACCTGCATGCCTAAATCACGGGCACCTATGGCCAAACCCAAACATCCATGGCTAGATCTAGATCTGGTGAGAGCGTCGGGCCACTGTGCCTTTAGATGTGCGTTCGAGAATCGGGATAGTCGAGGTGGATCCATTAACGGCCGGGTCCGGCGCCTGGTGTGGGAGTGTTGGAGAAGGCGATGCGAGAAGATACGGATGCGGACGGAAGAGTTCTGTGCGGGTGTAGGCGTGGTCGATCACCGACGGAAGGGAGTAACGCGAGCCAGACCAGGCGAAAATGAGTGCGATGTTTTTGGGCCGATGGGCTGCGCGCAGGCGAACGAGCGAGGCGGGCTATCTGGACTTCGGCGGGTATCACGAGCACTATAGGTGGCCAATTAGTTTAAATGGAAAAATGAAAATAAGAGCGGACGAGAAGGATCGAACCTGGCACCTCTAGACATTGGTTCTACGGGCAAAACCAGCAGTGCCGTGTCACGTTCCTGCCAAATTCCTCCTTTTAATATTTTTATTGTCTTAGTTTTTCTTTTTTTCACTTTTCCCATTTTTTTCGTTTTATTCTTTCATTTTTGTTTCTTTTTTTCTGTTTTATTATTTATTGCTAGTTTTATTTTCCTTTTTAATTATTTTTTTTAAATATGAATTATTTTTTCGTTTCTGTTTTACTAAACATTTTCCAACGTGGAACCATTTTAAAACTGGTACCATTTTTGGTTCACCATTTTTTCAGTTAATCGTTCATCGGTATTTTTCATTCACTATTAATTTTTATTACCCGATATTTTCCGTTCACTAGTAATTTGGGTCCACCCGAACATTAGTTTATTTTTTTCACTATTATTTTTTTGTCACCGACAAATTCCGTTCACCGTTATTTGGCTCACCTTTTTTTGTTCACTGTTATTTTCGTTCGTATTTTCTATTTACCAGAATTTTAGTTTTTTTTTTGTGTTCACTATTTTTCGTTCACGAGCATTATCTGTTCACTATTATTTTTGGGTTACCCAAATTTTGGTTTCTTTTTTGCTCACTATTTTTTTTCGTTCACTATAATTTTGGACTTGCCGAATTTTATTTTCTTTTCTGTTCATTTGTTATTTTTGTTCACCGGTAAGTTCTATTCATTATTATTTTCGGCTCAGCCGAATTTTAGTTTCTTTTATTCTTCACCCGAACTTGTTTTCTAAATTTTAATAGTTTTCAAAATCAAACATTTTTTATACCGAACATCTTTAAGATATGAATATTTATTAAAATATGTTTAAGATGTTTAAATTTGAAAATTGTTTATTTTATAAAGTTGTCCAGATTAAAAAAATATATTCACTTTGAAAATTGTTCATATTGTTAAACATCGTACAACAAACGTCCAGAACAATTCAGCTGAACGCAATACCTATAGCAATCTACTTTGAATTTTTTCTACAATTCAGCACGTTTATGCAATACCTGTAGAAGTTGATACTTGCTATATTTGTGACCCTGATACTACTATCAGTGAAATCTGTGGGAATGATATTCCTACTGTTATTTATGATAGCCCATGCTACATTGATAAATACTATGATAATTCTCTATTTATTTCAACTATTGATATGCATGATAATGTGGAAGTTTGTTTAGAAAATCTATATGATAATGCTCTAGATGATGGTCATATGTTACTTGATGTTATAAAATATAATGCTACTAAAAATATGATTGCTATAATGTGTGTGATGGCTGACGTTGGTAAACCCCAAGAGAAATGTTGTGAAGAGTGCAGCAGATTGTTTTCTCCTAGAAAAGAAAGCAACGTTGAATCGATCAGTAGGAGGACAATCAATCTCTAAAGGTTGATGCAGCTGAGGTGGCAGAGCGCACTACCGGTTCAGCAGCAACGTGAAAGCTACACAACACAATTAAATCACTTCACCCCAACAAAGCAGTGCAATCTCACCGGATTTGCTGAGCACAAAGAGATTAAACGCATGGTGTAGAAAACAATATGAGAACAGTATGAAAACTGTAGCAAAAGTGTGAAAACAGTGGAAACAATGTGAAAATAGTGTGTGTATTATCAGTATGAGAAAATGGACCGGGGTCCACAGTTCACTAGTGGTGTCTCTCCATAAAAGATAAATAACATCTGTGGTGAACAAATTACAGCTAGGCAATTGATAGGTAATTGTCCAGCTAGGGCAAGGACAAGCCTCGTGGATCTAGCGAGGCAAAGGACGGAGGCAACGATGGTGTGACGGCCTCGTTGTACAGGTAGGTTAGGATGAGACTCGTGGAGATCCGGCGAGGCAGAAGCCGGAGGCGACGATGGTGTGACGGCCTGCTCGTTCAGCTAGGGCAGGCGAACGCCAAACCCGCGGCACGACTAGTGGGAGAGAGTGGACCAGGCGAGGCGAACGTTCGTTGGAGTCGACAGGCGCTAGGTCACGACAATGGGGCGGTTTGGCACCTTGATCAGCTAGGGCACGACGATCGGGCAGATTGTTCCAATTCGTTGTGGGGCCATGCATTGCAAGTGGGGCCAAGGGTTGTGGGGCCAGTTACTACAAGTGGGTCCTCGTTATTCCCACCGTATACTAATACGGCGCTTACGGGGTTGGATATGGGTCACGGGCGGCCGGCGGACCGAAGCAAGTGCGGAAACTTAGAGCACGAGAGGCTGGACCGGTGTTGCCTAGTGATTATGACAAGAGGGAGGGAGTAGGAGGCGTACATGACAATGAGACAAACAATCATGTATTTCGAACAGAGGATTTGCATCATGTATAGAAATTCAAATCACTACGGGAAACAGCCAGTACGCCGACGGCCCCCCACTACGCCGACGGCCAAAGGTCGCCCCCCTCGGCGTAGGGTGGTCGACAGGATCGGTGGGGACGTGCCCGTCGGCGTCTATTCGCCCCTCGGCGTATGGAGGCTACCCCGAGGGCCCCCGTCGGCGTATCTATCCCCCTCGGCGTAGGGATGCCCCGTTACGCCCTTTGAACGCGGCCCGTTACGTGATAGACTACCCCGAGGGGTTGCCGTCAGCGTAGGTGAATGAGTTTTTTCCCCGCATTCGATCGTACCGTGTGAGTCACTAGTAGAGAAGTGCCTTTCTATGGAACAGATTCTGTGGCGCATGGCTTCTTGGTGCGCCACAGAAATATATTTCTGTGGCGCACGGGTGGGCATGCGCCACAGAAAAGAGACATTCTGTGGCGCACGGGACCGTGGTGCGCCACAGAAAAGAGGAATTCTGTGGCGCACGGGATGGGGGTGCGCCACAGAAATTAGCTGGGGGCCACACCAATGATTGTCACAGTCCCTTTCTGTGGCGCATGGTAGTTAGTGCGCCACAGAAATATGACATTTCTGTGGCGCACCACTGCCAGGTGCGCCACAGAATTCCCATCCGAAAAAATTATGCCCTCACGCACCAACTCCACCCCCCCCCCCCCCGGGAACGCCTTTTCTAGTTTTTGACGGAAGAGTTGGAGGTCTAAAAAGCATCAAAAAATAAATCCCTTATAGATGCACGGAGAGTTTAATGTCTACTTTTTAATCATATTTTGAAATATGAATTTCGACTTTCTGAGCAAAAGTTTTATAAAAAAAGTAAAATAGCCATAACTTTTGCATACGATGTCGAAAAAAAATGATCAAGATATTAAAAAAAACTAGAGATAAAAAGGAACCCAACCTCACTCGCCTTCGGCCTGTGAGCTTTTTTTAGAATCGCCAAATTCCAAAAGGAACAAAAGTTATGGCCATTTTAAGATTTTGACTAGAAAATAAAAAAAAATAAAAAAAAATTTCTGTGGCGCACCAAGGGGGGGTGCGCCACAGAATTTGGAGGCAGAATTCGAAATTTCTTCCTCTTCTTCCCTCTCCCCTCCACTTCTTCCCTTCTCTCCTCCACTTCTCCTCCACTTCTCATCTTCTATCTCTCCTCTCCTCTCCTCCTCCATCACCACCACCACCACCACCACCTCTCCTCCTCCTCCTCCTCCACCACCACCACCACCCCTCCTCCTCCACCACCACCCTCCTCCTCCTCCTCCTCCACCACCTCCGGCGAGCTCCTCCTCCTCCACCACCACCACCACCACCCTCCTCCTCCTCCTCCTCCACCACCTCCGGCGAGCTCCTCCTCCTCCTCCTCCTCCACCACCACCACCACCACCACCTCCGGCGAGCTCCTCCTCCTCCTCCTCCTCCACCACCACCTCTCCTCCTCCTCCTCCTCCTCCTACTCCTCCTCCTCCTCCTCCTCCTCCTCCTCCACCACCACCACCACCACCACCTCCGGCGAGCTTCTCCTTCTCCTCGCCACCAACTCCGGTGACCCCCATACCGACCAACTCCGGCGAGCATCCGACGAAATCCGGCGAAATTTCGAAATTTCGAAAATTTCCCGCGGCCAGATCTGGCCGCCTTTTTTTTTTGAAATTCAAAAAAAAATTCTGTGGCGCACCCCCCCTTGGTGCGCCACAGAATTGCAAATTTCTGTGGCGCACGGCTGAGGTGCGCCACAGAATTGACATTTCTGTGGCGCACGGCCTCGGTGCGCCACAGAAAAAAATTCTGTGGCGTGAATTCTGTGGCGCACCCCTCTGGCCCCTAGGTGCGCCACAGAATCCCATTTTGGTGCGCCACAGAAAGGCCTTTTCCTAGTAGTGAGTGCGTGTGAGTTTAAAAAGAAAAATAACCCTACGCTGAGGGGGTGCCGTCGGTGTAGGTGGAGGTTTTTTTTTCTTCCCGTTCGATCGTACCATGTGCGTGCGTGTTCGATCGTACCTAACCCTACGCCAAGGGGGTGCCGTCGGCGTAGCTATTGTTTTTTTTCCTTTGCTCGATCGCGATGCGCATGCCGTTTGCGTGTGTGTTTAAAAAAAACCTTTATTTTGACAAACTCTTGGTGTATCTATGTTGAAATAGGTACTTGTGTACCTAAAAATGATTTTTGCCAAAAATCATGAGCAAACTATGAGGTACCTGTAGTTCAAATTTGACCGGCTTCCGGCGGAATCGGCAGAAAATTCTGTTCTTGAAAAGAGGTGGATGGAAACCTTTTCATATGAAACAAATTGGTTATTTGTGCATATAACATGGTCTAGTATTTTCAAAAATTATAACTCTCAAGTTTTGCAACATATTTGCGGTAGGTCCTTCACAAAAAACCCTATTTTTTACACTCGGAACATGGAAAATGGTTTTTTGCTTCAATGAAAAGAAAAACTTCCTCCGTCAACATTGTTTGTGCTTCCAAGATGCATGTTTGTGTGTAATATGGGAACATTTGAACAAACTATGCCATGGATATGACCATAACACTTGTCATTTGGCCCGAAACCCAGGAATGTTCGTAGGAGATAGCTAATTTTTGTGAACACATTTTCAACACAACAGTCGTATTCCAAGTTTATTATTTTTGGTGTATACTAGGACCTATATAATGACACCACGTGAAGGTCTCGCATCATTTTGGTTTTTTTTTTGAATTTTTTGGAATTTTCTAACCCCCTTTGAGGAAAAAGTCAAAGCGGCGGGCATGACTGTTCGTAGCTAGGGGTTGAATATTGAGAAACTCTTGGTGTATCTATGTTGAAATAGGTACCTGTGTACCTAAAAATGATTTTTGCCAAAAATCATGAGCAAACTATGAGGTACCTGTAGTTCAAATTTGACCAGTTTCCAACAGAATCGGCATAAACTTGTGTTCTTCAAAAGAGGTGTATGGAAACCTTTTCATATGAAACAAATTGGTTATTTGTTCATATAACATGGTCTAGTATTTTCAAAAATTATAGATCTCAAGTTTTGCAACATATTTGCGGTAGGTCCTTCACAAAAAATCCTATTTTTACACTCGGAACATGGAAAATGGTTTTTTGCTTCAATGAAAGGGAAAACTTCCTGCGTCAACATTGTTCGTCCTTCCAAGATGCATGTTTATGTGTAATATGGGAACATTTGAACAAACTATGCCATGGATATAACCATAACACTCGTCATTTGGCCCGAAACCCAGGAATGTTCGTAGGAGATAGCTAATTTTTGTGAACACATTTTCAACACAACAGTCGTATTGCAAGTTTATTATTTTTGTTGTGTACTAGGACCTATATAATGACACCACGCGAAGGTCTCGCATCATTTTGGTTTTTTTTTTTTGAATTTTTTGGAATTTTCTAACCCCGTTTGAGGAAAAAGTCAAGGCGGCGGGCATGACTGTTCGTAGCTAGGGTTTGAATATTGAGAAACTCTTGGTGTATCTATGTTGAAATAGGTACTTGTGTACCTAAAAATGATTCCAAAAATCATGAGCAAACTATGAGGTACCTATAGTTCAAATTTGACCAGTTTCCAACGGAATCGACAGAAACTTCTGTTCTTCAAAAGAGGTGTATGGAAACCTTTTCATCTGAAAAAAATTGGTTATTTGTGCATATAACATGGTATAGTATTTTAAAAAATTATATCTCTCAAGTTTTGCAACATATTTGCGGTAGGTCCTTCACAAAAAATCCTATTTTTTACACTCGGAACATGGAAAATGTTTTTTTTCTTCAATGAAAAGGAAAACTTCCTGCGTCAACATTGTTCGTGCCTCCAAGATGCATGTTTGTGTGTAATATGGGAACATTTGAACAAACTATGCCATGTATATAACCATAGCACTCGTCATTTGGCCCGAAACCCAGGAATGTTCGTAGGAGATAGCTCATTTTTGTGAACATATTTTCAACACAACTGTCGTATTCCAAGTTTATTAATTTTGTTGTGTACTAGGACCTATATAATGACACCATGCGAAGGTCTCACATCATTTTGGTTTTTTTTTTAATTTTTTGGAATTTTCTAACCCCGTTTGAGGAAAAAGTCAAGGCGGCGGGCATGACTGTTCGTAGCTAGGGTTTGAATATTGAGAAACTCTTGGTGTATCTATGTTGAAATAGGTACTTGTGTAATTAAAAATGATTTTTTCCAAAAATCATGAGCAAACTATGAGGTACCTATAGTTCAAATTTGACCAGTTTCCAGCGGAATCGGCAGAAACTTCTGTTCTTCAAAAGAGGTGGATGGAAACCTTTTCATATGAAACAAATTGGTTATTTGTGCATATAACATGGTCTAGTATTTTCAAAAATTATAGCTCTCAAGTTTTGCAACATATTTGCGGGAGGTCCTTCACAAAAAACACTATTTTTTACACTCGGAACATGGAAAATGGTTTTTTCTTCAACGAAAAGGAAAACTTCCTCCGTCAACATTGTCCGTGATTCCAAGATGCATGTTTGTGTGGAATATGGGAACATTTGAACAAACTATGCCATGGATATGACCATAACACCCGTCATTTGGCCCGAAACCCAGGAATGTTCGTAGGAGATAGCTCATATTTGTGAACACATTTTCAACAGAACTGTCGTATTCCAAGTTTAATATTTTTATTTATACTAGTACCTATATAATGACACCACGCGAAGGCCTTGCATCATTTTGGGTTGTTTTGAATTTTATGGAATTTTCTAAGCCGGTTTAAGAAAAAAAGTCAAGGCGGGGGGCATGACCATTCGTATCTACGGTTTGAATATTGAGAAACTCTTGGTATATCTATGATGAAATAGGTAGTTGTGTAGCTAAAAAAGATTTTTGCCAAAAATCATGAGCAAACTATGAGGTACCTGTAGTTCAAATTTGACCAGTTTCCAGCGGAATCGGCAGAAACTTGTGTTTTTCAAAAGAGGTGGATGGAAACCTTTTCATCTGAAACAAATTGGTTATTTGTGCATATAACATGGTCTAGTTGTCGTGGTGGTGTCACGGCAGATGCCATGGGATGGCTAAAGATGTGGGGACGAAGGACGCTGGAGGTGCTCGGGGAGGGATCACGCGACGAGTAGCCGCGCAAGGTACGAAGTAAACACTGCAAACAACACGATCTACCCAGGTTCAGGGCCCTCGTGAGGAGGTAAAACCCCTACTCCTGCCTTTCTTTATGTATTCTGGTGTCTCACCGAGTAGCCACAGTACAATGTTCTTGCTACCGAGTAGCCACTCTCCTCTCTACGTGATGAACTAGGTCAAGAATTAGGTCACAGTGTGTTCCAGCGTGCGATCCCTCACGCAGGAGGCGGCGGGGCACCTTATATACGCGGTGCCCAGCCGGATACGTCCAAACATGGACAAGTGTCGACATAGTGTGCACATCGTCCTTCTTCCGGGTTCCCGCTGACAGCTTTGGTTCCTAACCTTGGCTGCATCCGGAAAGTCGTTGGGCAAAACCAAGGGGACAGACTGGTATCACTGTGCCAAACACAGACTGGGGCCCCCTTATCCTGCGACCGCCTGCTTCCATGCTGTCACTGTCAGGCAGGCCGGTCCCAGGTGAACAGTAGTTCGAATAGTGCCAAGTACGGACCCGGGATACGCGGGATCCTGTGTCAGAACGGCTCCTTTGACTTTCTGGCCCGAGTAGGTTCCCGCCAGTTTTACTCGGGCCAACTCTTCTACTCGAATGGACAGAACTTGATTGATTCTTTCTTCTGGTCATCTTGAGGTGAGACCGAGTAGCAGTCGACCGGGTAGCAAGTACCGGGTAGGTGGCTACTTGACCAAACCTCTCTTCTGACAGTTGCCTTTACCACTTGCCTTTACCCTACTCGGGGGTAACCCCCCGACAGCAGTCCCCAAAGCTGGTAGAGTCTTGCGAACTCGTTCACTAGGCTCTGCCAGCTTAAAACCAATCTTTGCAACATAGCCCTTGAACCTCAAGATGCCGAGTAAGAACCTCCGAGTAGTACTCTAGAAAGTACCTTGAGTTTCCTGTTTTCCGAGTAGCACCAGCTTTCTACTCTGTAACCGAGTAAAAAGACTTAGAGAATTTCTCCTCCAACGTCTCTGCAGCGCTCAGCACTATCCAGCCTTCCGTGCCGCAACTGGATACGTGTCAAGCATCCGCGACCCTGTCGTCTCGTTGCCCAGGACACGACGTGCCACGCGCCCAGTTTTTACGGAGCGGGCCCACCGGCTCGTCATGTCCCATCAAGCGCAGTAATAGGCCACGATCTGGTCGTGGGATCAACTGTGGCCGTTACGCGCGCGTTCCGCGCTTGCGTGCGTTTCTATCCGGCCACAGGCCCCACCACACGAGTGTTATGGCCACGATCGATCCCACTACCCCGATGGTAACGGTAATCTGAGGCGAGGGTATAAATACCCCCACCAGTAACTTCCTCTTCTCCCACCTCCGTACTTTCCTCTTTCGCCTCCCCGTTTCTTCTCCGCCGCTGAGCTCTCCGCCGCCGCGGACTCGTTTTCTCCACCAGATCCTTCCCAATCTTCCACCATCTTCTCGCTCGCTGCCATGGCTGCTCGCGCCGGCTGGGCTGGTTCTGATGTTACCGTCGACGACTGTTCCTGGCTCGTGAACACCCGGAGGGTTCCTCCCGGTGTTCAGTGCAGGCCGTCCGACGGCGAACTCGTTCCGGCCCCGCGGGAGGGCGAGCATGTCGTTTTCCTCGCGCACTTCGCGCGAGGATTCGGCCTGCCGGCATCTGATTTTCTCCGCTCCTTCCTGGATCACTTCGGTGTCCAGATGCATCACCTCCCTCCGAATGCGGTCGTCTTCCTCGCCTATCATACCGTGGTGTGCGAGGCCTTTCTCGGCGTCCGCCCCACGGTACAGACATGGCTGAAGTACTTCCATCTTCGTCAGCAGAGCAAGGGGAAGAAGGATGGCGCGGCCACTGGCAGTCGGGTAACCGACACCGGCAGCGCCATGATGCTGCAGCGGACGGGAACCAACCACCCTCGCATCGAGGGGTTGGATTCCGTCCGTATGTGGCAGAAATCTTTCCTTTACGTGAAGAACATCCCCGCCACGAAGGGGGGGACCAGTGACGGACCGCATCAACCTGCCCGCCTGGAGCAATCGAGCTCCGTCTGGGCAGAACTGGAAGACGAGGCCCTCCAACGACCGCAACGCCGTGCAGATGGAGGAGCGGCTTGCTGCGCTAATCGGAGAGGGCCTCAGGAGCGATGACCCCGTCGCCTGCTGGATCAAGAACCGAGTGCTGCCTCTGCAGCAGCGTGCCCATCCAATGTGCTACCTGGGAGGCCCTCGCGATTGCACTCGGACGACCACGTTCGAGCTCAGCAACGCGGACGTTGCCGAGCACGCGAGGTCCATCCTGACCACGGGCCTCCGCGACGATTGGGAATATGGGTTTACCCCCTTCAGCCGCACGAAGCCGATTCCACGGGTATGTTCCCCTTTCTCTGCTTCCAGCTTATGCAATCCGAGTAGATATTCTCCTCTTCCTACTGCGATTAGCAATTGCATTCCTCACCGAGTAGAGCACTTATCAGAGCTGTTTTAGGCTTAGTATGCTTGATGTTTGCACGCCTTTTCGGGTAGCATACTTAGAAGAAATTCTTAGGCTTAATATGCTTGATCCTTGCACGCCTTTCCGAGTAGGACACTTAGCAAATTTCCCTAGGCTCAGTGTGCTTTGTGTTTGCACGCCCATCCGGGTAGAATGCTTTCTCGCTACTCGGCTAATTTGCAATGTTTCTCCGTCTTTCAGGTCCTTGACCGCCAGCTAGCTGAAAGCTGTGAGCGCTTCGAGGGCAATTGGTCAGATGACCGAGAAGAAGATGACCAGGCCTCCCCGAGACCGCGGATCAGATCAATCTTCCTCATTCCCCTTCGACAGAGAAGCAGCATGCCGAAACGTCTCTCCGCGATTGGTCTGATGACGAGTTAGAAGGTAACTGAATTCACGCTTTCTCTCTGCTAGAAACACTAGCCCTTTGCCTGCTGTTTCTGAAGTGTTTTTCTTCCTCTCTATTTCACAGATGCTGCAGATGCTGAGGATGATGACGAGGATGAGGACGAGAGAGCCCTTGAGGCCAATCCTCTATCAGTTGCTGCACCTGCTACCCGCAAGCGGACCGGCAGCGGCGCCCTAGAGCCCCCCGCTAAGAAGAAGAAACCATCCGAGAAGACGACCAAAAAGGTCGTGAAGAAAACAAGACGAACGATTCCCTCCACCAACGCGTAAGTTTCTTCTCGGTTAATTCCCAATTTCGTACTTTGCTGTTTCTCTCAATTTTCTTCTGCCTTCCTCTAATTTCTGGTTTTACCTTCCTCATCAGAGCTCCCTTAGATGCGGATGCTGCTTTCGCGCCTGACCAGGCCAAGAAGCAAGCTGCCATCAACGTCGACAAGTTAATCAACCTCGACGATGATGAGAATACCACCACCAACGCACAACCACAGGGCACTGATGCTCAAGGCACCGACCCAGAGCAACAATCCCGCGCCGAGCAGGAGGCGCAGGACACTGCTCATCAAGAGAAGCCACCTTCCCCTCCGGCCGACACCGCCGAGGGGAACCAAGATCAAGATACAGAGATGCACCACGTCGCCGCCCTTGAGCGGCAGGAAACAGGAGAGGAGCAGCCAGCAACAGGGGCTGCTGGACAAGGAGACCCTGCGTCCCAGGCGCGGGTGGAAGCAATGGATATCTCCCAGCCTGATCCTGCTGCCGAACAACGGGTAGAGGACGCGACTGAGCGACGTGCAACCGGACGCCGCGCAGAGTAGCGCCCAGCCAGATGGCGCATCAGACAGCGCGCCCCTGGCGCCACCAACTGACCAAGGTAGCGCTCAGCCAGACTCCTCCCTGGTGCCGCAACCCAAAGCTGCAACCGGCCCTTCAGCCAAGCCGGTTACTAGGAAGAGCACCCAAGATGCTTCCGAGAAGGAGGCAGCCGAGAAGGAGAGAGCTGAGAAGGAGAAGGCTGAGAAGAAGGAGACCGAGAAGAAGAAGGCCGAGAAACCAATCTCCGAGAAGCCAACTGCTCAGAAGGAGACAGCAAAGAAGAGAGCTGCCGACAAGCCGCCGCCGACATCAGCTGGCCAGTCCAGGCAGCTGGTTATCCGCAATCCCAACGTGGTTCCTGCCGCCGCTACTATAGCTGATCAGCCCTGCTACCCGGATTACATGGTGAAGGTTAGCCAACAGCACCAGGTCGGCTTCTCCCCCACAGACCGGACTCTTGCTCTTCAGAAAGGGAGGAAAGCCGTGGCAGTGGACTCCAGGCCCCCGGCCCCAAATCAAGACAAGTCTGTCTCCATTGCTTCTCGGGGAGCTCAAGACCAGGCGATAACGTCCCAGAGCCTCGAGCAAGTGCTCGACCTGATCGGCTTCATCGACGCCAAGTGGGACAGCAAGGTTCTCGGCAACCCCAACTGGAACGGCATCGATCTGGGCGACATCGACCATATGCGTCAGGATTGGAACAAGGTGGACTTGGGTTGCAAACCCATGACCGTCTCGACCACCTCTGCTACGCTTGCTGCCAAGATGTTTGTCCACCGCAAGAACGCCGAGGACCTCGAGCAATCCTTCGCGGTAAGTTCTTAATCATCCTTTCCGAGTTGCGTTTTTTCTTCTTTTCTACTCGTCTTCCTTTTCCTTAGCCATCACCCAGTCCCCGAGATTCTGGCCGAGTAGACAAATACTCTCTCGAGCAACCGTCTTCTCGGGTTGAATCTCAACTTCTTTGTCTGATTCATCTTCTTTCCTATTTTCAGAACAGCGTACTGAAGCGGACTAACTTGCACCGTCAACTTCTCTGGAATCATGCCATTGCTAAGAGACGCATTGCTGCCTTGGAGAAAGAGAAAGTGAGCGCCGAGGAAGCCGACAAGGAAGTTATGAACAGTACCATGAGGCTGTCTGAGGTGGAAGGTACGCTTCTAGCTACGCGGTTCTTGCGTTTTTTGTTTACGCCCGCTTCTGCTTTTTTGCGTTAACCATTTCTACTCCGCAGGGAAACTGAAAGCCCTGGTTGATGAGCACTCGAACTGTCGTGCCTTTGTTGAGAATGGCGAGGCCACCATCAAGAAGCTTGAAGGTAAACCACTGTCTACTCGGTTCGCCCTTGTGTCTGTTTCTTTCTTTCGCTTCTCTGCTAACCGTGCTTTGCTCTTTTCAGAAGATCATAAGAAGTTTGTTGTAGAACATCAGGATTGCCTCAAACCGGCTGAGGTGCAGGTGCAACTGGCAAGCCAATCTGCTGCTCTGCAGAGTGAGCATGCTACCGAGATGGAGAAATTGCAACTCCAGCTGCAGAAGGCACTCCAGGATGCTATCAACCTTGGTGCCGAGAGGGACAGAGTCATCGCCGAGAAGGCCAAGGCCGAGACAACAGCCAATGCCAAGGTGAAAGCCCTCAAGCAGGAGTGCGAGGTGCTGACAAAAGCCAATGCTGGGCTCTTTACTCAGCTGGAGGGGCTCCGCTTGCTCGAGGAGAAGCATGTATCCAATGAAGAAGCGTGGAAGAGCCAGCTGCAGGGGCTGCGCCATGAGTTGAATCGTAAGTTTTCTCCTTTCTGCATCTCTTCTTCTCGGTCCTACCTCCTCTCTAATTCTGTTACTGAATTTCTCACTTGCTTCTTGCAGAAATCTTCCCTGACATCGTGTCCTCTTGCGCGCCTGCTTTGGCCAAGGCCCAAGCAGCTCGTATTGAGAAGGGCGAGGCTGCGGACACCAGAGCCGAGATCGAGGATAGCATGCTGGTGATGCGAGGGCAGTTCGAACGCCTAGCCGGCGTGGGCACTGACCTGGTGCGCACCGCCTTCCAGCTCCACAAGCTCTTCTGGCCTCAGGATCCTGCGCCAACAACTATTTGTGGCCTTGCTCTGAAGCTGCGCAACGTGAAGGCCGAATTGAAGAAGTGGCGCGCCTCGGGAGCTCGGGCGGGTGCTGATCTGATGCTGCTCTGCGTCGCCTCCTGGTATGAGAACTTGAACATGCAGATTATCCGCAGGAAGCGTGCCAATTCCAAGTGGGAGATGGATCCCAGCTGCGTGACCATGCGCAAGCTGATTGCGCATGAGGTTGCGGAGTATGATGACACGGCAACCTTCATTGATGGCCTCACTGAACCCGACACCGAGGTGGAGGAGGACGAGGAGGAGGACGAAGAATCAGATCCCGAGTTGGGCTTCTTCGATTCACCCAGGGGCAAGGCCGGGAAAGGGAAGGCCGCGGTCGTCTCGAGTAGCGATGAAGAAGTCGAGGAGATCGACACAGCCGCCCTCGAGTTCGGCACCTCATCAGGAGCCGCCCTCGACGACACGGTACGCCCCCAAGGCCAAGCTTCTGGTTCTTCCTTGGCAACTGGACCTGTCTCGGTGGCCACGGCCACCTCAGACCAGGTAGCCACCGAGCACGGCGTCGAGATGGAGCAGTCCACCACCGTCCACTCGGAAGTGGACGCGACCAACGCCAGCGCTGAAGAGGAAGCTGCGAAAACAGCTGATGGCAGCTCGGAGGCGGAGGCGACCAAGGCCACCATAGAAAATGAAGCCGCCAAGGCCAGCACCGACAACACCGCTTCCTCAACATGATTTTATCCTGCAAACTTTTTACTCAAACACTTATCAGATCCCCGGGATGCCGGGAGCAAATGTATCAGACTATTTTATTTCGTTGCTTGCTACTCGATTTTATTCCACTTGGTATTTGTTACTTTTGATTTAGTCAATTTGAGCAGCCCTGGCTCGATGCCGGGTTGCGTTAGTATACGAGTCCCAGAGTTGCATTTCTTATTCACTCTCTCTTTTCGTCTCAGCTCTACCCGCAACTTGTTGCTTTTTTGGTATTCGAGTCACAAGAGTCAAAGAGTAGAGCTGCAAATACTTAGCCGCTTAGAAACAAACATAGTAACGTAGCCCACCACTTAGCCGAAAAGACAAGCCACAGAACAGTAATAAAAGCACCCTACTCGGTTCCTGCACTCTTCCTTTCCTTAGTAATTTTTTTTGTGCTCATGGACCTTTTGCTTGTTCTCTTGCTTGCCATGAAGCCGGGTTTCGGACAGCAGCGAAGTCGAAGAGTTGGCATGTAGGTTTAAACACAGTACTCAATGTACCTTTGAATTTTGAAGTAGAGCAACCGAATAGGCAAAAGGTAAAGCCGAGTAAAAAACACTTAGAGCAATTTTGGACGAGGGCAGTCCCCGAGATCAATTTCAGATTGCAGAGTAGAATTTCAACTCGGATAAGAGGGTACATACACATCTTTGCTCACGAATGAAAACGACGAAGTAGAGCTACATTCCAAGGGCGCTTGGTTTCCTCTCCAGCTTTATCTGCCCTGTTCGCCTGTGGTGGTCGCGCATCTATAAGATAGTAAGCATCGTTGTGCAGTGCTTTGCTCACAATGAAAGGCCCTTCCCATGGAGGAGACAACTTGTGCATCCCGGCTGTGCGCTGCACAAGCCTAAGGACCATGTCTCCTTCTCGGAAAACCCTTGGGTTCACCTTTCGGCTATGATAGCGCCGCAGGTTTTGCTGGTAGATAGCCGAACGTGACAGAGTCAGCTCTCTTGCTTCTTCAAGCAGGTCAACGTCGTCTTCTCGAGCTTCTCTCGCCTCCACCTCAGTGTAGAGGGTTACTCGGGGGGAGTCATGCTCTAGGTCTATTGGCAACACGGCCTCAGCCCCGTATACCAAGAAGAATGGCGTGTAGCCGGTTGACCGGTTAGGGGTAGTCCTTAGACTCCACAACACCGCTGGCAACTCGTCTAACCAACACCCAGGTGTTTTCAGCAGTGGCTCCATCAGCCTTGGCTTTATGCCTGCCAGTACCATGCCATTTGCTCTTTCAACTTGCCCATTGGAAGCGGGATGCGCGACTGACGCAACGTCTAGTCGGATATGCTTATCTCTGCAGAACCGCACCATTGCTCCCTCAGCAAAATTTGTGCCGTTGTCGGTGATGATGCTGTGCGGGTAGCCATATCTCAGGATCACATCCTTCACGAATTTCACAGCTGTGGCCCCATCGCACCTCCGAATAGGTTTCACCTCGATCCACTTGGTGAACTTATCCACCATGACCAGGATATGAGTCATGTTGCCTCTAGCCGGCTGGAAAGGCCCAACCATGTCCAAACACCAAACAGCAAATGGCCAAGTGATAGGAATTGTTTTCAGCTCGGAAGCGGGCATGTGAATCTTACTTGCGAACATCTGGCAGCCATTGCACTTTCTCACGATGTCCTCAGCTTGCTGCAGTGCTGTGAGCCAGTAGAAGCCATGCCGAAAAGCTTTCTGGACCAGTGCCCGAGAAGAGGCATGGTGCCCGCATTCTCCTTGGTGTATCTCTACCAGAATTTCTTCTCCTTCTGCTGGGTCCACACAACGTTGCAGCACGCCAGTGGCACTTCTCTTGTGCAGCACATCTCGGACTATAGTGTAGCCCTTGGATCTTCTCTGAATCTGTCTTGCAGCCACCTCATCTTCTGGCAGAGTACCGTCCCTCAGAAAGGATAATATGGGCATGGCCCAACTCGGTGTCTCCCGTGTGGGAAACACTGGTTCGTCCACTTCCATTGGGACAGGTACCTCTGGTTGCTCTTTAGGGATGGGAGTACTTCTCTGAAGCCCAGACCGATTAGCAAGGACTTCCTCAATGAATGCGACAGTCCCCGGGTTAAGGACAGCAGTCCCCGAGTAAGGAGTGGCAGTCCCCGAGTAAGGAGTGGCAGTCCCCGAGTAAGGAGTGGCAGTCCCCGAGTAAGGAGTGGCAGTCCCCGAGTAGAGGACGGCAGTCCCCGGGTTTCCTGTAGCATTCTCCCAGTCAATCTCCATGGGATCAGATTCCTCACTTGGCAGAGAAGGAACAAATATGGACTCCGAGTTGGGGGAAGGTTTGATGGATGGCTTCCTCCAGTGCTCCAAGGCGACTCCCACCGGGATGGACTGCCGAGAAGATCCCAACTTGGATAACTCATCTTCTGCTTCGTTTTCTGCTCGGTGAATGTGCTGGAACTCACAGCCTTCAAAGAACCCAGTCATAGACTGCACCAGGAAGCGATATGATGCCATGTTGGCATCTAGAGCATCCCAAGTGCCAGAGACTTGCTGCACCACTAGATATGAATCGCCATAGCATATAATGCGCTGCACGCCAACCTCCTTTGCTACTCGCAAGCCATGCACCACTGCCTCGTACTCTGCTACATTGTTGGATGCCTTGAAGTGAATCTGTAGCACATACTTGAGTTGATCTCGCTTGGGTGACGTAAGCACCACGCCAGCACCAAGGCCTTCCTTCACCTTCGAGCCATCAAAGTGCATCTTCCAGTAGTTAGAAACTGGAGCAGGAGGTTCATACTGCACCTCGGCCCAATCCACCAGGAATTCCGCCAGAATCTGAGACTTGATGGCTTCTCTTCTCGCGTACGCGGGTGCATACGCGGCCAGCTCGATTGCCCACTTGGCTACTCTGCCACTCGCCTCCTTGTTACCCATGATATCCGAGATGGGAGCAGAGCTCACCACTGTGATAGGATGCTCTTGGAAATAATGCTTTAGCTTCTTGGCGCCCAGGTACACGCCGTAGGTCATCTTCTGATAGTGCGGGTAGTTTTGCTTGGAACTGGACAACACTTCACTGAGATAATACACTGGGCGCTGCACACTCTTGCCTTCTTCTTCTCGTTCCACCACAATCACCACACTGACTACTCGGTTAGTCGCAGCAATGTACAGCAGCATTGGCTCCTTGGGTAGCGGGCTAGCCAAGATGGGAGCACTAGCCAGCATTGCTTTCAGCTCGTTGAATGCCACATCCGCTTGCGGAGTCCAGACAAACTTGTCACTTTTCTTCATCAATTGGTACAGAGGCAGGGCCTTCTCGCCCATTCGGCCCAGAAAACGGCTCAGAGATGCCAAGCAACCAGTGAATTTCTGCACATCCTTCAGGGATCTCGGTAGAGACATGCTCTCAATAGCTTTTATCTTTGAAGGATTGGCCTCCATGCCCCGACTAGACACCAGGAAGCCGAGTAGCTTGCCAGCCGGGACACCGAAGGTGCATTTACTCGGATTCAGCTTCATTTTGTACTTGCGTAGGTTAGCAAAGGTTTCCTCCAGGTCGGCAAGCAGAGTATGTGTTTTATTCGTTTTGATGACGATGTCATCTACGTACACCTGCACATTCTTGCCGAGCTGGTCGTGCAAGCATTTCTGCATGCATCTCTGATAGGTTGCACCCGCATTCCTCAAGCCAAAACACATGACACGATAGCAATAAGCCCCGTACGGGGTAATGAAAGCAGTCTTTATTTGATCAGCAGGATTGAGTGCGATCTGGTGGAAACCAGAGTAGGCATCTATGAAAGACAACAGTTCACAACCAGCAGTGGAATCGATCACCTGATCGATGCGAGGTAGCGGGAAAGGATCCTTGGGGCATGCCTTGTTCAAGTCGGTGTAGTCGACGCACATGCGCCATGCAGTGGCAGCCTTGGGATCCTCCTTCTTCTTCTCGACCATGACCGGGTTGGCTAGCCAATCCGGATGCAGCACCTCCATGATGAAATTGCTTATCAGTAACTTGGTGATCTGGTCACCAATGGCCTTCCTTCTCTCATCTCCGAAGCGGCGCATAGCCTGCTTCACTGGCTTGGCGTCAGGACGCACATGTAATGAGTGCTCAACCAACTCCCTCGGGACTCCTGGTAGATCTTCATTAGACCAGGCGAATACATCCCGATTCTCACGGAGGAAGTGGATGCGCTCGCTTTCCTATTTCTCCGCCAACCCGGAGCCAATGATGGCTACGCGGTCAGGGAACTCGGGGTCGACCTGGACCTTCTTGGTCTCCTGGGATGCCTGGAATGCGGTCCCGTGCTGGGTACTCGGCACGCCTTGCGCGCCAGCTTGGGCGGATTGCGCCATGGCCACCACCTCATACATCTTCTTCTTCTCGGCAGCAATCACCATCGACTCCGCCAACTGGGAACCAGCAGAGGCACACTCCATGGACTTCTTGTAATCACCAGAGATAGTAATTATGCCATTGGGACCAGGGATCTTCATCTTCAGATATGCAACATGGGTAGAGGCCATGAATTTGCTCAGGGCAGGCCTGCCGAGTAGGGCATGGTAAGGACTCTGATGATCAACCACCTCGAACTGCAGGCGCTCTGTGCGGCAGTTATCCCTGGTGCCGAATAGCACATCTATCCACACTCGGCCAATCGGGTTGCACGAGATCCCGGGCACAATGCCATGGAAAGTGGTCTTGCTGGGCAGCATCATGTTCTCGGCCAGGCCAAGCTTCTCGAGTGTGTCTTTGTACACGATGTTGATGCTGCTGCCGTTGTCGATTAGCACCTTGCTGAACCTCACATTCTTCTCGGGACCCAGGAAGGTAGGATCCAGCACCAAGGCGTAGCTACCCGGATTGTGCATCACCTTGGGATGATCTACTCGGGACCACCTGATCTCCTGGTCACACCAATACATGTAGTGAGGGACAGCAAGAATCACTGCATTGACCTCCATGGCACGCCTGTGCTGTGATTGCTTGTCGACTGGCTCAGAGGTGAAGATCATGTAGCTCTCGTGGTGCTCTTGGTACTGGTTAGAGCCTCCGCCCCCATTGTTGCCGTTGTTGTTATTGCCTTGGTAGTTGTTGTTGCCTCTGTTGTTGTTGCGGTTGTAGTTGTTGTTGTTGTTGCGGTAGCTCTCATTGTTGAAGTTACGGTTGGCTCCTAAAGCCACCTGGTTCACATTCTCTCTTCTCGGGTACACTGGCGGCCGAGCTGCGGGTGCGCGAGTAGGCTGCACATTGGCATTGGCCGCTGGCAGAGGAGGAGGAGGAGGCAAGCCATCACTCTTGATCACATCCCACCACTCGCACTGCCGAGTAGTGTGGTTAGCAGGCCTCGAGGGGTGGTGAGTGTGAAAACTGCATGGGCCATCCTTCATGTCATCAAAGACAAACTTCTTTGGCTGCTCGGAGTTCCCGCTACCCGACTGAGAGGCGCGAAATGGTTTCTTGTTGCCTTGGCCCTGGTTCTGGTTCTGCCCGTAGGCTCCAGCAGGTTTTTGCCTTTGGCTGCCACCAGCTCCCACAGTCACTGCATTCACCTCTTCGGGATCATACCGAGTATCTATTCGGCGCTTGTTGCGGAACTCGTTGCGCTTGCTGTTGCTGAAGTTTCTTCTCGGCTCAGAGGAGTCCATCAGGGGCTGAGTAGGATCACCGAGTGCGTACTGATCCGCAATCTTGATGGTCTCCGCCAGAGTGTTCGGCATCTCCCTCTGCAATCTCTGCCACAACATACTGCCATGCCTGCATCCCTGCGCAAACCAAGTAATGGCCTGTGCTTCATTCACACCTTCACAGGTGTTCCTCAATGTACTCCACCGAGTAAGATACTCGCGGTCTGTCTCGTCTTCTCGCTGCCTGCAAGCGGACAGCTGCTGTGGCCTATTCGGCCTCTTGTAGGTGCTGGTGAAGTTGCTGATGAAAGCATCCGAGAAGTCCAGCCAGCAGTTGATGCTGTTCTTGAGCAAGTTGTTGAGCCAAGTGCGAGCTGGACCCTCTAGCATTTGTGGGACATAGCGCACCGCCCACCTTCTGTTGCCGTTTGCGATATGAACCGCGGTGACATAATCATTGAGCCAATCTTCCGGCTTGGTGCTGCCATTGTAGCTCTTGGTGCCCCTTGCGAGCTGGAAGTTCTTCACGGACGGCTCGTTCATGATGCGCGGGCCAAAGCACTCGGGGCCAGGAGGACCCGTGTTCTCCAGCCGCGCCGACAAGCTGATCCGGTCCAACTGATGCCTCGCATCTCCAGGCGCCAGCATGCGCTCGCCAACACGATCATGTACATCATAGCCAGCCATCTCCATGGCCGCGTAGCCATCATCATATCTGTCCACCTGCACAGCTGCAGGTTGCTCCACCGGGTTGGCGACTGGTGCCACTGCGCGCGGCTGCTGCCTCTGCCGAGTAGGCTGAGCTGCGGGTTGCCGAGAAGGACCTGGACGCGCCCCATCTCGGGCCTGGCTTTGAGCTTGATGGGCTTGAGAGCCTGCTCTTGCAGCGTTGTGTTCCTGCCCGGGCTGCTGCGGCACAGCAAGCTGTCTCGCGGCAGCAGCCGGGTCGTACACCTACATTTGCCTATCTCTGGCCGAACGTCCGCTGCGGCTCTTCTCGCGGCTGGGATGCGGAGACGAGGCCTGATCGTTAGATCTAGCCGCGTGCGAGTGCACCACCTGCGAAGCTCCAGCACCCGGGTTGGCCTTCCGGAACTCCTCATTCTGTCTAGCAGCCTCCAACACCAACTCGTTGAGCCTTTCTTGCTGCCTAACACGCGCGTCGCCATCAAGACGAGGCAACTCGGCAGCTACAGCCTCTGCAGCTCTAAGTGTCTTGGCGGGTGTGCTATATCTGGGCCTGGTGGAGGTGTTTGCGGTGGCGGACTGAGCAGGAACCTCTACAACTGTCGCCATCTCGGCACCAAGGTTGCGCCGAGTGGCGCCTACTCTGCTAGCCCTCCTAGCGACTGGCGTGAAGCCGTGAGCCTTGTTGTACTCGAGCTGATCTAGACTCAACTCCAACCTCACCTTATCCAACTCCGCCTGCTCGGCAAGCAGCTCCAGGCGTTGCCGCTCGAGCTGCTCCCTCATGGCTAGAAGCTCGATGTCGGTGGGAGTCGGCATGCCAAGTCGCCCAGCCGACGCGGGAATAGTCGTAGTAGTGGAAGGCGGCAAGTTGCACTCCTTCTCGTAGGGCCTGTGAGTCCTGCCACCAGCGCTTGGTGCAGCAAGATCCTCGACGACGGCCGCATCGTCAGTAGCGGCTGCGCCAGCGTTTGCCGCCAAGCCCGTCACCATCACCTCAGCGCAGTCCGCAGAACGGCACGCGGGCCTTCCGCGAGCAGCGATCACCGCGGGAGGATCCTCCGCGTCATGCACCAGCTCAGGGTACGCGCGGTTGGCGACGGTAGCGACGTAGACGAGGTGAGAGCCGAAGGAGATCACCGAGCCGCCCTCCGTCATGGCCCTGCCGCCGAAATCGCCGGCCTTGTCGGTGACGAAGTCGAAGGAGCCGAATCTGTGGACAAGGCCACAGACCACGCGCTCCGCTGAAGAAGATCCCATCCGAACAGAAACTCCAACCAGCGCCGCTGGTTGCCCCACGGTGGGCGCCAACTGTCGTGGTGGTGTCACGGCAGATGCCATGGGATGGCTAAAGATGTGGGGACGAAGGACGCTGGAGGTGCTCGGGGAGGGATCACGCGACGAGTAGCCGCGCGAGGTACGAAGTAAACACTGCAAACAACACGATCTACCCAGGTTCAGGGCCCTCGTGAGGAGGTAAAACCCCTACTCCTGTCTTTCTTTATGTATTCTGGTGTCTCACCGAGTAGCCACAGTACAATGTTCTTGCTACCGAGTAGCCACTCTCCTCTCTACGTGATGAACTAGGTCAAGAATTAGGTCACAGTGTGTTCCAGCGTGCGATCCCTCACGCAGGAGGCGGCGGGGCACCTTATATACGCGGTGCCCAGCCGGATACGTTCAAACATGGACAAGTGTCGACATAGTGTGCACATCGTCCTTCTTCCGGGTTCCCGCTGACAGCTTTGGTTCCTAACCTTGGCTGCATCCGGAAAGTCGTTGGGCAAAACCAAGGGGACAGACTGGTATCACTGTGCCAAACACAGACTGGGGCCCCCTTATCCTGCGACCGCCTGCTTCCATGCTGTCACTGTCAGGCAGGCCGGTCCCAGGTGAACAGTAGTTCGAATAGTGCCAAGTACGGACCCGGGATACGCGGGATCCTGTGTCAGAACGGCTCCTTTGACTTTCTGGCCCGAGTAGGTTCCCGCCAGTTTTACTCGGGCCAACTCTTCTACTCGAATGGACAGAACTTGATTGATTCTTTCTTCTGGTCATCTTGAGGTGAGACCGAGTAGCAGTCGACCGGGTAGCAAGTACCGGGTAGGTGGCTACTCGACTAAACCTCTCTTCTGACAGTTGCCTTTACCACTTGCCTTTACCCTACTCGGGGGTAACCCCCCGACACTAGTATTTTCAAAAATTATAGCTCTCAAGTTTTGCAACATATTTGTGGTAGGTCCTTCACAAAAAAAACCATTTTTTACACTCGGGAAATGGAAAATGGTTTTTTTTCTTCAATGAACAGAAAAAAAGTCTTATATATGATTGAAAATATTATATGGATGTCATATTTGAATTTCTCTATTTTTCTAATCGATATAGACATATTATTTGTCAAATTTCGATTTACGGATTTATAGATATGAATTTTTCAATATTAAATAGAAAAGGCAAAAATTTTAATTATTATTTAAATTAAAGATAATTTGGATTCAAATTTATTACTAGTTATTATTTTTTACTTAAATAATTGTTTGAATTCACAAAATAAAATAGTGTGACATTGATGGTCCAAGGGTTAAGGTTAACAGGATAGATTGGATAATATTGACAACAACACATCCGTTGTTTCTAAGTATCTCACAGGGAAGGAACTACGAAGTTAAGCGTGATGGGGCTGGAGCAATCTCATGATGGGTGACCGATCAGGAAGTGTTAGTAGAAACGAGTAATTTAGATTAAAAATAAAAATGGTTAAATATAAATATAAATATGACTATAGTGTGATTAACTGGTTAAATAAGTGAAATAAAAAACACATAAAAAAATTCAAAAGAAGAATTCAAAAAAAAAATCAAAATTTTTTTTGAAAAAAAATTGAAATATTGTGCCCCTACGCCGAGGGGGGCCGTCGGCGTATGTACCCCTACGCCGAGGGGATGCCGTCGGCGTAGCCTCTGGCCAGGCCCGCAGGGGCCTCCACGTGGCCCTCAATACGCCGAGGGGCGAATCTTGGCCGTCGGCGTTCGTAGTCCGTCGAACGGATTCCGTTCTGACAGCACTGGGCCCCACCGAAGCATACACCGACGGGGAACTCTACGCCAACGGCCAAAGTGCCTACGCCGACAGGGGTGTACGCCGAGGGCCACCATCGGCGTAGGTATACGCCGAGGGGGATCTGGCCTACGCCGAGGGCCTTAGGCCGTCGGCGTCTCTGCCGATTCCGGTAGTGAATATTAAGATTGACTTACTGTGTACAGGTATAAAATGGAGGGTTGTACTATTTTTTTTAGCACAACTGAGGGTGGACATAACGTTTTAAAATATGTTGGGAGAAGGTGAGGAAGCATCCCATGCCATGAAACCCAGAGGTCTCTAATGTGTTCAGGTTATACTCTCATAGTGACTGCACTGGTGGATATGTGCATCAAGGCCGGAAATTTCACCCGTGCCACGTGCAGAGATTAGACATTCGATAAATTAGCAGGCAAAGAGGTTTAAAGCTAGCGCGCTCATACCTCTGCTGCAAGCCCAAGTGATTTTCAAGTGCCAATGCAAACATCTTCGTTAGAGAAATGACACTGCATGCAGTACCAAATCAAGAAATGTCGGAAGAAAAAGGCAATAGTTGGAAGGCTTCCTCCTCAACATATACATGCTCCTCTATATTTTAGACGTCAAAACGTGAGTCATGGTATCACCACCCTATTTTCACCTTCAACCGTCGAAACCCGATTCCAACTAGATCCAACAAGGTTCGGCTGGCGTCACTGTCGGCTGCCGTTTCTTGGTCCTGGGGCTCCTCCAGCTTGTTCTTATTTTCTACTTTAGGTTCGGCTTCTGCTGCGGCGGTATTGGCAGGCTTATCGAGATCCATGGTGTCGCCATTCTCTTTGCCTAAGAATTTATGAGGGCGAACTGTAAATTTACAGATACACAAGACTAGAGATTTTTGTGATGATCAGAGGGACCAACTAATGAGGACAAGTATCATTTACCGTCGTCGTCCTCCAAGACCGTGCTGGTCATACCGTCCTCGATTGCAGCTTCCATCACATTATCAAGGTTCTTACGTGGTGCAACACCATTTTCACAAAAGTCTAATCTCTCCTCGACTTGCTTGCGCATCTTCTCACCATAAACGGAGGTGGGGAAATCTGGAATCCATGAACCAATGAGATGAGAAAAAGAATCAGAAAAGGCAGGCGCTCAGAATGTTTAACGATATTGGCAAACCAAGTCCTTTACTTAATTACCTGAATAGCAGTCAATGCGTGCAGCAATTGAGCATTTGCCTGCGAGGTGTCTAGCCATTCTTCCCTTGTTCTTCGGTGATGCACGTTGGATGAAAGATGAGTGTAATATGAGGCCATGCTTTCGTGTGTTTCCATGCGTTCTAAGAGCTCCGCAGTGAAATTTGGAAATTAGTCACAACATTTCAGAAGGATTGAGGACAATGTTTGCAAATACTCAATATTTTAGTAGAAGGATAGACATAAAGAGAACACAACTTGAAAACAGGGCGTTGGAATACATAATCAGCCCATTAAGAAAAATGTACCTGCACGACGCCTTTTTAGCACCTAGTATCTGGAGATTGGAGGAAGGACGTTTTGCAAGATTTGAAAGACTGCCAGCATGAGATATTAACCGAGCTCCGACAATTACACCAATCAATGCTGTCAGGTTTGGTGCAATATCATTCATATTTTTCACAAGATACTCGTAGATATTTTTACGATACTCGGATAGATTTATGACCCTTTGAGCAAACTGTTGGCCATGTATCCCATCAACAGGTGAAAAATCCTGGCCTGTAAATACAAAGAAGATTCCTGTCAACCACAGCTACCGCAGGGACTACCAAGAAGCAAAATCAATTGTGCACATATTAGTTACCCATAGATGCCTTTGCTTCAACAATTTCTTTTGCCTTGTCCTCATCGCCAATAATATCTGCTAAAGCTGGGATATCTTTTTCTGTTAACTCAGATTTTTTTACTATAAACTCGGCAAGCTTAGCAGAAAGGTAGTTGTCATTCACTATTTTGACCAGCTCAGGAAAATGACATCCATACCATTCCCTGCATTATTGTCAAGCAACAATTAGATACTCCCATACAACTCACACAACCATCATGACAGACCCTCAAAACTAGTTAGAGCATCAACACGGGTAAAAAGGGAAAATAATGGCATTAACACCCACTGCGTCTGCAAACATAGGCGGACGCAGCGCCCCTATCACCCAGCGCTCGCCCGGACTCTCGGCCGGCAGGCATAGCGTGTATGTATACCATATTTACTGTTTGCGTAGACTAAAAAATATATCATTTTAAGCCTTCAAATTTGCTATTTGCCTGGGCTTCTAAATATTCCTAGGTCCGGTACTGACAGCAAACATACAGAGCTGCTGAGTGATCATTCACTACCATAGGGATATACTGGTGAAAAATAACTACAGCATAGCATACACAAGAATTATGTGACTGTAAGACACAAGACTGGATACGCAACAAACACATAAACCTAGGCAGATGTATTCATAAACTGAGCATATGGGTAAAGACTTGGATATGAGACGTAAGTGAATACCCATGGTGTGAAAGCGAGAAACTAGAAACTTCGGTTTTGGATTTGTAAATATAGCATGTTGACCAAATATGATCAATGCAACCAATGATACAACAAATTAATATTGTTTACAGAAAAAAGAGGGGTTATACAAACGCAATCAATTATTTTCTGCTATTTCTTTATATCCTAAATCAGCAATAGGGGGCACATATCCTGTTAAAGTGTAAATGAATAAATGTCAAACTGTATTATCAGTATCTAGATTTTTCTCAAAGACTACGCCGCCATCAACATAATTAGTTTTTTCAGTTAATCCAGATCTCATACCAAATTAAGCACCAGAAAGTTGAATAAAACAAAAGATGAGCAACCAACCTCAGTCTCATGGAGAAGGAATCGACAACCTTATCAAGTGTATCTAACAGAAAGATGGCTTGCTCCAGGCCTAGCTGAGCCTCCTCCAGGTCAGATGGCTGCAACCGAAAAACAATAGAACAAAGCTTACAAACAGGAACCAGAAAACACCATCATTAGCAGTACCATTAGCCTACAGATGGCGCCGGCATACAACTGGTACAGTCAAAGTAACATGTCAGAAACCAACTTATGAAATTCCAGGTAATTAATTTGCCCCACCATCTCGATAAACTTGACTAGTAAAGTGCTATATATGTCACGCAGAAGCTAGTAAACCCTACCTTCATACTAACACCGTGGAACCAATTCATGCAAGAAAATGGTTCATGCCACCAAAAAACTCAGACCATGATGTGGACGAAGCATATGATTTATCCTACTCCCTCCGATCCATATTAATAGGTGTTGAAGTGGATGTATCTAGCAATAAAACATGTCTAGATACATCCACTTCAGCACCTATTAATATGGATCGGAGGGAGTACTAGAGTTTTGGCCTGATGTTTCGCAGTGCAAGCTTTTACGGAACAGCGTTATATAAAAAAAAATGTAGATATGCGCGAGTGTATCACCTGAACTTGATCGATGAGCTCATCAAAGTGCAGTCGCACCGCGCCGAGAAGCTCCTGGACGTACTCGTTAGCCTGACAGGGGATTCCGGTGGCCCCGGTGATGTGGGAGCCGACCTTGGGATCGGCGACGCCGACGCTGAACTTGGCCTCCCTCCTCCTGTTCACCTTGGGCAGGTTGAGCTCCAGGAAGTTCCTCAGCTCGTCGTTCATGATCCCTGAGCCACAAAAAAAAAACGGCGTTTGCTCGTCAGCCATGGGAGGCGACTTGACACGGGGATGAGAGAGAGGATGAGGTACCTTCGTATAAGGCGCTGCACTGCATGAGCGCGTCGACGGCGGAGGCGAAGGGGGTGAACCCGACGAGCTTGACGGCCTTGCTGAACCGCTTGAGGTCCATCGCGGAGGAGCGGACCGCGTCGAGCGCCGTCTCGCTGACGCCGTAGGCGCGGAAGAGGGCGTACCCGGTCGGCGTTACATGGAGGAGATAGAGCGCCATCTTCTCGATCGCCGACTCGTGGGTTTGGGAGGTGAGGCGGGGGAGGTTAGGGTTTAGACGCTTGAAGAGAAACAAAATCGGAAATTATCCTGGGTCCGCCCACGCTAGGCTATTAACTTGGCACCGACGCTAGCTAGGCTATTTCCCTGGAAATTTATCCTTTTATCGATCAGGAATCTGGCGTAACGGCCGGCCAGGATATCCTAGCGCGTTCAGCGCGACGGAAACCAGGATGATCTGCCATGCAAACGTGACCCCCAACAAGAAATCCGTACGGCACCCTGTACAGCACGTGATTGCGAATCCTAATCTCAACAGATCACCCTCTACGGCACTGTGAGGCAAATGCAGTTTTCTAATTGGATTACTAAGAATTAGTTAAATCTCAGTAACCTATAAGCAATCATTAGTTGAATGACCGTGCGTTACTACGGACGTAAAGTGTGAAAGTTTCTATGTCATTGCAAACGGAGTTTCTCGCAACGAACTTTCCTCTCCCGCCAAGTCTCTACTATGGCTAAAACGGCCTACCGTCTACCGAAATGTCTTGTGCCTAGTACTTTCAAACTCTAAGTTATAAAACCCCGAAATGCAGTGCCTGTCATCCAAAACCCATAGCACACATGTTATGGAACCCCCTATCTTGTGGTGGGATCTCAACGCCGGAGTCCCTCTCCGATGAAACCCTAGCCCCGTTGTAGAAAAAACAGGATTATACTAATAAAGCCGGTATCAGCGTCAAAATGGGGTTGAAAAGTGTCTAACTAGTTGGTTGGTTGTGTTAGGCTAGGTACTAGAAAGTCAGAAGACAAAGGTATGACACAACTGTTTATAAATTTTTCTAATGTTTGTCTGATCTAGTACTTTCAAGCTCTAAGTCATGAAACTCCCTAGAGAGAAGTTGATATCAGTGAAGTAGGGCATACCTGAAGTGCAGTGTGTGTCATCCAAAACTCAGAGCACACTTATACACACATGTTATGGCATCCCATATCCCATATCTTGTGGTGGGATCCCAATGCAACCCCGTTGTAGAAAAACCAGGCTTATACGAATAAAGCCGGTACCAGCGTCAAAATGGGTTGAAAAGAGAGATTACAAAGATGATAGATCACAATGAAATCTACTCACATCATACTTAAACTTTAAACATAAACATAAATCCCAAACACAAGAACATAAATTTCAAGTACTCACATCATACTCAAACTTAAACATGAACATAAATCGCAAGCACAAGAATATAAATCCCAAGTACTATATATAGAGATCACAAGTTCGACCCCAAAGCAGTACACACTAGTAGTAGTCGTCTGAATCATTGCTGCTATGGATGGCGACCGTTGCAGGAGGAAGTCTATTTATGTATGTTTGTTTTGTTCCCTGGCAACGGCGCCAGAAATTATTTGCTACACCTTGACGGTGCCTTGACGGGGAGACGATGATGAATTTTAAGTCCCTAGCAACGGCGCCAGAAATTCTTGATGCACGCACTCGATTATATGATGGCGCTAGGAAATCTTGCTACTGTAAATGACGTGTTGGGAACCCCAAGAGGAGTGTGTGATGAGTACAGTGGTAAGAATTTCCCTCAATTAAGAACCAAGCTTATCAATCCAGTAGAAGAAAGAGGATCTTAGGAAGGTTGATGCCACTGACGGTGGTGATGGAACCTCACCGGTGTCAGCAACAACGCGGAACCTGCACATAACACAACCAAAATACTTTGTCCCAACGGTACAGTGAGGTTGTCAATCTCACCGGCCTTGCTGAAAACAAAGATTAGATGTATAGTGTGAAAAATGGTGTATGCTTGCAGTAGGTAAAGAAAAAAAGGAAATTTTAGTGGTTTGTTTAACAGTGTAGGAAAATGGACCGGGGTTCATAAGTTCACTAGTGGTGTCTCTCCGTAAAAAATATCATGCTGGGTGAACAAACTACAGCTGGGCAATTGACAAATAGAGCACCGTAGTGCACATTCATGGCATGATAACTACTATGATATTTAGTGTGGGCATTACAACAATATACATAGACCGTAATCCAACTGCATCTATGACTAATAATCCACCCTCAAGTTATCATACGAACCCCCTTAGGTATTAAGTTGCAAACAAAAGATAATCGCATTAAGCAATGTATGTAATGTAAGCAATGATTGTGCATGCGGGAACTCACACCGTTGTTTTCTCCCTAGTGGCAACATGACATTCTCCCCTGTCATGTTTCTGTCACTCGAGCACATGCGAAAAGGAGGCATGAACCCAACTATCGAGGATAAATACTCCCTCTTGGAGTCACTAGCAACTATTTGGCCAGAGCAACCACTATCAACGGAAAGCATGCAAGATCACAAATAACATATACAATAAAGTCTGTAATCAATTTGGCATAAGTTCAATATTCATCGGATCCCAGCAAACACAGCACATAGAATTACATAAGAACAATCTCGATCATGTTAGGCAGGTCACAAGATCTAAACATTGAGGCATAGGAGGAGAAGACAACCATCTAGATACTGCTATGGACCCGTAGTCCAAGGATGAACTACTCACGCATCACTCCGGAGGTAGGCATGGTGATGAAGAGGCCTCCGGTGATGATATCCTCTCCGTCAGGGTGCTGGGAGATAGCTTCAGAACCCCCTGATCTAGGGTTGATGATGACGGCGGCTGCGGAAGTTTTGGGGATTTTTGATCAGGTGTCTAGGGTTTTCCTTCGGAGGGGAATAAATAGGCGAAAGGGAGACGTCGGTGGGCCATCAGGGTGGCCTCACCACCCATAGGCGCGGCCAAGGGGGCCCCGCACCTGGCTATGGTGAGGCCCCCCTGGTGCCCGTCTTCGACTCCTCTTCGGACTTCTAGATGCTTCCGGGGAATTAGGAACTTCGGGATTCGTGGGGTCCAATTCCGAGAATATTTCCAGAACAACTTTTCTGAAATTAAAAACAACAAAAAAAAGGAACTGACACTTAGCATCCTGTTAATAGGTTAGTCCCGGAAAACCTGTAAAAATGCTATAAAGAAGGGAGAAAACATGTAGCAATTGGCATAGTATCAACATGGAAAATTAGAAATTATAGATACGTTGGAGACGTATCAAGAATCCCCAATCTTAGTTCCTAATCGTCCTCGAGTATGTAAACGATAAAACAAAATAATTTCTGAGGTGACATGCTACCACACAATCGAAATCATAATATGTAAAACAGAGCATGTAAACTAGGATCAAATGAACTACAACTGTGATCTATATTTGATATCAACAAGTAATGCATAAATAAATAAGAAGAAAGAAGTACAACTTTTAATGAATCAATATTAAAAGACTATCAACTGTGCAAATTTTATTAGAGATGATTTAAGCTTTCAAGAACAACAATATCATACACGTCAAACGATCTTCACAACTCATGTTAGGATCAAGTCAAGGTTTCCACACGATGCAATTCTTGAATCTTAAACTATTTGCGCACTAAAAACAAGCAAGTGTTCTGCGTTGGTCCCTGGCACCGGGATTTTATGGAAAAGAAAACATTATTGGGGGTTTGGAAGGTCAATGGAAGAAAGGCTCACAAAGCTGAAAGTGGTCATTTGACAAGAGAAAGTCTTACAACCGAAACTATGCAAGGAGTAGGGATTGCCACACAACGGATGCACATAGAGCTATAAGTGTATGAAAACTCTCCAATGGAACTAGTGGGGGTCCATCCAATTTGCTTGCTCACGAAGACCTAGAGCTCATTTGAGGAGGCTCATTATTGGAATATACAAGCCAAGTTCTATAATGTAAAATTCCCCACATAGTTAGGAATGAATTATAATATGAAAATTTTCTTCAAACTGAAGCATTGGTGCTAAACATGAAGCACAAGTGTGGTATAAAGGATAGTGATGCGCCCCCTCTCTCTTTATTCTCTCTTTGGCCCTTTTTTTTGGGCTTTTTCATTATTTCTTTTTATATCCTCACCGGTAGTGGCAACATCCAATATTACAATGAATCATCTCACTTTTAGTACTCATAACTAATAATGGAATATCTCTGATGTATCCAACTGCATGCTCCTGCCAGTGTAGCAGTATGCATAAATAACCATGAAGCTCATCATCAAGTAACATAATGGAGGTGGATGTTGTGCAGCAATATATCTCGGAATGGCTATTGAAATTCCATGATAGGTAGGTATGGTGGCTGTTTTGAGGAAGATTATATGGGCTTATGTGTAGGAGGACAAAGTCCTCCCATGGGATTTGGATGCACTGGCAAAGTTTGCACCAACTCTCAACGTGAGAAAGGGCAATGCACGGTATCAAAGAGGCTAGCAAATATGGATGGTGGAAGTGTCAGGAACCGCAACATATACTCACAAGTTGAAAGGTTGCAGCAAGAAAATCATCTTTACAAGGCACAATGCAAATCACTCCAAGAGGGTCCGTGGCAGTGACACATCACTGTTAGCTACCCCGAACGTAGCGCGTAATAAAAGGCCGATCAGAAATGTATCACTCGTGGCAATCATATACCATTGTTTCTATCAGCTGGTAATTCAAGTGTGGCAAAGTTTCAAGTTTCTTAGACCAACCATTAAAAGTTTCTACTTACTTGTCCTTCCCATTTATCCATTAATCAAATTAATATCTCAAAACAACAGCAGTGATTCAAGTGAAGCAGTTTAGTGGTCTACAAGACCATGCAGATTTTTCCACTATACCAACTACCAAATAAGCATTTCTGTTCTCAACCAAGCACATATATATGACAACAAAAACTCTCTCTAAGCATATAGGAATGAAAACTAGAGAGTACTAACAGCTCTAAATAAGAGATGAATGAAAACATGAGCTAAATAAATGCAGCAGCCAGAAAAAGATTAAGAATACAAAGTATTCCCATGAAAAAGTGGAGCGTGACACTCTCCAATAAAAGAATGCTGTGGTCCAACCAAGATTATTGCAAAAATAAAAACAAACTGAAAGCAAAATAAAAGACGTTCCAAGTAAAGGACATAAATGTGACCGAACAAAAATATAGTTTCACTAGAAGTGACCTGATAATTTGTCGATGAAGAAGGGCATGCCTTGGGCATCCCCAAGCTTAGACGCTTGAGTCTTCTTGGAATTTGCTGGGATACCTCCGGGGCATCCCCAAATTTAGGATCTTCACTCTTCTTGATCACGTCATATCATCCTCTTCTCTTGACCCTTGAAATCTTCCTTCACACCAAACTTCTCACAATCTTCATTAGCAATGTTAGTGCAATCGAAATAATAAATTCACATGGTGACGAAGGCATGGACCTTGGACCTGTCGAGTAAGGATACCCGGTCCTAGGCCCAGGACTGGAGCCCAAGAGGAGATGCCTTATACTATTCTAGAAGACCCAGTTGAAGCCCACCGGCAAAGCCTTGCGGGTCAAGATAGGAAACTTGTAACCGACTTAGTGTTAGAGTTCGAGTCCTCTCCGGGTGAGATTTGAGACCTGGCCACCTATATAAAGCCAGGAGAACCACCAGGAGAGGACAAGCAATACCGCACCACCAAGCCTTGAGATCGAGATTATACTCTCGACTTGAGCAACCCCCCATTGTAACCGATCTACTCGTGGATACAGATCGACAGAAGCAGGAGTAAGGGTTTTTACCTCTACGAGGGCCCCGAACCTGGGTAAACCGTGCCCCTTGTTTAGCCGACGATTGTCACCAGCGCCCACAGGTTCTCCTAATCGAAACCCTATGGGTTCACCCGAGGGACTTGTTGAGATGCAGATTCGACACATGGTTCAGTTTCAACACAAGCCTAACACTCATAAACACATTAGCTACTGTCACTACTTCTTTTAAAACTCTTTTTCTCAAAAGAACACCAAAAGAAAGAGATTAAGATGCAAATGCAATTATTGGACGAAATCTGTCAAAATAGGATAGTAGGTAAAGATGTTTTTTTTCGAAAATCTTCTGTTGCTCAAATGAAAAAGTTTACAACTAAGACAAGTTTCGTATATCGCCCAGGATTACGCATAAAAAAACTCAGGTCATTTTGAATTTTCGGTGATTTTATACGAACTTAATAGTGGACAACAGAAATCTGTTTCCTGCGCAGAAATCCGAAATATAGTCTCAACTTTTCACTAGAGCCTTTACTTGGCTCAACAAAGACACAAAAGAAAAGATACAGAGGGGTTGCTAAGGAAATAGAAAACACCCAGGTGCAAAGAATACAAAAATAAACAACGGAAAACGGGTTGAAAACGGAGAAATAAAACGAGTTATCTCCCGATAGCGCTTTTCTTTAACGCCTTTCTCGGATTTGCCGGTCGGGAGAAAGTCCATGGATAGGCGGTGGCTTTCGATCGGTATATCCGGAAAAGACGGGGAGGCGCCTCACTGCGGTGCGGATTTGGCCCGAGTCGGACAAGGAACCCGGAGTCCACGACGACACGACACCATCGGCTGCACGTGGCCGCGGTAGCTCGAAGATGTGATCCGGGAGGTTGTGTACGGTCGTGGCCTGGTGTTTCCTCTTCTTAGCTTTGTCCTTGCCCTTACCGCGAGGGTAATGTTGCTCCGCTGCCGTGGCCATTAATGAATTAGTGCACTAGCCAATTATCCCAAAAGTTCGAACCGATGAAAAGAGCTATGCTTTATATTTTAACACTCTCCCTCACGTCTAGGCTGGACAAACGGGAAGACCTTTTTAGACGTGGGATAGATGGGAGGGCGAAACTATTTTTATATTAAATAGTGCGTTAGCCGAGGCTTTAACTTGAGACCACCTGGCTCTGATACCATATCTATCTATCTATCTATATATAACTCTTATAAAGAAAAACCCCACTATGAGGTTATTTAAGTTGTCTATCTTGACATGCAGTCTATCCACATTATCGTATATTTAGAGCCGTCCAATCTTCATGATCTTCCTGATTCTCATCCGTTTGATCACATGTTCAACTCAAAGTTGTGATCAGGATCCGGTACATGTTTTCTTATTTTCTTGGAACTTTTTTTAATGGAGCAGACGGCACACCCTTCGCCTCCCGTGGGGCATTGAATCTTCGTCCTTTGCCATCGTCTTCTTCTATTCTCAGTTTCTCACTGCTTTTCACAACCCTGTTCATCTGTTCTTTAGATCCTGTAGCACACGTGAGATATTCGGACGATTTTATTCTCATTCAGGAAAATCTTTTATGTATTTCTCATATTCCAAACGGATGGCCTAATCAGTTGTATTCTCAATTCGGATTTCAGTTACTAGCTGAGCTTGGATCTCCATGGCGCGGTCTGCCGTGTCTGCACCTGGGAAGCCTGGGCGCATGCAACAGCAAGTCGGCAACAACCGGCATCCAGCGGCGATTGTGCCCGCGCACGAGCATAACATTCACCCTGCTTGATTCATAGGCCGTCGACCCATGCATGACTTTTTGCCTCTTTTTTCTTGATTGTATATGCCCAACTCCAACTGATCCTATATTCGTGTATTTTCAGTTGAATACTATTGCCAACAAGCAGTATATTGATAGAGGATTGCAGTTTGTTTCAGTTACGGCCTGTCGCACCCGGACTTCTAAAGGATACTCGCCGTTCCGTTGAACAGTAGTAGATTGGATTACGGGGCTTACCGGCACCCGCGTCCCCTTACAAGTAGGCCAACACACGTATGTGTGACAACCAACCCCTATCTGTTCAGCGTCGACGTAAACTATCCCATAGAAATCAGGACACTTCCATTGACGTACTTCAAACCATACACACATGGTACGTCAACGGCGTTGAACAACTGATATCACAACAGATCTCTACGACACAAAAGATTGAAATAAGTTGCAACTGGCCCTCACTAGGGCAGAGAATAGAAAATACAATCATTCAGAGGGCACATGCCCCAACAATTCATCATTATATCTCAGCGGAAGCATTCAACATGTCTGAGTACAGACAAGATCCAAATAGGCCTAAGAGGCCGGAAACGAAAAGACGGAGCCCATCCACGAAGTCTCGGATCCTGCCCGGGTCCGCTATCTACTCGTCAGCAGTCTCGTCATACTCCACGTAGTAGCCACCATGTAGATCCTCGAAACGTCGTCTGCGGAAACCACAGCCCCAAAGGGGTCAGTACATAAACGTACTGGCAAGCAAGACTCACAGTTCACCAAAGTGTAACCCGTCAACACCAAGCACAGATGCTTTGGGTTCAACGGAAGGAAGGGGATATAAAAGATGATGCAACTGGCTGCTCTAACCAACTACAGAACATACTACAACTTCCGGCTATCAGAAAGGAGATAAGATCGTGTATCGTAACCAACCTATCAACTAACCTCAAACAAACCCATCCTGGATCTCGCCCCTTATCCGAAGAAGCAATCCGAGGATAACTCACACAATTGGATTAATGATGGTTCAGATTATTGTGTCAATACGCCTATTACTAGTCAAGTTGTTAATCATTGGGTGTAAGGTTGTTAATCATTAGGTTTAAGTTGTCCTGAGTACTTGTTAGCCAGTACTTTCACCAAGTAATCCATAACCGCGGAAAACACGGCTTCTCGAGAAGATTTATCCCTGCAGGGTTGCACCAATTTGGCCGTACACGTAAGAATGACCCGCCAGGCGGGGAGCTAACCCACCAAGCGAGGCACTCAACACAACTCAACTCTTCTTCGCATCAAGCCCAAAGCACCTTGGGCGCACGGCTAATCGAGCCCAGAAGAAAATGGACCCTCATAGCACTCTAAGACCGTGTCCCCCTATATGCTGACTACGAAAGTTCCACCCGGGTACCAAGGGCTCGCAAGATCATGCATGCAGCAAATGGAAAACCCGAACTAAATGAGGCGATTTGGACGAGATGCGAATCGAGTCAAATTGAGGGGGGCGCCCATACTCGCTTCCCACATGCGGGTAGTGCGCTCATCATGGATCAGTAGACAAGACCCTTTTCCTATTAGGGTCGACACTAGCAGGCCTCAAAACCACAAGGGCCTCCTGCCGGTGCCTTATCATCAAATTATTATTTAACAATAACATTAGCATGATTGATTGATTAAACATCGAGCCCCCAGAACATAATAAAAAATATAGTAACTGAAAGTAACGGGTAACAGACTCGAGCAAAACAACCTAAGCATGCTAGTAAGACACGGGCAACAAGCAAAAGGTTATAGGTATGGAGGTGAGGCAGTATCAGGGTTAAAGGATACATGTGATAGGTTCGTAACAGAAGCAACTAATCATAGGGCTAGCAGAATAGACAACGGAAAAGTATCGGTATCCAATGTTGAAAGGAACACGATGGTTCATGTGAGTGATAACTTGCCTGCAAACCCACTAGCCTGGTACTGAGCTAAATCCTTAGAAGGGATGTCGTAAGTATCGTCGGTCTCAACGTCGTCGTTTATCCGAGAAGAAGCAAACAGACAATGCAGAAAGATAAACAATAAATAACATGGCATAGTGCACAAACATGGGATGATGCATGACCATTTAATTTATGCATCAAAATAAACTAGTTGACAAGATAACAACATGATTAAATGGACCCACATGCAATTTTGGATTGCATATGGCAAGCCCATGAATTATGGTTGAATTAATTGTTTTACAACTAAGCAACATGTGAAAGTGGATTAGCATGATGCATGGATGAGGAAAACAACAAAATAACAACAATAGAACCAAATGGAAATAAGGTTTAACAAGTTTGGAAATTCATTCATTAAGTTAGGAAATTTTGGTTCCTTAAAGGTGTCACACAAGCATTTGTTGTTTTCACCAATTTTAATTGTTCAAAATAGATAACAAAGTTTATATTTGATAAGAACACACAATTTTGGGTGGATTACATGTTTCACTTGTAGAAAAAGGATTTCAAATAAATTATTTATGAATTGAACAAGTTTAAGCAAGAATTAAAGGAATTTAATTCAAACATGAACTTATTTGAATTTTTATTTGTTCAAAACATTAAACCAAATTCATATTTCAAAAGTTTATACTTTTATGGTTGGAAAACATATTTTATATGTCCCAAAAGAATTTGTTTTGATCAAGTTATGAATTTAACAATATTAAATGAAATAAACAAGGTTTAAATCATTTAACCAATTTTAATTATTCAAAACATGAAACAAATTTTATATTTGAAAAGGTGGTTTAATTTAGCATGGAAAACATATTTCATTTGTTGAAATTGGATTTAAAATGAGCAAGCTATTATTTTGGCAATTTTAAATGCAATAATTAAGAAACAATTGTTTACTGCAATTTAAATTATTCAAAACAGAAAACAAAATTGATATTTGGAAAGTACATGAAAAGTTGATTGGAAAACATATTTAGTTTGTGGAATTTGGAATTTTTATGACCAAGTTATGAATTTTGCAAAATTAAGTGATTTAAACAAGAATTCAAATATTTCACCAATTTAAAATATTCAAAACAGTAAACAAATTTTATATTTGGATAGAACATTTAATTTGGGACTGAAAACATATTTAAAAAGTTAAAATTGGAGTTAAAATGAAATAGTTATGCAATTTACAATTTTAGGTGCAATCTGCCATTTTTTAATTCATCTAGGGACTTGAAAAATATTTTTACAGGGGCTAGAAATAAAGATACAGGGACCTAGCTGTGAATCTGAGATGTTTCTGTAACCAAAACAAATAAGTAAAAAGGTTGGTTTTTATTTGAGGGAGTGGGGAATCGAACCCCCAATCTCCTGGGCGCGCAAGGGAAACAGAACCAACTGGGCTAGCTGCTGAGTGTTGACAGGGAGGTGGGATTCGGGGGGTATAAGCTGTGGCTTCGAAAGTTAACTGAATTTTTGGCTAACTGAACCCGAACTGCTTGCGACAGAGGACAACAGAAGGGCAGCGATCGGCGGTTGGTGGCGAGCGGCGTGATGCCGCGGCTCACCGGTGGGGCGCCGTGGGTGCGCAGGTGCGGGTGGTGCTCGGAGGAGGAGGGGAGCAAGAGGAGGAGGGAGGGGCCGAGGAGCGGGCGCTCACCTTGGACAGAGGAGGCGCACGGACGTGCAGCAGGGAGCAGAGGGCGTCAGGCGGCGATTGGAGGCGACGGCGGCGGCGCTCCGGGCAGTAACGGCCGGTGACGCCTTCAGCGAACTTGGTGAGGACGGGGAGCCGGTTCCATTCCCGGGGACATGAGGTCCTCGAGGTGACCGTGGTAGTGGGGGCGACGGGAGGCAGTGGGGTGTTCACGGTGGTTGCAGGGATTCAGAACAGAAGGAGCTCGAGCAGCTAGACGAAGGGGAGAGAGAGGGTTGGCGGCGCGGGAGGATGGGACTAGGGCGGCTAGGGTAGGCAGAGGGGAGAAGGTGGATGCTTTAAGGGGGGAGGAGCCTGGTACGGCATGGCATCGGGTGGAGGAGCAGGATCGTGTGGAGGAGATGCAGTCGTACACCATGACGACAGGAGGAGGAAGAAAAGGTACCTCGAAGGGGTACTGGGCCAGAAGGGAAATGGGCCTGGGGGTGAGCTGTGAGGGAAAAGGGTTGGGCCTCTCTCCCCTCTCTGCTAGCTTTTCTCTTTATTATTTTTGTTCCACTTTTTTTTTTTGCTGAACTGGAAATAGGAAGAGAGAGATGGTTTTTGGGAGTTAGGAAAATTTTATAAAAATGTGGGTGTGTTAGTTAGGTCAACCACAACCAATTGGCAACTTTGATTTTTAAATTTTTCAAAAGAACTTGTGGTTTGCAAATTAATTCAAATTTGAATCATCTTTATATTAAGTGGTTATTGAAAAGAATAATTTAATTAGGGTGGACATATATTTTTAATTGGAAGCAAAAGGTTATGATTGTTGTGTGATTACCATAATTTTAAATTAGGTGCTGTTTTTGGTTTGATTCCAATTTAAATGATTTTGAGATTAACTGATTATCGCAAACCAATTTTAAATGGAGTGATCAAATAATTTTGATTGGAAGCATATGATTAATAATTGTGTTGCAATTTTTATAAGATCAACATGGTTGCTGTTTTTGGACAATGTGATTTGAATTTTTAATGCAATTTGAATGAATTTTTGATTATTAAGTGAGTTATAGAAAAAAAAAGATTTAAATAAGGTGATCAAATGATTTTAATTGGAAACAAATGATTGATTGGTTTTGCAATTTTCATAACTTCAACATGGTTGTTATTTGGAGGAAAAATCATAATTGAATTTGAAAAGGGTTTGGTTATTGGATGCATTTTTATAGAAACAACACAACAGTTTTGAAATCACACTTTAATGGAAACAAACAATTGTTTTATTTTGAAATATCATTTTAGAAATTGTAACATCACAAGGATGAAACAAAAGGTTTGAATTTTGGTTTGAAATTCAAATAGAAAACAAAGGAAAACAAATGAAAACAGAGGAAAACAAAAGGAAAACAAGCAAAACAATTGCAATCAACATGATGCCATGATGCAAAACATAAAATAACAGAGAGCAAACATTCTAAAGGCTTATTTTTAATACTTGGGATGTTACAAAACGCCTCCCCTTGAAGGAATCGCGCCCCGAGATTCCTACTGAGAAAAGAAAAGGTCCGGATACTTCTTGGGAAGATCCTCTTGAGCTGTGGCACGTGAAACACATCGTGCACCTTGGATAGACGTCAGGGAATTTGCAAACCACCGGAACATTTGCAAGTAAAGGGAGAGGTTTTTTATTGAGGGTGTATAGCTGGATAGAACTTGATTCATTTGGAGAATAGACTATCTGGAATGTGGTGCTTCAGGAATGCTTCCTCGAAACAACCCCAGGTGATAGGAATGCCAGCTCTCATAGCCTGGTAGTTTTGGAAACAACAACAACCTTTCTGGCCAGATAGACTTGATATTTGGGAAGTTTTGATTAGACGCCGGTAGAAGAACTGGAATGGAAAACAACAAGATTTCAACGAACGAAAAGGATGTTGAGAAGAACAGGATATCAACATCGGGGAAAACGAGAACAAAACTCCTGAGGTACTACGGAAAACCCATCCAGGCTTCTAAAGGATCAATATCTACTGCTTAAGTAATAGAGGATTTGCTTCCGGGGCTTACACGCCTCCGTTCTCAGTCGTGAGTAGGCAACATGATAAATCATGTCACAACCACCTCCATTCCTATGGTCTAGTAGATATAATCATCCTAGAGAAACCAAAATTCGTGAAATCCTAACTTGAAAGTTTAGATGAGAAGGGAAAAACAACGTTGCACTTCCTTACCAGAAAAGGGAGGGTGGGTGGGGAAAGAAGAAAAAGAACAGAATTCCTACTCTCACGTTTCATTTTTTTCTATATAGCTACAAAATAGTTTCTAGACTCAACTGCGACCACTAAAAAGGGATCCTACAGGCAGACAGGCTCTGATACCATTTGTCGCACCCGGACTTCTAAAGGATACTCGCCGTTCCGTTGAACAGTAGTAGATTGGATTACGGGGCTTACCGGCACCCGCGTCCCCTTACGAGTAGGCCAACACACGTATGTGTGACAACCAACCCCTATCTATTCAGCGTCGACGTAAACTATCCCATAGAAATCAGGACACTTCCATTGACGTACTTCAAACCATACACAAATGGTACGTCAACGGCGTTGAACAACTGATATCACAACAGATCTCTACGACACAAAAGATTGAAATAAGTTGCAACTGGCCCTCACTAGGGCAGAGAATAGCAAATACAATCATTCAGAGGGCACATGCCCCAACAATTCATCATTACATCTCAGCGGAAGCATTCAACATGTCTGAGTACAGACAAGATCCAAATAGGCCTAAGAGGCCGGAAACGAAAAGACGAAGCCCATCCACGAAGTCTCGGATCCTGCCCGGGTCCGCTATCTACTCGTCAGCAGTCTCGTCATACTCCACGTAGTAGCCACCATGTAGATCCTCGAAACGTCGTCTGCGGAAACCACAGCCCCAAAGGGGTCAGTACATAAACGTACTGGCAAGCAAGACTCACAGTTCACCAAAGTGTAACCCGTCAACACCAAGCACAGATGCTTTGGGTTCAACGGAAGGAAGGGGATATAAAAGATGCTGCAACTGGCTGCTCTAACCAACTACAGAACATACTACAACTTCCGGCTATCAGAAAGGAGATAAGATCGTGTATCGTAACCAACCTATCAACTAACCTCAAAAAAACCCATCCTGGATCTCGCCCCTTATCCAAAGAAGCAATCCGAGGATAACTCACACAGTTGGATTAATGATGGTTCAGATTATTGTGTCAATACGCCTATTACTAGTCAAGTTGTTAATCATTGGGTGTAAGGTTGTTAATCATTAGGTTTAAGTTGTCCTGAGTACTTGTTAGCCAGTACTTTCACCAAGTAATCCATAACCGCGGAAAACACGGCTTCTCGAGAAGATTTATCCCTGCAGGGTTGCACCAATTTGGCCGTACACGTAAGAATGACCCGCCAGGCGGGGAGCTAACCCACCAAGCGAGGCACTCAACACAACTCAACTCTTCTTCGCATCAATCCCAAAGCACCTTGGGCGCACGGCTAATCGAGCCCAGAAGAAAATGGACCCTCATAGCACTCTAAGACCGTGTCCCCCTATATGCCGACTACGAAAGTTCCACCCGGGTACCAAGGGCTCGCAAGATCATGCATGCAGCAAATGGAAAACCCGAACTAAATGAGGCGATTTGGACGAGATGCGAATCGAGTCAAATTGAGGGGGGCACCCATACTCGCTTCCCACATGCGGGTAGTGCGCTCATCATGGATCAGTAGACAAGACCCTTTTCCTATTAGGGTCGACACTAGCAGGCCTCAAAACCACAAGGGCCTCCTGCCGGTGCCTTATCATCAAATTATTATTTAACAATAACATTAGCATGATTGATTGATTAAACATCGAGCCCCCAGAACATAATAAAAATATAGTAACTGAAAGTAACGGGTAACAGACTCGAGCAAAACAACCTAAGCATGCTAGTAAGACACGGGCAACAAGCAAAAGGTTATAGGTATGGAGGTGAGGCAGTATCAGGGTTAAAGGATACATGTGATAGGTTCGTAACAGAAGCAACTAATCATAGGGCTAGCAGAATAGACAACGGAAAAGTATCGGTATCCAATGTTGAAAGGAACACGATGGTTCATGTGAGTGATAACTTGCCTGCAAACCAAGTATCCTGGTACTGAGCTAAATCCTTAGAAGGGATGTCGTAAGTATCGTCGGTCTCAACGTCGTCGTTTATCCGAGAAGAAGCAAACAGACAATGCAGAAAGATAAACAATCAATAACATGGCATAGTGCACAAACATGGGATGATGCATGACCATTTAATTGATGCATCAAAATAAACTAGTTGACAAGATAACAACATGATTAAATGGACCCACATGCAATTTTGGATTGCATATGGCAAGCCCATGAATTATGGTTGAATTAATTGTTTTACAACTAAGCAACATGTGAAAGTGGATTAGCATGATGCATGGATGAGGAAAACAATAAAATAACAACAATAGAACCAAATGGAAATAAGGTTTAACAAGTTTGGAAATTCATTCATTAAGTTAGGAAATTTTGGTTCCTTAAAGGTGTCACACAAGCATTTGTTGTTTTCACCAATTTTAATTGTTCAAAATAGATAACAAAGTTTATATTTGATAAGAACACACAATTTTGGGTGGATTACATGTTTCACTTGTAGAAAAAGGATTTCAAATAAATTATTTATGAATTGAACAAGTTTAAGCAAGAATTAAAGGAATTTAATTCGAACATGAACTTATTTGAATTTTTATTTGTTCAAAACATTAAACCAAATTCATATTTCAAAAGTTTATACTTTTATGGTTGGAAAACATATTTTATATGTCCCAAAAGAATTTGTTTTGATCAAGTTATGAATTTAACAATATTAAATGAATTAAACAAGGTTTAAATCATTTAACCAATTTTAATTATTCAAAACATGAAACAAATTTTATATTTGAAAAGGTGGTTTAATTTAGCATGGAAAACATATTTCATTTGTTGAAATTGGATTTAAAATGAGCAAGTTATTATTTTGGCAATTTTAAATGCAATAATTAAGAAACAATTGTCTACTGCAATTTCAATTATTCAAAACAGCAAACAAAATAGATATTTGGAAAGTACATGAAAATTTGATTGGAAAACATATTTAGTTTGTGGAATTTGGAATTTTATGACCAAGTTATGAATTTTGCAAAATTAAGTGATTTAAACAAGAATTCAAATATTTCACCAATTTAAAATATTCAAAACAGTAAACAAATTTTATATTTGGATAGAACATTTAATTTGGGACAGAAAACATATTTAAAAAGTTAAAATTGGAGTTAAAATGAAATAGTTATGCAATTTACAATTTTAGGTGCAATCTGCCATTTTTAATTCATCTAGGGACTTGAAAAATATTTTTACAGGGGCTAGAAATAAAGATACAGGGACCTAGCTGTGAATCTGAGATGTTTCTATAACCAAAACAAATAAGTAAAAAGGTTGGTTTTTATTTGAGGGAGTGGGGAATCGAACCCCCAATCTCCTGGGCGCGCAAGGGAAACGGAACCAACTGGGCTAGCTGCTGAGTGTTGACAGGGAGGTGGGATTCGGGGGGTATAAGCTGTGGCTTCGAAAGTTAACTGAATTTTTGGCTAACTGAACCCGAACTGCTTGCGACAGAGGACAACAGAAGGGCAGCGATCGGCGGTTGGTGGCGAGCGGCGTGATGTCGCGGCTCTCCGGTGGGGCGCCGTGGGTGCGCAGGTGCGGGTGGTGCTCGGAGGAGGAGGGGAGCGAGAGGAGGAGGGAGGGGCCGAGGAGCGGGCGCTCACCTTGGACAGAGGAGGCGCACGGACGTGCAGCAGGGAGCAGAGGGCGTCGGGCGGCGATTGGAGGCGACGGCGGCGGCGCTCCGGGCAGTAACGGCCGGTGACGCCTTCAGCGAACTTGGTAAGGACGGGGAGCCGGTTCCATTCCCGGGGACAGGAGGTCCTCGAGGTGACCGTGGTAGTGGGGGCGACGGTAGGCAGTGGGGTGTTCACGGTGGTTGCAGGGATTCAGAACAGAAGGAGCTCGAGCAGCTAGACGAAGGGGAGAGAGAGGGTTGGCGGCGCGGGAGGATGGGACTAGGGCGGCTAGGGTAGGCAGAGGGGAGAAGGTGGATGCTTTAAGGGGGGAGGAGCCTGGTACGGCATGGCATCGGGTGGAGGAGGAGGATCGTGTGGAGGAGATACAGTCGTACACCATGACGACAGGAGGAGGAAGAAAAGGTACCTCGAAGGGGTACTAGGCCAGAAGGGAAATGGGCCTGGGGGGTGAGCTGTGAGGGAAAAGGGTTGGGCCTCTCTCCCCTCTCTGCTAGCTTTTCTCTTTATTATTTTTGTTCCACTTATTTTTTTTGCTGAATTGGAAATAGGAAGAGAGAGATGGTTTTTGGGAGTTAGGAAAATTTTATAAAAATGTGGGTGTGTTAGTTAGGTCAACCACAACCAATTGGCAACTTTGATTTTTAAAATTTTCAAAAGAACTTGTGGTTTGCAAATTAATTCAAATTTGAATCATCTTTATATTAAGTGGTTTTTGAAAACAATAATTTAATTAGGGTGGACATATATTTTTAATTGGAAGCAAAAGGTTATGATTGTTGTGTGATTTCCATAATTTTAAATTAGGTGCTGTTTTTGGTTTGATTCCAATTTAAATGATTTTGAGATTAACTGATTATTGCAAACCAATTTTAAATGGAGTGATCAAATAATTTTGATTGGAAGCATATGATTAATAATTGTGTTGCAATTTTTATAAGATCAACATGGTTGCTGTTTTTGGACAATGTGATTTGAATTTTTAATGCAATTTGAATGAATTTTTGATTATTAAGTGAGTTATAGAAAAACAAGATTTAAATAAGGTGATAAAATGATTTTAATTGGAAACAAATGATTGATTGGTTTTGCAATTTTCATAACTTCAACATGGTTGTTGTTTGGAGGAAAAATCATAATTGAATTTGAAAAGGGTTTGGTTATTGGATGCATTTTTATAGAAACAACACAACAGTTTTGAAATCACACTTTAATGGAAACAAACAATTGTTTTATTTTGAAATATCATTTTAGAAATTGTAACATCACAAGGATGAAACAAAAGGTTTGAATTTTGGTTTGAAATTCAAATAGAAAACAAAGGAAAACAAATGAAAACAGAGGAAAACAAAAGGAAAACAAGCAAAACAATTGCAATCAACATGATGCCATGATGCAAAACATAAAATAACAGAGAGCAAACATTCTAAAGGCTTATTTTTAATACTTGGGATGTTACACGGCCTTACGGGTACGGTTTCGAGTGTCCAGGGCCAAGACGATTTCCTTGGTACGGTACATCTTTGCCCGTAACATTGGTTTTTTTTTAATCATTTGTGATGTTATCACTGCTGCACTAAAAAATCTGATAATGGTAACAAGGAAATGTTCTCCAATTGGTAGGTTAGGCTGGTCACAATGGGGAGAAACTTAGCAGTAACATCACACACTCCAATACAAATTTGCTTATATGACACGTATTTATTAAAGAGAGAGGTGCTTGTGATAACTAGCTAATTTACCGGAACATCACACACTCCGAGAAACAATGAGTCTATAGCCTAATAAATGCATTGTTGCATGACACTACATATATGTCCAAACTTTTGGGATAATTGGCTAGTGCAGTAATTAGGGGGAGAACCTTCTTTGATCGCCTCGGCGGTATTGGAAAGTTCGGCTTCAGGGCACGCCAAGGTGCCGTCCACGAAGCCGTAGATGAGATTCCTCCGTAAGATCGAAGTAACCTGAGTGCGCCAATAGATTGTCAGAGTTGAGGCGGATGGTGATCCGATTTTCTAATGAGATTGGCGCCGTCAGAATCCTAGACGCCATGGCGGCAACTCCTCTACTCGCGCTAGATCTTGCACTGATGGTACGTGCGGAGGCAGATTGCAAGTTGGAGTTGGTGGAGACAGACATGCTAGAGGTGACGGATGGTGAGGTCGTCATCAGGTATGGGCTGAAGTAGATCGCCGACTAGGTACGAGCGGAAGCAGATCGATCGATCAGGCTTACGACAACTAACGTCGTAGCTCTGATATCATATTGAATTGATGCACTAGCCAATTATCCCAAAAGTCTGAACTTATGGAAAGACTAGCTAACAGGTTTTAACAGCCATAACCAGCCGCGGTGGTTTCTTTACATCAAGCGATAAGATCAACCTATTTTTTTAGGGGAAAGCGATCAAGATCAACAAAGGCCCAAACAGGGATTAACTAAACTGCCGTAGTTTTAGACTGAAAATTTTACTAGATCAAATCACACACAACCAGTTCGGAACCGTTCTTGATCAGCAAAGAATCCTTCTATTCGCCTGAATATCCGTGTCGTGACGATGATGCTCATATGGAAGTACGGAAGAGAAGTGGGATCAATGTCGCCATATTTGATAATCTTGAGATCTCATGACATTTGATCGTTAAATTGAGAGAAATACATTTTACCAAAAATTATTTGTGGTCTATTCTCAAGAGGGCATCAAAAATTAAATTGATTAAGGCCTTGAAAACATGAATTTTCTTCAAGAAACAAATAGATAATTCAACAAGTTTGTTCTACAAACTTTATCCAATTTCCTTGCAAATTTTACCACATGACCTTCATGATAATAAGGAGTGTTTGCAAAGTTTCATGAATCTGCAAAAGAATTAACTATTTAGAAAATTCTATTTCATTTCTGGAAGAAATGAAATTAAGTAAAGTTTGTTCTACCAAAGTTATCAAAATGGGCTCAAAATTCCATGACATGTTCATCTAAGCAAATAAGAATTAATCCCATGTTGGCAAAAAAATAGGAATTTATTTAGAGGTTGAAAACATCAAATTCCAAAAGAGAAAAGGGCTTAAAAGTAATTGCAGAAAAGGGGCAAGGGGGGTTTGTGAAAATGGTTGTCTTCTCCCTGTAGCCACAGAGGAGGGCATGGCGCCAGTGGCGGCCATGCCGTGCGCTGTGGCCACGATGCTGCTGTCGTGCCGCGCCTGGCCACGTTAAGAAGCCCCGACGACGCCCTACACCCTTCCCCAAACCCTAGGTCACTACCTTCGATAGGAGCCCTCCCGGGAGGCACCATGACGACCAGACGCTCCACGTCGTCGCCCTCGTCCTCCTCGTGCAAGGAATCGAGGAATGGCGCCTCCGTTTCGCCGCGCCGTCCGATTCCCTTCGCCGGCCGAACGAGCTCCGTCTTGGAATTGCCGCCGTCTCCGACCTCCTCCGGACTAGCCGAGCTGCGCACACATTGAGGGTAAACCACATGACCTCCTGGACACCCTCCTGCGTCCCCTCGTTAGCGAGAACGCTGGCGCCACCATAGCCGAGCGGCTCCGCTGCGCGTCATCGTCGCTGTGGTTCGCTCCGGCGACCATATTGACTCGTGCGCGCTTGCTTGGGAGGAGCTCGGAGGAGACAGTGGAGCCACGACAACTACCTAGGCCAGGAGCTCTACTCCAGGGACGTGCACTTCTCCCGAGAGCGGTTGCGCGTGCAGGACCGCCCTGGAGGAGGAGTGGGATGGTGGGATTGGCGGTTGGCGAAAGGACAGGAGGGAGGAGGGAGGCACCGAGCAGTGGCGTGGGAACTATCCTGGCAGGGAGAAGTTTGTGGTTGGAGGATGACCAGAGTTGTCCATGGATGGGGGTCTATCTACCTTGGTCAGAAGCTCTCTACATGCGGCAACTACCTCGGCTTGGAGCTCTACACCAAGGACATGCACTTCTCCCGAGAGCTGCTGCGCGAGCAGAACCTTCCTGGAGGAGGAGTGGGATGGCGGGTTTGGCGGTTGGGGAAAAACATCATTTAGTATGGAGAAAGAATGTACCTGCTTTATCCTTCAGCTGCCGCTGGACTGCGGTCAATTCCGAGTCTTTATCATTAAGAATACCAAGAAGAGATCTTACCTCTTAATGGTGAGCTTGTCAAAAACTTCTACATTTATATTTTCTGCGGTTTATTGAAAAGTATACAAAGGAAAAGTTTTCTTAGGAAAAAAACGAGCAAGTAATGGAAAAAGCATTAAGACAAAAAAAAAGAATGGTTTTCTATTAATGCTTGGGGACTAGAGATATTACCTTACTCATTCTCTCCAAATCGCTTAAGTTCTCGGCGAATTCCTTGGCGCATCCCGTGAAGGTAATCCGCATGTGGTGGAGGCCGTCTTGCACAACCCGGCGAGGCGAGAACACGGAATTATTCCGTACGACAAGTCCGCTTTTTAGCCAATGGAAAATCAAGGGAGCTCGAGAAAACAATTTTTTGGCCCACGGATGAATATATCCGTGTTCGTCAAAACAATATTCTTGCTTTACCTTGAACTTTTGGTCAAAGGTCGGACTGGGATCCTCCTTTGGAAGATTTGAAGGCCCAGCTTCGCCAGTCGTCGCCCTTTCCCGCACATCCGAGTCGGATGCAATAGACTGGCTGGCCTACAGGGGATACTCCTCCCGAGCAGCCGAGTTTTCCTCTCCAACCGCCACTGGAGTGTTTGGGCCAGTGGCCGGAGATGGCTTGGGACCCCTTTGGCAGGCAGATTTCAACTTATTGATGCCCTTTCCTTTCATAGTGGTAGGACAAAAGGACCAAATTCCGAGATTCAAATTCCGACAAAGAAGATATGCAAGAAAAGCATATAAACGTAAAAATGCCGGGTTTTTACCTGTAAGTGGCGACAGGCACACCCTCAAGGTCGATAACTTCCTGGCTTGAAGATGTCTTCTTGTGTTTCCTCCCCCAAACTGAAAGTTGACTCTTAGTGCAGCCAATTCATCGTCGGTGGAGCTTGCTCTCAGGAAGATCGAGAAGCTGATGCTGCAGAGAGGTGGATTCAAAGAACCAAGAGGAGGAGAGCCCTTGATCGTACCACGCCAAGAAACCAAGCCGCCGCAGGAAGAAAGAAAGCCCAAAAATAGAGGAGGGGGAGAGCGGGCTCCAAACACCAATCAGTTGCCCTCGGACAAGCTCAACAACGTCCCTTCCAACTAGGATTAGCTGCAGGAGGTTAGAACCAGCAGCTAGGAGATGGAGGAGCCCACGGGGGACTGCATAGATGTTGTCCAGGAGGCGGTGGTAAACAATGACACCGATGTGGTGGCGGCAGCAACAGCGGAAGAGGAGGAGCAGTAACAACTCCTAGATTTCAAGATAGAGGAGCCCACGGGGGAATGCATAGATGTTGTCCAGGAGGAGGTTGTATACCATGACATCTATGTGGTGGCGACATCGGAAGAGGTGAAGCAGGAACAACTCCCAGATTTCGAGATGGAGGACACCGTCGGAAGCGGCAAGGCGCTGTACAAGCTCCAAGCAAGCATATTCAACAAGCTCTACACTAACCAGCATGAGGGGCTCAGATGGCTCTGGTCTCTCCACTGCGAGGGAACCGGTGGGATCCTCGGGGATGACATGGGGCTCGACAAGATCATGCAGTTCATTTCTTCAATCTAGCTGCTTGCATTAGTTGATCACGGATTAATTATACCTGATATTCTTTATGTCAGTTTCCTTCTTAGTATTATAAGGATCAAGCCAAGCAGGCTTTCACACATACTTATTGCTTACTGTTAGACGCTTCTTGTGGATGTTTGCAAGTACTACTAGTACAAGCTAAACTGAAGAAATTACTGTGAAACAACTAAACTGTGTCCTCTGTTTCTGCATTAATCGAACTCATGCATTCATTCGTTCTTCTTAAATTAATTTATCATACATTGATTCATCATAACAAGACCTGTTAATTTGTATCATTGGGTCTTTTTCACCATTATACTATACTTACCGATCTGATCGGGAAGGCTTAAACTTTACTTCTCAACCTTGTGGATGTTTGCTACTATGTCAAAGCCTGCATCTTTAGATTCTGAAGACCGAAACAAACTATCTTGTGACACAATAATACACATGAGATTTTTGTGCTCAATTGTACTTTTGTCCAAGCTAGTTCCGAGCTTCGAGTCTGCAAATTACATTGACACTAGCTTGTTTCCTTGCCACGGTATGTTTTCAATTTCAAGTTGGTGATGCAATATCCTGATGAGTAGTCGTGCAAATGTCTTCGTCATCGTCACCGGCTACAATGTTTACGGCCTGGGAGCAATTGAAGAAAATCCAGCGCGAGCGCTACTACATCATATAGAGGGGTTATTTGAGATGTTATGGCTTGCCGGATTCACGGCCTCAGCCACCAGGGAGCGCCGCGGCATTGGCAGCCTGTGCGGGATGGTGACGCGGGGCTCGCCACCCAAACATGGCAACACCGTAGATGGAGTCGATGGATGGTTCACATATTGGCACCTCGTCATCGCCATCACCATCGGCGCTCAACAACAGTGCCACTTAACTCTAATAGGTACACCGAGCATTGTTTCGACATTTTTTCTCTCTCGAGAATAGGGCCATGCTAGGAAAATGGTTTAGGCTAAGAAATAAAAAATTGCCAATATTTATAGATGTTATCGGGGTGCCATACATGGATGAGGTGCAAATATTGCATTCAAGAAAAATCTTTAACACCCAAAACTAAATAGGAAAAAAAGGCACGTTGAAACTGGTGTACCGGGTCGTGGTCCGATAAACGCGTGTCGTGCCGTGTCTAGGCCGGGCTGAAAGTGGCGTGCCTCCGGCCGTCTCATTTCGAACGGCCCTTTGGCCAGCCAAGAGAAACTGCCCCTCGCTGGCCGACCTTTGCCCGCCGTTGCTCCGCCGCGTCTCCTCCATATCCGCAAGAGCAGCTGCTCCTCGCTGGCCGACCTTTGCCCCTCGCTGCTCTGCCGCATCTCCTCCCCATCCGCCACCCTCCATTTCTGCCACAAGGTAAGGCAAGATCCCTCCCCTTCTTGTTCAAATCCTAGGTCGAGTGAGATTGACATGGCTTTCTATATAAAGCAGGGCTATATGCATAGGTTCAAAAAGTGAGACTGACATGGGGATTTTAGTGGTTTCGGTAGGATTAGGGTCAACGTTGCAGCCTAGGTTCAAAAAGTGAGATTGGCATGGAGATTTGAGTGGTTTTGGCTGGATTAGGCTTAACGGTGTAGAGAACACATAACCAAATTACTTTTTGCAACTGACCCCAGTTTTTGGTCTTATAAGTTGCAGCTAAGCCCAAATAGATGATTTAGACCTTTAGCAGTATCTTTAGTCCAAAATTAACGCAATGGCTGGGCACTAAATAGAGGCACCACTCAGGATACATACACATACATTTACACATTCCTGCACTCATATCGGTAGCTTACACTAGTGGAAACAGCCCCTCTCGTCCAGGGGGCCACGGGGCAGCTGTCCCGGTTGCAACCAAATCCGGGACAAATGCTATGCATTGGTCACGGTTTGTGTGCCCGGGGCAACAGGAATCGCCTGGGGGCATTGGTCCCGGTTCGTGGGGGACATATCGGTCCCGGCTCGTGCCACGGACCGGGACCAATGCCTAGCCACAGGCCACGTGGCACGCGCATGAGCATTTGTCCCGGTTCAGGACACGAACCGGGACCAATGCCCCCTTCCCCTATATATACTGCCCCAGCCCCCCCTTCCATCTTTTTTTTTGCTTGGAGGTGTGAGAGAGGGTGGTGTTAGCGTGTTTTATTTTACTATGCACACGAGGTGTTCGACGAAATTTCCGAGCCACACATAAGCTCACTGAAAATGGTATCTTCGATCGAGGTTAACAAACTTATGTTTTTCATCTGTAACTGATACATAAAAAAGTAGTATTTGTCGATGTACTGTGGTCATCTCTGTATTAATATGTTATTGTAATGTATTTTGATAAACTTAATTATACGATGCAGATGGATGCACGGCAGCGATGGATGTACGGTGACCGACGCACTTCCGAGTATATGGCAGGCCTGAATGCATTTCTTGTTGTAGCTCAGGCAAACAAAGATAATGGCTTCATGTGTTGCCCATGTGTTGATTGTCGGAACGTCAGAGAGCACTCTTCCGAAAGAATCCTTCACGGCCATCTACTTCGGAGAGATTTCATGCCCAGCTATAATTGCTGGACCAAGCATGGAGAAATAGGGGTTGTGATAGAAGACGATGATGAAAAAGAAGAAGATCCTTTGTTCCCTGAATACGACGATACTGCAATGGAAGAGAATGCAGAAGAAGGAGGTGATCAAGAACAGGCATCAGAAGAGCCCTATGATGATCTTGGCCGAGTTATTGCTGATGCAAGGGACACTACAACAAACTCGTCACGTAGAGACGTTATGTATGAGACGCAATTGTTTTCGTCCTTAGGACCATGGGTCAACTCAACATAGAGACGTTCCTTTAGACGTTCCACATAACGTCTCAATACTTTTATTTTCAGCTAGCCAAATAAATAAATTTGGTAATTTGTGGACGCTTAGGGACGATTCTTGAGACATTTTCAAATGTGCCAGTAATCGAAGTTAAACATGATCTCATATGATGAGCTCTCGGCTTAAAAGGACCATAGGTGAATTACTTGAATCAGGCATTTTCTATACTACTGAGACTAATTTGACACAAACACAAAAGAATTTTGACCTATGCTATTTTACTTTGTGGGAATAAGGTTAGTCATTAGACTACGCATTTTTAAGGGCACTAAAGTTTAGATAATGAAAAAACACCTCGTAAATCTAAATGTACATATTATATACCGGTTGAAATAACTCATCCGCTCTCTTAACCCGTACTCACTTGTATATGGGCAAATCATGTTATCATTTTTCTCGAGCAATAAAATAACATCAAGACATAAGTAGTTCGTCCCCGACAAATCAGTTTGAGCCCAAATCCAAGTCGTGACACAATGCCTACCGTGCTCTATGGTTGACAACGGAACGGAATAATAACAAAATGGTACTGTTCCGTTTTCGCTTATATCCCCAAAAAAAAAATGAATCACTGGAAACAACGAATACGGTAAAAAAATATGGATAAGGTCATTTATCTAGACATGAATAGCGATATACCTAGTCTATACCTCATTTCAAACTTTCCGTATTTCTTTTTTCATTTTGGCGCTAACTTTTTTAGTTTACCGCTTAATAAACTACCCTGCAATTTTGCAGCAAACAGTTCCGCAATATATATTGTCTGTTACATTTTCTCCATCCCATACATTTTTTTTAGACGAAGGGAGAAACCCTCGCCTCAATTTCTCCAGCCGCCGCTCCGTTTGTTTAATCGCCTGATCCAAGATCGGATCTGCTGCCGTGTGCCTCCTACCAGGTTTGTCCTTCCTAAAATCCATCTCGTTTTGATTTACCCTTTCAGGTTATAGATCAATCTCGGGTTGGCCGGTGCAGACGGCGCGGTCACGGATGACGGCGGAGGTGGGGTTTCTATGGGAGATGCAGTTGGTGTGTGCGTGTGTTGTGCTACTTCATGGAGGCGTAAGGATTATTGACCGATGGCAGGAGGCGCCCTGATGGTGCCAAGGCTGTCCTTCGACCGGAGGTAAAAGGGAGAAAGGGATAGCCATCCTATCTTTTAACAGGGAACGAACCATGCAGGTCTACTGGTTTGCTTTTTCTCTCCATTTGCACGTCACATAAGCTTGTACTACCAGATCTTATTCTCGCTCTCTCTCACCCCGGTTTGCGATTCAATTTCAGTTAATCCTTTATAGAATCGTATCTCCTTCTTTACGATTATCTAGCTACATACGAATCTAAATTTCAGATGCAACTGGAACATATTCTCTTGGATATCCAAGAAATCGATCATCCTTATGAAGTCACCTTCCGTGCTTTGTTATTTCAACAATGATTGTACTTTTAGGTCTTTTTTCCATGACCAACAACGGCCTCGTGTGAATAATTAGTTTGCACCTTAAGGTCACATATTCAGAACCTCTCATGATATCATCTTCTCGATTGTCTAATGCTTTTCTAAATTAATCTCTTCCCCTTCCCGTTCTGATCTTGTCCGAGGTTTATTTTTTTCCTATTCGCAGTTGCATTATCTCACCTTACGCCGATGTTGCCGCCAGCAGCAGCCCCTCCTCCCTCTATTTCTCCTTCAGGTGCTTCTCAAGACCATTGGATGTGCGCTTCCCCTTTATTGTCTCGTGGTGACCCACCATGGTGGTTGTTGGGAGGAGTGAGGTTAGAGGATCAAGGTCACATACTGACTGTTCTGCGTGTAAATCTAAACCCTTGGCTAATTTGCTATGCTTATTTTTTCTATAGTATAAAATCATTGTCGAAGATGATAGATGATGGCCATGAGAAAACAAAGCACTTGGTGGGCATCTAACGACCAATTTTTTTTTTCAATATCGCTCTTATTTTCGCTGCATGCTAATCTGTTACTACAAATCTGCAGGGTTTTCTTTCAGTATTGTAATAATAGTTGCAAGACTGAGATAGGGAACATGCCTCAGTTAAAAAAGTGGCAAGTGATAAGTAATTTTTGTCAGCTTAAGAAAAAGATACGTAATTATCCTCGCATATTTATTATAGTAAACTAACTTAAACTTAATATTCTTATGTTTTATGGGACATATCATGAAAAAATTTATGCATGTTTGGGAAGAGCAAATCCAGACCAAAATTTCTTATCTCAGTGAAGGCTACTGATTTTTTCCTCACTATGTACCATTTCATTTGCTTACCTTTAGTTGGTACTTTTCCTCTATTGGAAACCTTAGTGTATTATTTTCACTTGAATTAGACAATCAGTATCACAGTTTATTTACCTTTTATTACTTTGTACAATAGCCACCTGTATCAATTCACTATATGAGATGAAATGGTAAGATCGGATTCAAATATCTAATAAATCTATTACGAATGGAAGGAGTCAGTCTTCAATGGTCAGTTTTCCTATCTTTATGATATTTGAAAAGATCCCCTTTTCACCACTTAGGTAATATATATCATTGGGCTTTCATCTTCCTATGAAATTGTACAGGTGTCCATTGGTATATTTTTTCTATACGACATGCTTGCTGCAGTCCATCACACATCTCAAAGCAGAATATGATTCTGAAAACCTCAATGGACTTTTGTCTAGGTTTGAGGTAATATGAAATTTGGAGGAGGTATATATACATGTCAGATTAAATATTATATTTTTGGTGCTTCATATGGCATGATCTTTCTCCGATATAAGAACCAGCAGACATGATCTAGAATCAGTTTGTTTACTCAATGTGTACAATGCACCAACTAGATGAATAGTGATTGTTGTTTCTATGATTTTACAACTTCCAGTAAAAAGTTTCTTATCAACCATAGAAATGCAAGCTTTGTTCAATATGGAAAATACATTTGTTCTGAAAATAAGGTATCCACATTTTCCTATTTGTTTACATTTCGTCTCTGCTAAGGTTAGTAAATTTTTCTCTATACATGTCCACTAATATGGGAGTGCACGGTTGAGGCATCAGGTATATTACACAAATTGGATGCAAATGATATGATGCCTCTACTAGCTTATTCCAGATTTTTTGATTATGTATACTTTTCAGGTTAATTGGGGAGCTAAACAAGATTGAACTCAACGAAGATCAAGGGGATAAATAATTAGTTTATGCGTCGACAAAATTATGGAGGGATTTACAATCAGTTTAGATACATAATTGATGATGTATAGGATATTTTATGATTTTTCTTGTTCATCATTTTTCCAGATGTATCTATAAATTACTTATCTAATATTGAATTCAGTTCCAATATTTGTTTTATGTTATTGTAATTATTCTGATTTACGCCACAATTTTCAGTGTTCTCTTAAAATGGTCCAGCCTTTTACTATAAGGTGGTTCATGATTAATTTCCACTTAAATTACTTAATAAAAGTTGATCATACCAGCATGTGATGAGACACTTTATAAAAAGGCTTTATAAAAATGATAACCAAAGTAAATGCGTATCAGACCGATGTTCGTAATATGTATGAACTACGTGTATATAAGACTGTAATGTATGTATGAGAAAAAAAACATCTCTAACCTTTGTTGTGACACAAATATGACGTGTCTATATTAGTAGAGACGTTACTCATTCGCGTCTATTAAATCGTCTTTACATGTGTAGACATGCTTTCGAGCGTCTCACTAAAGCGTCTTGACATATATTTACACGCTTGGCAAGCGTCTTTATATCGTTTGAGACGGTGCATAAGGAGACGTTTCAACGACGCTTTGAGGAAGCGGCTATACGGTCATCTGGAGATGAAATATCACGTCTTTAGCCTTCAAATTTCACGTCTCTACGTGCCTAGTGTGTTGTAGTGGGAAGACTGTGAAAATAAATTGGAGAGGTTGAAGCTGGACAACATGTTACAGGATCACAAAAAATTGTTGTACCCAAATTGCGAAGATGGTAGCACAAAGCTCGGTACCACACTGGAGTTGCTGAAATGGAAGGCACAGAACGGTGTGACTGACAAGGCCTTTGAGAGTTTACTTCAACTAATGAAGCCAAAATTTCCAAAGGATAACGAATTGCCTGAGAGTACGTAAGAAACAAAGAAAGCTCTCTGCCCTCTAGGATTAGATCACTAGTAGAAAACAGGGCATTGAGCCAAGCACATTGGAACCGGATGCGATAAAAACCGGTTCTAAAGGGTCTGTCCCCTGGGCCCCCTCCCTGCAGCAAACGGCCGCAAATTTGTTGCAGGGAGGGGGCCCAAGGGACAGACCCTTTAGAACCGTTTTTATCACAAACCGGGTCTAAAGGTTTTCTCATTTTTTGCAGCAACTGCGGGACCCGCTGTCAGAACCTTTAGCACCGGTTTGTAACACAAACCGGTCCTAAATACCTCCCTTAAACCCTAGATTCCACCCCGAGCTCAGCTCCATTTTTCCAGCTCGAGCTCAACTCCATTTTTTCTCTCTCCTTCCTCTTGTGAGCTCTAATCCATCCCCATTTTTCTCCACCATTTGTCAAGATTGTTGGTACCTATCGGTTCTACGGTTAGCATCAACATTCCCTCTTCCGGCATTGCAAGTTTTGCCCGTTTTCTTGCTCATTTCATTTTTGTTGTGCTAGCTAGGTGTTTGATGAAATGCCTAAGCTATAATTTGTTATTCATTTGTTATTTATACAATTTGATGCAATTTGAGCTCAAATTTAATTATGATTTGTGGTTTTTTTAGTGTCGCGCGCCTTGTCCCCTACCTCACCGCCGTCGATCGCCCCGTCACCGACACAACCTTGGTGAGCCTATTGTTTTCATTTACCAAAACAAATTTTGATTTGTATGATTTACATATTTACTTGTATATAATTTTCTTATTGTGTAAGATTTTTTTATATATATAGCGCCATGGTTTTGATATCCGTCCCCGTTGGCCCTCGTCCAGTCTATGATTCGGATGTGGTATATTATATTTCATAACTACATTTTTTCATTTCCTGATTATACGACAATTAATTACGCCGACCAACTTGACATAGATATTTTTATCTAGGAGGTAGTGGAACCGGAAATGCCAATCGACCCTATTGTTGAGAAGTTATACTTAGTTGAACAAGAAAATGTTGGCTTGAAAGAAAGATTGAAAAAAACTGAAGAAAGGTTGGAAAAAACTGAAAGAGAGAAGAAGACCTTGGAAAAGGTTCTTGCCGGTGTCGTCGATGGTCACAAGAGCGAGATGGACACAATGCGCCTGAAGATTAGAAAGATTAGAAAATATGCAATTAGTAAAGAGGCTTGGTATCATTATGCCGTCGGGTCAATTGTTACCTTTGTTGCGATTTTGATCGCATCTGTTGTTGTTTTTATGGATGGTTTTAGTGTGTATTTTTATGAGAACTATATATGTATGGTCACTACGCTAGTTTGGTTTTAACGTGTGATGAAAATTTTGTATTAATTAATTAATTTAGTCATGATGATTTAGCATAATGGTTGTTGATAAATTTATATAATGCAGATGAACCGGCAATGGATGTACAGTGATCGACGTCGTCCCGAATTCCTTAATGGCATGCATAGTTTTCTCAATGTGGCTGAGAAAAACAGGCAGAATGGATTTATTTTTTGTCCATGTAAAAAATGCCAGAATAAGAGGAATTTCCCTAGCTCCAGAACCATACACACCCACCTGTTGCAAGAAGGCTTCATGCCCAGTTATTTTTGTTGGACCAAGCACGGAGAAAGAGGGGTTGTAATGGAAGACAATGAAGAAGAAGAAGAGGATAATGATAATTATCCTATGTTCGGTGAACACGGTGATACTGAAATGGGGGAAGACGAGCCTGAACTTGAGGACATTCTTGATGAATCTGATGATGATCTTCGTCAGGTCATTCGTGAAGAACAGATAAAATGCGCAAGTGAAAACGAGAGGTTGAAGTTGGAGCGCATGTTAGAAGACCACAAAAAATTGTTGTACCCAAATTGCGAAGATGGCCAAAAAAAGCTGGGCACCACCCTGGAATTGCTGCAATGGAAGGAAGAGAATGGATTATCTGACAAGAGATTTGAAAAGCTGCTGATAATAATGAAGAAGATGCTTCCAAGAGATAACGTGCTGCTCTGCAGTACATACGAAGCAAAGAAGGTTGTCTACCCTCTAGGATTGGAAGTGCATAAGATACATGCATGCATCAATGACTGCATCCTCTACCGCGGCCAGCACGAGAATTTAAATGCCTGCCCAGTATGCGGTGCAGTTCGGTATAAGATCAGGCGAGATGACCCTGGTGATGTTGAGGGCGACGATCGCCCCAGGAAGAGGGTTCCTGCCAAGGTGATGTGGCATGCTCCTATAATACCACGGTTGAAACGTTTGTTCCGAAACAAAGAGCATGCCAAGTTGTTGCGATAGCACAAAGAAGACCGTAAGGAAGACGATATGCTGAGACACCCCACTGATGGGTCGCAGTGGAGAAACATCGACGATGAGTACGAGGACTTTGCACGTGACGAAAGAAACTTAAGGTTTGGTCTGATTAAAGATGGCCTGAAACCGTTTGGGGAGCGGAGTAGCAGTCATAGCACCTGGCCCGTGACTCTATGCATCTATAACCTTCCTCCTTGGTTATGCATGAAGCGTAAGTTCATTACGATGCTAGTGCTTATCCCAGGCCCGTCGCAACCCGGCAACAACATTAATGTGTACCTGAGGCCACTGGTTGATGAACTTTTAGAGTTGTGGGCTGACGAAGGTGTACGTGTGTGGGACGAGTACAAACAAGAGGAATTGGATCTACGAGGGTTGCTGTTTGTAACCATCAATGATTGGCCCGCTCTTAGTAACATCTCAGGACAGTCAAACAAGGGATACAACGCATGCACACACTGTTTAGGCGAGACTGAAAGTATACATATAGGCAAGAATGTGTACCCGGGGCATCGTCGATTTCTTCCAGACAGGCATCCCGTAAGAAAGAAAGGACATCATTTCAAAGGCGAGGCAGATACACGGAGAAAGCCAACCCTCCCTAAAGGTACTGATATATATGACATGGTCAAAGATATAAAACTAATCTTTGGTAAGGGTCCTGGCGCACAATCTGTTCCAAATGATGCCGACAACCACGTAGCTATCGCACCCGGACTTCTAAAGGATACTCGCCGTTCCGTTGAACAATAGTAGATTGGATCACGGGGCTTACCGGCACCCGCGTCCTCTTACGAGTAGGCCAACACACGTATGTGTGACAACCAACCCCTATCTGTTCAGCGTCGACGTAAACTATCCCATAGAAATCAGGATACTTCCATTGACGTACTTCATACCATACACACATGGTACGTCAACGGCTTGTAACAGAATGATAGCACAACATATCTCTAAGACACAAAAGATTGAAATAAGTTGCAAATAGCTCTCACTAGAGCAGAGATAGCAAATACAATCATCCAGAGGACACATGTCCCAACATAACATCATTACATCTTAGCGGAAGCATTCAAAGGGTCTGAGTACAGACAAATCCAAATAGGCTTAAGAAGCCGGGAATTGAAAGAAAGACGGAGCCCATCCACGTAGTCTCGGATCCTGCCCGGGTCCGCTACCTACTCTTCAGCAGCCTCGTCAAACTCAACGTAGTAGCCGTCACTGGGATCCTCGTAAGCGTAGTCTGCGGAAACCACAGCCCCAAAGGGGTCAGTACATAAACGTACTGGCAAGCAAGACTCACAGTTCACCAAAGTGTAGCCCGTCAACACCAAGCACAGATGCCTTGGGTTCAACGGAAGAAAGGGGATATAAAAGATGCTGCAACTGGCTGCGCTAACCAACTACAGAACATACTACAACTTCCGGCTAACAGAAAGAAGATAAGATAGCGTGTCGTAACCAACTATAACTAACCACCAAACAAAACCCATCCTGGATCTCGCCCCGTATCCAAAGAAGCAATCCGAGGATAAACTCACACAGTTGGATTAATGAGTAGTGGATCAAGTTGTTGTGTCAATAAGCCTATTACTAGTCAGGTAGCATTAGTTAGGTGTAAGTTGTTCTGAGTACTTGTTAGCCAGTACTTTCACCAAGTTAACCATAACCGCGGAAAACACGGCTTCTCGAGAAGATTTATCCCTGCAGGGGTGCACCAATTTGGCCGTACACGTAAGAATAACCCGCCAGATGGGATGCCTCCCACCAAGCGGGGCACTCAACACAAATCAACTCTTCTTCGCATCAAGCCCAAAGCACCTTGGGCGCACGGCTAATCGAGCCCCGAAGAAAGGGGACCCTCATAGCACTCTAAGAACGTGTCCCCCTATATGCCGACTACAAAAGTTCCACCCTGCGCTGGGCTCGCAAAAACATGCATGCGGCAAATGGAAAACACGAACTAAGTGAGGCGATTTGGACGAGATGCGAATCGAATCAAATTGAGGGGGGCGCCCATGCACGCTTCCCACATGCGGGTAGTGCGCTCATCATGGATCAGTAGACAAGACCCTTTTCCTATTAGGGTCGACACTAGCAGGCCTCAAAACCACACAGGGCCTCCTGTCGGTGCCTTATCAGCATATTATTATTAACAGGTTGATTGATTAACATCGAGCCCCCAGAACATAATAGAAATATAGTAACGGAAAGTAACGGGTAACAGACTCGAGCAAACAACCTAAGCATGCTAGTAAGACACTGGCTCAAACAATGGGGTTGTAGGAGTGGAGGTGAGGCAATATCAGGGTTAAGGGATTCATGTGATAGGTTCGTAACAGAAGCAACAATACATATGGCTAGCATAAATAGACAACGGAAAGTATCGATAACCAATGTTGAAAGGAACACAGTGGTTCATGTGAGTGATAACTTGCCTGCAAACTCAGCAGCCTGGTACTGAGCTAGATCCTCAGAAGGGGTGTTGTAAGTATCGTCTGTCTCAACGTCGTCGTCTATTCGAGAAGAATCAAACAAACAATGCAGAAAGGTAAACAATCAATATCATGGCATAGTGCACAATCATGGGAGGATGCATGTCAAGTTAATGGATGCATCAAAATAACTAGTTGATATGGTAACACCATTTAAATGGTCACATATGCAATTTTGGGTTGCATATGAAAAGCCCATGAATTTTGGTTGGAACAATTGTTTTCCAATTAGCCAACAGGTGAAAGTGGATTAGTATGATGCATGGATGAGGAAAACAGAAAAATAACAACCATAGGAACAATTTAAAATAAGGTTTACCAAGTTTAGAAAATTATTTATTAAGTTAAGAAATTTTTGGTTCCTTAAAGGTGGTACACAAGCACTTGTTGTTTTCATCAAGTTAAAGTGTTCAAAACAAATAACAAAATTCATATTTGGAAACTACACACAATTTTAGGTGGATTACATGTTTCAAATATTGAAAAAGGAAATACAATGATTTAATTATGAATTAAACAAGTTAAACAAGATTTAAATTGGAATTAATTCAAATAGGAATATTAATTGAATTTTATTTGTTCAAAACATTAAGTAAAATTCATATTTGGAAAGGTTATGTTTTTCTGGTTTGAAAACATATTTTATATGTTCAAAAATAATTTAAATTGAGCAAGTTATGATTTTAGCAAATTTAAATGATTTAAACAAGGTTTAAATTATTTAAGCAATTTTAATTATTCAAACCATGAAACAAAATTTATATTTGGATAGGTGGTTTGAAATAGCATGGAAAACATATTTTATTTGCATTATTTGGATTAATTATGAATTAGTTATGGATTTTATCAAATTACAAATGAATTGTTTGAATTCAAATTTGGAATGCATTTAAATTAGTCAAAACAGAAAACAAATGCTATAAATAGATAGAGAATTAAATTTGGGGCAGTGCACATATTTTATTTTTGCTATTTGGGTTTATGAAACAAAAGTTATTAGGGTTTTAGTTTTAGGGACCAATCTGTAAAATGATAAGGGTTTAAATTAAAAAAAAGAAAAGGTTGAAAATCTTTTGTTACTCCGTAGTGGCTACCCAAATGCCACTGACAGAGGCCCCAGGCCAGCGTGGATGCACGCGTGGCACACACAGCAGCTGACAGGGGGTCCACCCTATCAGCGCACCGTGCAAAAGAATTGGGTTTTATTCGCGCGAGCCAGGGATCGAGCCCTGGTCTCGAGTGCGCGCGCAACGCACTGAACCACTGCGCTGCGAATTGGTGTTTGTCAGTATAACACGCGCACACGGGATAAAGTTCAGATTCGCGTATCTGAACTTAACTGACGAACAATTGCTTCTGAAACCTGACGGAGATCGACGCTCGCCGGCGGCGATCACGCTGCGCTGCAAGATGCTGGCTTGTGTGCGTGCGGGTGTGCAGAACGTGTGCGTGCTCGCGTTTCAGAGAGGACAGAGAGGAGTGGAAGCGCACGGATGCTCACCGGCGGCATAGGGGAGGCAGAGGCTCGAGGCAGACGGCCGGCAACGAGCTGCGAGGACGGCGGCGTGGCTACAGAACCTCTCGCGCTCAACGTAGATGTCCAGGAGGTCGACGAGGATGCGCTGGTTCGATTACCGCGGTCAGCGTGGAAGGAGGAGGGCTGCTGCGACGGCGGCGTCCACGGGTTCAGTCACGGTGGCGCCTGAGAGGTCGAAGACGACGGCGTCGATCCAGGTCCCCTCGTGCTCCACGTAGGTGTCCACCAGCTCGAGGAAGGAACGGCGAGCTCGTTCCCGCGATCAGCTCACGCCGAAAGTCATCGGAGACGGCGATCGCCGGAGATGTTCAGAGTTGGGGTGTTCGGGTGCGGTGGCAGAGAGGAAAAACCGGCGAGGGAGAGGGGAATTGGCGGCGGCGCGAGGTAGATAGGTGGGAGGTAGACTAGGGCAGCGGCGCGGGGGCCTAGGATTACTTATATAGAGGGTAGGGAGCGAGGATGGCCGTCGCTCTGCTCCTGTGCCGCCGTGGCATCGCTGGATGCACGGCCGTACAGGTTGAAGACGATGGCCGAACCGGTACGGGCCGCGCGGAGGGTAAGTTGGGCTGGGCTGCGGGCTGCTCCCTCTGCTGCGTGCGCTGTTTTCCTTTTTTTTAATTTTATCTTCTGTTTTTTTTTTGCAGCAAATAGAAATAGGAAGAAATTGGGGTTTTTAAGTTAGTAAAAATTAGGGAAAAAATTGTGTGAGTTTGTTAGGTCAAAAGCAACCAAATGTCAACTTTGGTTTTTGAAAAGTTCAAATTTATTTGCTGTTTTGTAATTGCTTGCATTTGGATGAATTTTGGTTATTAAATGGTTATTAAAACAAGATTTTAACTAGGGTTATCATATCATTTTAATTGGAAACAAATGAGTATATTTGTTTTGGTAATTTTCACAATTTGAAATTGGGTGCTGTTTGATGTTTTTGATTTGAATTTGAAATACCATTTGAATTAAGTTTGGATTAATTAAATTATTAAAAGCCATAATTTTAATGGTTTGAACCTTAAGGTTTAATTGGACACAATTGATGTTTGAGTTGAACTTTTATTTGAAAAAGATTGTAACAGAGCAAGTATGAAACAAAGCATTTGAATAAGGTTTGAATTTCAATTATGAAAACAAAATAAAACAGATGCAACAAATAAGAAACAAATGCAATGCGTATGATGACATGATGCAAAACTTTAATTAAAGCAAGAAACAAACATTCTAGGGGTGTTTTCATACTTGGGATGTTACAAAACGCCCCCCCTTGAAGGAATCGCGTCCCGAGATTCCTACTGAGAAGAGAAAAGGTCCGGATACTTCTTGCGAAGATCCTCTTCGGTCTCCCACGTTGCCTCTTTATCGGAATGATGAGACCACTGCACTTTCAAGAACTTGGTGCTCTTGTTGCGAGTCTTACGCTCGGTCTCATCGAGAATACGAACAGGGTGCTCCTCAAAAGAGAGATCATCTTGCAGTTCAATGGAATCATGATCAACTGCACGATCTGGATCTTTGAAACACCTCTTGAGCTGTGACACATGAAACACATCGTGCACCTTGGATAATTTTTCTGGAAGTTCAAGACGATAGGCATTTTCCGCACGCCTTGAGAGAATGTTGAAAGGACCAATGTATCTTGGTGCAAGCTTTCCTTTCACACCAAAACGATGAGTGCCTCTGAGGGGAGTTACACGGAGATATGCCTTGTCACCAGGTGCATAGATCATATCCCTGTGCTTGCTGTCATAGTAGCTCTTCTGACGAGACTGAGCAATCTTGAGATTGTCACGAATGACGCGAACTTTTTCTTCGGCTTCCTTAACAATGTCAGGGCCTAAGAGTGAATGTTCACCAGCTCCAGACCAATTGATTGGACTCCTGCATCTGCGGCCATAGAGTGCTTCAAATGGTGCCATGCCTAGGCTTGCCTGGAAACTGTTGTTGTAGGAGAATTCAGCATATGGAAGGCAATCCTCCCATTTCATGCCAAAGGAGAGACCACATGCTCTGAGCATATCCTCGAGAATCTGATTGACTCTTTCGACTTGCCCCTGAGACTGAGGGTGATAAGCTGTGCTGAACAGAAGTTTGGTGCCCAATGCTTCTTGGAAACTCTTCCAGAAATGAGAAGTGAATATGCTTCCACGGTCTGAGCTTATTTCCAATGGAACACCATGAAGGGGAACAATCTTTGCTGTGTAGAGCTCTGCTAACTGGCTAGCTGAGATTGTTTCTTTGACAGCAAGGAAGTGAGCTACCTTAGTGAGACGATCAATGACAACGAAGATTGCATCGTTGCCCCTCTTGGACTTTGGAAAACCAGTGACGAAGTCCATTTCAATCATGTCCCACTTCCACTCAGGAATTTTCAGAGGTTGGAGTAGACCGGCTGTTTTCTGATGGACTGCCTTAACACGTTGACAAACGTCGCATTCAGAAACGTATTGAGCAATTTCACGTTTCATGCCAGGCCACCAATACAGAGTCTTGAGATCCTGGTACATCTTTGTACTTCCAGGGTGGATGGAGAGAGGAGTTTCATGAGCCTCCTTGAGAATGACATCTTTGAGACTTTGAATCTGAGGAACTGCAATGCGTCCTTCGAAGAACACAGTTCCCTTGTCATCAATTGAGAAGGACTTGAATTTATCGTTGCCTTCTTTGATGTGTTCTACCATCTTCTTGATTTCAGCATCCCGAAGTTGTTCAGAACGAATCTTGTCCTCGAGAGTTGGACTGGCTGTCAAGCTAGCAAGATAACCTTGAGGAACAAGACCAAGGTTCAGCTTCTGGAATTCTTCATGAAGTGGAGGTTGGCTTTCCATGATCATGAGATTATTGCAATACGAGTTGCGACTGAGAGCATCGGCCATAACATTAGCCTTGCCTGGAGTGTAAGAAATGGTGAGATCAAAGTCTTTAATCTTTTCAATCCATCTCCTTTGCCTGAGGTTTAGATCTGGTTGAGTGAAGATGTATTTCAGACTCTTATGATCGGAAAAGATTTCAGTGCGGTTACCCAACAAGTATTGTCTCCATTTCTTGAGGGCAAACACAACTGCTGCAAGTTCAAGATCATGAGTGGGATAGTTTTGCTCATGTGCATTCAACTGACGTGAAGCATAAGACACCACTTGACGTTCTTGCATAAGAACTGCACCTAGACCTTGGAGAGATGCATCACAGAATATCTGGAAAGGTTTGGTAGTATCTGGGCCAACCAGAACTGGTGTAGAAGTGAGTTTAGTCTTCAGGAGATTGAAACTCTCATCACATTGTGGAGACCAAACGAACTTCTTGTCCTTCTTTGTGAGATCAGTGAGAGGTTTAGCAATCTTGGAGAAGTTTTGGACGAAACGACGACAATAGCTAGCCAAGCCAAGAAAACTTCTTACTTGCTTCACCGTCTTAGGAGGTTTCCAATCAACAATTGCTTTAACCTTTTCTGGATCAATGGCTATGCCCTTGGCAGAGATGACATGACCAAGGTAAGCAACTTCTGGAATCCAGAACTCACATTTGGAGAACTTGGCATATAGACGATGCTCGCGAAGTTTCATGAGAGTTAGACGAAGATGTTCTTCATGCTCTTCCTCGGATTTTGAGTAGACAAGGATGTCATCAAGATATAACACAACGAACTTGTCGAGGTATTCATGGAAGACAGAATTCATGAGTCGAGAGAATGTCGCCGGTGCATTGGTGAGACCAAAGGACATGACGGTGTATTCATATAGACCGTACCGAGTGGTGAAAGCTGTTTTTGGAATATCTTCCTTTCTGATCTTTATTTGATGGTAACCCATCCTCAAGTCCAACTTTGAGAATATTGAGGCTCCAGCAAGTTGATCAAAAAGATCATCGATACGAGGAATTGGATACTTGTTTTTGATGGTTTTCTCGTTAAGAGGACGATAGTCAACAACGAGTCTTTTTGTTTGATCCTTCTTGGCAACAAACAGAGTTGGGAAACCCCAAGCGGAGGAACTAGGTTGAATGTAACCTTTTTCCATGTACATATCGATTTGCTCCTTCAACAATTTCAGTTCAGGAGGATCTATCTTGTATGGATGCTTAGAGATTGGAGCAGTACCTGGCTCAAGCTCGATCACGAACTCAACTGCTCTGTCCGGAGGCATCCCTGGCAACTCTTCTGGAAAGACGTCAGGGAATTCACAAACTACCGGAACATTTTCAATTGCAGGAAGAGGTTTTGCATCCAGGGTGCATAGCTGAATAGACCTTGATCCATATGGAGAATAGACTATCTGGCCAGAAGGGTGGGAGAGAGTTATTGACTTTTGAGCACAGTCAATCTTAGCTTCGTTGGTCTTCAACCAATCCATACCCAGAATGACATCAATGTCAGAATTTCCCAGCAACATGAGTGAAGCAAGGAATATGCGACCTCCAATTAGGATTTGATTGTCCTTACTTATCTTGGAAGTCAACATTTGAGATCCCGGAGAGTGAACGGTGATTTGATTGCTTAGTGGAACCAGAACTAGGTTGTACGTTGTTGCAAAGATATTTGACACAAAAGAATGCGATGCTCCGGTATCAAACAACACTTTAGCTGGAAAAGAGTTTACGGGTAATATACCGAGAACGACGTCAGCAGCTTCCTCAGCTTTGTCGGCCTTGATATGATTCACCCTCGCGGTCCTCCCGACAGGCCTGTTGTTGGAGTTGAAGGCTTTAGCCGAGGGAGCACGCACCATTGCCTGGTTGGTGTTGGGGCGAGGAGGTGGAGGTAGCTGCCTTTGAGTGCACTTGTCAGCATAGTGTCCCGTCTCCTTGCATTTGAAGCAAGTGACGACACGAGGAGGACCTGGCCTTGGCTGCCCCATTGGAACCCTCTGACCATGCATCTGAGATGGGTTGGGTGGGCGGGGAGCAAAGCCTGGAGAAGCTTGGGCATATGGAGCCCGAGTGACAACACCATTTGGCACCCAGATGCGACGCTTCTGCGGAGGGGTGGTCATGTTGGAGGATGAACCACCCTCACGCGAGTGCTTACGAGACTCCTCGAACGCCTTGCACCCATTTTCTTCATTGAGCGCGGTGTTAACGAGCTCCTCGAAGTATTTGGTCTTGATGTTGGTGAGGGCGTACTTGAGTTCCGGGTTAAAACCTCGGCGGAACCTTGCCATCTTCTTAGCCTCAGTGGACACCTCATCACCAGCGTAACGAGCGAGGCGATTGAACTCATTCTGATAGCCAATGACGTCCAGCTTGCCCTGCTTGAGAGAGCAAAACTCCTCACGCATCCTTTCCATGAGACCATCTGGGATGTGGTGCTTCAGGAAAGCTTCCTTGAAACAGCCCCAGGTGATTGGGTAGCCAGCTCTCATGGTCTGGTAGTTCTCCCACCAAGTAGCTGCCTGACCCTTCAGCAGATAGGAAGCATACTTGACTTTGTCTTCCTCAGCAACGTGAGCAATGTCCAGAGCCCTGGCCATCTCCCGGATCCAGTCATCAGCATCCAGAGGCTCGCGTGTTGCCACGAAAGCTCTCGGCCCCAGACTCAGAAACTCCTTGATGCTGACTCGTGGAGCATTCTGGTTGTTGTGCTGGTTAGTCTGGAACTGGGCCATATGTGCCACGACCTGAGTCATCTGAGTCAACAACTCCGTGATTGGCGGTGGCTCAGGCGGGTTGTTCCTTGTTGGCGGCATCCTGAATAGACATGCATTTTAGCACAACAACAGAAAATGATAGACTTGGTAACCGAAAGAGAGATTATTCCGACGCATGAATAGATAACCAACAGGTACATCATCACATGTTCAAATACATCAGAATATCCAACACACCACAAATGGTTCGAAAGCCAAAGGATAACTAAACATAGCTAGGAATGGATACATCGGTACTCCCATGCTCATCACGCAGGACGGCGGTGAGTAGTACGACGAGAGGTACGGTGCGGAGCACGCCCACGAAAGTAGGTAGAACGACGATCCACATAGATCTGACGTGGCCTGAGAGCGACTCTAGGTGTGGTGAAGTACATAGCGTCGACTCCCTGTGCTCCAAAGCGTGGAATCCCAGTGTAACCAGCACCGAGGTTGAGGAGTGGACCTCTGATCGGCTCGTAACCTCCAGCATCTGGCAGACGATGACCAACTGGCTGATCGAAACGTGCAAAGCGCTCATCTCCAACAAAGTCTGTGGTGTACGTCGATAGACGAGTCAAAGCAAGGTAGAGCTGCTCTCTGACTGAGGCCAACTCCTGAGAAAGTGTGGTGGCAACTGCGTCACTGTGCCTCACAAACTGAGCGGTGGTGTGCAGCCTGGTGTTATCATGCTCGTAGACATCCAAGTTGTCGTAGAGAGTGAAGTGAGCTCCCTCCGAAGTGATGTAACCACGGAGGATGTGGCGATAGATAGAATCGTCAAATCCCCAGTAGTCAGCACGAAGGACGGTGAGACTCACATAAGCTGCCTGCTGCACAGCCATATCCACTGTGGAACCTACTGCCTCGTAGCGGTTGACAACGCTCATGCCATCATCTGACAGAATGTAGATGATAGCCTGGTAGTAGGTCTGGTCAAACTCTCGCTGCTGCTCGTAGACCTGGTACTCTGGTGCCCAACGGAACCCCAGATAAGTGACCATGTCTCAGCATCTCCGGATAACCGGCAGTGCTCTCGCAACGAGTAATCCGAACCACCTGCGGGAAGAACCTGAGATCCATCTGCAGATGATCGGGGGAAGTTTTGATTAGACGCCGGTAGAGAACTGAAGTGGAAAGCAACAACAAGGTTTCAACGGACGAAAAGTTTGTTGAGATGAACAGGATATCGAAGCAACATCGGGAAACACGAGACCAAAAACTCCTGAGGTACTACGGAAAACCCATCCGGGCTTCTAAAGGATCAATATCTACTGTGTAAGGAATAGAGGAACCTCCATTCCTATGGTCTAGTAGATATAACTATCCTAGAGAAACCAGGATTCGTGAAAACCTAACTTGAAAGTTTGGGTGAGAAGAGAAAACAACGTTGCACTTCTGTCGCACCCGGACTTCTAGAGGATACTCACCGTACGAACTGAACAGTATTTTGATTGGATTACTGGGCTTACCGGCACCAGCATCTCTTACGAGTAGGCCAACACTTACGTGTGACAACCAATCTTTACTATTCACCGTCGATGTAAACTATCCCGTAGAAATCAGGACACTACCATTGACGTACTTCATACCATACACACAGGGTACGTCAACGGCTTTGAACAAAATGATAACACAACATATCTCTAAGACACAAAAGATTGAAATAAGTTGCAACTGGCCCTCACTAGGGCAGAGAATAGCAAATACAATCATCCAGAGGACACATGTCCCAACATATCATCATTACATCTCAGTGGAAGGATTCAAAGGGTATGAGTACAGACAAATCCAAATAGGCTTAAGAAGCCGGGAACTGAAATAAGACGGAGCCCATCCACGTACTCTTGGATCCTGCCCGGGGTCCGCTACCTACTCGTCAGCAGCCTCGTCAAACTCCACGTAGTAGCCGTCACCTGGATCCTCGTAAGCGTAGTCTGCGGAAACCACAGCCCCAAAGGGGTCAGTACAACAACGTACTGGCAAGCAAGACTCACAGTTTACCAAAGTGTAGCCCGTCAACACCAAGCACAGATGCCTTGGGTTCAACGGAAGAAAGGGGATATAAAAGATGCTGCAACTGGCTGCGCTAACCAACTACAGAACATACTACAACTTCCGGTGTAACAGAAAGAGATAAGATAGCGTATCGTAACCAACTATAGCTAACCACCAAACAAACCCATCCTGGATCTCGCCCCTTATCCAAAGAAGCAATCCGAGGATAACTCACACGGTTGGATTAAAGATGAATCGAGTTGTTGTGTCAATAATCCTATTACTAGTCAAGTTGATAATCATTGGGTGTGAGATTGTGAATCATTAGGTTTAAGTTGTCCTGAGTACTTGTTAGCCAGTACTTTCACCAAGTTAACCATAACCGCGGAAAACACGGGTTCTCGAGAAGATTATCCCTGCAGGGTTGCACCAATTTGGCCGTACACGTATGAATAACCCGCCAGATGGGATGCCTCCCACCAAGCGGGGCACTCAACACAACTCAACTCTTCTTCGCATCAAGCCCAAAGCACCTTGGGCGCACGGCTAATCAAGCCCCGAAGAAAAGGGACCCTCATAGCACTCTAAGACCGTGTCCCCTATATGCCGACTACAAAGGTTCCACCCTGCGCCGGGCTCGCAAAAACATGCATGCGGCAAATGGAAAACACGAACTAAATGAGGCGATTTGGATGAGATGCGAATCGAATCAAATTGAGGGGGGCGCCCATACTCGCTTCCCACATGCGGGTAGTGCGCTCATCATGGATCAGTAGACAAGACCCTTTTCCTATTAGGGTCGACACTAGCAGGCCTCAAAACCACAAAGGGCCTCCTGCCGGTGCCTTATCATCAAGTTATTATTTAACAATAACATTAGCACGATTGATTGATTAAACATCGAGCCCCCAGAACATAACAAAAATATAGTAACTGAAAGTAACGGGTAACAGACTCGAGCAAAACAACCTAAGCATGCTAGTAAGACACTGGCTCAAACAATAGGGTGTAGGAGCGGAGGTGAGGCAATATCAGGGTTAAGGGATTCATGTGATAGGTTCGTAACAGAAACAACTACTACTAAGGCTAGCAGAAATAGACAACGGAAAGTATCGGTAACCAAGGTTGAAAGGAACACAGTGGTTCATGTGAGTGATAACTTGCCTGCAAACTCAGCAGCCGGGTACTGAGCTAGATCCTCAGAAGGGGTGCTGTAAAGATCGTCTGTCTCAACGTCGTCGTCTATTCGAGAAGAAGCAAACAAACAAGACGGAAATATAAACAATCAATATCATGGCATAGTGCACAATCATGGGATGCTGCATGTCAATTTAATAGATGCATCAAAATAAACTAAGTGACATGGTAACACAATTTAAATGGTCCCATATGCAATTTTGAGTTGCATATGGAAAAGGTCCATGAATTAAGTGGAAACAAATGATCTATAATTAATTATCATATGAAAGTTGTTTAGCATGATGCATGAATGATGATAATAACAAAATAACAACAATAGATGCAAGTGGGAAAAGGAATTTAACAAGTTTGGAAATCATTTATTAAGTTTGGAAATTTTTGGTTACTTAAAGATGTCACACAAGTATTTGTTGTTTTCATCAACTTAAAATGTTCAAAACAAATAACAAAATTCATATTTTGTCGTGGTGGTGTCACGGCAGATGCCATGGGATGGCTAAAGATGTGGGGACGAAGGACGCTGGAGGTGCTCGGGGAGGGATCACGCGACGAGTAGCCGCGTGAGGTACGAAGTAAACACTGCAAACAACACGATCTACCCAGGTTCAGGGCCCTCGTGAGGAGGTAAAACCCCTACTCCTGCCCTTCTTTGTGTATTTTGGTATCTCTCCGAGTAGCCACAGTACAAAGCTCTTGCTACCGAGTAGCCACTCTCCTCTAGATGATGGACTAGGTCAAGAACTAGGGTTCCAGTATGCAATGCCTCACGCAGGAGGCGGCGGGGCACCTTATATACATGGTGCCCAGCCGGATACGTCCAAACATGGACAAGTGTCGACATAGTGTGCACATCGTCCTTCTTCCGGGTTCCCGCTGACAGCTTTGGTTCCTAACCTTGGCCGCATCTGGAAAGTCGTTGGGCAAAACAAGGGGACAGACTGGTATCACTGTACCTAAACACAGAGTAGGCCCCCCTTATCCTGCCACGGCCTGCTTCCATGCTGTCACTGTCAGGCAGGCCGGTCCCAGATGAACAGTAGTTCGAATAGTGCCAAGTACGGACCCAGGATACGCTGGATCCTGTGTCAGAACGGCTCCTTTGACTTTCTGGCCCGAGTAGGTTCCCGCCAATTGTACTCGGGCCAACTCCTCTACTCGAAAGGACATAACTTGATTGATATCTCCTTCTGGTCATCTTGAGGTGAGACCGAGTAGCAGTCGACCGGGTAGCGAGTACCGGGTAGTCGGCTACTCGACCAAACCTCTCTTCTGTAAGACGCCTTTACCACTTGCCTTTACCCTACTCGGGGGTAACCCCCCGACAGCAGTCCCCGAAGCTGGTTGAGTCTTGCGAACTCGTTCACTGGGCTCTGCCAGCTTAAAACCAATCTTTGCAACATAGCCCTTGAACCTCAAGATGCCGAGTAGAGCCTCCGAGTAGCTCTCTGAATAGTACCTTAAGTTTCCTCTTCTCCGCGTAGCAGATGACTTCTACTCTGCGACCGAGTAAAAAGACTTGGAGAATTTTCTTGAATTGAGCCTCTGCGTCGCAGAGCACGATCCATCCCTTCGCGCAGCAACTGAACACGTGTCAAGCATCCAGGCCTCCGTCGTCTCGTTGCCCAGGGCACGACATGCCACGCGCCTGGTTTCCAGGGAGTGGGCCCACCACGCGTCACGTCCCATCAAGAGTAATAATAGGCCACGATCTAGTGGTGGGATCAATTGCGGCCATTGCGCGCGCATCTCGCGCTTGTGTGCGTTTCCAGCCGGCCACAAATCCCACCACACTCCACGATCGATCCCACTTCCCCGATGGTAACGGTAGCCTGGGGCGAGGGTATAAATGCCCCCGCCGGTAACTTCCTTTTCCCCTTCCTCGCACTTTTCCTCTTTCATCTCTCTCTCCTTCTACGCCGCCGAGCTCTCCGCCGCCGCGCAATCTTTTGCGCCGCCGCGAATCCAATCCAACCAATCGAAACCTTTCGATTCTTTCCACCCCTCCTACTCGCAACCATGTCTCGCGCCGGCTGGGCTGGCTCGCACGTCACCGCCGAGGACTGCGCCTGGCTTGTGAACACTAGGAGAGTTCCTCCTGGTGTTCAATGCCGGCCATCAAGGGGCGAGCTCGTGCCTGCACCGGAGGAGGGCGAGCGCGTTGTGTTCTTGGCGCATTTCGAGCGCGGCTTCGGCCTGCCGGCCTCCGACTTCCTCCGCCGCTTCCTCGACCACTTCGGCCTTCAAATGCATCACCTGCCGCCCAATGCCATCGTCTTCCTCGCCTACCACGCCGTGGTGTGCGAGGCCTTCCTCGGCATCCATCCGACAACGGACACCTGGCTCAGGTACTTCCAACTCCGCCAGCAGACCACCGGGAAGAAGGAAGGCACGGGGGTGCCACGGGCAACCGACACCGGCTGCGCCATGATGGTGCAGCGGTCGGGGACCAATCACCCCCGTATCAAGGGGTTGGAGTCCGTCTGGATGTGGCAGAAGACGTTCCTCTACGTCAAGAACATCCCCGCCACCGAAGGAGGACAGGTAACAGATAGAATCAATCTTCCCGCTTGGAGCCTCCGTGCTCCCACCCAGAAGAATTGGAAGGAGAAGCCCTCCAACGACCTCAACGCGAAGGAGATTGAGGCGCGGCTCGGCGCTCTAATCGACGAGGGCCTCAAGAGTGATGATGCAGTGGCGTGCTGGATCCAGAGACGTGTTCTGCCTCTGCAAGAGCGCTGCCACCTGATGTGTTACATGGGAGGCCCCCGTGACTGCACCAGGACGACCACCATCGAGCTCGACAACGCAGACGTTCCCGAGCACGCCAAGGCCATCCTGACAACGAGCCTCGCCGAGCATTGGCAGTATGGGTTCGTCCCATTCAGCCGTACAAAGCCGATTTCGCGGGTACGTTCTTCTCTCCCTGCTTTCTGTATATGGGTTCCGAGTAGAAAACTTCCTCTTCTCGTCGCGACTAGCGATCGTAGTCTGTACCGAGTAGAGTACTTAGTAGAATTGTATAGGCTTAGTGTGCTTTGTGCCTGCACGCCTTTCCGAGTAGAACGTCCGGTAAAAATACTTAGGCTTAGTGTGCTTTGTGTTTGCACGCCTATCCGAGTAGGATGCCATCCTGCTACTCGGCTAACTTGTGACACTTCTCCGCTCTTCAGGTCCTCACTCGCCAGCTTATAGAAAGCTGCGAACGTTTTGAAGGCAACTGGTCTCCTGACCGAGAGGAGGACGACAAGGCCTCCTTTGAGAATGCAGACCAGATCAACCTCCCTCGTTCCCCCTCCATGGAGAAGCAGCACGCGGAAACGTCTCTCCGCGACTGGCCTGAGGACGAATCAGAAGGTAACTGCGCACCTGCTTTGCTTGTTCGCGAGAAGCACCAATCCACTGTTTGTTGTTTCTGACTTGCTCCTCTTCTTTTCCTGAATCCGCAGATGACGTTGCTGAAGAGAACGAGGATGAGGACGAAGACGAGAACGAGAACGAGGGCGATAAAGCCCTTGTCGTCAACCCTCTTTCAGTCGCTGCACCCGTTACTCGCAAGCGGACTGGCAGCGGTGCCGTAGAGCCCCCCGCCAAGAAGAAGAAGCTGACCGAGAAGGCGACCAAGAAAGTCGTGAAGAGACCAAGGCGAAAGCTCGCCTCCACCAGCGCGTAAGTTTCTTCTCTGCCCTCTCCCTTCTCGCACTGTGTTATTTTTCCCAATCCTCTTCTATTTTCTGAATCTCTTTTTCTCTGCAGTCCTCCCATGGACGCGAACGCCGCTCTCGCGCCCGATCAGGCTAAGAAGCCAGCAGTGCCACTTATCAACCTCGACGATGACGAGGATAACGCCGCCAATGCACAGAGCACTGATGCTCAAGGAGCAGATTCAGAGAAGCAGCCCCGTGCGGAGTCAGCAGCACCAGGAGAGACCCCCTTCTCCTCCGGCCAACACTGCCGAGGAGACCCAAGACGAAGAGATGCAGGATAACGCCGCCCTCGAGCGGTCAGAGGCTGAACAGGAGCAGCCAACCACAGATGCTGCAGGCCACGTGAATCCCGCTGCCGAGCAGCGGGTGGAAGATGCCACCATGACGGATGCCACCATGACAAGCCATTATCCACTGAGCGATGCGCAAACAGGCGCCGCACTGAGTAGCGCCCAGCCAACTGGCGCACCGGATAGCGCACCCCTGGCGCCGCCAACTGATCCAGCCAGGCAGCAAGCCCTAGATGCTTTGAAGGAGGAGGTCGAGAAGAGGGCAGCCGAGAAGGAAGCTGCCGAGAAGACAGAGGCTGAGAAGAAGGCAGCCGAGGAGGAGGCCGCCGAGAAGGCGAAGACCAAGATTAAGGGGAAGAAGCCCGAGAAGCAGAAGGGCGAGAAGTCCACTGCTCAGAAAGAGAAGGCGATGAAGCGAGCTACAGAGCAGATGCCGCCGCCGACATCGACTGGACAATCCAAGCAGTTGATCATCCGCAACCCCAGTGCGATTCCTGCCGCCGCCACTGTAGCCGATCAGGCCCTCTACCCGGATTACATGGTGAGGGTCAGCCAACAGCGCCAGATTGGCCTCTCCGTCGAGGACCGGAAGATTGCTCTCACAACAGGAAGGAAAGCCGTAGCGACAGACTCCAGGCCCCCGCCCCCCGTCTCCATTGCTTCTCGGGGAGCTCAAGATCAGGTGATATCATCTCAGAGCCTCGAGCAGGTACTCGACTTGGTGGGTTTCATCGATGCCAAGTGGGATAGCAAGCTTCTCGGCACTGAGAAATGGCACGGCCTCGGCCTGGGCGACATCGACCATATGCGGGTCGACTGGAACAAGGTGGACTTGGGCTACCAACCCATGACCGTCTCCTCCAGCACCGCTACTCTCGCTGCCAAGATGTTCATGCACCGCAAGAATGCAGAAGATCTGGAGCAGTCTTACGCGGTAAGCCTCAACTTGTCCTCTCCGAGTAGCATTTTTCTTCTCTCCTATCCGTCTTCATCTTCCTTTACCCTCACCCAGTCCCCGAGATTCTGGCCGAGTAAGCGGATGCTCTCCGAATAGCCGCCTTCTCGGGTTGAATCTTCACTTCTCGGTTTAACTTGCTTTCTTTTCGCTTCTCAGGATAGCGTCCTGAAGCGTACCAGTCTGCATCGCCAGCTTCTCTGGAATCATGCTATCGCTAGGAGGCGAATTGCTGCACTGGAAAGAGAGAAGGCAGCTGCGGAGGCAGCCGGTAAGGATGCGAAGGATAGCACTCTGAAGCTGTCCGAGATGGAAGGTACGCTTCTAGCCGCGCGGTTCTTGCGTTTTTTGTTTACGCCCGCTTCTGCTTTCTTGCGCTAACCTTTTCTACTCTGCAGGGAAACTGAAGGCCCTGGCTGACGAGCACGAGAACTGTCGCACCTTTGTTGCGAATGCCGAGAACACCATCAAGAAGCTTGAAGGTAAACCTCCGTCTACTCGGTTTGTCCTTGTGCCTGTTTCCTTTGCTTCTCTGCTAACCGTGCTTTGCTCTTTTCAGAAGATCATAAATTGTTTGTTGAAGAACACCAAGACTGCGTCAAACCTGAAGAAGTGCAGCACCGGCTATCCGACCAGGCCGTTGAGCTGCTGAAGGACCACACTACAGAGATGGAGCAGCTGCAACTCCAGCTGCAGAAAGCCCTCAAAGATGCTCTCGACCTTGGTGCCGAGAGGGACAGAGTTATCGCCGAGAAGGCCAAGGCTGAGACAACTTTCAATGCCAAGATCAAAGCCCTCGAGCAGGAGTGCGAAACACTGAAAAAATCCAATGCTGGGTACTTCTCTCAGTTGGATGGACTCCGCTTGCTCGAGGAGAAGCACATTTCCAATGAGCAGGAGTGGAAAATCCAGTTGCAGCAGCTGCGCCACGAGCTTCACAGTAAGTTCCCTCCTTTCTGCATCTTTTCTTCTCGGTTCTGTCTCTTCTTGGTTCCCGTGACTGAATTCCTTCCTTGCTTCTATGCAGAAATCTCCCCTGATCTCGTGTCCGCCTGCGCGCCAGCCTTGGCCAAGGCTCGAGCGGCTCGCCTTGAGAAGGGCGAGGCCTCGGACACCAGAGCCGAGATCGAGGACAGCCTGCTGGTGATGAAAGGACACTTCGAACGCCTAGCCGGCGTGGGCACCGACTTGGTGCGCGTCGGCTTCGCGCTCCACAAGCTGTTCTGGCCTGAAGATGCCCCGCCGACAATGATTGATGGCCTTGCTCTGAAGCTGCAGAATGTGAAGGCCGAGCTGAAGAAATGGCGCGCCTCGGGAGCTCGGGCGGGTGCCGACTTGATGCTTCTCTGCATCGCTTCCTGGTACGAGAATCTGAACATGGAGATCATCCGCGGGAAGCGCAACGATTCCAAGTGGGAGACGGACCCCAGCTGCGTGGCCATGCGCAAGCTGATCGCGTACGAAGTCGCGGAGTGCGCTGAGACGGACGTCTTCATCGACGGCCTCCCCGAGCCCGACACCGAAGTGGAGGAGGACGAGGAAGCGGATGAAGACACAGAGTCCGACCTGGACGGCTTCTTCGAATCGCCTAGAGGCAAGGCCGGGAAGGGAAAGAACGTCGCCGTCGTGAGCAGCGATGAGGAGACCGAGCACATCGACACCGCCGCACTCGGATTCGGCACCTCATCAGGAGCCGCTCTCGACGACACGGTATTCACCCCTGGCCAAGCCTCTGGTGCTTCTTCAACCCCAGGGCCTATCTCGGTGGCCAAGGCTACTTCTGACCAGGTAGCCACCGAGCGCGACGTCGAGATGGAAGAGTCCGCCACCGTCCAGTCGGAGGCGGAGGCAACCAAGACCACCACAGAAGATGCAGCAGCCAATGCCAGCGCCGACAACACTGCCTCCTCCACATGATTTTACCTGCACACTTTTTACTTGAACACTTATCAGATCCCCGGGATGCCGGGAGCATATGTATCAGACTTATTTATGCTTTTCTTGCTACTCAGTTTTATTTCCACCCGTTAATTTAATCATTTTGAGCAGCCCTGGCTCAATGCCGGGTTGCGTTTCCATGCGAGTCCCCGAGTTGCGTTTCTTATTCACCCTCTCTTTTCATCTCTGCTCTACCCGCAACTTGTTGCTTTTTTGGTATTCGAGTCACAAGAATCAACGAGCAGAGCTGCAAATACTTAGCCACTAGAAACAATCATAGTAACGCAGGCCACCACTTAGCCGAAAAGACGAAACAGAGAACAAAAGTAACAAACACTCTATTCGGTTCCTGCACTTTTTCTTCCTTAGCGATTTTCGTGTGCTCATTGACCTTTTGCTTGTTCTCTTGCTTGCCATGAAGCCGGGTTTCGGACAGCAGCAGAGTCGAAGAGTTGGCATATGGGTTTAGACACAGTACTTAATACGCTTATGAGTTCTGAAGTGAAGCAACCGAATAGACAAAAGGTAAAGCCGAGTAAAAACACTTAGAGCAATTTTGGACGAGGGCAGTCCCCGAGAACAATTTCAGATTGCAGAGTAGAATTTCAACTCGGATAAGAAGGTACATACACATCTTTGCTTACGAATGAAAACGACGAAGTAGAGCTACATTCCAAGGGCGCTTGGTTTCCTCTCCAGACTTATCTGCCCTGTTCGCCTGTGGTGGGCGCACATCTACAAGATAGTAAGCATCATTGTGCAACGCTTTGCTCACAATGAAGGGCCCTTCCCATGGAGGAGACAACTTGTGCATCCCAGCTGTGCGCTGCACAAGCCTAAGGACCATGTCTCCTTCTCGGAAAACCCTTGGGTTCACCTTTCGGCTATGATAACGCCGCAGGTTTTGCTGGTAGATAGCCGAACGTGACAGAGTCAGCTCTCTTGCTTCTTCAAGCAGGTCAACGTCGTTTTCTCGAGCTTCTCTCGCCTCCACCTCAGTGTAGAGGGCTACTCGGGGGGAGTCATGCTCTAAGTCTATTGGCAACACGGCCTCAGCCCCGTATACCAAGAAGAATGGCGTGTAGCCGGTTGACCGGTTAGGGGTAGTCCTTAGACTCCACAACACCGCTGGCAACTCGTCTAACCAACACCCAGGTGTTTTCAGCAGCGGCTCCATCAGCCTTGGCTTGATGCCTGCCAGTACCATACCATTTGCTCTTTCAACTTGTCCATTGGAAGCAGGGTGCGCGACTGACGCAACGTCTAGTCGGATATGCTTATCTCTGCAGAACCGCACCATTGCTCCCTCGGCGAAGTTTGTGCCGTTGTCGGTGATGATACTGTGCGGGTAGCCATATCTCAGGATTATGTCCTTCACGAATTTCACAGCTGTTGCTCCATCACATCTCCGAATAGGTTTCACTTCAATCCACTTGGTGAACTTGTCCACCATGACTAAGATGTGAGTCATGTTGCCTCTAGCCGGCTGGAAAGGCCCAACCATGTCCAAACACCAAACAGCAAATGGCCAGGTAATAGGAATTGTTTTCAACTCGGAAGCAGGCATGTGAATCTTACTTGCGAACATCTGGCAGCCAGTGCACTTCCTTACGATATCCTCAGCTTGCTGCAATGCTGTGAGCCAATAGAATCCATGCCGGAAAGCTTTCTGGACCAGCACCCGAGAAGAGGCGTGGTGCCCGCATTCTCCTTGGTGTATCTCTGTCAGGATCTCTTCTCCTTCTGCTGGATCCACACAACGTTGCAGCACGCCAGTGGCACTTCTCTTGTGCAGCACATCTCGGACAATAGTGTAGCCCTTGGATCTTCTCTGAATCTGCCTCGCAGTCACCTCATCTTCAGGTAGAGTGCCGTCCCTTAGAAAGGATAATATGGGCATAGCCCAACTCGGTGTCTCCCGTATGGGAAACACTGGTTCGTCCAGTTCCATTGGGGCAGGCTCTTGCGGTTGCTCAGGAGGAGTAGGAGCGCTTCTCTGCAGCCCAGATCGATTGGCGAGAACTTCTTCAATGAATGCGACAGCCTCCGTGTTGAGGGCGGCAGTCCCCGAGTAAGGAGTGGCAGTCCCCGAGTAAGGAGTGGCAGTCCCCGGGTAGGGAGTGGCAGTCCCCGAGTAGGGAGTGGCAGTCCCCGAGTAGGGAGTGGCAGTCCCCGAGTAAGGAGTGGCAGTCCCCGAGTAGAGGACGGCAGTCCCCGGGTTTCCTGCAGCACTCTCCCAATCAATCTCCATTGGGTCAGATTCCTCACTTGGCAGAGAAGGAACAAATATAGACTCCGAGTTGGGAGAGGGCTTGATGGATGGCTTCCTCAAGTGCTCCAAGGCGATTCCCGCCGGGATGGATTGCCGAGAAGATCCCAACTTGGATAACTCATCTGCTGCTTCATTCTCTGCTCGGTGAATGTGCTGGAACTCGCAACCTTCGAAGAACCCAGTCATAGACTGCACCAGGAAGCGATACGATGCCATGTTGGCATCCAAAGCATCCCAGGTGCCCGAGACTTGCTGCACCACCAGATCTGAATCACCATAGCATATGATGCGCTGCACGCCAACCTCCTTTGCTACTCGCAAACCATGCACTACTGCCTCGTACTCTGCAACATTGTTGGATGCCTTGAAATGAATCTGCAGCACGTACTTGAGTTGATCTCGCTTGGGTGACGTAAGCACGACACCAGCACCAAGGCCTTCTTTCACCTTTGAGCCATCAAAGTGCATCTTCCAGTAATTGGAAACTGGAGCAGGAGGTTCATACTGCACCTCGGCCCAGTCCACAAGAAATTCCGCCAGGATCTGAGATTTGATGGCGTCTCTTCTCGCATACGCGGGAGCATACGCGGCTAGCTCAATCGCCCACTTGGCTACTCTGCCACTCGCCTCCTTGTTGCCCATGATATCCGAGATGGGAGCAGAGCTCACAACCGTGATAGGGTGCTCCTGGAAATAATGCTTCAGCTTCCTAGCGCCCAGGTACACGCCGTAGGTCATCTTTTGGTAATGCGGGTAGTTTTGCTTGGAGCTGGACAACACCTCACTGAGATAATATACTGGGCGCTGCACACTCTTGCCTTCTTCTTCTCGTTCCACCACAATCACCACGCTGACTACTCGGTTAGTCGCCGCAATGTACAGCAGCATTGGTTCCTTGGGTAGCAGACTAGCCAAGATGGGAGCACTAGCCAGCATTGCTTTCAGCTCATTGAATGCCACATCCGCTTGCGGAGTCCAGACAAATTTGTCACTTTTCTTCATCAGTTGGTACAGAGGCAGGGCCTTCTCGCCCATTCGACCCAGAAAACGGCTCAGAGATGCCAAACAACCTGTGAACTTCTGCACATCTTTCAATGATCTCGGTAAAGACATGCTCTCAATGGCTTTTATCTTAGAAGGATTGGCTTCAATGCCCCGACTAGAAACCAGAAAGCCGAGTAGCTTTCCAGCCGGTACACCAAAGGTGCACTTACTCGGATTCAGTTTCATTTTGTACTTGCGTAGGTTAGCAAAGGTTTCCTCCAGGTCGGCAAGCAGAGTATGTGTTTTATTCGTTTTGATGACAATGTCATCTACGTACACCTGCACATTCTTGCCGAGCTGGTCGTGCAAGCATTTCTGCATGCATCTCTGATAGGTTGCACCCGCATTCCTCAAGCCAAAACACATGACACGATAGCAATAAGCCCCGTACGGGGTAATGAAAGCAGTCTTTATTTGATCAGCAGGGTTGAGTGCAATCTGGTGAAAACCAGAGTAGGCATCTATGAAGGACAACAATTCACAACCAGCAGTGGAATCGATCACCTGATCGATGCGAGGTAGCGGGAAAGGATCCTTGGGGCATGCCTTGTTCAAGTCGGTGTAGTCGACGCACATGCGCCATGTAGTGGCAGCCTTGGGATCCTCCTTCTTCTTCTCGACCATGACCGGGTTGGCTAGCCAATCCGGATGCAGCACCTCCATGATGAAATTGCTTATCAGTAACTTGGTGATCTGGTCACCAATGGCCTTCCTTCTCTCATCTCCGAAACGGCGCATAGCCTGCTTCACTGGTTTGGCGTCAGGACGCACATGTAATGAGTGCTCAACCAACTCCCTCGGGACTCCTGGTAGATCTTCATTGGACCAGGCGAATACATCCCGATTCTCACGGAGGAAGTGGATGAGCTCGCTTTCCTATTTCTCCGCCAACCCGGAGCCAATGATGGCTACGCGGTCGGGGAACTCGGGGTCGACCTGGACCTTCTTTGTCTCCTTGGCAGCTTGGAAAGCAGTACCATGCTGGGTACTCGGCACACCTTGTGCGCCAGCTTGTGCGGACTGAGCCATGGCCACCACCTCGTACATCTTCTTCTTCTCGGCAGCGATCACCATCGACTCCGCCAACTGGGAGCTAGCAGAGGCACACTCCATGGACTTCTTGTAATCTCCAGAGATGGTGATGATGCCATTGGGACCAGGGATCTTCATCTTCAGATAAGCCACATGTGTAGAGGCCATGAACTTGCTCAGAGCAGGCCTGCCGAGTAGAGCATGATAGGGGCTCTGATGATCCACCACCTCGAACTGCAGGCGCTCTGTGCGGCAGTTCTCCCGGGTACCGAATAGCACATCGATCCATACTCGGCCAATCGGGTTGCACGAGATCCCGGGCACAATGCCATGGAAGGTGGTCTTGCTAGGCAGCATCATGTTCTCGGCCAGGCCAAGCTTCTCGAGTGTGTCCTTGTACACAATGTTGATGCTACTGCCGTTGTCGATTAGCACCTTGCTGAACCTCACATTCTTCTCGGGACCCAGGAAGGTAGGATCCAGCACCAAGGCATAGCTACCCGGATTGGGCATCACCTTGGGATGATCTGCTCGGGTCCACCTAATCTCCTGGTCACACCAATACATGTAGTGAGGGACAGCAGGAATCACTGCATTGACCTCCATGGCCCGCCTGTGCTGTGATTGCTTGTCGACTGCCTCAGAAGTGAAGATCATGTAGCTCTCATGGTGCTCTTGGTACTGATTGGAGCCATTGCCCCCATTGTTGCCATTGTTGTTGTTCCCCTGGTAGTTGTTGTTGTTGCCTCGGTTGTTGTTGTTGCGGTTGTAGTTGTTGTTGTTGTTGCGGTATCTCTCATTGTTGAAGTTCTGGTTGGCTCCTAAAGCCACTTGGTTCACATTCTCTCTTCTCGGGTACACTGGCGGCCGAGCTGCGGGTGCGCGATTGGCTGCACATTGGCATTGGCCGCTGGCAGAGGAGGAGGAGGAGGCAAGCCATCACTCTTGATCGCCTCCCACCACTCGCACTGCCGAGTAGTGTGGTTAGCAGGCCTCGAGGGGTGGTGAGTGTGAAAGCTGCAGGGGCCATCCTTCATGTCCTCAAAGACAAACTTCTTCGGCTGCTCGGAGTTCCCGCTACCCGACTGAGAGGTGCGAAATGGCTTCTTGTTGCCTTGGCCCTGGTTCTGGTTTTGCCCGTAGGCTCCAGCAGGTTTCTGCCTCTGGCTGCCACCAGCTCCAACAGTCACTGCATTCACCTCCTCGGGATCATACCGATTGTCTACTCGGCGCTTGTTGCGGAATTCGTTGCGCTTGCTGTTGCTGAAGTTTCTTCTTGGCTCAGAGGAGTCCATCAATGGCTGATTAGGATCACCAAGTGCGTACTGATCCGCAATCTTGATGGTCTCCGCCAGAGTGTTCGGCATCTCCCTCTGCAATCTCTGCCACAACATACTGCCATGCCTGCATCCCTGCGCAAACCAAGTGATGGCCTGTGCTTCATTCACACCCTCACAGGTGTTCCTCAACGTGCTCCACCGAGTAAGATACTCGCGGTCTGTCTCGTCTTCTCGCTGCCTGCAAGCCGATAGCTGCTGTGGCCTATTCGGCCTCTTGTATGTGCTCGTGAAGTTGCTGATGAAGGCATCCGAGAAGTCCAGCCAGCAGTTAATGCTGTTCTTGGGCAAGTTGTTGAGCCAAGTGCGGGCTGGACCCTCTAGCATCTGTGGAACATAGCGCACAGCCCATCTTCTGTTGCCATTCGCGATATGGACCGCAGTGACATAGTCATTCAGCCAATCTTCAGGCTTGGTGCTGCCATTGTAGCTCTTGGTGCCTCTTGCAAGCTGAAAGTTCTTCACGGACGGCTCGTTCATGATGCGCGGGCCAAAGCACTCGGGGCCAGGAGGACCCGTGCTCTCCAGCCGCGCCGACAAGCTGATCCGGTCCAACTGATGCCTCGCATCACCAGGCGCCAGCACGCGCTCACCAACACGGTCATGAATATCATAGCCAGCCATCTCCATAGCCGAGTAGCCATCATCATACCTGTCCACCTGCACAGCTGCAGGCTGCTCCACCGGGTTGGCGACTGGCGCCACTGCGCGCGGCTGCTGCCTCTGCCGAGTAGGCTGAGCTGCGGGTTGCCGAGAAGGACCTGGACGAGCAGCTTCTCGGGCACGGCTTTGAGCTTGATAGGCTTGAGAGCCTGCTCTTGCAGCGTTGTGTTCCTGCCCGGGCTGCTGCGGCACAGCAAGCTGTTTCGCGGCAGCAGCCGGGTCATACACCTGCATTTGCCTGTCTCTACCCGAGCGCCCGCTGCGGCTCTTCTCGCGGCTGGGATGCGGAGACGAGGCCTGATCGTTAGATCTAGCCGCGTGCGAGTGAACCACCTGCGAAGCCCCAGCACCCGGGTTGGCCTTCCGGAACTCCTCGTTTTGCCTAGCAGCCTCCAACACCAACTCGTTGAGCCTCTCCTGCTGCCTAAGACGCGCATCGCCATCCAGGCGAGGCAACTCGGCAGCCACGGCCTCTGCAGCTCTAAGTGTCTTGGCGGGTGTGCTATACCTTGGCCTTGTGAAGGTGTTCGCGGTGGCGGACTGAGCGGGAACCTCCGCAACCGTTGCCATCTCGACACCCAAGTTGCGCCGCGTAGCGCCTACTCTGCTAGGCCTCCTGGCGACTGGCGTGAAGCCGTGAGCCTTGTTGTACTCGAGCTGGTCTAGACTCAGCTCAAGCCTGATCTTGTCCAACTCCGCCTGCTCGGCAAGCAGCTCCTGGCGCTGCCGCTCGAGCTGCTCCCTCACGGCTAGGAGCTCGATGTCGGTGGGAGTGGGCATACCAGGTCGCGTAGCTGACGCGGGAATGACCGTAGACGTGGAAGGCGGCAAGTTGCTCTCCTTCTCGTAGGGCCGGTGAACCCTGCCGCCAGCCGGTGCATCAGTCTGCTCGACGACGGCCGCAGCGCCAGTAGCGGCTGCGCCAGTGTTTGCCGCCAAGCCCGTCACCATCACCTCGGCGCAGTTCGCAGAGCGGCACGCGGGCCTTCCGCGAGCAGCGATCACCGCGGGAGGATCCTCCGCGTCCTGCACCAGCTCGGGGTACGCGTGGTTGGCGACGGTGGCGACGTAGACAAGGTGAGAGCCGAAGGAGATCACCGAGCCGCCCTCCGGCATAGCCTTGCCGCCGAAATCGCCGGCGTTGTCGGTGACGAAGTCGAAGGAGCCGAATCTGTGGACAAGGCCACAGACCACGCGCTCCGCTGAAGAAGATCCCGTCCGAACAGAAACTCCAGCCAGCGCCGCTGGTTGCCCCACGGTGGGCGCCAACTGTCGTGGTGGTGTCACGGCAGATGCCATGGGATGGCTAAAGATGTGGGGACGAAGGACGCTGGAGGTGCTCGGGGAGGGATCACGCGACGAGTAGCCGCGTGAGGTACGAAGTAAACACTGCAAACAACACGATCTACCCAGGTTCAGGGCCCTCGTGAGGAGGTAAAACCCCTACTCCTGCCCTTCTTTGTGTATTTTGGTATCTCTCCGAGTAGCCACAGTACAAAGCTCTTGCTACCGAGTAGCCACTCTCCTCTAGATGATGGACTAGGTCAAGAACTAGGGTTCCAGTATGCAATGCCTCACGCAGGAGGCGGCGGGGCACCTTATATACATGGTGCCCAGCCGGATACGTCCAAACATGGACAAGTGTCGACATAGTGTGCACATCGTCCTTCTTCCGGGTTCCCGCTGACAGCTTTGGTTCCTAACCTTGGCCGCATCTGGAAAGTCGTTGGGCAAAACAAGGGGACAGACTGGTATCACTGTACTAAACACAGAGTAGGCCCCCCTTATCCTGCCACGGCCTGCTTCCATGCTGTCACTGTCAGGCAGGCCGGTCCCAGATGAACAGTAGTTCGAATAGTGCCAAGTACGGACCCAGGATACGCGGGATCCTGTGTCAGAACGGCTCCTTTGACTTTCTGGCCCGAGTAGGTTCCCGCCAATTGTTCCCGCCAATTGTACTCGGGCCAACTCCTCTACTCGAAAGGACAGAACTTGATTGATATCTCCTTCTGGTCATCTTGAGGTGAGACCGAGTAGCAGTCGACCGGGTAGCGAGTACCGGGTAGTCGGCTACTCGACCAAACCTCTCTTCTGTAAGACGCCTTTACCACTTGCCTTTACCCTACTCGGGGGTAACCCCCCGACATATTTGAAAAGAATACCAAATTTTAGTTGGATTACATGTTTCAAATATTGAAATAAGAGTTAGGATGAATTTATTATGACTTAAACAATATTAAACAAGTTTTAAATGAATTTAAAACAAGTGTGAATTTTATTTGAATTTTATTTGTTCAAAACATAAATTCAAACTCACATTTGAAAAGTTCATACTTTTCTATTTTGAAAACATATTTTGCATGTTTAAAAATAATTTAATTTGAGCAAGTTATGATTTTATCAAATTTAAATGAATTAAACAAGGATTAAAATATTTAGGCAATTTAAATTATTCAAACCATGAAACAAAATTTATATTTGAAAAGGTTATTTGAAATAGCATGGAAAACATATCTTATTTTCATTATTTGGATTAAGAATGATTTAGTTATGGATTTTTGCAAATTGCAATTGAATTATTTGAATTCAAATTTGAATTTCATTTTGAAAATTCAAAACAGGAAACAAATGTGACCAATAGATAGATAATTTAATTTAGATCAGCACACATATTTTATTTTCATTATTTGGAGTTATAAAACAAAAGTTATAAGCTTTTTAAAACTAGGGACCATTCTGAAAATTTGAGGGACTTGTTTTAAAACAGAAACGTGCAGGAATTAATTGGTTACCGGGCAGAAACATACACCAGCCACTGCCAGGGGGGCCCAGGGTCTCGCTGTGCTTGCGTGGCTACAAGGGTGGCTGACAGGGGGCCCTCCCTGTCAGCGCTGCGGTGCAAAAGAAATGGGATTTTATCCCGCGAGCCAGGGGCTCGAACCCTGGACCTCGCCCTTGCGCGCACTGCCTGTTACCGCTGCGCTACGAATCGCTGTTTGACAGTATACAGCGCGCGGGGAGGATAAGGTTCCAACTCGCTAACTGAATTTATAACTGAAACTCGCGCCGGCTCTGAACTTCGTCAGAGAAAACTCCGGTGGAGGGCGGCGTGCCGTGGATGCTGGACGCAGTACGGGTGCGTGCGGGTGGTAGCGCTAGCGTGCGAGTGCTGCGAGCATGAACCAGAGGTGGGAGAGGGATGAAGGGGAACGTAGCATGGAAAACAAAAATTTTTCCTACACGCGATAAACCCAAATGGCCAAGATCTAATCTATGAGATGAAAGGCAACGGGGAGAAAGAGAGTCTTGAGATAACATACCCTCGAAGACACTAAGTGGTACGAGAAAAGATCTCGTTGTTGGCGTAGTCGTTCTCACGCCGATCCCGAGCGAGAAGAAGAGCGCCGCAAACCGGCGGCGCCTCCGTAATCGGTCACACGTTCAGCTCGATGAAGACTTCCGTTCCCTCGGTCCAGCGGGTTGCGGAAGTAGAGGTTCCCTCCGGAATTCCAGCAGCACGACGGCGTGGTGGTGGTGAAGAATCCCACGGTCAGGGCTTCGCCAAGCCGGAGACCATGGAAAGGAGCAGCGGATGGGAGGGAAAATGGATGAGCAAGTGTGTGTGGAAGAGAGAGCCCTCACCCTCCTTTTATAGGGGAGGGGGAGGCAGCCCAAGGGGGGGGTGCGGCCAGCCATGGGTGCCCCCACCCCTTCCTCTCTTCATGTGAGTGGAAGCTCCACTCAAACCCACTCAAAATTTCCCTTAATTTCCCACTTGGAAAATCCAAAGGTTTTTCTTTAATAAATAAATAAAACATTTTTATTTCTTTATTTATATTTGTTAATTCCATTAACAAACATTTGCATGCAGCACCTCGAACCATTTGTTAATTCTATTAACAACCGTTCGACGAAAAACCCCTTGAACTATTTCAATTTTCCCCGAAACTATTCCGGAGCTGCCCAAAATATTCTTCGGTATTCCGTATCTTCTCTAAACGCTTCATCGAACCTTAAGTGTGTCTCCCTACGGTTCGTGAATATTATAGACATGATCGAGACTCCTCTCCGATCAATAATCAACAGCGGGGTCTGGAAAACCGTGATGACTCCTATATATTCAACGATGACTCTCGTGATCGTGTGAACCTTTCAACGTTGTAACGATTTCCCTTTGTCTCGCGATATATTACTTGTCCGAGATCCGATCATCGGTATCCACTATACTTTGTTCGATCTCGTTATCCGACAAGTACTCTTTTCTCGTTCCCGTGATATAACATCCTAGTGATCAAATCACTTGCTTGCAAGCGGTGTTGATGTGATATCACCGAGAGGGCCCTGAGTATATCTATCCGTCATATTGGATGGACAAATCCCATTCTCGATCCATGAGCTTCAACCAATACTTTCCGAATATCCAATGCCACCTTTATAGTCACCCTTTTACGGTGTGATGTTTGATGTCATCAAAGTATTCTTTCGGTATTAGTGATTAACATGATCTCATGGTCTAAGGAATAATGTTACTCCGAATGTAAGACATAACAACAAAACTAAATGACTTGATCGTATTGTTATACTTAGTTTAGGGTTTAAGTTCATCATGTCATTCTCCTAATGACATGACCCCGTTATCAACAACATCCAATGTTCATGATCAGGAAACCTTGATCATCTGTTTAATCAACGGGCTAGTTAAAAGAGAGGCTTCACTAGGAACGTTGGTTTGTTTATTAATCACACATGTATCAACGTTTCCGGTTAATACAATTCTAGCATGAGAAATAAACATCTATCACAAACAAGGAATAACATAATAAACACTTTATTATTGCCTCTCGGGCATATTCCCTTCAGTCTCCCACTTGCACTAGGGGCAATAATCTATATTACATAGTGATGAATCTAACACCCATGGAGTTCTGGTGTTGATCATGTTTTGTCCTTGAGAGAGTTTTAGTCAACGGATCTGCCACATTCAGATCCGTATGTACTTTGCAAATCTTCACATCACCATCTGCGACATGCTCACGGATGGAGTGAAAACGACGCTTGATATGCTTGGAATTCTTGTGAGACCTTGGTTCCTTAGCATTGGCTATGGCACCATTGTTGTCACAATAGACAACCATTGGATCCAACGCACTTGGAACCACGCCTAGTTCGGATATGAACTCCTTCATCCAAACTGCTTCCTGTGTTGCCTCCGAGGCAGCAACATATTCTGCTTCTGTTGATGATCCCGCCACCACGGATTGCTTGGAACTCCTCCAGCTTACAGCTCCTCCATTCATAATAAATACGTACCCGGACTGAGACTTAGAGTCATCCGGATCAGTGTCGAAGCTAGCATCGACGTAACATCTTGCGACGAGCTCTTCTTCACCGCCATATACGAGAAACATGTCCTTAGTTCTTCTTAAGTACTTTAGGATATTCTTGACCGCAGTCCAGTGTTCCAAACCTGGATTGGATTGGTACCTACTAGTCAAACTAATAGCATGTGCCACATCCGGTCTTGTACATAGCATAGCATACATGATAGAACCTATGGCTGAAGCATAGGGAGTCTTATCCATCTTTTCTCTATCTTCTGCTGTAGCTGGACATTGAGTCTTACTCAACGTCTTGCCTTGCAACATAGGTAGGAACCCTTTCCTACTATCTTCCATTCTGAACTTCTTCAAAATCTTGTCAAGGTATGTACTTTGCGAAAGTCCAATTAAGCGTCTTGATCTATCCCTGTAGATTTTGATGCCCAATATATAAGCTGCTTCACCGAGGTCTTTCATCGAAAAACTATTGTTCAAATAACCTTTTACGCTTTCTAAAAGTTCTATATCATTTCCAATCAACAATATGTCATCCACATATAGTACCAGAAATGCTACAGAGCTCCCACTCACTTTCTTGTAAATACAAGCTTCTCCGTATGTTTGGACAAATCCAAAACCTTTGATCACCTTATCAAAACGGAGGTTCCAACTTCGGGATGCTTGCTTCAGTCCATAAATGGAACGTTGAAGCTTACACACCTTGTCAGCATCCTTAGGATCAACAAAACCTTTGGGTTGCATCATATACAACTCTTCCTCAATGTCACCATTAAGGAACGCCGTTTTGACATCCATCTGCCATATTTCATAATCGAAAAATGCAGCAACTGCTAACATAATCCTAACTGACTTAAGCATCGCTACTGGTGAGAAAGTCTCATCATAGTCAACTCCTTGAATTTGTCGGAAACCTTTTGCGACAAGTCGAGCTTTATAGACGGTCACATTACCATCAGCATCAGTTTTCTTTTTAAAGATCCATTTGTTCTCAACGGCCTTGCGGTCATTGGGTAAATCCACCAAAGTCCAAACTTGGTTTTCGTACATGGATCCTATTTCGGATTTCATGGCTTCAAGCCATTTGTTGGAATCTGGGCTCATCATCGCTTCCTCATATGTCGCAGGGTCATCACCTCCATCTACCATGAAGTTTAATACGGGATCTCCGTATAGTTCAGGAGCTGCACGCTCCCTAGTTGACCTGCGAGGTGCGGTAGTTTCCTCTATTGGAGTTTCATGATCTTGATCATTAACTCTCTCTTCATCTGACGGGGTCGGCCCCGGAACAACTTCCGGTGCTGCGCTACTCGCCATTCCAAGAAGAGAAGGTTCAATAACCTCGTCGAGTTCTACCTTCCTACTATTCACACCTTTCGAGAGAAACTCCTTCTCCAAAAAGGATCCATTCTTGGCAACAAAAATCTTGCCTTCGGATCTGTGATAGAAGGTGTACCCTATTGTTTCTTTAGGGTATCCTATGAAGACGCATTTTTCCGCTTTGGGTTCGAGTTTATCAGGTTGAAGCTTCTTCACATAAACATCGCATCCCCAAACTTTTAGAAATGACAGCTTAGGTTTGTTTCCAAACCATAATTCATACGGTGTCGTTTCAACGGATTTAGATGGTGCCCTATTTAAAGTGAATGCAGCGGTCTCTAGTGCATAACCCCAAAACGATAGTGGCAAATCTGTAAGAGACATCATAGACCGAACCATATCTAATAAAGTACGATTACGACGTTCGGAAACACCATTTCGCTGTGGTGTTCCGGCAGGTGTGAGTTGTGAAACTATTCCACATTGTTTCATATGCATGCCAAACTCGTAACTTAGATATTCACCTCCACGATCAGATCGTAGAAATTTAATCTTTCTGTTACGATGATTTTCAACTTCACACTGAAATTCTTTGAACTTTTCAAACGTTTCAGATTTGTGTTTCATTAAGTAAATATACCCATATCTACTCAAATCATCTGTGAAAGTGACAAAATAACGATATCCACCGCGCGCCGATACACTCATTGGTCCACATACATCAGTATGTATGATTTCCAGTAAGTTTGTCGCCCGTTCCATAGATCCAGAAAACGGGGTTCTAGTCATCTTGCCCATAAGGCATGATTCACATGTTTCAAATGATTCATAATCAAGTGATTCTAAGAGTCCATCAGAATGGAGCTTCTTCATGCGTTTAACACCAATATGACCTAAGCGGCAATGCCACAAATAAGTAGCAATATCATCATTTAACTTAATTCTTTTGGCATTCACATTATGAATATGTGTATCAACATTATCAAGATTCAAAAGAAATAAACCATTCTTCTCAGGTGCATGACCATAAAAGATATTATTCATATAAATCGAACAACCATTGTTCTCGGACTTAAAGGAATAACCGTCCCGCATTAAGCAAGATCCAGAAACGATATTCATGCTTAATGCGGGCACCAAATAACATTTATTGAGGTTTATAACTAATCCCGATGGTAGACGTAGAGGTAGCGTCCCGACGGCGATCACATCAACTCTTGATCCATTGCCGACGCGCATCGTCACCTCATCCTTTGCTAGTGGTCGCTTGTTCTGCAGCTCCTGTTTCGAGTTACATATGTGAGCAACCGAACCAGTATCAAATACCCAGGTGCTACTGCGAGTACTAGTTAGGTACACATCAATAACAAGTATATCATATATACCTTTGTTCACTTTGCCGGCCTTCTTATCTGCCAGATACTTGGGGCAATTGCGCTTCCAGTGGCCAGTACCCTTGCAATAGAAACACTCAGTCTCAGACTTAGGGCCATGCCTGTTTCTCTTCTCAGCAGTAGCAACAGATTTGCCACCCTTCTTGAAGTTTACCCTTGGCTTGCCTTTCTTGCCTTTCTTGAAACTAGTGGTCTTATTGATCATCAACACTTGATGTTCTTTCTTGATCTCCACTTCAGCAGTTTTAAGCATCGAGAGAAGCTCAGGGAGAGACTTCTTCATGCTCTGCATATTATAGTTCATCACGAAGTTCTTGTAACTAGGTGGCAGAGATTGGAGAACACGATGTATCCCTAGCTCAATGGGAATCGATATTCCCAAGGCTATGAGCTTATCAGCGTACGCAGACATTTTGAGTACGTGCTCACTAACGGAGCTGTTCTCTTCCATCATGCAGCTAAAGAACTTTTCTGAAGCGTCATAACTCTCAACTGCGGCATGGGTATCGAAAATCATTTTCAATTCTCCCATTGTGGCATAAGCAGTGCTGTTCTCGAAACGTTTTCGCAGCTCTGGCTCTAATCCATAGAGGATGCCGCAGTGAACTATACTGTGGTCTTCTTGTTGAGTCAGATAAACATTTTTATCCTCATCAGAAGCATCATCAGCGGGTTGGTCACCTAGAGGTGCATCAAGCACATAGAGCTTCTTGCAAGCGGTGAGGAGAATCCTCAGGTTAAGTGCCCAGTTGGTAAAGTTGCTACCATTGTTCGCTAATTTCTCTTTCTCCATGAACATATTGAAATTGAAGGTAGGTGGTGCCATGATCTACAACATATTTGCAAAGACTATTTAGACTATGTTTATGATAAATTAAGTTCAAGTTAATTCTAAAATTATCCCATGAACTCCCACTCAAAAACAACATCCCTCTTAGTTGTCTTTAGTGATTACACGAACCAAATTCACTACACCGAAACCGATCATCACGTGAGACGGTGTAGTTGCAAAGGCGAACATCAACATGTTCATCATATCATTCATATGACTCATGCTTTACCTTTCGGTTACGTGTTCGGAGGCCATGTCTGTACATGCTAGGCTCGCCAAGTAGAACCATTGTATTGCATGTGTTTCAAGGCCATGTCTGTACATGCTAGGCTTGAAAACACCCGTTGTATGCGAACGTTGAGTCTATCACACCCGATCATCACGTGGTGTCTCGAAACGACGAACTTTCTTAACGGTGCATACTTAAGGAAGAACACATTATTATCTTGATATTAAGTGAGAGGGATCATCTTATAATGCTACCGTCGCGATCTAAGCAAAATAAGATGCATAAAAGGATAAACATCACATGCATGGATAATGTGATATGATATGGTCCTTCTTGCACTTGATCTCCATCTTGTGCATCATGGTATGATCTCCATCATCCTACCGGCGTGGCACCAAGGTCCGTGGCACCTCCATCTTGATTGTCCATTACAACATATCACATGGATATGACATACAGCACGCAGGCCATAAAATAAGACAACCATATGGCTCCAGCCGGTATGTCAATAATTTACAAAAGATATCATCTCATACATAACGTTTGTAACATTGACCATATCACATCACATGCCCTGCAAAAACAAGTTAGACGCCTCTAATTTATTTTTGCATATTTTACGTGGCTTTGGGCTTACGAGGATAGAACCGTTCATATCTACGTACAAAAAACCACAACGTTGATAAAATATATTTTTGAACAACCCTTTGTAGATTAGATCTTAACTATAGTAGGAGAAACCGACACCCGCAAGCCACTTATGCAATTCAAGTTGCATGTCAGTTGTGGAACAAGTCTCATGTACGTGGACATGTAAAGTTAGTCCGGGCCGCTTCATCCTACTATGCCACTAAGATCATAAAATACTCAAAGAGACAAAAACATGATCATCAACGCCCACATACTCCTATGTGTTCTACCCGTACAATTCATCTACGCATAGATCCGGCTCTGATACCACTGAAGGGGAACGTAGCATGGAAAACAAAAATTTTTCCTACACGCGATAAACCCAAATGGCCAAGATCTAATCTATGAGATGAAAGGCAACGGGGAGAAAGAGAGTCTTGAGATAACATACCCTCGAAGACACTAAGTGGTACGAGAAAAGATCTCGTTGTTGGCGTAGTCGTTCTCACGCCGATCCCGAGCGAGAAGAAGAGCGCCGCAAACCGGCGGCGCCTCCGTAATCGGTCACACGTTCAGCTCGATGAAGACTTCCGTTCCCTCGGTCCAGCGGGTTGCGGAAGTAGAGGTTCCCTCCGGAATTCCAGCAGCACGACGGCGTGGTGGTGGTGAAGAATCCCACGGTCAGGGCTTCGCCAAGCCGGAGACCATGGAAAGGAGCAGCGGATGGGAGGGAAAATGGATGAGCAAGTGTGTGTGGAAGAGAGAGCCCTCACCCTCCTTTTATAGGGGAGGGGGAGGCAGCCCAAGGGGGGGGTGCGGCCAGCCATGGGTGCCCCCACCCCTTCCTCTCTTCATGTGAGTGGAAGCTCCACTCAAACCCACTCAAAATTTCCCTTAATTTCCCACTTGGAAAATCCAAAGGTTTTTCTTTAATAAATAAATAAAACATTTTTATTTCTTTATTTATATTTGTTAATTCCATTAACAAACATTTGCATGCAGCACCTCGAACCATTTGTTAATTCTATTAACAACCGTTCGACGAAAAACCCCTTGAACTATTTCAATTTTCCCCGAAACTATTCCGGAGCTGCCCAAAATATTCTTCGGTATTCCGTATCTTCTCTAAACGCTTCATCGAACCTTAAGTGTGTCTCCCTACGGTTCGTGAATATTATAGACATGATCGAGACTCCTCTCCGATCAATAATCAACAGCGGGGTCTGGAAAACCGTGATGACTCCTATATATTCAACGATGACTCTCGTGATCGTGTGAACCTTTCAACGTTGTAACGATTTCCCTTTGTCTCGCGATATATTACTTGTCCGAGATCCGATCATCGGTATCCACTATACTTTGTTCGATCTCGTTATCCGACAAGTACTCTTTTCTCGTTCCCGTGATATAACATCCTAGTGATCAAATCACTTGCTTGCAAGCGGTGTTGATGTGATATCACCGAGAGGGCCCTGAGTATATCTATCCGTCATATTGGATGGACAAATCCCATTCTCGATCCATGAGCTTCAACCAATACTTTCCGAATATCCAATGCCACCTTTATAGTCACCCTTTTACGGTGTGATGTTTGATGTCATCAAAGTATTCTTTCGGTATTAGTGATTAACATGATCTCATGGTCTAAGGAATAATGTTACTCCGAATGTAAGACATAACAACAAAACTAAATGACTTGATCGTATTGTTATACTTAGTTTAGGGTTTAAGTTCATCATGTCATTCTCCTAATGACATGACCCCGTTATCAACAACATCCAATGTTCATGATCAGGAAACCTTGATCATCTGTTTAATCAACGGGCTAGTTAAAAGAGAGGCTTCACTAGGAACGTTGGTTTGTTTATTAATCACACATGTATCAACGTTTCCGGTTAATACAATTCTAGCATGAGAAATAAACATCTATCACAAACAAGGAATAACATAATAAACACTTTATTATTGCCTCTCGGGCATATTCCCTTCAAGGGAGGAGATAGGAGGCGATCACCGTGGGGGGTTCAGAAGGCGGTCGACGGTGAGGTGGACGCTGCGGCAGCAGCAGGGATCGCGGCGGCTCTCCAGTAAGTATCCGGGGGCGATGGGGTGTCGTCGGGGTTGAGGAAGACACGGGGTTTCGATCCCCGTGGTCAATTGGGAAGGTGGCGTATGGTAGCGGCGGTGGTAGCCATGGGTTCAGTAGAGGAGCTCCGGTGAGGGTGGTGGCAGTGAGGAAACTCCGGCGATTGAGAGAGAAATGGCGGCGGCCTCGAGGGGAGAGGGGGTCTAGGGTAGCTAGGGCTACGGGCTGTGCCCTAGGGGGGATTAAATAGGGGGTGCGGGCAATGAATCGGCCGTCGGAGGCGAGCGGTGCCGCCGTGGCACCATGGAGATGGCTGCCGTACGTTTAGACGACGGGGGCGGCATCGCGAACCGTTTTCGGGCCGTGCGGGTAAGCTAGGTAGTGGGCTGGGCTGGGCTAGCTGCTGCGCGCGCGCCGTTTTTCTTCTTTTTTCTATTTTTTGCTTTTCTGTTTTTTTTGTAGCAAATAGAAATGGAAGAAATAGATAGGTTTAGAGTTTGCAAAAATTTTGAAAAAAATTGGGTGTGCTGTTTAGGTCAACTACAACCATAAACCAATTTTGGAATTCAAAAACATTTGAATTTTGGTGCTGTTTGGAATTAATTCATATTTTGGATGAACTGAGTATTAAAAATGATTATTGAAACCAAAATTTTAAATAGGGTGACCCAAATAACTTTAATTGGAAACAAAGAGTATAAAATGTTTTGATTATTTTTATAATTTCAAATTGGTGTGCTGTTTGAATGTTTTTGTTTGAATTTGAATAAGTTGATAATTAAATGATTAATAATGAAAACAATGTTTTTCTTAGGGTGAACCCTAATGATTAAAAGAACAAATGGTTTGGGTTATAATGCTGATTTTTATAAGTTGAATTTGGGTGCTGTTTGAATTTGGGGTGAATTTAAATGAATTTTTGTGGTTAATTGGTTATTGAAAACAATGTATTAAAATAGGGTGAGCAAATGAGTTTACTTGGAAACAAATGGGTACATTTGTTTTGGTATTTTTCACAATTTGAAAATAGTGCTGTTTGTTGATTTGAATTTGAGTTTGGAAGCAATTTGGAATTATTTAATTGAAATAAAACCACCATTTTACTAGTTGATCTTTATGGAATAATTGGAAACCAAAAGGTTGTTTGAATTGAACTTTTATTTGAAACCAAGATTGTAACATAACAAGTATGAAACACATCATTTGAAATTGTTTGAATTTCCATTATGAAAACAGAGTAAAAACAGATGCAAAACAAATAGTAAACAATGAAATAAATATGATGACATGATGCAATACTTTAATTAAACAGGAAATCAAACATTCTAAATGGTAGGTTTTCATACTTGGGATGTTACAAAACGCCCCCCTAGAAGGAATCGCGCCCCGAGATTCCTTACTGAGAAGCGAAAAGGTCCGGATACTTCTTGCGAAGATCCTCTTCGGTCTCCCACGTTGACTCTTTATCGGAATGATGCGACCACTGCACTTTCAAGAATTTGGTGCTCTTGTTGCGAGTCTTACGCTCGGTCTCATCGAGAATACGAATAGGGTGCTCCTCATAAGATAGATCATCTTGCAGTTCAATGGAATCATGATCAACTGCACGATCTGGATCTTTGAAACACTTCTTGAGCTGTGACACGTGGAACACATCGTGCACCTTAGATAGTTTTTCTGGAAGTTCAAGACGATAGGCATTTTCCGCATGCCTTGAGAGGATGTTGAAAGGACCAATGTATCTTGGTGCAAGCTTTCCTTTCACACCAAAACGATGAGTGCCTTTGAGGGGAGTTACACGGAGATATGCCTTGTCACCAGGTGCATAGACCATATCCCTGTGCTTGCTGTCATAGTAGCTTTTCTAACGAGACTGAGCAATCTTGAGATTGTCACAAATGATACGAACTTTCTCTTCGGCTTCCTTAACAATGTTAGGGCCTAAGAGTGAACGTTCACCAGCTCCAGACCAATTGATTGGACTCCTCCATCTGCGGCCATAGAGTGCTTCAAATGGTGCCATGCCTAGGCTTGCCTGGTAGCTGTTGTTGTAGGAGAATTCAGCATATGGAAGGCAATCCTCCCATTTCATGCCAAAGGAGAGACCACATGCTCTGAGCATATCCTCGAGAATCTGATTGACTCTTTCGACTTGCTCCTGAGACTGAGGGTGATAAGCTGTGCTGAACAGAAGTTTAGTGCCCAATGCTTCTTGAAAACTCTTCCAGAAATGAGAAGTGAATATGCTTCCACGGTCTGAGCTTATTTCCAAAGGAACACCATGAAGAGGAACGATCCTTGCTGTGTAGAGCTCTGCTAACTGGCTAGCTGAGATAATTTCCTTGACAACAAAGAAGTGAGCTACTTTAGTGAGACGATCAATAACAGCGAAGATTGCATCGTTGCCCTTCTTGGACTTTGGAAAACCAGTAACGAAGTCCATTTCAATCATGTCCCACTTCCACTCAGGAATTTTCAGAGGTTGGAGTAGACCTGCTGTTTTCTGATGGACTGCCTTAACACGTTCACAAACGTCGCATTCAGAAACGTATTGAGCAATTTCACGTTTCATGCCAGGCCACCAATACAGAGTCTTGAGATCCTGGTACATCTTTGTACTTCCAGGGTGAATTGAGAGAGGAGTTTCATCAGCCTCCTTGAGAATGACATCTTTGAGACTTTGAATCTGAGGAACTGCAATGCGTCCTTCGAAGAACACAGTTCCCTTGTCATCAATTGAGAAGGACTTGAATTTATCATTGCCTTCTTTGATGTGCTCTACAATCTTCTTGATTTCAGCATCACGAAGTTGTTCAGAACGAATCTTGTCCTCGAGAGTTGGACTAGCTGTCAAGCTAGCAAGGTAACCTTGAGGGACAAGACCAAAGTTCAGCTTCTGGAATTCTTCATGAAGTGGAGGTTGGCTTTCCATGATCATGAGATTATTGCAATAGGACTTGCGACTGAGAGCATCGTCCATAACATTAGCCTTGCCTGGAGTGTAAGAAATGGTGAGATTGAAGTCTTTAATCTTCTCAATCCATCTCCTTTTCCTGAGGTTTAGATCTGGTTGAGTAAAGATGTATTTCAGACTCTTATGATCGGAAAAGATTTCAGTTTTGTTACCCAACAAGTATTGTCTCCATTTCTTGAGGGCAAACACAACTGCTGCAAGTTCAAGATCATGTGTGGGATAGTTTTTCTCATGTGGGTTCAACTGACGTGAAGCATAAGCCACAACTTGACGTTCTTGCATAAGAACTGCACCTAGAACTTGGAGAGATGCATCGCAGAATATCTGGAAAGGTTTGGTAGTATCTGGGCCAACCAGAACTGGTGTGGAAGTGAGTTTAGTCTTCAGGAGATTGAAACTCTCACCACACTGTGGAGTCCAAACGAACTTCTTGTCCTTCTTTGTGAGATCAGTGAGAGGTTTGGCAATCTTGGAAAAGTTTTGGACGAAACAACGACAATAGCTAGCCAAGCCAAGAAAACTTCTGACTTGTTTCACCGTCTTAGGAGGTTTCCAATCAACAATTGCCTTAACCTTTTCTGGGTCAATGGCTATGCCCTTGGCAGAGATGATATGACCAAGGTAAGCAACTTCTGGAATCCAGAACTCACATTTGGAGAACTTGGCATATAGACGATGCTCGCGAAGTTTCATGAGAGTGAGACGAAGATGTTCTCCATGCTCTTCCTCGGATTTGGAGTAGACTAGAATGTCATCAAGATATACCACAACGAACTTGTCGAGGTATTCATGGAAGACAGAATTCATGAGTCTTGAGAACGTTGCCGGTGCATTGGTGAGACCAAAGGACATGACAGTGTATTCATATAGACCGTACCGAGTGGTGAAAGCTGTCTTTGGAATATCTTCCTTTCTGATCTTTATCTGATGGTAACCCATCCTCAAGTCCAACTTTGAGAATATTGAGGCTCCAGCAAGTTGATCAAAAAGATCATCGATACGAGGAATTGGATACTTGTTTTTGATGGTTTTCTCGTTGAGAGGACGATAGTCAACCACGAGTCTCTTTGTTTGATCCTTCTTCGCAACGAACAGAGTTGGGCAACCCCAAGCGGAGGAACTAGACTGAATGTAACCTTTCTCCATGTACATATCGATTTGCTCCTTCAACAATTTCAGTTCAGGAGGAGCTATCTTGTATGGATGCTTAGAGATTGGAGCAGTACCTGGTTCAAGCTCGATCACGAACTCAGCTGCTCTGTCCGGAGGCATCCCTGGCAACTCTTCTGGAAAGACGTCAGGGAATTCATGTCGCACCCGGACTTCTAGAGGATACTCACCGTACGAACTGAACAGTATTTTGATTGGATTACGGGGCTTACCGGCACCCGCAGCTCTTACGAGTAGGCCAACACTTATGTGTGACAACCAATCTTTTACTATTCACCGTCGATGTAAACTAGCCCGTAGAAATCAGGACACTACCATTGACGTACTTCATACCATACACACATGGTACGTCAACGGCTTTGAACAAGATGATAACATAACATATCTCTAAGACACAAAAGATTGAAATAAGTTGCAACTGGCCCTCACTAGGGCAGAGAATAGCAAATACAATCATCCAGAGGACACATGTCCCAACATAACATCATTACAACTCAGCGGAAGCATTCAAAGGGTCTGAGTACAGACAAATCCAAATAGGCTTAAGAAGCCGGGAATAAAAAAGAAAACGGAGCCCATCCACGATGTCTCGGATCCTGCCCGGGTCCGCTAACTACTCGTCAGCAGCCTCGTCAAACTCCACGTAGTAGCCGTCACCTGGATCCTCGTAAGCGTAGTCTGCGGAAACCACAGCCCCAAAGGGGTCAGTACATAAACGTACTGGCAAGCAAGACTCACATTTCACCAAAGTGTAGCCCGTCAACACCAAGCACAGATGCCTTGGGATCAACGGAAGAGAGGGGTATAAAAGATGCTGCAACTGGCTGCACTAACCAACTACAGAACATACTACAACTTCCGGTGTAACAGAAAGAGATAAGATAGTGTATCGTAACCAACTATAGCTAACCACCAAACAAACCCATCCTGGATCTCGCCCCTTATCCAAAGAAGCAATCCGAGGATAACTCACACAGTTGGATTAATGATGGATCAAGTTGTTGTGTCAATAAGCCTATTACTAGTCAAGCTATCATTAGTTAGGTGTAAGTTATTCTGAGTACTTGTTAGCCAGTACTTTCACCAAGTCAACCATAACCGCGGAAAACACGGCTTCTCGAGAAGATTTATCCCTGCAGGGGTGCACCAATTTGGCCGTACACGTAAGAATAACCCGCCAGATGGGAAGGCCTTTCCCACCAAGCGGGGCACTCAACACAACTCAACTCTTCTTCGCATCAAGCCCAAAGCACCACGTGCTGTGCGTGCGCGGCTAATCGAGCCCCACGAAGAAAAGGGGACCCTCATAGCACTAGAAGACCACGCCGCCCTAAATGCCGACTACAAAAGTTCCACCCTGGCCTCGGGTTCGTACCTGCATATGCGTGCATCAAATGGAAAGCCCGAACTAAGTGTGGTGATTTGGACGAGATGCGAATCGAATCAAATTGAGGGGGGCGCCCATACACGCTTCCCACATGCGGATAGTGCGCTCATCATGGATGAGTAGACAAGACCGTTTTCCTATTAGGGTCGACACTAGCAGGCCTCAAAACCACGCCGGGCCTCCTGCCGGTGCCTTATCAGCAAATTATTATTACCTCAAATTAACAGATTGTTGTTTAACATCGAGCCCCAGAATATAACAGAATATAGTAACAGAAAGTAACTGGTAACAGACTCGAGCAAAACCACCCTAAGCATGCTAGTAAGACACGGGCCCAAGCAACGGGGTTTTAGGACTCGAGGTGTGGCAATATCAGGGTTTAGGGTATCATGTGATAGGTTCGTAACAGAAGCAACGATACATAGGGCTAGCAAATATAGACAACGGAAAGTATCGGTAACCAATGTTGAAAGGAACACAATGGTTCATGTGAGTGATAACTTTCCTGCAAACCCAGTAGCCGGGTACTGAGCTAGATCCTCAGAAGGGGTGTCGTAAAGATCGTCGGTATCAACGTCGTCGTCTATCCGAGAAGAAGCAAACAAACAATACAGGAAGAATAAACAATCAATACCATGGCATAGTGCACAATCATAGGATGATGCATGTCAAGTTAATGGATGCATCAAAATAAACTAATTGATATGATAGCACAATTTAAATGGACACATATGCAATTTTGAGTTGCATATGAAAAGCCCATGGATTTTGGTTAGATTATTTGTTTTCCAACTAATCAACAGGTGCTAGTGGTTTAGTATGATGCATGCATGAGGAAAACAACAAAATAACAACATTAGAACCAATTTGAAATGAGGTTTAGCAATTTAGAATTTTATTTATTAATTTAGGGAATTTTTGGTGCCTTAAAGGTGACACACAAGTATTTGTTGTTTTCAACCATTTAAATTGTTCAAAACAAATAACTAAATTCATATTTGAAAATATCATGAAATTTTGGATGGATTACATGTTTCAAATATTGAAAAAGGAATTTGGATGAATTTATTATGACTTAAACAAAATTAAACAAGTTTTAAATGAATTTTAAACAAGCATGAATTTTATTTGAATTTTATTTGCTCAAAACATAATTCCAAACTCATATTTGAAAAGTTTATACTTTGGTGGTTTGAAAACATATTTTGCATGTTCAAAAATATTTTATATTGAGCAAGTTATGATTTTATCAAATTTAAATGAATTAAACAAGTATTAAATTATTTAGGAACTTTAAATTATTCAAACCATGAAACAAAATTTATATTTGAAAAGTTTATTCAAAATAGCATGGAAAACATATTTTAGTTGCATTTATTGGATTAAGAATGAATTAGTTATGGAATTTAGAAATTTGCATTTGAATTATTTGAATTCAAATTTGAATTGCATTTTGAAAATTCCAAACAGTACACAAATAGCATAGATGGATAGAAAATTAAATTTAGAACAATAAACATATTTAACTTTTATTTTTTAGAGTTATATATTAAAAGTTATTAACCAATTAAAATTGAGGACTAATATGTAATTAAAAGGTTCTATTTTTGAAAACAGAAAAACGCAGAAACGTTTATTACTGCGCTGCTGTCTACCCCTAGCCACTGCCCGTGGGCCAGGGGCCAGCGTGGCACGCCTTGCGCTTGCGTGGCAACCACCGTGGCTTACAGGCGGGCCCTGCCAGCTTCCGCTGCGGGAGAAAAAAAGTTGTTTTTATCTGCGGCCGCGGGGGATCGATCCCACGACCGCGCGCAAGGAACAGAACAGCGCAACCACTGTGCTGGTTTCAGTCGTTTGATAGGTTCAGTTTCGCGGACAGGTTTAGGTGTCCAACTGTTATCTGAATCTCACAAGCGCGCACTGACTAACTGAACTAACTGACAGAGATTTGATCGTTGCTCGCCGGCGGGGAGATAACGCGGCCGTGCTCGATCTGCTGGGGTGCAGTGGGGTGGTGGACGTGCACGGTACCGTGGTGGGGGCACAGAGGGAGAGAGGGAAGTAGCTGGTGGAGCTCACCACCGTCTGTAGACGTAGCAGGGGGCGGTGACGACAGCGTGACGGAGGCGACGGCGGAGGTGTCGTGGACGGCGGCGACGTCCTAGCGGCTCCCCGGGGATGCTCTGATGTCCAAAAGGAAGAGGCAGCCGCGGGCTTTCGATTTTTGGGTCTAGGTAGGGGAGTGGAAAAACATGGCGACGGCGCGGTGGACGGATTCAGTCGGGGATCTCCGGCGAGGTACAGCAGAGAGGGGGAAACGATGGCAGAGGGGTGGAAATGGCGGCGGAGGCGAGGAACAGGGACCTAGGGGGGCTAGGGTTTGGCGGCGCTGCCCTAGGGCTTGTTTTATAGGGGCGCACGGGCGTGGATCACCATTGGCGCTCGTCAATGCCGCCGTGGCTGCCTCCGATGGCCGCCGTACTGCGGGAAGAAGGAATAGATCGAGGGGAAAAAACGAAGCGTTTTCTTCGTTTAAGTGGCAGGCTGGGCTGCGCGCGGAAGGGAAGCGAGGTGGGCTGGGCGCAGCCCACCCTCTGTTGGCGCCAAAACGGTTTGAATTTTTATTTCTCCTCTTTTTTTTTTGCTGAAATAGTATTTGGAAGAATTTGATAGGTTTAACTTAATGAAAAATTTGGAAAAAATTAGAGGAAGTTCCTTAGGCCAATTACAAACAGTTGTTAACTTTTATTTTCAAAAGTTTAAATATTTGCTGGTTGTTTGAATTTAAACCAAATTTGGGGAATTTTAATATTACATGCTCATTAATAAAAACCCACTTTTAAAATAGGGTAACCCCTATGTTAAATTATAAACCATTGATCTAAATTGTTTTATAATTTGCATGAATTCAATTGGTTGCTGTTTGATGCTTGAATTTGGAATTTAAATGTGATTGGAAATTAAATGATTGATTAGAACCATCATTTTAACAAGTGATCACTATGGCATAAAATGAAACCAATTGGTTGTTATTACTTGTGATTTTTATTTAAAATGTTGTAACAGAGCAAGTATGAAACCAATGTTTGAATAAGGTTTGAATTTGAGTTGTGAAAACAGTGGAAAACAATTGCAACAATTAAGAAACAAATGCAAACAACATGGAAACAATATGATGACATGATGCAATACTTTAATAAACATGCAACAAACATTCTAAGGGGATGATTTTCATACTTGGGATGTTACAAAACGCCCCCCTTGAAGGAATCGCGCCCCGAGATTCCTACTGAGAAATGAAAAGGTCCGGATACTTCTTGCGAAGATCCTCTTCGGTCTCCCACGTTGCCTCTTTATCGGAATGATGCGACCACTGCACTTTCAAGAACTTGGTGCTCTTGTTGCGAGTCTTACGCTCGGTCTCATCGAGAATACGAACAGGGTGCTCCTCATAAGATAGATCATCTTGCAGTTCAATGGAATCATGATCAACTGCACGATCTGGATCTTTGAAACACTTCTTGAGCTGTGACACGTGGAACACATCGTGCACCTTGGATAGCTTTTCTGGAAGTTCAAGACGATAAGCATTTTCTGCACGCCTTGAGAGAATGTTGAAAGGACCAATGTATCTTGGTGCAAGCTTTTGTAACATCCCAAGTTTTCAAAAAAAATCCAAAATCCATCATGCATACATACTCGCTGCATCACTGCATTTTGTTTGCAAGAAAATATGGTTTTATTTTGTTAATCCAAAAATTTAAGAGTTATAATCCTTTAATCCCTAATTGAGTTTAAAACATTTTTTAAAAGGAAAGTATTTTATTTGTGGGAAATAATAGTACCAAAATGTTCTACTCTTCATAAGCTTTCCAAAACATATTTTTGTGTTTTTTTCTGAATTATTTTGGTGGGGTTTTGAATTGATTTCTAAACTAATTTATTTAAAAACAGAAAAGAGAAAAAGAAAAAAAAAAGGAGAAAACAGCAGCACAGCAGCCCAGCCCTCTCTTTCTCTCTCCCCTCGGGCCCAGCCCATCTTCCCTCGCCCCTCTCCTTTCTCGCGCGCGCGCAGCCGCTAGCCAACGGGCCGGCCCAGTACCGCGACCGAAAACTGGCCCATCCCTTCCCTCTCTCGCTTACAGCTGGGGTCCGCCCCGTCGTCTTCAACCCGAACGCGGACTCCGCGCCCCGGAGGTGTTCGACAAAATGCCGCCGCCGCCGTCGTGTCCGAGAAGGACACGAAATCCGCCCACCGCCTCTCCCCGCTACCCTACCCCCTCCCCCACGTTTCTACCCCCTTAAATACCCAACCCCGCCGCCTCTGGACGTCCGTGCCCCGATCTTGCCCCCAAACCCTACTCGCCTCCACCTCAAACTCGCTCCGCCGTGCTCCATTGTCGGGACCGCCACGGGAAACTACGCCGCCGCCGTTCCGAGCTACGGGAGACGCCACCGAGGAGACGAGAAGGTTCAGCGCGAGGAGGGGAAGCTTTCGCCGTGCTCGCCATCGCCGGAGACGTACGGGAACGTCCACGCCATCCACGCCCGAGCTCGTCGTCGACGTTCGCCGCGCCAACTCCGGTGAGTTCCGCCGCCACCTTCTCTGACCGTTGGATCTCAGTCCACGGCTGAGATTAGAAGCCCTAGCGAACCGGTACGGTAGATCTCGGCCGCCCAGTCCACTTTAAATCCAACGACGCACAGCGCCGATCCGCATCGAAATCTTCTAGCCAATCACAGCGCTCCTTTGCACGTCCCCCGGATCGATCACTTTTTTTCTGCTAAAACAAAATAAAACAGATTTGATTTGAAACTTCAAAAATTCATAACTTTCGTTCTGTAGCTCCGATTTAGATGATTTTGGGCTTTTTGGAATCAGCACATTGTGTAGATTAATTTAGGCTATTCAAATTTCAAAATTGGAACGTGAAATCACATGTTATTTGTAGATCTCTAATTATCACTAATTTGGGCATAACTTTTAATCTACAAATCCTTTTTAGGTGAAATCAATTGCTATGGTTTTGTTTTAATGTCCTCTATCCAGTAGATGCGTTGGAAAAATTAATTGTGCAACTTTGTAACAGAAACCCTATTAATCTTCATATTAGTCTATATTAAAACCCTAATAATGCTTATAATTATAATTTGATAATTAATTAGTTTTGCATCCATCATAATCATGTTATTAACATCAGAGAACATCATTGTTAGTAGTTATTGCTAGTTGTGAATTATGTGCATTATTTGGATCATTGCATAGCATGCATACATGTTTTTGGTATTGTTATTTTGTTATGCTGTTTGTATGTTTATGTGTGGATTGTTTTGCTTGTATAGATTGTGAAGAGGATCAAGTCTACTCTTGTTGCTGTTACTCTTGTTGTGATTGTTCATCCTATTGCCAAGGCAAGTGACACACCATCAAATCTCCCATATTTTACTATGCATTATTAGTGTTTTTGAGTAGCATGCATGATAGGAAATTTTTACTAAGTTATTATTATGCTATGCAAAATCCCAAGTAGTGTGTAGCCATCCTGTAGACTTGTTATTTTGGAAACATATACTTAGTAGATGCTTAGCCTTGCTACAAATTTGTTTTACTCAATGTTGTGGAAAAAAAATTCTAAGTATAAACTCCCAATGAAACACCTGGGTGGATTTTGGATGTGATTGGATTATGTTGAGTGGCTCCCTAGGGCCATATCAATGGTGTTTATCACCGAAGGAGTACACTTGTGGATGGCCACCCAGGAACAAAGAGATTCCTAAGTCCCTCTAAGTTTAGTAGCTTCCCGTGCAGCCCTTTGACATATGGGCTCTGTCTTGATCAACTAAGTTGTGAGAGTTCAACCCATGCTTGACATGAAGATGTAGCAGAATTATAGGTGGAACGGGTCTTGCTGGTTGGGTTGAATTCTTGCTTCTGAAAGATCTCGTCTCAATTCTCTCCTTTCCTTGATGCACTCCGGGTGTATGGGATGTTTGGGCTAATTGAAGACAAAGGGTGAAAGTGCACAACCTCTGCAGAGTTAGAAACTATGATCATAGCCGTGTTCCCGGAAAGGACAACTTCGAGCAGCTGGACAAGGATGGATGGAAGAATCTCAACACCGTTTTGAAGAAGTAAAATTTGGCTAAGGAAATATTAGTTGTGGTGCTCATGGGTGTGTCCCATGGTGCCAATTCTTTCAAAAGAAAAACTCTTTTTCAAAAGTGTTAGGGAAAAACTAGCTTTCTGCAAAATAGCCTAAACTCCCCCAAGCCAGATATGCATGTAGTTTAGACTTGCCATTTTATATCCACCATAGTGTCATTTGCCAGTACATTGTTTGTACTGACTCTCCTTCGGGGGCTGCATATTCCAACGTGCAGGAAATTCTGAGGATGAAGTATGATTAAGTGCTTGGACTCGAGTCTACACCCAACATGTAATGCCTGTGGCGCATGATTGAAGATGGAGGCTCATTGCTATTTTATTTCTGCTGTTTAGAACTCTGAGTTTTGCTAGTCTTTCCAGACTATGCACTTTGTAATAAAGCCATACTTGGCTATTCTGGATCCTTTGTAATAATTTTGGATACTTCTGCAATGATACATTACATTTTGTTCTGTGGTGCTAGCATTGATCCAGGGACTAGCACTTAACACAGTAGTTCTTACATTATTAAATGTGAGGGCGCTACAAAATGGTATCAGAGCAAAGTGTTGCCTGTAGGTTCGAGCCCTTAGGTTTGGAAAACCCTTTTTGATCAAAAATTTATTAACTCCTTTGAGTATTTTTGGATCCTAGCGGCATAGTGAGATGAAGCGGCCCGGACCAACGTTACATGTCCACGTACATGAGACGGGTTCCCTGATTGGCTTGCGGGTGCCAGTCTCTCTCACTATAGTGAATATCCAAATTTCAATAAGTGGTTAATGAGCAAATGATCACCATGAAAGAAGACTTAATATTTTCTAAAGTACTTTTACTTATCTCGTATCTAGTACATCTATGTCTTAAGATCTCATGACTTATGTTATCTCCTAAACTTGAAGATGAAGAGCTTCAACTTCACCACCGCTGAAGACCTCAAGGATACACGCTTTGGAGGATATCTTATCAATATACTGGAGCAATTGAAGCTAACCACACCGACCATCAAAGGAAGCCAACTGAAGAAATTCGTCAAAGAAGGTTGTTGGGGAATCAAACTCCTACAACCTGGACGCAAGACAAAGCCCGAGACCGAAGACATAGAGATCAAGATGATTAGTGACTCCATGGAGAAAGGCCTCAACCTCGTCATGCAAGAGCTGATAGGACGTTTATGTGGGAAATATCATCGAGAATTGAAGAATCACTACTCTCATGTGCTTGGGAGACGTGATGAGAATGGGGCCCCTTACTACTTAGACCCGGAGACCAAACACAAATTCAACCCGTTGCACCAATACCTCCAAGACCTAGAAAATCATATCAAAGACCTTGAGGACGATAGACGCATGGAGTTGCTAAAGAATGACGAGCTACGCGCCCAACTCAAGTCAACAGAAGAGAAGGTCAAAGCTCAAGAAGAAGTGGCCAAAGCTCATGAGGAGAAGTTTATAGCTCAAGACAAGAAGTTTAAAAGTCAAGAGAAGAGAGTCAGAGACAAGAACAAGGAGCTAAAAGAGTTAAAATCAATGTTGGAAGACAACGACGTTCAGTTAGATGTTGACTATGACATAATAGAGACCTTGCGTGGTGAGAAGAGAAAATTTCAGGAGACAAGTGAAGACCTAGAGAGAGAAGTAAAGGAACTCAAATCAATCCTCGCAGATGAAGGAATCACGGTTGAAGTAGTAGAGGAGGAAGAAGAAGGTGCAATGGTCGAATATAGGGCACAATAGTTGGACCACCATGCTCTAAATGTGTTAGTATTGACCTATCAACTTGTGATTTGGCAATTATAGAGTGTTTTGGTTTGAACTAAGTGGTTTGCTTAAGTTTGTCAAAAATTAAGTTCAAATTTCGAAATTTGGTTAAGAGATAATATATTTTAAGTTGTTATTTTCCATTGATTGATTGTCTGGTTGTATTGTGCATGGGTAGGAAAATTTTCTCCTCGTAGCTCTATCTATCTTTTCCTCATCTATGCTGAAAACCCACAGATGCCTCCTCGTCGCGACCCCAACAACAATGAGGACAACAACAATGATGCCCTACAGCAGATGCTCACTTCCCAAGCCCAACTTCTACAGATGATGACTCAGTTTGTAGCAGCAATGAACAACAACAATAACAACAACAACAACAACAACAACAACAACAATCCGCCACCCCCACCCCCAATGGACAGACTTACCAGGTTTCTGAGACTTAGGCCCAACAAGTTCTCAACGGCTACTGATCCAATAGTGGCAGATGATTGGCTCCGCTCAGTCAACAGGGACCTAGTGACCTGTGAATGCACTGATGCGGAAAAGGTGAGATTCACCGCGCACCTACTGGAAGGACCAGCTGTGACGTGGTGGGAAACTTATCAAATAACTCACCCACTGGAAGGCATGACTTGGGATGATTTTAAGGAAGGCTTTCGGAATGCGCATATCTCCTCTGGAATAATGAATCTCAAGAAGGAAGAGTTCCGTAGCTTGAAGCAGGGGGGAAGAGCACTAAAGGAATACATGGATGACTTTTGCTCGTTGTCCAGGTATGCACCCGAGGACGTTGATACTGATGATAAGAGAAAGGAAAAATTTCTTAATGGACTTAAGGGAGAGCTGAAAATACCCTTGTCTGTGGCTTATGCACCCAATTATCAGTCCTTGTTGGACAAAGCAATCACCTTGGACAACAACATGAGGAAGGAGGAAAACAGAAAGAGAAAGTTCAATACTAGCAAGACCAACTCTGAAATCACGCACAAAAGGCAGCATTTCCCTGAAGGCAGTGGACACAAGCCGTGGAACCACCACCATAATGGCAATGGCCACCGACACAACGGCCATAACCACAATGGTGGGTACAGAGGAAATAATGGAGGATTCAAAGGAAACAACCATAGTGGACAAAACAACAATGGACATCAACGCCACACCCCTGAGGCGAGGAGAGATCTTGCGCAGGTGACATGCTACAAATGTAAGAAGACAGGACATTTTGCAGATAAGTGCCCAGAAAGGAAAGCTGATGAAAATGCCAAGCCAAACCCATTTCAGAAAGGACACGTGAACCACATCAATGTGGAAGAAGTGATGGATGAGCCTGAAGCGGTGATTGGTACGTTCCTACTCAACTCCTTTCCAGCATTGGTTTTATTTGATACTGGAGCATCGCATTCATTCATATCAAGAGTTTTTGTAAACAAAAATGGGTTAATCACCGAAACCATAGGCAAAACCATTAGAGTGAGTTCTCCAGGAGGAGAAATGTTTGTTAATGCCGGATGTAGGGATCTCGTCCTGGAAATTGGGAAGTATAGATTCCCAACCCACCTGGTAGTACTAGAATCACAAGGTTTAGATGTTATTCTGGGAATGGATTGGATGACCAATTTTGGTGGGGTCATTGACTGTGTTGATAGAGCTATCACACTTACCACCCCAGAAGGAAGAAGGATTAGATTTAAATCCATATTGGAACCTAAAGGGGTCGGGCTGAACTCTCTTAAGGGGGTTAGCCCAGATCAAGTACCACTAGTAAGAGAATACCTCGAGGTTTTCCCCGAAGAATTACCCGGAATGCCACCAGACAGAGACGTGGAGTTTCTTATTGATCTAGTACCAGGCACAGGCCCCATAGCAAAGAGACCTTACCCAATGTCCACAGACGAGCTAAAGGAACTGAAGAAACAGCTAGGAGAACAACTAGGCAAAGGTTTTATTCGGGAGAGTTCATCACCATGGGGAGCCCCAGTTCTCTTCGTGGAAAAGAAGGATAAGAGCCAACGTTTGGTAATGGACTATCGTTCCCTAAATGAAGTGACTATCAAGAACAAATACCCATTGCCAAAAATCAACGATCTGTTTGACCAATTGGAGGGAGCATGTGTGTTTTCCAAGATTGACCTTCGAACTGGATATTTCCAACTAAAGATTAGGGAATTTGATATACCTAAAACCGCCTTTGTCACCCGATATGGTTCTTACGAGTACACAGTGATGCCTTTTGGTTTAACCAATGCCCCATCCTACTTCATGAATATGATGAACAAAGTGTTCATGGAATTTCTTGATAAATTCGTCGTGGTATTCATCGACGACATACTAATTTATTCAAAAAGCAGCAAGGAGCATGAGAAACATCTACGACAAATCTTGGAGAAGCTGCGAGAGCACAAACTTTATGCCAAGTTTAGCAAGTGTGAATTTTGGCTTAGTGAAGTGGGATTTCTTGGGCATATTGTATCAAAGGAGGGAATCGCCGTGGATCCATCCAAGGTAGCAGCAGTAACAGAGTGGGAACCACCCAAGAATGTTGGAGAAATTCGTAGTTTCTTGGGTCTGGCAGGTTATTACCGAAGGTTCATTGAGAATTTCTCCAAGATAGCAAAACCCATGACAGAGTTGTTGAAAAAGGAAAAGAAGTTTGAATGGAACGATGCCTGTGAGGATAGTTTCCAACAATTAAAGAAACGTTTGGTAACAGCCCCAGTTTTGTGCCTACCAGACTTGGAGAAGGAATTCCAGGTGTACTGCGACGCCTCACGTCAAGGGTTAGGGAGTGTTCTGATGCAAGGGGGCAGAGTAGTATCCTATGCCTCTAGACAACTCAAGAAGCACGAAGTAAACTATCCCACACATGATCTTGAGTTAGCCTCGGTAGTACATGCGTTGAAAACCTGGAGACACTATTTGATGGGAAAAAGGTGTGAGGTATTCACAGACCATAAAAGTCTGAAATATATCTTCACCCAGAAGGAGTTGAATATGAGACAACGAAGATGGTTAGAACTTATCAAGGATTATGACCTCAGTTTACAGTATCACCCAGGCAAGGCTAATGTGGTAGCTGACGCCCTAAGTCGAAAAGTTTATGTCAATGGCCTTACGGCGGGAGAATTGCCCGATGACCTATGCAAAGGATTTAAGGACCTCAGGTTGGAAGTGGTACCTGAAGGATTTGTAACCTCTCTAGTAGTACAACCCACTCTATTGGATAGGATACGTGAAGCCCAAAAAGGAGACAAAGATCTAGATGAGATTAGAGTAAACTTGAGAAGAGAGAAGGCTCCGGGATTTCATGAAGACGATCAAGGAACCCTCTGGTTTGAGAAGCGCGTCTGTGTAGCCAATGATCCTGATCTTAGGAAGCTAATTCTACAAGAAGCCCATGAAACTCCTTACTCCATCCATCCGGGTAATACTAAGATGTATATGGATGTGAAGGAAAGATTTTGGTGGAATAATTTGAAGAAGGACATAGCTGAATATATAGCCAAGTGTGATGTATGCAGTAGGGTGAAGGCAGAGCATCAGAAACCAGCAGGACTACTACAACCATTGAAAGTACCTAACTGGAAGTGGGAGCAGATTGGTATGGATTTCATTACTGGTCTGCCCAGGACTAAGTCTGGATATGACTCTATTTGGGTAGTAGTGGATCGTTTGACAAAAGTAGCTCACTTCATACCCGTAAAAACCACATATACGAGTGCAAAGTTAGCAGAGATATACATGAAGAGGATTGTGTGCCTTCATGGTGTTCCTAAGAGTATTGTCTCGGATAGGGGAACGCAATTTACATCACATTTCTGGAGACAATTACACGAATCCTTAGGAACTAGATTGGAGTTTAGCACAGCCTTTCATCCACAGACAGATGGCCAGACGGAAAGGGTAAACCAGATTCTGGAAGATATGCTAAGAGCTTGCGCACTAGACTATGGGTCTAGTTGGGATGATAATCTACCCTACGCGGAGTTTTCTTACAACAACAGCTACCAAGCAAGTATTGAGATGGCACCATTTGAAGCCTTGTATGGGAAAAAGTGTACTACGCCATTGTTGTGGAGTGGTGTAGGGGAAAGGAATTTCTTTGGACCTGACATTATTCAAGAGGCTGAGGAGAAGGTTAGGTTAATTAAAGATAGACTGAAGATTGCGCAGTCTAGACAGAAGAGCTATGCCGATAACAAACGTAGGGAAGTCACCTATGAGGTTGGTGATAGGACCTACCTTCGAGTATCACCACTCCGCGGAGTAAAAAGGTTTGGGATCAAAGGGAAATTGGCACCTCGGTTCATTGGACCATTCAAAATTCTCTCTCGTAAAGGAGAAGTGGCATACGAGTTGGAGTTACCAGAAATTCTTTCGGCAGTCCATAACGTGTTTCATGTTAGTCAGTTGAAAAAGTGTCACCCCGAGATGTTGGAAACTCCATTAAAGGATACGGTACCCCTTGAGGAAGTGCAACTGGAGAGCGATCTGACCTATGAGGAGAAACCAATCAAGATATTGGAAACAGCGGAAAGGATTACTCGCACTAAGACCATAAAATTTTGCAAAGTACAGTGGAGTCACCACACCGAAGAGGAAGCCACATGGGAACGAGAAGATGACCTTCGTGAAAACCACCCTTACCTATTTGCTAGCCTATCCGAAGCTCGAGGGCGAGCTTCATCGTAAGGGGGTTAGTCTGTAACATCCCAAGTTTTCAAAAAAATTCCAAAATCCATCATGCATACATACTCGCTGCATCACTGCATTTTGTTTGCAAGAAAATATGGTTTTATTTTGTTAATCCAAAAATTTAAGAGTTATAATCCTTTAATCCCTAATTGAGTTTAAAACATTTTTTAAAAGGAAAGTATTTTATTTGTGGGAAATAATAGTACCAAAATGTTCTACTCTTCATAAGCTTTCCAAAACATATTTTTGTGTTTTTTTCTGAATTATTTTGGTGGGGTTTTGAATTGATTTCTAAACTAATTTATTTAAAAACAGAAAAGAGAAAAAGAAAAAAAAAAAAGGAGAAAACAGCAGCACAGCAGCCCAGCCCTCTCTTTCTCTCTCCCCTCGGGCCCAGCCCATCTTCCCTCGCCCCTCTCCTTTCTCGCGCGCGCGCAGCCGCTAGCCAACGGGCCGGCCCAGTACCGCGACCGAAAACTGGCCCATCCCTTCCCTCTCTCGCTTACAGCTGGGGTCCGCCCCGTCGTCTTCAACCCGAACGCGGACTCCGCGCCCCGGAGGTGTTCGACAAAATGCCGCCGCCGCCGTCGTGTCCGAGAAGGACACGAAATCCGCCCACCGCCTCTCCCCGCTACCCTACCCCCTCCCCCACGTTTCTACCCCCTTAAATACCCAACCCCGCCGCCTCTGGACGTCCGTGCCCCGATCTTGCCCCCAAACCCTACTCGCCTCCACCTCAAACTCGCTCCGCCGTGCTCCATTGTCGGGACCGCCACGGGAAACTACGCCGCCGCCGTTCCGAGCTACGGGAGACGCCACCGAGGAGACGAGAAGGTTCAGCGCGAGGAGGGGAAGCTTTCGCCGTGCTCGCCATCGCCGGAGACGTACGGGAACGTCCACGCCATCCACGCCCGAGCTCGTCGTCGACGTTCGCCGCGCCAACTCCGGTGAGTTCCGCCGCCACCTTCTCTGACCGTTGGATCTCAGTCCACGGCTGAGATTAGAAGCCCTAGCGAACCGGTACGGTAGATCTCGGCCGCCCAGTCCACTTTAAATCCAACGACGCACAGCGCCGATCCGCATCGAAATCTTCTAGCTAATCACAGCTCTCCTTTGCACGTCCCCCAGATCGATCACTTTTTTTCTGCTAAAACAAAATAAAACAGATTTGATTTGAAACTTCAAAAATTCATAACTTTCGTTCTGTAGCTCCGATTTAGATGATTTTGGGCTTTTTGGAATCAGCACATTGTGTAGATTAATTTAGGCTATTCAAATTTCAAAATTGGAACGTGCAATCACATGTTATTTGTAGATCTCTAATTATCACTAATTTGGGCATAACTTTTAATCTACAAATCCTTTTTAGGTGAAATCAATTGCTATGGTTTTGTTTTAATGTCCTCTATCCAGTAGATGCGTTGGAAAAATTAATTGTGCAACTTTGTAACAGAAACCCTATTAATCTTCATATTAGTCTATATTAAAACCCTAATAATGCTTATAATTATAATTTGATAATTAATTAGTTTTGCATCCATCATAATCATGTTATTAACATCAGAGAACATCATTGTTAGTAGTTATTGCTAGTTGTGAATTATGTGCATTATTTGGATCATTGCATAGCATGCATACATGTTTTTGGTATTGTTATTTTGTTATGCTGTTTGTATGTTTATGTGTGGATTGTTTTGCTTGTATAGATTGTGAAGAGGATCAAGTCTACTCTTGTTGCTGTTACTCTTGTTGTGATTGTTCATCCTATTGCCAAGGCAAGTGACACACCATCAAATCTCCCATATTTTACTATGCATTATTAGTGTTTTTGAGTAGCATGCATGATAGGAAATTTTTACTAAGTTATTATTATGCTATGCAAAATCCCAAGTAGTGTGTAGCCATCCTGTAGACTTGTTATTTTGGAAACATATACTTAGTAGATGCTTAGCCTTGCTACAAATTTGTTTTACTCAATGTTGTGGAAAAAAAATTCTAAGTATAAACTCCCAATGAAACACCTGGGTGGATTTTGGATGTGATTGGATTATGTTGAGTGGCTCCCTAGGGCCATATCAATGGTGTTTATCACCGAAGGAGTACACTTGTGGATGGCCACCCAGGAACAAAGAGATTCCTAAGTCCCTCTAAGTTTAGTAGCTTCCCGTGCAGCCCTTTGACATATGGGCTCTGTCTTGATCAACTAAGTTGTGAGAGTTCAACCCATGCTTGACATGAAGATGTAGCAGAATTATAGGTGGAACGGGTCTTGCTGGTTGGGTTGAATTCTTGCTTCTGAAAGATCTCGTCTCAATTCTCTCCTTTCCTTGATGCACTCCGGGTGTATGGGATGTTTGGGCTAATTGAAGACAAAGGGTGAAAGTGCACAACCTCTGCAGAGTTAGAAACTATGATCATAGCCGTGTTCCCGGAAAGGACAACTTCGAGCAGCTGGACAAGGATGGATGGAAGAATCTCAACACCGTTTTGAAGAAGTAAAATTTGGCTAAGGAAATATTAGTTGTGGTGCTCATGGGTGTGTCCCATGGTGCCAATTCTTTCAAAAGAAAAACTCTTTTTCAAAAGTGTTAGGGAAAAACTAGCTTTCTGCAAAATAGCCTAAACTCCCCCAAGCCAGATATGCATGTAGTTTAGACTTGCCATTTTATATCCACCATAGTGTCATTTGCCAGTACATTGTTTGTACTGACTCTCCTTCGGGGGCTGCATATTCCAACGTGCAGGAAATTCTGAGGATGAAGTATGATTAAGTGCTTGGACTCGAGTCTACACCCAACATGTAATGCCTGTGGCGCATGATTGAAGATGGAGGCTCATTGCTATTTTATTTCTGCTGTTTAGAACTCTGAGTTTTGCTAGTCTTTCCAGACTATGCACTTTGTAATAAAGCCATACTTGGCTATTCTGGATCCTTTGTAATAATTTTGGATACTTCTGCAATGATACATTACATTTTGTTCTGTGGTGCTAGCATTGATCCAGGGACTAGCACTTAACACAGTAGTTCTTACATTATTAAATGTGAGGGCGCTACAGCTTTCCTTTCACACCAAAACGATGAGTGCCCCTGAGGGGAGTTACACGGAGGTATGCCTTATCACCAGGTGCATAGATCATATCCCTGTGCTTGCTGTCATAGTAACTTTTCTGACGAGACTGAGCAATCTTGAGATTGTCACGAATGATACGAACTTTCTCCTCGGCTTCCTTAACAATGTCAGGGCCTAAGAGTGAACGTTCACCAGCTCCAGACCAATTGATTGGACTCCTGCATCTGCGGCCATAGAGTGCTTAAAATGGTGCCATGCCTAGGCTTGCTTGGTAGCTGTTGTTGTAGGAGAATTCAGCATATGGAAGGCAATCCTCCCATTTCATGCCAAAAGAGATACCACATGCTCTGAGCATATCCTCGAGAATCTGATTGACTCTTTCGACTTGCCCCTGAGACTGAGGGTGATAAGCTGTGCTGAACAGAAGTTTGGTGCCCAATGCTTCTTGAAAGCTTTTCCAGAAATGAGAAGTGAATATGCTTCCACGGTCTGAGCTTATTTCCAATGGAACACCATGTAGAGGAACGATCTTTGCTGTGTAGAGCTCTGCTAACTGGCTAGCTGAGATAGTTTCCTTGACAGCAAAGAAGTGAGCTACTTTAGTGAGACGATCAATAACAACGAAGATTGCATCGTTGCCCTTCTTGGACTTTGGAAAACCAGTGACGAAGTCCATTTCAATCATGTCCCACTTCCACTCAGGAATTTTCAAAGGTTGGAGTAGACCTGCTGTTTTCTGATGGACTGCTTTAACACGTTGACAAACGTCGCATTCAGCAATGTATTGAGCAATTTCACGTTTCATGCCAGGCCACCAATACAGAGTCTTGAGATCCTGGTACATCTTTGTACTTCCAGGGTGGATGGAGAGAGGAGTTTCATGAGCCTCCTTGAGAATAACATCTTTGAGGCTTTGAACTTGAGGAACTGCAATGCGTCCTTCAAAGAACACAGTTCCTTTATCATCAATCGAGAAAGACTTGAATTTCTCCTTGCCTTCCTTGATGTGCTCAACCATCTTCTTGATTTCAGTATCACGAAGTTGTTCAGAACGAATCTTGTCCTCGAGAGTTGGACTGGCTGTCAAGCTAGCAAGGTAGCCTTGAGGAACAAGACCAAGGTTCAGCTTCTGGAATTCTTCATGAAGTGGAGGTTGGCTTTCCATGATCATGAGATTATTGCAATAGGATTTGCGACTGAGAGCATCGGCCATAACATTAGCCTTGCCTGGAGTGTAAGAAATGGTAAGACCAAAGTCTTTAATCTTTTCAATCCATCTCCTTTGCCTGAGGTTCAGATCTGGTTGAGTGAAGATGTATTTCAGACTCTTATGATCGGAAAAGATTTCAGTTTTGTTACCCAACAAGTATTGTCTCCATTTCTTGAGGGCAAACACAACTGCTGCAAGTTCGAGATCATGTGTGGGATAGTTTTGCTCATGTGGGTTCAACTGACGTGAAGCATAAGCCACAACTTGACGTTCTTGCATAAGAACTGCACCTAGACCTTGGAGAGATGCATCACAGAATATCTGGAAAGGTTTGGTAGTATCTGGGCCAACCAGAACTGGGGTGGAAGTGAGTTTAGTCTTCAGGAGATTGAAACTCTCATCACAGTGTGGAGTCCAAACAAACTTCTTGTCCTTCTTGGTGAGATCAGTGAAAGGTTTGGCAATCTTGGAAAAGTTTTGGACGAAACGACGGCAATAGCTAGCCAAGCCCAAAAAGCTTCTAACTTGTTTTACCGTCTTAGGAGGTTTCCAATCAACAATTGCTTTAACCTTTTCTGGATCAATGGCTATGCCCTTGGCAGAGATGACATGACCAAGGTAAGCAACTTCTGGAATCCAGAACTCACATTTGGAGAACTTGGCATACAGACGATGCTCGCGAAGTTTCATGAGAGTGAGACGAAGGTGTTCTCCATGCTCTTCCTCGGATTTTGAGTAGACCAGAATATCATCAAGATATACCACAACGAACTTGTCGAGGTATTCATGGAAGACAGAATTCATGAGTCTTGAGAATGTCGCCGGTGCATTGGTGAGACCAAAGGACATGACGGTGTATTCATATAGACCGTACCGAGTGGTGAAAGCTGTTTTTGGAATATCTTCCTTTCTGATCTTTATTTGATGGTAACCCATCCTCAAGTCCAATTTTGAAAATATTGAGGCTCCAGCAAGTTGATCAAAAAGATCATCGATACGAGGAATTGGGTACTTGTTCTTGATTGTTTTCTCGTTGAGAGGACGATAGTCAACCACGAGTCTCTTTGTTTGATCCTTCTTGGCAACAAACAGAGTTGGGCAACCCCAAGCGGAGGAACTAGGCTGAATGTAACCTTTCTCCATGTACATATCGATTTGCTCCTTCAACAACTTCAGTTCAGGAGGAGCTATCTTGTATGGATGCTTAGAGATTGGAGCAGTACCTGGTTCAAGCTCGATCACGAACTCAACTGCTCTGTCCGGAGGCATCCCTGGCAACTCTTCTGGAAAGATGTCAGGGAATTCACAAACCACCGGAACATTTTCGAGCAAAGGTAGAGGTTTAGCATCCAGGGTGTACAGCTGAACAGAACTTGATTCACTTGGAGAATAGACTATCTGGCCGGAAAGGTGGAACAGAGTTATTGACTTCTTAGCACAATCAATCGTAGCTTTATTGGCCTTCAACCAATCCATGCCAAGGATGACATCAATGTCAGAATTGCCAAGCAGAATGAGGGAAGCAAGGAATATGTGACCTCCAATCAAGATCTGATTCTCGTGACTGATCTTGGAAGTTTGCATAGTTGCTCCAGGGGAGTTTACTACTAGCGGGGAACCCAAACCAACAAAAGGTAGTTTAACTGCTGTTGCAAAGATCTTTGACACGAAAGAATGCGATGCTCCGGTATCAAACAACACTTTAGCTGGGTTAGAGTTTACGGGGAATGTACCGAGAACGACGTCAGCAGCTTCCTCAGCTTTGTCGGCCTTGATATGATTCACCCTTGCGGTCCTCCCGACAGGCCTGTTGTTGGAGTTGAAGGCTTTAGCCGGGGGAGCACGAACCATTGCCTGGTTGGTGTTGGGGCGAGGAGGTGGTGGAGGTAGCTGCCTCTGAGTGCACTTATCAGCATAGTGTCTAGTCTGCTTGCATTTGAAGCAAGTGACGACACGAGGTGCATCTGGCCTTGGCTGCCCCATTGAGAACCTCTGAGCCTGCATCTGAGCTGGGTTGGGTGGGCGGGGACCAAAGCCTGGAGAAGCTTCGGCATATGGAGCCCTAGTGACAGCACTGTTTGGCACCCAGATGCGGCGCTTCTGCGGAGGGGTGGTCATGTTGGAGGAGGAACCACCCTCACGCGAGTGCTTGCGCGACTCTTCGAACGCCTTGCGCCCATTCTCCTCATTGAGCGTGGTGTTCACGAGCTCCTCGAAGTCCTTGCACTTGATGTTGGTGAGAGCGTACTTCAGTTCCGGGTTAAAACCTCGGCGGAACCTTGCCATCTTTTTGGCCTCAGTGGACACCTCATCACCAGCATAACGAGCGAGGCGATTGAACTCATTCTGGTAGCCAATGACGTCCAGCTTGCCCTGCTTAAGAGAGCAGAACTCTTCACGCATCCTTTCCATGAGACCATCTGGGATGTGGTGCTTCAGGAAGGCATCCTTGAAACAACCCCAGGTGATAGGGTATCCAGCTCTCATGGTCTGGTAGTTCTCCCACCAGGTAGCTGCCTGACCCTTCAGTAGGTAGGTGGCATACTTGACTTTATCCTCCTCAGCAACGTGAGCAATGTCAAGAGCCCTGGCCATCTCCCTGATCCAGTCATCAGCATCTAGAGGCTCCCGTGTTGCCACGAAAGCTCTCGGCCCCAAACTCAGAAACTCCTTGATGCTGACTCGCGGAGTATTATGGTTGTTGTGCTGGTTAGCCTGGATCTGGGCCATCTGAGTCACGACCTGAGTCATCTGAGTCAACAGCTCCGTGAGCGGAGGTGGTTCAGGCGGGTTGCTCCTTGTCGGCGGCATCCTGAATAGACATGCATTTTAGCACAACAATAGAAAAGGATAGACTTGGTAACCGAAAGATAGATTATTCCGACGCATGAATAGATAACCAACAGGTACATCATCACATGTTCAAAGACATCAGAATATCCAACACACCAATACATGGTTCGAAAGCCAAAGGATAACTAAACATAGCTATGAATGGATACATCGGTACTCCCATGCTCATCACGCAGGACGGCGGTGAGTAGTACGCCGAGAGATACGGTGAGGAGGAATCCCTCGGAAGTAGGTAGAACGACGATCCACGTAGAGCGGGACTGCTCTGAGAGCGACTCTCGGTGTGGTGAAGTAGAAAGCGTCGTCTCCCTGTGCTCCAAAGCGTGGAATCCCAGTGTAACCAGCTCCGAGGTTGAGGAGTGGACCTCTGATCGGCTCGTAACCTCCTGCATCTGGCAAACTACGTCCAACTGTCTGATGGAAACGTGCAAAGCGCTCATCTCCAACAAAGTCTGTGGTGTACGTAGCCAGACGAGTCAAAGCAAGATAGAGCTGCTCCCTGACTGAGGCCAACTCCTGAGAAAGTGTGGTGGCAACAGCGTCACTGTGCCTCACAAACTGAGCGGTGGTGTGCAGCCTGGTGTTATCATGCTCGTAGACATCCAGGTTGTCGTAGAGGTTGAAGTGAGCTCCCGCTGCAGTGATGTAACCACGGGGGATGTGGCGATAGATAGAATCGTCAAACCCCCAGTAGTCAGCACGGAGGATGGTGAGACTCACGTAAGCTGCCTGCTGCACGGCCATATCCACTGTGGAACCTACTGCCTCGTAGCGGTGGACAACGCTCATGCCATCATCTGACAGAATGTAGACGATAGCCTGGTAGTAGGTCTGGTCAAACTCCCGCTGCTGCTCGTAGACCTGGTACTCTGGTGCCCAGTGGAACCCTAGATAAGTGACCATGTCTCTCAGCATCTCCGGATAACCGGCGGTGCTCTCACAACGAGTCATCCGAACCACCTGCGGGAAGAACCTGAGATCCATCTGCAGATGATCGGGGAAGTTTTGATTAGACGCCGGTAGAAGAACTGAAGTGGAAAGCAACAACAAGGTTCAACGGACGAAAAGGATGTTGAGAAGAACATGATATCGAAGCAACAACGGGAAACACGAGACCAAAACTCCTGAGGTACTACGGAAAAACCCATCCGGGCTTCTAAAGGATCAATATCTACTGCTTAAGGGATAGAGGATTTGCTTCCGGTGCTTACACGCCTCCGTTCTCAATCATGAGTAGGCAACATGACAAATCATGTTACAACCACCTCCATTCCTATGGTCTAGTAGATATAACTATCCTTGAGAAACCAGGATACGTGAAATCCTAACTTGAAAGTTTAGGTGAGAAGGGAAAACAACGTTGCACTTCCTTACCAGAAAAGGGTGGGTGGGTGGGAAAAGAAGAAAAATGGCAGAATTCCTACTCTCACGTTTCATTTTTCCTATATAGCTACAAAATAATTTCTAGACTCAACTGCGACTAGTAAAAAGGGATCCTACAGGCAGACAGGCTCTGATACCATTTGTCGCACCCGGACTTCTAGAGGATACTCACCGTACGAACTGAACAGTATTTTGATTGGATTACGGGGCTTACCGGCACCCGCAGCTCTTACGAGTAGGCCAACACTTATGTGTGACAACCAATCTTTTACTATTCACCGTCGATGTAAACTATCCCGTAGAAATCAGGACACTACCATTGACGTACTTCATACCATACACACATGGTACGTCAACGGCTTTGAACAAGATGATAACATAACATATCTCTAAGACACAAAAGATTGAAATAAGTTGCAACTGGCCCTCACTAGGGCAGAGAATAGCAAATACAATCATCCAGAGGATACATGTCCCAACATAACATCATTACAACTCAGCGGAAGCATTCAAAGGGTCTGAGTACAGACAAATCCAAATAGGCTTAAGAAGCCGGGAATAAAAAAGAAAACGGAGCCCATCCACGGTGTCTCGGATCCTGCCCGGGTCCGCTAACTACTCGTCAGCAGCCTCGTCAAACTCCACGTAGTAGCCGTCACCTGGATCCTCGTAAGCGTAGTCTGCGGAAACCACAGCCCCAAAGGGGTCAGTACATAAATGTACTGGCAAGCAAGACTCACAGTTCACCAAAGTGTAGCCCGTCAACACCAAGCACAGATGCCTTGGGATCAACGGAAGAGAGGGGTATAAAAGATGATGCAACTGGCTGCACTAACCAACTACAGAACATACTACAACTTCCGGTGTAACAGAAAGAGATAAGATAGCGTATCGTAACCAACTATAGCTAACCACCAAACAAACCCATCCTGGATCTCGCCCCTTATCCAAAGAACTAATCCGAGGATAACTCACATAGTTGGATTAATGATGGATCAAGTTGTTGTGTCAATAAGCCTATTACTAGTCAAGCTATCATTAGTTAGGTGTAAGTTATTCTGAGTACTTGTTAGCCAGTACTTTCACCAAGTCAACCATAACCGCGGAAAACACGGCTTCTCGAGAAGATTTATCCCTGCAGGGGTGCACCAATTTGGCCGTACACGTAAGAATAACCCGCCAGATGGGAAGGCCTTTCCCACCAAGCGGGGCACTCAACACAACTCAACTCTTCTTCGCATCAAGCCCAAAGCACCACGTGTTGTGCGTGCGCGGCTAATCGAGCCCCACGAAGAAAAGGGGACCCTCATAGCACTGGAAGATCACGCCGCCCTAAATGCCGACTACAAAAGTTCCACCCTGGCATCGGGTTCGTACCTGCATATGCGTGCATCAAATGGAAATCCCGAACTAAGTGTGGTGATTTGGACGAGATGCGAATCGAATCAAATTGAGGGGGGCGCCCATACACGCTTCCCACATGCGGATAGTGCGCTCATCATGGATCAGTAGACAAGACCCTTTTCCTATTAGGGTCGACACTAGCAGGCCTCAAAACCACGCCGGGCCTCCTGCCGGTGCCTTATCAGCAAATTATTATTACCTCAAATTAACAGATTGTTGTTTAACATCGAGCCCCAGAATATAACGGAATATAGTAACAGAAAGTAACTGGTAACAGACTCGACCAAAACCACCCTAAGCATGCTAGTAAGACACGGGCCCAAGCAACGGGGTTTTAGGACTGGAGGTGTGGCAATATCAGGGTTTAGGGTATCATGTGATAGGTTCGTAACAGAAGCAACGATACATAGGGCTAGCAAATATAGACAACGGAAAGTATCGGTAACCAATGTTGAAAGGAACACAATGGTTCATGTGAGTGATAACTTGCCTGCAAACCCAGTAGCCGGGTACTGAGCTAGATCCTCAGAAGGGGTGTCGTAAAGATCGTCGGTATCAACGTCGTTGTCTATCCGAGAAGAAGCAGACAAACAATACAGGAAGAGTAAACAATCAATACCATGGCATAGTGCACAATCATAGGATGATGCATGTCAAGTTAATGGATGCATCAAAATAAACTAATTGATATGATAGCACAATTTAAATGGACACATATGCAATTTTGAGTTGCATATGAAAAGCCCATGGATTTTGGTTAGATTATTTGTTTTCCAACTAATCAACAGGTGCTAGTGGTTTAGTATGATGCATGCATGAGGAAAACAACAAAATAACAACATTAGAACCAATTTGAAATGAGGTTTAGCAATTTAGAATTTTATTTATTAATTTAGGGAATTTTTGGTGCCTTAAAGGTGACACACAAGTATTTGTTGTTTTCAACCATTTAAATTGTTCAAAACAAATAACTAAATTCATATTTGAAAAGATCATGAAATTTTGGATGGATTACATGTTTCAAATATTGAAAAAGGAATTTGGATGAATTTATTATGACTTAAACAAAATTAAACAAGTTTTAAATGAATTTTAAACAAGCATGAATTGTATTTGAATTTTATTTGCTCAAAACATAATTCCAAACTCATATTTGAAAAGTTTATACTTTGGTGGTTTGAAAACATATTTTGCATGTTCAAAAATATTTTATATTGAGCAAGTTATGATTTTATCAAATTTAAATGAATTAAACAAGTATTAAATTATTTAGGCAATTTAAATTATTCAAACCATGAAACAAAATTTATATTTGAAAAGGTTATTCAAAATAGCATGGAAAACATATTTTAGTTGCATTTATTGGATTAAGAATGAATTAGTTATGGAATTTAGAAATTTGCATTTGAATTATTTGAATTCAAATTTGAATTGCATTTTGAAAATTCCAAACAGTACACAAATAGCATGGATGGATAGACAATTAAATTTAGAACAATAAACATATTTAACTTTTATTTTTTAGAGTTATATATTAAAAGTTATTAACCAATTAAAATTGAGGACTAATCTGTAATTAAAAGGTTCTATTTTTGAAAACAGAAAAACGCAGAAACGTTTATTACTGCGCTGCTGTCTACCCCTAGCCACTGCCCGTGGGCCAGGGGCCAGCGTGGCGCGCCTTGCGCTTGCGTGGCAACCATCGTGGCTTACAGGCGGGCCCTGCCAGCTTCCGCTGCGGGAGAAAAAAAGTTGTTTTTATCTGCGGCCGCGGGGGATCGATCCCACGACCGCGCGCCAGGAACAGAACATCGCAACCACTACGCTGGTTTCAGTCGTTTGACAGGTTCAGTTTCGCGGACAGGTTTAGGTGTCCAACTGTTATCTGAATCTCACAAGCGCGCGCTGACTAACTGAACTAACTGACAGAGATTTGATCGTTGCTCGCCGGCGGGGAGATAACGCGGCCGTGCTCGATCTGCTGGGGTGCAGTGGGGTGGTGGACGTGCACGGTACCGTGGTGGGGGCACAGAGGGAGAGAGGGAAGTAGCTGGTGGAGCTCACCACCGTCTGTAGACGTAGCAGGGGGCGGTGACGAAAGCGTGACGGAGGCGATGGAGGAGGTGTCGTGGACGGCGGCGACGTCCTAGCGGCTCCCCGAGGATGCTCTGATGTCCAAAAGGAAGAGGCAGCTGCGGGCTTTCGATTTTTGGGTCTAGGTAGGGGAGTGGAAAACCATGGCGACGGCGCGGTGGACGGATTCAGTCGGGGATCTCCGGCGAGGTACAGCAGAGAGGGGGAAACGATGGCAGAGGGGTGGAAATGGCGGCGGAGGCGAGGAACAGGGACCTAGGGGGGCTAGGGTTTGGCGGCGCTGCCCTAGGGCTTGTTTTATAGGGGCGCACGGGCGTGGATCACCGTTGGCGCTCGTCAATGCCGCCGTGGCCGCCTCCGATGGCCGCCGTACTGCGGGAAGAAGGAATAGATCGAGGGGAAAAAAAACGAAGCGTTTTCTTTGTTTAAGTGGCAGGCTGGGCTGCGCGCGGAAGGGAAGCGAGGTGGGCTGGGCGCAGCCCACCCTCTGTTGGCGCCAAAACGGTTTGAATTTTTATTTCTCCTCTTTTTTTTTGCTGAAATAGTATTTGGAAGAATTTGATAGGTTTAACTTAATGAAAAATTTGGAAAAATTAGAGGATGTTCCTTAGGCCAATTACAAACAGTTGTTAACTTTTATTTTCAAAAGTTTAAATATTTGCTGGTTGTTTGAATTTAAACCAAATTTGGGGAATTTTAATATTACATGCTCATTAATGAAAACCCACTTTTAAAATAGGGTAACCCCTATGTTAAATTATAAACCATTGATCTAAATTGTTTTATAATTTGCATGAATTCAATTGGTTGCTGTTTGATGCTTGAATTTGGAATTTTAAATGTGATTGGAAATTAAATGATTGATTAGAACCATCATTTTAACAAGTGATCACTATGGCATAAAATGAAACCAATTGGTTGTTATTACTTGTGATTTTTATTTAAAATGTTGTAACAGAGCAAGTATGAAACCAATGTTTGAATAAGGTTTGAATTTGAGTTGTGAAAACAGTGGAAAACAATTGCAACAATTAAGAAACAAATGCAAACAACATGGAAACAATATGATGACATGATGCAATACTTTAATAAACATGCAACAAACATTCTAAGGGGATGATTTTCATACTTGGGATGTTACAATTCACAAACCACCGGAACATTTTCAATTGCAGGAAGAGGTTTAGCATCGAGGTTGAACAACTGAACAGAACTTGATCCATATGGAGAATAGACTATCTGGCCAGAAGGGTGGGATAGAGTTATTGACTTTTGAGCACAGTCAATTTTAGCTTTGTGGGTCTTCAACCAATCCATGCCCAGAATGACATCAATGTCAGAATTTCCCAGCAACATGAGTGAAGCAAGGAATATGCGACCTCCAATTTGGATCTGATTGTCCATACTTATCTTGGAAGTCAACATTTTAGATCCCGGAGAGTGAACAGAGATTTGATTGCTTAGTGGAACCAGAACTAGGTTGTAAGCTGTTGCAAAGATCTTTGACACAAAAGAATGCGATGCTCCGGTATCAAACAACACTTTAGCTGGAATAGAGTTTACGGGTAATATACCGAGAACGACGTCAGCAGCTTCCTCAGCTTTGTCGGCCTTGATATGATTCACCCTCGCGGTCCTCCCGACAGGCCTGTTGTTGGAGTTGAAGGCTTTAGCCGGGGGAGCACGAACCATTGCCTGGTTGGTGTTGGGGCGAGGAGGTGGAGGTAGCTGCCTCTGAGTGCACTTATCAGCGTAGTGTCCAGTCTCCTTGCATTTGTAGCAAGTGACGACACGAGGAGGACCTGGCCTTGGCTGCCCATTGGAACCCTCTGACTCTGCATCTGAGCTGGGTTGGGTGGGCGGGGAGCAAAGCCTGGAGAAGCTTGGGCATATGGAGCCCGAGTGACAGCAGCATTTGGCACCCAGATGCGGCGCTTCTACGGAGGGGTGGTCATGTTGGAGGAGGAACCACCCTCACGCGAGTGCTTGCGAGAATCCTCGAACGCCTTGCGCCCATTTTCCTCATTGAGCGCGGTGTTCACGAGCTCCTCGAAGTCCTTGCACTTGATGTTGGTGAGAGCGTACTTCAGTTCCGGGTTAAAACCTCGGTGGAACCTTGCCATCTTCTTAGCTTCAGTGGACACCTCATCACCAGCGTATCGAGCGAGACGATTGAACTCGTTCTGATAGCCAATGACGTCCAGCTTGCCTTGCTTGAGAGAGCAAAACTCCTCACGCATCCTTTCCATGAGATCATCTGGGATGTGGTCCTTCAGGAAGGCATCCTTGAAACAACCCCAGGTGATAGGATAGCCAGCTCTCATGGTCTGGTAGTTCTCCCACCAGGTAGCTGCCTGACCCTTCAGTAGGTAGGTGGCATACTTGACTTTGTCTTCCTCAGCAACGTGAGCAATGTCCAGAGCTCTGGCCATCTCCCTGATCCAGTCATCAGCATCCAGCGGCTCACGTGTTGCCACGAAAGCTCTCGGACCCATACTGAGGAACTCCTTGATGCTGACCCGTGGAGCATTCTGGTTGTTGTGCTGGTTAGCCTGGAACTGGGCCATCTGCGCCACGACCTGAGTCATCTGAGTCAACAGCTCCGTGATCGGAGGTGGCTCAGGCGGGTTGCTCCTTGTTGGCGGCATCCTGAATAGACATGCATTTTAGCACAACAACAGAAAAGGATAGACTTGGTAACCGAAAGAGAGATTATTCCGACGCATGAATAGATAACCAACAGGTACATCATCACATGTTCAAATACATCAGAATATCCAACACACCAATACATGGTTCGAAAGCCAAAGGATAACTAAACATAGCTAGGAATGGATACATCTATACTCTCATGCTCATCACGCAGGACGGCGGTGAGTAGTACGACGAGAGATACGGTGAGGAGGAATCCCACGAAAGTAGGTAGAACGACGATCCACGTAGATCGGGACTGCTCTGAGAGCGACTCTCGGTGTGGTGAAGTAGAAAGCGTCGTCTCCCTGTGCTCCAAAGCGTGGAATCCCAGTGTAACCAGCTCCGAGGTTGAGTAGTGGACCTCTGATCGGCTCATAACCTCCAACATCTGGCAGACGACGACCAACTGGCTGATCGAAACGTGCAAAGCGCTCATCTCCAACAAAGTCTGTGGTGTACGTCGCCAGACGAGTCAAAGCAAGGTAGAGCTGCTCCCTGACTGAGGCCAACTCCTGAGAAAGTGTGGTGGCAACTGCGTCACTGTGCCTCACAAACTGAGCGGTGGTGTGCAGCCTGGTGTTATCATGCTCGTAGACATCCAGGTTGTCGTAGAGGGTGAAGTGAGCTCCCTCCGAAGTGATGTAACCACGGGGGATGTGGCGATAGATAGAATCGTCAAATCCCCAGTAGTCAGCACGAAGGACGGTGAGGCTCACATAAGCTGCCTGCTGCACGGCCATATCCACTGTGGAACCTACTGCCTCGTAGCAGTGGACAACGCTCATGCCATCATCTGACAGAATGTAGACGATAGCCTGGTAGTAGGTCTGGTCAAACTCTCGCTGCTGCTCGTAGACCTGGTACTCTGGTGCCCAACGGAACCCCAGATAAGTGACCATGTCTCTCAGCATCTCCGGATAACCGGCAGTGCTCTCACAACGAGTCATCCGAACTACCTGCGGGTAGAACCTGAGATCCATCTGCAGATGATCGGGGAAGGTTTGATTAGACGCCGGTAGAAGAACTGAAGTGGAAAGCAACAACAAGGTTCAACGGACGAAAAGGATGTTGAAAAGAACAGGATATTGAAGCAACATCGGGAAACACGAGACCAAAAACTCCTGAGGTACTACGGAGAACCCAAAACACGTGAAATCCTAACTTGAAAGTTTAGGTGAGAAGAGAAAACAACGTTGCACTTCCTTACCAGAAAAGGGTGGGTGGGTGGGGAAAGAAGAAAAATGGCAGAATTCCTACTCTCACGTTTCAATTTTCCTATATAGCTACAAAATAGTTTCTAGACTCAACTGCGACCAGTAAAAGGGATCCTACAGGCAGACAGGCTCTGATACCATTTGTCGCACCCGGACTTCTAGAGGATACTCACCGTACGAACTGAACAGTATTTTGATTGGATTACTGGGCTTACCGGCACCCGTATCTCTTACGAGTAGGCCAACACTTATGTGTGACAACCAATCTTTACTATTCACGGTCGATGTAAACTATCCCGTAGAAATGAGGACACTACCATTGACGTACTTCATACCATACACACAGGGTACGTCAACGGCTTTGAACAAAATGATAACACAACATATCTCTAAGACACAAAAGATTGAAATAAGTTGCAACTGGCCCTCACTAGGGCAGAGAATAGCAAATACAATCATCCAGAGGACACATGTCCCAACATATCATCATTACATCTCAGCGGAAGCATTCAAAGGGTCTGAGTACAGACAAATCCAAATAGGCTTAAGAAGCCGGGAACTGAAATAAGACGGAGCCCATCCACGTAGTCTCGGATCCTGCCCGGGGTCCGCTACCTACTCGTCAGCAGCCTCGTCAAACTCCACGTAGTAGCCGTCACCTGGATCCTCGTAAGCGTAGTCTGCGGAAACCACAGCCCCAAAGGGGTCAGTACAACAACGTACTGGCAAGCAAGACTCACAGTTTACCAAAGTGTAGCCCGTCAACACCAAGCACAGATGCCTTGGGTTCAACGGAAGAAAGGGGATATAAAAGAAGCTGCAACTGGCTGCGCTAACCAACTACAGAGATTCTACCACTTCCGACTAACAGAAAGAAGATAAGATCGAGTATTGTAACCAACTGAAAGATAACTTCAAACAAACCCATCCTGGATCTCGCCCCTTATCCAAAGAAGCAATCCGAGGATAACTCACACGGTTGGATTAAAGATGAATCGAGTTGTTGTGTCAATAATCCTATTACTAGTCAAGTTGTTAATCATTGGGTGTGAGATTGTGAATCATTAGGTTTAAGTTGTCCTGAGTACTTGTTAGCCAGTACTTTCACCAAGTTAACCATAACCGCGGAAAACACGGCTTCTCGAGAAGATTATCCCTGCAGGGTTGCACCAATTTGGCCGTACACGTATGAATAACCCGCCAGATGGGATGCCTCCAACCAAGCGGGGCACTCAACACAACTCAACTCTTCTTCGCATCAAGCCCAAAGCACCTTGGGCGCACGGCTAATCAAGCCCCGAAGAAAAGGGACCCTCATAGCACTCTAAGACCGTGTCCCCCTATATGCCGACTACAAAGGTTCCACCCTGCGCTGGGCTCGCAAAAACATGCATGCGGCAAATGGAAAACACGAACTAAATGAGGCGATTTGGACGAGATGCGAATCGAATCAAATTGAGGGGGGCGCCCATACTCGCTTCCCACATGCGGGTAGTGCGCTCATCATGGATCAGTAGACAAGACCCTTTTCCTATTAGGGTCGACACTAGCAGGCCTCAAAACCACAAAGGGCCTCCTGCCGGTGCCTTATCATCAAGTTATTATTTAACAATAACATTAGCACGATTGATTGATTAAACATCGAGCCCCCAGAACATAACAAAAATATAGTAACTGAAAGTAACGGGTAACAGACTTGAGCAAAACAACCTAAGCATGCTAGTAAGACACTGGCTCAAACAATAGGGTGTAGGAGCGGAGGTGAGGCAATATCAGGGTTAAGGGATTCATGTGATAGGTTCGTAACAGAAACAACTACTACTAAGGCTAGCAGAAATAGACAACAGAAAGTATCGGTAACCAAGGTTGAAAGGAACATAGTGGTTCATGTGAGTGATAACTTGCCTGCAAACTCAGCAGCCGGGTACTGAGCTAGATCCTCAGAAGGGGTGCTGTAAAGATCGTCTGTCTCAACGTCGTCGTCTATTCGAGAAGAAGCAAACAAACAAGACGGAAATATAAACAATCAATATCATGGCATAGTGCACAATCATGGGATGCTGCATGTCAATTTAATAGATGCATCAAAATAAACTAAGTGACATGGTAACACAATTTAAATGGTCCCATATGCAATTTTGAGTTGCATATGGAAAAGGTCCATGAATTAAGTGGAAACAAATGATCTATAATTAATTATCATATGAAAGTTGTTTAGCATGATGCATGCATGATGATAATAACAAAATAACAACAATAGATGCATGTGGGAAAAGGAATTTAACAAGTTTGGAAATCATTTATTAAGTTTGGAAATTTTTGGTTACTTAAAGATGTCACACAAGTATTTGTTGTTTTCATCAACTTAAAATGTTCAAAACAAATAACAAAATTCATATTTGAAAAGAATACCAAATTTTAGTTGGATTACATGTTTCAAATATTGAAATAGGAGTTAGGATGAATTTATTATGACTTAAACAATATTAAACAAGTTTTAAATGAATTTAAAACATGTGTGAATTTTATTTTTATTTGTTGAAAACATAAATTCAAACTCACATTTGAAAAGTTCATACTTTTCTAGTTTGAAAACATATTTTGCATGTTTAAAAATAATTTAATTTTAGCAAGTTATGATTTTATCAAATTTAAATGAATTAAACAAGGATTAAAATATTTAGGCAATTTAAATTATTCAAACCATGAAACAAAATTTATATTTGAAAAGGTTATTTGAAATAGCATGGAAAACATATCTTATTTTCATTATTTGGATTAAGAATGATTTAGTTATGGATTTTTGCAAATTGCAATTGAATTATTTGAATTCAAATTTGAATTGCATTTTGAAAATTCAAAACAGGAAACAAATGTGACCAATAGATAGATAATTTAATTTAGATCAGCACACATATTTTATTTTCATTATTTGGAGTTATAAAACAAAAGTTATAAGCTTTTTAAAACTAGGGACCATTCTGAAAATTTGAGGGACTTGTTTTAAAACAGAAACGTGCAGGAATTAATTTGTTACCGGGCAGAAACATACACCAGCCACTGCCAGGGGGCCCAGGGTCTCGTTGTGCTTGCGTGGCTACAAGGGTGGCTGACAAGGGGCCCTCCCTGTCAGCGCTGCGGTGCAAAAGAAATGGGATTTTATCCCGCGAGCCAGGGGCTCGAACCCTGGACCTCGCCCTTGCGCGCACTGCCTGTTACCGCTGCGCTACGAATCGCTGTTTGACAGTATACAGCGCGCGGGGAGGATAAGGTTCCAACTCGCTAACTAAATTTATAACTGAAACTCGCGCCGGCTCTGAACTTCGTCAGAGAAAACTCCGGTGGACGGCGGCGTGCCGTGGATGCTGGACGCAGTACGGGTTCGTGCGGGTGGTAGCGCTAGCGTGCGAGTGCTGCGAGCATGAACCAGAGGTGGGAGAGGGAGGAGATAGGAGGCGATCACCGTGGGGGGTTCAGAAGGCGGTCGACGGCGAGGTGGACGCCGCGGCAGCAGCAGGGATCGCGGCGGCTCTCCAGTAAGTATCCGGGGGCGATGGGGCGTCGTCGGGGTCGAGGAAGACACGGGGTTTCGATCCCCGTGGTCAATTGGGAAGGTGGCGTATGGTAGCGGCGGTGGTAGCCATGGGTTCAGTAGAGGAGCTCCGGTGAGGGTGGTGGTAGTGAGGAAACTCCGGCGATTGAGAGAGAAATGGCGGCGGCCTCGAGGGGAGAGGGGGTCTAGGGTAGCTAGGGTTGCGGGCTGTGCCCTAGGGGGGATTAAATAGGGGGTGCGGGCAACGAATCGGCCGTCGGAGGCGAGCGCTGCTGCCGTGGCACCATGGAGATGGCTGCCGTACGTTTAGACGACGGGGGCGGCAGCGCGAACCGTTTTCGGGCCGTGCGGGTAAGCTAGGTAGTGGGCTGGGCTGGGCTAGCTGCTGCGCGCGCGCCGTTTTTCTTCTTTTTTCTATTTTTTGCTTTTCTGTTTTTTTTGTAGCAAATAGAAATGGAAGAAATAGATAGGTTTAGAGTTTGCAAAAATTTTGAAAAAAATTGGGTGTGCTGTTTAGGTCAACTACAACCATAAACCAATTTTGGAATTCAAAAACATTTGAATTTTGGTGTTGTTTGGAATTAATTCATATTTGGACGAATTGAGTATTAAAAATGATTATTGAAACCAAAATTTTAAATAGGGTGACCCAAATAACTTCAATTGGAAACAAAGAGTATAAAATGTTTTGATTATTTTTATAATTTCAAATTGGTGTGCTGTTTGAATGTTTTTGTTTGAATTTGAATAAGTTGATAATTAAATGATTAATAATGAAAACAATGTTTTTCTTAGGGTGAACCCTAATGATTAAAAGAACAAATGGTTTGGGTTATAATGCTGATTTTTATAAGTTGAATTTGGGTGCTGTTTGAATTTGGGGTGAATTTAAATGAATTTTTGTGGTTAATTGGTTATTGAAAACAATGTTTTAAAATAGGGTGAGCAAATGAGTTTACTTGGAAACAAATGGGTACATTTGTTTTGGTATTTTTCACAATTTGAAAATGGTGCTGTTTGTTGATTTGAATTTGAGTTTGGAAGCAATTTAATTGAAATAAAACCACCATTTTACTAGTTGATCTTTACGGAATAATTGGAAACCAAAAGGTTGTTTGAATTGAACTTTTATTTGAAACCAAGATTGTAACATAACAAGTATGAAACACATCATTTGAAATTGTTTGAATTTCCATTATGAAAACAGAATAAAAACAGATGCAAAACAAATAGTAAACAATGAAATAAATATGATGACATGATGCAATACTTTAATTAAACAGGAAATCAAACATTCTAAATGGTAGGTTTTCATACTTGGGATGTTACAACTTCCTTACCAGAAAAGGGTGGGTGGGTGGGGAAAGAAGAAAAATGGCAGGATTCCTACTCTCACGTTTCATTTTTCCTATATAGCTACAAAATAGTTTCTAGACTCAAACTGCGACCAGTAAAAGGGATCCTACAGGCAGACATGCTCTGATACCATTTGTCGCACCCGGACTTCTAAAGGATACTCGCCGTTCCGTTGAACAGTAGTAGATTGGATTACGGGGCTTACCGGCACCCGCGTCCTCTTACGAGTAGGCCAACACACGTATGTGTGACAACCAACCCCTATCTGTTCAGCGTCGACGTAAACTATCCCATAGAAATCAGGATACTTCCATTGACGTACTTCATACCATACACACATGGTACGTCAACGGCTTGTAACAGAATGATAGCACAACATATCTCTAAGACACAAAAGATTGAAATAAGTTGCAAATAGCTCTCACTAGAGCAGAGATAGCAAATACAATCATCCAGAGGACACATGTCCCAACATAACATCATTACATCTCAGCGGAAGCATTCAAAGGGTCTGAGTATAGACAAATCCAAATAGTCTCGGATCCTGCCCGGGTCCGCTACCTACTCGTCAGCAGCCTCGTCAAACTCCACGTAGTAGCCGTCACTGGGATCCTCGTAAGCATAGTCTGCAGAAACCACAACCCCAAAGGGGTTAGTACATAAACGTACTGGCAAGCAAGACTCACAGTTCACCAAAGTGTAGCCCGTCAACACCAAGCACAGATGCCTTGGGTTCAACGGAAGAAAGGGGATATAAAAGATGCTGCAACTGGCTGCGCTAACCAACTACAGAACATACTACAACTTCCGGCTAACAGAAAGAAGATAAGATAGCGTGTCGTAACCAACTATAACTAACCACCAAACAAAACCCATCCTGGATCTCGCCCCGTTTCCAAAGAAGCAATCCGAGGATAAACTCACACAGTTGGATTAATGAGTAGTGGATCAAGTTGTTGTGTCAATAAGCCTATTACTAGTCAGGTAGCATTAGTTAGGTGTAAGTTGTTCTGAGTACTTGTTAGCCAGTACTTTCACCAAGTTAACCATAAACGCGGAAAACACGGCTTCTCGAGAAGATTTATCCCTGCAGGGGTGCACCAATTTGGCCGTACACGTAAGAATAACCCGCCAGATGGGATGCCTCCCACCAAGCGGGGCACTCAACACAACTCAACTCTTCTTCGCATCAAGCCCAAAGCTCCTTGGGCGAACGGCTAATCGAGCCTCGAAGAAAGGGGACCCTCATAGCACTCTAAGAACGTGTCCCCCTATATGCCGACTACAAAAGTTCCACCCTGCGCTGGGCTCGCAAAAACATGCATGCGGCAAATGGAAAACACGAACTAAGTGAGGCGATTTGGACGAGATGCGAATCGAATCAAATTGAGGGGGGTGCCCATACACGCTTCCCACATGCGGGTAGTGCGCTCATCATGTATTAGTAGACAAGACCCTTTTCCTATTAGGGTCGACACTAGCAGGCCTCAAAACCACACAGGGCCTCCTGCCGGTGCCTTATCAGCATATTATTATTAACAGGTTGATTGATTAACATCGAGCCCCCAGAACATAATAGAAATATAGTAACGGAAAGTAACGGGTAACAGACTCGAGCAAACAACCTAAGCATGCTAGTAAGACACTGGCTCAAACAATGGGGTTGTAGGAGTGGAGGTGAGGCAATATCAGGGTTAAGGGATTCATGTGATAGGTTCGTACCAGAAGCAACGATACATATGGCTAGCATAAATAGACAACGGAAAGTATCGGTAACCAATGTTGAAAGGAACACAGTGGTTCATGTGAGTGATAACTTGCCTGCAAACTCAGTAGCCTGGTACTGAGCTAGATCCTCAGAAGGGGTGCTATAAGTATCGTCTGTCTCAACGTCGTCGTCTATTCGAGAAGAAGCAAACAAACAATGCAGAAAGGTAAACAATCAATATCATGGCATAGTGCACAATCATGGGAGGATGCATGTCAAGTTAATGGATGCATCAAAATAACTAGTTGATATGGTAACACCATTTAAATGGTCACATATGCAATTTTGGGTTGCATATGAAAAGCCCATGAATTTTGGTTGGAACAATTGTTTTCCAATTAGCCAGTAGGTGAAAGTGGATTAGTATGATGCATGGATGAGGAAAACAGAAAAATAACAACCATAGGAACAATTTAAAATAAGGTTTACCAAGTTTAGAAAATTATTTATTAAGTTAAGAAATTTTTGGTTCCTTAAAGGTGGTACACAAGCACTTGTTGTTTTCATCAAGTTAAAGTGTTCAAAACAAATAACAAAATTCATATTTGGAAAGTACACACAATTTTAGGTGGATTACATGTTTCAAATATTGAAAAAGGAAATACAATGATTTAATTACGAATTAAACAAGTTAAACAAGATTTAAATTGGAATTAATTCAAATAGGAATATTAATTGAATTTTATTTGTTCAAAACACTAAGTAAAATTCATATTTGGAAAGGTCATGTTTTTCTGGTTTGAAAACATATTTTATATGTTCAAAAATAATTTAAATTGAGCAAGTTATGATTTTAGCAAATTTAAATGATTTAAACAAGGTTTAAATTATTTAAGCAATTTTAATTATTCAAACCATGAAACAAAATTTATATTTGGATAGGTGGTTTGAAATAGCATGGAAAACATATTTTATTTGCATTATTTGGATTAATTATGAATTAGTTATGGATTTTATCAAATTACAAATGAATTGTTTGAATTCAAATTTGGAATGCATTTAAATTAGTCAAAACAGAAAACAAATGCTATAAATAGATAGAGAATTAAATTTGGGGCAGTGCACATATTTTATTTTTGTTATTTGGGTTTATGAAACAAAAGTTATTAGGGTTTTAGTTTTAGGGACCAATCTGTAAAATGATAAGGGTTTAAATTAAAAAAAAGAAAAGGTTGAAAATCTTTTGTTACTCCGCAGTGGCTACCCAAATGCCACTGACAGAGGGCCCCAGGCCAGCGTGGATGCACGCGTGGCACACACAGTAGCTGACAGGGGGGGCCACCCTGTCAGCGCACCGTGCAAAAGAATTGGGTTTTATTCGCGCAAGCCAGGGATCGAGCCCTGGTCTCGAGTGCGCGCGCAACGCACTGAACCAGTGCGCTGCGAATCGGTGTTTGTCAGTATAACACGCGCACACGGGATAAGGTTCAGATTCGCGTATCTGAACTTAACTGACGAACAATCGCTTCTGAAACCTGACGGAGATCGACGCTCGCTGGCGGCGATCACGCTGCGCTGCTGGATGCTGGCTCGTGTGCGTGCGGGTGTGCAGAACGTGTGCGTGCTCACGTTTCAGAGAGGATAGAGAGGAGTGGAAGCGCACGGATGCTCACCGGCGGCGTAGGGGAGGCAGAGGCTCGAGGCAGACGGCCGGCGACGAGCTGCGAGGACGGCGGCGTGGCTACGGAACCTCTCGCGCTCAACGTAGATGTCCAGGAGGTCGACGAGGATGCGCTGGTTCGATTACCGCGGTCAGCGTGGAAGGAGGAGGGCTGCTGCGACGGCGGCATCCACGGGTTCAGTCACAGTGGCGCCGGAGAGGTCGAAGACGACGGCGTCGATCCAGGTCCCCTCGTGCTCCACGTAGGTGTCCACCAGCTCGAGGAAGGAACGGCGAGCTCGTTCCCGCGATCAGCTCACGCCGAGAGTCATCGGAGACGGCGATCGCCGGAGATGTTCAGAGTTGGGGTGTTCGGGTGCGGTGGCAGAGAGGAAAAACCGGCGAGGGAGAGGGGAATTGGCGGCGGCGCGAGGTAGATAGGTGGGAGGTAGACTAGGGCAGCGGCGCGGGGGCCTAGGATTACTTATATAGAGGGTAGGGAGCGAGGATGGCCGTCGCTCTGCTCCTGTGCCGCCGTGGCATCGCTGGATGCACGGCCGTACAGGTTGAAGACGATGGCCGAACCGGTACGGGCCGCGCGGAGGGTAAGTTGGGCTGGGCTGCGGGCTGCTCCCTCTGCTGCGCGCGCTGTTTTCCTTTTTTTTTTAAAAAAAATTTATCTTCTGTTTTTTTTTTGCAGCAAATAGAAATAGGAAGAAATTGGGGTTTTTAAGTTAGTAAAATTTAGGGAAAAAATTGTGTGAGTTTGTTAGGTCAAAAGCAACCAAATGTCAACTTTGGTTTTTGAAAAGTTCAAATTTATTTGCTGTTTTGTAATTGCTTGCATTTGGATGAATTTTGGTTATTAAATGGTTATTAAAACAAGATTTTAACTAGGGTTATCATATCATTTTAATTGGAAACAAATGAGTATATTTGTTTTGGTAATTTTCACAATTTGAAATTGGGTGCTGTTTGATGTTTTTGATTTGAATTTGAAATACCATTTGAATTAAGTTTGGATTAATTAAATTATTAAAAGCCATAATTTTAATGGTTTGAACCGTATGGTTTAATTGGACACAATTGATGTTTGAGTTGAACTTTTATTTGAAAAAGATTGTAACATAGCAATTATGAAACAAAGCATTTGAATAAGGTTTGAATTTCAATTATGAAAACAAAATAAAACAGATGCAACAAATAAGAAACAAATGCAATGAGTATGATGACATGATGCAAAACTTTAATTAAAGCAAGAAACAAACATTCTAGGGGTGTTTTCATACTTGGGATGTTACAGTAGCCATGTTGTCGTGGGATAATCACGGCAGACGTTACCGGGGGTAACTGATCCTGAGGCAAGACGACACAGGCGTTTGGGAGAGGGTTTAGCTCAGAGGAAAACATGATGGAACTCGATCTGGTAGCCGGCAATCAAGTCGCCGAGTCTCCGATCTCAATATATTAACTCAACTCTCGTGTTACACTGGATACTCGATACCAAACGGTATTGCTAGGGTTCTTGGATCTCTTCAGCTAAACCTAGGGGTCGGTTTATAAAGCACCCGTACCCCCTGGCTTACCCTCCAAGACACACCCTGAATCCTACCCGGACACCGCATACAAACCCTAACTTTCCTTTACCGTAACCCACAATCCGGGTTACGAGGCCTACAAACTTGGGCCTTCCAGAAGTTTCTTTATCCTTAGCCGGATCTTGCGCAGCGTCCTTTGGGCCGGGTTACGCCTTGGAGTTGGCCTACCGGGTTATTATCCCTCCATCAGTAGTCCCCAGAATAGCTTGGGCTTCACGGATCCGTCCTTGAAGCGCCTGCTATTCCCTAAAAAAATATCACACGCACAAGTGTATGGAGGTCGGGTTAAGGTGCTTTGATAAATAGCTAGGCCTAACTCCATGGTGGCCATATAGTAACCCGGCTTTTCTCCAAGTACTTGGCTTAGCTCTCCAGGTCTAAACCTTGATAAAAAATGCCAAAAGCTCGTCTTACTTTACTCGATAATTAACCCTGATATCGCGGAAAATATCTCCTTCTTATTTCTGCCCGGATATCACGTTCAACACTTGAAGCATATCTCGAGAAATCCGCACAGATGACCGTTATACCAAAATTTCCGGATCCCGCCTGTTAGGATAGGTTTATCCACCCACACCTTATAAATAGAGCCCAGAGGGTAACTTAGATCCTAACATTTCATTCCAACCTTCCCTCTGCTTCCTCATTCCCTGCGCTCCGTAATTCTACAAGAATTTCAAGCCGCCACCGTAGCAAGGACGCCGTCGACCACGTTCATCCTTGAATGGCTCCGCGCCGCCGCCAAACTCTGCCAGCGCGCCTTCATCCCGCTCATCAAGGGTTGCAGGGGGACATCCAGACCGCGACATCGACCGCCGCCACGTCAGATTCAAGCTCCTCCCAGTAAGTATTTGTTAAGATAGCTCCACAATTTTTCGATTTACCTTAGATTGGATCTAGGTCAACCTGCGAGCCATTCTTCCTATTGCACCGGATTAGATCGATTTGACGCTCGCTAACTCCTTTAACCACCCGTTTTATGATTACACCTCATCCTCCTACCATTATTAATCACTACTTTCTTCGTAAAATCGTTCGCAAGTTTTCCAATCTAGATCCATTTCACCTTAACTTTCCGCGCATAACATTGACACCCGGAAAACCCTCCTTTTCCGGCTGTTTTGCTTGCAGTAGATACATGGGCAACCATCCGTCTTCCCCAAATACCTTTCCATACGTAAGTGACCAATAATCTCCATAGTTGTACTTAATACCCGGATACCTCGCAATTTCCACTCCATGGCGTGATACCCGGATAGTTCTTAGTTTTCATACTTTCTTGATACCCCAGACTCGGATAATCCAATACTTCCGAGTCTTATTTCCTGTACCTTTTTTCCTTGTGTTTTGCAGGTTGATCCCATTGCTCCCAAAAGGCAAGGGAAACAGCCGGCCCAGGCGAAGACAACCCAATCCATATCCGCCAATTGGGGGCGATCCACTGTCACAAAGGCCAAGCTGGAAGAATTGGCCGAGATGGGGGTCCTTCCCCCTCAAAAGGACATCCACTGGAGGGCGCCGGGTGACGAGACCCGGCCCACACCCGCCGACGGCGAGGTAATCTGTTTCCTAGAGCACGTGACCCGGGGATTCCGCCCTCCGGGTCACCCTTTCTTTCGCGAGGTCCTGAGCCACTACGACCACCGGGTATTCGACATAGGGCCTAACTCTATGTTGAATATTACCCATTTCATTGTCCTATCCGAGTCATACTTGTGCACTCCGCCAAGTTTGACTCTCTTTATTGAACTTTTCCAGTGCAAGCCGTGCCGCGAAAGCGGTGACGGAGCACTTCTCACTTGCGGCGGGGTATCCATCCAACGCCGCAAAAACTCCCCAATGCCAACCCTTAATCTGAACTCCCATGTTAAACACTGGCAACTATCCTTCTTCTACTGCCACGACACCTCTCCACCCGGCGAGAAGAGACTGCCGGGTTACTCGGAGGGCCTCCTCAATACCTCCGAGAATTTCAATGCTTTCGCCCCTGACTCAGACAGGGAGGCAATCATACCTTTGCTAGCTAAGTTAGCCGTTCTCTCAGCCCAAGGCCTTCTTGGGCTCAACTTAGTGAAAACTTGGGTCGACTTCCGGATCCAAACCAATTCTATCCGCTCCAAATTGATGTGCGAATACTCGGGGCACACCACAGACGCCCTTCGATATTCCACCAAGAGCTTTGCAGCCGGGGATACCAACAAAACCATCAAGGGTTTTTTGACAGAGAAGCTGGAGGTGATAAAGAACATCGCCGGGTTATCTCCGTTTACTCGGGAAAACCCGGCCCCAGCGGTAAGACCCGATACTAATTAGTTTATTTCCTCATCTTGACTCGATACTGCTCCTAGTTCTTATTTTCATCTTTATGTCTCAGGCCGATGATCCTTTCTGGACAGTTGAAACCTCCCCCCCTTCCAGAGACCCGGAAGAAGAAGATGAGCCGGCTGACGGTGATGAAGGTATTTGCCCTGATCTTGTATTATTTTTACTTGCATCATTTTCCTCCTATTTAACTTTTTTCCACGAACACACACTCGGTTCGCAGGGCTGGAGGACGAAGGTGAGAATAACGAAGATGACCCGGAGGCTACCGAATCTGATCAAGAGGCAACAGTTGGAGCCAAGAGGAAGACCAGAGGGGCAGTGTCCAAGGTTCCTTTCTCTTCTATATCCTCTGAACCTTACTCCTTTGATGCCATGAGACAACTTAACCATCAATTATCGAACTCGTCGTACTTGAAGGATTCTCTTCCAGCCAAGCGCAGAGTAACTCGGAGTTCCTCGGGTGAGGATCCCCTTAACCCGGGCATCTCCACCTCCCCCGTCCATCGTGCCAGTGTCCCTCCGCCTCGTCCTTCCAATTCTCCTCAGCGCCACCCTTCTCCTAACCATCCACGTGCCGGGCAATTCCGGGTTCTGCTATCGGTCCCTTTAACATCTTCGTATGCTTCCAGCGGCGAACTCCCGCCGGATTACGCCGTAAATACCGGGTAAGTTTTTGCTATATGACATCCTTTGATACCTAACAATCTTCAATCACCATTGCTAACTGCCTCTTCTCATCTTTCTTTAGCGCTCAAGCCACCGTTAGTGACCCGGAGAATGTGGAGATGGATAACCGGGAGGCGGATAACCGTCAGACAGAGGAGCCGACTGAGAACGTAGACGCCGCAACCGGCGGTGATACTGAGAACAACCAAGAACAAGCTGCCGGGTCTCCTGAGTCATCCGAACCAGTGGACGAGGAGATCGAGGTTCCGGACACGAGGATGGGTTCTCCCAACCCGGATACTCAGACTGTCCGGATCTCAACTCCAAGGGCGGGGAGAGCTCCCCCATCAGGCGACCAGGCTGCCGGCTCTTCCGGTGTCCGACCCGAGGACCTGACGTTTGCCCAGATGCTCGAAACCCTGCACGCTTTGAGGGCTAATGAAGAAAACATCTTGGAGGCTTTAATAGCCAAACACGAGGTAAACCCGACTAATACTACTTGTGTCCTTATCCAGTCCCCAAGTTCCGAGTGAATTAATTCACAATTTGCTTGGAACTTTACGATATAAGCGACTGATAACTTGCCCCTTTACCCGGCTAATCTTTCCTTGCATCCATGCAGTCCTTCGTGACTCAATCTGAGGAGAAACTGACCAAGGCCACCAAGCTCATTGAAAAGGAGGTGGCTCTGCGTGAGGCGGCCGAGGGTGAGGCCAGGAGGAGCAGGACGATAATGAAGAAGTATAGCAGGAGGGCTCACACAGCAGAAGATGATCTAACGAGCCTTTCTGTTCAAATTGCTGATACGTATCGTGCTTTGCTTGGTACGTTTCTTCATCCGGGTCATCCTTTTGATAAATAGCCGGAGTTTCCTGACTCATGTTTCCATTTATGCAGGTCCGGATGAAGTGATGCCGGACGAGGGTGACATTGCCAGGCTGAAAACTATCAAGAGCGTTATCCGGCAGCTATGCGCCGGAACCAAATGGATCCTTCAAGAAATACGGTGGCCGGGTAAAGGGCATGGAGACCTGAAGAGAATGCTAGACGCTTGCTCCACTATCCCCGAGTGGATTTGGCACTGGAAACGCTCGTCCTGCCGGGTTGGAGTAACCCGGGGTCTTGCGCTTGCCAAGGCTTACTTCCCTAAGCTCGAGCTAGCCAAGCTTATGGGCGGTTTCCCGGAATACAAGCTTGATGGGTCCAAGTTCTCCGTGAAGGATTTCCAGGCCGTCCAGAAGGAGGTCCGTTACCCGGCCAGCGTGATTGCTGATGGCTTAGATGTCGTGATGGGGGGATAATAACCCGGTAGGCCAAAATCCAAGGAGTAACCCGGCCCAAAGGACGCTGCGCAGGATCCGGCTAAGGATAAAGAAACTTTTGGAAGGCCCAAGTTTGTAGGCCCAGTAACCCGGATTGTGGGTTATGGTAAAGGAAAGTTAGGGTTTGTGCGCCGTGTCCGGGTAGGATCCAGGGTGCGCCTTGGAGGATAAGCCAGGGGGTACGGGTGCTTTATAAACCGACCCCTAGGAGTAGTTGTTTGAGATCTAAGAATCCTAGCAATATCGCTTGATATCGAGCATCTAGTGTAACCCCAGAGTTGAGTTATTATATCAAGATCGGAGACTCGGCGACTTTGATTGCCGGCTACCAGATCGAGTTGCATCATGTTTTCCTCTGAGCTAAACCCTCTCCCAAACGCCTGTGTCGTCTTGCCCCAAGATCAGTTACCCCCGGTAACGTCTGCCGTGATTATCCCACGACAGTTGGCGCCCACCGTGGGGCCTGCGTCCAAAGGTGTTTACATCACGGGAGAAGCTCGGAAGAACATGGAGAATCTTGTCGTCGGCGAGATCTACATCGACCACAAAGGAGAAAAGACGGTGGACGATTCCAGCTGGGGGCTAGAATCGGATTACCTCGAATCCGGATCTGTCGTGACAATCGGCCGGATCAGCGTCTTCATTGGTATGGTATGTACTTCCGGTTCGATCCCTGACAATTTTGGATCTGATTCTGTGTCAGGGGAAGCCACTTCTATCCGATCAGATGACGAAGAATCGATCGGAACGACATATCCGGCGGAAGAACCCATCGCAAAGTGGGAACAGCCGGAGGAGCCGGCATGGACCCCGCGCGACCGGGTCGAGAGAGAGGATGATACCGAGTCTATCCTGGATCTGCTGGAGAACCGGTACGAGGAGAATAACGCCGGAGAAGAACAGCATGAATTTACACCGAGTATCATACGCCGAGTTGCGGTCTACACGGCTCCCGCGGCCAATCCCAACCAAGAGAACGCAACCGCAGCAGCAGTCGGGGCGGCTCAGGCATTGGCCCAGCAGCAGGACGCGGCTAACGGAGACCCGGTTCTGGCCCGGGTTGATGGAGAATCGGCGTCAGTAACCAGCCGCGCAGCAGACGAGGAGTTGCACGCAAATACGTTCGGATTCCTGGGAAGCCGGACACCAGGGGCGGGTCCTTCGAACCCGCGTCACCCGGCCTTATTCGACAATAATCTGATCCTAGACCCCACGGTTCTTGCTACGGTTATCACTCCAAAAAACGCAGCGGAACGTGTCAGGGATCTGGATGTGGCTCGTCGTGCGTTGGAACAGCAAAGAAGGCAGGTAGAGGCAGAAAGGCAAGGGATGGCCACGCGGCAACGTGAGCTGGATGCGCTGGAAACTCGGCTCCGAGAGGAAACATCTAGAGTACACCAAAGGCATCAAACTAGGTTACCAGCAACAGGCGGGGTTATTAATCCGGCTGCTTTATTTATTACAACTCAGGACCAGCCGATACCAGCGGTGAACCAGGGGACCGCACCCCAACCAGCAACAGCGGGGGCACATCCGGCAAATGAGCGGGCCGAGTTACCCCCACCATAGACTAGAGTCACAACCGGCAACGATCTACCACCACCGCCATCGTCACGATTTCGCACACCAGCAGGTCACTACAATAATCCCATGGACAATGTGTATGCGGCGACACTCGCGTTAAATCAAATCCCCGTGGGAGAGTCACCCCATGCCGAGAAGACCCGGCAAGCAATTGATCTGTTGCACACTGCGGTGGCGCAGCAAGCCAATTATCCGGATCATAGAAGTGGGATGCACGGGACGCCATATGTCAGTCAACAACAAGGGAATATCCAAACAAGTTCAGCACGGCGGAGGGAAGAGCAGCAGCAAATGCCGCCTCCTCCCCGCATTCAGGCAGCATCAGCAGCACATGCTGTTGTGGACAGTTCCAGGGCTCGGAGGGCCGCGGCCGGGTCTGCAGCGCATGGACTTCCCGCAGCGCCGCGCCCAGCCGCGCCCCCCGCTGTATCACACGTTTCTAGAGCAAGGCCGGCCTCGACCGTTCTTGCGGGACCCAAGTGTCTCTCGGACAATATCAGAGCTGAACCTTACCCGGAAAAATTCAAAGAGCCAGGGAAAGTAGTGAATTACGAGCCAACTATGGATCCATGGCTAAGCAGTTATGAGATGGCAATGTCAATTTGCAACGCATCTGAGAATCTCCAAGCCAAGTTCATGTACTTAATGATGTCAGAAGGAGCAGCAAAGTTGTGGTTCACCAACTTGCCGGAAGGATCGATCAAGTCCTGGGAGGAACTGAAGACCGCGTTTGTCAAGCACTTTCATGGGACGTGCAGAAAATTGTTCACTATTGATGATCTAGAGCGATGCGTCCAGAAGAAGGGAGAGTCGGCACGCAGTTGGGTGCGCCGGGTTATGGAGATACTTCACTCGTCCACAGATATTCAGCCCAAGGATGCACTACAAGCCATGGCAAAAACATGCAAGTATATACCTTTAGTGCAAAAGTTAACTCGCATGAAATCAAGTCGAAATGCGTCGGAAGTTACAATGGGAGAATTGATGGATGCGTGCAACAAACACGCTGCGACAGATACTACAGAAGAGGAAGCTGATGACAAGAAGGTAAAAGCAAACACAAGTAATAGCGGAAGAACCGGCAATGGATCAGCACCGGGTAATAACGGAAATAGCCAGAACAAGCGCCCGTTTGAAGGAGGCTCCGAGTTTGTCGCCAACACAGAAGCCGGGCCTTCGAGACCCAGAGCAGAAGGAAATTTCAACGGAGGTAATCACAATGGAGGAAACTATCAAGGACCACCAAGGCCGGGTAACAATTGGGACATATTCAGAATGGCATGCCCGAAGCACAGCAGGAACGGCATGCCAGCTAACCACTCCTTGGAGCAGTGCGCCGACTTACAAAGATGGAAAAATGAGGAAGTGAACAGAGCTATGCGAGGTGCAGGACGGGGAGGAGGACCGGGTCCAGGGGGAAACCCGGGCAACGGCCCACCCCCAGCTGGTAACCCGGTAGCTAGAAATCAAGGTAATAACCAAGGGGGGGCAGGAGGTTTCCAGGCTAACCCCAAACAGTTGGGTCAATATCATGTGCATACCACAGGAGGTTCTAACAAGGAAAAAAAGATACTGAAGCAAGCGGTCAACTCAGTTTCGTCAGCTGTCCTGAGATACTTGAGATGGTCAGAACAGGAGGTAACATGGAGCAGAAGGGATCACCGAGAAAGAGTGGAACACCCGGGAGTCTTGGCATTAGTAGTCGCACCGCAGGTCAATGGGTATGAGCTGAAAAAGGTTTTGATGGATGGTGGAAGCAGCATCAATATACTGTATTGGGAAACCTTCCTACGCATGGGCCCCAAGGAGTCTCAGCTACAAAAAAGCTCCACAATTTTTCATGGGATAGTGCCGGGTCATTCAGCGTGCCCCGAGGGAAAATCGCATTGGAGGTAGCTTTTGGGGAGTCAAAGGATAACTATCGAGTTGAGTGGCTCACCTTTGAGGTAGTCAAATTGCGCAGCCCTTATCACGCGTTATTCGGAAGGCCGGCTTACGCCAAATTCATGGCTAGGCCGTGTTACGTGTATCTACAGCTAAAAATCCCGGGTCCCAAGAAGACCATTACCATACATGGAAATCGAGACATAGCAGCTGAATGCGATGAAGGAGACGCAGCAATGGCCGAGCAGGCCTGTAGAAAAGAAGAACTCAAGCACTACCGGTCTCAAGCAGACCCGGAGGACAGAACCACATCAAAAAGGCCGAGTACTGAAGGCAAAAGAGCAAAGTCCAAGGTAGCACAAGATACTAAAATGGTGGCTTTTATCGAGGATGACCCCCCCAAACAATCCGCTATAAGAGAAGAAACTGCACGGCCGCTCACAACCAGCCACGTCATGGAAACACCTCACCCGGGTTGGCTAGTAAACCCGGTACTCATCATGAAAAAGTCAAACATGTGGAGAATGTGTATCGGTCACGCCAGCCCGGGACCGGTGCCCAAGAAGAACTAAACAATGTAACGGGCAGCAGGTTTCAGACGCGCTCTTTTCCTACCCAGGGTACCTAAGGGGACTGGAAGGTTTTTAATGAGGCGGCCTGCTGATCCAAACTTTCTCGCATCAATAAAGAGATGGTTATTAAGTCCTATCTTGTTACAGCATTTACTCCGATTACAAGTAAGTAATATCCATGAGACATCAATACATCAGTATCATTAAGAATGTTGAGTATATATAGGTCGCGGGGGCTGGTTGCTCAAGTAGCACAGCCACAAACCCAAAGACCCGGCCTTGATGCCTATAAGTTATAAGGGCCGATTATTCGCAAACGAGTACGGCTGCAATCTTATAACTGGACAAAGGAGCCAAATTTTCTTGACTTTTCTTACTTAAGCTCGATGTGACTCGCACTAAAGTGGCATGATTTGCTCGCTTACGATTACAATCAGCCATGAAGCCCAATGGGACTTGCCTGACCCTGTTTTCGTATAGATGTAACAACATGGTATCCACGCGAAAGCCGGCTTACAGTACAAGATAGTCAAAAGGGTCATCCAAACCACAAGTTATGCAGAGTACAAGGCTAATAGCTGGAAACTCAACGCTTATCAAGCATAACTTCATTATCCATATGAAACAATTCCGGGTTTTGACTTAGCGACAACAGGTTTGTTCTCTTCGAAAAAACCACACACCACAGACTCGGAGATTCGGGCCTTGGGGACTGTGGGTTTCGAAACAGAGTCAAGCTGTTTCATCGCTAAGCTCGAAGGACCCCAATGTCCGAGTCGTGGGGACTTGGGGACTTAAAGAAAAGTCCACCTGTCAAAACCCACGGTACTCGGAAATAAAGAAGGAAATAAAAAGAAAGTCGGATATCAAGAATAAGTCCAAAAATAGGCAAATATCAAGTTCATCAAAAGGCCTAGAAAGGCACGAGGTGTAGCACAGAATTAAAATGCGTTACAAGTTGCGATACTAGTATCAAGGGTGCACAGGCGCACCATCAAAAGAATACTTGTTTTGAGTAAAAACATCAAATGATTGAAGTATTCTTATGGCGTTTTGCTCATTCGGCTTCCTGAGTAGAGTCCACATTTTTGCCCTTATCCTCTGGGTCTTGCTCCTGGACTTGCGTTTTTCCGGCATCATCACTCGGATTCCTTGCGGCAGGGCGGGTTGGTGGAGGAACAGCTGGGGTAGAGGTGGCTGGCCCTGATAACTCGGCCTCTCTCTTCGCAGTTGCTTCCCTCTTCTTAGCCGAATCAGCAGCCCATTTCTCCAAAATATCAAAAGGCGGGGGTGCTTCCTCTGTAACAATTTTGCCTTCGGCGTCATATGAACTCATAATCGTGTTCAGATCCATACTATCGGCCAAAGTGGTGGCCGAATGACGCACTGCATGCTGTACGGCCTTGAAGTCCTTGGGTATGAACTTGGAGCCATCCGCTTTAAATTATGGAAACCCGGATATCATCTTTGCCGGGTCAAGCTTTGGAAAGTAAGCCTTAGCCAGGGTAAAGGCCCGGGTCATACCAATCCGGCATGACGAGCGTTTCCATATTTCGATCCAGCCAGGCACGGTGGAGCAGGCTTTGATGAGATTTTCCTCACCCGGATATACCTCCGTAGGCCACTTCACGGCATCCAGTATAAATTTTGTGCCGGCAAAGAAAGTCCGGAGCACAGTCTTCAGGGTTCTAGCCTTAACAATGGCATCCTCCTCGGGGGTCGCAAGGTTGGCACCTACAGTTAAAACAAAAGAAAGAACGTATCAGTAATCCCGAGTATCATATAATAAAGAAAAGACATGAAGTCAATCGGCAGTAAAAACTTACTAAGCAAGATCTGATAAGTATCGGCGACCTGGTCCGATAGTTTCTTTAGAGCGATCTGAGCGGTATTGCACTCTTGTATTTAGAAACATCCTTCTTCAGAGTTTTTATGTCATCCTCAAGGGTTTCCCTTCGCTTTACCTCGGCAAGAAGAAGTTGTTCGGTCTTGAGTAAAATTTCATCAGACCGGGTTATCTGCGCCTGTAAGTGGCAAGGGGCACAAGTATCAGTCGGATATTATGGTAAGCTGAGTATTGCGTAAAGTACCAAACATAACTTTAGCAAGTCATGCTCGGAACTTGGGGACTAGGCATGCACCACGAGATATCAAGTGTTATTACCTGGTGCTCTGCGGCCATGCGCTCCAAGATATTGCTCTCTGAGGTCTTCATAGTCAGGAGAGTGTTCATCAATTGATTAAAAGTGTCTTTACCCGTATCAGAGGACCCGGGGCCTGGGAAATCCCGAGAGGGAGTTTTCTTCTTAGGGGGACGTGGCACCCGGGTCATTTGTACGTCGGAATCCGATGCTCCTTCTTCTGCACCCAAGGTTGTGACTCTGTTCTTCTTGCTTGCGTGGGAGGCAATCGGATACTCGGCTTCTTGCGTGTCCGGGTTTATCGGTGACGCTTGTCCTTTGCCGCTAGACGCGGCTGTTGTCTTATCAGCCAGGCTCCCCTTACCCGGGCCCTTGATCTCCATATCCTCTTGGTCGCTAGTAACGACCGTGGCCCTATAGATATTATGAGTGAGCAGTTAGTGTACAATCAGGAAAGGGTGATGAAAACATGGTAGAGTATTTTACCCGGTATTCACCGCGAAGTCCGAAGGGAATCCGTCGCTGGACCCGGGAGAGGCTGGAAAGTATCAAGTGAGATTTCATAAGGGAATGGTTCAAGAAGAATGTTTCGTCCGAGAAAGGATAGGGTAAAAATACCAGCCCGCCGAGTCGGAGTCGATGAAATACCCGGGTTAAGAGCACCATCACCCGGGTGATTTCGAGTTGACCTGCGCTTGGTCATGGGAGACTCCTTCGAGTATGGCCAGTGGAACAACGTCAAGGTAGCTCATGCATATCATTAAAGGAATACGAATTGAATGCAAGGAGGTGATGTGAAACCTTGGGGGTGGCCTCTTGGGACTTTCTCTTTGATCCGACTTTGACTGTCGGCTCCAATTCCTCCTCGTCGCTGGCGGATTCTGCTTTGCCGTCGGTGTCTTCTTCTTCGTCATCTTCTTGTTCTGGATATCATCAAAGTTATAAGTTGGAAAATGAAGGGGTTATGATGAGCTTAGAGGAACCAAATGAAATACGGAGAGCACCTTCATCCGAGTTAACGGCTTCTTCTTGCTCCTCTGGACTTTCGGAGATAGGAGAAGTGTTGATCTTCCAAAAGTCATCATCAGCCTGAAAAGTATCAGTACAAGGGTCATCAACTGTATCGAGTGGAAAGAGCAAAGGTAAAGACATCAAGATTGGGTTTTCACCTTGGGGGCTGGGTTCTCGAGTGTGAAGGGCTCTAATCCGGATATGTTCCGGATCACCTCAAGCTTTTCCGTCAGAAAACCCTTGATAGTTTTATGAGTGTCACCAGCCGCGAAGATGTTGTCAGAGTACCGGAGCGGGTCTGTAGATTGCCCCGAATACTCGCACATCAACTTTGTGCGGATGGAATTGGGTTGAATCCGGAAGTCGACCCAAGTCTTCACCAGGTTGAGCCCGATGAGACCTTGGGCCGTGAGAGTGGTGATTTTAGCTAGCAGAGGTTGAATTGCCTCCCTGTCCGAGTCAGGGGCAAAGGCACTAAATTTCTCAGAGATGTCAAGAAGGCCCTCTGAGTAACCCGGCAGTTTCTTTTGGCCGGGTGGGGAGGTGTCTTGGCAGTAAAAGTATGAGAGCTGCCAGTGCTTGACATGGGAGTTAAGGGTGAGGGGTGGCATCAGAGAATTCTTGCGGTGTTGGATAGAAACCCCGCCGCAAGCGAGAAGCGCCCCGTCCCCGCTTTCACGGCACGGTTTGCACTGAAAAAGCTCAACGAAAAGAGCCAGACTTGGCGGAGTGCACAAGTATGACTCGGAAAGGACGATGAAGTGGGAAATATTTAATACAGAATTAGGCCCGATGTCAAAAACGCGAAGGCCGTAATGGCTTAGGACATCACGGAAGAAAGGGTGACCCGGCGGACGGAAGCCCCGGGTCACATGTTCCACGAAACAGATTACCTCGTCTTTTGTCGGGGTAGGCCGGGTCTCCTTGCCCGGCACCCTCCACTGGATATCCTCTTGAGGAGGAAGAACTCCCAGCTCGACCAACTCCTCCAACTTGGCCTTGGTGACCGTAGAACGCGCCCAGTTGGCGGATATGGAGGTGGTGGTTTTCGCTTTAGTTGGAGTTTTTCCCTGCTTTTTGGGAGCCATGTGGTTGACCTGCAAAGCACAAGGTAGAAGGATAAAAGGAATAAGACACGGAAGCTATGAGCCGGCCAAGTATCGGCAAGGTAATATTGAGACACGAAAATTGCGTATTATCCGGGTGTCAGTTTGCAGAGGGAGGTTGTCGCACCCTGGTTTCTAGAGGATACTCATCGCACGAACTGGAAGTCAGGTGCTTGGATTATGGGGCATACCTGCTCCCACGTCCCAGCTTCCTGGTAGGCCTGCGCTTATGCGCGACAACACAAGCCCTGCTCCCACCGTCGAAGTAAACTATCCGCTAGGAACCCAAGGCACTACTGTCGACGTACTTCATATTCAAGCACGCACTGTACGTCAACAGCTTTGAACGAAATGATAGCACAAACTGTCTCTAAGACACAAAAGAATGAAATAAGTTTGCAAATAGCCTTCACTAAGGCAGAGATAGCAAAACACTCATCCAGAGGACACATGTCCCAACATATCATCCATTACATTAGCGGAAGCAATCAAATGGGTCTGAGTACAGACAAATCCAAGGCTTAAGAAGCCGGAGAAAATAAAGAAAACGAAGCCCATCCACGTAGGTCCTGGACCCTGCCCGGGGTCCAGCCAACTACTCGTCTGCAGTGTCGTCGAACTCCACAAAGTAGCCATCCTGGGGATCATCGTAGCCGTAGTCGTACTCTGCGTAAACCACAGCCCCAACGGGGTCAGTACATTTGATGTACTGGCAAGCAAGACTCACACTTCATCAAGGAGTTACTCGTCAACACAAGCAGGGATGCTTGGGATCAACGGAAGAAGATAGGTATTATAAAAGCTGCAGCGGGCTGCTCTAACCAACTACAGAAAATACTACTTGTGTCCGGCTAATAGAAAAGATAAGATCGAGGAATTGTAACCAACTGAAAGATAACTTCAAACAAACCCATCCTGGATCTCGCCCCTTATCCGAAGAAGCAATCCGAGGATAACTCACACCGTTATAATAAGGTGAAACAAGTTATTGTGTGAATAACCTATTACTAGTCAAGTTATTAGTCATTGGGTGAAACATAGTTATCATTATGTTTAAGTTGTCCTGAGTACTTGTTAGCCAGTACTTTCACCAAGTAATCCATAACCGCGGAAAACACGGCTTCTCGAGAAGATTTATCCCTGCAGGGGTGCACCATAGTAACCGTACACGTAAGAATATCCCGCCAGATGGGAATCAAACCCACCAAGCGAGACACTCAACACAACCAACTGTTCTTCGCATCAAGCCCAAAGCACCGCGTGCTGTGCGTGCGCGGCTAATCGAGCCCCCCGAAGAAAAGGAGGACCCTCATAGCACTGGAAGACCACGCCGCCCTAAATGCCGACTACAAAAGTTCCACCCTGGCCTCGGGTTCGTACCTGCATATGATGCAGCAAATGGAAAGCCCGAACTAGTACGGTGATTTGGACGAGATGCGAATCGAGTCAAGTTGAGGGGGGCGCCCATACTCGCTTCCCACATGCGGGTAGTGCGCTCATCATGGATCAGTAGACAAGACCCTTTTCCTATTAGGGTCGACACTAGCAGGCCTCAAAACCACAAAGGGCCTCCTGCCGGTGCCTTATCATCAAATTATTATTAACAGCAGCATTAACAGGATTGATTGATTATCATTCGAGCCCTCGGAACGGTAACAGATAATAATAGCACGATAATAAAAGAAGTAACCGACAACAGGCTCGAGCAAAAGCAACCCTAAGCATGCTAGATAAGAACAGGCACAAACAAAGGCTGTGGGTATGGAGGTGAGGCAATATCATTGGTTCAGGGAATCATGTGATGGGTTCGGAGAATAGCAACGATACATAGGGCTAGCAATAGTAGACAAAAGGATAGTATCGACAACAAGTGTGGAAGAGAACTCGATGATTCATGTGAGTGATAACTTGCCTGGAAGCTCAGCAGCCGGGTACTGGGCTAGGTCCTGGGTAGTGGTGTCGTAAGGCTCGTCGGTACCAACGTCGTCGTCTAAGCGAGAAGAAGCAAAAACAACAACGAAGGAAGACGGGCAATCAATACATGGCATAGGTGCACAAACATGGGATGATGCATGTCATGTTCAATAGATGCACCAAAGTAAACTACTTGATATGAAACACAAGTTTAAATGATTCCATATGCAAAGGTTGCATATGGAAGCCCATGCTTTAGAGTTGAATTAATTGTTCTATCACTAAGCATCAGGTGTTGGTGAGTTAGCATGATGCATGCATGATGAATAACAAGAAGATAACAATTTAAATGCAATTGGAATGATAGTTAACCATTTTTAGAAAACATTAATCAAGTTTGGAAATTTTGTTACTTAATGGCATTAAACAAGTAGTTGTTGTTTTCATCAAGTTAAAGGGTGCAAAACAAATAACAAAGTTGATATTTGAAAAGGTTATCAAATTTTAGTTGGATTACATGTTTCACATTTTGAAATTGGACTTTGGATTATTTAATTATGAATTAAACAATATTAAACAATTTTTAATTGAATTAAACAAGATTTAAATTGTTTAGGCAATTTAAATTATTCAAACCAGAAAACAAAATTTATATTTGGAAAGTACATGAAAAGTTGATTGGAAAATATATTTAGTTTGTGGAATTTGGAATTTTTATGAACAAGTTATGAATTTTGCAAGTTTAAGTGAATTTGACAAGTTTTCAAATTTTGCACCAATTTAAAATATTCAAAACAGTAAACAAATTTTATATTTGGATAGATCATTTAATTTTGGACAGGAAACATATTTAAAAAGTGAAAATTGGAGTTAAAATGAAATAGTTATGCAATTTACAATTTTGGGGTGCAATCTGCCATTTTAATTCATCTAGGGACTTAGGAAATATTTTACAGGGGCTAGAAAGAAATAGAAGGGACCCAGCTGTGATTCTGTGAAAGTTTCTGGGTCAAACAATGGTGGAAAAAAAAGTTTGGTTTTATGGGTGCAGGGGGGATCGAACCCTGCACCTCACTGCTGCGCTCAAGGGAAGCTAACCAGATGGGTTGGTGTGGTTTTTGTGACAGAGAAAGGAAACAGTGGAGGTTATGGTTCAGGGAAAGGCTAGTGAGCAATTCGGAAATAAAGCAGTAAAAAGGGTGGGGCTGGGAATCGAACTCGGGACCTGGGGGTTCTCTACGCGCGCATCAAACAAGTGGGGTAGGCTGCGCTGGTTGATGGAATAGGGTGCGGTGTGGTTTTGAAGTTCGCCAACTGCCTGTTACTGAACCTGCAAGCGCACGAGACAGAAGCTCGTTACTGTCTCGATACAGAGCACGTACAGCGATCTTGCAGGCAAGAAATTGGTGACCAAACAGCAGGGAATGGGGAGGGAAAGAGTGGGAATGGAGAGGTGGCGGTACCAGCGTCGCGTGGACGCCCTCGGCGCGGCCGGAGAGTGGCGGAGGCGGCGGCGCCGTGCTCCGGCGGCGGGTGGCCGTGGCACAGCAAATGGAGGAGATCTCCTCCTTGGCGGCGGCGGAGGTGGGAGCCAGGAGGGAGAGGAGGCGCGCTAGGGTTAGGGTTCGCCACTGGAGGGGGAAGGAAGATATAGGAGGGGGAGGTGAGCCAACGAGTGGCTCAGGGAGGTTCCCAGGTCGCTGTCTCCATGGTGACGTCATCCTCCGTACGGAGGTAGGGGAGACCGAGCGGGCTGCCCCTGGTGGGCTGGGCCGGCCTCTCCCCCCATCTCCTGCGTTTTTTTCTTTTTATTTTTCGTTTTGTGTTTTTTTTTTTTTGCTGCAAGTGAATTGGGAATAAAACAATAGGTTTAATTAATGGAAAAAATTTGGAAAAAATTGGAGAAGCTCCTTAGTTCAAATACAACCACTTGGTAGTTTTCGTTTTCAAAAAGTTGAAAGTTTGCTTGCTGTTTTTAAAATGGAACCAATTTAATTGAATTTTGCAATAATCATTAATATTAGAAAATAAGCCATTTTAAATAGGGTTTCCCCTAGGGTTTAGAAGTGAATTAATGAATACCATTTAGTGATGAACTTCATGGATTCAAAAGTGTATTGATTTGGGAGTTTGTTTGACTTTGGAAATGATTTGAAAATAAAAGATTAAGGTGATTGATTGAAATAAGCAACAAATTAATAGTTGAAACATTAATGAATTAATTGGAAGCAAAAGATGTTTTTGATTTGCAATTCTTTATTTGAAAGATTGTAACAGACAAGTGTGAAAACAAAGGTTGATTAAGTTTGGCTTTTATTATGAAAACAATGCAAACAGGAATAAGTATGTGGATGATGACATGATGCATTGCTTAAAATAAAACAAGAAGTAAAACAACTAGGGTGTTTTCATACTTGGATGTTACAAAACGCCCCCCCTTGAAGGAATCGCGCCCCGAGATTCCTACGGAGAAGTGAAAAGGTCCGGATACTTCTTGCGAAGATCCTCTTCGGTCTCCCATGTTGCCTCTTTATCGGAATGATGCGACCATTGCACTTTCAAGAACTTGGTGCTCTTGTTGCGAGTCTTACGAACGGTCTCATCAAGAATACGGACAGGGTGCTCCTCATAGGAGAGATCATCTTGCAGTTCAATATCATCATGATCAACTGCACGATCAGGGTCCTTGAAGCACTTCTTGAGCTGTGACACGTGGAACACATCGTGCACCTTGGATAGTTTTTCTGGAAGCTCGAGACGATAAGCATTTTCTGCACGCCTCGAGAGAATGTTGAAAGGACCAATGTATCTTGGTGCAAGCTTTCCTTTCACACCGAAACGATGAGTACCTCTGAGGGGAGTTACACGGAGATATGCCTTGTCACCAGGTGCATAGACCATATCCCTGTGCTTGCTATCATAATAGCTCTTCTGACGAGACTGAGCAATCTTGAGATTGTCACGAGTGATACGAACTTTCTCCTCGGCTTCCTTAACAATGTCAGGGCCTAAAAGTGAACGTTCACCAGCTCCAGACCAATTGATTGGACTCCTGCATCTGCGACCATACAGTGCCTCAAATGGTGCCATGCCTAGGCTTGCCTGGTAGCTGTTGTTGTAGGAGAATTCAGCATATGGAAGGCAATCCTCCCATTTCATGCCAAAGGAGAGACCACATGCTCTGAGCATATCCTCGAGAATCTGATTGACTCTTTCGACTTGCCCCTGAGACTGAGGGTGGTAAGCTGTGCTGAACAGAAGTTTAGTGCCCAATGCTTCTTGAAAGCTTTTCCAGAAATGAGAAGTGAAGATACTTCCACGGTCTGAGCTTATTTCCAATGGAACACCATGAAGAGGAACAATCCTTGCTGTATAGAGCTCTGCTAACTGGCTAGCTGAGATAGTTTCCTTGACAGCGAAGAAGTGAGCAACCTTAGTGAGACGATCAATAACAACGAAGATTGCATCGTTGCCCTTCTTGGACTTTGGAAACCCAGTAACGAAGTCCATTTCAATCATGTCCCACTTCCACTCAGGAATTTTCAGAGGTTGGAGTAGACCTGCTGTCTTCTGATGGACTGCCTTAACACGTTGACAAACGTCGCATTCAGAAACGTATTGAGCAATTTCACGTTTCATGCCAGACCACCAATACAGAGGCTTGAGATCCTGGTACATCTTTGTACTTCCAGGGTGAATGGATAGGGGAGTTTCATGAGCCTCCTTGAGAATGATATCCTTGAGACTTTGAACCTGAGGAACTGCTATGCGTCCTTCAAAGAACACAGTTCCTTTGTCATCAATAGAGAAGGACTTGAACTTATCACTGCCCTCTTTGATTTGCTCTACCATCTTCTTGATTTCATTATCACGAAGTTGTTCAGAACGAATCTTGTCCTCGAGAGTTGGACTGGCTGTCAAGCTAGCAAGATAGCCTTGAGGAACAAGACCAAGGTTCAGCTTCTGGAATTCCTCATGAAGTGGAGGTTGGCTTTCCATGATCATGAGATTATTGCAATAGGATTTGCGACTGAGAGCATCGGCCATAACATTAGCCTTGCCTGGAGTGTAAGAAATGGTGAGATCAAAGTCTTTAATCTTCTCAATCCATCTCCTTTGCCTGAGGTTCAGATCTGGCTGAGTGAAGATGTATTTCAGACTCTTGTGATCGGAAAAGATCTCAGTTTTGTTACCCAACAAGTATTGTCTCCATTTCTTGAGGGCAAACACAACTGCTGCAAGTTCAAGATCATGTGTGGGATAGTTTTGCTCATGTGGGTTCAACTGACGTGAAGCATAAGCCACAACTTGACGTTCTTGCATAAGAACTGCTCCTAGACCTTGAAGAGATGCATCGCAGAATATCTGGAAAGGTTTGGTAGTGTCGGGGCCAACTGGAACAGGTGTGGAAGTGAGTTTAGTCTTCAGGAGGTTGAAACTCTCATCACATTGTGGAGTCCAAACGAACTTTTTGTCCTTCTTTGTGAGATCAGTGAGAGGTTTGGCAATCTTGGAAAAGTTTTGGACGAAACGACGGCAATAGCTAGCCAAGCCAAGAAAGCTTCTAACTTGCTTCACCGTCTTAGGGGGTTTCCAATCAACAATTGCCTTAACCTTTTCAGGATCAATGGCAATGCCTTTGGCAGAGATGATATGACCAAGATATGCAACTTCTGGAATCCAGAACTCACATTTGGAGTATTTGGCATATAGACGATGCTCGCGGAGTTTCATGAGAGTGAGACGAAGGTGTTCTCCATGCTCTTCCTCGGATTTTGAGTAGACAAGGATATCATCAAGATATACCACAACGAACTTGTCGAGGTATTCGTGGAAGACAGAATTCATGAGTCGAGAGAAGGTCGCCGGTGCATTGGTGAGACCAAAGGACATGACGGTGTATTCATATAGACCGTAGCGAGTGGTGAAAGCTGTCTTAGGAATATCTTCCTTTCTGATCTTTATCTGATGGTACCCCATCCTCAAGTCCAACTTTGAGAATATTGAGGCTCCAGCAAGTTGGTCAAAAAGATCATCGATACGAGGAAGTGGATACTTGTTCTTGATGGTTTTCTCGTTGAGAGGACGATAGTCAACCACGAGTCTCTTAGTTTGGTCTTTCTTGGCTACGAACAGAGTTGGGCAACCCCAAGCGGAGGAACTAGGCTGAATGTAACCTTTCTCCATATACATATCGATTTGCTCCTTCAACAACTTCAGTTCAGGAGGAGCTATCTTGTATGGATGCTTAGAGATTGGAGCAGTACCTGGTTCAAGCTCGATCACGAACTCAACTGCTCTGTCCGGAGGCATCCCTGGCAACTCTTCTGGAAAGACGTCAGGGAATTCACAAACCACCGGAACATTCTCAAGCAGAGGTAGAGGTTTAGCATCCAGGGTGTACAGCTGAACAGAACTTGATTCCTTCGGAGAATAGACTATCTGGCCGGAAGGGTGGAACAGAGTTATTGACTTCTTAGCACAATCAATCGTAGCTTTATTGGCCTTCAACCAATCCATGCCAAGGATGACATCAATGTCAGAATTGCCAAGCAGAATAAGGGAAGCCAGGAATATGTGACCTCCAATCAAGATCTGAATCTCATGACTGATCTTGGAAGTTTGCATAGTTGCTCCAGGGGAGTTTACTACTAGCGGGGAACCCAAACCAACAAAAGGTAGTTTAACTGCTGTAGCAAAGATCTTTGACACGAACGAATGCGATGCTCCGGTATCAAACAACACTTTAGCTGGGTTAGAGTTTACGGGTAATGTACCGAGAACAACGTCGGCAGATTCCTCAGCTGTGTCAACCTTGACGTGGTTCACCCTTGCGGTCCTCCCAACAGGCCTGTTGTTGGTGTTGAAGGCCTTATGCGGAGGAGCGCGGACCATCGCCTGGTTGGTGTTGGGGCGAGGTGGTGGAGAAGGCAGCATCCTCTGAGTGCACTTATCTGCGTAGTGCCCAGTCTCCTTGCACTTGAAGCAAGTGACGACACGCGGAGGATCTGGCCTTGGCTGCGCCATTGCAAACCTCTGCCCATGCATCTGAGCTGGGTTGGGTGGGCGGGGACCAAAGCCTGGAGAAGCTTGGGCATTTGGAGCCCTAGTGACAGCACTGTTTGGCACCCAGATGCGGCGCTTCTGCGGAGGGGTGGTCATGTTGGAGGAGGAACCACCCTCACGCGAGTGCTTGCGCGACTCTTCGAACGCCTTGCGCCCATTATCCTCATTGAGCGCGGTGTTCACGAGCTCGACGAAGTCCTTGCACTTGATGTTTGTGAGAGCGTACTTCAGTTCCGGGTTAAAACCTCGGCGGAACCTTGCCATCTTCTTGGTCTCAGTAGACACCTCGTCTCCAGCATACCGAGCGAGGCGATTGAACTCGTTCTGGTAGCCGATGACGTCGAGCTTGCCCTGCTTCAGCGAGCAAAACTCTTCACGCATCCTCTCCATGAGACCATCGGGGATGTGGTACTTCAGGAAAGCCTCCTTGAAGCAACCCCAAGTGATAGGATAGCCAGCTCTCATGGCCTGGTAGTTCTCCCACCACGAGGCTGCCTGACCCTTCAGTAGGTAAGCAGCATAGTTGACCTTGTCCTCTTCCGCAACATGAGCAATCTCCAGGGCTCTTGCTACGTCACGGATCCAGTCATCAGCATCCAGAGGCTCGCGTGTTGCCACGAAAGCCTTAGGGCCCACACTGAGGAAGTCCTTGATGGTGACCCTTGGAGCAGTCTGGTGGTGGTTGTTCTGGTGGTTCTGAACCTGGACCATCTGAGCCATGACCTGAGTCATCTGAGTCAAGAGCTCAGCGATCGGCGGTGGCTCAGGCGTGTTCCTTGTTGGAGGCATCCTGAACAGAAATGCATTTTAGCACAACAATAGGAAGGGATAAACTCAGCAACCGAAAGAGAGATTATTCCGACGCATGAATAGATAACCAACAGGTACATCATGAGTTCAAATACATCAGAATATCCAACAGACCAATACATGGTTCGAAAACGAAAGGATAAACTAGACACAGCTAGTAACGGATACAACGGTACTCCCATGCTCATCACGCAGGACGGCGGTGAGTAGTACGACGAGAGATACGGTGAGGAGGGACCCCACGGAAGTAGGTATCACGACGATCCATGTAGATAGGAACTGCTCTGAGAGCAACTCTCGGTGTGGTGAAGTAGAAAGCGTCCTCTCCCTGTGCTCCATAGCGGGGAATCCCTGTGTAACCAGCTCCGAGGTCGAGAAGTGGGCCTCTGATCGGCTCGTAACCTCCAGCATCTGGCAACGGAAGACCAGCTGGCTGAACGACACGTGCGAAGCGCTCGTCTCCAACAAAGTCTGTGGTGTACGTCGCCAGACGAGTGAGAGCAAGGTGGAGCTGCTCCCTGACTGAGGCTAACTCCTGAGAAAGTGCGGAAGCAACGGCGTCACTGTGACTAGCGAACTGGGCAGTGGTCTGGAGCCTGGAGCTATCAGTCTCGTAGGTATCCATGTCGCGGTGGACAGTGAAGTGAACTCCCGCTGCCGTGATGTAACCACGGGGGATGTGACGAAAACTGGACTTATCAAACCCCCAGTAGTCAGCACGGAGAACGGTGATACTCACGTACGCTGCCTGCTGCACTGCCATATCCACTGTGGACCCTACTGCCTCGTACTGGTGTGCAATGCTCCTGCCATCATCCGACAGAATGTAGACGATAGCCCGGTAGCAAGTCTGGTCAAACTCCCGCTGGTGCTCGTAGACCTGGTACTCTGGTGCCCAACGGAACCCCAGATAGGTAACCATGTCTCTCAGCAACTCCGGAAAACCGGCGGTGCTCTCACAGCGAGTCATGCGAACCACCTGCGGGTAGTAGCTGAGACCCATCTGCAGATGATTTGGAAGGTTTTGATTAGGCGCCGGTAAGAGAAAAGGAAGTGGAAAACAACAACAAGATTCAATGGACGATAGGTTCTTTAAAAGAACAGGATATCGAAGCAACAACGGGAAAACGAGACCAAAAGTCCTGAGGTACTAAGGAGAACCCAAAACACGTGAAATCCTAACTTGAAAGTTTAGGTGAGAACAGAAAACAACGTTGCACTTCCTTACCAGAAAAGGGTGGGTGGGTGGGGAAAGAAGAAAAATGGCAGAATTCCTACTCTCACGTTTCATTTTTCCTATATAGCTACAAAATAGTTTCTAGACTCAACTGCGACCAGTAAAAAGGATCCTACAGGCAGACAGGCTCTGATACCATTTGTCGCACCCTGGTTTCTAGAGGATACTCATCGCACGAACTGGAAGTCAGGTGCTTGGATTATGGGGCATACCTGCTCCCACGTCCCAGCTTCCTGGTAGGCCTGCGCTTATGCGCGACAACACAAGCCCTGCTCCCACCGTCGAAGTAAACTATCCGCTAGGAACCCAAGGCACTACTGTCGACGTACTTCATATTCAAGCACGCACTGTACGTCAACAGCTATGAACGAAATGATAGCACAAACTGTCTCTAAGACACAAAAGAATGAAATAAGTTTGCAAATAGCCTTCACTAAGGCAGAGATAGCAAAACACTCATCCAGAGGACACATGTCCCAACATATCATCCATTACATTAGCGGAAGCAATCAAATGGGTCTGAGTACAGACAAATCCAAGGCTTAAGAAGCCGGAGAAAATAAAGAAAACGAAGCCCATCCACGTAGGTCCTGGACCCTGCCCGGGGTCCAGCCAACTACTCGTCTGCAGTGTCGTCGAACTCCACAAAGTAGCCATCCTGGGGATCATCGTAGCCGTAGTCGTACTCTGCGTAAACCACAGCCCCAACGGGGTCAGTACATTTGATGTACTGGCAAGCAAGACTCACACTTCATCAAGGAGTTACTCGTCAACACAAGCAGGGATGCTTGGGATCAATGGAAGAAGATAGGTATTATAAAAGCTGCAGCGGGCTGCTCTAACCAACTACAGAAAATACTACTTGTGTCCGTCTAATAGAAAAGATAAGATCGAGGAATTGTAACCAACTGAAAGATAACTTCAAACAAACCCATCCTGGATCTCGCCCCTTATCCGAAGAAGCAATCCGAGGATAACTCACACCGTTATAATAAGGTGAAACAAGTTATTGTGTGAATAACCTATTACTAGTCAAGTTATTAGTCATTGGGTGAAACATAGTTATCATTATGTTTAAGTTGTCCTGAGTACTTGTTAGCCAGTACTTTCACCAAGTAATCCATAATCGCGGAAAACACGGCTTCTCGAGAAGATTTATCCCTGCAGGGGTGCACCATAGTAACCGTACACGTAAGAATATCCCGCCAGATGGGAATCAAACCCACCAAGCGAGACACTCAACACAACCAACTGTTCTTCGCATCAAGCCCAAAGCACCGCGTGCTGTGCGTGCGCGGCTAATCGAGCCCCCCGAAGAAAAGGAGGACCCTCATAGCACTGGAAGACCACGCCGCCCTAAATGCCGACTACAAAAGTTCCACCCTGGCCTCGGGTTCGTACCTGCATATGATGCAGCAAATGGAAAGCCCGAACTAGTACGGTGATTTGGACGAGATGCGAATCGAGTCAAGTTGAGGGGGGCGCCCATACTCGCTTCCCACATGCGGGTAGTGCGCTCATCATGGATCAGTAGACAAGACCCTTTTCCTATTAGGGTCGACACTAGCAGGCCTCAAAACCACAAAGGGCCTCCTGCCGGTGCCTTATCATCAAATTATTATTAACAGCAGCATTAACAGGATTGATTGATTATCATTCGAGCCCTCGGAACGGTAACAGATAATAATAGCACGATAATAAAAGAAGTAACCGACAACAGGCTCGAGCAAAAGCAACCCTAAGCATGCTAGATAAGAACAGGCACAAACAAAGGCTGTGGGTATGGAGGTGAGGCAATATCATTGGTTCAGGGAATCATGTGATGGGTTCGGAGAATAGCAACGATACATAGGGCTAGCAATAGTAGACAAAAGGATAGTATCGACAACAAGTGTGGAAGAGAACTCGATGATTCATGTGAGTGATAACTTGCCTGGAAGCTCAGCAGCCGGGTACTGGGCTAGGTCCTGGGTAGTGGTGTCGTAAGGCTCGTCGGTACCAACGTCGTCGTCTAAGCGAGAAGAAGCAAAAACAACAACGAAGGAAGACGGGCAATCAATACATGGCATAGGTGCACAAACATGGGATGATGCATGTCATGTTCAATAGATGCACCAAAGTAAACTACTTGATATGAAACACAAGTTTAAATGATTCCATATGCAAAGGTTGCATATGGAAGCCCATGCTTTAGAGTTGAATTAATTGTTCTATCACTAAGCATCAGGTGTTGGTGAGTTAGCATGATGCATGCATGATGAATAACAAGAAGATAACAATTTAAATGCAATTGGAATGATAGTTAACCATTTTTAGAAAACATTAATCAAGTTTGGAAATTTTGTTACTTAATGGCATTAAACAAGTAGTTGTTGTTTTCATCAAGTTAAAGGGTGCAAAACAAATAACAAAGTTGATATTTGAAAAGGTTATCAAATTTTAGTTGGATTACATGTTTCACATTTTGAAATTGGACTTTGGATTATTTAATTATGAATTAAACAATATTAAACAATTTTTAATTGAATTAAACAAGATTTAAATTGTTTAGGCAATTTAAATTATTCAAACCAGAAAACAAAATTTATATTTGGAAAGTACATGAAAAGTTGATTGGAAAACATATTTAGTTTGTGGAATTTGGAATTTTTATGAACAAGTTATGAATTTTGCAAGTTTAAGTGAATTTGACAAGTTTTCAAATTTTGCACCAATTTAAAATATTCAAAACAGTAAACAAATTTTATATTTGGATAGATCATTTAATTTTGGACAGGAAACATATTTAAAAAGTGAAAATTGGAGTTAAAATGAAATAGTTATGCAATTTACAATTTTGGGGTGCAATCTGCCATTTTAATTCATCTAGGGACTTAGGAAATATTTTACAGGGGCTAGAAAGAAATAGAAGGGACCCAGCTGTGATTCTGTGAAAGTTTCTGGGTCAAACAATGGTGGAAAAAAAAGTTTGGTTTTATGGGTGCAGGGGGGATCGAACCCTGCACCTCACTGCTGCGCTCAAGGGAAGCTAACCAGATGGGCTGGTGCGGTTTTTGTGACAGAGAAAGGAAACAGTGGAGGTTATGGTTCAGGGAAAGGCTAGTGAGCAATTCGGAAATAAAGCAGTAAAAAGGGTGGGGCTGGGAATCGAACTCGGGACCTGGGGGTTCTCTACGCGCGCATCAAACCAGTGGGGTAGGCTGCGCTGGTTGATGGAATAGGGTGCGGTGTGGTTTTGAAGTTCGCCAACTGCCTGTTACTGAACCTGCAAGCGCACGAGACAGAAGCTCGTTACTGTCTCGATACAGAGCACGTACAGCGATCTTGCAGGCAAGAAATTGGTGACCAAACAGCAGGGAATGGGGAGGGAAAGAGTGGGAATGGAGAGGTGGCGGTACCAGCGTCGCGTGGACGCCCTCGGCGCGGCCAGAGAGTGGCGGAGGCGGCGGCGCCGTGCTCCGGCGGCGGGTGGCCGTGGCACAGCAAATGGAGGAGATCTCCTCCTTGGCGGCGGCGGAGGTGGGAGCCAGGAGGGAGAGGAGGCGCGCTAGGGTTAGGGTTCGCCACTGGAGGGGGAAGGAAGATATAGGAGGGGGAGGTGAGCCAACGAGTGGCTCAGGGAGGTTCCCAGGTCGCTGTCTCCATGGGGACGTCATCCTCCGTACGGAGGTAGGGGAGACCGAGCGGGCTGCCCCTGGTGGGCTGGGCCGGCCTCTCCCCCCATCTCCTGCGTTTTTTTCTTTTTATTTTTCGTTTTGTGTTTTTTTTTTTTGCTGCAAGTGAATTGGGAATAAAACAATAGGTTTAATTAATGGAAAAAATTTGGAAAAAATTGGAGAAGCTCCTTAGTTCAAATACAACCACTTGGTAGTTTTCGTTTTCAAAAAGTTGAAAGTTTGCTTGCTGTTTTTAAAATGGAACCAATTTAATTGAATTTTGCAATAATCATTAATATTAGAAAATAAGCCATTTTAAATAGGGTTTCCCCTAGGGTTTAGAAGTGAATTAATGAATACCATTTAGTGATGAACTTCATGGATTCAAAAGTGTATTGATTTGGGAGTTTGTTTGACTTTGGAAATGATTTGAAAATAAAAGATTAAGGTGATTGATTGAAATAAGCAACAAATTAATAGTTGAAACATTAATGAATTAATTGGAAGCAAAAGATGTTTTTGATTTGCAATTCTTTATTTGAAAGATTGTAACAGACAAGTGTGAAAACAAAGGTTGATTAAGTTTGGCTTTTATTATGAAAACAATGCAAACAGGAATAAGTATGGGGATGATGACATGATGCATTGCTTAAAATAAAACAAGAAGTAAAACAACTAGGGTGTTTTCATACTTGGATGTTACAGAGGTTCGAACTATCCGGGTATCAAGTATTATAGCAAAAATTATGGGGATCTAAGCGTCGAAGGAGCTTTTGAGGACGATGGATGGCTGCACAGGCACTTAGTGCGAATAAAAGGAACTGGAAAAGGGAGGATTAGCCGGGTGATTGAGACAAAGGCGGAAATTTTGAGTGGTTCGAGCCCAGATTGGAAATTCCATCTTCAGATTTGTGGCGAAATTAATGGTTGCAGGTAGTAGGAGAGTGAATTGGAGTCTATATCTTATCTATTGGGCGAGCTAGAAAGAATACTAGCAACCTAATTCGGCATGGCCGAGAAATCATTGGCGGGTTGATTTGGATCTAATCTGAGGAGAAATCAAGAAATTGCAAGGGCAAATTAATGGATGCAAGAGGCTTACTGGAGGAGATCTGAGTGAAGCCTTGCGGAGGCAGATGGCGCAAGCCTGGTGTCCTTTTGCGGTTCCTGACGGCCGGATGGAGATTTGCCGGTGGATCTTGGCGGCGGCGCGGGGTGAGCTGTGGCGGAGCGCAGCCTCCGGCCAATGGGCTCCGGTGATGCGCGCGGGATTTCCGTGGTGGCGCTCGGTGAGGATGAGCACGGAGGGAGAAAGGAGGAAGAGTGGGGGAAAATGAGCCGTTAGGGTTCGGGTTACCCCCAAGGATCCTATTTATAGCACGAGTGGATAAGCCCGGTTCAGCGAGCGGGAGCCGGGAGTTGCGGAGTAAACGGCTATCTATTTGATTTTTTGCGAGATGCGCTTTAAATGTTGAGCAAGGTGTCTGAACGAAAAGGAGAAAGAGATCCATCCCGTGATATCAGGGTCAATTATCAAGTATAGAATCTTGAAATTTTGGGGTTTAGACCTGGAAAGGTAAGTTAGGTATTTGGGGAAGAGCCGGGTTACTATATGGCCACCATGGAGTAAGGCCTAGCTATCTATCAAGGCACCTTAACCCGGCCTCCACATACTTGCGTGTTTGATATCCTTGCAGGGAATAGCGAGCGCTTCAAGGAAGGATCCGTGAAGCCCAGGCTATTCTGGGGACTACTGATGGGGGGATAATAACCCGGTAGGCCAAACTCCAAGGAGTAACCCGTCCCAAAGGACGCTGCGCAGGATCCGGCTAAGGATAAAGAAACTTTTGGAAGGCCCAAGTTTGTAGGCCCAGTAACCCGGATTGTGGGTTATGGTAAAGGAAAGTTAGGGTTTGTGCGCCGTGTCCGGGTAGGATCCAGGGTGCGCCTTGGAGGATAAGCCAGGGGGTACAGGTGCTTTATAAACCGACCCCTAGGAGTAATTGTTTGAGATCTAAGAATCCTAGCAATATCGCTTGATATCGAGCATCTAGTGTAACCCCAGAGTTGAGTTATTATATCAAGATCGGAGACTCGGCGACTTTGATTGCCGGCTACCAGATCGAGTTGCATCATGTTTTCCTCTGAGCTAAACCCTCTCCCAAACGCCTGTGTCGTCTTGCCCCAAGATCAGTTACCCCCGGTAACGTCTGCCGTGATTATCCCACGACATGTCGATTCCCTCGTTCCTGCGTATGATGCTACTGGTGAAGCGATTAAGTCGGATCTTCCCGAGCCGTATGACATGCTGGCCCGATGGAAGGAGGAAGCTGCTAAGTTGAGGGAGGAGGCTGCCAAAAGGAAAGCTGAAGCCGATTCTGCACCCGCTACCTCCACACCAGTCGTTCCTCCTCCTGCGCGAGCCGGTACTACTGATCCGGGTGCTGCTGCTACCCCAAGTGATAGCAAGGGCAAGGCGAAGATGGACGCCGCGGCCTAGAACGCCGAGTGATACCTGATGCCTGATGCTACTTCATACGCGTTAGTTGATCGATGTACCGTTAAAACAACTATTTTTGGATGGTGCGCCTGTGCACCTTTGATACTATTTTTCGGAGTTTGTAATGCACTCTAAGTTCTTGATACACTTTGTGCTTCTTCTGATCGTTTAAATTTATCCACTTTTGAGTCAACTTGTTCTTGATATCCGACTTTCTTTACGACTCCTTTTGTGAGACTCGGTTTCCAAGTTTCGTGGGTGTTGACGAGCGGACTTGCTTCCAAGCCCCCAAGTCCCCAAGACTCGGATGTTTGGGTTTTTTGAACCTTAGCAACTAAGCTACTTTTTCCTTTCCAAAATCCCGAATCGCCAAGACCCGGATTTCCGAGTCTGGGATATGTGGTCTTTTCGAAGAAAACGAGTTTTGTTGTTTGCTAAGCCCAAACCCAGAGCCGTTTCTCATAGGTAATGAAGTTATGCTTGATAAACATTGAGTTTCCAGCTATTAGCCTTATACTCTGCATAACTTGTGGTTTAGATGACCCTTTTGACAATCTTGTACTATAAGCCGGCTTTCGCGTGGATATCATGTTGGTACATCTATACGAAAACAGGGTCAGCCAAGTCCCATTGGGCTTCATGGCTGATTGTAATCGTAAGCGAGCAAATCATGCCACTTTTATTGCGAGTCACATCGAGCTCAAGTAAGAAAAGTCAAGAAAGTTTGGCTCCTTTGTCCGGTTATAAGATTGCAGCCGTACTCGTTTGCGAGTAATCGGCCCTTATAACTCATAGGCATCAAGGCCGGGTCATTGAGTTTGCAACTGTGCTATTCAAGCAATCAGCCCCCAAGACCTATATATATGCAACGTACTGAGATTAAGGAACATGAGAATAACCACTTCTTTTCTTGATATGAGAATGTTGGGTCAGCAAGCCGCCTCATTAAAAACCCATCCAGTCCCCAAGGGTACCCTGGATAGAAAAAGAGTACGTCTGAAACCTGCTGCCCGTTACATCGTGCAATTCCACTTGCCAATATAATCTTTACTAAGTATAATATGGACGTAGCTGAGCCACGTTCCATGGTCTGTCTCTTTCTTGCATAGATGAAGTGGTATGAGCGGTGTCATTAACTGTAGCCGACTCTTCCCTTGCATCTACCAAGTAATATGATCCATTATGCAGATTCCGGCTTATGATAAACGGTCCTTCCCATGGCGGTGATAATTTGTGTTTTCCTTCGTTTGACTGTACCAGGCGCAGGACCAAGTCTCCTTCCTGGAATACCCGGGTTTTCACGCGCCGGCTATGATACCTCCGTAGATCTTGCTGATATATGGATGATCTTTCCAGGGCTTGTTCCCTTTGCTCTTCCAACATATCTACGGCGTCCTGCCGGGTCTTCTCGTTCTCTACCTCGACGTAAACTGATACTCGAGGTGAATCATGAATAATATCACTCGGCAGCACTGCTTCCGCACCATAAACCATGAAGAATGGTGTCATCTGAGTAGATCTGTTAGGTGTAGTGTTGATACCCCAGACCACGGAAGGCAGTTCTTCGACCCATGCACCCGCAGCCCTAATGCAAGGGACTCGCAATCGTGGTTTTAGTCCACGAAGTAATTCTTGGTTTGCCCTCTCCACTTGTCCATTGGCCTGCGGATGAGCCACTGATGCTACGTCAAGTCGGATTCCATTGCTACCACAAAACCTTTCCATTACGCCAAGGGACATGTTGGTTCCATTGTCGGTAATTATACTGTGGGGATACCCGAACCGGTAGATAATTCTTTTCAGGAACTTGACTGCTGTAACTGCTTCACAGTTGGTGACTGGCATAACCTCAACCCACTTGGTAAACTTGTCAATATCCACCAAAAGATGTGTCTTCTTGCAAGGTGACATGTGAAAGGGACCAACCATGTCCATACCCCAGACCGCGAACGGCCAACTTAAGGGAATAGTCCGTAATTCCATAGCCGGCACGTGGGTTTGGCGTGTGTACCTTTGACATCCATCACACCTTGCCACTAAGCGCTCTGCATCTGCTAGAGCCGTGAGCCAGAAAAATCCGTGTCGATAAGCTTTGGCCACAAGGGATCTTGTGGACGCATGATGCCCACAATCACCTTCATGGATTTCCTTAAGAATCTGTCGGCCTTCTTCTGGTGCTACACAGCGCAAAAAGACTCCTGCTGCACTTCTCTTGTATAACTCCCCATTGATGATCGAATATCCCTTTGCTCGCCGCAGAATTTGCCTTGCTAACACCTCTTGCTGTGGTAACTCGCCCCGTGATAGGTAGGCCAAAAACTGTTCGGTCCACTCGGGAATAGCACGTACAGTGGCCACGAGTCCTAAATCCAGGTCTTGATTTGCCAATTCCTCGTCTGACTCGGTTTTAACTGATGGTCGCCATAATTCGTCCAGGAAAACGTTAGGTGGAACCGGCTCTCTGCGCGAGCCGAGTCTAGCGAGGGCGTCGGCTGCCTCATTCTTTCTTCTGTCTATATGCTCCACCTCGTACCCGGAAAAACATCCCGCAACCCTATCAACTTCCCTGCGGTATGCTGCCATAGTTGCGTCCTTTCTATCCCAAGTTCCTGACACCTGTTGTACCACAAGGTCCGAATCTCCAAAGCATCGTATCCTCTTAATGTTCATCTCCTTGGCTACCTTTAAGCCATGCAATAGGGCCTCATACTCGGCCACGTTGTTGGAACAGTCAAAGTGAATTTGTAGTACGTAACTCAATTTGTCTCCTTTGGGTGATGTTAGCACCACTCCAGCTCCTGATCCCTCGTACTGCTTTGATCCATCGAAGTGCATAATCCATGACTCGGAGTTTGGAACCATGGTAGTCATGCCTGTGTGTGTCCAATCATTAACGAAATCAACCAAAGCTTGAGATTTGATTGCTGACCTGGGCTCGTAGCTGATGTGATAATCCCCCATTTCTATCGCCCGTTTGGCTATCCTTCCGGTCGCATCCGAGTTTCTGATGACATCCGACATTGGTATTGAGCTAACCACTGTTATGGGGTGTTCCTGGAAATACGGCTTCAGTTTCCGGCTGGCCATAAAGACCCCGAAAACCAGCTTTTGCCAATGCGGATAGCGCTGCTTTGCCTCTGATAATACCTCACTGACATAATAAACCGGCCTCTGGACTGGATAACCTTTCCCATCCTCTTTACGCTCCACAACCACTACTGCACTGACGGCTCGGGGGCCAGCTGCCACGTATAGCAACATAGGCTCTTTAGGACCCGGGGCCGCTAGTACTGGTGCTTCAGATAACTGCTTCTTTAGTGCTTCGAACGCCTCATCCGCCTCTTGATCCCATACAAATTTGTCGGACTTCCTCAAGAGCCGGTACAAGGGTATTGCCTTTTCTCCGAGTCTTGATATAAATCGGCTCAAGGCTGCTACGCAGCCCGTGAGCTTTTGAACATGCTTCAAATTTTCCGGCTTTTTCAGACTTTGGATAGCTTTGATTTTGTCCGGGTTTGCTTCAATTCCTCTCTCGGAAACGATAAAGCCAAGTAATTTCCCGGCTGGAACTCCAAATACGCACTTTGTCGGGTTAAGCTTCATCTGATACCTCCTTAAGTTCTTGAACGTTTCCTTCAGATCATCGATAAATGTTTCTGCCTTCCTGGTCTTGATAACCACATCATCCACATAAGCATGGACGTTGCGTCCAATTTGGTCCTCGAAGCACTTCTGAATACACCGTTGATAAGTTGCACCAGCGTTCTTCAACCCAAATGTCATGGTTTTGTAACAAAAGGTCCCAAAAGGGGTTATAAACGATGTTTTCTCCCAATCCTCCCTCTTGAGTTTAATCTGATGATATCCGGAATAAGCGTCCAGAAAGCACAATAGGTCACTCCCAGCTACTGCATCTATGATCTGATCTATCCTTGGTAGTGCGAACGGGTCCTTTGGGCAATGCTTGTTGAGACTCGTAAAATCAATGCACATTCTCCACTCATTGGTCTTTTTCATCACTAGCACCGGATTCGCTAACCAATCCGGGTGAAATACTTCCATGATGAAGCCGGCTGTCAATAGCCGAGAAATTTCTTCACCTATAGCTTTCCTTCTTTCCTCATTCATCTTCCTCAAGCCCTGCCTCACAGGCCTGGACTTGGGATCTACATGCAAGCTGTGCTCTGCCAACTCTGTAGGGATACCCGGCATGTCGCTAGGTGTCCAGGCGAATACGTCCTCATTCGAACGAATAAACTCCACAAGTGCCTTCTCCTGCTCGCTGTCCAAGTTAGATCCTATAGTAAATTGCTTAGTGGGGTCACCTTCGACAAAATCTATCATCTTTGTGTCCCGTGCTGCCTTGAATTTTGCTCTTTCGTCCTCAGTATTCGGCCTTTTCAGTGCGGTTCCATCATCCGGATCTACTCGGGACCGATAATACTTAAGTTCCTCTTTTCTGCAAGCTTGTTCGGCCATTACCGAATCTCCTTCATCGCACTCGGCCGCTATATCCCGGCTTCCATGTATGGTGATGGTCTGCTTAGGACCCGGAATCTTCAGCTGTAAGTACACATAACACGCCCTGGCCATGAACTTGGCGTAAGCCGGTCTTCCAAATAGTGCGTGATAAGGACTGCGCAATTTGACCACCTCGAACGTGAGCCACTCGACTCGATAATTATCCGTTGATTCTCCGAAAGCTACCTCCAATGCGATTTTTCCCTCGGGGCACGCTGAATGACCCGGCACTATCCCATGAAAAATTGTTGAACTTTTTTGTAGCTGGGACTCTTTGAGACCCATGCGTGAAAAAGTTTCCCAGTACAAGATATTGATGCTAGTTCCACCGTCCATCAGGACCCTTTTCAACTCGTAACCATTAACCTGTGGTGCGACTACCAATGCTAAGACTCCTGGGTGCTCTATTCTTTCCGGGTGATCTCTTCCGCTCCACGTTATCTCTTGCTCCGCCCATCTCAGGTATCCCGGACCGGCCGAGGAAACCGAGTTCACAGCTTGCTTGAGTATCTTTTTGTCCCTATTAGAAGTTCATGTGGTATGCACATGATATTGTCCTTTTAAATCAGATGTACGTACCATACCGATGAAGACGCTGATCTGGCCGATCGTCACAATAGATCCGGATTCGAGGTGATCCGACTCCGGCCCCCAGCCGGAATCGTCCACCATCTTCTCTCCTTCGTGGTCGATGTAGATCTCGCCGACGACAAGATTCTCCATGTTCTTCCGAGCTTCTCCCGTGATGTAAACACCTTTGGACGCAGGCCCCACGGTGGGCGCCAACTGTCGTGGGATAATCACGGCAGACGTTACCGGGGGTAACTGATCCTGGGGCAAGACGACACAGGCGTTTGGGAGAGGGTTTAGCTCAGAGGAAAACATGATGGAACTCGATCTGGTAGCCGGCAATCAAGTCGCCGAGTCTCCGATCTCAATATATTAACTCAACTCTCGTGTTACACTGGATACTCGATACCAAACGGTATTGCTAGGGTTCTTGGATCTCTTCAGCTAAACCTAGGGGTCGGTTTATAAAGCACCCGTACCCCCTGGCTTACCCTCCAAGACGCACCCTGAATCCTACCCGGACACCGCATACAAACCCTAACTTTCCTTTACCGTAACCCACAATTCGGGTTACGAGGCCTACAAACTTGGGCCTTCCAGAAGTTTCTTTATTCTTAGCCGGATCTTGCGCAGCGTCCTTTGGGCCGGGTTACGCCTTGGAGTTGGCCTACCGGGTTATTATCCCTCCATCACATGTGGAAGAAGAAATCTATATTCTGGGAACTACCCTATTGGAAATTCCTAGAGGTTCGCTCTGCGATCGACGTGATGCATGCGACGAAAAATATTTGCGTGAACCTGCTAAACTTATTGGGCTTACATGGGAAGAAGTCGAGAGATACACCAAAAGCACGGCTGCACCACCAACGTATGCACGAACGAGACGACCTGATGAATCCAGAGAATTTCAAAGGTCCTGCCAGCTACGCTCTTACCAAGGAAGAGAAGGAGATCTTTTTCCAAGTCCTGAGTAGTATCAAGGTCCCGTCTGGCTACTCGTCGAACATAAAAGGAATACTAAACCTGGAAGAGAAAAAGTTCCAAAACCTTAAGTCTCATGACTGCCACGTGATCATGACCCAGTTACTTCCGATTGCATTGAGGGGGCTTCTGCCAGAAAACGTGCGAGTACCCATTGTGAAGCTATGTGCATTCCTCAACGCAATTTCTCACAAGGAAATCGATCCAGCAACTCTACCAAGTTTACAGAAGGACGTGGTCCAATGTCTTGTCAGCTTCGAGTTGGTGTTCCCACCAACCTTCTTCAATATTATGACGCACCTCATAGTTCACCTAGTCCAAGAGATTTCCGTTCTCGGTCCTGTATTCTTACACAATATGTTCCCCTTTGAGAGGTTCATGGGAGTCTTGAAGAATTATGTTAAAAACCGTGCTAGGCCAGAAGAAAGCATGGTCAAGGGCTATGGAACAGAGGAGGTCATTGAGTTTTGTGTTGACTTTATTCCTGACCTGAACCCTGTCGTGGGATAATCACGGCAGACGTTACCGGGGGTAACTGATCTTGGGGCAAGACGACACAGGCGTTTGGGAGAGGGTTTAGCTCAGAGGAAAACATGATGCAACTCGATCTGGTAGCCGGTAATCAAAGTCGCCGAGTCTCCGATCTTGATATAATAACTCAACTCTGGGGTTACACTAGATGCTCGATATCAAGCGATATTGCTAGGATTCTTAGATCTCAAACAACTACTCCTAGGGGTCGGTTTATAAAGAACCCGTACCCCCTGGCTTATCCTCCAAGGCGCACCCTGGATCCTACCCGGACACGGCGCACAAACCCTAACTTTCCTTTACCATAACCCACAATCCGGGTTACTGGGCCTACAAACTTGGGCCTTCCAAAAGTTTCTTTATCCTTAGCCGGATCCTGCGCAGCGTCCTTTGGGCCGGGTTACTCCTTGGAGTTTGGCCTACCGGGTTATTATCCCCCCATCAGTAGTCCCCAGAATAGCCTGGGCTTCATGGATCCTTCCTTGAAGCGCTCGCTATTCCCTGCAAGGATATCAAACACGCAAGTATGTGGAGGCCGGGTTAAGGTGCCTTGATAGATAGCTAGGCCTTACTCCATGGTGGCCATATAGTAACCCGGCTCTTCCCAAAATACCTAACTTACCTTTCCAGGTCTAAACCCCAAAATGTCAAGATTCTATACTTGATAATTGACCCTGATATCACGGGATGGATCTCTTTCTCCTTTTCGTTCAGACACCTTGCTCAACATTTAAAGCGCATCTCGCAAAAAATCAAATAGATAGCCGTTTACTCCGCAACTCCTGGCTCCCGCTCGCTGAACCGGGCTTATCCACTCGTGCTATAAATAGGCTCCTTGGGGGTAACCCGAACCCTAACGGCTCATTTTCCCCCACTCTTCCTCCTTTCTCCCTCCGTGCTCATCCTCACCGAGCGCCACCACGGAAATCCCGCGCGCATCACCGGAGCCCATTGGCCGGAGGCTGCGCTCCGCCACAGCTCACCCCGGGCCGCCGCCAAGATCCACCGGCAAATCTCCATCCGGCCCGTCAGGAACCGCAAAAGGACACCAGGCTTGTGCCATCTGCCTCCGCAAGGCTTCACTCAGATCTCCTCCAGTAAGCCTCTTGCATCCATTAATTTGCCCTTGCAATTTCTTGATTTCTCCTCAGATTAGATCCAAATCAACCCGCTAATGATTTCTCGGCCATGCCGAATTATGTTGCTAGTATTCTTTCTAGCTCGCCCAATAGATAAGATATAGACTCCAATTCACTCTCCTACTACCTGCAACCATTAATTTTGCCACAAATCTGAAGATGGAATTTCCAATCTGGGCTCGAACCACTCAAAATTTCCGCCTTTGCCTCAATCACCCGGCTAATCCTCCCTTTTCCAGTTCCTTTTATTCGCACTAAGTGCCTGTGCAGCCATCCATCGTCCTCAAAAGCTCCTTCAACGCTTAGATCCCCATAATTTTTGCTATAATACTTGATACCCGGATAGTTCGAACCTCCCTCTGCAAACTGACACCCGGATAATACGCAATTTTCGTGTCTCAATATTACCTTGCCGATACTTGGCCGGCTCACAGCTTCCGTGTCTTATTCCTTTTATCCTTCTACCTTGTGCTTTGCAGGTCAACCACATGGCTCCCAAAAAGCAGGGAAAAACTCCAACTAAAGCGAAAACCACCACCTCCATATCCGCCAACTGGGCGCGGTCTACGGTCACCAAGGCCAAGTTGGAGGAGTTGGTCAAGCTGGGAGTTCTTCCTCCTCAAGAGGATATCCAGTGGAGGGTGCCGGGCAAGGAGACCCGGCCTACCCCGACAAAAGACGAGGTAATCTGTTTCGTGGAACATGTGACCCGGGGCTTCCGTCCGCCGGGTCACCCTTTCTTCCGTGATGTCCTAAGCCATTACGGCCTTCGCGTTTTTGACATCGGGCCTAATTTTGTATTAAATATTTCCCACTTCATCGTCCTTTCCGAGTCATACTTGTGCACTCCGCCAAGTATGGCTCTTTTCGTTGAGCTTTTTCAGTGCAAACCGTGCCGCGAAAGCGGGGACGGGGCGCTTCTCGCTTGCGGCGGGGTTTCTATCCAACGCCGCAAGAATTCTCTGATGCCACCCCTCACCCTTAACTCCCATGTCAAGCACTGGCAGCTCTCATACTTTTACTGCCAAGACACCTCCCCACCAGGCCAAAAGAAACTGCCGGGTTACTCAGAGGGCCTTCTTGACATCTCTGAGAAATTTAGTGCCTTTGCCCCTGACTCGGACAGGGAGGCAATTCAACCTCTGCTAGCTAAAATCACCACTCTCGCCCAAGGTCTCATCGGGCTCAACCTGGTGAAGACTTGGGTCGACTTCCGGATTCAACCCAATTCCATCCGCACAAAGTTGATGTGCGAGTATTCGGGGCAATCTACAGACCCGCTCCGGTACTCTGACAACATCTTCGCGGCTGGTGACACTCATAAAACTATCAAGGGTTTTTTGACGGAAAAGCTTGAGGTGATCCGGAACATATCCGGATGAGAGCCCTTCACACTCGAGAACCCAGCCCCCAAGGTGAAAACCCAATCTTGATGTCTTTACCTTTGCTCTTTCCACTCGATACAGTTGATGACCCTTGTACTGATACTTTTCAGGCTGATGATGACTTTTGGAAGATCAACACTTCTCCTAGCTCCGAAAGTCCAGAGGAGCAAGAAGAAGCCGTTAACTCGGATGAAGGTGCTCTCCTGATTTCATTTGGTTCCTCTAAGCTCATCATAACCCCTTCATTTTCCAACTTATAACTTCGATGATATCCAGAACAAGAAGATGACGAAGAAGAAGACACCGACGGCAAAGCAGAATCCGCCAGCGACGAGGAGGAATTGGAGCCGACAGTCAAAGTCGGATCAAAGAGAAAGTCCCAAGAGGCCACCCCCAAGGTTTCACATCACCTCCTTGCATTCAATTCGTATTCCTTTAATGATATGCATGAGCTACCTTGACGTTGTTCCACTGGCCATACTCGAAGGAGTCTCCCATGACCAAGCGCAGGTCAACTCGAAATCACCCGGGTGATGGTGCTCTTAACCCGGGTATTTCATCGACTCCGACTCGGCGGGCTGGTATTTACCCTATCCTTTCTCGGACGAAACATTCTTCTTGAACCATTCCCTTATGAAATCTCACTTGATACTTTCCAGCCTCTCCCGGGTCCAGCGACGGATTCCCTTCGGACTTCGCGGTGAATACCGGGTAAAATACTCTACCATGTTTTCATCACCCTTTCCTGATTGTACACTAACTGCTCACTCATAATATCTATAGGGCCACGGTCGTTACTAGCGACCAAGAGGATATGGAGACCGAGGGCCCGGGTAAGGGGAGCCTGGCTGATAAGACAACAGCCGCGTCTAGCGGCGAAGGACAAGCGTCACCGATAAACCCGGACACGCAAGAAGCCGAGTATCCGATTGCCTCCCACGCAAGCAAGAAGAACAGAGTCACAACCTTGGGTGCAGAAGAAGGAGCATCGGATTCCGACATACAAATGACCCGGGTGCCACCTCCCCCTAAGAAGAAAACTCCCTCTCGGGATTTCCCAGGCCCCGGGTCCTCTGATACGGGTAAAGACACTTTTAATCAATTGATGAACACTCTCCTGACTATGAAGACCTCAGAGGGCAATATCTTGGAGCGCATGGCCGCAGAGCACCAGGTAATAACACTTGATATCTCGTGGTGCATGCCTAGTCCCCAAGTTCCGAGCATGACTTGCTAAAGTTATGTTTGGTACTTTACGCAATACTCAGCTTACCATAATATCCGACTGATACTTGTGCCCCTTGCCACTTACAGGCGCAGATAACCCGGTCTGATGAAATTTTACTCAAGACCGAACAACTTCTTCTTGCCGAGGTAAAGCGAAGGGAAACCCTTGAGGATGACATAAAAACTCTGAAGAAGGATGTTTCTAAATACAAGAAAAAGTGCAATACCGCTCAGATCGCTCTAAAGAAACTATCGGACCAGGTCGCCGATACTTATCAGATCTTGCTTAGTAAGTTTTTACTGCCGATTGACTTCATGTCTTTTCTTTATTATATGATACTCGGGATTACTGATACGTTCTTTCTTTTGTTTCAACTGTAGGTGCCAACCTTGCGACCCCCGAGGAGGATGCCATTGTTAAGGCTAGAACCCTGAAGACTGTGCTCCGGACTTTCTTTGCCGGCACAAAATTTATACTGGATGCCGTGAAGTGGCCTACGGAGGTATATCCGGGTGAGGAAAATCTCATCAAAGCCTGCTCCACCGTGCCTGGCTGGATCGAAATATGGAAACGCTCGTCATGCCGGATTGGTATGACCCGGGCCTTTACCCTGGCTAAGGCTTACTTTCCAAAGCTTGACCCGGCAAAGATGATATCCGGGTTTCCATAATTTAAAGCGGATGGCTCCAAGTTCACACCCAAGGACTTCAAGGCCGTACAACATGCAGTGCGTCATTCGGCCACCACTTTGGCCGATAGTATGGATCTGAACACGATTATGAGTTCATATGACGCCGAAGGCAAAATTGTTACAGAGGAAGCACCCCCGCCTTTTGATATTTTGGAGAAATGGGCTGCTGATTCGGCTAAGAAGAGGGAAGCAACTGCGAAGAGAGAGGCCGAGTTATCAGGGCCAGCCACCTCTACCCCAGCTGTTCCTCCACCAGCCCGCCCTGCCGCAAGGAATCCGAGTGATGATGCCGAAAAAACGCAAGTCCAGGAGCAAGACCCAGAGGATAAGGGCAAAAATGTGGACTCTACTCAGGAAGCCGAATGAGCAAAACGCCATAAGAATACTTCAATCATTTGATGTTTTTACTCAAAACAAGTATTCTTTTGATGGTGCGCATGTGCACCCTTGATACTAGTATCGCAACTTGTAACGCATTTTAATTCTGTGCTACACCTCGTGCCTTTCTAGGCCTTTTGATGAACTTGATATTTGCCTATTTTTGGACTTATTCTTGATATCCGACTTTCTTTTTATTTCCTTCTTTATTTCCGAGTACCGTGGGTTTTGACAGGTGGACTTTTCTTTAAGTCCCCAAGTCCCCACGACTCGGACATTGGGGTCCTTCGAGCTTAGCGATGAAACAGCTTGACTCTGTTTCGAAACCCACAGTCCCCAAGGCCCGAATCTGCGAGTCTGTGGTGTGTGGTTTTTTCGAAGAGAACAAACCTGTTGTCGCTAAGTCAAAACCCGGAATTGTTTCATATGGATAATGAAGTTATGCTTGATAAGCGTTGAGTTTCCAGCTATTAGCCTTGTACTCTGCATAACTTGTGGTTTAGATGACCCTTTTGACTATCTTGTACTGTAAGCCGGCTTTCGCGTGGATACCATGTTGTTACATCTATACGAAAACAGGGTCAGGCAAGTCCCATTGGGCTTCATGGCTGATTGTAATCGTAAGCGAGCAAATCATGCCACTTTAGTGCGAGTCACATCGAGCTTAAGGAAGAAAAGTCAAGAAAATTTGGCTCCTTTGTCCAGTTATAAGATTGCAGCCGTACTCGTTTGCGAATAATCGGCCCTTATAACTTATAGGCATCAAGGCCGGGTCTTTGGGTTTATGGCTGTGCTACTTGAGCAACCAGCCCCCGCGACCTATATATACTCAACATTCTTAATGATACTGATGTATTGATGTCTCATGGATATTACTTACTTGTAATCAGAGTAAATGCTGTAACAAGATAGGACTTGATAACCATCTCTTTATTGATGCGAGAAAGTTTGGATCAGCAGGCCGCCTCATTAAAAACCTTCCAGTCCCCTTAGGTACCCTGGGTAGGAAAAGAGCGCGTCTGAAACCTGCTGCCCGTTACATTGTTTAGTTCTTCTTGGGCACCGGTCCCGGGCTGGCGTGACCGATACACATTCTCCACATGTTTGACTTTTTCATGATGAGTACCGGGTTTACTAGCCAACCCGGGTGAGGTGTTTCCATGACGTGGCTGGTTGTGAGCGGCCGTGCAGTTTCTTCTCTTATAGCGGATTTTTTGGGGGGGGTCATCCTCGACAAAAGCCACCATTTTAGTATCTTGTGCTACCTTGGACTTTGCTCTTTCGCCTTCAGTACTCGGCCTTCTTGATGTGGTTCTGTCCTCCGGGTCTGCTTGAGACCGGTAGTGCTTGAGTTCTTCTTTTCTACAGGCCTGCTCGGCCATTGCTGCGTCTCCTTCATCGCATTCAGCTGGTATGTCTCGATTTCCATGTATGGTAATGGTCTTCTTGGGACCCGGGATTTTTAGCTGTAGATACACGTAACACGGCCTAGCCATGAATTTGGCGTAAGCCGGCCTTCCGAATAACGCGTGATAAGGGCTGCGCAATTTGACTACCTCAAAGGTGAGCCACTCAACTCGATAGTTATCCTTTGACTCCCCAAAAGCTACCTCCAATGCGATTTTTCCCTCGGGGCACGCTGAATGACCCGGCACTATCCCATGAAAAATTGTTGAGCTTTTTTGTAGCTGAGACTCCTTGAGGCCCATGCGTAGGAAGGTTTCCCAATACAGTATATTGATGCTGCTTCCACCATCCATCAAAACCTTTTTCAGCTCATACCCATTGACCTGCGGTGCGACTACTAATGCCAAGACTCCCGGGTGTTCCACTCTTTCTGGGTGATCCCTTCTGCTCCATGTTACCTCCTGTTCTGACCATCTCAAGTATCTCGGGACAGCTGACGAAACTGAGTTGACCGCTTGCTTCAGTATCTTTTTGTCCTTGTTAGAACCTCCTGTGGTATGCACATGATATTGACCCAACTGTTTGGGGTTAGCCTGGAAACCTCCTGCCCCCCCTTGGTTATTACCTTGATTTCCAGCTGCCGGGTTACCAGCTGGGGGTGGGCCGTTGCCCGGGTTTCCCCCTGGACCCGGTCCTCCTCCCCGTCCTGCACCTCGCATAGCTCTGTTCACTTCCTCATTTTTCCATCTTTGTAAGTCGGCGCACTGCTCCAAGGAGTGGTTAGCTGGCCTGCCGTTCCTGCTGTGCTTCGGGCATGCCATTCTGAATATGTCCCAATTGTTACCCGGCCTTGGTGGTCCTTGATAGTTTCCTCCATTGTGATTACCTCCGTTGAAATTTCCTTCTGCTCTGGGTCTCGAAGACCCGGCTTCTGTGTTGGCGACAAACTCGGAGCCTCCTTCAAACGGGCGCTTGTTCTGGCTATTTCCGTTATTACCCGGTGCTGATCCATTGCCGGTTCTTCCGCTATTACTTGTGTTTGCTTTTACCTTCTTGTCATCAGCTTCCTCTTCTGTAGTATCTGTCGCAGCGTGTTTGTTGCACGCATCCATCAATTCTCCCATTGTAACTTCCGACGCATTTCGACTTGATTTCATGCGAGTTAACTTTTGCACTAAAGGTATATACTTGCATGTTTTTGCCATGGCTTGTAGTGCATCCTTGGGCTGAATATCTGTGGACGAGTGAAGTATCTCCATAACCCGGCGCACCCAACTGCGTGCCGACTCTCCCTTCTTCTGGACGCATCGCTCTAGATCATCAATAGTGACCAATTTTCTGCACGTCCCATGAAAGTGCTTGACAAACGCGGTCTTCAGTTCCTCCCAGGACTTGATCGATCCTTCCGGCAAGTTGGTGAACCACAACTTTGCTGCTCCTTCTGACATCATTAAGTACATGAACTTGGCTTGGAGATTCTCAGATGCGTTGCGAATTGACATTGCCATCTCATAACTGCTTAGCCATGTTTCTGGATCCATAGTTGGCTCGTAATTCACTACTTTCCCTGGCTCTTTGAATTTTTCCGGGTAAGGTTCAGCTCTGATATTGTCCGAGAGACACTTGGGTCCCGCAAGAACGGTCGAGGCCGGCCTTGCTCTAGAAACGTGTGATACAGCGGGGGGCGCGGCTGGGCGCGGCGCTGCGGGAAGTCCATGCGCTGCAGACCCGGCCGCGGCCCTCCGAGCCCTGGAACTGTCCACAACAGCCTGTGCTGCTGATGCTGCCTGAATGCGGGGAGGAGGCGGCATTTGCTGCTGCTCTTCCCTCCGCCGTGCTGAACTTGTTTGGATATTCCCTTGTTGTTGACTGACGTATGGCGTCCCGTGCATCCCACTTCTATGATCCGGATAATTGGCTTGCTGCGCCACCGCAGTGTGCAACAGATCAATTGCTTGCCGGGTCTTCTCGGCATGGGGTGACTCTCCCACGGGGATTTGATTTAACGCGAGTGTCGCTGCATACACATTGTCCATGGGATTATTGTAGTGACCTGCTGGTGTGCGAAATCGTGACGATGGCGGTGGTGGTAGATCGTTGCCGGTTGTGACTCTAGTCTGTGGTGGGGGTAACCCGGCCCGCTCATTTGCCGGATGTGCCCCCGCTGTTGCTGGTTGGGGTGCGGTTCCCTGGTTCACCGCTGGTATCGGCTGGTCCTGAGGTGTAATAAATAAAGCAGCCGGATTAATAACCCCGCCTGTTGCTGGTAACCTAGTTTGATGCCTTTGGTGTACTCTAGATGTTTCCTCTCGGAGCCGAGTTTCCAGCGCATCCAGCTCACGTTGCCGCGTGGCCATCCCTTGCCTTTCTGCCTCTACCTGCCTTCTTTGCTGTTCCAACGCACGACGAGCCACATCCAGATCCCTGACACGTTCTGCTGCGTTTTCTGGAGTGATAACCGTAGCAAGAACCGTGGGGTCTAGGATCAGATTATTGTCGAATAAGGCCGGGTGACGCGGGTTCGAAGGACCCGCCCCTGGTGTCCGGTTTCCCAGGAATCCGAACGTATTTGCGTGCAACTCCTCGTCTGCTGCGCGGCTGGTTACTGACGCCGATTCTCCATCAACCCGGGCTAGAACCGGGTCTCCGTTAGCCGCGTCCTGCTGCTGGGCCAATGCCTGAGCCGTCCCGACTGCTGCTGCGGTTGCGTTCTCTTGGTTGGGATTGGCCGCGGGAGCCGTGTAGACCGCAACTCGGCGTATGATACTCGGTGTAAATTCATGCTGTTCTTCTCCGGCGTTATTCTCCTCGTACCGGTTCTCCAGCAGATCCAGGATAGACTCGGTATCATCCTCTCTCTCGACCCGGTCGCGCGGGGTCCATGCCAGCTCCTCCGGCTGTTCCCACTTCGTGATGGGTTATTCCGCCGGATATGTCGTTCCGATCGATTCTTCGTCATCTGATCGGATAGAAGTGGCTTCCCCTGACACAGAATCAGATCCAAAATTGTCAGGGATCGAACCGGAAGTACATACCTTACCAATGAAGATGCTGATCCGGCCGATTGTCACGACAGATCCGGATTCGAGGTAATCCGATTCTGGCCCCCAGCCGGAATCGTCCACCGTCTTTTCTCCTTTGTGGTCGATGTAGATCTCGCCGACGACAAGATTCTCCATGTTCTTCCGAGCTTCTCCCGTGATGTAAACACCTTTGGACGCAGGACCCACGGTGGGCGCCAACTGTCGTGGGATAATCACGGCAGACGTTACCGGGGGTAACTGATCTTGGGGCAAGACGACACAGGCGTTTGGGAGAGGGTTTAGCTCAGAGGAAAACATGATGCAACTCGATCTGGTAGCCGGCAATCAAAGTCGCCGAGTCTCCGATCTTGATATAATAACTCAACTCTGGGGTTACACTAGATGCTCGATATCAAGCGATATTGCTAGGATTCTTAGATCTCAAACAACTACTCCTAGGGGTCGGTTTATAAAGCACCCGTACCCCTTGGCTTATCCTCCAAGGCGCACTCTGGATCCTACCCGGACACGGCGCACAAACCCTAACTTTCCTTTACCATAACCCACAATCCGGGTTACTGGGCCTACAAACTTGGGCCTTCCAAAAGTTTCTTTATCCTTAGCCGGATCCTGCGCAGCGTCCTTTGGGCCGGGTTACTCCTTGCAGTTTGGCCTACCGGGTTATTATCCCCCCATCAAACCCAATCGGTGTTCCTCAGTCGTGCCATGAGGGGAGACTGCGTGGAAAAGGCACGCTAGGAAAGAAATCAACAACATGTATGGACGAGAAATCTTTCACTCAAGCACACTACACAGTTCTAGTTAATTCCAGCTTGGCGGCTCCATATATCCAGGAACACAAGGATATTTTACGCTCGGAATACCCGGAGCAACCTGAAGATTTCATTGCTAAAGAACACGCAAAGACTTTCGGCGGTTTGTTGCAAAGACGTCTCATTAATGACAACATTGTTGAAGATGAGCTATACTTGTTGGCCAAGCAACCATCTTCGACTGTATTGACCTTTAAAGGGTACGAGATAAATGGTAACATATTTTACACGGCAGACCAAGATAAAAAGAGCACCAACCAAAACAGTGGCGTCCGGTTTGATGCAAAAGACGACAACGGGCAAAGGGTCACATACTATGGTTACATAGAGCAGATATGGGAACTTGACTACGGACCTTCCTTTAAGGTCCCTTTGTTCTGGTGCAAATGGTTCAACCTGTCAGGCGTGAAGGTAGACCCGAAGTACGGAATGACAACAGTGGATCAGAAGAATCTTGGGTACGGCAATGATCAATTCGTCCTAGCCAATGATGTGGCTCAGGTTTTCTATGTGAAGCACATGTCTAGCAGACCGAGAAAAGAAAAGATAAGGAAGCGAATACATCAGACGATGAGCCAAGGCGCCACATAGTTCTTTCAGGGAAAAGAAACATCGTGGGAGTCGAGGACAAGACAGACATGTCAGAAGATTACAATAAATTTGATGAAATTCCTCCCTTCAAAGTCAAAGATGATCCAAGCATTCAGTTAAATGATGAAGATGTTCCATGGTTACGGCGCAATCAGAAGAAAGGCAAGAAGAAAAATAGAAACGGATCATCCCTTTAGTCCCGGTTGGGGACACCAACCGGGACTAAATGGGTTAGGGTTTTGTTTGGACCAATCAGATAGAATCACACGAATCGTGTGTTTCTTTCAACCGCTTGTGAGTCGTTGGATCCGGGGTGTGTTTCTTTCGAGCTGTTGTGAGCCGTTCGATCAGGGCTATGGTGTGTTTCTTTCGAGCTGTTGTGAGCCGTTGGATGAGGTGTTTCTTAACCGTTGGATCAAAACCCTAGCTCAACACTTTGTGAGCCAGAGGACCCTATATATAGCCCAGCTTCATACACCGGTCAGTTCATCTCCCAAATACAAAACATCCGGATTCGCCAGCATACGTCATGCCGTGCATTTGGTATGCATATATGCACTCTGTAGCCACGGCAGAGTTGTATACTGGCGATACCGATTGTTTTGTTCTACACCACCCTTTAAAGTTTGATACATCATATATTCAGTTCATCGAGCAAATACAAAACATCCGGATTCGCCATCATACGTCCAGCTGTGCATTTGGTATGCATATATGCACCCAGTAGCCACGGTTGGGCTGTATGATGGCGATACTGATTGTTTTGTTCTACACCCCTCTTTAAGGTTTGATACATCATATATTCAGTTCATCGAGCAAATACAAAACATCCGGATTCGCCATCATACGTCCAGCCGTGCATTTGGTATGCATATATGCACCCAGTAGCCACGGTTGGGCTGTATGATGGCGATACTGTTTGTTTTGTTCTACACCCCCCTTTAAGGTTTGATACATCATATATTCAGTTCATCGAACAAATACAAAACATCCGGATTCGCCATCATACATCCAGCCGTGCATTTGGTATGCATATATGCACCTAGTAGCCACGGTTGGGCTGTATGATGGCGATACCGTTTGTTTTGTTCTACACCCCCCTTTAAGGGTTGATACATCATATATTCAGTTCATCGAGCAAATACAAAACATTCGGATTCGCCATCATACGTCCAGCCGTGCATTTGGTATGCATATATGCACCCAGTAGCCACGGTTGGGCTGTATGATGGCGATACCGTTTGTTTTGTTCTACACCCCCTTTAAGGTTTGATACATCATATATTCAGTTCATCGAGCAAATACAAAACATCCGGATTCGCCATCATACGTCCTGCCGTGCAATTGGTATGCATATATGCACCCAGTAGCCACGGTTGGGCTGTATGATGGCGATACCGTTTGTTTTGTTCTACACCCCCTTTATGGTTTAATACATCATATATTCAGTTCATCGAGCAAATACAAAACATCCGGATTTGCCATCATACGTCCTGCCGTGTAATTGGTATGCATATATGCACCCAGTAGCCACTGTTGGGCTGTATGATGGCGATACCGTTTGTTTCTTCTACACCCCCCCTTTGGAAACAGAAAGAAGAAAAAAAGAAATGTGCGCCCCCCTGTACATGCCTTTAGTACCGGTTGCTGTTAACAACCGGTGCTAAAGACCCTTTAGCACTGGTTGTTAACAGCAACCGGTACCAAGAAAGGCAAGAGTAAGATTGTGACGACCGGTTGTCACAGAGGCAGACAGAAGAAGTCACGGTATGAAAGTCATGTATTCAACATCGACCAAGAAAGGCAAGCGTAAGATTGTGACGAAAGGTTGACAGAGTGAAATACTCGCGATATATGTATGTACTTTTTAAAAGTGAGAAACAAAGTAGCAGCGGGCTAGTATACCAATCGCTAAATCAATCTACATGTATGGTATCTCGCTAAATCAATCTATATATATATTTATCCACGATATATATGCTCGATGTATCACTTGCGCTCTCACTTCTCGTTGCCTTACTCATTACCCACCCTAACAAACACAGAAACTTACCACAGGCGCATAAACTCCAAAATGCGCTGGGGGTAACTTTACCGCAGGCGCAAAGTGAAAAAATGCGCCTGGGACAAGAGCAGTACCGCAGGCGCATATGGTGTAGTGTGCGCCTGGGGTAAGTGATCAGATTTTTCCCATTTTCCACCACATTTTATATTTTTGTTTATGATTTTAGAAATCAACTACCAAGTTATAGGATGTATTCCCATATTGTTTGTTGACTAAAATGTTCTTTGTTCTACCTTTCAAATTGCTAGATATATGTTTTCCTGGCTTAGATTAATTTTTGGACCTCTAGATTTATTTTTGGTGAACAGATATAGATATAGTAGTTTTTGGTGAACAGATATATAGAAACGGTAGTTTTTCTGTTTTGTTTTCTTGATGTGTTTTTGTTTGTTTTCTTGATGTGTTTTTGTTTGTTTGTTTTGAAATGTGTGTTTGACATAATATAGAAATAGTATAGCTAGGAATTAATATAGAAATAATATCCATTACATAATAATATATCCATTACATACTAATATATCCATTACATGCATATATCGAACGCAAGATGCGGTACACAAACAACATCTACTCGAGCTCCGTCGAGTAGATGCAGAACAACTCGTAGGAAACGTATGCATCTATGGCTGCATAGTTGACGTTGGTCCGGTCCAGTGGGGTCTTCTCCCAATACCTGTGATTCTTGGAGGGGAAACGAGACTTCATGGTTTCGTAGCCGTCGTGGATGAAGGCAGTTGCCATGGGAGCCATCCCGGTCTTGGACCCGTACAACTCATCAAAATGGATAAGGTCCTGAAGATCAATGTAGTGATCTTCAGGTATCACAATACCCAAGCGCATCAACTTCTGACGGTCTTGAGTGATGTCAACGCTGCAGAAGTCATACCCCTTGTTGACAATAAAATCAACAAGTGCCGGAGAATGCTTTGAACTACTTCAACAACAAAAAATTGATATGTGTTAGATATGTTGCAACACATGTATTCTTCAGATGCAACAAACAAATCGAAAATGCAAGATTGTACGTGTGCGTTACCTTGACCATTGGAAGACCAAAACGGCCTCCTCGATTGCAATCTGGATGACGGAAACATCCCGTTGATCCGCCGTATACTCTAGATCAAGCCGGAAGAACCTATGGTGTTCATCGGCTTCTTCATAGAGATCGGTCAAATGCTCAAGAACACCGGGGAGCCTCTCGCAATTATTGGTGTAGGTCACGTCGAGACTCTTGCCGCATGGTGTGGCCACACCTAGAGTCTTCCAAACTTCATCCATGGGTTCTTGGTGGAGGAAGATCGAAGAGAGCAAGAAGAGAAGACAGAGGAAGAAGAGAAGACAGAGAAGAAGAAACAGAGAGACTCTCTCGATCGGGTGCGCACTGTAGCAGTAAAACCGCCGCGCGGGAGGCGAGCAGTTTGTACCTTTAGCACCGGTTTGTGTTAACAACCGGTGCTAAAGACCCTTTCGCACCGGTTGTTAACACAAACCGGTGCTAAAGGTATGTACAGGGGCGCGCAGTCTGAAAGTGGCCCCAGTACAGACCCTTTAGCACCGGTTTGTGTTAACAACCGGTGCGAAAGGGTCTTTAGCGCCGGTTGTTAACACAAACCGGTGTTAAAGGTCTGTACAGAGGCGATATCCAACACTTAGCGAAAATTTTCTCTCATTCAGTTTCGCGCGCGTCTTCTCTCCTTCACACGGCAAAGCCCTGCTCCGGCCGCGCGTCGCCGTCCGCCTCGCCGTCATCTGCTCGTCGCCGTCCGCCTCGCCGCCCCGGGCGCGCCCCGATGTCGCGCCGCTTCCCTCTTCCTCCCACCACCGACCAGAGGCCGCGCGCGCGCCTCCCCACCGCGGCCCCGCCTCCGTCGCCGTCGCCGTCCGCCTCCGCCCCGTCGCCGCCCACACGCGGCCCCGACGCCGCCGCGCACCGCGCCGTCGCCCCCTATGGACCCTCGCCGTCGCCTCTCGCCCCTCGCCGTCGCGCCGTCGCCCTCTGTAGGTAAGGAAAACAGAGAACGTTTTTTTACTGCTTTAATTTGTTTTTACAATTTTGTTTAGTGGTAGAAATTTAGTGTCAGAATCTTGTGTTAGAATTTTTGTGTTAGAATTTAGTGTTAGAAATTTTTAGAGTTATAATTTAGTGTAAGAATTATTTTAGTGTTAGAAGTTAGGAATCTATTATATACTAAAAGCAATATACAGAACTCTAACGGAGACACCAGGTTAATCCACATAGGTTAAAAATATATAAACCATTGATTTTTATTGTGACGGTTGAGATTAAAAGAAGGAGAAGTTACGTACAAAATAAATTTGGTACAACCAAGTCGTTTCAACACGTACAGACTAAATCAAGCCCTGTTTCCTAATAAAAAAACTAACTCGCCAAAAAAAATGTGTCCGGCCATATCTGACTCCTAAAGGTGTCCGTTCAATACTACTCTACACGAAAAAAACCACATATCGTATCCTTTTCTTTGATCTCACGCAGCCACATGTCAGAGAAAACTACCCCAAGCTGGACTCGGCGTCCAATACATCTCCTGACTAATACGGCTTAGACATCGCCTGTTGCACTGCCGCCGGCCGCCGGCCGCCGCCCTGTCCGCCCATTCCTCTGGCCAGATCCTCCGTACCTTTTCTACTTTCTAGCCCTCGGCCTTCATTCAGGTTCGGTGGCAAATGCACATTCAGCTAACATAGGGTTGCCTCGCCGAGCTACAAACAGGGCCCTAATCTCCCACTCTGTTCGATTTCCTTATTATATTCTCTTGCTTGGCTAGAGCACCTCCGGTGTCTCACGCTATCCATCTCCGTTTTGTCCAGTGAACTCAACTCATCTGCTTGTACTAATGGTGCCGGCATGATTATCACTACCCTAAGATGCGTCGATCAAGCAAATAGATGTTAGCTGTCTATGTGCCTGCACATACATGCACCAAGGAAATCTGACAGTGGTCTGTTGAACCTTGCAAGTTAGCTACTGCATCCGCTAATTTCAACAACAAAAAAAGCTACAGCCTCACGTTCTCATGCACGTCACCGCCGTATTCATCTCGGTTACCTCGGCTGGCCGACCAGTTCGACGGCGTTCTAGACGCTAAACAAGATAGACTTCATCTTTGGATGCGAGACTTCAGTACGGTGACGGTGACGGCGTTGAATTCCAGATGAAATACCCGCTGGCTTGCGTATCACGATGTAATGCAAGAGGCAAGCAATCTTCATAGACGGGTGTATATAATAACCATGAGGCAAGTGCACACGGACTGATGAGTCCATGCAACATTACGTAGATTAAACCATCCGGAGTTGGTGCTTCTAGCTTCAGCTACGGCGACTACTTCATGAAAGACCGGCCACACAGGGTGAACAAGAACAAAAGGTATGTTTTTCCATTGTGGGTGATGCCGGTTTCCTTTACCGGCAGCAGGTCTCTTACTTGAGCTCTTGCGCTGTCCGCGCCTTCAAATTGTACACCGCAAGAGGCAAGAAGATGGAGCGACTAGGGATTTGGATTTCGGCCGTTAAATACATAATTCTGCCTGAGATACGGCAATTTCATCCTGGAGCAGTAAAACAGTTTACCGGACAAAAACTTATGCATTTTAGGTTATTTTAGTAATGAAAATTAATGTTCGATAGAAATTTGCACGAAAATTCTAATTTTGGTCGATTTTTTGTTCCAAGTATAAAATTTTGGTTCTTACTTTTCGTCCAAGAATAGACCGAAATTTCACTCAAGACCAGTAAAATTTCCAAAAGCGAAATCCAAATCCTTGGGATGGACGAAACATGCGCAGATCGAGGATCATCGTAGAAGGCTACACGTACTAATATGTTGTGGCTTCTGATGTACACGGCGATGGTGATGTTGACGCGGTCGTACATACTTTCAAGCATGCACGTGCACCCAACGAGAAGGTGCATATGTAGGCTAAGTACACATATATTGGTGATTGTGTGGCCTCCGGTCTCTCTTTTCCAATCGAAAAGCTTCCTCCAGATTCACTTACCATCGTCATCCCTTGCATAAGGACTAACTATCCTGTAACCACAATTTATCGGGCGAAGAAACTAGCAAGTGCTTCATGTGGTAATTGTTCTATACTACATGACTTTTTCTACACAAAAAATGCAATTGTTACTTAACTTTCAATATTTCTATCATTGCACTCATGGTAGCAATTATTTGTCCTTAGGAGCTAACGTATATTGATTTTTTTTCCTGCAATTTTGTTTCAGCACAGAGAACAATCACGTCATGTGACTAAAGCATACGATTTTCTCTTAGAAATTTCAACTTTTAAACCCATTATGCATCATTATATTTGTTTGCATATTGTTTTGTAATTATAAATATTAAGAGTTTGTGTTTTTTTCTATGGTCTCCAAATTTACACTTTTCATAACAAAGGTAAATTATTCTTAATAATTGTGGAAAAAAAAGAGTTAGGTATCATGACACAACAAATAAATGTAGCAATGTCGTACACCACTGGATTAAAGAGTTAGGGATCATGGAGATATGCACTAAATGATCTGAACATAATACTTGCAAAAATGGAAGATGGTTTCGAAAACTTGCAGAAAAGTTTCTCTAACTTCGACCATGGATCTTGAAATATACTTGAAACTGTTGAAAATAAATTAATATCACTTAATTACTATTAATTTAATGAACCACATACATATGAAAATTTAGTGGTCAATTGCATCATGGAGGAAGTTCCATGAATAAAATGGTGAATATGTCTTACGACAAATCGAACACACTTTTCTGTCAAGTTAGGAGGGTGTCTCAAACAAGAAATACTATCAAATAGTCACTAGGATGACATATATACTATTGAAACCTACGAACTTATACTAAGGATGGCGGAACATAGGCTGGATCAAAATGGCAGGGATGTTCTAGAAAACTTGCAGACAAATTCCTATTACTTGCACCATCACCCTATAAACATATATACTATTGAAACTTTTGAATAAAAATAATATCACTATACTATCTTCCATTTAATGATGTGTATTCATTAATGCAAGAGTTTCCAAAAAAAAATTGCGGAATAATCATTTGGCCAACAGTTGAATATTAAAGATATTGCTTGGAGAGTGATTTTCTATTTTCTTTGCACAAAATTGGCAGTGGATAACAAAACATATTATTTCATCTCACGTGATATGAATATTAATATAGTGTATGAACTCATCAATTTAGTTCTGCACTTTCGACTAACTAAAGATGGTGCCCTCGCATTTGCGAGGGCCACTATGCTAGTTTTTAGAAAAAAAATAGTGTTAGGAATTTCTACTTAGGAATGTTTAGTGTTAGGAAATTCTACTTAGGAATTTTTACTTAAGAATTTTACTTAGTAATATCAACTTAGGAATTTCACTAAAGAATTTTTAGAAAATTTCACTAAGTTAGTGTTAGAAAAGTTCACTAAGTTAGACAAATTTCACTAATTAAGTTAGTGTTAGAAAATTTCACTAAGTTAGAAAATTTCACTAAGTTAGAAAAATTTCACGAAGTTAGAAAATTTCACTAAGTTAGAAATTTTCACTAAGTTAGTGTGTTAGAAAATTTCACTAAGTTAGTGTCTTAGAGAATTTCACTAAGTTAGTGTTAGAAAATTTCAGAAAGTTAGAATAATTTCACTAAGTTAGAAAATTTCACTAAGTTACCATCTTGTTCCTGTTTAACTTTCATCTTATTTCTGTCATTTTCTCAATTTACTATTTTTTACTAAGTTAGAAACACTAAGGTATTTTACTTAATTATGGAACGGGCTTGTTTTTAGTTCATGTCTATGTTGGACCCGCCGGGCGATGTCCGGGACTGGGCCCCGCCAGGCTGGCACTGGGAGCTCCTTAGTATCGGGGCACACGGCTTGGTGAGAAATCCGGGTGACGTGGTCGACCCGGATATTCTTTGGTGGCCATCGCGTGGGCCACGCTCGGTGCAGAGAGAGCCGGCCCCTGAGGAGGTGGTACAACAGCGTATCAGGGAGGAGGACGAGCACGTCCGTCGCTACATGTACTTGCTCGATAGGCAGTATAGCAGCAGTTGGTCGATTATTCGGAGGGTTCCTTACCACGTGAGCTATGACCCTATGAGGGTTCCTTATCTATGGATGCGTAGCACCCGTGACTCAGCACCCCGCGGCTTAGGACCCGGTCGGAGTTAATTATTTTGAGAGATGTCACGAGACTATGTATAAGTGATATTATTCGATCGTGATGTATTAGGGTTAAAAAAATTAACCCGATCTATGTAACTCTTGGTGTCCAGAACTATTATTTCATTAATATGTCCAGAACTATTATTATTAGAATTATTATTTGTAGTTTGAATTATTATTAGAATTAGAATTAGAATTAGATTTAGATTTAGAATTAGCTAGAAGTAGAATTTCGTTAAGTGTCCGATGAAATAATTTCGCTAAGTGTCCGATGAAATAATTTCGCTAAGTGTCCGATGAAATAATTTCGCTAAGTGTTCTTCATTTTGTAAATTTCACTAGCAGGTGTTGATCTATGGATCCCCAAGAACCTGCACATGATCCGCACGCCGATCAGCTCGCGGGAATGGGTGAGGCGGAGAAGGAAAGAATAATGTGCCAGATGATTTTTGATGATGCAACGGCCATATATAATGATCACGACGGTGGACAGGCGTTTAGCAATCAATTTTTGAACGACTCCGGTGACGGAGCTTAGAATATAGAAGATGTAGTAGATGATGACGACGACAACGTCGAGGATGAAGAAGTGCCCTCCAGAACAACATCTGCCAATGTATATCTCAAGTCACTGTTCACGCAACAATTAATTTGTATTCCACTTACTAACGAATCATTATTTTCCCGTTTAGGCGCCCTCCGGAACAGCTAGCGCAAGTACTGAGACAAAGTCGAAACGAGGCCCGGCCGCAAGGTTGAAAGATACCGCAAGGTTCCCGATCGATACAGTTGCTGCTGATGGCAAACCACTTCAGCCCCCAGAAACTTATCGCAAATTCGTAAATCAGTGCGGAGTTGTTGTAAGAGACCTGGTCTCGATCAACTTAATAGAATGGAATAAGCCGAAGACAGGCGCCAACGTTGGAGCTACTTATGTCGATGAAAGATTGAAAAAAATTCTTTGCGACACGCTATGGCTAAATTTCAGCGTAGCGAAAGATAAGAAGAAGAAAGTCAAGGAGTGGGCTTTGAAGAAGATGGCCACACAATTCCAGAGGTGGAAGAAAGACCTGTGGAAGAAATATAAGGACGAAGATCCAGTTTTCACTGGGCACCTAGTGAAGATAAGAGACGCTTGGGATGATTTTAAGGCGTACAAGAAATCGGGTGTCTTTGCATCCCGATCAGCCACAAATAAGGAGAATGCGAAGAAGAAAAAATATCACCATATTTTGGGGTCAGGTGGCTACATGACTGCCCTGTCTAGGTGGCGAAGCTATGAAGATGCGCTTGTGAAAAGAGGTATCATTCCACAGACACATGACTGGCCCGATAGGTCCAAGTTCTGGTTGTTCGCGCATGGGGCAACGTTGCACGCTGAGACTGGGATGATTGTTGCGGAGGGACCATGGTCGGAAAAAATAACAAATGTCGTAGCAGAACTACAGAAGGCAATAGAAGGTGTTCGAAAAGGAACTTTTGTTCCCGATAGAGAGAACGACAAGCTGACGAAGGCACTCGGGAACCCCGAAAAGTGGGGACGAACACGAGGCTTTGGAGCCACTACCCCGTGGAGCCAAGGGTTTGCAGCGGACATTGGCACTTACAGAAGCCGTGCTAGAAGCAAGAAAAGGGCGATGGAACGGATATCGACATTAGAAGAAAAGGTGGAGTTTCTCTTGAAGAAAGGGGGACACCCTGTACCTGACACTGAAGAGGAGGTAGAACATCGTCCTGCACCTGATCTGCTGCAAATAGAAGACGATCCTGTAGCAGATGCCGTCCCATCTCAGCATAGAAGCAGCGTGGTTTCCACGCACCTGCAGCTCGAAGACGGTCGTGCAGTCGAACCGTCGGCGCCTCACTACCCCGTGGATGATATCACGGAGAAGACAAACTGTGAGATACATATGCCAATGGGGAACATATCCTTCAGGGTGGCGTCAGGCTATGCTTTACCGAATCAACCTGGAGCAACCTACCATGGTGGTCATAATCCAGCATCCCATGCTCGTGTCGGGTTGTCAACAATTACGCCGGGATGCCATTCAATTGAGCTCCATATTCCTGGAGGTGAAGGCGAGAAGAAACTGGGAGAAATGGAGCTTGGTATCATCTTGTGGAATAAGAAACACATCGTGTTTCCTAACGCGGCGCCAAGGACACCGACTCCTCCAGGTACAAATGCACCACCTCCATCAATTACTGAATGTTGCACCACATGTAAGCCTATTTGTAATAGTTTTTTCACTTTTGTACAGAGAATGCACGACCTCCAAGTCAACCCCCAACGCACCTCCAAGTCCACCCCACAACGAAGATTGGGAGCCCAAGGCCGAGGGTCCATCGCCCGTGCACTCCTGTGAGCCGACGGATGCGCCCACTACGGGTACGGCAAAGCGGAAGCTGCAGTTCAGAAGAAACGGGACTCCTCCCAAGAAGATACAAAGTAAACGCAAGAAAGTACAGACTCCCCCGCAGTTACCAGGCCTGATGACTCCGGAGGAACTAACCGATGCCGTGAAAGCCAAAACCAAAGCATGGTTCGCACGGTTTCCCCTGAAGCCCCCTCCAGACGTCTGGAAGGAAACTCTGAAGGACATCCCAAAGTGGAAAATTGAGCGGACCATCGACAACTTATATTATCCTGCACCGCCGCCGCCGCCGCCCCTTTCAGACTATGAACGGTACATTGAGAATACGCACACCGCAGAGATGAAGCAGGCGGAGCAGACGAAATGCAGGAAACAAGTTCCCCAGCTCAGACAACAAGAAGCACGGTCAATTGCCCCGCTCAAGGTGTTATCTGACCAGGCTTCAGTGTCCGGTCCACGCATGGGCAACGTGGCTTACACTATTGCTGATGTGGTATATACATACAAGCCCGAGCACCCTCTGGTCGAAAATCCTACTGCTCTAACAACCGAACTACGGAATTTACATGATTGGTACTTGGAGGCCGCAAGGCAAAAGAGAGACTGTATCATGGCTCAAGTTCAGGATCAACACTACTTCAGAGAGTACGGTGTGGAGCTTGGGTTCGATGATTTCTTCCAGATGTACAATCAACGTGCCCTCGACAAGCCTATCCTCAGCTGCTACTGTTTGTAAGTGATTTATTTGTGTAATTTAATTATTTAGTTAAGCTCGCGTTCATTGCCCGTATAATTATCACTCACGACATTATTTTTGTACGCTACTATGCAGAATGAAGATTCGTGAATGCAGGCTGGCAGGAATCTGGGACTTTGGGTTCATTGACCCGTATTCGTATCATCAAAACACAATAGAAAAGTTCAACAAGGATACACCAGATGATTTGCTAAGGTTTTGTAACATCCCAAGTATGAAAACTACCCCTAGAATGTTTGATTTCCTGTTTAATTAAAGTATTGCATCATGGCATCATATTTATTTCCTTGTTTGCCTTGTTTACTATTTGTTTTGCATCTGTTCTTAATTGTTTTCACAATGAAACTCAAACAATTTCAAATGCTTTGTTTTCATACTTGCTCTGTTACAACCTTTTAAATAAAAATCTCAAATAAAAACAACCAATTTGCTTTCATATCATTCCACATTGATCAACTAATAAAATGATGCTTTTATTTCAATTAAGTAATTCCAAATTGCTTTCAAATTCAAAGCATCTTCAAACAGCACCTCATTTGAAAATTATAAAAATACCAAACAAATTCTAGTCACAATTGTTCTATTTATTCAATAGGGGTCACCCTAATAAAAACATTGTTTCCAATAGTAATCAATTAATTATTAAATCATTCAAATTCAAGCCAAAACTTTCAAACAGTACCCATTGTTGAAAATTATGAAATTACAAAACAAATGTACTCACTTGTTTCCAATTAAATTCATTGGTTTTCTATAATTAAAAATCTTGTTTTAAATAACCAAGTTATTAACCAAAATTCATCCAATTTCAAACCAATTTACAAAACAGCAATAAATTTGACTTTTCAAAAACCAAGTGGACATTATGGTAGATTTTGAGCTAACAAACTCACATGATTTTTCCCTAAATTTTTAAAACTCTAAAACCTATCTTTTGCTTCCATTTTCTAGTGGGTACAAAAAAAAGAGAGAAAAGCAGAAAAAGAAAAAGGAAACAGCAACGCACGCGCGCGGCAGCTAGCAGCCCAGCCCAACCCACCTAAGCCTTACCGCGCGCGCAACCCAGCATTCCGGCCCGAAAACGCTTCGCCCCTCCCTTTTCTTCTTCAGCTGTACGGCACCACATCCAGGGGTGCCACGGCGACCACTGCCGCACGTCGACGGCCGTGCGCGCCCCCTAGCCCCCTATAAGATCCCCTCCTAGCCCGCAGCATTGCCCTAGAACCCTAGCCTGTCCCTCTCCCCTCGCGATCGCCGCCAACCCCTCTCATCTCGCCGCGTTCTTCTCTCTGCCGCCACTCGCCGGCGTTCATCTCTGAACACGAGATGCCCCCGTCGCTGCAGTTCCCCCTCCACCCTCCTAAACCCCAAAAACTGAACCACCAGTTCTTTAGCGAACGGTTGGACACCACGGGAGCCGAGGAGAAGGTCCACGCCGTCGCCGCCATCACCACCCTCTGCCACCGCCGCCACTCTCTGAACTTCGCCGGTGAACGCCGCCGTCACTGCGCGTTTCCTCGCCGGATAGCCGGGAAAGGAGCTGCCACCGCTCCCTCTCCGTCACCAACACCCACGGTGAGCACGAGGGACACCGCAGCCCCGCCGCCGTCCGCGACGCCGCCGTCTACGCAGTCTGCACCGCGCCTCTGCCTCGTCTTCGATCGACGGTGAGCAGCAGCTGAGCCCCACCGTGCCCTCCTCTCCATCTTGCTCACGTTGCACGCATCTGCATCAGCCACACGCGAACACCACCACGGCGTAGCACTGCCCCATCGATCGCCGCCGTCGAGCGTTTGTCTCTGTCAGCGGTCGGTCATGTTTTTCGTCAGTGTAAAATTCAGTTAAGCGAACCTGAAACATAACCTATCTGCGCACGGTATACTGACAACACGACGCGATCACCGCACTGGTTCAGGCACAACGCGCAGAGGGCCAGGTCTTGGGTTCGATCCCCGCAGCGCCCACCTTTTTTTTTTGGATTTTTCTCCCCCGCGTCCATGGCCCACCTGTAAGCCACACAGTGGTCACGCGCACGCCACGCTGGCCAGTGGCCCACGGGCAGTGGCTGTGGGAAGGTTAATACGCGGGAACAAACGTTTTCCTGCACGTTTTTATTTAATCAAGGTCCAATAAAATTGCAGATTGGTCCCTGGACTTAAAATGCCTATAACTTTAGTTTTATAACTCTAAAAAATGAAAATAAAATATGTGTGCTGGTCTAAACTTAATTCTCTAGCTAATGGTAACTTTTGTTTGATGTTTTGAAATTTCCAAATGCCATTTAAATTTGAATTCAAATAATTCAATTGCAAATTTCTAAAATCCATAACTAATTCATTATTAATCCAATTAATGCAAATAAAATATGTTTTCCATACCATTTCAAATAACCTTTTCAAATATAAATTTTGTTTCATGGTTTGAATAATTTAAATTGCCTAAACAATTTAAACCTTGTTTAATTCATTTAAATTTGATAAAATCATAACTTGCTCAAAATAAAATATTTTTGAACATGCAAAATGTGTTTTCAAACCATAAAAGTATAAACTTTTGAAATATGAATTTGGTTTAATGATTTGGACAATTAAAAATTCAAATAAGTTCATGTTTGAATTAAATTCATTTAATTCTTGCTTAAACTTGTTTAATTCATAAATAATTCATTTGAAATCCTTTTGCAACAAGTGAAACATGTAATACACCCAAAATCTTGTGTTCTTTTCAAATATGAACTTTGTTATCTATTTTGAACAATTTAAATTGGTGAAAACAACAAATGCTTGTGTGACACCTTTAAGTAACCAAAATTCCAAAACTTAATAAATGAATTTCTAAACTTGGTAAACCTTATTTCCAATTGCTTCTATTGTTGTTATTTTGTTGTTTTCCTCATCCATGCATCATGCTAATCCACTTTCACATGTTGCTTAGTTGTAAAACAATTAATTCAAGCATAATTCATGGGCTTTACATATGCAATCCCAAATTGCATGTGGGTCCATTTAATCATGTTGTTATCTTGTCAACTAGTTTATTTTGTTGCATCAATTAAATGGTCATGCATCATCCCATGATTGTTCACTATGCCATGATATTGATTGTTTATCTCTCTGCGTTGTCTGTTTGCTTCTTCTCGGATACACGACGACGTTGAGACTGACGGTTCTTACGACACCCCTTCTAAGGATTTAGCTCATTACCAGGCTACTGGGTTTGCAGGCAAGTTATCACTCACATGAACCATCGTGTTCCTTTTCAACATTGGTTACCGATACTTCCGTTGTCTATTCTGCTAGCCCTATGATTAGTTGCTCTGTTACGAACCTATCACCTGTATCCTTTAACCCTGATATTGCCTCACCTCCACACCTATAACCATTTTTTGAGCCAGTGTCTTACTAGCATGCTTAGGTTGTTTTGCTCGAGTCTGTTAACCGTTACTTCTGTTACTAATTTTTCTATTATGTTATGGGGGCTCGATGTTTAATCAACCAATCATGCTAATGTTATTATTAATAATAATTTGATGATAAGGCACCGGCAGGAGGCCCTGTGTGGTTTTGAGGCCTGCTAGTGTCGACCCTAATAGGAAAAGGGTCTTGTCTACTGATCCATGATGAGCGCACTAACCGCATGTGGGAAGCGAGTATGGGCGCCCCCCTCAATTTGATTCGATTCGCATCTCGTCCAAATCGCCTCATTTAGTTCGTGTTTTCCATTTGCCGCATGCATGTTTTTGCGAGCCCAGGCCAGGGTGGAACTTACGTAGTCGGCATATAGGGGGACACGTTCTTAGAGTGCTATGAGGGTCCATTTTCTTCTGGGCTCGATTAGCCGTGCGCCCAAGGTTCTTTGGGCTTGATGCGGAGAAGAGTTGAGTTGTGTTGAGTGCCCCGCTTGGTGGAAGGGCCTTTCCATCTGGCGGGTTATTCATGCGTGTACGGCCAAATTGGTGCAACCCTACAGGGATGAATCTTCTCGAGAAGCCGTGTTTTCCGCGGTTATGGATTACTTGGTGAAAGTACTGGCTAACAAGTATTCGGGACAACTTAAACCTAATGATTAACAACCTTACACCCAATGATTAACAACTTGACTAGTAATAGGCTTATTGACACAATAATTTGAACCATCATTAATCCAACTGTGTGAGTTATCCTCGGATTGCTTCTTTGGATAAGGGGCGAGATCCAGGATGGGTTTGTTTGAAGTTATCTTTCAGTTGGCTACAATACACGATCTTATCTCCTTTCTGGTAGCCGGAAGTGGTAGAAACTCTGTAGTTGGTTAGAGCAGCCAGTTGCCGCATCTTTTATATCCCCTTTCTTCCGTTGAACCCAAAGCATCTGTGCTTGGTGTTGACGGGTTACACTTTGGTGAACTGTGAGTCTTGCTTGCCAGTACGTTTATGTACTGACCCCTTTGGGGCTGTGGTTTCCGCAGACTACGATTCCGAGGATATCCATGGTGGCTACTACGTGGAGTTGACGAGGCTGCTGACGAGTAGATAGCGGACCCGGGCAGGATCCGAGACTTCGTGGATGGGCTCCGTCTGTTCGTTTCCGGCCTCTTAGGCCTATTTGGTTCTTGTCTATACTCAGACATGTTGAATGCTTCCGCTGTGATGTACTGATGTATTGTTGGGACATGTGTCCTCTGGATGATTGTATTTGCTATCTCTGCTCTAATGAGAGCTATTTGCAACTTATTTCCATCTTTTGTGTCGTAGAGATCTGTTGTGATATCACTTGTTCCAATGCCGTTGACGTACCATGTGTGTATGTTTTGAAGTACGTCAATGGAAGTATCTGGATTTCTATGGGATGGTTTGCGCAGACGATGAATAGTAAGATAATGGTTGTCACACGTTTACGTGTTGGCCTGCTCATATTGAGATGCGGGTGCCGGTATGCCCCGTAAGCCATTTATCTACTGTTTAACGGACTGTGAGTATCCCCTAGAAGTCCGGGTGCGACAAATGGTATCAGAGCCTGTCTGCCTGTAGGATCCCTTTTTACTGGTCGCAGTTGAGTCTAGAAAACTATTTTGTAGCTATATAGGAAAAATGAAACGTGAGAGTAGGAATTCTGTTCTTTTTCTTCTTTCCCCACCCACCCTCCCTTTTCTGGTAAGGAAGTGCAACGTTGTTTTTCCCTTCTCATCTAAACTTTCAAGTTAGGATTTCACGAATCCTGGTTTCTCTAGGATGGTTATATCTACTAGACCATAGGAATTGTGACATGATTTATCATGTTGCCTACTCACGATTGAGAACGGAGGCGTGTAAGCCCCGGAAGCAAATCCTCTATTCCTTAAGCAGTAGATATTGATCCTTTAGAAGCCCGGATGGGTTTTTCGTAGTACCTCAGGAGTTTTGTTCTCATTTTCCCCGATGTTGATATCCTGTTCTTCTCAACATCCTTTTCGTCCGTTGAAATCTTGTTGTTGTTTTCCATCTCAGTTCTTCTACCGGCGTCTAATCAAAACTTCCCAAATATCAAGTCTATCTGGCCAGAAAGGTTGTTGTTGTTGTTGTTAATTCCAGGCTATGAGAGCTGGCATTCCTATCACCTGGGGTTGTTTCGAGGAAGCATTCCTGAATCACCACATTCCAGATAGTCTATTCTCCAAATGAATCAAGTTCTATCCAGCTATACACCCTCCATACAAAACCTCTCCCTTAACTTGAAAATGTTCCGGTGGTTTCCAAATTCCCTGACATCCTTCCAGAAAAGTTGCCAGGGATGCCTATCGTTTTGAACTTCCAGAAAAACTATCCAAGGTGCACGATGTGTTTCACGTGTCACAGCCCAAGAGGACCTTCCCAAGAAGTGTCCGGACCTTTTCTTTTCTCAGTAGGAATCTCGGGGCGCGATTCCTTCAAGGGGGGGCGTTTTGTAACATCCCAAGTATGAAAACTACCCCTAGAATGTTTGATTTCCTGTTTAATTAAAGTATTGCATCATGGCATCATATTTATTTCCTTGTTTGCCTTGTTTACTATTTGTTTTGCATCTGTTCTTAATTGTTTTCACAATGAAACTCAAACAATTTCAAATGCTTTGTTTTCATACTTGCTCTGTTACAACCTTTTAAATAAAAATCTCAAATAAAAACAACCAATTTGCTTTCATATCATTCCACATTGATCAACTAATAAAATGATGCTTTTATTTCAATTAAGTAATTCCAAATTGCTTTCAAATTCAAAGCATCTTCAAACAGCACCTCATTTGAAAATTATAAAAATACCAAACAAATTCTAGTCACAATTGTTCTATTTATTCAATAGGGGTCACCCTAATAAAAACATTGTTTCCAATAGTAATCAATTAATTATTAAATCATTCAAATTCAAGCCAAAACTTTCAAACAGTACCCATTGTTGAAAATTATGAAATTACAAAACAAATGTACTCACTTGTTTCCAATTAAATTCATTGGTTTTCTATAATTAAAAATCTTGTTTTAAATAACCAAGTTATTAACCAAAATTCATCCAATTTCAAACCAATTTACAAAACAGCAATAAATTTGACTTTTCAAAAACCAAGTGGACATTATGGTAGATTTTGAGCTAACAAACTCACATGATTTTTCCTTAAATTTTTAAAACTCTAAAACCTATCTTTTGCTTCCATTTTCTAGTGGGTAAAAAAAGAAGAAGAGAAAAGCAGAAAAAGAAAAAGGAAACAGCAACGCACGCGCGCGGCAGCTAGCAGCCCAGCCCAACCCACCTAAGCCTTACCGCGCGCGCAGCCCAGCATTCCGGCCCGAAAACGCTTCGCCCCTCCCTTTTCTTCTTCAGCTGTACGGCACCACATCCAGGGGTGCCACGGCGACCACTGCCGCACGTCGACGGCCGTGCGCGCCCCCTAGCCCCCTATAAGATCCCCTCCTAGCCCGCAGCAGTGCCCTAGAACCCTAGCCTGTCCCTCTCCCCTCGCGATCGCCGCCAACCCCTCTCATCTCGCCGCATTCTTCTCTCTGCCGCCACTCGCCGGCGTTCATCTCTGAACCCGAGATGCCCCCGTTGCTGCAGTTCCCCCTCCACCCTCCTAAACCCCAAAAACTGAACCACCACTTCTTTAGCAAACGGTTGGACACCACGGGAGCCGAGGAGAAGGTCCACGCCGTCGCCGCCATCACCACCCTCTGCCACCGCCGCCACTCTCTGAACTTCGCCGGTGAACGCCGCCGTCACCGCGCGTTTCCTCGCCGGATAGCCGGGAACGGAGCTGCCACCGCTCCCTCTCCGTCACCAACACCCACGGTGAGCACGAGGGACACCGCAGCCCCGCCGCCGTCCGCGACGCCGCCGTCTACGCAGTCTGCACCGCGCCTCTGCCTCGTCTTCGATCGACGGTGAGCAGCAGCTGAGCCCCACCGTGCCCTCCTCTCCATCTTGCTCACGTTGCACGCATCTGCATCAGCCACACGCGAACACCACCACGGCGCAGCACTGCCCCATCGATCGCCGCCGTCGAGCGTTTGTCTCTGTCAGCGGTCGGTCATGTTTTTCGTCAGTGTAAAATTCAGTTAAGCGAACCTGAAACATAACCTATCTGCGCACGGTATACTGACAACACGACGCGATCACCGCACTGGTTCAGGCACCACGCGCGCAGGGCCAGGTCTTGGGTTCGATCCCCGCAGCGCCCACCTTTTTTTTTTGAATTTTTCTCCCCCGCGTCCATGGCCCACCTGTAAGCCACACAGTGGCCACGCGCACGCCACGCTGGCCAGTGGCCCACGGGCAGTGGCTGTGGGAAGGTTAATACGCGGTAACAAACGTTTTCCTGCACGTTTTTATTTAATCAAGGTCCAATAAAATTGTAGATTGGTCCCTGGACTTAAAATGCCTATAACTTTAGTTTTATAACTCTAAAAAATGAAAATAAAATATGTGTGCTGGTCTAAACTTAATTCTCTAGATAATGGTAACTTTTGTTTGCTGTTTTGAAATTTCCAAATGCCATTTAAATTTGAATTCAAATAATTCAATTGCAAATTTCTAAAATCCATAACTAATTCATTATTAATCCAATTAATGCAAATAAAATATGTTTTCCATACCATTTCAAATAACCTTTTCAAATATAAATTTTGTTTCATGGTTTGAATAATTTAAATTGCCTAAATAATTTAAACCTTGTTTAATTCATTTAAATTTGATAAAATCATAACTTGCTCAAAATAAAATATTTTTGAACATGCAAAATATGTTTTCAAACCATAAAAGTATAAACTTTTGAAATATGAATTTGATTTAATGATTTGGACAATTAAAAATTCAAATAAGTTCATGTTTAAATTAAATTCATTTAATTCTTGCTTAAACTTGTTTAATTCATAAATAATTCATTTGAAATCCTTTTGCAACAAGTGAAACATGTAATCCACCCAAAATCTTGTGTTCTTTTCAAATATGAACTTTGTTATCTATTTTGAACAATTTAAATTGGTGAAAACAACAAATGCTTGTGTGACACCTTTAAGTAACCAAAATTCCAAAACTTAATAAATGAATTTCTAAACTTGGTAAACCTTATTTCCAATTGCTTCTATTGTTGTTATTTTGTTGTTTTCCTCATCCATGCATCATGATAATACACTTTCACATGTTTCTTAGTTGTAAAACAATTAATTCAACCATAATTCATGGGCTTTACATATGCAATCCCAAATTGCATGTGGGTCCATTTAATCATGTTGTTATCTTGTCAACTAGTTTATTTTGTTGCATCAATTAAATGGTCATGCATCATCCCATGATTGTGCACTATGCCATGATATTGATTGTTTATCTCTCTGCGTTGTCTGTTTGCTTCTTCTCGGATACACGACGACATTGACACCGACGGTTCTTACGACACCCCTTCTAAGGATTTAGCTCAGTACCAGGCTACTGGGTTTGCAGGCAAGTTATCACTCACATGAACCATCGTGTTCCTTTTCAATATTGGTTACCGATACTTCCGTTGTCTATTCTGCTAGCCCTATGATTAGTTGCTTCTGTTACGAACCTATCACCTGTATCCTTTAACCCTGATATTGCCTCACCTCCACACCTATAACCATTGTTTGAGCCAGTGTCTTACTAGCATGCTTAGGTTGTTTTGCTCGAGTCTGTTAACCGTTACTTCTGTTACTAATTTTTCTATTATGTTCTGGGGGCTCGATGTTTAATCAACCAATCATGCTAATGTTATTATTAATAATAATTTGATGATAAGGCACCGGCAGGAGGCCCTGTGTGGTTTTGAGGCCTGCTAGTGTCGACCCTAATAGGAAAAGGGTCTTGTCTACCGATCCATGATGAGTGCACTAACCGCATGTGGGAAGCGAGTATGGGCGCCCCCCTCAATTTGATTCGATTCGCATCTCGTCCAAATCGCCTCATTTAGTTCGTGTTTTCCATTTGCCGCATGCATGTTTTTGCGAGCCCAGGCCAGGGTGGAACTTACGTAGTCGGAATATAGGGGGACACGTTCTTAGAGTGCTATGAGGGTCCATTTTCTTCTGGGCTCGATTAGCCGTGCGCCCAAGGTTCTTTGGGCTTGATGCGGAGAAGAGTTGAGTTGTGTTGAGTGCCCCGCTTGGTGGAAGGGCCTTTCCATCTGGCGGGTTATTCATGCGTGTACGGCCAAATTGGTCCAACCCTGCAGGGATGAATCTTCTCGAGAAGCCGCGTTTTCCGCGGTTATGGATTACTTGGTGAAAGTACTGGCTAACAAGTACTCAGGACAACTTAAACCTAATGATTAACAACCTTACACCCAATGATTAACAACTTGACTAGTAATAGGCTTATTGACACAATAATTTGAACCATCATTAATCCAACTGTGTGAGTTATCCTCGGATTGCTTCTTTGGATAAGGGGCGAGATCCAGGATGGGTTTGTTTGAAGTTATCTTTCAGTTGGTTACAATACACGATCTTATCTCCTTTCTGGTAGCCGGAAGTGGTAGAAACTCTGTAGTTGGTTAGAGCAGCCAGTTGCCGCATCTTTTATATCCCCTTTCTTCCGTTGAACCCAAAGCATCTGTGCTTGGTGTTGACGGGTTACACTTTGGTGAACTGTGAGTCTTGCTTGCCAGTACGTTTATGTACTGACCCCTTTGGGGCTGTGGTTTCCGCAGACTACGATTCCGAGGATCTCCATGGTGGCTACTACGTGGAGTTGACGAGACTGCTGACGAGTAGATAGCGGACCCGGGCAGGATCCGAGACTTCGTGGATGGGCTCCGTCTGTTCGTTTCCGGCCTCTTAGGCCTATTTGGTTCTTGTCTGTACTCACACATGTTGAATGCTTCCGCTGTGATGTACTGATGTATTGTTGGGACATGTGTCCTCTGGATGATTGTATTTGCTATCTCTGCTCTAATGAGAGCTATTTGTAACTTATTTCCATTTTTTGTGTCGTAGAGATCTGTTGTGATATCACTTGTTCCAATGCCGTTGACGTACCATGTGTGTCTGTTTTGAAGTACGTCAATGGAAGTATCTGGATTTCTATGGGATGGTTTGCGCAGACGATGAATAGTAAGATAATGGTTGTCACACATTTACGTGTTGGCCTGCTCATATTGAGATGCGGGTGCCGGTATGCCCCGTAAGCCATTTATCTACTGTTTAACGGACTGTGAGTATCCCCTAGAAGTCCGGGTGCGACAGGTTTTTGAAGAGAAAAAGTACCAAAAAAGAAATACTTTGGCCCTACGAATTCAAGTGAGTGTTACTGTCTTGTAGACATTCTATTTTGCTTACCTGATGTTAAGTGTAATTGATGAGTATGCATGACTGCGTGTGTACACGTGCGCAGGTCCCACTTCATATTGTTCATCATTAGAATCGATCAAGGACAAGTTGAAGTCTGGGACTCGTTAACCTAGGGCGCTGACACATGGAAGAGCGCGCGTCAGATGCTTCAAAAGTATATATATATCGGCCTCTTTCGTTCATCGGCCTCTATTTCGTTCATTTCCTGCTATCAAGTAAGTAATAACTAACTCTTGTATTCATTTTTCTTTTGTCGGCCAGGGTTTGGCAAATGTTCATCAAGGAAGAACCCGGTACATGGGCAGACAAGCTCCACTTTCAGATTAACAAAGTAAGTAGTACTACGTACCCTGGTTTCAATACCATTACCATTCTCTTGATTATTATTAATTTGACTGAATTATGTTTCTCGTATATAGAACGTCCCGCAACAACCACAGGGCACTGATTATTGTGGATACTACGTTTGCGAGTTCATTCACAGGATTATCAATGAGAAATCCCGTACTTCCAGAAATCTAGAGGTACGTAACCGGATCTTCACAACTTTATTTATGTTGCCATCAATTATATTTAGTTTTGTTCATAACTTAATTGTTTTCATCTACTTCTTTTAAAGATGGCACGAAAGCGGGCGATGCTCAAACCAATCGAACGTTGCAAGGCAATTGCAGAGGAATTGGTAGGATTTCTCCTCACGCAAGTCATAGATGAAGGCGGAGAATTTTTCCATCCTATGAACCAATAGCCAGCTCCCTTCTCTATGCAAGTATACAACTATTGGAAAAGAACTTCAGATTATGTAATGCTCGGTCGATTACTTCGTGTTACATGTATATATATATGTACTTTTATTTGGTGCATCAACATTTAACCGCAAACACGGAATCGGAAACACTTAACCGCAAACACGGAATGGGTGTTTCCGGATACGTATTTCCGATTCCGTGTTCATAAAAAATGAAACACGGACACACGGAATCGGAAAGACGTAAACGGAAACCCTGAAAATACGGAACACGCCCTAAACCCTAAACCCTAAATACGGAATCGGAAACCCTGAAAAGAAAAAGGAAAAAAAAAGAAAAAATCATTAGGACCGGTTGGTGTTACCAACCGGTTCTAAAGGTCCTCCGCCTGCGCGCACTCCTCGGCGCCCACGTGGAGGCCTTTAGCACCGGTTTGTGACAGACCGGTTCTAAAGGGGGGGCCTTTAGTCCCGGATACATAGCACCGGAATTGTATCCGGGCCCAAAAGCCCTTACAAACCGGTGCGAATACCACTGTTTCCACCAGTGGATGTGCAGAAGATACATGCATGCATTAATGACTGCATCCTCTTCTGCGGTGAGAAGTACAAGAATTTGGATGAAGGTCCGATATGCACTGTGCTGCGGTATAAGATCAGAGCAGATGACCCTGGTGATGTTGACGGCGAGCCCCCCCGTAAGAGGGTTCCTGCTAAGGTGATGTGGTATGCTCCTATAATACCACGGCTGAAACGTCTGTTTAGAAACAAAGAGCATGCTAGGTTGTTGCGATGGCACAAAGAAGACCATAAGAAAGACGGAAAGTTGAGGCACCCCGCCGATGGATCGCAGTGGAGAAAGATCGAGAGAGACTTTCCAGACTTTGCAGGAGAGGCGAGAAACTTATGGTTTGGTCTAAGTACAGATGGCTTTAATCCTTTTGGGGAGCAGAGCTCCAGTCATAGCACTTGGCCTGTAACTCTATGTATGTACAACCTTCCTCCTTGGTTGTGCATGAAGCGCAAGTTCATTATGATGCCATTTCTCATCCAAGGCCCGAGGCAACCTGGCAACGACATTGATGTGTATCTAAGGCCATTAGTGGATGAACTCTTACAATTGTGGGGCAAACCAGGTGTACGTGTGTGGGATGAGAACGAACAAAATCCATTTGACCTACGGGCGTTGCTTTTCGTAACCATCAATGATTGGCCTGCTCTTAGTAACATTTCCGGACATACAAACAAGGGATACAATGCATGCACACACTGTTTAGATAAGACTGACAGTGTTTTTTGGATAAATGTAAAAAGGTTGTATACCTGGGGCATCGTAGATTTCTTCCGATCAAGCATCCCGTAAGAAAGAAAGGAGGGAAGCATTTCAGAGGTGAGGCAGATAACCGGAAGAAGCCTGAGCTCCGTAGTAGTAATGATATATTCGATATGGTCAAGGACCTAGAAGTAATCTTTGGTAAGGCTGCTGGCAGCCAACCAGTTCCGTACGGCCCTGATAAGCGCGCACCCATTTGGAAGAAGAAATCTATATTTTGGGAGCTACCCTATTGGAAAGTTTTAGAGGTCCGGTCTTCGATCGACGTGATGCACGTGACAAAGAATCTCTGTGTCAATCTGCTATGCTTCCTGGGCGTGTATGGGAAGTCAAAAGATACGCCAGAAGCACGGGAGGACCAGCAACGTATGAAAGACCCAAGCAACAAGCACACAGATACAGGGCGCCATTCCTTAAGAAGCTATGCTCTTACTAAAGCAGAGAAGCAAATATTCTTTGAAGTCCTTTACAGTATCAAGGTTCCGTCTGGCTTCTCGTCGAATATAAAGGGGATAATAAACATGGCAGAGAAAAAATTCCAAAACCCGAAGTCTCATGACTGCCACGTGATTATGACGCAGTTGCTTCCGATTGCATTGAGGGGGCTTCTACCGGAAAATGTTCGAGTACCCGTTGTGAAGCTATGTGCATTCATGAACGCAATATCTCAGAAGGTAATTGATCCAGAAATTCTGACAAGATTACAGAGGGATGTGGTCCAGTGTCATGTTAGTTTTGAGTTGGTGTTCCCACCATCCTTCTTCAACATTATGACTCATCTCCTGGTTCACCTATGTGAAGAGATTCATATTCTCGGTCCGGTATTTCTACACAATATGTTGCCCTTTGAGAGGTTCATGGGAGTCTTGAAGAAATATGTTCATAACCGTGCTAGGCCAGAGGGAAGCATCTCGAAGGGCTATGTAACAGAGGAGGTCATTGGGTTCTGTGTTGAATTTATTCCTGACCTTAAGACGATTGGTGTTCCTGAATCGCGGCATGAGTGGAGACTGAGGGGAAAAGGAACGCTGGGAAAGAAAACAATGATACCCAGGGACGGGCATTCGTTCACCAAAGCACACTACACAGTTCTACAAAATTCTATGTTCATGGCTACGTATCTCGAGGAACACAAGAATATTGTACGCTCCGCAAACCCGGGGAAGGATGACTCATGGATTAAACGCAAACACATGGAGACTTTCGGAAGTTGGCTGCAAACACATCTTATAAATGACACCATTGTTGAAGATCAGCTGTACATGGTGGCAGGGTCACCATCTTCTACTATTGGGAGTTTCAAGGGTACGAGATAAATGGGAATACATTTTACACGAGCTCCCAAGATAAGAAGAGCACCAACCAAAACAGTGGTGTCCGCTTTGATACAACAAACAACAATGGAAAAAATGACACATACTATGGTTACATAGAGGAGATATGGGAACTTGACTATGGACATTCTTTTAAGGTCCCTTTGTTCAAGTCCAAATGGGTCAACCTGAATGGAGAAGGGGTAAAGGTAGACCCGCTTTATGGAATGACAACAGTGGATCTCAACAATATTGGTTACAATGACGAACCATTCGTCCTAGCCAATGATGTGGCTCAGGTCTTCTATGTGAAGGACATGTCCTCGAGACCGAAAAAAAGAAAAAATAAGCAAACAAATTCATCATATGATGAGCCGAAGCGTCACATAGTTCTCTCAGGGAAAAGAAACATCATGGGAATCGAGGACACGACAGACATGTCAGAAGATTATAATAAGTTTGCTGAAATTCCACCCTTCACAGTGAAAGATGACCCCACCATCCCGTTAAATAATGAAGATACTCCATGGTTACGGCCGAAGCGATCATAAGCAAGGGAGAATTCAGAACAGTAGATAGGGATGTTGGTGATGTTACAGTGAAAGCTGACCCCACCACCCACTTTGTTGTTTCTCTCTCCTCCGTCTGTTGGTGATGTGTAATAATAAGCGTGGAATACATGATCATATAGTTCTGTTTGACCAGTAATTTGTATTGACCGGTAAAAAGCTGACAACTATGACGAGCCTGATTTCATTATTATCCCAACCAGCGGCACACCCACCAACTTTGTTGTTTCTCTCTCCTCCGTCTGTTGGTGATGTGTAATAATAAGCGTGGAATACATGATCATATAGTTCTGTTTGATCAGTATTTTGTATTGACCGGTAAAAAGCTGACAACTATGACCCATATCCGAGTATGAGATAACTGTAGGCAGATATTGCAGGAACACTTCGAAGTGATAGTACGGATACCATCCTGACAAATATTGCAGGATTATAACTACTTTGGAGATGTAGTATGTGTTGACACACGGTATAGAACAAGTGATTATGGCAGGCCTCTATTGTTATTCATTGGAGTTAACCACCATAAACAGCCCAAAACAGTTTTGACTGACTGCTTTACATCGATAGGGGTTGCACCTCTGCGGTTACTTTGGCAAGCTGCTAATGCATACACTCCTGCACTGTTTGAGATTTTCAGATTAGAATTTGAACTGATCTTGGATTGCGTGGTCTATAACTGTCAAAAACAGGCGTCGAGGTCATTTTGTTAGATTCGACTCATCAGAATACATTTGTAGCTGCAAGAAGTTTGAAAATGTAGGTCTTCCGTGTTGCCAGGTACTGAAGGTTCTTGAGATCAGAAATTCCACCACACTATGTTTTGAAAAGATGGCGAAAGGATGCTCAGAGTGAACCTTCGAAGGAGAACTATAGTTTTTCTGTTGTAGACGAAGATCCCAAATTCTCCGTGTTAAAAAGGTACAACTCGATTTGTCGAACTTTATATAAAGTTGCAGCAAAGGCTAGAGAAAATGTTGAAGCTCATGCATTCATGGAGAGCCAATATGATCAGCTCCTAGAGCCAATATAATTCGGCTTAGTGGGTTCATCTATCCATGCATCCGTCGCGGCGATCGCAGTGATTATGAGGAGAAACGCCTTTGATCGGGTCATCATCATTTGGAGACGCAGAATGACTTGTATGCTCTGGACTCACTCGGAAGATCACGAGAGAAAACAAAAATTGTAAGATAATTATATTCAAATTATATGCAAATGGTAAAATAATTAATAGTTTCAATAGTTAGAATAATTATTTAGTTAAACGAAAAAGGGATTTGAATTAGTTACGCAAATTCTAGCATTTTTCATGTTGAAATTTTTGTCAAATTCGAAAGTATATAGAAGTTGTTAATGTGCAAACTTAAACAATTTTCAAATTTGGGCGCTAAAAAATTTGGGCGCGCAGGGTGCCACCAAATTTCGAAATAAGTTTTCGTCCCGGCCCGTGGTACCAACCGGGACCAAAGGGGGTGCCTCTAGTACCGGTTGGTGGCACGGGCCGGGACTAGAGGCCCAGTTGTATAAATATCTCGGCCCTCTCTCCAGGCCGAGCGACCACCCAGGACAGCGGACATGCCTTGGCGAAGCCCTGCCGGCGGCGGGAACGGGTAGGAAGATCCCGCCGGCGCTGGTTCCGCCGGCGGGGTTGAACTAGGGACGCGTTCTTTTCGACTCAAATATATATTTAAAAGGCCCGGGGGCCGTGCTTACATAGGGGGACGGCGCGGCCACAGGCGGCCGGCCGTGCTTACATATAGGGGGCGGCGGCGCGGCCACAGGCGGCCGGCCGTTTCTTGGGGGGCAGCTTAGGGCATCTCCAGCCGTCCCCCCCAGAGCCCCCCAGGGGGCTTTTTTCGCGGCGGAAGCAGCGAATAGCGCCGCTTCTTCACCACTCGGCCCCCCAGAGGCCCAAATAGCGCCGTTTCGGCGCTATTTAGCGCCGCGGCACCCAGGCCAAACCCAGCCCGCTGGGTTCGGTCTGGGGGGGCGAAACTGCGCGGCCGCGCGCGTGGGCCATCTCGGTCAGCGACGCGACGAGAAAGCGCGGGAACATAACCGCCCCGTGATCGTCTTCTCGGCTACCGCGCGGTCAAAGGCTGCCGCCGTTTATGGCGTGACGGCCGCCCAGTGCATGCGCCCCGACCAAAGGCTGCCGGCGTAATGGCGTGGCGGGCGGCACGCAGTAAAACCCCCCCGCCGCGCGCCGCGCCCCACCATTCTTCCACCGGCGAGCTCTCCCTTCTCTTCTTCCTCTCGACGCTCTCCTCCCCTCTTCTCTCCACGAAAAATGGCTGGCTACAAGGACGGGGCTGCCGCGAACGGGTTCCCGCGCCATAACCTGCGCCGGAACGAGGCGATGGCGCTCTACCGCGCGGGCTACCCTTGCCCGCCGGACATGCACCTCCCTAGCTCCGCCGCGGGGGCGAGCCGCTGGGCGCTCAGCGCCGGCGGTGTCCCCGTACCTCCCCTCCCCAGCTCTGACCCAGAGTTCCGGCGCGCCATCCGCGAGATGCGCGACGGCATGCAGCACCCCGCGAACTACCCGCTGACCGGCGTGGACGAGTTCTGGTGGGGGCAGTTCACGCAACGCTGCGATCGGGAGCTCGACTCCGAGAACGACAACGGGCGAGTCGACGGGCGCTTCAACGCCAACGGGCGGCGCCGCTGGTGGAGCGCCCCCAACAGGACCCTGGAGGAGGTCCTCGACCACATCCACGCCGGCAAGCAGCCGCGCCTGGAGATGCCGCCGCTGCAGGCCCAGCCGTGGGTGGCACGGCGGACCGGCGCCTCTTCCTTGTCCGTGACCTCCAGCTCCTCCGCCGGGCGGTCTATCTCCACCTCCCCCCCTTTCTGAACGCCGGCGCGTGGTTCGCCCGAAGACGGAGGACGACGGCGAGGACGAGTGGCCCGACCACAAGGTCGTGGAGCAGATGTCCTTGGACACGCTGCAACCACTCGCCGATGACGCCGCCGCGGTGTGGATCCGCCGGGAGACCACCGAGGCGGAGCTCGAGCTCCAGCGCCGCCTGCTGGCGGAAGCCGAGCAGCGCAAGACGGCGCGCGAGCATGAGGCCGCCGCCAACGCGGCCCGCCTCCGCATCCCTCCCCCGCCGCCGCAGAAGGAAAACGAGTACATCATCCTCGACCCGGACTCCGACGACGAGGGCGTGATCCAGCAAGCCCTCGAGGCGAGCAGGTGGGACTGCGGCGGCGGCGACGAGGGACAGGGGACGAGCAAGCGCCCTGGCGACGGCCCCGGCGGCGATTATAGCCAGGCTATCGCCGCTAGCCTCGGCCTAAAGTAGTTTAGTTTAATTTCTAGTTTAAATTTTTCGTTTTAGCTTAAATTCGCGCTGAATATGTACGCACTTCGCAAATTTCAATAAAAATCGACTAGTTTGCAATTGCGTTTGTTTTGGGCCGATTCTTGGGCTCGGGACGCGACTGGGAAACCTGCCCCCCAGGTTCCAGAATAACACCGTTTAGCGCCGCGGCGGCCCCAAAACGGCGGCGTTTTGGGCCCTGGGGGGCGCAACGACTGGAGATGCCCTTAGTCTATTCTTTGGGGGGGGGAGCGCACCGGCGCCAGCCTACTCCTCCTCGTCGGAGGAGATGCAGTGGTAGGCGGGTGCCTGCCACAGGTGGGCAGGCAACTGGGGCAAGCCCGCCGGTGGCTGCAGAGGTATCGGGGGCGTGTGCGGCGGCGGCGGGGGCAGCTCCTCCGAAAACCATATGCTGCCGGTGCAGGCCGAGGTCATCCCGTACTCCAGGACGGGGGGCAGCGGCTGTGGCGGCGGCTGGTCCTCGGACGCCTCCAGCTCGGCGTTCATTGTCTGCCACCAAGGGGCAGGCGCCGAAGGGGACGACATGGCTTCACCGTCGGCGGCAGCGGCGGCCAGGACCTGCTCCCACCGCCTGACCCCGTCCTCGACAAGGGAGCGGCGGGAGGCCTCGTAGGCTTCCTCCAAGCCGGCCTGGAGCTCGGGGTCCGCCTCGTCCTTCACGATGTCCTCCAGGAGCCAAAGCTCCGGCTCCCTGCCCGACGGTGGCGCGGGGTAGTCGGGGGTGCTCACCTCCTGGGGTGTGGGGATGTAGGAGCGACGGCGCTGGTCGTGCTCCTGCTGGAACCAGGTGGCCCAGTAGGGGGAGCTTCGCACGTACGCGCGGTCCCTGAGGAGGTGGGCCGGTAGGAGGCGGCGCCGGCAGTCAATCTCCTCGAGCGCGACCTCGTTGGTCGGGGCCGGCGGCACGGGGATGCGCTGCGGGTTCAGGTGCCAGCCGTCCGGGAGGTGGACGTCCGGCCAGAATACCGGCGTGGAGTGGCTCCAGTGCCACTCGGCCTCCTCCTTCCGCACGTAACGGCGGAAGCGCTTGCCCTTGGGCGCGGCGCGGGGCGGCGCGAGTGATGCCGGAGGTGGAGCGGGGACGCGCGGCTGCCCGCCAATGCGGACACCTCCCGGGCCAAAGCCAAAGGCCTCCGCCGGCGGCGGGGGGACGCCGGCGCCGCTCGAGGACCCGGCCTCGTGCTCGTTCCTTTAAAAAGGACTGGGATGTATGGGCGGCGCCGCTCTCTGGCTAGGGTTGCGTGGGCTGGGACGCGGCCGGGGTGAATGGGATGTACGGGCGGCGGGGGCCCTTTAAAAAGGACCCGGGGGGGCTGGCATGCCAACCGGCGGCCGGAACGTGGCGGCGGTTGCAGGTGGCCATGAATGCGGGGGGAGGGAGCCTAGGCGTGCCGTTCGTGGCCACGCGCGCGTGGGGAAGTGGAGGCGCGGGAAGACGAGGCGGCCAGTGGGCCCTTTGACCACGCGTCCCTGTGGTCTTAATTTAAGGGACCGGGCGAGCCAGCCACTAGGCCGCTGGCCAGTGGCCCCTTTGACCCCGCGTGGCCGGTGGCCCCTTTGACCGAATGTGGCCAGTGGGCTTATAATAAAAGACGTGGGTCAGTCGGCCCTTTGACCAAAATGTGTCCAGTGGGCTTAATTAAAGACGTGGGCCAGTGGACGCGGTTGGGGAAGTGAAGCCCGGTTGGGGATTGCGAGACAGGAGCCAGAAAAAATGAAAAGAAAAAAAAACGAAAAAAAACCCTGCCCGCGGCAGGCAAAGTGGGCGGAATATTTGTTTTTTCAGAAAAGGTATCCATCCCGGTTCCTAAAACGAACCGGGACGAACTCCCTGGCCATGTTCGCCACGTGGGCCATCCCTACCATCCCGGGTACTGGCACAACCGGGACCAATGGGGGAGGGCCATTTGTCCCGGCCGGCCCATCCCGGTTGCACAACCGGGACAAATGGGCCTTACCAACCGGGACTAATGTCCCTGTTTCCACTAGTGTTAATAATTAATTGGCTCATTGCTTTTCTTACTTTCATAATGCAACCGAGGAATAGATTCAGCGTGTTCTAGGTGTACACTAGCGAGGCGCTCTTTTAGACACTTGTGCCAGCCCCCTAATTGTAGACCAAAATTGGACAACATAACGGTGGAAAACATACATTGTGCACAACCAACTTACTTGAGCATCAATATAATCTTACTTAATATCATAAGTTAATGACGGATTGTACTTTGCAAGCTAAAAAAAGTATCTCAGGACAGTTTACAAGTTTCAGATCCAGTCTTACTACACTTTACAAGTGCTACTACACGGCCAGCGAGGGGCAGTTTCTCTTGGCTGGCCAAAGGGCCGTTCGAATTGGGCCGGCCGGAGGCACGCCACTTTCAGCCTGGCTAGACACGCCACGCCACGCGTTTATCGGGCCGCGACCCGGCACACCAGTTACAACGTGCATTTTTTCCCTATTTAATTTTGGGTGTTAAAAGATTTTTCTTCAATGCAATATTTGAACCTCCTCCATCTATGGCACCCCAATAACATCTGTAAATATTACCATTTTTTATTTCTTAGCCTGAACCATTTTCCGTGCAGGCCCCTATTCTCAAGAGAGAAAAAAATGTCGAAACAATGCTCGTTGTACCTATTAGAGTTAAGCGCATTGTGGTTGAGCGCCGATGGTGATGGCGATGACAAGGAGCCCATCTCGGAACCGTCCATTGACTCCATCTGCGGTGTTGCCGTCTTTGGGTGGCCAGCCCCGCGTCACCATCCCGCATGCGCTGCAGATGCCGCGGCGCTCCCCGGTGGCTGAGGCCGTGAATCCGGCAGCCCATAACATCTCAAATCACCCCTCTAACTGATGTAGTAGCACTCGCGTTGGATTTCTTCAATTGCTCCCAGGCTGCCGACATTGTAGCCGGTGACAATGACGAAGACCGACTACTCATCAGGATATTGCATCACCAACTTAAAATTGGAAACATACCGTGACAAAGAAATAAGCTAGTATCAATGTAATTTGCAGACTCAAAGCCCAGAACTAGCTTGGACAAAAGTAAAATTAAGCACCAAAATCTCATGTTTATTCTTGTGTCATAAGATTGTTTCAGTCTTAAAAAACTAAAGATGCAGGATTTTACATAGTAGCAAACATCCACAAGGCTGAGAAGTAAAGATTAAGTCCCCGGTAAGATCCCTAAGTATAGTATAATGGTTAAAAAGAGCCAATGATACAAATTAACAGGTCTTGTTATGATGAATAAATGTATGATCAATTAATTTAAGGAGACTGAATGAATGCATGGGTTCGATTAATGCAAAAACAGAAGATGGAGTTTAGTTGTTTCACAGTAATTTCTCCAGTTTAGCTAGTACTAGTAGTACTTGCAAACATCCACAAGAAGCGTCTGGCACTAAGCAATAAGTATGTGTGAAAGCGTGCTTGGCCTGATCCATATAACACTAGAAGAAAACTGACATAAATATTACCGGGTAAAATTAATCGATGATCAACTAATGCAAGCAGCTAGATTGAAGAAATGACCTGCATGGTCTTGCCGAGCCCCATGTCATCCCCGAGGATCCCACCGGTTCCCTCGCAGTGGAGAGACCAGAGCCATTTGAGCCCCTCACGCTGGTGAGTGTAGAGCTTGTTGAATATGCTTGCTTAGAGCTTGTACAACGCCTTGCCGCTTCCGACGGTGTCCTCCTACTCGAAATCTGGGAGTTGTTCCTGCTTCACCTCTTCCGCTGCCGCCATCGCATCGACGTCATGGTATACAACCGCCTCCTGGACAACATCTATGCATTCCCCTGTGGGCTCCTTGATGTCTACGCACGCTTCTATTCTTGTAAACAGTGTTGGGCCTCCAAGTACAGAGGTTTGTAGAACAGCAACAAGTTTCCCTTAAGTGGATCACCCAAGGTTTATCTAACTCAGGGAGGTAGAGGTCAAAGATATCCCTCTCAAGCAACCCTGCAATCAAGATACAATAATTCTCTTGTGTCCCCAACACACCTAATACAATTGTCAGTTGTATAGGTGCACTAGTTCGTTGAAGAGAGAGTAAAATGCAAATAATATGGGTGGTAATAAGTGATAATAGAAATCTGAAATAAAAATGGCAGCAAGCAAACATGTAGCAGAACAGGCGGAAAATGGTGTTTCAATGCTTGGAAATAAGGCCTAGGCATCCTACTTTCACTGGTGGACACTCTCAACAATGATCACATAATTGAATAACTAAATATCCTCTCTTCACTATGCTACTCTTAACCACTCTCCGGTCGAATAACAACACCAATCCATGCGTAGGGCTTTAACAACACTCCTCAGAGTTAGCACTTTCCCGACTAAGTAACCACCACGCTATCACAATGGGACCCAGATGGTTCCACGCAAACACCACAATTTCATAGGGTTATCCAACACAAAATATAAACATAATGCTAAACCACACGACGCACACACTGTCCCCTTTACACCGTGATCAAAGTGTATACGGAGATCTCATAACAAAAATCACTTGAGTAGCATAATGGGTGAAGAATAATATCTACGAATTCAACTTGATTACAAAGCTCACGATCACATATAGATCACACCATGGGAGAGAGAGATGAACCACATAGCTACCGGTAGAGCCCTCATCCCCGGGGGAGAACTACTCCCTCCTCATCCTAGGAGATAGCAACAGCGATAGAGATGGCGGTGGAGTCGATGGAGATGGCTTCCGGGGGCACTTCCCTGTCCCATCAGGGTGCCAGAAAAGAGATTTGTCCCCCGAAACTTGTCGGTGGTGGCGACGGAGCTACGGATGTATTTCGTGAAAAAGGTCGATTCTTTTAAGATTTTCCCTGGGGGAGTATAAATCGGCGAAAGGGAAAATGCGGTGGAGCCCTAGGATCCTCCATGGGCTCCTCCTCTTCTTGAAATCTTGGAGTTGTTCCTGCTCCTCTTCTTCCGCTGTCGGTGCCGCCACCACATCGGTGTCATGGTTTACCACCGCATCATGGACAACATCTATGCAGTCCCCCGTGGTCTCCTCCATCTCCCAGCTGCTGGTTCCAGCCTCCTGCAGCTAATCCTGGTTGGAAGGGACGTTGCTGAGCTTGTCTGAGGGCAACCGATTGGTGTTTGGAGCCCGCTCTCCCCCTCCTCTATTTTTGGGCTTTCTTTCTTCCTATAGCTGCTTGGTTTCTTGTGTGGTACGATCAAGGGTTCTCCTCCTCTTGGTTCTTCAAATCCACCTCTCCGCACCATCAGCTTCACGATCTTCCTGGCAGAGAGCTTGCCACCGACGATGAATCGGCTGCACTAAGAGCCAACTTTCAGTCCGGGGGCAGAAACGCAAGAAGACATCTTCCAGCTAGGAAGTTATCGACCTTGACGGTGTGCCCATCGCCACTTCTAGGTAAAAACCCGACATTTTTACGTTTGTATGCTTTTCTTGCATATCTTCTTTCTCGAAATTTGAATCTCGGATTATGATACTTTTCTCTTTTCTAGCCTTGCACCTACTACTCTAAAAGGAAAGGGCAGGAAGAAGTTGAAATCTGCCGGCTAAAGGGGACCAAAGCCATCTCCGGCCACTGCCCGAGACACTCCAATGGCGGCTGGAGAGGAAAACTCGGCTGCTCGGGAGGAGTATCCCCTGCAGTCCACCCAGCCTATTGCATACGACTCGGATGTGCGGGAAAGGGCGACGACTAACGAAGCTGGGCCTTCAAATCTTCCAAAGGAGGATCCCATTCCGACCTTTGACCAAAATTTCAAGGTAAAGCAAGAAGATTGTTTTGACGAACACAAATATATTCATCCCTAGGCCAAAAAATAGTTTTCCCGAGCTCCCTTTATTTGCCCTTGGCCAAAAAGCGGACTTGTCGTAGGGAATAATAACGTGTTCTCGCCTCGCCAGGTTATGCAAGACGGTCTCCACCACATGGGGATAACCTTGGCGGAATACGCCAAGGAATTCACCGAGAACTTGAGCGATTTGGAGAGAATTAGAAAGGTAATATCTTTAGCCCCCAAGCATTGATAGAAAACCATTGTTTTTGTTTTGTCTGAATGCTTTTTTCCATTATTTGCTCATTTTTTGCCTAAGCAAACTTTTCCTTTGTATACTTTCAGCAAACCGCGGAAAATATAAACGTGGAAGTTTTTGACAAGGTCACCATTAAGAACCAAGAGGTAAGATCTCTTCTTGGTATTCTTAATGATAAATACTCAGAATTGACCGCAGTCCGGCAGCAGTTAAAGGATACAACAGGTGCATGCTTTCTCCATACTAAATGTTGTTTTTCTGAATTTTTTCTAAGTCCTTTTCCGAGTTTTTAACTCTTCACCTCTCTTTCTTTTCAGCTTGTTTGGCTAAGGCCAAACAAATTGCTGAAGACTGTGGCAATGCCGAGACCCTCCGCAAGGAAAATTCGGAACTCCGGAGAATGACTGTAATGCTTCAAAAAGATTTGGAGGCGAGCCAACTGGCTCTTGGATTGGTCGAGTCCCGAGCTTCTTCCCAAGCTGAGAAGGATAAGGGGACCATCCGACACTTGGAGAATGCCCTCAACCAACTCCTTGTAGAAGGCGTTGAGATGGATAAAATTCTCGGTAAGTTATTGTTACTTTACCAAGTTTTGTCTTATACTTTTTGCAGTATGCCTCCTTTTTCTTCCTTCTGTGCGTATAACCTTCCTTGTGTTTTTTTTTTCAACAGAAGGGAATCCTTTGCTCACCTGGATTGACAGAATCCGGGCTTTCGGGAAAGTCGTCACTGATTTCAAGAATGCTGGGATGCTGCTTATCAATAAGTGCATTCTAGACAAGGTTGGAGAAAGGACGGGAGGGAGGAGTTAGGCACCGAGCAGTGGCGTGAGAACCAGCCTAGCAGGGAGAAGTTTATGGTTGGAGGATGGCCGGAGTTGTCCATGGATGGGGTCTATCTACCTCGGTCAGAAGCTCTCTACATGAGGGTACGACACCACCAGTGGCCACGGTAACCGTTAATAATTCCTGGAGGAGGAGTGGGATGGCGGAATTGGCGGTTGGAGAAAGGACGGGAGGGAGGAGGGAGGCACCGAGCAGTGGCGTGAGAACCAGCCTAGCAGAGAGAAGTTTGTGGTTGGAGGATGGCCGGAGTTGTCCATGGATAGGGTCTATCTACCTCGGTCAGAAGCTCTCTACATGCGGTAACTACCTCTGCTAGGAGCTCTACAAGCAGTGGCGTGATAACTAGTCTAGCAGGGAGAAGTTTGTGGTTGGAGCATGGCCGGAGTTGTCCATGGACGGGGTCTATCTCAACGAGGCTAGATACCAAAGTGCAAAATTCCGATATGGATTAATCTTGAATATTGCTACGCCGATGGAATACTGCTGAGAGGGGATAATATTGACTCGTGCGCGCCGACTCGGGAGGAGTTCGGAGGAGACAGTGGAGACACGACAACTACCTCGGCCAGGAGCTCTACTACAGGGATGTGCACTTCTCCCGAGAGCGGTTGCGCGAGCAGAACCGTCCTGGAGGAGGAGTATAACATCCCAAGTATGAAAACTCCCAATTTAGAATGTTTGTTCCCTGTTTTTATTCTCAATTGCATCATGTCATCATTTGCATCCATTTGTTCATTGGAATTTCAAACCAAATTTTGAAATATTTGTTTCGTACTTGTCTATTATAATTTTTCAAATAAAAAGTTCAAATCAAAACATCAAATTGTTTCCAATAACGTGTAAGTTCTAACTATTCAAATTATTTATTTTCAATAAATCATTTAACACCAAAATCACTCAAATTCATTTGAATTTACAAACAGGAACCAAAATTCAAATTTTTGAAAACAAACACTTGCACAGCTGGCCTTTTGAAATAAACAACCTATACAAATTTTCCCTAAATTTTTCCTATCCTAAAAACCCATATTTTCTCCTCTTATTCTTTTCTGCAAAAAAAACTAAAAACAGAAACAGAGAAGGGAGAGGCAGGCCAGTGGGCTGAGCCCAGCCCACCAGCCACGGCCTGCTACCCCCCCCATCTCTTTCCTCTATATGGCACCCCATCGGGGGTGTCCACGTCGAGCTTCAGAGGGGAGGAACGGACAGCAGCGCTAACTCCTCCTCTTTATATCCATGCCCTAGGCCTCCCTGTGCTGCCCTAGACCTCCACCTCCCTTTCTCCTCGCGCGCCGCCGTTTTTCCCTTCTCCTCCCTCTGTTTCTTCCTCTCTGCACCTCCACCGCAACACCACCGCCACCATCTCCGGCGATCGCCGCCGCTATGACTCTCCTCCGCACAGGCTAGCGGCGGGAATCGGTTCCCCGTCACTCCCTCTCCATCATCGCTTCAACGCCAGGGGCTGGGAGGCAGTGGATCGCCGCCGCCGTCTCCAACGCCGTCGCCGGCCACCACCACCACATCAGCACCGACCTCCTCCTTCCTCCTTTTCCTCCCGGTGAGCACCATCTCTTCGACCACCCCTTCCCCTCTCTCTGCATCACGACTACCCATGTACGGTGCCCCTGCACCTGGCCGACGAGCACAGCAGCTCGCGAATTCGCCGCCGGCGACTGCCTCGTTCGGTATAGTTTCAGATAACTGAAACTTACAGTTTCAGTTTCAGTAGCCGCATCTGAACCTTATCCTCCCACCATCCCCTAACCTGACAAGTTACCGCAGCTCACCGCAGTGGCTACAGCACCGCGCGCATGCACACGAGGTCTTGGGTTCGAATCCCTGCCTCCCGGGATTAAATCCCACAATTTTTCGCCACGCTAGCTGACAGGTGGGGGCCCCTGTCAGCGACCCACGGTGTCACGCAACGCCACCGTGGCCAGGGCCCCCTCGTCAGTGGCCTAGGCTGGGCCACTGCGAGGTGGAATCCGTTCTGGCCCTTTTCTTTTTTAATTTAAGTCCCTGTTTATTACAGATTAATCCATAGTTTTCAAACCTTTATAAAAATTGCAAAACACATCCAAATTAAAAATGTAAAACATGTAAACCACTCTAAATAAAATGAACTTTCTAAATATGCAGTTTGTTTACTGTTATGAACATTTCAAATATTTTCAAAAATTCAAATTCAAACAACTCATTACAAATTTGATTAAATTCATAACTAATTCAGACTTATTTTAAATGGCACATATAAAATATGTTTTCCATGCTAAATTGAACCACCTTTCCAAATATAAACTTTGTTTCCTATTTTGAATAATTAAAATTGGTTAAATAATTTAAACCTTGTTTAAATCATTTAATATTGCTAAATTCATAACTTGGTGAAATTAATTTCTTTTTGAACATATAAAATATGTTTTCAAACCAGAAAATTATAATATTTTCAAATATGAATTTTATTTATTGCTTTGAACAAATAAAATTCAAATAATATTAATACTTGAATTAAATTCATTTAAATCTTGTTTAAACTTGTTTAATTCATAATTAATTCATTCTAATTCCTTTTTCAATAATTGAAACATGTATTCCACCTAAAATTTGGTGTTCTTTCCAACTATTAACTTTGTTATCTGTTTTGAACAATTAAACTTGATGAAAACAACAAATGCTTGTGTAACTCATTAAGAAGCCAAATTTCTTAACTTAATACCTAAAATTCCAAACTTGGTAAATAACATATCAAATTGAAGCTATTGTTGTTTCCTTTTTGTTAACATCATCCATGCATCATTCTAATCAACTTTCACCTGGTAATTATGAGTAGATCATTTAATTCAACCTTAATTCATGGGCCTTTCCATATGCAATCCAAATTGCATATGGGCCCATTTAATTATGTTACCATGTCAACTAGCTTACCTTTGATGCATCAATTAAATTCTCATGCATCATCCCATGTTTGTGCACTATGCCATGTTATTGATTGTTTGTCTCTCTTCGTTGTTTGTTTGCTTCTTCTCGAATAGACGACGACGTTGAGACAGACGAGGTTTACGACACTACTTCTGAGGAGTTAGCTCAGTACCAGGCTACTGAGTTTGCAGGCAAGTATTCACTCACATGAACCATTGTGTCCTTTCCACACTGGATACCGATACTTTCCGTTGTCTTTTCTGGTAGCCTTATGACTCGTTGCTTGTGTCCTGATCCTATCACATGTTATCCTACAACCCTGATATTGCCTCACCTCCACACCTATAACCCCGTTGCTTGTTGACTGTGTCTTACTAGCATGCTTAGGGTTGTTGTGCTCGAGTCTGTTGTCCGTTATCTTCTGTTACTATATTATTCATGTTATGGGGCTCGAGGTTTAAACAATAACCTGCTAATGTTTGAGGTAATAATAATTTGATGATAAGGCACCGGCAGGAGGCCCGGCGTGGTTTTGAGGCCTGCTAGTGTCGACCATAATTAGGAAAAGGGTCTTGTCTACTGATCCATGATGAGCGCACTAACCGCATGTGGGAAGCGTGTATGGGCGCCCCCCTCAATTTGACTCGATTCGCATCTCGTCCAAATCGCCGCACTTAGTTTGGGCTTTCCATTTGATGCATGCATATGCAGGTGCGAACCCGAGGCCAGGGTGGAACTTTTGTAGTCGGCATTTAGGGCGGCGTGGTCTTCCAGTGCTATGAGGGTCCCCCTTTTCTTCGTGGGGGCTCGATTAGCCGCGCACGCACATCACGTGGTGCTTTGGGCTTGATGCAAATAAGAGTTGGGTTGTGTTGAGTGCCCCGCTTGGTGGAAGGCATTCCATCTGGCGGGTTATTCTTACGTGTACGGCTACATTGGTGCATCCCTGCAGGGTTAAATCTTCTCGAGAAGCCGTGTTGTCCGCGGTTATGGATGACTTGGTGAAAGTGCTGGCTAACAAGTACTCAGAACAACTTACACCTAACTAATACTAATTTGACTAGTAATAGGCTTATTGACACAATAACTTGAACATCATTAATCCAACTGTGTGAGTTATCCTTGAACTGCTTCTTAGGATAAGGGGCGAGATCCAGGATGGGTTTGTTTGATGTTAGTGGTAGTTGGTTACGATACGCTATCTTATCTTCTTTCTGTTAGCCGGAAGTTGTAGCGTGTCTCTGTAGTTGGTTACTGCAGCCCGCTGCCGCATCTTTGTATCACCTATTCTTCCGTTGAACCCAGAGCATATGTACTTGGTGTTGCCGGGTACACTTTGGTGGATTGTGAGTCTTGCTTGCTAGTACTTGTCTGTACTGACCCCTATGGGGCTGCGTGTTCTGCAGACTACGTTTCCGAGGATCCTCATGGTGGCTACTTGTGACGCCCCGAGATCGGGCACTATGCAGATTTCAGCATTCCCGCCAAAATCCACATAATAACCGATTCCAGGTTGCCACGTCTGATAACATTACAACAGTTCACGAATAATCCACAACAACAACAGAAAAGATATATACAAGAGGACTCAAACGAGCCAAGGATACAACTGATACAATACAAAGATCCAAATAACAGCGGAAGAAACAACATAGCGTCCGGCTACGGACAAGATACAAATTGGACTAAGAGTCCTGAAGATAACCGAGAGCGTCCAATCCCTGCCCAGGCCAAGCCGGAGGGATTCCCAAGCTAACGTCGTGAGACTTCAAACCTGTTGACTGCAATATTGAATATGCAGCCACGAAAAAGATTCGTGGGTCAGTACGGTTAAGTACTGGCAAGTGGATAAACCATACTCACAAGATACCGGCGTAGCCAATCATCACAAGATACAAATACTTTGGGTTCAACGGAAAGGAAGGGATTATTGCAAATAAGCTGCATCGGGCTGCACTAACAAACTACAGAGACACACTACAACATCCGGCTAAAAGAAAGGGATAAGATAGCGTATCGTAACCAACTAGTACTAACCACCAAACAAACCCATCCAATGTCACCCCGTACTAAGGAAGCAACCCAAGGATAACTCACACTGTTGGATTAAGGATGGATCAAGTTATTGTATCAATAAGACTATTACTAGTCAAGTTATCATTAGTTAGGTGTAAGTTGTTCTGAGTACTTGTTAGCCAGTACTTTCACCAAGTTAACCATAACCGCGGAAAACACGGCTTCTCGAGAAGATTTAACCCTGCAGGGATGCACCAATTTGGCCGTACACGTAAGAATAACCCGCCAGACGGGGGATCAACCCACCAAGCGAGGTACTCAACACAACCCAACTCTGCTTTGCATCAAGCCCAAAGCACCACGTACTGTGCGTGCGCGGCTAATCGAGCCCCCACGAAGAAAAGGGGGACCCTCATAGCACTGGAAGACCACGCCGCCCTAAATGCCGACTACAAAAGTTCCACCCTTACCTCGGGTTCGCACCTGCATATGCATGCATCAAATGGAAAGCCCGAACTAAGTGTGGCAATTTGGACGAGATGCGAATCGAATCAAGTTGAGGGGGGCGCCCATACTCGCTTCCCACATGCGGTTAGTGCACTCATCATGGATCAGTAGACAAGACCCTTTTCCTAATTAGGGTCGACACTAGCAGGCTTCAAAACCACGCCGGGCCTCCTGCCGGTGCCTTATCAGCAAATTATTATTACCCAAAACATTAACAAGTTGTTGATTGAATTGAAACCCAACTATCAACTAAACAGGTGATAAGAAAGGAACAACAAGACTTGAGCGCAAACAACACTAAGCAGGCAACTACGACACGAGGGCCAACAGGGTAAACAAACAACAGTTAATAGGAAGTGGAAGGAAGGCTATATCATGGCTGCAAGATAAACATACAATAGGATCGAGACACCAGCATCGTATCAACAGGCTAGAATAAGAACAACGGAAAGAATCGGTAACAAGTGATGAAAGGCAGCCATTTGGCAGCAAGTGAGTATACTTGCCTGAGATCCAGCAAGTAGAGGTACATCCACAGAACTTGTCGTTGCTCACATCATCTCAACGTCCTATCCGGGAAGAAGCAACGAACCTCGAACAAACACCGGATGCAACAATTACTACTACGGCAAAAGATCCAGCATGATCAAGATATGGATGCATGACAATTTAATGGATGCATAGAAATAAACTAGTTGACATGATAAACAGGTTTAAATGGACCCATATGCAATTTGAGTTGCATATGGAAAGCCCATGAATTATGGTTGAAACAATTGTTTTACAGCTAACCAACAGGTGAAAGTGGTTTAGTATGATGCATGGATGAGGAAAACAACAAAATAACAACAATAGAACCAATTGGAAATAAGGTTTACCCATTTTGAAATTCACTTATTAAGTTTTGGAATTTTGGTTTCTTAAAGGTGTCACACAAGCATTTGTTGTTTTCATCAAGTTTAATTGTTCAAAACAGATAACAAAGTTCATATTTGATTAGAACACCAAATTTTAGGTGGATTACATGTTTCAATTATTGAAAAAGGAATTACAATAATTTAATTATGAATTAAACAAGTTTAAACAAGATTTAATTGAATTTAATTCAAGTGTGAATATTATTTGAATTTTATTTGTTCAAAACATAAACTCAAATTCATATTTGAAAAGGTTATGTTTTTCTGGTTTGAAAACATATTTTATAAGTTCAAAAATAATTTAATTTGAGCAAGTTATTAGTTTAGCAATTTTAAATGAATTAAACAAGGTTTAAATTATTAAACCACTTTTAATTATTCAAAACAGGAAACAAAGTTTATATTTGAAAAGGTGGTTCAATTTGGCATGGAAAACATATTTTTATTTGTGTTATTTGAATTAATATTGAATTAGTTATGAATTTGGCAATTTAAATTGCATTAAAAAAGAAACAATTGTTTTCAGTAATTTAAATTATTCAAAACAGAAATCAAATGTTATATTTGGAAAGAGCATGAAATTTTGGTTGGGAAACATATTTTATATGGGCATTTGAAATATATTTGAATTTGTTATGGATTTAGTCAAATTCATAAGAGTTATTTGAATTTGAATTTTTGAATTGATTTGGAATGTTCAAAACAGTGCACATACTGCATATTTAGAAAGTACAGCAAATTTGGAGTGGAATACATATAAAGTTTGTATTATTTGGATTTATAAATTAAAAGTTATAGCTATTTGAATTTTAGGGTTATTAAACATTTCTGAAAAAAAGAAAAAAAAGAAAACAGGGGATAGAATTTTTGCACCGTGGCTTGGCTACTCGCACTGGCTGACCAGTGGGGCCACGCCAGGGTGGCGCCACAGTGGAGCGAGTGTGCGGTGAGGTGGCGGGGGGTCTATGACGGGTGGGGCCGCCCCGCGTGGAATAATTCGCAAAAAGGGGTGTGCGCCCTGGGGATCGAACCCAGGACCTGTACCGCGCGCGAGAGGGACAGAACCAATGCGCTGCTGCGTGTTTGTTGATGGTATGGGAGACGGAAGCAGGAAGTAGTTACCAGTGGCCACTTAACTGAATTTTAACAGCACAATTCAGACATTACAGGTTCAGGGGAAAGAACTGCTGCGGCTGCTGGGGATCAGTCGCGATCGGTGCGATCTAGAGGTGTAGCAAGGGGTGCTGGAATGTGGTGGATCGTGCAGGTGGTCGTGGTGATGCTTAGCAGGTGCAGACACGGGTGGGCGGAGCGATTCGAGCAGACATTGCAGATGCACGAGAACGGCATGGACGTCCCGGCGGCGAGACGGTCGGGACTGGGCGGCGACGGATCCATGCATACACGAGAGGAGCGGCACAGAGATGATGTCCACGGGGTGGGTATAGTCACCTTAGCGTTGATGGCGCAGCAGGCCAGCTGGGAGTCGACGGAGACGACCGGACGTCGCGGAAGGAGGGCGTAGCAGCGGGGCGGTGACCGGCGGGAAGAATTGCATGGCGTGGGCGTCCCCGTGCTTGACGGCGCCGATCCTTGAACGTGGTGGTACCGCACGGGGAGGCGCAGCTACTGGACACGGTCGCTGGTCTTGCGGTAGAGTGGATGGAAGGGAACGTCGACGGCCGCCGGAATTTGGAGCTGCAGCAACGCGTTCGGACGAGCTCGCCCGCGAGCAGGGCAGTGGGTTAGAGGCGAACCAGAACGTGTTGATCGAAGGAGTAACTCGAGCATACCTTCGAGGATAGGGCCGAAAGGCTGGAGTTTGACGGAGACGGTGGCGAGCTGCACCAAGCTCTGTCCACGATCGGTAGGCACCGGAAGAATTCAGGGAGGCGAGGAGGGTCTGGCCGCGACGGAAGGAGATGGGAAGAGGGAGATGGAGTGGGTAGGGCTAGCCTAGGGCACGCAGGAGGGAGGGGCTTTATGGAGGGCAGCGTGGCCGTGGTGGTGTCGATGGGAGGCGACGTGGTCTCATCCTGTCCATGCCGTACAGAAAAGACAGCGACAGGAGGGAGATAAACAGAGAGAGAGGGGGCTGTGTGGGCTTGGGGAAAGTGGGCTGGAGGAGAAATAAACAGATGGGCTGGCTGCCTCCCTCCATTTTTTTGCTTTTGATTTTCCTTTTCTCTTCTCTTCTTTTTTTTGTAAAGGATGAAAAAGAGGGAGGGATAGAAATAGGGTTTTTGGGGGGTTTATTTTATGAAATATTTTTATGTAATTTCAAAACAGAAAATAAAAGCAAATGTTAGCATTGTTTCAAACTTGGAATTATTAATTGGATTTTTAAATTGGTAGTTGAATTTCAAATAGGGTTTGGGGGTGTTCATTTATGAATAATTTTTATTAATTGCAAAACAGTAATTAAAAGCAAGGTTAGTTATTGATTTTCAAAATTTGAAATATAAGTTTGATTTTAGGTGGTTAGTTGAATTTCAAATAAGGTTTGATTTGGGAATTTTGGAAATAAACAAATTCTATTTATTAAGTTCAAGCAATTAGGCAAACATTATTGAATTTAATTTGTTTGCGAAATTTTAATTTTTAAACCCATATTGAAATATGACAAGTAGGATTGATTTGATTTGAATTTGAATTTGCCATTAGGGTTTTAATAAAAGGGAAATTTTTTATTTAGCAGGCAACTTAAATAAATTCAACTTCAACTTATTGAAAACAATTTGAGTTGCAACTTTCAATTGAAATTTTTAGACATGTGTGAAGGTTTAAATGGTTTTGAATTGTTCAGTTGTGATGCAAACATGGTGCAATGCAATATGATGCATGTGATGCAAAACAAAAGAAAACAAACAACTTCCTATTTAGGGTAACACCCCAGGTGTTACAGACGACACCACTAACAAGGGATTGCGCCCTCGCAATCCACCTGCTAACCCGGGAGGGGAAAGAAGTTCGACTATCGATTCTTCATGCTTCCAGCTGATCTCCTCGACACCACTAACAAGGGATTCTTGCTCGGAGTGACGACGATGTTTTTCCACCAGGAATCTTCCGATGATCGAACCTATTAGGTTAAAGGCTCAGAAAACGTCCAACCACGTAGGATCCTAACACTTTGAAAGATAGACAAGGGAGGAGACTCCAAAACAAATAAGATGGGAGGGGAAATAGAATAGGGATAAGGAGAAAACAAGATTCCTATTGAGATGTTTTCCAAAATAGTTTAGCAGAAATAGTTTTTGACATTCTAGAAACAACGACCGTTAGCGAGGTTACCCTACAGGCTTTGCGGACCCGTTGCTTCGATAACCATTCGTATCGAAACAATCTCGGGAATCGGAACCAAGGCTCTAATACCATTTGTGACGCCCCAAGATCGGGCACTATGCAGATTTCAGCATTCCCGCCAAAATCCACATAATAACCGATTCCAGGTTGCCACGTCTGATAACATTACAACAGTTCACGAATAATCCACAACAACAACAGAAAAGATATATACAAGAGGACTCAAACGAGCCAAGGATACAACTGATACAATACAAAGATCCAAATAACAGCGTAAGAAACAACATAGCGTCCGGCTACGGACAAGATACAAATCGGACTAAGAGTCCTGAAGATAACCGAGAGCGTCCAATCCCTGCCCAGGCCAAGCCGGAGGGATTCCCAAGCTAACGTCGTTAGACTTCAAACCTGTTGACTGCAATATTGAATATGCAGCCACGAAAAAGATTCGTGGGTCAGTACGGTTAAGTACTGGCAAGTGGATAAACCATACTCACAAGATACCGGCGTAGCCAATCATCACAAGATACAAATACTTTGGGTTCAACGGAAAGGAAGGGATTATTGCAAATAAGCTGCAGCGGGCTGCACTAACAAACTACAGAGACACACTACAACATCCGGCTAAAAGAAAGGGATAAGATAGCGTATCGTAACCAACTAGTACTAACCACCAAACAAACCCATCCAATGTCACCCCCTACTAAGGAAGCAACCCAAGGATAACTCACACTGTTGGATTAAGGATGGATCAAGTTATTGTATCAATACGACTATTACTAGTCAAGTTATCATTAGTTAGGTGTAAGTTGTTCTGAGTACTTGTTAGCCAGTACTTTCACCAAGTTAACCATAACCGCGGAAAACACGGCTTCTCGAGAAGATTTAACCCTGCAGGGATGCACCAATTTGGCCGTACACGTAAGAATAACCCGCCAGACAGGGGATCAACCCACCAAGCGAGGTACTCAACACAACCCAACTCTGCTTCGCATCAAGCCCAAAGCACCACGTGCTGTGCGTGCGCGGCTAATCGAGCCCCCACGAAGAAAAGGGGGACCCTCATAGCACTGGAAGACCACGCCGCCCTAAATGCCGACTACAAAAGTTCCACCCTGGCCTCGGGTTCGCACCTGCATATGCATGCATCAAATGGAAAGCCCGAACTAAGTGTGGCGATTTGGACGAGATGCGAATCGAATCAAGTCGAGGGGGGTGCCCATACTCGCTTCCCACATGCGGTTAGTGCGCTCATCATGGATCAGTAGACAAGACCCTTTTCCTAATTAGGGTCGACACTAGCAGGCTTCAAAACCACGCCGGGCCTCCTGCCGGTGCCTTATCAACAAATTATTATTACCCAAAACATTAACAAGTTGTTGATTGAATTGAAACCCAACTATCAACTAAACAGGTGATAAGAAAGGAACAACAAGACTTGAGCGCAAACAACACTAAGCAGGCAACTACGACACGAGGGCCAACAGGGTAAACAAACAACAGTTAATAGGAAGTGGAAGGAAGGCTATATCATGGCTGCAAGATAAACATATAATAGGATCGAGACACCAGCATCGTATCAACAGGCTAGAATAAGAACAACGAAAAGAATCGGTAACAAGTGATGAAAGGCAGCCATTTGGCAGCAAGTGAGTATACTTGCCTGAGATCCAGCAAGTAGAGGTACATCCACAGAACTTGTCGTTGCTCACATCATCTCAACGTCCTATCCGGGAAGAAGCAACGAACCTCGAACAAACACCGGATGCAACAATTACTACTACGGCAAAAGATCCAGCATGATCAAGATATGGATGCATGACAATTTAATGGATGCATAGAAATAAACTAGTTGACATGATAAACAGGATTAAATGGATCCATATGCAATTTGAGTTGCATATGGAAAGCCCATGAATTATGGTTGAAACAATTGTTTTACAGCTAACCAACAGGTGAAAGTGGTTTAGTATGATGCATGGATGAGGAAAACAACAAAATAACAACAATAGAACCAATTGGAAATAAGGTTTACCCATTTTGAAATTCACTTATTAAGTTTTGGAATTTTGGTTTCTTAAAGGTGTCACACAAGCATTTGTTGTTTTCATCAAGTTTAATTGTTCAAAACAGATAACAAAGTTCATATTTGATTAGAACACGAAATTTTAGGTGGATTACATGTTTCAATTATTGAAAAAGGAATTACAATAATTTAATTATGAATTAAACAAGTTTAAACAAGATTTAATTGAATTTAATTCAAGTGTGAATATTATTTGAATTTTATTTGTTCAAAACATAAACTCAAATTCATATTTGAAAAGGTTATGTTTTTCTGGTTTGAAAACATATTTTATAAGTTCAAAAATAATTTAATTTGAGCAAGTTATTAGTTTAGCAATTTTAAATGAATTAAACAAGGTTTAAATTATTTAACCACTTTTAATTATTCAAAACAGGAAACAAAGTTTATATTTGAAAAGGTGGTTCAATTTGGCATGGAAAACATATTTTTATTTGTGTTATTTGAATTAATATTGAATTAGTTATGAATTTGGCAATTTAAATTGCATTAAATAAGAAACAGTTGTTTTCAGCAATTTAAATTATTCAAAACAGAAATCAAATGTTATATTTGGAAAGAGCATGAAATTTTGGTTGGGAAACATATTTTATATGGGCCATTTGAAATATATTTGAATTTGTTATGGATTTAGTCAAATTCATAAGAGTTATTTGAATTTGAATTTTTGAATTGATTTGGAATGTTCAAAACAGTGCACATACTGCATATTTAGAAAGTACAGCAAATTTGGAGTGGAATACATATAAAGTTTGTATTATTTGGATTTATAAATTAAAAGTTATAGCTATTTGAATTTTAGGGTTATTAAACATTTCTGAAAAAAAAGAAAAAAAAAGAAAAAAGGGGATAGAATTTTTGCACCGTGGCTTGGCTACTCGCACTGGCTGACCAGTGGGGCCACGCCAGGGTGGCGCCACAGTGGAGCGAGTGTGCGGTGAGGTGGCGCAGGGGTCTATGACGGGTGGGACCGCCCCGCGCGGAATAATTCGCAAAAAGGGGTGTGCGCCCTAGGGATCGAACCCAGGACCTGTACCGCGCGCGAGAGGGACAGAACCAATGCCCTGATGCGTGTTTGTTGATGGTATGGGAGATGGAAGCAGGAAGTAGTTACCAGTGGCCACTTAACTGAATTTTAACAGCACAATTCAGACATTACAGGTTCAGGGGAAAGAACTGATGCGGCTGCTGGGGATCAGTCGCGATCGGTGCGATCTCGAGGTGTAGCAAGGGGTGCTGGAATGTGGTGGATCGTGCAGGTGGTCGTGGTGATGCTTAGCAGGTGCAGACACGGGTGGGCGGAGCGATTCGAGCAGACATTGCAGATGCACGAGAACGGCATGGACGTCCCGGCGGCGAGACAGACGGGGCTGGGCGGCGACGGATCCATGCATACACGAGAGGAGCGGCACAGAGATGATGTCCACGGGGGTGGGTATAGTCACCTTAGCGTTGATGGCGCAGCAGGCCAGCTGGGAGTCGACGGAGACGACCGGACGTCGCGGAAGGAGGGCGTAGCAGCGGGGCGGTGACCGGCGGGAAGAATTGCATGGCGTGGGCGTCCCCGTGCTTGACGGCGCCGATCCTTGGACGTGGTGGTACCGCACGGGGAGGCGCAGCTACTGGACACGGTCGCTGGTTTTGCGGTAGAGTGGATGGAAAGGAACGTCGACGGCCGCCGGAATTTGGAGCTGCAGCAACGCGTTCGGACGAGCTCGCCCGCGAGCAGGGCAGTGGGTTAGAGGCGAACCAGAACATTTTGATCGAAGGAGTAACTCGAGCATACCTTCGAGGATAGGGCCGAAAGGCTGGAGTTTGACGGAGACGGTGGCGAGCTGCACCAAGCTCTGTCCACGATCGGTAGGCACCGGAAGAATTCAGGGAGGCGAGGAGGGTCTGGCCGCGGCGGAAGGAGATGGGAAGAGGGAGATGGAGTGGGTAGGGCTAGCCTAGGGCACACAGGAGGGAGGGGCTTTATGGAGGGCAGCGTGGCCGTGGTGGTGTCGATGGGAGGCGACGTGGTCTCATCCTGTCCATGCCGTACAGAAAAGACAGCGACAGGAGGGAGATAAACATAGAGAGAGGGGGCTGTGTGGGCTTGGGGAAAGTGGGCTGGAGGAGAAAGAAACAGATGGGCTGGCTGCCTCCCTCCATTTTTTTGCTTTTGATTTTCCTTTTCTCTTCCCTTCTTTTTTTTGTAAAGGATGAAAAAGAGGGAGGGATAGAAATAGGGTTTTTGGGGGGTTTATTTTATGAAATATTTTTATTAAATTTCAAAACAGAAAATAAAAGCAAATGTTAGCATTGTTTCAAACTTGGAATTATTAATTGGATTTTTAAATTGGTAGTTGAATTTCAAATAGGGTTTGGGGGTGTTCATTTATGAATATTTTTTATTAATTGCAAAACAGTAATTAAAAGCAAGGTTAGTTATTGATTTTCAAAATTTGAAATATTAGTTTGATTTTAGGTGGTTAGTTGAATTTCAAATAAGGATTGATTTGGGAATTTTGGAAATAAACAAATTATATTTATTAAGTTCAAGCAATTAGGCAAACATTATTGAATTTAATTTGTTTGCAAAATTTTAATTTTTAAACCCATATTGAAATATGCCAAGTAGGATTGATTTGATTTGAATTTGAATTTGCCATTAGGGTTTTAATAAAAGGGAAAATTTTTATTTAGCAGGCAACTTAAATAAATTCAACTGCAACTTATTGAAAACAATTTGAGTTGCAACTTTCAATTGAAATTTTTAGACATGTGTGAAGGTTTAAATGGTTTTGAATTGTTCAGTTGTGATGCAAACATGGTGCAATGCAATATGATGCATGTGATGCAAAACAAAAGAAAACAAACAACTTCCTATTTAGGGTAACACCCCAGGTGTTACACTACTACGTGGAGTATGACGAGGCTGTTGACGAGTAGATAGCGGACCCGGGCAGGATCCGAGACTACGTGGATGGGCTCCGTTTTCCTTTCATTCCCGGCCTCTTAGGCCTATTTGGTTCTTGTCTGTACTCAGACACTTTGGATGCTTCCGCCGTGTTGTAATGATGATATGTTGGGACATGTGTCCTCTGGATGATTGTATTTGCTATCTCTTCTCTAGTGAGAGCTATTTGCAACTTATTTCCATCTTTCGTGTCTTAGAGATATGTTGTGTTATCACTTGTTTAAAAGCCGTTGACGTACCGTGTGTGAATGGTATGAAGTACGTCAATGGTAGTATCCTGATTTCTATGGGATGGTTTGCGTAGACGATGAACAGTAGGGGTTGGTTGTCACATATGTGTGTTGGCCTAGTCGTAAGAGGTGCGGGTGCAGGTAGGCCCCGTAATCCAATCTTCTACTATTCAACGGAACTGCGAGTATCCTTTAGAAGTCCGGGTGCGACAAATGTTATCAGAGCCTGTCTGCCTGTAGGATCCCTTTTACTGGTCGCAGTTTGAGTCTAGAAACTATTTTGTAGCTATATAGGAAAAATGAAACGTGAGAGTAGGAATTCTGTTCTTTTATTTCTTTCCCCACCCACCCTCCATTTTTCTGGTAAGGAAGTGCAACGTTGTTTTTCTCTTCTCATCTAAACTTTCAAGTTAGGATTTCACGTATCCTGGTTTCTCTAGGATAGTTATATCTACTAGACCATAGGAATGGAGGTGGTTGTGACATGATTTATCATGTTGCCTACTCACGATTGAGAACGGAGGCGTGTAAGCCCCGGAAGCAGATCCTCTATTCCTTAAGCACTAGATATTGATCCTTTAGAAGCCCGGATGGGTTTCCGTAGTACCTCAGGAGTTTTTGGTCTCGTGTTTCCCGAATGTTGCTTCGATATCATGTTCTTCTCAAGATCCTTATCGTCCGTTGAAACCTTGTTGTTGTTTTCCACTTCAGTTCTTCTACCGGCGTCTAATCAAAGCTCCCCAATCATCTGCAGATGGATCTTAGGTTCTACCCGCAGGTGGCTCGGATGACTCGTTGCGAGAGCACTGCCGGTTATCCGGAGATGCTGAGAGACATGATCACTTATCTGGGGTTCCGTTGGGCACCAGAGTACCAGGTCTACGAGCAGCAGTGAGAGTTTGAGCAGACCTACTACCAGGCTATCGTCTACATTCTGTCAGATGATGGCATCAGCGTAGTCCACCGCTACGAGGCAGTAGGTTCCACAGTGGATATGGCTGTGCAGCAGGCAGCTTATGTGAGTCTCACCGTCCTTCGTGCTGACTACTGGGGATTTGACGATTCCATCTATCGCCACATTCCCCGTGGTTACATCACTTCAGAGGGAGCTCACTTCACTCTCTACGACAACTTGGATGTCTACGAGCATGATAACTCCAGGCTGCACACCACCGCTCAGTTTGTGAGACACAGTGACGCACTTTCCAGCACACTATCTCAGGAGTTGGCTTCAGTCAGGGAGCAGCTCTACCTTGCTTTGACTCGTCTGGCGACTTACACCACAGACTTTGTTGGAGACGAGCGCTTTGCACATTTCGATCAGCCAGTTGGGCGTCGTCTGCCAGATGCTTGAGGTTACGAGCCGATCAGAGGTCCACTCCTCAACCTTGGTGCTGGTTACACTGGGATTCCTCGCTTTGGAGCACAGGGAGCCGATGCTATGTACTTCACCACACCTAGAGTCGGGCTCAGACCACGTTAGTTCTATGTGGATCGTCGTTCTACATACTTTTGTGGGCGTCCTCCTCACCGTACCTCTCGACGTACTCCTAGCCGTCGTCCTGCGTGATGAGCATGGGAGTACCGATGTATCCATTGCTAGCTATGTTTAGTTATCCTTTCGCATTCGAACCATTTATGGTGTGTTGGATATTCCGATGTATTTGAACATGTGATGGTGAACCTTGTGGTTATCTATTCATGCGTCGGAATAATCTCTCTTGCGGTTACCAAGTCTATCCTTTTCTATTGTTGTGCTAAAATGCATTTCCATTCAGGATGCCGCCAACAAGGAACAACACGCCTGAGCCACCGCCAATCGCGGAGCTGTTGACTCAGATGACCCAAGTCATGACGCAAATGGCCCACTTTCAGGCTAATCAGCACATCAACCAGACTGCTCCACGAGTCAGCATCAAGGAGTTTCTCAGTCTGGGCCCAAAAGCTTTCGTGGCCACACGCGAGCCTCTGGACGCTGATGACTGGATCCGTGAGATAGCCAAGGCTCTGGAGATTGCACACGTAGCTGAAGAAGACAAAGTCAACTATGCCTCCTATCTGCTGAAGGGTCAGGCAGCTTCGTGGTGGGAAAATTTCCAGGCCATGAGAACTGGGATGCCAGTCACGTGGGATTGTTTCAAGGATGCCTTCCTGAAGCACCATATTCCATATGGTCTCATGGAAAGGATGCGTGAGGAGTTTTGCTCTCTCAAGCAGGGCAAGTTGGACATCATCGGGTATCAGAGTGAGTTCAATCGCCTCGCTCGGTACACTGGAGATGAGGTGTCCACTGAAGCTAAGAAGATGGCAAGGTTCCGCAGAGGTTTTAAACCGGAACTCAAATATGCCCTCACCAATGTCAAGACCAAAGACTTCGAGGAACTCGTTAACACCGCGCTCAATGAGGAAAATGGGCGCAAGGCGTTCGAGGAGTCTCGCAAGCACTCGCGTGAGGGTGGTTCCTCCTCCAACATGACCACCCCTACGCAGAAGCGCCGCATCTGGGTGCCAAATGGTGCTGTCACTCGGGCTCCATACGCCCAAACTTCTCCAGGGTTTGCTCCCCGCCCACCCAACCCTGCTCAGCTGAATGATCCAAGGGGTTCGATGGGGCAGCCAAGGCCAGGGCCTCCTCGTGTCGTCACTTGCTACAAGTGCAAGCAGACGGGACACTACGCCGACAAGTGCACACAGAGGCAGCTACCTCCACCACCACCTCGTCCTAACACAAACCAGGCAATGGTGCGCGCTCCCCCGCATAAGGCCTTCAACTCCAACAACAGGCCTGTCGGGAGGACATCAAGGGTGAATCATGTCAAGATTGACAAAGCTGAGGAAGCTCCTAACGTCGTTATCGGTACTTTTCCCGTAAACTCTAATCCAGCTAAAGTGTTGTTTGATACCGGAGCATCACATTCATTCGTGTCAAAGATCTTTGCGACAACAATTATCGCTTTTGTTGGTTTGGGTTCCCCCCTAGTAGTAAACTCCCCTGGAGCAACTATGCAAACTTCTAAGATCAGTCACAGAAATCAAATTCTAATTGGAGGCCACATATTCCTTGCTTCTCTCATACTACTTGAAAATTCTGACATTGATGTCATTCTTGGTATGGATTGGCTGAAGGCCAATAAAGCAAAAATTGACTGCGCTCAAAAGTCAATAACTCTGTTCCACCCTTCTGGCCAGATAATCTATTCTCCAAATGAATCAAGTTCCATTCAGCTATGCACACTCGATGCAAAACCTCTACCTCTACTCGAAAATGTTCCGGTGGTTTGTGAATTCCCTGACGTCTTTCCAGAAGAATAGCCAGGAATGCCTCCGGACAGAGCAGTTGAGTTCGTGATCGAACTTGAACCAGGTACTGCTCCAATCTCTAAACATCCATACAAGATAGCTCCTCCTGAACTGAAATTGTTAAAGGAGAAAATCGATATGTACATGGAGAAAGGTTACATTCAACCTAGTTCCTCGGCTTGGGGTTGCCCAACTCTGTTCGTTGCGAAGAAGGATCAAACAAAGAGACTCGTTGTTGACTATCGTCCTCTTAACGAGAAAACCATCAAAAACAAGTATCCAATCCCTCGTATCGATGATCTTTTTTATCAACTTGCTGGAGCCTCAATATTCTCCAAGTTGGACTTGAGAATGGGTTACCATCAAATAAAGATCAGAAAGGAAGATATTTCAAAGACAGCCTTCACCACTCGCTACGGTCTATATGAATACACCGTCATGTCCTTTGGTCTCACCAATGCACCGGCGACATTCTCTCGACTCATGAATTCTGTCTTCCATGAATACCTCGACAAGTTCGTTGTGGTATATCTTGATGACATTCTTGTCTACTCCAAATCCGAGGAAGAGCATGAAGAACATCTTCGCCTCACTCTCATGAAGCTTCGCGAGCATCGTCTCTATGCCAAATTCTCCAAATGGGAGTTCTGGATTTCCGAAGTTGCTTACCTTGGTCATGTCATCTCTGCAAAGGGCATAGCCATTGATCCAGAAAAGGTTAAAGCAATTGTTGATTGGAAACCTCCTAAGACGGTGAAGCAAGTAAGAAGTTTTATTGGCTTGGCTAGCTATTGCCGTCGTTTCGTCCAAAACTTCTCCAAGATTGCCAAACCTCTCACCGACCTCACAAACAGGACAAGAAGTTCGTTTGGTCTCCACAATATGATGAAAGTTTCAATCTCCTCAAGATTAAACTCACTTCTACACCAGTTCTGGTTGGCCCAGATCCTACCAAACCTTTCCAAATATTCTGTGATGCTTCTCTACAAGGTCTAGGTGCAGTTCTTATGCAAGAACGCCAAGTTGTGGCTTATGCTTCACGTCAGTTGAACACCCATGAGCTCAATTATCCCACTCATGACCTAGAACTTGCAGCAGTTGTGTTTGCCCTCAAGAACTGGAGACAATACTTGTTGGGTAACCGCACTGAAATCTTTTCCGATCATAAGAGTCTGAAATACATCTTCACTCAACCAGATCTAAACCTCAGACAAAGGAGATGGATTGAAAAGATTAAAGACTTTGATCTTACCATTTCTTACACTCCAGGCAAGGCTAATGTTATGGCCGATGCTCTCAGTCGCAAGTCGTATTGCAATAATCTCATGATCATGGAAAGCCAACCTCCACTTCATGAAGAATTCCAGAAGCTGAACCTGGGTCTTGTTCCTCAAGGCTATCTTGCAAGCTTGACAGCCAGTCCAACTCTCGAGGACAAGATTCGTTCTGAACAACTTCGTGATGCTGAAATCAAGAAGATGGTAGAGCACATCAAACAAGGCAAGGAGAAATTTAAGTCCTTCTCAATTGATGACCAGGGAACTGTGTGCTTCGAAGGACGCATTGCAGTTCCTCACATTCAAAGTCTCAAAGATGTCATTCTCAAGGAGGCTCATGAAACTCCTCTCTCCATACACCCTGGAAGTACAAAGATGTACCAGGATCTCAAGACACTGTATTGGTGGCCTAGCATGAAACGTGAAATTGCTCAATACGTTTCTGAATGCGACGTTTGTCAACGTGTTAAGGCAGTTCATCAGAAAACAGCCGGTCTCCTCCAACCTCTGAAAATCCCTGAGTGGAAGTGGGACATGATTGAAATGGACTTCTTTACTGGTTTTCCAAAGTCCAAGAAGGGCAACGATGCAATCTTCGTTGTTATTGATCGACTCACTAAGGTAGCTCACTTCTTTCCTGTCAAAGAGACAATCTCAGCTAGCCAGTTAGCAGAGCTCTACACAGCAAAGATTGTTCCTCTTCATGGTGTTCCATTGTAAATAAGCTCAGACCGTGGAAGCATCTTCACTTCTCATTTCTGGAAAAGTTTTCAAGAAGCATTGGGCACCAAACTTCTGTTCAGCACAGCTTATCACCCTCAGTCTCAAGGGCAAGTCGAAAGAGTCAATCAGATTCTCGAGGATATGCTCAGAGCATGTGGTATCTCCTTTGGCATGAAATGGGAGGAATGTCTTCCATATGCTGAATTCTCCTACAACAACAGCTTCCAGGCAAGCCTAGGCATGGCACCATTTGAGGCTCTCTATGGCCGCAGATGCAGGAGTCCAATCAATTGGTCTGGAGCTGGTGAACGTTCACTCTTAGGCCTTGACATTGTTAAGGAGGCCGAAGAGAAAGTTTGCATCATTCGTGACAATCTCAAGATTGCTCAGTCTCGTCAGAAAAGCTACTATGACAGCAAGCACAGGGATATGGTCTATGCAACTGGTGACAAAGCATATCTCCGTGTAACTCCCCTCAGAGGCACTCATCGTTTTGGTGTCAAAGGAAAGCTTGCACCAAGATACATTGGTCCTTTCAACATTCTCTCAAGGCGTGCGGAAAATGCCTATCGTCTTGAACTTCCAGAAAAACTATCCAAGGTGCACGATGTGTTTCACGTGTCACAACTCAAGAGGTGTTTCAAAGATCCAGATCGTGCAGTCGATCATGATTCCATTGAACTGCAAGAAGATCTCTCTTATGAGGAGCACCCTATTCGAATTCTCGATTAGACCGAGCGTAAGACTCGCAACAAGAGCACCAAGTTCTTAAAAGTGCAGTGGTCTCATCATTCCGATAAAGAGGCAACGTGGGAGACCGAAGAGGATCTTCGCAAGAAGTATCCGGACCTTTGCTCTTCTCAGTAGGAATCTCGAGGCGCGATTCCTTCAAGGGGGGGCGTTTTGTAACATCCCAAGTATGAAAACTCCCAATTTAGAATGTTTGTTCCCTGTTTTTATTCTCAATTGCATCATGTCATCATTTGCATCCATTTGTTGATTGGAATTTCAAACCAAATTTTAAAATATTTGTTTCATAATTGTCTGTTACAATTTTTCAAATAAAAGTTCAAATCAAAACATCAAATTGTTTCCAATAACTTGTAAGTTCAAACCATTCAAATTATTTATTTTCAATAAATCATTTAACACCAAAATCACTCAAATTCATTTGAATTTACAAACAGCAACCAAAATTCAAATTTTTGAAAACAAACACTTGCACAGCTGGCCTTTTGAAATAAACAACCTATACAAATTTTCCCTAAATTTTTCCTATCCTAAAAACCCATCTTTCCTCCTCTTATTCTTTTCTGCAAAAAAAAACTAAAAACAGAAACAGAGAAGGGATAGGCAGGCCAGTGGGCTGAGCCCAGCCCACCAGCCACGGCCTGCTACCCCCCTGTAAGGACCCCAGACCGGCAGTCTGAAACCCTCCGTATGCATACATTCACGATCCCAGAAAGATCAGTCGTGAACAACATACAAAGTTGGCACACAGAAATACATCATCCATTACACGAATACATAAAGGTATTACATAAAAGATCACATGATCAAGTTTAACGCAACTGCCACATAGGGCAGGCAACTTATCAAACACAGCGGAAGACAATTAAAAACACAACGTAGTTGAGCCCAAGTCACGCCTTAACCTACAGGCTGCTGACCCGGAGACGATCCTAGTTCGCAAAGCCGTCAACTCCGTACTTCTCTTCATAGATATCCTTCGGAGGCTCCTTCTCAAAGTCTGGCAAGTAGATACCAGGGGCGAAACCATAATGAGTACATTTGAAAGTACTCAGTAAGACATCCATCATATCACTTACCAACATGCAAGTATGCTTATATGGTGGAATAGGTAGGCTATAAATAGGGTTCACTACCAATGGTGTTCATATATGATGACACCACAGTTGCAGTCAAGTTTATCTGTATCTTCGTTGAAGAAGATACTTCAGAAGAAAAATAATATAGTTTTATTTCTTTTGTAGATATCACATGTACAAGAGGTTTTTGTAAAGCTTTGTTAAAGAATAGTTTCTCTTTCCAAAACTTCTTGGAATCAGTTTCCAGAATTCTTGCTTAGAGTAGAAAAGGTTTTTTTTGCAAAACATTTTGTTTTGTATAACATCATCTGGCTTTTCATCATCGACGATACCTCCACGGTATAAGTTTCCATTCCTTTCTGAACTTCACAAGTTCAACACTTCCTTTCCAAAATTCCCTTTTCAAAAACTTCCTCTTTTGAAAACATTGACACAATGCTAGCTACATGGCCATTCAACTGTCCATATCCGAGGACGCGGCTTCTTCGAAAAAGTTGTACTCTGCAGAGGTGTACTCATCCACCAGATCCAGTACACCTACCGTGAACAATCACGGACTCTAACAACAGTATGTAAACATCAGGTATCTGATCATAACCATTCACTATGTTCAAGCTAGTATATGTCTATCTCTTAGTCGAGTGTCCGCTCCCCGGCACCGAGCTAATCCCTGCCAAGCCAGGAGCCCCAACTGCTGCATCCGGAGGGAAACTAATCCCACACTTTATATGCCTCAACATTGGGAGTTTTGCCGACATTCGGTTCGAGGGTACGACGTCCCTTATAGCGATTGAGATAGAACACACACTAACAAGGACAAACTTCAAGTTAAGCCCCGTGCCCATGTTGGGGTAGGGTCGCAGTACGGTAAAGGTTGTCCGGCGAAGACTAGGTTATGTGTCATTTTTGAAAACACCAATTTCTCAAAAATGACCACTTCCACATTCCTCCGGAGAACAAGGATCCGCCTTTTCTCCGGGTTTTTCCGTAAAGCCTTTGTTTTGTAGAATCACAATTTTAGGGTGTCCACTTAGGGACTAGTATATTTGATGGTAATAAATACCATATGGTGGCTTATGGGCTTGGTATTACCAAGTTTAACTACTGGCATGATAGTAACCTATATACTAGTATAGTAGTAATAGCCACATCAAAAATAGTTTTGATAATCCAGTTTTTGTAAAACTTCAGAGGTAAAACATGCATGATAGATAATGATAAGGATTGTATCAGCAAGCATCAGGATGGCTTGCCTGGTATCTCCTTGTGTCTCTGGTTTTGGAGTGACTGGAACTTGAAACAGAGCTTCCCGACACTTCCTTCCTCTTCGTTTTCTAGCGTCGTAAAAAGAATAAAGGACACACATTCAGAAACAATCAAGGAAAGCAACCATATGTAACAATACATACAGCAAGGAAACTAATAATAACCTTGTCGGGGGGTTACCCCCGAGTAGGGTAAAGGCAAGTGGTAAAAGCAACTATCAGAAGAGAGGTTTGGTCGAGTAGCCGCCTACCCGGTACTTGCTACCCGGTCGACTGCTACTCGGTCTCTCCTCAAGATGACCAGAAGGAAGAATCAATCAAGTTCTGTCCTTTCGAGTAGAAGAGGCGGCCTGAGTAAAATTGGCGGGAACCTACTCGGGCCAGAAAGTCAAAGGAGCCGTTCTGACACAGGATCCCGCGTATCCTGGGTCCGTACTTGGCAGTATTCGAACTACTGTTCATCTGGGACCGGCCTACCTGACAGTGACAGCATGGAAGCAGGCCGTCGCAAGATAAGGGGACCCTACTCTGTGTTTGGCACAGTGATACCAGTCTGTCCCCTTGTTTTGCCCAACGACTTTCCAGATGCAGCCAAGATTAGGAACCAAAGCTGTCAGCGGGAACCCGGAAGAAGGACGGTGTGCACACTATGTCGACACTTGTCCATGTTTGGACGTATCCGGCTGGGCACCGGGTATATAAGGTGCCCCGCCGCCTCCTGCATGAGGGGAGATCACACAATCGCAAGCAAGATCGTAGGATCGAACACTTGGTGACCTAATTCTTGACCTAGTTCATCACATAGAGAGGAGAGTGGCTACTCGGTAGCAAGAACATTGTACTGTGGCTACTCGGTGAGACACCAGAATACATAGAGAAAGGCAGGAGTAGGGGTTTTACCTCCTCACGAGGGCCCTGAACCTGGGTAGATCGTGTTGTTTGCAGTGTTTACTTCGTACCTCACGCGGCTACTCGTCGCGTGATCCCTCCCCGAGCACCTCCAGCGTCCTTCGTCCCCACATCTTTAGCCATCCCATGGCATCTGCCGTGACACCACCACGACAACGCCAATGTGCAGCCTACTCGCGCACCCGCAGCTCGGCCGCCAGTGTACCCGAGAAGAGAGAATGTGAACCAGGTGGCTTTAGGAGCCAACCGCAACTTCAACAACGAGAGCTACCGCAACAACAACAACAACTACAACCGCAACAACAACAACAGGGGCAACAACAACAACTACCAGGGCAACAACAACAACGGCAACAATGGGGGCGGAGGCTCCAATCAGTATCAAGAGCATCACGAGAGCTACATGATCTTCACTTCTGAGCCAGTCGACAAGCAATCACAGCACAGGCGGGCCATGGAGGTCAATGCAGTGATTCCTGCTGTCCCTCACTACATGTATTGGTGTGACCAGGAGATCAGGTGGTCCCAAGTAGCTCATCCCAAGGTGATGCCCAACCCGGGTAGCTATGCCTTGGTGCTGGATCCTACCTTCCTGGGCCCCGAGAAGAACGTGAGGTTCAGCAAGGTGCTAATCGACAACGGCAGCAGCATCAACATCGTGTACAAAGACACGCTCGAGAAGCTTGGCCTGGCCGAGAACATGATGCTGCCCAGCAAGACCACCTTCCATGGCATTGTGCCCGGGATCTCATGCAACCCGATTGGCCGAGTGTGGATCGATGTGCTATTCGGCACCAGGGATAACTGCCGCACAGAGCGCCTGCAGTTCGAGGTGGTTGATCATCAGAGTCCTTACCATGCTCTACTCGGCAGGCCTGCTCTAAGCAAGTTTATGGCTTCTACTCATGTTGCATATCTGAAGATGAAGATCCCTGGTCCCAATGGCATAATTACTATTTCTGGTGATTACAAGAAGTCCATGGAGTGTGCCTCTGCTAGTTCCCAGTTGGCGGAGTCGATGGTGATTGCTGCCGAGAAGAAGAAGATGTATGAGGTGGTGGCCATGGCGCAATCCGCGCAAGCTGGCGTGCAAGGCGTGCCGAGTACCCAGCATGGGACCGCATTCCAGGCATCTCAGGAGACCAAGAAGGTCCAGGTCGACCCCGAGTTCCCCGACCGCGTAGCCATCATTGGCTCCGGGTTGGCGGAGAAATAGGAAAGCGAGCTCATCCACTTCCTCCGTGAGAATCGAGATGTATTCGCCTGGTCCAATGAAGATCTACCAGGAGTCCCGAGGGAGTTGGTTGAGCACTCATTACATGTGCGTCCTGACGCCAAGCCAGTGAAGCAGGCTATGCGCCGCTTCGGAGATGAGAGAAGGAAGGCCATTGGTGACCAGATCACCAAGTTACTGATAAGCAATTTCATCATGGAGGTGCTGCATCCGGATTGGCTAGCCAACCCGGTCATGGCCGAGAAGAAGAAGGAGGATCCCAAGGCTGCCACTGCATGGCGCATGTGTGTCGACTACACCGACTTGAATAAGGCATGCCCCAAGGATCCTTTCCCGCTGCCTCGCATCGATCAGGTGATCGATTCCACTGCTGGTTGTGAACTGTTGTCTTTCATAGATGCCTACTCTGGTTTTCATCAGATTGCACTCAACCCTGCTGATCAAATAAAGACTGCTTTCATTACCCCGTACGGGGCTTATTGCTATCGTGTCATGTGTTTTGGCTTGAGGAATGCGGGTGCAACCTATCAGAGATGCATGCAGAAATGCTTGCACGACCAGCTCGGCAAGAATGTGCAGGTGTACGTAGATGACATTGTCATCAAAACGAATAAAACACATACTCTGCTTGCCGACCTGGAGGAAACCTTCGCTAACCTACGCAAGTACAAAATGAAGCTGAATCCGAGTAAATGCACCTTTGGTGTCCCGGCTGGCAAGCTACTCGGCTTCCTGGTGTCTAGTCGGGGCATTGAGGCCAATCCTTCAAAGATAAAAGCTATTGAGAGCATGTCTTTGCCAAGATCCTTGAAGGATGTGCAGAAGTTCACTGGTTGCTTGGCATCTCTGAGCCGTTTTCTGGGCCGAATGGGCGAGAAGGCCCTGCCCCTGTATCAATTGATGAAGAAAAGTGACAAGTTTGTCTGGACACCGCAAGCGGATGTGGCATTCAATGAGTTGAAAGCAATGCTGGCTAGCGCTCCCATCTTGGCTAGTCCGCTACCCAAGGAGCCCATGTTGCTGTACATTGCTGCGACTAACCGAGTAGTCAGTGTGGTGATTGTGGTGGAACGAGAAGAAGAAGGCAAGAGTGTGCAGCGCCCAGTGTATTATCTTAGTGAAGTGTTGTCCAGCTCCAAGCAAAACTACCCCCACTACCAGAAGATGACCTACGGCGTGTACCTGGGCGCCAAGAAGTTGAAACATTATTTCCAGGAGCATCCTATCACGGTTGTGAGCTCTGCTCCCATCTCGGACATCATGGGTAACAAGGAGGCGAGTGGCAGAGTGGCCAAGTGGGCGATCGAGCTGGCAGCGTATGCACCCGCGTATGCGAGAAGAGAAGCCATCAAGTCTCAGATTGTGGCGGAATTCCTGGTGGACTGGGCCGAGGTGCAGTATGAACCTCCTGCTCCAGTTTCTAACTACTGGAAGATGCACTTTGATGGCTCGAAGGTGAAGGAAGGCCTTGGTGCTGGCGTAGTGCTTACGTCACCCAAGCGAGATCAACTCAAGTATGTGTTGCAGATTCACTTCAAGGCGTCCAACAACGTAGCAGAGTACGAGGCAGTGGTGCATGGCTTGCGAGTAGCCAAGGAGGTTGGCGTACAGTGCATTATATGCTATGGTGATTCAGATCTGGTGGTGCAGCAAGTCTCTGGTACATGGGATGCTCTGGATGCCAACATGGCATCATATCGCTTCCTGGTGCAGCCTATGACTGGGTTCTCCGAAGGCTGTGAGTTCCAGCACATTCACCGAGCAGAGAACGAAGCAGCAGATGAGTTATCCAAGTTGGGATCTTCTCGGCAATCCATCCCGGCGGGAGTCGCCTTGGAACATTTGAGGAAGCCGTCCATCAAGCCTTCTCCCAACTCGGAGTCCATATTTGTTCCTTCCCTGCCAAGTGAGGAATCTGATCCCATGGAGATTGACTGGGAGAATGCTACAGGAAACCCGGGGACTGCCGTCCTCTACTCGGGGACTGCCACTCCGTACTCGGGGACTGCCACTCCCTACTCGGGGACTTCCATTCCTTACCCGGGGACTACCACTCCTTACTCGGGGACTGCTATCCTTAACCCGGGGACTGTCGCATTCATTGAGGAAGTCCTTGCTAATCGGTCTGGGCTTCAGAGAAGTGCTCCCATCCCTAAAGAGCAACCAGAGGTACCCGTCCCAATGGAAGTGGACGAACCAGTGTTTCCCGCACGGGAGACACCGAGTTGGGCCATGCCCATATTATCCTTTCTGAGGGACGGTACTCTGCCAGAAGATGAGGTGACTACAAGACAGATTCAGAGAAGATCCAAGGGCTACACTATAGTCCGAGATGTGCTGCACAAGAGAAGTGCCACTGGCGTGCTGCAACGTTGTGTGGACCCAGCAGAAGGAGAAGAGATCCTGGTAGAGATACACCAAGGAGAATGCGGGCACCATGCCTCTTCTCGGGCATTGGTCCAGAAAGCTTTTCGGCATGGCTTCTACTGGCTCACAGCTCTGCAGCAAGCTGAGGATATCGTGAGGAAGTGCAATGGCTGCCAGATGTTCGCAAGTAAGATTCACATGCCTGCTTCCGAGCTGAAAACAATTCCTATCACTTGGCCATTTGTTGTTTGGTGTTTGGACATGGTCGGGCCTTTCCAGCCGGCTAGAGGCAACATGACTCATATCTTGGTCATGGTGGACAAGTTCACCAAGTGGATTGAAGTGAAACCTATTCGGAGGTGCGATGGGGCCACAGCTGTGAAATTCGTGAAGGATGTGATCCTAAGATATGGCTACCCGCACAGCATCATCACCGACAACGGCACAAATTTTGCTGAGGGAGCAATGGTGCGGTTCTGCAGAGATAAGCATATCTGACTAGACGTTGCGTCAGTCGCGCATCCCGCTTCCAATGGGCAAGTTGAAAGAGCAAATGGCATGGTACTGGCAGGCATAAAGCCAAGGCTGATGGAGCCACTGCTGAAAACACCTGGGTGTTGGTTAGACGAGTTGCCAGCGGTGCTGTGGAGTCTAAGGACTACCCCTAACCGGTCAACCGGCTACACGCCATTCTTCTTGGTATACGGGGCTGAGGCCGTGTTGCCAATAGACTTAGAGCATGACTCCCCCCGAGTAACCCTCTACACTGAGGTGGAGGCGAGAGAAGCTCGAGAAGACGACGTTGACCTGCTTGAAGAAGCAAGAGAGCTGACTCTGTCACGTTCGGCTATCTACTAGCAAAACCTGCGGCGTTATCATAGCCGAAAGATAAACCCAAGGGTTTTCCGAGAAGGAGACATGGTCCTTAGGCTTGTGCAGCGCACAGCCGGGATGCACAAGTTGTCTCCTCCATGGGAAGGGCCTTTCATTGTGAGCAAAGCGCTGCACAACGATGCTTACTATCTTGTAGATGTGCGCCCACCACAGGCGAACAGGGCAGATAAATCTGGAGAGGAAACCAAGCGCCCTTGGAATGTAGCTCTACTCCGTCGTTTTCATTCGTGAGCAAAGATGTGTATGTACCCTCTTATCCGAGTTGAAATTCTACTCTGCAATCTGAAATTGATCTCGGGGACTGCCCTCGTCCAAAATTGCTCTAAGTGTTTTTACTCGGCTTTACCTTTTGCCTATTCGGTTGCTTTACTTCAAAATTCAAAGGTACATTGAGTACTGTGTTTAAACCTACATGCCAACTCTTCGACTTTGCTGCTGTCCGAAACCCGGCTTCATGGCAAGCAAGAGAACAAGCAAAAGGTCCATGAGCACAAGAAAAATTACTAAGGAAAAGAAGAGTGCAGGAACCGAGTAGGGTGTTTTTATTACTGTTCTGTGACTTGTCTTTTCGGCTAAGTGGTGGGCTGCGTTACTATGATTGTTTCTAGACGGCTAAGTATTTGCAGCTCTACTCTTTAACTCTTGTGACTCGAATACCAAAAAAGCAACAAGTTGCGGGTAGAGCTGAGACGAAAAGGGAGAGTGAATAAGAAATGCAACTCGGGGACTCGCATGATAACGCAACTCGGCATCCAGCCTAAGTTGAACAAATTGATTAAGTTGAAAATAACAAAGTGGGAATAAAATTGAGTAGCAACGGAATAAAATAGTCTGATACATTTGCTCCCGGCATCCCGGGGATCTGATAAGTGTTTGAGTAAGAAATTTGCAGGATGAAATCAAATTCAGGTTGACGGGGCGTTCTCGGTGCTCGACTTGGTTGCTTCGGTTTCCTCAGTGGCCTTGGTGGCGTCCGCCTCTGCGCTGGCATCAACAGTCCTCGCTTGCTCGGCGTCAGGCTCGGTGGCGAGCTGCTCAGAAGCTGCAGTGGCCACCGAGATGGGCATTGTCGCGGAAGCAGAGCCTGTCTCGGGGGCGTGGGGGCGCACCGTGTCGTCGAGGGCGGCTCCTGAGGAGGTGCCGAACTCGAGGGCAGCTGTGTCGATCTCCTCGGCCTCTTCATCGCTACTCGCGACGACCGCGGCCTTCCCCTTGCCCCTGGGTCAATCGAAGAAGCCCAACTCGGGATCTGTTTCTTCATCCTCCTCCTCGTCCTCCTCCATCTCGGTGTCGGGTTCGGGGAGGCCATCGATGAAGGTTGCCGTATCAGCGCACTCCGCAACCTCATGCGCAATCAGTTTGCGCATGGTCACGCAGCTGGGATCCATCTCCCACTTGGAATTGGCGCGCTTCCCGCGGATGACCTGCATGTTCAAATTCTCGTACCAGGAGGTGACGCAGAGCAGCATCAGATCGGCGCCTGCCCGAGCTCCCGAGGCGCGCCACTTCTTCAATTCGGCCTTCACGTTGCGCAGCTTCAGAGCAAGGCCACAGATAGTTGTTGGCGCAGCGTCCTCAGGCCAGAAGAGCTTGTGGAGCTGGAAGGCGGTGCGCACCAGGTCAGTGCCAACGCCGGCTAGGCGTTCGAACTGCCCTCGCATCACCAGCAGGCTATCTTCGATATCGGCTCTGGTGTCTGCAGCCTCGCCCTTCTCAATACGAGCTGCTTGGGCCTTGGCCAAAGCAGGCGCGCAAGAGGACACGATGTCAGGGAAGATTTCTGCAGGAAGCAAATGAGAAATTCAGTAACAGGATCAGAGAAGAGGCAGGACCGGGAAGAAGAGATGCAGAAAGGAGAAAACTTACGATTCAGCTCGTGGCGCAACACCTGAAGCTGGCTCTTCCATGTTTCTTCATTGGACACGTGCTTCTCCTCGAGCAAGCGGAGCCCCTCCAGCTGAGTAAAGAGCCCAGCATTGGCTTTTGTTAGCACCTCGCATTCCTGCTTGAGGGCGTTTATCTTGGCATTGGCTGTCGTCTCGGCCTTGGCCTTCTCGGCGATGACTCTGTCCCTCTCGTCACCAAGCTGGACAGCATCCTGGAGTGCCTTCTGTAGCTGGAGTTGCAGCTTCTCCATCTCGGTAGTGTGTGCACTCTGCAGAGCTGCAGATTGGCTTACTAGTCGCACCTCCACCTCAGCAGGTTTGAGGCAATCTTGATGCTCTAAAACAAACTTCTTATGATCTTCTGAAAAGAGCAAAGCACGGTTAGCAGGGAAGCGAAAGGAAGAAACAAACACAAGGGTGAACCGAGTAGACAGTGGTTTACCTTCAAGCTTCTTGATGGTGGCCTCGCCATTCTCGACAAAGGCACGGCAGTTCGAGTGCTCGTCAACCAGGGCCTTCAGTTTCCCTGCAGAGTAGAAATGGTTAACGCAAAAAGCAATAGCGGGCGTAAACAAAAAACGCAAGAACCGCGTAGCGAGAAGCGTACCTTCCACCTCAGACAGCCTCATGGTGCTGTTCATTACTTCCTTGTCGGCTTCCTCGGCGCTCACCTTCTCCTTCTCAAGGGCGGCAATACGCCTCTTGGCAATGGCATGGTTCCAGAGAAGTTGACGGTGCAAGTTGGTCCGCTTCAGTACACTATTCTGAGAAGCAAAAGAAACAAGTGTCAGGCAAAGTATTTGAGATTCCACCCGAGAAGGCGGCTACTCGGGAGAGTGTCCGCCTACTCGGCCAGAATCTCGGGGACTGGGTAATGGATAAGGAAAAGAGGAAGAGTAGAAAAGAAGCGAAGATGCAACTCGGAACAGATAAGTTGAGGCTTACCGCGTAAGACTGCTCGAGATCTTCTGCGTTCTTGCGATGCACGAACATCTTGGCAGCCAGAGTAGCAGAGGTGGTCGAGACGGTCATGGGTTTGCAACCCAAGTCCACCTTGTTCCAATCCTGACGCATGTGGTCGATGTCGCCCAAGTCGATGCCGTTCCAGTTGGGGGTTGCCGAGAATCTTGCTATCCCATTTGGCGTCGATGAAGCCAATGAGGTCGAGTACTTGCTCGCGGCTCTGGGATGTTATCGCCTGGTCTTGAGCTCCCCGAGAAGCGATGGAGACGGATCTGTCCTGGTTTGGGGCCGGGGGCCTGGAGTCCACCGCCACGGCTTTCCTTCCCTTCTGAATAGCAAGAGTCCGGTCTGTGGGGGAGAAGCCGATCTGGTTCTGTTGGCTGACCTTCACCATGTAATCCGGGTAGAGGGGCTGATCAGCTATGGTAGCGGCGGCAGGAACCGCACTGGGATTGCGGATAACCAGCTGCCTGGACTGGCCAGCTGATGTCGGTGGCGGCTTGTCGGCAGCTTTCTTCTTTGCTTTCTCCTTCTGAGTAGTTGGCTTCTCAGAGATTGGCTTCTCGGGTTTCTTCTTCTCGGTCTCCTTCTTCTCAGCCTTCTCCTTCTCGGCTCTCTCCTTCTCGGCTGCCTCCTTCTCGGCAGCGTCTTGCACACTCTTCCTGGTAACCGGCTTGGCTGAAGGGCCGGTTGCAGCTGTGGGTTGTGGCACCCGGGAGGAGTCTGGCTGGGCGCCACCTTGGTCAGTTGGTGGCGCCAGGGGCGCGCTGTCTGATGCGCCATCTGGCTGGGCGCTACTCTGCGCGGCGTCTGTTTGCACGTCGCTCAGAGGGTAACGCCCAGTCGCGTCCTCTACCCGCTGTTCAGCAGCAGGATCTGGCTGGGAGATGTCCATTGCATCCACCCGCGCCTGGGACGCAGGATCTTCTTGCGCAGCGCTCCCTGTGGCTGGTTGTTCCTGTTCGGCTTCTGGCCGCGCAACGGCGGCATCATGATGCATCTCTGTATCTTGATCTTGATTCCCCTCGGCGGTGTCGGCCGGAGGGGAAGGTGGTTTCTCCTGATGAGCAGCATCCTGCGGCTCTGGTTCAGCGTTCTGGGCATCAGTGCCCTCTGTTGATGCATTGGCGGCATTGTTCTCGTCCCCATCGAGGTCGATTAGATTGTCGACATCGATGGCAGTCTTCTTCTGAGTCTCGCTGGATGCAAGAGCGGCATCCGCGTTCAAGGGGGCTCTGAAGAGGAAATTGGGATCAAAGATAAGAAAAGGGCAGAGGAAAACAAGAGAAAACAGTGAAGGAAAAGAATTGGGAGTCAACCGAGAAAAACAAGGTAAACTGAAACATGCAACCGAGAAGAAACTTACGCGGTGGTGGAGGGAATTGTTCGCCTTGTTCTCTTCACGACCGCCTTCTTAGTCGTCTTCTCGGCGGGTTTCTTCTTCTTGGCGGGAGGCTCTAGGGCGCCGCTGCCGGTCCGCTTGCGGGTAGCAGGTGCAGCAACTGATAGAGGATTGACCTCAAGGGCTCTCTCGTCCTCATCCTCATCAGCATCCTCAGCATTTGCGGCATCTGTGAAATAGAGAGGAAGAAAAACACTTCAGAAACAGAAGGCAAAGGGCTTGTGCTTTTCGCAGAGAGAAAGCGTGAACTCTGTTACCTTCTAACTCGTCATCAGACCAGTCGCGGAGCGACGTTTCGGCAGGCTGCTTCTCTGTCGAGGGGGAGTGAGGAAGATTGATCTGATCCACGGTCTCGAGGGAGGCCTGGTCATCTTCTTCTCGGTCATCTGACCAATTGCCCTCGAAACGCTCGCAGCTTTCAGTAAGCTGGCGGTCAAGGATCTGGAGAAACAGAGAAACATGGCAAGTTAGCCGAGTAGCGAGGAAGCCTTCTACTCGGACAGGCGTGCAAACACAAAGCACACTAAGCCTAGGGAAATTTGCTAAGTATCCTACTCGGCAAGGCGTGCGAACAACAAGCATATTGAGCCTAAGTATTTCTCCTAAGTATCCTACTCGACAAGGCGTGCAAACATCAAGCATACTAAGCCTAGGCAGTTCGATAGAATAATCTACTCGGTGCAGAAGGCAATCGCTAGTCGCAGCCAAGAGAGAAGATTTTCTAGTCGGATGGCATATGTTGAGAGCGGAATAAGGAGAACGTACCCGGGGGATCGGCTTCATGCGACTGAAAGGAGTGAAGCCATACTCCCAGTCGTCGGGAAGGCTCGTGGTCAGAATAGACCTTGCGTGATCGGCGACATCCGCGTCGCTGAGCTCGAGGGTGGTCGTGCGGGTGCAATCGCGAGGGCCCCCCAGATAGAACATTGGATGGACGCCCCGCTGCAGCGGCAGCACGCGATTCTTGATCCAGCAAGCGACGGGATCGTCGCTCCTGAGCCCTTGGCCGATGAGGTAGGCGAGCCGCTCCTCCATCTGTATCGAGTTGCGGTCGTTGGAGGGCTTCGTCTTCCAATTCTGCCCGGTTGGAGCTCGGTTGCTCCACGCGGACAGATTGATGCGATCCGCTATCGGTCCCCCTTCTGTGGCGGGGATGTTCTTGACGTAGAGGAAGGACTTCTGCCACATGCGGACGGAATCCAAGCCCTTGATACGAGGGTGGTTGGTTCCCGCCCGCTGCAGCATCATGGCGCTGCCGGTGTCGGTTACCCGACTGCCACCGGCCGCGCCGTCCTTTTTCCCCTTACTCTGATGGCGAAGGTGAAAGTATTTCAGCCAAGTATCCACCGTGGGGCGGACGCCTAGAAAGGCCTCGCACACCACGGTGTGATAGGCTAGGAAGACAATGGCGTTTGGAGGGAGGTGGTGCATCTGGACACCGAAGTGATCCAGGAAAGAGCGCAGGAAGTCCGATGCCGGCAAGCCGAATCCTCGCGCGAAGTGCGCGAGGAAGACGACATGCTCGCCCTCCCGCGGGGCCGGAACGAGCTCGCCGTCGGACGGCCGGCACTGAACACTAGGAGGAACCCTCCGGGTGTTCACGAGCCAGGCGTAGTCATCGACGGTGACGTGCGAGCCAGCCCAGCCGGTGCGAGCAGCCATGGCAAGGGGTGAGCGGATGGTGGAGAGTTGGAGAGATTGGGTGGAGAAAACGAATCCGCAGCGGCGCAAGGAGTTGCGCGGCGGCGGAGAGCTCAGCGGCGGAGAGAAAACAGGGTAGAGAAAAGGGAAAGTACGGAGGAGGAAGAAGGGGAAGTTACCGGTGGGGGTATTTATACCCTCGCCTCAGGCTACCGTTACCATCGGGGTAGTGGGATCGATCGTGGCCACGATTCCCGTGTGGTGGGGCCTGTGGCCGGATAGAAACGCACGCAAGCGCGGAACGCGCGTGTAACGGCCACAGTTGATCCCACGACCAGATCGTGGGATATTTACTGCGCTTGATGGGACATGACGAGCCTGTGGGCCCGCTCCGTGAAAACTGGCGCGTGGCACGTCGTGTCCTGGGCAACGAGACGTCGGGGTCGCGGATGCTTGGCACGTGTACAGTTGCGACACGGAAGGCTGGATTGTGCTCTGCGCTGCAGAGACGCTAGAGGAGAAATTCTCTAAGTCTTTTTACTCGGTTACAGAGTAGAAAGCAGGTGATATTCGGAAGACAGGAAACTCAAGGTACTTTCTAGAGTACTACTCAGAGGTTCTTACTCGGCATCTTGAGGTTCAAGGGTTGTGTTGCAAATGTTGGTTTTAAGCTGGCAGAGCCTAGTGAACGAGTTCGCAAGATTCTACCAGCTTCGGGGACTGCTGTCGGGGGGTTACCCCCGAGTAGGGTAAAGGCAAGTGGTAAAAGCAACTATCAGAAGAGAGGTTTGGTCGAGTAGCCGCCTACCCGGTACTTGCTACCCGGTCGACTGCTACTCGGTCTCTCCTCAAGATGACCAGAAGGAAGAATCAATCAAGTTCTGTCCTTTCGAGTAGAAGAGGCGGCCCGAGTAAAATTGGCGGGAACCTACTCGGGCCAGAAAGTCAAAGGAGCCGTTCTGACACAGGATCCCGCGTATCCTAGGTCCGTACTTGGCAGTATTCGAACTACTGTTCATCTGGGACCGGCCTGCCTGACAGTGACAGCATGGAAGCAGGCCGTCGCAGGATAAGGGGGCCCTACTCTGTGTTTGGCACAGTGATACCAGTCTGTCCCCTTGTTTTGCCCAACGACTTTCCAGATGCAGCCAAGATTAGGAACAAAAGCTGTCAGCGGGAACCCGGAAGAAGGACGGTGTGCACACTATGTCGACACTTGTCCATGTTTGGACGTATCCGGCTGGGCACCGGGTATATAAGGTGCCCCGCCGCCTCCTGCGTGAGGGGAGATCACACAATCGCAAGCAAGATCGTAGGATCGAACACTTGGTGACCTAATTCTTGACCTAGTTCATCACATAGAGAGGAGAGTGGCTACTCGGTAGCAAGAACATTGTATTGTGGCTACTCGGTGAGACACCAGAATACATAGAGAAAGGCAGGAGTAGGGGTTTTACCTCCTCACGAGGGCCCTGAACCTGGGTAGATCGTGTTGTTTGCAGTGTTTACTTCGTACCTCACGCGGCTACTCGTCGCGTGATCCCTCCCCGAGCACCTCCAGCGTCCTTCGTCCCCACATCTTTAGCCATCCCATGGCATCTGCCGTGACACCACCACGACAAACCTATCACTCAATTATTAATTGAGGCAAACAATCAAACAAGCACACTTGGCAGAAATGCCATTTAATAAGACAACTCAAGGTTGGAGGAACATAACTCACAACCTTAATATCATGGATTCAGTGGGTGTGCCACTCTCATACCAAGATATTAATAAACCCAAAATTAACTTAGTCTCACAAGGGTGAGACTACTAAAAGTATATAAAACATGCACAATATTAATCATGGCAATGGGTCTATCAACCAAACCACAAAAAGAACAAGGTAGCTAATCTGCTAAACCTAAACTCACATCAAGAATAAATAAGACACATGATTTGCAAAAGTTACTTGTACAAATCAGTGAGCCTACACAAGTGTAACAAGGTAATAGACTCATCACAAAACACACAATTTCTCATAGTGAGAACAATAGAAACAATGGCTAAAAAGGAGGAATCATATAGACATGTTTCTACTAAAAGTTTGCTATGCAAGCAAGCATAATAAGTAAAGTACTAAAATGCAAACAAGGAACCATGTTATCATAATGGGAATGAAAACATGTCCTCATGCAAGGATACACACATATCTACCAAACACAAGTTGGCAGGAAAAATAATCCAATACAAAAACTGCTAAGGAAACTAGTACTACTCACACATGAAGAATCAATTGATGTATTTCAATCAAGTAATTGAAATAAAACCAGAGGGTCCATGTCATAACAACAGGAGTGAAAAACATCTATACTTTCTATAACAAAAATATCCCATTTAACAAAACAATGCATCCATTTGCAGGGCAACTCCTACATACTAGTAGTAATAAAAAGGGCATTACTAGAGGAATCAAACAACACTCCAAAGATGGATTTTTCCTAGCAAGCCACACATGATTATAACCACTTACAAACAGAAACATACACATTTTCATTTAGCACAAAAAATCCCAAGCAAAAATACTAGGCACTCATTAGTTATAGAACTATATAAAAGAAATACATCTAGTGTGGGGGAAATTATGTTTCCACCAAAAATGCAATGACACCAGTGGGTGTTCCACTAGCATATCAAGGCATTAAGAGGTCACAAAGCCTCTGTTCATACTTGCTAAAAATTAACAAAAGCCTAAACTAGCATATAGTGCAATAACAATACTAGCAGAAAATAACAGGGTGCTAACATAAGTAAGCTAAATGCTACTCATGCTATTGTTTTCACACAAGTGAAAAATCTAGGGGTCAAGTACTCATAAAAACATTATCAAAATGCTACTGTTCCTATGAATACAACCCACAAATATGTGGCTACATAACCACAAATGTTTATGTCAAAAATTCCACACATGAGGGAATTTTTCCATAACACCTCATAGTCATGACAAAGCTACTCATGCTTTTCTACCAATTCAAATGCAAGATAGCAGAGGTGATAACAACACAAAATAAGTACCAAAATGGTACTGGATCCAATCAAAAATCCAAGTGCTTGCACATAAATTTAACACTCAAAAATTGCTATGCAAGATTTAACTAGAGAATAATCATATGCTATTAACAAAAATCCTATTTCTTCTCCACTCAAGTCCACACAAATCCAACATGCTAAAATAGCTAAGTAACACTTAGAAAACAAGTTCAAACAACTTATACATGCTAGAAAACAATATTGAAACACAAAAATGACTCACACAAATTAATTACCTAAAAATGCCAAAATGGCAGAAACAAGCAATTTAAAGATCTTTCCACCAAATTTTCTATGATCCTCCAAAAATTAAACCAAGCTAGGTTTGGATATCCCTAAACATATACAAGACCATCCAATTGAGTTTGCATCAAAATTCATTTTTAATAATTTTGTAAAAATCACCAAAGTGCTCTCTGGTGTTTTACCAAATTGCATGCCATTTCAAAAATATTAGGAATTTGGAAGCAAGGTTAATTGCTCCTGTTAGGAAATTTCAAGGGCTTTCCAGTTCAATTGGCCTCACTTCAGTCCGAGTTGTGAAATAAAAATGGTGCTCATTTTTGGTGTTTCTGGTACCTGTTGCCAAACCATTTTTCGTTTCAAAAATAATCATCCAAATGTAGATCTACAAGTTGGAGGTGGTTTAGATTTAGTTGCTTTACATCTGTGAATTTTGGTTTGGTCAAATTCATCTTTTAGATAGGTTTTTATGGCCCAAAGCAAACATACAAGTTTCTGTAATAATTTAAATGGAAAAAAGGTAGGGGATGTGCCAGATCCAAGGTTGGGCCGGCCAGATCTGTTTCTCACCACGGAAGATCTAGCCCATGCCACTGACCAGCGGGCCAGCGGCCACGCGGGCAGCCACGCGGGCAGATCCGTGGCCCCACGGGCCAGTTTGACTCCTCCCGCGCGGGGTCAGCGCGCGCTGGCGTCAGCGTGACGCCAGGACGGCGTCACCCGCCGGCGGGACAACTCCGGCGAGCCAAGAATCCGGCGAGATCAGCCACGTTTCTCGAATCAAAAACCCTCTACTCGAAGCTCTCGTCGTGGGGGAAGCAAAAGGCAGTGGTCTCGTTTCCTGGGCGCAACCGGAGAGTGGCCGGCGACGAACGACGCACGGCGGCCGGACGGTGAGCACGGCACGGCGAAGAAATAATGGGAGAGGGAGAGGGGAAAACCGACGGCGGGGGTCGCCTGCTCACCCTGGACGCGCAGAGATGCTCGGAGAAGGAGGAGGAGGCTCAGGGTGGCGGGAATTCGTCGCCGGAGTCCGCCGGACCCGTAGCAAGGAAATGGATGGCGCGGCCACCTCGAGCCCTTCCGGCTCGATTCCTCAGGAACCGAGCACCAGCACGACGAGGCAGAGACGAAGGCGCCAACGGCGGCCGGCGGCGAGCTCTGCAACTGCCGAATCGCCGGCGACCACTTAGCCTAGGGTTCGGTTTTGAGCTTTTCCAGAGAGAGAGAGAGAGAGCTCGAGTGGGGGGGGAGAGAGGGGGCAAGTGGGAGACACAGCACATGGGGGGCCTCTTATCCTCGACGTTTCCTTCCACTCGAAGTCATGTCCTAGGTGCTCTGTATCTACAGAGAGCTAGAGGAGGAAGATGAGTGACTCAGCTTACATTTTGGTCCCTAGCAATTTACAACAAGGTCCCTGTCCTATCTGAAAAAGGCTGTTTTCACTAAGAAAACTAAGTCAAAATTTTAAATCCTTTTGCCCAAAATTCTCATTAGTTGAGGTGCACAACATATGTGTAAATTGGCTCAATTGGATAAACTTGATAATTCAAAGTTGTTCAAATTTCAATTCTTACATAAATGGACATTGAATTTATTAGACTACTTAGGAGTTTCCAAAAATGATAATTTTTGGCACACATTCCTTATTTGGTGTGTTCCTTATGTGGTAGAAAACTCAAGTCATTTTGAGTTACTTCATAGAACAAACTTGTTCCATTTTCAAAAAGGTGCTGTCTAGAAAACAGGGGTGTTTGGAAAATTAAAATATTCAAAAACTTGTGCCCTTTTGGTTTTCATCCTTATTTATGATATCGAGAATGTGGTATTTATTTCATGGCATTTTGAAAAAGTTTGTAGAACAAACTTGTTCAAAATCCCAAATGTTGCTGTGGAGAAAAACCATGTTTTCAGGACTTTAATGGATTCAATTTTTGGTCTCCTCTTGTGTGTGTTCCTTATTTGATATAAGGAAGCAATGGTATTAATTTAAGATCATTTGAAGAAAGTTTCCAATAGTAACTTGTTTGAGTTTTCTGTTTCTAGAAATATTGGAAATTCAATTTAATAAAGCACTTGGCTTTTCTTTAACAATGCTTTGCCAAAATATTTATGTGACTAGAGATAGCAAGTCAATGCTCTATAATACTTTTCTTTTTAAGCTTGCAAGGTTGGAAAAACATTTGATAAGATTTTGGTGAAGCATTTAAGAATGCCTCTTTTTCTGATAATCTTTTAGGGAAATTTATTAAGTGTTTCCTCTTTGTTAATTTAGGTCTTGGAATAATATTCAACAAGTATTAGATTCATAAGATAGATTTGGAAAACTCTTTGATCAATATTTACTTTAGAAAATATTGCCAAGGTCATTGGAACAATATGTTGAATATTTTGTTTTCAAATTCTTAGCCATGTAAGTTTATATAATTAGTTTGTTTAGTTGCACTCAAACAAATACAACCAAAGTTTAATTGTCAAGCAATTAGAAAAACAACTGTGTTATCAGGTATTCCAAAATTGGGATGTGACAGGTCTTCCCCCCTTAAAAAGAATCTCGTCCCCGAGATTCGCAAGCGAGGATTAAGGGAGGGACAACAAACACAATGTTAATGTTGGAGTGCAGGTGCTTCCCCCCTTTGACTTTTCTTGGGAGGCGGGGTACTCCCCTAATTTAGCAAATTCACTTTAAAAAGTACACCAGTAGTGTTTTAGGTCCAAAACTTTTGTTTCCTAGTTTGAACAAAAATTAAGGTTAGTGCAGAACTACCTGGAAATGTACCGTTAATTATTACATGAGTTCCTAGCTATATCCCCCATATTACATACCACATATGGAGTGGTGTACCACTCTCATAACAAGGTATATAAGAAGCTAAAAATATAGCTTGTGGGTGCAAAGGTTAGGTTGCTAAGGTAAAACAAACAGACAGAACAAATACCCATGGCAGTGGTTATTACCCACCACAAGCAACTATCACTTAATATGTTCATGATTTTAGTTGGATGTTTTAGTTTCATAAGATACTCTTAAGCACAATCATAACACAAGTATAAACTCATGCTAAGGTAAACATTTAAACAAAATCCAATAAGCAAGCAAACAACACCACATATGAATAGACTATTTATTCACTAGGTTATTGTTTATTAGAGGTTTTGGAATCCCTCAATCATGAACAATTAGCAAACAACCAGTAGCTAAAAAATAATGGATCCAATCATAAATATACTTTAAAACACCATCTTCACACAAGATAAAAACTCCTATTGCACAGGCAAAAAAAATCAGGACTGCACAAATAACACACCAGTATGAAAAATCTACACCAGCATGATATAAGAGATAATCATATCCTATAACAATAGAACATGAAAATAAATAATTCATGGCATGATAACATAAGTAATAACTTCCTAAACATGCTATATCAACACATATACTCATAAACTAAAAAGAGGGTAATACTAGAGCAAAAATCACCATTTTCCAGTGGTGAAACTAGTTTCACTGTAGAGAAGCAAACAATTGCTATCATGATGTTTAAACTTAAACAAGCAAGCCATGAATATAAATGTACCTAATAACAGTACATCAATCCTACTCATGTTAGTAAGCACAAACACCAAAGTAATTCTATGAATCAATTATTAAACATGCAGAAATTTCTTCTAGCAATTTCTGTTTTCTTTAACCAATTAATAGCAAACAAGCAAGGTATAACTCACACAACCAGTAGCTATGCAATTAATGAAAAGTTATCTAAACCTTTAAAAAAAATCCATACACTCAATTTAAAATTATTCAAAAACAATCTACCAATCAAGAGGAATTTAAATCATTCGCGAATAATTTAATTTTAGCACACGATAGTGAAACATTTCTTAACATGATACCCCTAAGGAATATTATGCTAACAAAAGGATCACACCTAAACATATTAGTCTTTACTAATAAGAGATAAACTTCTCACTTGCATAAGTGAAATCAAACAATTATATTTTCCATGGTGGAAAATAGAAATCAATCATATGGTGAAACATGCTATTTTTATACATGTGTATGGTTGGGGATTTTCATCCTCAAGCCAAAATGCAATGGGACCAGTGGGCTATGGCCTACTAATACCAAGGAAAAATAGGTACTAAGCCTCTGGTTACTCATGAAAAACTTTGCATACAAGATAAAAATATAAGGCTATTTAATCTAGTGAAGCAATACTAGTGCATATTGATAGCAATGCTTACACATGCTTTATTATTAAGAGACATGCAAGCTAACATAGGTACAAGCATCAAAATAACAGTACCTAAATGGTACTGGACTCAAAGAAACATAGCACAAAATCTACTAAGAAAGTATACACAGATCTAGCTCTCACAATTACTTCCAAATAATAAACTAGAAGGTAACAAATGCTATTTCATTTTTATTCGAGTTTCCAATCATGCACACACTTTCTAGGGTAGATTTATTGTAATGAAACAACATAATAACAAGTCCTAACAACTCCATATAAGTTAGGAAGCAAGATTGAATAAAACACAAATTTATTTCAATCAAGAGCACACAAAGAAACAAAAACAGGAAAACTGTTGTTTTCTAGATCTATCATAATCATTTCATCGTTCACTTAATTTCTAAACCCCGAATTTCATAGTACCTACAACGTCTACTAAGATTTGGTTTCCAAAGTAGATACACCTGATATCCTATTGACTAGTAAACGAATAGGTCATCATCTTATTTTCTCGTGACTTCTCCTTTTTGCCAACTAGATTAAAAGGTGTCTTAAGTCACTTAATTTCTTGGTTTAGAAAGAGT